>CM055894.1:58672326-60058177 GCA_029582155.1 Panopea generosa | reverse complement strand
ATAAATATAGTTCTTGTCTAAGCAATCATAAAATGTAAAATATACTGTCTTCTTCAACAACAAAAAACAAGAGGGCAAGATGGCCCTATATCGCTCACCTGACTCACCTTGAGTCACCCAACTTAGAAGATTATATAATACATGTACACTTAAAATTCCAGAAAAACGAGATGGGCAAGAATTTTGATTATTTTGAAGACGCAACAGATGCATAGAAGAGTTCAAACATGGTAGAGGTTCACACATGGTAAATTTCAGTGAAATTACATCGAAATCAGGTCAGTAGATTCTGACAAGAAGGCTTTTGAAGTTTTTACTAAAGCTGCCTATATATTAAACTAGCACCTCACTGTGGTGGTCATGTTTTTTAACAAATCACAATGGCTCGAACAAACTTAGTAAAGAGTCACCCAAGAAACATTCCTGTGAAATTGTTTTAAAATGATCCGGTGGTTTCTGACAAGAAGATTTTTAAGTTTTTACTATAGCTTAATAGTAACTAACCCCATCCCTGACCTCCATATTTTTTGACAAATCACTACGGTTTGAACAAACTTGGTAGGGGTTCCTCCAAGAAACATTTCTGTGAAATTATTTAAAATAGAACCAGAAGTTTCTAACCAGAAGATTTTTAAGTTGTTACTAATTAAAACTTGCCCCACCCCCTGGCAGACATGTTTTTTGACAAATCAAGATGGCTTGAACAAAACTTGGTAGATGACCATTTCTGTGAAATTATTTTAAAATTGAGCCAGTAGTATCTGACAAGAACACTTTTTAAGTTTTTACTATAGCTCATTATGTTAACTAACCCCAACCCCTGGCCGCCATGTTTTTGACAAATCAAGATGGCTTGAACAAACTTGGGAGAAAGTCACCCAAGTAACATTTCTGTGAAATTATTTTAAAATCAAGCCGATAGTTTCTGACAAGAAGATTTTTTAAGTTTTTACTATAGCTTATATATAGTAAACTAACCCCACACACTGGCCTACATGTTTTTTGACGAATCAAGATGGGTTGAACAAACTTGGTAGTGGGTCATCCAAGGAACATTTCTGTGAAATTATTTTAAAATTGAGCCAGTAGTTTCTGACAAGATTTTTTAAGTTTATACTATAGCCTATATAGTTACATATAAACTAAACCCACCCCCTGGCCATGGCCGCTATGTTTTTTGACCAATCAAGATGGGTTGAACAAACTTGGTAGAGGGTCACCCAAGGGACCGTTTCTGTGAAATTATCTTAAAATTGAGCCAGTAGTTTCTGACAAGAAGATTTTTAAGTTTTTACTACAGCATATATAGTGAACTAACCCCACCCCTGGCTTACATGTTTTTTGACGAATCAAGATGGGTTGAACAAACTTGGTAGATGGTCACCCAAGGAACATTCTGTAAAAATTATTTTAAAATTGAGCCAGTAGTTTCTGACAAGAAGACCTTTTAAGTTTTTACTATAGCCTATATAGTAACATATAACCTAAACCCACCCCCTGGCCATGGCCGCTATGTTTTTTGACCAATCAAGATGGGTTGAACAAACTTGGTAGAGGGTCACCAAGGAACATTTCTGTAAAATTATTTAAAATTGAGCCAGTGTAGTTTCTGACAAGAAGACTTTTTAAGTTTTTACTATAGCCTATATAGTTACATATAACTAAACCCACCCCTGGCCATGGCCGCTATGTTTTTTGACCAATCAAGATGGGTTGAACAAACTTGGTAGAGGGTCACCCAAGGACCGTTTCTGTGAAATTATCTTAAAATTGAGCCAGTAGTTTCTGACAAGAAGATTTTTTAAGTTTTTACTACAGCATATATAGTAAACTAACCCCACCCCCTGGCCACCATGTTTTTTGACGAATCAAGATGGGTTGAACAAACTTGGTAGAGGGTCACCCAAGGAACATTTCTGTAAATTATTTTAAAATTGAGCCAATAGTTTCTGACAAGAAGATTTTTTAAGTTTTTACTACAGCATATATAGTAAACTAACCCCACCCCCTGGCCCCATGTTTTTTGACGAATCAAGATGGGTTGAACAAACTTGGTAGAGGGTCACCCAAGGAACATTTCTGTAAAATTATTTTAAAATTGAGCCAGTAGTTTCTGACAAGAAGACTTTTTAAGTTTTTACTATAGCTTATATAGTAAACAAACCCCACCCCCTGGCCGCCATGTTTTTTGACGAATCAAGATGACTTGAACAAACTTGGTAGAGGTCACCCAAGGACCATTTCTGTGGATATTATCTTAAAATCGAGCCAATAGTTTCTGACAAGAAGATTTTTTAAGTTTTTACTATAGCATATATATAATATAGTAAACTAACCCCCACCCCCTGGCCACCATGTTTTTGACCAATCAAGATGGGTTGACAAACCTTGGTAGAGGGTCACCCAAGGAACATTTCTGTGAAATTATTTTAAAATTGAGCCAGTAGTATCTGACAAGAAGACTTTTTAAGTTTTTACTATAGCTTATATAGTAAACTAACCCCTCCCCCTGGCCGCCATGTTTTTTGATGAATCAAGATGACTTGAACAAACTTGGTAAAGGGTCACCCAAGGAACATTTCTGTGATATTATTTAAAATTGAGCCAGGCGTTTCTGACAAGAAGATTTTTTAAGTTTATATTATAGCGTATATAGTAAACTAACCCCACCCCCTGGCTGCCATGTTTTTTTGACGAATCAAGATGACTTAAACAAACTTGGTAGAGGGTCACCCAAGAAACATTTCTGTGAAATTATTTTAAAATTGAGCCAGTAGTATCTGACAAAAAGACTTTTTATGTTTTTACTATAGCTTATATAGTAAACTAACCCCACCCCCTGGCTTGCCATGTTTTTTGGCGAATCAAGATGACTTGAACAAACTTGGTAGAGGGTCGCCAAGGAACCATTTCTGTTATATAATTTTAAAATTGAGCCAACAGTTTTTTGACAAGAAGATTTTTTTAAGTTTTTACTAATTAGCTTATATAATAAACTAACCCTACCCCTGGCTGCCATGTTTTTTGACGAATCAAGATGGTTGAACAAACTTGGTAGAGGGTCACCCAAGAATCATTTCTTAGAAATGATTTTAAAATCGAGCCAGTAGTTTCTGACTAGAAGATTTTTTAAGTTTATACTATAGCTTATATAGTAAACTAACCCCCACCCTGGGCGCCATGTTTTTTGACGAATCAATATGGCTTGAACAAACTTGGTAGAGGGGACTCACCCAAGGACCATTTCCTGTGAAAATTATTTTAAAATCGAGCTAGTAGTTTCTGACAAGAAGATTTTTAAGTTTTTACTAATTAAACTTGCCCCTCCCCCTGGCAGCCATGTTTTTTTGAAGAATCAAGATGGGTTGTACAAACTTGGTAGAGGATCACCCAAGGAACATTTTCTGTAAAGATATATCAAAATTGGCCCAGTGGTTTCAGAGGGGAAGTTGTTAGAAGCTAAATTTAACGACGGACGACAGAAGACGGACAACGGACACCAAGTAATCACAAAAGCTCACCTGTGAGCCTTTGGCTCATGTGAACTAAAACAGAACCTCTAAGCAAAGTCCCATCGTAACAGAAATTCTGCACGGCATGATAACATCAGCTGTTAAACTTGCTGAAAAGCCAAAAATCCAAGAACACAGGTAAATTATAATTCAGACTTGACAGTATATACTGTATATTCCCTAATGCCCCCGGGGGCGTTACATTTTACAAGGTGGGGGGCGTTATAAAAGATAAAAAAGCAAATTTAACAACATTAAAAATACAATAAAACCATGGAAAAAAACTTAAATCCGGTTTAAATCCCCGAAAAAGTGGTTCAGAATTATTTTAGAGTGAATGAAATAATCAACATGGATGAAAAAAAAGATGAAAATCTGTATGAAATTACTAGTCTGCGTACTGGAATATCCGAATTTATGGTCATAGTACTCTTTACTTTAAATCACTTGGACGCTTGCTCTTATCAACGTGGAACAATGAGCTTTCAGCGTACAGACTAACCGCATTTTTTTCTGACGTTTTGGAATGTTTTAATCGGCAGACGGCATTTTTACTAGTATTAAACAGCAAATATGGGGAAGTATTTGTTCAACCAAAGTGGTTAAGTGGTCACCCAAGATATAAACAATGGGTTAAAGAGTCCAAAGGTAACAAACACTTCGCTAATTGTTGACTGTGTAACAAAATAATTGATCAGGGAAAGATGGGCGAATATGCACTCAAATCGCATATACATTTTGTTTTTTAATTTTTCAGAAAAATAGGTGGGGAGCGTTTATTAAAGTGGGGGCGTTTATAAGGGAATATACGGTATGTCCTATGCAGGCCCTTGAAAATATATGCAACCCAAGATTATGTTTAATTTTCATAGAATTTATTATAAAACATGATGACAAACTATTTGGATTAGACTAGGCCAACGTAATCAAAATTGTTTTAACAAAGAATCATGGCTTGATGAATAGCTGGATCATTGAAAAGGACAAAATATGTAAAGGCGAGTGACAACTTACTAATGGTGAGAAGATTTTATTGGTCGCTAGTCCTGCAGGGTGAGTAGTATACAAACTAATTTTACACCCTGATTGGTTGCATTACATTATATTATTTCTTGTTATCAAAGTGACAAGATAACATTTAATTTCCTCTTCTTTACTCATAAATTGGAATACACCAACACTCATATTCATTAATAATATATAGATCTTCAATACCAAGGTAGCAAGGTTAATAAAACTATATTGTTGGACGTTAAAATACATGGTGTCACGCAATATATATTTATCATAAAATATATTGAGCTTATACATATAAATCTCTCTACAAAACAAAATTACAAATATACCTCTAGTTTTGGGAAATCTGTTATTATCTGTGTAAGTTTATCATGGAAAGTTTGCTGAGCAAATTTGATCTTCCGTGTGTAGAACTGTCTGATTCTGGATATCTTGTACTGTTTATGAATCACAGTTGGTGTCTTCCTTTGGGTTTTAGATAACACAATGTCTACAAAATCCTGAAATACACAAAAACTGTGATCTTATCAGATGAATGGGTAAGGCAAACAAATTACCTGTCAAGTAAATATGGTCGCGAGTTTAATCCTCCGCCATGGCTATGTGGAGTTGAGGTCATTTCCTAACCATTTTTTTCGGTCATTTAACCATTTTTTCGGTCATTTCGTAACCAGTTTAAAATGTTGATCATTTTGTAACCATATTTTTTGTCATTTCGTAACTGATGGAAAATAATGTGTAAATGGTTTATAAAGATTAATAAAACATTGTTTTTCAGTATTTGTATGTTGAAATCATAATAAAATGAAAAATGACATACATGGAGTAAGTTTTGGTCATTTGTAACCAGTGGAACATATTGTGTAAATGTTTAATAAAGATAAATAAGGAAGAACAAAACAATATAATATGGTATTTCTATAATATTAAGATCATATTAAAATGACATGATGTAATTTGTCTTATATATTTTTCATTTCATGATAATATGTCGATTTTCGTTTAATTGCAATTAAAATATTACAGTGTGATTGATCTCGCATTTAATTAGTTTAACTAAAAACTGTTATTAATCTCATTGCTGATTATCCTTTAATTGCAATTAAAATATTACTGTGTGACTGATCTCTTGCATTTAATTAGTTTAATTAAAACTGTTATGCTAATGCTGATTATCCTTTAATTGTAATTAAAATTTATAATAATATTGCAATTACTATGTTCAAACAAGATAATTGTTCATTATGAACAGAACAGAACATATATTTTATTGATTTGCACACAAGTACATCATTATACAATACATACATATAATAGAACATTTATATATATAAATATTACATTTCTATTGTATGAAAAACATTTTAAAAACTGTTGTCACGTGACTAAGTATAATACTATTTAAACAAATAAAATATACAGAGGATGAATTAAGTGTTATGAGAAAGTGAAACACGCAGTACTTATAAATGCGGCTTTAGTTATTTTGCAAGTTTTGTTATTGTATCAATATCAGTACTCTTTAAAAGTTCTATGAATTTAAACATACTTGGGTTTTCATAAAAATAACGTTCAATAAATTTCTGTCTTAAAGTATTGTAACATGGACATGGACACATGATATTCATCTTCAATATCTCAAATCCTATAATACGTAAGGTATCTTTCAGCTCGAGGTATTCGGTTCCTACCAAACGACACGTTTGGATGTGTAAATTGTGCGAAGACTAAGTCTAATCTTGCAAATATAAGTTCTTAAGTCAACTTGTAACATGTCTAAATACTTTTCATATCAAATTCTAATTTCACCAATTTATATATATGTAACACTTGGCTTCTTTCTATATCAGAGTACCAGCTTTGATAAAAATTATCAATCAAACGTTGTTTAAAAACATTAATAAAGCTTCTATCATTTGCTATTCCTTGTTGATTCCAAACAAAATCCATTTTGACATAATAAATGTTTAACATTTGTTAACCAACACTTTTTACCAGCTATGCAATCGTCATATGACAATTTGTACATAACTTTTAAAAATATATTGTCTGTGTTTAACAACTTAAACCAATATTTTAAAATACTAATATATCGAGATATGTACAAAGGGTATCTAGCTAATTCTCCATAAACACCAACATTTGAAGTATTAGTTAACAACATTAAGAAAAGAAATACTGTATTTTAAGTGAATACGTTCAATTTCTTTGATTTACTATACCCCAAATTTCAGAGGCATATCCTAAAATCAAACCTACAAAGGCATCAAACAATTGGCAAGAGATTTTCGGCTTGACTTTTATCTTTTTACAATTAATTAATAGAACATTCAATGCCTTTAAAGCTTTACCAACTAGATGTTCTTGATTAAGAGCAAACGTTCCTGTATAGTTAAAACTGTCACTAAGAAATTAAAATAATTAACAACGTCCAATTGATTTCCATTATAAGTAAAACATTCGTTTGGAAATATTCTTCCACGCTTTCGAAACATCATAAGTTTTTGTGCATTAACTTCTAGACTCCACTTTTTACAGTATGAATTTAACAAATTTAAGCTGTTCTGTAAGTTTTCTGGTGAGTCGCCAAAAAGCAAAAGTATTAACACAATATCATCCATCTATCATTGAAATAAACACAGTCCTGTAAAAATAGCTCCAAATCTTCAAGATACAGTGAAAACATTATTGGCGACATTATCTCCCCTTGTCGTAATCCCACTACATTTCAAAAAAATCAGAGTAGCTGTTGCAAGTCTTGACACACGATTTAACCTTATTATACATATCTCTTATAATTTTTAAAAATGTTCCCACTTATATCTACCCGATATAATTTTAACCATAATCCATTTCGATAAATACTATCAAATGCCTTTTTAAAATCTACAAAAACACAATAAAGCCTTTTGTTATCATTCAAATATTTTTGTACAATAGTGTATAACACAAACAAAGCATCAGTAGTTGATTTTCCTTTCCTAAATCCAAACTGAGAATCCGAAACTATGCTTTTCTTATATATCACAGTATGATACAATCCGTTTGTTTAAAATAGTGGTGAAAATCATTGATAAACAACTAACAAGTGTGATACCTCTATAATTATTTACATCACATTTATCCCCTTTTTTATGTAATGGTATAACAACTCCTTCTGTCCATTTATCAGGGAAAAAACCACTATCTAGAATTGCATTAAAAATATCACACAGATGAGAGGCTAACATGTCAATGCTTTCTATGAAATATTCATTAATCAAACAATCAGAACCTGCAGATTTTTCAAAGATTTAACTGCATTTATAATTTCATTAACAGTAATCTTTCCATTTAACATTGCAAACCCACCACCCACCATCATCATCATCAACTCTTTGAGCACAAAACTGTTCAGCTTCAACATTCTGATTTTGCACAATGTCATTACTTAATGTTGAAAAATATCTATAAAAATCATCAAGAGACAAATTATTTGATATATTTTTCTTTTTCTTAAAAATGCCAAAATTCTTTCGGCTTTGAAAAACGTAGCTGTTCAATTTGATGCACTCTTGTAATTTCATATAGTTTTCTTTTTTCTTTTTTACAAGGTCTTTATATTCCTTTTTAAGTACACAAAATTGCTGTCTGTTAGTATCAGATTTACATCTATTAAAAGCTTGCTGTGCTCATAGGTATGTACTCTTTGCTATACTACATTCACCATCAAACCAGTCTTTATTTTTACCTAGAGAATTATTATTAAAATAAGGTTTATCATGTATATTAAATCTTTGCGAAACAAGGGGTCCGATACCCGACATAAAATATTTGTAAAACTATTGACAATGTTATTGACCGATGTTCGATCCTGTATAACAATACCATTTACTAACTCATTGAATTTGGGCAAATTCGCAATAACACCATTTCTAAACTGCTCCCTTAGATCATTATCCCAACTATATTTAACCCCATGCGTCCCTTCACATTTACTACTATTAAAATTGCATACAAGTGAAAACAAACAGGTGCATGGTCACTCCACTCATTGAAAGGAAATACAATGAAATCACTGATATGTGAAAAATTCTGCTCTACTGTAAGTAAATAATCGATAACTGATGTCCCATTCATTGAAGCGTATGTACATTAACCACAATTATAATCACTACCCAGACGGCCATTTGCAATGTGAAATCCCGTGGACTTGAGAGGTCAAGCAATTTCACTCCAAATGTAGTACACGTACGATCTAGTGAGGCCCTCGGAAGAGCATTGTCAGGTACATAATGTAAACATCAAAATTTTCATTAAAATTATCCAAAATAATAAAATGATGAGACTCCTCAAACGTGAGGCAGCCTAAGCAAGTGAAGTTGGTATCCGCAAACATGCTAACAAAGAATCAAAAGAAGAAAACTGGACAGAGGAAGGGAGAATTTTAACGAAATTGTCTATTGTATGCATAGTAAGTAAATGTAGTGTAAATGAATGTATGAATGTGTAGTCTCTTTCATAAATAATTGGATTCGTTATTTTTTTTTTTCATGTGGTAAAAACGTGGTATAATTTGCTTTGAAATGTGCTTTGTCAATATACTTTTTAAGGTGTGGAAAAAAAACTCTTAAATTATTTAGCTCCGTTAATATACTTTTATATTGTAACAACTCTTTCTTAAATAATTTGCTGCATTATTTTTTTAGAATTGCTTTAAATAAATGCTTTGAAATTTGCTTATTGTGCTCTGTAAGTTTATTTTTGGTTTGATAAGTTTTATGTGTATATCTAATAATTTGCTTTTAATTTTGCTGAACTGTGTTTTATATTGATAATAATGTAATAAAATTTAAAATGTTTGCATGTTGTTTTTTTTCTATACCAGAAATTTCGTTTACTTCACAGTAATTCTTAAGTGAAGAAATTAACACTTGGGTGATAATAAGACCCATTAGCACCTCTTCAAATTTATTCTTCTCTATAACAAAGGAAGGTAAATGACCAATAATGTGGTAACAAGGCCTACCCTGGGTGAAAAAAACTTTGCGCCAACACATTCGCCAAATGAGAAAAATTGGAGCCAAATTTAAGATAATGGAGCCAAACTTGGAGCCAATGGCTCCAAGATTAAAATGTAGACTAGTCATTTATTTCCGAGATATTTTCCTTGTTATAGTTGTAAATCATTAAAAAACTATTTTCATGTTGTGTAATGTAGTAATGTATTCATTTATTTAAAATGATATGACAATTTTGGTTTCTAATATATATTCAGTCATATCATTTCAAAGAAATGGAAAACTACCTTACTACAAATCAAATATGTAATGTGTAAGAAGGAAGCAACAACACAGATATTCTTTAAAATTTATTTTTCCCTTAAGTTTGACAGCAAAATACACATTCACCATGGCTGCTGTAACGGCAGCCTCACTTTTGGATAACGCAGCTTGGTAGGCTGTGTCCATCTCTGTTTGATGCCTTGAAGCAGTCACTGCCAATGAATGCTCTGAAAACAAAAAACAATTTTATTCTTAAAAATAGGGACGGAGTCCGAGAATCTAAAATAAATACTTTTATTTATAATTAAGCATTATACAAATTTACATTTTAAAATGTTACTTAAAAATCTTATTTATAAACGTTTATTAAAATTTTACAAAAAATATGTATTGTCCCCAGTGACTCATTAATAACATAAGTTTACTTTAAATACCTTTAGTTGCAGAGTGTTTTGTGACCGATTCCTTCTTTAAGACGGTGCAACCAGTAGTGAAAGTGTTAGGATTTTTTTTGTCTGAATGCAAACTTCGCAAAACATTGATTTTAATTTTGGATCATATTTCAATCATGAATTGTCAACTTTTCAAGTCTCTTTAAAATTGCGAGTTGATGGTGAACCAGTAACATGAAAAAAAATGAAATTTTAGATGAGGGCGTTTGACACGATTCTAATGTACGTTTTGAAACCATTTTTGACAGTGGCATTCGATCAAAATATGATTAAGTTTATATACTAAAACGCATTTAATTGGCGACAAACAAATTATTATGTGTAAATAAGCAATTAAACCAAATTCTATTGTAATACATGGACACAAGTTCTAAAAATAAAAATTAATTACTTACGATCTCTCTATCCAGCCATCACAGCATGGTCGCCAACATTGTTTGCCACTGAAAGTGTGTCAAACATCCCTGATTCGGCACTCAAAACGTTGTTGTTTTACGCAATTAAAGCACATCACACACGTCGGTACATCAGTGATCGTTAATTGACATTCTACTGTTAATTATCTTCTCAGATGTCATAAAGTTTGTCAAACTGATAGATTATAAATCCAGTGTTAAGTCAAGCTTCACTGCATTTCAAAACAAAATTGTCGGGTTATCAATAAATCAGACAGGTATCCGTGGAGATACACACCACAGAGTAAAATGTAAAACGGACCAGTCTGCGCTGCATGAATGTTTAATACCGCTTGCGGCTTTGAAAAAAGTGAAAATTGTCGGTGATCTTTGAAGGCGCCAATCACTTTCGCCAAACAGAGAAAACATGCGCCAATTTGATATTTTTGTCGCAATTGGCGCCTTTGGTGACCGACTGCGTGAGCCCTGGGTTAAAAATAGTCAACCTACTATTTTAATATGAAGTGTTTATAACACAATTATCAGAAACAATACCATAAAATATTATTTTATTCATCTTTATAAGCAACATTTAAATCTGGCGACGAAATGAATGAAAAAATGGTAACGAAATGATCGAAATTAAGTGGTTACGAAATGACCAGATCCCTGTGTGTGTAGTGTCCTTGAGCAAGACACTTTTATCTGCATATGCTGGTTCTACCTGGGAGTGATTTGGTTTAAACAACATTTATTTGTTATCAGCATATACATAAAGCCTGATTTGTCTAAGTTGTAATAACTTTATATTTCACAATCGAAGAAAAATACAGCCCGAAAATTATATAAGTATGGCCGATGTGTCCTGCACCAATTTTAATTTATTGCTCAGGACCAACTTAAAAAAATCAAAGCATCAGGTATGTCTAAAACTACTGGGTCTTTTTCCAATTTTTAAATGAAAACAACACATTTTTCCCAAACCAAACAAAAATATTAATTATCGCGAAAACGCGTGACAAATATTGTGAAAACATCTCTTACCTTTGCAGAGGGCACCACCGTTATCTTTTTAAAATTGTAGTGAGACATCTTTTTAGCTCTTGTTAACTATCTATTTAAAATGAAGATTTGAGTTATAAACAGCTTCAAATAGTAATTAAATTGATTTTCATTTTCAGCAATATTTATCCGGAAGTGAAAATCACACGTGGATTCCAGGGTAAAGGACGGGACTATAAAATAAATTTCTAAACTGCGGCATATCTATCGCAATCGGGACCATTGGCGTTGACAAAATATGTGTACTTGTTTTAGGAGTAATCTCTCATAAAAACTAGGACTGTTGGAGCTTGAAAATGGTTTCTTTGAAATAAAACGGTTGACGTAATAGGAATATTAAAGATATGAAATAAAAATTGACTTTAATTTATCAATAACTTTACGGGACCTTTTAAAAAATTCGACCATCCACACCCTATAAAGTGTTATGATATGTCTATCAAGCTCATATTATATTAATAGAATGAAGATTCAATAAGTGCAACAAAGTAAATTTTAATTTTTGCTGACTTTGTAATTACGTTATTCAACCATTCTTGAATAATTGACACACTTTGAAAATATCGTTGTCGCAGACATTTGGTGGATTACTGTCGTGTACCCGTCGGGAATTACTTTCAAATATTTGACCACATAGTTAATATATTGTTACATAGTACCTCGAAACCACATTTATTTGTTTTTCTCACATATTTTTCGAAATAGTATACTCGGAATTTATAATAGGACTACGTTTTCACCTGTCGCCGGTATACTTCCTAAAATAGAACAAACTGTCTAAGATCAATAAACATGACATCCCAGGTAAATGTTATGATTTTTCAGATGACTTACAAATGTAAAATCAATATTAATCACTTTTATAGCTAAGAAGTACCAGGTTATTTTATTTTTGGTCAAAAATACATTGTCGCCAAATTCGTCTCACCTACCATAACGTACTTTGATAGTACAACTAAAATCAATAAAACTCGTACTAGAAAATACATGTGTTTATTACAAAGTTAAAAGATAAATTTAAACAAACAGATAATTAAAGTCACCTTTTACTCCACAATTAAGTGGATGTATAACTCTAACTTCTCTTTTAAATTTGTCACACTTCCGAACTTCACCTACGTAACGGTATTTTGTTGCATAATTTATACGTCTGTATTGAATTTGTTGTATCTGCAAATTAATGTAACCAATATTAGTAATAACAAAACGAAATCTATTAAAAAAAGTAATACCCTAAAGACATAAACTGACATTTGAACTGTATTTTCACACTTACGTAACGAATCACCTACGCAACGAAAATAATATGAGTATACAGTCATGAGGTATCAGTATACGCTTGAATATACCGAACAGCTAATTTTATAGCACACCGAGTCGCCGGAAGTTGTACTGCCGTCTGCTTTTCTGTTTTTGGAATTGAAAATGGAATATTTCTATCAATAAAGGTAAGTTGGTTTCGTTGCATATATTTCCGACCACGATTTTGATAGAAAACATTATGATATTGTCAGCATTTGTTTAAAAACTTTACATAATGGCGTCCTTTAGCTTTTTTTATTAAACAAGTGTCAGTAGTAACAGTGTCACACTAAAATTCTCCCTGAATAGAATAACTGTTACGTAGGTGATAATAGTTTAAGTTTTTGTGAAAACCCTATAATATATCTTAAATATGCAACGCGGGTAATTTATTTTGACTTTACATGTTTGAGCATGTATTGTATTACCATTTACACGGACAGAAGGGTGAGAACTGACATACTAGTTATACATATAATTAGCGTTACGTAGGTGAGGTCGTCACTTTAGTAACGTACTCGATCTATTCTGGAAACGGTAAGCATTCTGTGAACTCTGATGTAGTTGTGTACGGATTGATAATGATTACTCGGAACGACATGGACAGATTTTTGTTGATGTTTTATTACCGAAGTCCAATATTGGTAGTAGGTCACTACATCTCTCTCTACTTTAGATATGATGTTTCTAAACACTGTTGCTAAAGTTCCTAAACAGTACTGATAAAATTCCTAACAGTATAGCACAAGGTCTTACAAACATATTTAACTGAACAATTGTATAGGTTAACAATTTGACTAGATGTTAGACATGTTGTTGTTTTTCTTTCTTGTTATAAAATTTCTTATATAAACATATTCATATAAAATGACTGGTATTAAACTAACTTTTTCAAATAATTTTAAACGACTAGATCTCAAATATGTTTCCTTTAATTTAATACAATATGTTATATAAACATTCTTTTATAAATATCAAATGTTCTACTATATATATCAAATGTTCTGTTATATATCAAATGTTCTGTTATAGATATCAAATGTTCTACTATAGATATCAAATGTTCTGTTATAGATATCAAATGTTCTACTATAGATATCAAATGTTCTTGTTTCCTCCCTTTAAATTAAGTTAAATAACTGTTGTTTATTTAAATTATTTACTAAAAGATGATATTTGAGTGGGAAAAAAAACAACAACTTTCATGGATTCACAGGGGATTATTATGCCCCGACACAGTTTAACCATATTACTTTTTTACATGATCTTTGAAATATTCCGGTTCGCGTCTTAATCTTATTGGTCGGTTTGGCGTTGCGACTGGATCTGCCACTACAGGACCTTTAGGAGTGACAACTGGGTGCATCACTAACGGATTGTCAAATGTATTTCCTATGAATTTCTCATTATCAATTATTTCTTCATTTTCAATATTTTCTTCACTATTATTGTCTATATAATATTTAATTCCAGATTTTATCTTTTTAAATTTTGAGCTGTTTCTGGTAATTTCATTTTTTTCATTTTCTGCCGTTATCATGTTTCGTTTTTTTGATTTTACCAGATAAGGAGATGGTACGTATTTTGAGTTCACTTTGGTTTTGTTTTCATTTTCTACAAGTACTTTATCACCCTCTTTGATTGGGAAGTGTTTCGCATTGTTTTTCTTATCACTGTATTCTTTACATGCGGATTTCGATTGTTCGTCTCTCTGTATTGCCAATTCGTCTAGCCTTTGTTCTGTTTCATTTACATATACTTGTGGTAATTTTGTATTTGGTTCACGTTGAAATATCAAACGATAGGGTGTAAAACCTGTTACAGTATGGGGAGTCACCCTGTATTGTCTCAGAAACTTATACATTTCTTGTTTCCATTTTTTTTTCTACATGGGCTGCTTTCACAACTTTCATGAGTGGTTTGTTGAACGCCTCGACCTGTGCATTAGCTCTCGGCCATCTTGGAGTGATGCGTCGATGAGTGAATCCGCTGTATGAAGCAATTTGGCGAAACGAATCTGAGTTAAACGGACTTCCATTATCAGTCTTGATGGTTTTGACAATACCAAATGATGAAAGCGTTTTGTCAAGTATTAGTATGACCCGATTTGCTGACACTGATTTAATGACCTCAACGATTGGATATCTTGAGTATTCATCAGTTATCACAAAAAGATATTCTCCGGTAGGCAAAGGTCCGCCGAAATCGGCACTCACATCTTGCCAAGGGCCAGCAGGTAACTCCGACATCTTTAGTGGTTCCATCCTATTTCTTTCTTTTGTTGTTGCCAGGCATGCAATACATCCTTTTATAACTTCTTCCACCATGTCACTCATATAAGGAAACCAGGCTTTTGATCTCAGGAAAGCTTTTGTTCTCGTTGCTCCTTGATGTGCTTCATGTGCGATGTGGATCGCCCTTTATCGTTGTGCCTTTGGTATGACAATTCTGCTGTCTCTTAGGAGAATTGTCTCACTATTAACAGTAAGCTCATCTTTAATACTTCTTAAAGCAGTCAATTCTTCTATGCTAATGACTGGATCTTCGATAGTTTTCATATTATACCATTTTCCAGACTTTGTATATTCAATAGCTTGCATCAATGTTTTGTCTTGGACAGTAGCCATTTTTACTTCATCTAGAGTCATTGCCTTCAGGCTTGAAGTTTCAGCTATGAAATTAACATACTTTCCTGCCATATTTGACTTTTGTTCAGTGTTTTCAGAGCTTATTTTATGCCTTGAAATGTAGTCTGAAGGGTTATCGATTCCAGGTCTGTATTTAATTGATAATTTGAAAGGTTGTAGGCGTAAACTCCATCTTTCAATGCGTAGTGGTGGTTTCAGTTTCTGCCATATCTTTTCAAGTGGTGTGTGGTCAGTTAAAATTGTGAACTGTGGAGCTCCTCGCAAGTATATATCAAAGTGCTCACAAGCCCACACAGCAACAAGGGCTTCTCATTCTGTCTGGCTGTAACGAGTTTCAGTATCTGTTAAAGCGCGACTCGCATATGCCACATTTCTGTTGTTTTGTGTCATTATTGCTGATAATCCAACAGGACTTGCATCAGTCATTATTTTGTGTCTCTTTGCTTGGTTCGTAACTACACATGACTGTGTCACTTGACAGTTCCATTTGTAGAATTTTAAACGCTTGTTGTTGTTCTTGATTCCATTGCCATTCTGTATCATTTTTTGTAAGCCTTCTCAGCGGTTTAGTTATGTCTGCATAGTTGCGTATGAATCTAGAACAGTAGCTTGTCATACCAAGGAAACTCTTTAGCTCGGATACTGTTTGTGGAGAGGTCATCTGTTTAATGACTTGAACTTTCTTCGGATCAGTTGAGATGCCTTCACCACTGAATACGACACCAAAAAAGTGATTGTCTTTTTGTTGTACTCATTAAATGGTTTAGAGAATACAACACATTTAGTTGAATTCGGATTATTTAATATCTAATTTCATAAGAAATAATAGTTTTAAACATTTGTTTTCACACAAATAGGTTACATATGTTAAAATGTAAATCATACTAAAGGAAAATACATTTTTACAGAATGGCGCTAACCAACGCAGAGCGACAGAAACAAAAGGAAGTTAGCACAGAAGGATACAAAAAGAAGGAAAGAGAGAGACAGCACAGCAACTTGTTAAGGATAGTCCAAACCCCAAGAACGCAACAAATGCTATAGAATCAATGTCTGCTAAAGCCACCGATATGAAGAAAACGAAATCCAAGAAAGTTGAAAATCCACCACCAGATGAGATACAAGTAAACAAACAGAAGTCCAAGGAACCAGATACATCACAGACAAAGAAACAGAAATACAAACTGAAACAGGCTGAACATATCCAATGGGCACGTCAAAATGTGGAGAGTGGGTAGCAGCAGTGTATGACAAAGACTGGTTTATAGAAGAAATTACCAAGATTTATACAGATGATATTCAAGTTATTTTTTAACAAAGGCAGGCAAATACGGCAATGCTTATAAATCCCCCCCCCCCCCCCATCCAAAAAAAAAAAACCGTGATGAGATTTGAGTAAGTAAGGATAAGGTCTTATTGGTGGTCAAAAGTCTGACTGTCACTGGCAAATCTAAGAGATTGTACCCACTAGAGGAAGCCGAACGAAGTTTAATTGAAGATTCATTCCAGAAACGTTTAAAACAGTTATGGTTTTACCATATATGAAAGATGATACAATGTGTTTGTATGATAATGTATCACCTATGTAACACATATTGTATCATCTTGTATTTTCATCAGATGAGCTAATCTTGGACAGTGTATATATCAGGGTATATTGAAAGTGTTCAAATGATGCTATATGTTATTCTGTTTATGAGAAGAAACATTTTCACTTACAATACGTGTTCATTATATAGTATAAATTGGAGCTACAGTGAAAGTTTTAATCTATAGATTGTTAATTTAACAGAATGTGTATCACGTGCAAAACAGGCACATTAAACTTTAAATCAATAATGAGTGTACTCCAAAACGAGTAGAATATTTCTAGTGTTCCGGGTCACTCCTTGTGGTTAAAATTAAGAAATATCTTACAACATTTTTTATTCTCACCTTCATGACAAAAAAGACTTGATAACTAAACCATTAAAGGACAATTTCTAACGGTAATACATTATCTTTGATAGTGCATTACTACATGTATGTAGATAATTATGATTTTTTCTTTTTCATTTTATTTGATATTTTTATACATGACAACCACATTCATTTTCAATAAAACTCTATTTTGTTCAAACTACCATGTTAATGTTCATTTGCTATATTCCACACTGCAATGATCAAAACGAACTTTGAAGTTTAAATTTTATCATCAATGTCATACTCAAAAATAGTGTTCATGTTTGTTTTTCTGTAGTTATACATGTACGTTCTCACTTACCGTAACAGTCGTCTCACCTCAGTATTTCAGATGTTTATCAAATTAACACTATAAAAGTTGTGTAGGGAAAATTTTGCAGATTAAATCTGAAAGGATTTATATATTGAATAATAAACATATTGACAAAATAGCAGGAAGTTGATTTTCAAACATTTTTAAAATTACATTGTGTCAATTATTCAAGATTGGCTGAATTACGTTACTTAATAAAAAGGAAAGCAAAAAAAAAACAGGATTTTTCGTACATGGGCATTAGTTTCTCAAAAAAAAAATGATTCCTTTAAAATGCGTCACAGGGTGGTTTGATGAATGTAATTAAATGCATATGTGTAAATTGAATTCCTTCTCAAGTATCAGCTAATACACTGTATGTATTTTAAATAGAGTACTAAATAGAACACACGATATGAGATGCTGTTGGAGGAAAGGCACAGGCAGCTTCAGCTGCATTCCCTCAGGTTATGAAGGTTCTGGCTGTACATATTGCAGACTCTGCTTTTCATAAAGTCTCAACGTCTGAAACAATTACCTGATTTTGACATACGTATTATGGATGATATTGCTGTGAACGTTTACATCACAAAAAAGATGGGATAGTATTTGAAGAACAGACCAAGACAGCTTCTGTTGCAATCCATCTGGTTACGCAGGTGTGGCTACATAGTTTGAAGTCATATGTTGTCAAGATGTTGGTGTAAGTATCTTGAATTTAAAATGGGATCTTCTGTAAGGCGACTGTATCTTCACTAGATTAAGTGTGAAACAGCCTAGCTTGATATGTTAAACAATCATACCACACAATCTACGTCATTCATTTGAAATCGATATCCGATAAAGCATTACATGTGCGATATACACTCCCGTTATGGGAGGTTTATCGATACAGATTTTTATATGGTCTTATAAAGGACCTTGTTCAAAAATAGTAAATAAAGTAATTAGAGTATATTTCAAAAGCTTAGTTCCTGATATAGTATAAAACTACATTCAAAAACCTTTCATTTGATGTAAGTTTTATTTATCTGCCTTAATATCTTCTTGCTTCCAATTAAGTTTTAAGTTGATGATATAAATTTGCCATAGTTCCTATATAAAGTATATTGAAACTCTCTTATTCTTAACATTCTGTGTTTTTTGGGAGCAATTTTATCAATTTTCCTATTTTCTATTCACTTAGTCCTTGTTATATTCAAAAAAGTATGTTTTCTATATTTTAATATGGTATAAGAATTATTTTGATAACAAAATTATTAGTTACTTCCAATTTGTTTTGAAAATGCATTATTTGCTCGTTTTTTTCATAACAAAAAAGTCGTATAAAATATTAAGTAATTTTGAATAGGCGCGGTGTGTTAATGTAAGTGCTTATATCGTGTTTATGTTCTGGTAAAATTAAACACGTTTTTTTATTTTTTTTATTTTATGTCTCATCATATATACAGCAATATAAAACATACATTACAATATCACATAAGAAGATGTTCATGTGTCATTCTAAAATAGAATTATGAGATGCCATATTAACGTATCTAAGAAAACATACATTCAGTATATATAACATTATATTTTAAAGGCAATTTATAATAACATAATACATAATAAGAAATAAAAATTGAACAACGGACGTAAATCTTGATTCCACGTTATATCTTTTACCGCACAATTTAAAACTGTAAATAACAATACTTTACTAAAATTTGACAATGAAAAATTGCGCCCGATTACTACCCTTATAAATGCTTATTTAACAAATGTCTTAAAGAATCATTTATCATATCAAATTTGTTATGACCTGATTTACAGCTGTTGTTCAATATTTAACATAAAATTTACTTTAAATGTACATTTAAAAGTGATTTTAACCACACAGCTAGCGATACAAGTACCTAAATCTCCGCTGAAGTATAAGGAAGCAGGGTTTGGCACAAATTCGAATCACACCTGGACTTTTAAATATATAAACCAGTTTATTCTCATCACTAAATGTACTAAAATTAAGATCTAGTGATATTGTTTTCTGGACTAGGTAATGCCGGATATCTTTATAAAATGGGCATTTTAACATAACATGCAATTCATTTTTACATCGTTTGTACAGAAAGGACATACCTTTTCATCTACTGGCAATCGTTCGTACCTCCCAGTTTCCAAACGAATGGGTGTAATTCCACACCTTAATCTACTAAAAGCTGACCTGTGATTACATGGAAGTAAAACATTACAATAATTTTCAGTTTCAAAAGATTGCTTAAATAACTTGTATGTTATTAATTTATACCCCCAACATTACTTCTTCCACTATCTGAATTTATATTATTATTCCAGTCTGCTATGAAATGAGCCAGCGACGCTTCTTTCACTTCATTCAAAAATTTGTGTTTACCTATAGGAATATTAACATTAACATTATTGTAATCAATCTTAGAATAGTTATTTAAAACTCTAAAACACAAATTCTTACACACCGGGCCGTTAACACTTAAACAATACAAAAATAGTTTCTTATTACACCTTGTATTGGACATATGATTAATTCGTATCCAATAATTTGTTTTCGGTTTAGATCTTGGTCTAAAGTGTACAATGTTGTTTTTATTTGTATTTATGACATGAATTAACGTTACACCAATCAAATAAAGTGTTTAGCATCTACTGTAAGTATTTCTCACATTCGGCCAGTAGAACAATATCATCAGCATACATTAACAAACTAACATTCTTATCATTGCCAATACTAATTCCTAAACCTAGAGATTTAATCTTAAGGACAAAATCATTTATATAAACATTGAAGAGCAAATGTGACAAACAACAACCTTGTCTTAATCCAATAGTAACATTAAACCAATCTGTTTTAATACCATTAATTCTTATACAAGATGAAACACAGCAATATAAAGATTTGATGGCGTTAAACATTTTACCATTAATTCCTAAATTTCAAATTTTATTCCATAAGATATTTTTGTTAACGGTGTCATATGCTTTTTTAAAATCGATAAATGAGGCCCTCCCGGAGAGCATGGAGAACATTTATTTTCAGAGATCTGGGGAACATTGGCCATTACTTTCAGAGATTCAGGGATCAAAGGCCTTATTTTAGAGATCTAGGGATATTGTCCTTAATGAAAAAAAGTACCTAATTTGATCGATTTTATCAGAGATAGACAACTGGAGGCACTTGTCTAAATCTCAGGTGGCACATTTTGGCTTTTTCTTGTTTAGTTTGAACTTATTTATTTTACTTCGATTTTGAATCAAGTTCTTATGACTAAGATAAATCACGCTCGAAGTCTTCCTGGGTATAACCAGTACCAAGCATATGTGGGAAAAGTGTCTTGCTCAAGGACACCACACATAGTCGTGGCGAAGGATTGAAATACCCACGACCCTCCGATCACGGGTTCGGTGCTTTACCACTAGATCACGTGGCGTTTTCTAAACATGGAAACACACATCCTCCAGAATCAAACAACATAATTTTGTGATAATGTTATGAAAAGAAAGATTTGGGAGATTATTTTTTTTCTTTTTTAAATTTAAAGAAATGAAGAATTTTACGCTTAAAGCTTTTGTGTGTGATCGTTTTCTCTTTTTTAGCCAATTTTTGAAATAAGAAATAAGAAAAACGACTTATGTCGTGGTAAAGTGTCCGTCGTCCATCCGTTAACCTTTTTCTTGTAGAAACTATAGCATCCCTCACATTTTTCAAAGATGCTTATCCAAACTCGCACAGCATTTGTATAACCACAAACTCTTGAAGTTCTTGAACCAGCGTGATTGAACCACAAATGCTCCCTGCCACAGGGCTTGCAAGCACATTTTTAAGGAAACTTAAAAAACACCCTTTCTCTGAAAGGTCAAGCTATAAACCATAGATATTTTAAACAAGAAAAAGAAGACAGTACATGGATTTTGCTTATTATGATGATGTGTAAATAATAATAGAGAAGATTATAGTGGTCGTTTTACTTAACGAAACACTATTTGGTACTTTCAGGGAACTATGTTTAATACTTTTGTAGATCTGGGGAACATGGACAAAATACTTTTGGGGAACTTTGGCAAATAATTTTGGAGATCTGGGGAACAATAGGCATTACTTTAAGAGATCCAGAGAACAGGGACCCCCCTGGGAGGGCCTCATAAATGCAGTAAAGGTGGACATTTTTTTCTTAATTCTCGTTTCAATAATATTGGTTAAAGACGACAAATGATCAGTGGTACTTTTCTTTTTTCTAAAACCATTTTGTTCATCTGTTATTTTTTTATTTATTTCGGTCGATTTTGATAACCTCTGATTTAAAATATAACAATACAATTTGTACATCGATGGAGCTATTGTAATACGCCTATACGACATAGGATCACGAGGATCACTAGTTGAAGATTTTGTAATTGGGTCAACTATACCTTTTCCCCATTCAGTAGGAATACTACCAGTACTATAGCATACATTAAAAAGAATGTGTAAAATTGATATAGATGTATTATTACGAAAAATTTCAGCTGGAATTCCATCACTACCGCTAGCTTTATCTTTCTTAGAATTAAAAATTCTTAAAATTTCATCAATTGTTATTTCATTATCAAACTCAGGTAAATTGTTACTATGGTTATTATAATCAGGTTCAACATTTTGGTTAACAAAAGCGTTAACTTATTTAATGTTGAGTCTTTATCATTTTATATATCCCCATTATCATCAATAATTTCCATCGGCATTATACTTTTCTTTTGAAAGGCAATTCCAATCTTTCCAATAGATTTCCAAAATGAGCATGAATAACTATTGATGTCAGACAATAAATCATGATACAAGTATAACCTCTTATATTTCTGTACATTACTATTAAAAAACTTCTACATTTTACAAAATCAACGCTCAGTTGTTTTCGTTCACAAACATTATGACATTTTAAAGACGTCTTTTCAGCTACACAAACATCATTCCACAAAACTATTAAACTTTCATTCCACCAACGTTTTCCGTTTTCCTTCGTTTATTTGATGAAGCATTTTAATACAATTGCACAAAGCATTATAGGAATTATCAATATCATGCTGAGTGCGTAGAGTAGCTTCAAGATTAAAAACAGTATTATGTAAGTCAGATATAATTTCTGGTTCCTGAAGAAAGTTATCTGCAATATTTCGAACATCATATTTCACAGAAACATTTTCAACTAAAGTCTTATTTGAATTGGCAGAAATGTTGAATGGTACATCAATGCTCCATGAAATAAAGGAATGATCCAGAACTTATAATGGAACTGCACCTGCGGTGTTAACAAGGTCAGAAGACCCTAATAAATTAAATCCTTTAAATATTGATAAAACAGTATGACTAATCAAACAATGATCTACGACAGAGGAGCCCTGTGGCCTTATACAAGTAAGTCATTTTTTATAAAGTGCCGACCATTTAAAACATAAAAATTGCTTTTATTAAAATGTATGTAAGTACAGCACCATAATTATTCGTATAATCAACAATATCTCTATCTGGGACAACATCAGTACCTTCAATAAAATCTGGCGAGTCATCAATACGACTGTTAAAATTGCCACAAACATAAATAGTACCACGTAATTGGTATTCATATACACTAGTTAAAACAGTATCATAAAAACGTTTACTAGAACGTCAATTTGTCGAGTAGAATGTTTAGGTGGCAAATAACAGACACAAGCATATAAACAGAAACTATTACATTTATAAGTAAGCTTAATCCATAGAATTCCTTCATTACTATTGTCAAATATAGACACATTAAACAATTCAAGTAACTGATATTTTATAAGAAGTTCAACACCTCCTGACACTGACCATGCATTTACGTGAATATTTGACCTATTATGCCCAAACCATTTATAGTTCTTTAAATCAATAACATCGTTATCTTTTAAATGGGTTTCAGCAAATCCAACAATATCTAAATTTAGATGATTAATAATGGTATCGCAAGTTAAAAAGTTAGCAGAGTTTTTATCTATATTTAGACCATTCATATTCCAAAAGCCAGCTTTGTTTGATCTAACGCTTTTCTCTTCTCCAATTGCCTTGTCTGGTGTATCGGCCTGTATGTCTGCCATCACGACCTGCAGTATTCCACACATTGTCACTTAATGATCTGACAGTTTCGTCATTTTCATGACTTTGCTGCCTATTGTCATGAGTATTGTTACTCGAGTTATGATTGGCATGGCTCGCATATGTAGCCCTTGACTCGTAACTGTGATGTTCTCTTCGACTATGATTAACCTGTTCGCGATTATATGACTCATTGTCTTTACCTCTATATGTGTTTATCGGACCTCTATATGTGTCTACTCTCGACCCGCGAATTTGTATATTGGCATCATCCGTTTTACTGCACCAACCAACCTGCGCATTTTGATGTCAGCTTCCTCTCTGGCGTTGTCTGGTCGTGATTGATAAACACATTATCATACGAGCGATGTTCCTTTAACGATTTCTTGGCGATCATCACCTTCTGCTTATCGCTATTCGTCCTTTTTATCTGATTGTCGCCTTGACTGTCAGGTACTCTCATTTAATTTTCAATGCATACCAGTCACTGGAACTAATCTATTTGAACTTTGAATTAGTATTGATTGGTATTATTTCTATCGTCACCTTTGAATGAACAAGTAATTATTCAATCATTGATGCAAAGTACTGATGCATCAGTTTGCGATACTTGTTAAATTGATTTTCTAATAAACAGAGAAAATAAGTGTGTCCTTATTTCCATGTATATAAAAAAAAACAACGTGTTATTGAATATTTTATCCAAGAATGGTATGGCTCAGTTAACAATAGTCATGTTAAAGAAGAGCATAAATACTTCAAAAGTAGTTTTGCATATGAACAATATTTAGATATTCTCCAAAACGATTAGAATTCAAACAGGTCGTTATGCAAGAGATCACATTCCAAGAAATGAGAGATATTGTTTTTGTTGTACCACATTTTATGTAAATGAACAATTTCCACGAGGTGTAGTAGAGACGGGGAAGGGGCTTCTGCCTAAGATGAGAGCAGCAAGATACAGAGGGGACAAGTCGTGGATTGCTTACGACACCCTGTATATCAACGGTAGGCCAGTGAGGGACTAGGATAACGCAGAGGGTGAACTACGTTTCCTGTCATGGAATGTTCATGGACTTACTAAGAGTAAGAAAGACAAAATTGACTTTGTAAATATTATTGCTGATAATGACATTGTATTCTTATATTAATTATGGACATGTACTAATAGTGATATTAGCTTGAGTGGATATGTTTCGCATAATTTTTACCGTAAATTTAAACTTCGTAATGCCAAAAGATCTAGTGGTGGTATTGTTTTATACTACAAAGAATTTTAAAAAAATTGTATTGAAGTAGTAAAAAGTAGCTTGGACATCATTATTTGGATTAAACTTGATCACAAATTCTTTTATTTTGATAATGATGTATATGTATGTGGAATTTATTTATTTGGGGAAGATTCCCCTGCATATGAAATTGCTAATGTTGATTTATTTGAACTTCTGGAAAATAATATAGTTTTTTACGGAAAGTCTCGAGTCGGTGTGTGTTATGGGTGAAATTAATAGCAGAGTTGGTACTAAACATGATTTTGTTATACAAGACAAGGTAAATTATGGTACAGATGATATTGATTATATTCCCGATATACTCGCTTGATAAAACATGTAATAGTTAGGGTGTTAAACTTCTTGATTTATGCAAGTCGTCTTGTTTACGCACAGTAAACGGTAGAATAGGTATTAATACGGATGTGTGTACTTTGTGTCACAGAACGGAGAATCTGTGATTGATTAATTACTTACAAATGAGAGAAATTTTTCACATATCAGTACTTTTACAATTGATCCTATTAATGAATGGAGTGACCATTCACCCATTAAACTTTCTTTGTGTTGTAATAGACCTTCAGCTATACCTGTAGATGTGCGCGACGGAAAATATTAATGGGATAATTTGCTTCGTGAGCGTTCGCTCAGGTTTAATAAATAAATTGTCTGATTTGAATAAATTGACAAAGAATATTGATTATTCAAATAGAGATTATGTCAACGATGTTATGAATGATTTTACCAATATAGTTCGTGCTGTGTCGGATTCTTTATTTTTAAAAAGTTATATACATAAAAGTTATGTCACATTTTCTGATCAGTCATTTGTAAAACATGCAGAATGGTTTGATAAGGGTTGTGTTATTGCTAAGAACAAATATTTAGACGCATTACGTATATATACCTGTTGTAAATCAGATTTAAATAGGGAGCATTTCTGCAAATGTAAAAAAGAATATAAATATACCGTTAAGAAAAAGAAGCGATGTTTTGAATTAAAAAAAATATCAGATATAGAGAATTTAAAATATTGTAAACCTAAAGAATTTTGGAAATATTTTAAGAAAAAGAATAATCATACCGGAAGTAATGACATCTCATTGGCGGAATTCCGAAATAATTTTGCTAGTTTAAGTAATGATATATTTCAGCCATCAAATGGAGATGCCGAATCTTTTTGTACTGATAATGATTTTAATAACAAGTGTTGTTCATTCGAGGAATTAGACCAGCCAATTACTGTTTCTGCAATATTGAGCGCTAGTAAATGTTTGAAAGCTGGACAATCGATTAGGAGCGATTTCTTATTAAATGAGTATTTTATTGAAGGTATTGATATTTTAGGCTCACATTTATGTGATATTTTTAATGCTATTTGACCTCAGGCTTTTTTCCTGATAAGTGGACAGATGGGGTGATTATCCCTATTCACAAAAAAGGTAGTGTGAGCGATGTTAATAATTACCGAGACATAACCTTTGTAAGATGTTTATCTAAACTGTTTACCACCATACTCAATTAAAGGATTGAAACATTTTGTAATAACAATGATATAATTTCAGATGCGCAATTTGGATTTCGAAAGGGACAGTCAACAGCTGATGCTTTATTTGTGTTAATGTCAATTATCCAGAATTATTTATATGATAATAATCGTTTATATGTTGTTTTCGTTGACATGATGAAGAATTTCGATAGTATATATAGAGATGCTTTCATTGAACAGTTATATGTACTATCGTTTGTTCCTATTTCTCTTTTAAACTACTATTTATAGGAATTTAAGTATCGTTTCGATCCGATATTTCATGTACTTGTGTTTGCGACAATATTCTATATGAGCCGCGTCTTGTCGCGTGTTTGGCTCCTGGATGAATAATTCTTTGAGTTGAATTTCGCGCGACGCGGCTCATTTGTTTTTCCCGCTATTTTAACGTCACGTTTTGTGACGTTACTTCCGGTGTTAATATATTTATTATTCCATGATTAAAGCGATAAGCCGAAACGTCGGTATTAAATTTTAACTAACGTTTTTTACGTGTTGGTGTTTTTTTAAACTGTATTATGATAGTATATATAGAAATGCACTTTGGCTAAAATTGTATAAGCTTGGTATTACGGGTAAACTTCTACGTATTATAACGGACATATATCAGAAGGTTACATCATGTGTAAAGAGTTGTGATGGAGCTGTATTTACAAAATTGCGTTGATTCAGGATCGAATATTGATAATATTTTTTGCGGACGACATGGCTATTTAAGAAAAATCTCCTTCAGAATTACAGGGTAATCTTAACCGTTTGCATACTTATTGTAATAATTGGGGCTTAAAACTACATGCATTGAAAACAAAAATAATTGTATTTAGAAAACGTGGAGGGTTGTTACCCAATGAATCTTGGACTTATAACAAAAACATTATTGAAGTTGTTGATAATTTTAATTATCTTGGAACAATATTTAATTATACTGGTAATTTCAATTTAAATCAAGAACATTTGGTAGGCAAATATTTGAAAGCTTTTAATACCATCTTATTTAATTGTAAAAAAAAATCCATTTAAAGCCAAAATTACTATGCCAGTTGTTTGATGCATTCGTTGGTTCTATCTCAAGTTATGCGAGTGAAATTTGGGAATATACCAAGTCGAAAGTAATCGAAAGTTAAAGTTCCGTAAACGTTTATTGAATGTTAGATTAAATACTTGTACAGTGGGTGTGTATGGAGAGTTTGGGAGATATCAATTATATATATCACGATATGTAAGGATCATAAGCTACTGGTGTAAAGTTATTTATGCGGATAATATATTGATAAAAAAACTATATGAACAGGGGCTGTAATAGAGGTTGAAAGAAATGGTATCAAATATTAAACCATGTTAAATGATTATGAATTCACCTATAAGTTTGAGAATAATCGTTTTGTTAATCCCAAAGTATTCGCAAATATTTTAAAACAAAAGGTTATGACAATTTCATTCAACAATGGTTTGGATCAGTAGAAAAAAGTTCAGTGCTCGAAATTTACAAATTTGTCAAACATCAATTTAAGTATGAGAATTATCTCGCTATATTGCCCTGTAATCTGAGATTATTTTACACAAGATTAAGACTATCTGTTAATCCTCTTAGAATACAAACTGGACGATATGACAGAAATAGAATTAAAAGAAAGAGAAAGATATTGTTAATGTTGCAATTCAAGGGATATAGAAGATGAGTTTCACTTCTTATGTATATGTCTCTGTTTTAATAATTTACGAAAACAGTATTTGGAAAAGATATTCTGTGTTCAAAATTTTAGAGTTACTTAATTCACATAATAAAACCATATTATATAATATTTCAAGATATATAAAAGAGGCATTAGAAATTAGAAAAACTGTGCTAACTGTTTAAGCATAGTGTTCATCCTCATTTCATTTATTAACATTCATTTAACATTTTGTTATATACTCGTATGAATTTAATCATTGCTGTTAAGTGACTATGTGTTTATATTGATTGTATATTGTATTTATTATGATGATGTACTTTGTACAAATCCTAATAAAATATATGTTCTGTTCTGTAACACTACTGAGGTAGAAGATATTTATCATTTTATTTGCATATGTCCTTGCAACAGTGATTTTAGAAAGATGTATATAAATAAATATGCTTTTCAAAGACTGTCTATCTACAAGCTTATGGAATTGCTTAAAACAAATGACAAATGTATTTTAGTCAGATCTGCTCAGTATACTAAAAAATCTCTGAAATTAGGAAACAGCATTTTAAACGTTTATATTTATGTTAATATATTGAATATCTTTTATCTATTTTCAGAAACAATCCCTGAATAAATGAAAGAAAATCATTTAAATATCTAATAAATTTGTTCATCCTCTTATTTTTAGGATTTTATGACTTAAAAGTTTTTCTTGCATTATTTCAATATTGATAATACAAATATATGAGCTTACTTAAAATGTAAATGAGAAATGGCGGTATAAATTATGTATTAATTAACAATATATTTTACGTGATATTATGTGTTGTCAATATGTTATTATAACGATGTATTTATGTACAAGTCTGAAATAAAATATCTGTTCTTTTCTTATAAAATGAAATTTAACTTATCTTTAATTACTACATTCAGAATATTTGTATTTTAAATAAAAATCAAACGATTATTTTTTTTTATAATAAACCGGATAATAAATTTTAAACATTCCTATGTTTCTAATCACTTTATATTTATGTAGGCAAAGTATCAAACAATAGGACGTTTTCAACTTGACTTAACTTTTACAACGCCCCCACCCCCCACCCACACTCCCCTTCTTGAGGGGCAATGCAGCTATAAAGTATTCCCTAGTTATCCGCCTAGTCAGGCTTGTATATGGTTAGCTATAAAGTATTCCCAAGTTATCCGCCTAGTCATGCGTGTAAATGATTCATGGTCGGTAAAATTATATACTTCAATTTTCATCTGGTTTTGACTTTTCACGTTTCGGAAGAAACACATACAGATCTGCTCGCTAAAATGTTCAAAGTGCGATGGTAAATAAAAAATTATACATACATACAGAATACAGAGAAATGAAAGATACTGTATATTGTAATTATTCTGACCTGGAAGATGAATATCACTTTAGATGTGTATGCCTATGGTTTAATGATCTTAGAAAATATCAAGGACTTACATATAAATCTTTGAAAATAATATATAAGATCATGCTATTATCAAAGGTTTAAGTTTTTCTCTCTCTCTCATATAATCAAGCATGTGTCGGTGTGATGCTATATTTAGACGTACCTTTTATATGGGATTACAAGAAAGTACAAATAATATATAATAATGCATATGCGCCTCACTTATAAACATTTACCATGCAAACACAATTCTTTACAATATTACAAGATACGATTTATATCATAGCAAATGTTTATAATTTAAACATATCGTCATGCAATAAACCATCACAATATATATTATTTATGTACACTTTATCGCCAACACCCCGTGGAGAATTGCCCCTAGGACATTTGCCACTTCCCTTTAATTCCCATATATACAAACTGTCAGCCAATCAGTTATTATCAAGCCACCATTTACTACAAAGGATTAAAATGCTTAGATGAACAATTTACTTAAATTGCAATAGGATTAAAATCATTTTGTTTGGACATTTTTTTTTAAAAAGTATACAAGTAATTAGAATAATAGTCTCTTGTAATTCTATTCAAAATGTGCACTCAATCTGTAATTTATTAAGAAATTATATTATGGGCACTATTGCGCCAATTTAGAAAATTATTTAAAAAAAACAAACGAGTATCACATTTGATTTATATGCTAGAAAGACACTAGAGAGACAATACAGATAGTAAACTCCAGGACAGGCACTTTCCGCTCAGTATGAATATTGCTAAATGCAACATTTGTCACCCCTCACACTCACCTGCTAATTGCTCATTGATTAGTTAGAACCATATGTACTAAGTAAAATATGTATCCTGTGAAATATTCTTTATTTTTCTTTATTTCCTTCAATATTGGAGAGCAGCGTACATATTATTACACAAAAAACATATTAAAAATCATGTTGAAGAGCAGCATACAAATCAATACACAAAGAACACATTAATAATCATGTTGATGACAACTTATGGCATACAATTATTTAATACATGTACACAAAACAATGTTATAACATAGAGTAAATCATACTAGACGATTACGTTATGTTCATTTAAATTGCAGTACGTTATATACCTCACACACGCACTAACGTACGCACGCACACACACACAAATGCAGTCTCAGGATGGCAAATAAAATATGCTAGGTACGAGCTCCATATATGTATATATATATATATATATATATATATATATATTATATACCTTTATAGCAGTTACATATATCCTCTAATTTCTTATGTATTAGTTACACATGAAGTCTTACAGTGTATCTTATGTGTCCAACTGCTACTGGCATAGTTTATATTAAACTCCAAAAATGTATTGTATTCGTTGCCAAGAACTGCTTGCAATTCATCACAAGGGGCTCCTAATAGCATACCTAATTGTCCATATCTCTGGTGCATATTGATAATATTATAAACATGTTCGCCAAATCTGGATTGAGTACCAGTATAAAACTTACTCCTCTAATAATTAAAATGGTAACAATCAAATAATGTATGTTGGACATCACCCTTGTGCACAGTACCGCACTTTGAACAAAGTTGTTCTTGATCAAATATACACAATCTAGCTATCATATTTATAACACATCTAGACGCGTTAAGCATCCTTGGATTGGATATAAAGATATTCCAAATTGGACTTTTACCAAATACCGGCTGAATCATGAAAAAGTCGTTAAGTACTACTTGGTTTTCGTACAGTATGCGTTCTTCTTTGATTTTAATTGCGTTTTTAATTATTGTATTCCATATAAATTTTGTTGGAAACACTCCAGTAACTATGGAATCTAATACATAACGCTCTAGATGGCAAGCTTGTAATAATGGAACTGTATCTTTAAAGTATCCTGTCTGCTTATTATTAAAAGTGTAGAACGAGCACAAGCGCAGAAGAAATATATCTTTACTACGCGAGTCTTAAACAAGTCTACACAATTGTCCTACCAGTAACTTCTTCTTGTCTATTTCCGCTTTAATTGTATAATTTCCTACCAAACCTATTGCTATATGTGTTCTTGTTCTTTTCCCTATTCCTTGTATATATTTAATACAGAATATATGTGACCTTTCCCAAAATTGTATATCTGTTACAGACATATCATACCACATCTCGCAATCATGTAACCCTTTAGGTAGAACAAAAGAAGTATATATTTTCATAGCAGTAAATGGATGTTAACCAAAATCGCTATGAATTCTGCAGCAGTCCAAACTCAATAAAATTCCTCTTAATTTGGAGTTGGCATCTTTGATATTTCCTGCAATACTTAAATGTTTACTAAAACATACACCAAGATGTGTATACGCTTTAACCTCATTTACTATTTCAGTACCAACATACCATCAACGTAAGATGCTTGACTTTTCAATTTTGTTTCGTGACACACTATTACTGCTGATTTACTTGCATTGTTTTCGTAACACCACTTACAGGAATAATTGTAGCACATATTCATCATTTAATCCATGCCACCTGTTGTTAGCGCCAATAATGCCATGTCGTCTGCAGAAACTATACAGGGCACATGTATACCACAAACAATTAAACCCAACTGTGCATTTTCAAGTTCTTTAAGGAGGCCATCAATAAAGCATAGGTACGGGAATGGAAAGCTCACACCACCATGTCTTGTTCCGATATTAACAGCGAAAACCGAAGACACATAACCCTTATAAAATACTTGGCTTTCTAAATCTTCATGTTAATAAACAAATGGTTTCTATGCATGCAGTTTCAAGCCAAGCTCGTTTTGTTTGCAAAATAACCCGCAATGCCAAACTTTGTAAAATGCAGTTTTAACATCAAAGAAACATATAGATACGTTTCTACCAGTCTCTTTAGAATAATATGCACATTCACGTAATAAAAAAGACGTCATTATGCAACCAATGCCTTTATGAAACCCTGCCTGTAAAGGGCTTAACTGAATTGGGGTTTCGACTTTTACACGACTTAATAAAAGTCGCTCAAATAGTTTAAGAATTGTAGATGATAGCGTTTTGGCACAATAGCTGCCTGGTTCATGTTTTCGTTTTCGTCAACCTCTGTAAATAGTTATAATGTGACCAGATTTCATCTTCTTTGGCGTTTAGGAATATTTGTACATCGTATTGTACATTGATCTCAAGAAATTATGCAGTACGTCACTGCCATATAATATATGCTCATTATACACAGAATCCATCCCACAGGACTTGGCAAGCAGTTTCAATTCATAGGCAAAATCTTCTTGAGCAAAGTTAATAAACTCTTTTAGATCAGTAGTCCGTTGTTTCAAAACTGCCACCTGACTTTCAATAGTGTGCCTAAATTCAGTATCAAACGTCGGTTTATATCATTCGTGTAAAGGGTTAAAAAATATTTACTCCAGTGTTCAGCAATCAACTCAGAATTACGATATGTAATGCAATTAAATTTCATCTCGAATTATTTTGCGAACTATTACGATTCTTTCTCGAATTGATCAATCTCCAGAAGTAATCCGCATCTTATTCAGCTGCATTGTCAATTTCTTCATTTATCAATGTAAGGTAGTTTTCAGCACATTTTCTATGGTGTTGTCGATATTGCCGTTTTGATTCCTTGTAATCAACATATGATACATGTGAGTAACCTCTTGGCTTATCCATTTTAATCCATAGATTTCGTTTGCTTCTCATACAATAATGCAAGTATTTCAAGTCTTTATCCCAATATGGTTTAGGATATTTTTTGTTAAATGATACCCCAGATGCTTCATTAATACTACCACAAATATCAGTATACATGTCATCAATTATACATTTGGCTTCACTCTCCCAGTTCACTTGTGGCTATTGTATACAATTTATTCTATTTGCCAGTTCATTTTTATATCTCGTTATAATGCACGTCAGTGATCTTTTCCCACTTAATGGTGTTACGATATCATGTTTTTATAAACAAGTCATGTTCAAACTGTGGTGAAGCAATGCATAGTAAGACAGGTCTGTCATTAGAAACATTTAAACAATTATCATCTAGAATTTCGAAGTTTTTACCAGATCAATCGTGGGGAATCTGTATCAGTACCTGAGGAATCAATATAACCCCCTTTGTGTATGTTACCATAAGATATACTTATCTGTGTTGCGGGGAATCTGTAAAAGTATGTCAGGAGTCAGTAGAACCCCCTTTGTATATGTTACCATAACATTTACTTATCTGTGTAGAGGGGAATCTGAAGATGTACCAGGGGAATCAGTACAACCTCCTTTGCATATGTAACCATAACATGTACTTATCTGTTTTGAGGGGAATCTGTAGAAGTACCAGGGGAATCAGTAGAATCACCTTTGTGCATGTTACCATAACATATACTTATCTGTGATGAGAGGAATTCGTAGAACCACCTTTGCATATGTAACCATAACATACACTTATCTGTGTTGAGGGGAATCTGTAGAGGTACCAGGGGAATCGGTAGAACCATCTTTGTGTATGTTACCATAACATATACTTATCTGTATTGAGGGGAATCTGTAGAGGTACCAGGGGAATCGGTAGAACCATCTTTGTGTATGTTACCATAACATATACTTATCTGTATTGAGGGGAATCTGTAGAGGTACCAGGGGAATCGGTAGAACCATCTTTGTGTATGTTACCATAACATATACTTATCTGTATTGAGGGAAATATGTAGAGGTACCAGTGGAATCAGTAGAACCACCTTTGTATATGTTACCATAACATATACTTAGCTGTATTGAGGGGAATCAGTAGAACCTCCTTTGTGTATATTACCATAACATATACATATCTGTGTTGAGGGGAATCTGTAAAGGTACCAGGGGAATCAGTAGAACCACCTTTGCATATGTTAGCATAACATATACTTATCTGTGTTGAGGCCAATCGGTAACACCTCCTTTGTGTATGTTACCATAACATATACATAACTGTGTTGAGGGGAATCTGTAGAAGTACCAGAGGAATCAGTATAACCTCCTTTGTGTATGTTACCATAACATTTACTTACCTGTGTTGAGGGGAATATTTAGAGGTACCAGGAGAATCAGTAGAACCCCCGTTGTGTATGTTACCATAACATGTACTTATCTGTGTTGAGGGGAATCTGTAGAGGTACAGGTGAATCAGTAGAAACCTCTTTGTGTATGTTACCATAACATTTACTTAACTGTGTTTTGGGGAATCTGTAGCAGTACCAGGGGAATCAGTAGAACCCCTTTTGTGTATGTTACCATAACATTTACTGATCTTTGTTGAGGGGAATCTGTAGAAGTACCTCGAGAATCAGTAGAACCTCCTTTGTGTATATTACCATAACATATACTTATCTGTGTTGAGGAGAATCTGTATAAGTACCTGAGGAATCAGTAGAACCCACTTTGTGTATGTTACCATAACATTTACTTATCTGTGTTGAGGGGAATCTGTATCAGTACCTGTGAAATCAATAGAACCCCCTTTGGGTATGTTACCATTAGGATATATTTATCTGTGTTTAGGGGAATTTGTAAAAGTAACTCAGGAATCAGTAGAACCCCATTTTTGTATGTTACCATAACATTTACTTATCTGTGTTGAGGGGAATCTGTAGATGTACCAGGGGAATCAGTAGAACCACCTTTGCATATGTTACCATAACATACATTTATCTTTGTTGAGGGCAATCAGTAGAACCACCTTTGTGTATGTTACCATAACATATACTTATCTGTGATGAGGGGAATTGGTAGAACCACCTTTGCATATGTTACCATAACATACACTTATCTGTGTTGAGGGGAATCTGTAGAGGTACCATGGGAATCGGTAGAACCACCTTTGTGTATGTTACCATAACATATACTTATCTGTGTTGAGGGGAATCTGTAGAGGTACCATGGGAATCGGCAGAACCACCTTTGTGTATGTTACCATAACATATACTTATCTGTGTTGAGGGGAATCTGTAGAGGTACCAGGGGTATCGGTAAAAAACCCTTTGTGTATGTTACCATAACATATACTTAGCTGTATTGAAAGAAATCTGTAGAGGTACCAGGGGAATCAGTAGAACCACCTTTGGATATCTTACCATAACATATACTTAGCTGTATTGAGGGGAATCAGTACAACCTCCTTTGTGTATATTACCATAACATATACATATCTGTGTTGAGGGAAATCTGAAGGAGTACCGGGGGAATCAGTAGATCCTCCTTTGTGTATGTTACCATAACATTTACTTATCTGTGTTGACGGGAATCTGTATAAGTAACAGGGGAATCAGTTAAACCTCCTTTGTATATGTTACCATAACATGTACTTATCTGTGTTGAGTGAATCTGTAGAAGTACCAGGGGAATCAGTAGAACCCCCTTTGTGTATGTTACCTTAACATGTACTTATCTGTGTTGAGGGAAATCTATAGAAGTACCAGGGGAATCAGTAGCACCGCGTTTGTGTATGTTACCATAACATATACTTATATGTGTTAAGGGGAATCTGAAGAAGTACCAGGGGAGTCAGTAGAACCCCCTTTGTTTGTGTATGTTATAGTAACATGTACTTAGCTGTGTTGAGGGGAATCTGTATAAGTACCTGGGTAATCAGTAGAACCCCCTTTGTGTATCTTAACATAACATTTACTTATCTGTGTTGAGGGGAATCTGTAGAAGTACCAAGTTACTCAGTAGAACCTCCTTTGTGTATGTTACCATAACATTTACTTATCTGTTTTGAGGGGAATCTGTAGAAGTACCAGGGGAATCAGTAGACCTCCCTTTGTATATGTTACCATAACATTTCTTTATCTGTTTTGAGGGGAATCCGTATAAGTACCTGAAGCATCAGTAGAACCCCCTTTGTGTATGTTACCATAACATATGCTTATCTGTGTTGAGGGAATCTGTATAAGTACCTGAGGAATCAGTAAACCCCCTTTGTGTATGTAACCATAACATTTACTTATCTGTGTTGAGGGGAATCTATATAAGTACGTGAGGAATCAGTAGAACCCCCTCTTTGTATGTTACCATAACATTTACTTATCTGTGTTGAAGGGAATCTGTAAAGGTACCAGGGGAATTAGTAGAACCTTCTTTGCATATGTTACCAAAACATATACTTATCTGTGATGATGGGAATCAGTAGAACCACGTTTGCATATGTTACTATAACATACACTTATCTGTGTTGAATGGAATCTGTAGAGGTAACGGGAGTCAGTAGAACCACTTTTGTGTATGTTACCATAACATATACTTATCTGTGTTGAGGGGAATCTGTAGAGGTTCCAGGGGAATCGGTAGAACCCCCTTTGTGTATGTTACCATAACATATACTCATCTGTATTGAGGGGAATCTGTAGAGGTACCAGGGGAATCAGTAGACCCACCTTTGCATGTTTTACCATTACATATACTTATCTGTGTTGAGGGGAAACAGTAGAACTTCCTTTGTGTATGTTTCCATAACATATACTTATCTGTGTTGAGGGGAATCTGTAGAGGTACCAGGGGAATCAGTAGACCCCCCTTTGTGTATGTTACCGTAACATACACTTATCTGTGTTGAGGGGAATCTGTAAAACCCCCTTTGCATCTGATACCATGACATACACTTATATATGTTGAGGGGAATCTGTAGAACCCCCTTTGTGTATGTTACCATAACGTATACTTATCTGTGTTGAGGGGAATCAGTCGAACCTCCTTTGTGTATGTTACCATGACATATACTTATCTGTATTTAGGGGAATCTGTAGAGGTACCAGGGGAATCAATAGAACCCCCTTTGTTTATGTTACCATAACATAATATTATTATACTTATCAGGTTGAGGGGAATCAGTAAAACTAACTTTGTGTATGTTACCATAAAATACTTATCTGTGTTGAGGGGAATCAGTAGAAACGTGTATAATAGTTATTATGAATATATTTAATACCAAGTTGTAATTTGTTTGGTAATATAAAATTGCAGCAATACAGAATTAAATTTAGAGAGAAAGTATTGGAACGTTTCAATTGTAATTTCATGTATTACTAAATTATGATTTGATGATTGTCACCTTTCATACCATCAACATGTTGAAAAAAATAAAATGTATTTGATAAAATGCAATTCTAGCATGTTGTTATTTATTCACCAGATATGCCCCGATTTATCATTATTACATTTGAATAAAAAACTCCTGTAGACACATACATAATTATATTCTTACTCAAAAACTATACCGTCTCCTAAATTATATATGTTTCTTTCCTTTTGCCAAACACAAACACTTGGAAATATGCAATGTTATAATGGTATACCGCAATGGTGGTCTTGTGATAGTTCGTCCTCCTTTAACAAGGAAGGTCATTGGGGTTATACCCTGTTGTATGTTATAATGGTAAAATGATACAAGACGCAAACTAGATTCACATGGAATTTAGTAGAAAGTCTGGTATGCCTTTTGTGAGAAACGTGTATCCTACCATGTTTGCGGTGTGGTTTTATCCCTTAGAGAGCAGGCAGATATCAGTTAACTAAGCCACTCTTTCCTGGGGCCCTGAAGGGATGACCAGTGCTCGGTAATCTGACATCAGTTGTTATGAAGGTGGTGCAACCTATGTATATGTAAGAAGTACTCGTATATTTGTAGTTAAAGGAATAGAAAACTAAGATTTTATCTATATGCTGTCATTTGGTGTACAGAAAGGAGCTGCTATTTCTGTAGTATGCAAAAGTTGCATGAAGATATGTTTAAACCTTTGTAAAATAATAATGTCCCTATTTTCAATATTAAACACTATACAACCGTACTGAGTCGTACATTTTATAATCGAACGATGCCGTGCTACATCATAAAATAGTATAGAGACGACAACGCTATATTATTAACGTTTTTTTTCGTGATAGCTTTATAACTTCATTTACATATATTTAATTGAGCTGATGACGTAGGGGGCTCTACCGATTCACCTTTTCCGCTTACTATACACAACTATATTGATGTCAGCACTATATTTAGTTCACAAAAGCAGCTGAGATGCTATTTTGTACTATAATGCACGACGACATTTTTTTGCGAAAGTAGCAGTTATATACAATATACTGTTTTCATTATAGATGCATGCATCGCATTATTGATGACACATTTAGAAAGGCAATACTTTGACTATTCTATAGGTATAATAGCAATATGAGCGCTTGCATATTTTGTAAGGAGCCTCTTGAATCCGGACAATTGACCTCTTCGAAATCCCGAATTCTCGTCGAATGCGAGAGCGAGATTTCGCGCGAGACTATGAGCTCAGGGGAATTCGTTTCACCGCGGTCGCTGCTGAAACAATGTAGATTTCACGTAAGTAAATTGAATTTTCATACATAAACAACAAAACTATTTATTAAAGCAGTTTAATAAAGTTTAATTTTAGAAAAATATGCTAGTATCAATGATGAACTTAAGAAATGATGCGGTTGTTGACCATGATTACCTTTTTATTGTGACTTTTATTACTGTTGTAAGTGGGTGGTGTTAGCATAATGTAAAATGATGTGTGTGTCTGGTATATAAGTGTAAATTATTAAGAAAAGTTATTCTTGCAGAAGTTAATTAATTTGTTTCAAGAACATAATTTATTATAGATATATAAAGACGAGTTAGAAGTTTAAAACTCCGTCTCTAAGGCTGTTTTGTACCAGTTGTAGTAGCATAGTTTCAACACAGAAACGAACATTCCCGTGTAATTGTATTGTACATGTTTCATAATATTTTTTTTTATTTTACTTTTTTATTCATCAACTATGTATTAGTGACTTAAGTTTATTGTTATATGAAATTTATTTCAGTTCAATTAAAATGCCGTCGGATGACTATTATTGTGTGTCCTTGTGTAACCACAAGAGAAGTAAAGTTCTACCACGTTCTACATTTTACACTATTTCAAAAGAGCCCAACAGTGGCAGTCTGGGATCAAACGGAGTTATAAGGATTAAAATGGCAAACTTAAGCCATGGATACCCACAGACAACTGATGAAGAAAACCCAATTATCCTCCATCTCAAATGTCGACAGTTTGGAAAAATTTGTACGGCCTTCCATATTTCCAAACAGACGGAATATGCTTGTTTTTCATGTTTAAGTCTTAAAAAAGAATAAATGTATTCATCTGAGATATCTGAATTAATATATAAGCATCATTTTCAAAAATGTACCTTTATAGAATTTACGCATCTAATCCAATAAAACAAATCTAACCACAATTTTATCTTTTCTTAAAAATAGGTTTTGCTTGTTTAACCTATATAAAACTAACATTGAAATAAAGAACTGACATAAAAATGAACATTTATTAGTCTCTCTTTTATATCAGAGACGAATGATAATGAGGCGCAATATGTATATCAACCATCACGGAGATTGTGACCGGTGGGGATTCAAACTCGTGACCAATGGATTAATATTCAGACACGCTAACGACTGAGCTAATCGGGCCCGGCAGTAATTACAAAAACAAGCATGACTGAATTTGTAAAATATGAAAATAAGCCTCCGCTTGATAAAGAAAACAAAAATAATATTGCGGTTAGTGTCGATGTAGACCCAGATCAGCCTGCACATCCAAGCCGTGTTATCAAGGTATGCACTGTTTGCTACGCAGTCAGTGAATTATCAAATTCACCATTTTAAATCAGGAATGGAATTTAAGCAAACAATTGTTCATTATATATATTAAACGGGCTCATAGAGAATTATAAATCAATAAAACCTTATTAAGCGAAAAAAAGAAAACGTTTTTGACAGCTTTTTTTTTCATTATCATGTTAAACTGGTGCATTCATTGCTGTACACTAAGAAATGACTGATAATATGTTAATTTCATACCCTTTTAAAGGAAATTAAGATGAAGCGTTATTGAGTAGTATTTTTAATATTTTCATAACTTGCACTATTTTTTTGTTTTATTATGTTGTGTATTTTACCTATAACTAGCCCATATGACATCGTTACCCAGTCTACTAGTTATCTGGACAAATATGATTTTTTAACCTTTGATGGATAGTGTCATATGGAATATATTTGCCTACAGGCATATTGCACAAAATGTATGCTACTGTCCAGTTACTGGCATCCTGCTGAGCTTTCATAATTCACAAACACTACAGTCACACCATGTGGTAATGAGAAAAAACATGCATATTGTACCCCATTTTGCATAATTCACCACAGGTTTTATGACACCAGGGTTTAAGATAGGATGTATGTTATCTTGCATAGTATTATGGACAATTACTTCATTTGAACATTTTCAGTTATTTAGGGTGTCAATACCAATGGTAAGAAATAATGTAACGTCCGTCCCCTTTTTGTAACATTCAGCCCCTATATTAGAGCGACATTAAACAAAATCTCTAAATTTTTGTTCATTTTTTGGATAAATTATTCATATCTTAGTTGCACTCTGCAAACATTAAATACTTAATGCACTGAAAAAAAAGTGAAATTGATTCTATCGATTCAAAAAAAATAATAGAATGTATATGCAGGTGGGGGAGGGGGGCGGACGTTACGGGGATGGACGTTCCATTTCCGTCTATATCTTTCCAAAATAACTTTTTTTTTTACATCTATATAGTACCTCGGTATAAAAACAGGTGAATGTGTATCATTCTATTTACTTCTTGGAAGAATATATACCAGGGATGCAGTCGTTACAGTTTTATACAGTCACAAATTGAAATTTTCTGAGTTTATGTATTATTTCACAAATACACTATCATTAAAGCAAATATATCTCCTCGTGGTCATGCATTACAATATGATACACGTAAATGTAAATTTGATAAAATCAAAATTGTATGTATATTATTTTGTGTGATTTTTTTCCGTAGTATATGATGTAAATTTATAATAAATGTATAAACAAAATAAAATGTATTTTAGTTACGTTTCAACCCCAAATAATAACAATCCAATACTATCACACACTAATTAAAAACAAATACCGTAAGTTTATGATTGTGACACCTAATCATGGTGTGAAACACTGTAAAGTTAATGCATTAACCTTTGTGTTGTACGAAACCTCAGTTTGGTGGTACGAAACGTCTGTAATTAATTCAAAGCACTCTTAAATAAAAGAAAATCATAGTTTTTTGCAAAAAAAACCTACATTTAGGTTATATTGATATGTTTTATTCTTTAATCAAAGAATGAAAATGTAAAAATATCTTAAAAACGTTGCTCCTGTCAAGCTATCAAAACGTTTTAACAATTCCACACTACCTGACCTAAATATAGCCTATATCCCTACAATGGACACGTACTAGCTGACACTACTAAATAAGGCCACAACAAGCTAACTATTTCGTTACAGTCATAATAAACATTTCAGATGTTGACACACAAACGCCGCTGGCGGAATACTAACAGATTTGTCCCTTATATGAATTCGAAAAATAAATTCGAAACAGAAACAAAAGCTTAAATAACTGACCTTATAAGAATAAAATAAGATCCTAGCATTTCTTTAAACACGACGATTTCTTTGAAAAACATCTCAACTTATAACGTAATGACTGGTGGGTGGGGTAATCCGACATGGTTTTAAAGGCTTTATAATGATTTTAAAGTATGGTTCATATCATACAAGTGCAAACATCATATGGTTGATAGTGTTTAACTATTTTATATTGATAATATGCCATATAAACATTAAAACTAAATGTTGCTGTTTTCAGAAAATATCAGAACTAAAATATAAAGAATAAGGGAACAACGTTTAATTTTTTTTTTAAACAAGTTTAACTTCGATATTCCTCTACTTTTAGTATGTATTTCGGAATGGTTTACTATTTCCAAAAAGGTAAAAATCATTTATATACTATTTTGTCCGGGGTTTGGCTTATATTTTCATAAATTGACTAAACTAATGTAAGTTACCTTTCTATCATCAATTCTGTACCACTGAAGGCCAATCTTGATATAACAGTAATAATGTCCTGCTTGTTTTGTCCCATAGTGGACAATTACACCAAATAATGAAGCCTTGTCTGTGTCAAATCAAGAGAGGTTCACGGCTATTCATACCCATTTACACGATGTGGCTCCCAGTATTTATATAAAGCTCCGAATTATAACGGAACCAAATCGGCATGGTTCTCGGCTAACAATTAATAGCATAGCACCAAAGCTGGGTTCAAGCCGTATTTTCCGTTTCCGACACGAAAGTAAAACCATTTATTGAATGTTGAGGTGGATTTTATCGATTGTTATTAATAAAACGTATGTTTTTCATTGTAGGGTTGTTCTTTATGTTCGCTACTGTCAAGTATCGTTTACTGGTCATAAAATATTTGTCTTAGCCAGATCATATATAGCTGAAAATTCTCCAATTCGAAATCTCACTCTCGTGCGTGACGAGATCTGTGCGTGACTTGAGCTCAGGGGAATCGCGTCATACCATAACAAACCGCAGTGATGTTTCTGACAGTAGTTAATTACAGGCATAGTGCCACCATTGCAAAAAGGAAGTGCTTCCGTGGGGTAGTCGCATAATGGCGGTTGTAAATAATCCTCAATTCTTCTTCTTTAAAAATGCATTTTCCTTATTTTAATGCTCATTTTATTTTATTTGAATGGCATTATTGATGTATTTTGAACATTTTGATAGCATTGTCATGTTTGAATTGTGAATTTAGAAAAAAAAATGATGTTTGGAAATTGGGGTATGAATTCATGATTTCGGAAGTCTAGTTTCACTTTGTCACCAGTGTACACACTGAGCAGAAAAAAAATCTCTTATATGACACACGACCCCTACTTTTCTCATCATATTTTGATAGTGCAGAGGTTGACAAACAGTAAAATGTAGGTTTCACTTCTTTCATTTGGGACCCTCTATGAATGACAAGCCTTCAAACTTTTATTATTTACTATAGAATAAAGAACAAAAATCAATGGTGGGGTTACACCTACAACAAAATTACATAAAACAGCCATGAAAAGAAAGAAAACAATACAAGATATGAAAGAAAATAAAAAAATAAGTTTCTCATGATAAAAAAACTTTTTATCGTTTTGTGCGTGTTTGTATACATTAATTAATGCTTGATTTCTGGTGATGGGTGGGGTAATTTGTAAACTTGAGGAGTTTAGTATTATTTTTTTTATCAATGTCCCTACTATCATTTACAAATAGGGAATGGTTATATTTCATTTGTTAAATAGTTCATGCGACGGATTTTATCAATAATTATTGTCTCTTTATAGATGTATAATCTGCCAAATTTCGGACCCAACTGACGACATGCATGTTGCATAGTTTAAACGTAGATAAATGATTAAAAAAAACAACATTAATACTATAACATATCAATATAACCTAAATGTAGTTTTTTGCCAAAAAAAATATGATTTTCTTTTATTTAAGAGTGCTTTGATTGAATTACAGACGTTTCGTACCACCAAACTGAGGTTTCGTACAACACATAGGTTAATGCATAAACTTTACAGTGTTTCACACCATGATTAGGTGTCGCAATCATAAACTTACAGTATCTATCTTTAATTAGTGTGTATGATAGTATTGGATTGCTATTATTTGGGATTGAAACGTAACTAAAATACATTTTATTTTGCTTTTACATTTATTGTATTAACGAGAAATTTGATATATTTGTTATAAATTTACTTCACAATTCACACAAAATAATAATACAATTTTGATTTTATCATATTTACAACATTAACGTGTATCACATTGTAATGCATGGCCACGAGGAGATGTATTTGCTTTAATAATAGTATATTTGTTAATAAATACATAAAATCAGAAAATTTCATTTTGTGACAAAAAAAACAACTAACGTCTGCATCCCTGGTATATATTCTTCTAAGAAGATAAATAGAATGTTAAACATTCACCTACTGTAATACCGAGGTACTATATAAAATGTAAAAAAAAGGTCATTTTGGAAAGATATACACGGAAATGGAACGCCCGTCCCCGTAACGTCCGCCCCACCCCCTCCCCTACTGCATATACATATATTCTATTTTTCTAATTTATAGAATCAATTTCGCTTTTTCTCAATGTATTAAGTATTTTATTTTTGCAGAGTGCAACCAAGATATGAATAATTTATCCCCCCAAAACATGAACAAAAATTTAGAGATTTTGTTTAATGTCACTCTAATGTAGGGGATGAACGTTACAAAAAGGGGACGGACGTTACATTATTTCTTACCATTGGTACTGACCCCCTAAATAACTGAAAATGTTTAAATTAAGTAATTGTCCATAATACTATGCAATATAACATACATCCTATCTTAAACCCTGGGTGTCATAAAACCTGTGGTGAATTATACAAATTTGTGTACAATATGCATGTTTTTTTTTTTCTCATTACTACATGGCGTGACTAGTGTTGGTGAATTATGAAAGCTCAGCAGGATGCCAGTAACTGGACAGTAACATACATTTTGTGCAATATGCCTGTAGGCAAATATATTCCATATGACACTATCCATCAAAGGTTAAAAAATCATATTTGTCCAGGTAACTAGTATACTGGGTAACGATGTCATATGGGCTAGTTATAAGTAAAATACACAATATGATAAAACAAAAAAACAGTGCAAGTTATGCAAATATTAAAAATAGCACTCAACAACGCTTCATCTAAATTTACTTTAATGGGTAGCAAACAGTGCATACCTTGATAACACGGCTTGGGTGTTATTTTTGTTTTCTTTATCAAACGAGGGTTATTTTCATATTTTACAAATTCAATTATGCTTGCTTTTGTAATGACTGCCGGGCCCGATTAGCTTAGTCGTTAGCGCGTCTGAATATTAATTCACAGGTCACGAGTTTGAATCCCCGCCGATCACAATCTCCGTGATGGTTGATATACATATTGTGTCTTATTATCATTCGTATCTTATATAAAAGAGACAAATAAATGTTCATTTTTATGTCAGTTCTTTATTTCAATGTTAGTTTTATATAGGTTAAACAAGCAAAACCTATTTTTAAGAAAATATGGAATTGTGGTTAGATTTGTTTCATTGGATTAGATGCGTAAACAATTGCATAAAGGTACATTTTTGAAAATGATGCTTATATATTAATTCCGATATCTCAGATGAATACATTTATTCTTTTTTTAGACTTAAACATGGAAAACAAGTATATTCCGCCTGTTTGAAAATATGGAAGGCCGTACAATTTTTTCCAGACTGTCAACATTTGAGATGGAGGATAGATAGGTTTTCTTCATCAGTTGTCTATGGGTATCCATGGCTTAAGTTTGCCATTTTAATCCTTACAACTCCGTTTGATCCTAAACTGCCACTGTCCGGCGGCATTTTAATTGAACTGAAATAAAATTCATATAACAATCCAATTAAGTCACTAATAAATAGTTGACAAGTTAAAAAATAAAATTAAAAAAATATTACAAAACAGCCTCAGAGACGGAGTTTTAAACTTTTAACTCGTCTGTATATATCTATAATAAATTATGTTCTTGAAACCAATTAATTAATTTCTTCTGCAAGAATAACTTTTCTTAATAATTAACACTTATATACCAGACACACACACCATTTTACATTATGCTAACACCACCCACTTACAACAAAAATAAAAGTCACAATAAAAAGGTAATCATGGTCAACAACCACATCATTTCTTAAGTTCATCATTGATACTAGCATACTCTCTAAAATTAAACTTTATTAAACTGCTTTAATCAATATTTGTGTTGTTAATGTATGAAAATTCAATTTACTTACATGAAATCTACATTGTTTCAGCAGCGACCACAGTGAAACGAATTCCCCCGAGCTCATAGTCTCGGGCGAAATCTCGCTCTCGCATTCGACGAGAATTCGGGATTTCGAAGAGGTCAATTGTCCGGATTCAAGAGGCTCCTTACAAAATATGCAAGCGCTCAATATCACACAAGATTAGCACATTTGACTGGCTGATTAAAATATTGCTGTGTTGTACAGTCTGGTACCCTGCCCAACTTCATTCGGTTAGTGTATGTATGCATAAATATAAACATCACGTGACGAGGTCAACACCTTTGATTGGTTGCTTGAAATTTCATGCAAAATTTGTTAAGACTAGCTAGTGTAATGACTTTTCAGAAATTTGGAGAACAAATATACAAGAGGGCCAAGATGGCACTATATCGCTCACCTGACTAACCTTGATTCACTCAACTAAGAAGATTATATAATACATGTACACTCAAAATTCCAGAAAAACGAGATGGGCAAGAATATTTATATGTTTTGAAGATATAACAGATGCATAGAAGAGTTCAAACTTGGTAGAGGTTCACCCAAGGTAAATGTCAGTGAAATTACATTGAAATCAGTTCAGTAGATTCTGACATGAAAGCTTTTGAAGTTTTTATTATAGCTGCCTATATAGTAAATTAGCACCTAAGTGAGGCGGGATGTTTTTTAACAAATCACAACGGCTTGAACAAACTTGGTAAAGGGTCACCCAAGGAACATTCCGCAGATTGTTTTAAAATTGATCCAGTGGTTTCTGACAAGAAGATTTTTAAGGTTTTTACTATAGCTTATATAGTAAACTAACTCCATCCACTGACAGCCAAATTTTTTTACGAATCTCTACAGTTTGAACAAATTTGGCAGGGGTTCCTCCAAGGAACATTTCTGTGAAATTATTTTAAAATCGAGCCAGTAGTTTCTAATAAGTAGATTTTTTAAGTGTTTACTTATTAAACTTGCCCCGCTCCCTGGTGGCCATGTTTTTTGACGAATTAAGATGACTTGAACAAAATTGGTAGAGGGTTACCCTAGGATCATTTCTGTGAATTTTTTTCAAAATTGAGCTAGTAGTTTCTGACAAGAAGATTTTTTAAGTTTTTACTATAGCTTATATAGCAAACTAACCCCACCCTCTGGCCGCCATGTTTTTAGACGAATCAAGATGGCATGAACAAACTTGGTAGAGGGTCACCCAAGGACCATTTCTGTGAAATTATTTAAAAATCGAACAAGTAGTTTCCGTAAACTTCCCGAACAAAGCCTCTAATACGAGATCGGGAACGAGTCTTCACGATGTTATCCGATGATTGATCGGAAACCCGAAAGCGGTTCGATGAAAAAGGCAAATGTAAACAAAAACAAAAACGTCGCTTCAGAAACCCGATGTTTGTAATAAAGAGGTTATGCAATTAAACACTTTAAACGCGTGTATCTCCAAGTTATAAGTGTATCTTCATGCTGGGCGTGTGTATTTAGGACAGGGAATTGACGGTAATATGCCAATATAATCCCTTTAAGACAATATCTTTACTAAACTTCAGACCAAACTTGCACAAGTTAGAGAATCTCTACTTAACATCAGACCAAACCTCCACAAGTTACATAATTTCTACTTAACATCAGACCAAACTTGCAAAAGTTACATAATCTCTACTTAACATCAGACCAAACTTGCACAAGTTACATAATCTCTACTTAACATCAGACCAAACTTGCACAAGTTACATAATCTCTACTTAACCGCCGATCAAACTTGCACAAGTTACATAACATCTACTTAACATCAGACCAAACCTGCACAAGTTACATAATCTCAACTTATTAACATCCGACCAAACTTGCACAAGTTAGAAAATCTCTACTTAATATCAGATCAAACTTGCACAAGTTACAAAATCTCTACTTAACATCAGACCAAACTTGCACAATTTACATAATCTCTACTTGACCAAACTTGCACAAGTTGGAGAATATCTTCTTATCATCAGACCAAACTTGAACAAAATGGAGAAACATCAGATCAAACTTGCACAAGTTTGAGAGACATCAGACCAAACTTGCACAGGTTACATAATCTGTACTTAACATCAGGCCACACTTGCACAAGTTAGAGAATTTTTACTTAACATCATATCAAACTTGCACAAAATTGAGAAACATCACACCAAACCTGCACAAGTAAGATAATCTCTATTTAACATAAGACTAAACTTGCACAAGTGGGAGAATCTCTGCTTAACATCAGACCAAATTTACACAAGTTACATAATCTCTACTTAACATCAGACCAAACCTACACAAGAAAGAGAATTTCTACTTAACATCAGACTAAACTTTTACAAAGTACATAATCTCTACTCAACATCAGACCAAACCTGCACAAGTTTGAGAATCTCAACTTAACATCAGACCAAACTTGCACAAGTTACATAATCTCTACTTAACATCAGACCAAACTTGCACAAGTTACATTATCTTTACTTAACACCAGACCAAACTTGCACAAGTTACGTAATCTCTACTTAACATCAGACCAAACTTGCAGAAGTTACAAAATCTTTACTGAACATCAGACCAAACTTTCACAAGTAACATGATCTTTACTGAACATCAGACCAAACTTGCACAAGTTACAAAAACTCTACTGAACATGAGACCAAACCTTCACAAGTGATGTATATATATACATATTAATATCAGACAAAATTTGCACAAGTTATAAAATCTCTACTTAACATCTGACCAAACCTGTGCATGTTACATAATCTCTACTTAACATCAGACCAAACTTGCACAAGTTGGAGAATCTCTTCTTATTGTCAGCCCAAACTTGCACAAAATTGAGAAACATCAGCCCAAACTTACACAAATTAGAGAATCTCTACCTAACATTGGACCAAACTTGCACAAAACTGAAAAAACATCAGATCAAATTTGCACAAGTTAGAGAATATCTACTTAACATCAGACCAAACTTGCACAAGTTACATAATCTCTATTTTACATCAGATTAAACTTGCACAATTGATATACATCTCTACTTAACATCAGACCAAACTTGCACAAGTTGGAGATTTCTTCTTATCACCTGACCAAACTTGCATAAATTTGAGAAACATCAAACCAAACTTGCACAAGTTAAAGAATCTCTACCTAACATTAGACCAAACTTGCACAAAACTGAGAAACATCAGATCAAACTTGCACAAGTTAGAGAATATCTACTTAACATCAGACAAAACTTGCACAAAGTTACATAATCTCTATTTAACATCAGATTAAACTTGCACAATTGACATACATCTCTACTTAACATCAGACCAAACTTGCACAAGTTGGAGATTTCTTCTTATCATCAGACCAAACTTGCACAAAATTGAGAAACATCAAATCAAATTTGCACAGGTTAGAAAATCTCCACCTAACATTAGACCAAACTTGCATTAAATTGAGAAACATCAGATCAAAATTGCACAAGTTACATAATCTCTACTAAACATCAGATCAAATTTGCACACAATTGAGAAACATCACACCGAACCTGCACAAGTCACATAATCTCTTCCTAATATTAACTCAAACTTGCACAAAATTGAGAAACATAAGATCAAACTTGCACAAGTTACATAATCTTTATTTAACATCAGACTAAAACTGTACAAGTTAGAGAATCTCTACACATCAGACCAAACTTGCACAAGTTGGAGAATCTCTACACATCAGACCAAACTTGAACAAGATCGAGAATCTCTACTTAACATCAGATCAAACTTGCACAAAATTGAGAAACATCAGATCAAACTTGCGCAAGTTACATAATCTCTACCTAACATTAGACCAAACTTGCACAAAATTGAGAAACATCAGATCAAACTTGCACAAGTTACATAATTTCTTCCTAACATTAGACCAAACCTGCACAAAATTGAGAAACATCAGATCAAACTTGCACAAGTTACATAATCTCTATTTAACATCAGACTAAAATTGCACAAGTTAGAGAATCTCTACACATCAGACCAAACTTGCATCAGTTGGAGAATCTCTACTTAACATCAGATCAAACTTGCACAAAATTGAGAAACATCAGATCAAACTTGCACAGGTAACACAATCTCTACTTAGCATCAGACCACACTTGCACAAGTTAGAGAATCTCTATTTAACATCAGATCAAACTTGCACAAAATTGAGAAACATCAGATCAAACTTGCACAAGTTAGAGAATCTCTACTTAACATCAGAACAAACCTGCACAATTTATAGAGTCTTTACTTATGATCGGACCAAACTTGCACAACATTGAGAAACATCAAACCAAACTTGCACAAGTTAGAGAATCTCTACTTAACATCAGACCAAACTTGCACAAAATTGAGAAACATTAGACCAAACTTGCACAGGTTACATAATCTCTTCTTAACATCAGATTAAACTTGCACACAATTGAGAAACATCACATAATCTCTATTTAACATCAGACTAAACTTGCACAAGTTAGAGAATCTGTGCTTAACATAAGATTTAACTTGCACAATTTAGAGAATCTCTACTTAACATCATATCAAACTTGCACAAAATTGAGAAACATCAGATCAAACTTCCACAGGTTACATAAACTGTACTTAACATCAGACTAAACTTGCACAAGTTACATAATCTATACTTAACATCAGACGACACTTGCACAAGATTCTACTTATCATAAGATCAAACATGCATAAAATTGAGAACTCAGCCCAAACTTGCACAAGTTGGAGAATCTCTACTTATCCGACCAAACTTGCACAAGTTAGAGAATGTCTACTTAACATCAGATCAAACTTGTACAAGTTACATAATCTCTTCTTAACATCACACTAAACTTGCACAAGTTAGAGAATCTCTACTTAACATTAGACCAAACTTGCACAAAATTGAGAAACATCAGACTAAACTTGCACAAGTTAGAGAATCTCTACTTAACATCAAACCAAACTCCCACAAGTTAGAGAATCGGTACACACCAGATCAAACTTGCATAAGTTTGAGAATCTCTACTTAACATCAAACCAAACTCCCACAAGTTAGAGAATCGGTACACACCAGGTCAAACTTGCATAAGTTTGAGAATCTCTACTTCAACATCATACGAAACTTGCACAAGTTTGAGAATCTCTACTTAACACCAGACCAAACATACATAAAATTGAGAAACATCAGACAAAACTTGCACAAGTTAGAGAATCTCTACTTAACATCAGACCAACCTTGCACAAGTAAGAGAATCTGTACTTAACATCAGACCAAACTTGCACAAGTTAGAGAATCTTTACTTAACATCAGACCAAACTTGCACAAGTAAGAGAATCTGTACTTAACATCAGACCAAACTTGCACAAGTAAGAGAATCTGTACTTAACATCAGACCAAACTTGTACAAGTTAGAGAATCTTTACTTAACATCAAACCAAACTTGCACAAGTAAGAGAATCTGTACTTAACATCAGACCAAACTTGTACAAGTTAGAGAATCTTTACTTAACATCAGACCAAACTTGCACAAGTAAGAGAATCTGTACTTAACATCAGACCAAACTTGCACAAGTTTGAGAATCTGTACTTAACATCAGACCAAACTTGCACAAGTTTGAGAATCTCTACTTATTATCAGATCAAACAAAGTTGGTGAAAATGTGCACATGCTGCATGTTACTGATGACAGCAGAGCTTTTATTTACCTATTCCTACAAGCAATGGCCGACTCAGATTAGCTGAAATAATTTTTAATATAAATGCAATGTTATTGAAAACTGCAAATGCTTGGCAACTGTAACAAACACTTTAAACTAGTTACCTATACAATATTTTGACTTATAGGTCAGTTTCCACTGGTAAATCATTTCCAATCATGGTGAGTTTGGGTAGGATGTTAGCTATCAAAACACAGTGAACAGTGCAACAAACAAATGTTGTTTATTTTTGATAGAGACATTTTAAGAAATGTTGCAAAAATTCAGAGCTATTAACTTGAAATGCAAGGTGAAGAATAATTATCATTGAATATATATCTGGTATACACTTCACCCACAATATCATATATATATATATATACACATATATAAAGTTTACAGCAATGGCATTATGATCACTTTGCAACCGCTTCAACAAAATTTGCTAGTGTAACATCTTTGTCTGATAGGCCTCCGCAATCATGGGTACTCAGCGTTATCTGGACCTGCAGAAGAAGATTGAATGTGATTTGGTTTTAATGTTTATATGGATACTGCCATGTAATCATACTACATGGGAATTCAACTTTCCCTTTAACAGGGACACACAAATTGGAAATCAACTATTGCTCAATTTTGACAACTATAAACTTAAAACATATACTTAAAACCAAAAGTTTTGTCAGTAAAAATACATGGGAAATCCCATAGGGTACATTTAAAGCCGGATGTTTGCCTAGATATAGAAATGATATTTTGAAGACACAGTCTGAAATTGCATTTGGATTTGTAACAATTAAATAAAGATTAAATAGAATATACCAACTTTCATTCTGGTGATATCCGCCATCCTAAATCGTTCTTTTTTCGATGTAAAGGGAGGTAATTTACCAACTTCATAACTTTCAAGAAGGAATGCATGTTCAGTGAGGCCATGTTATGCATTTTACATTTTGCGGTGTTTTATCTCATCATTTACACAGTTTTAGTTGTTAAACTAGACAAATAGTGATTTTATTTGACAAAATGCTGTTTTACACAAAGGGGCAATAACTTTCAACCAGACTATAGAATAAATCCAAATTCTGTTGATGTTGCTCTTAATACTTCGACAAATATAGTTGAATTAAAAAGATATCAAAATCTTTTTTTGTATTATAGTTAAACTTGCCTGAAAATATCGACAAAACTTTTGGAACTCGGTATATGATTATATCAAGCTCCAAGTCTGAAACTTCATCAAGTTGAACTTCATTGGCTCAAGAACTGATAACTGGTACTCACAACATGTTGCCATAAGTATCTAGAATTTTTTTTTGAATGGGGTTTAACACCATTTTTAACACATTTCAGGTTATCAGGGATCACTCTTAGCCGCGATTTGAGGAAATTCTTGCACGAAAATCATGAAAGTTGCATAAAAATCCCATTAATGGAGCAAAATGTCACATCCAAATCTAAAATAGAGTATTTCTCATTTCTCGGTTTTGGCTTATTTCCAACAGTCCATTCTGCTTGTGCAATTTTTCTTTTTATCGCAGTTGCATTGTTTCAGGTTTCTACATTAAAATAAGTTTTAAAATCGAGCATCTGGTGAAACATTCAGTTTGGGCTCATTTACCACTAATTTGGTGAATTTGATACAATGTCTTAAGAAACAAAACAATTACTTGATAATCCAAAGCCTCAGGCTAATTTATTCACTTTCCTCACAAAAGAAAATGCTCACACATGTGAAGTTTCATCCCAGAGCCACGATGAGGCGTCTGTTACCTCTGTTTCTTCAGTATTAATTACAAACAACTCCATGTTTTCCAAAAGAACTGGTTGAAAATATAAAGCCCTTGGTTGCAGTTTGATAAAGAGCATTGTTAACGAGTGTCACGACTGAAGAAAACCGCAGAGTCCTTTGATTTTAGGTCTGCCTTCCTTCCACAAATGAAAGTCTTTGAAAACAAGAAAAATATTGTCAAAATGTTAAAGACAGGCCTAATCTAATTCAGAAGGCTCTAATCTCTGTCATTCTACGTTTAAAACTGATTAATTGTTACTATTATCAAACAATATTATACAAAATTGATACAAGAGTATTGAAGTCTTTATGTGTGTTAAACTGATTTTTTATTTACAGCATACTATAATTTAAAAGTGGCATAATTTGATAAAACAAAAAATATTACATGCAAAAGAATAGCCTTGATCATATGTGGCGCTTGATTAAAAGACAAACATCTTGACAAGTTGTGCAGAAGAAACGTTTGAATCTGAAAGTAGGATCTGATTGGCTTAAACAAATGCGAGGTTTATAATAAAACTGAAAAATATGTATTCGAACAAAGTCATGGCAGTTATGTACAAGATCTTTGTCATAGAAAATATCTAACAATATAAAAATAACAAACTTTGTTTAGGTGTATTGGTAATAAAAATCTGGGCATGTGAAATGTTGATCAGGGCAAGTTATTTTTCAGTCAGGGCAAGTAGATTGCAAGTAGATCAGGGCTAGTCCCAAATTTTTTTTTCTTGGAGCACTGCAAAGGGCCAGCTTGGCCCTAAATCAATCACCTGTGGCAGAGGAGACAATGCTAAATTATTGCAGGTGCTTGAGTGTACATAAATTCATATAATGCAATTTTGTTGATTCAAGGATTGTAACACCCGACATTAATTATCCACTTTGACCAGTGCAATAACTGCTAGAGTGCACACAACATCAAACTCATAATTTTTGACAATTCACGGACCATAACTCTGACAATAGTTTTCTGACTGGCCAGTTCAAGAACTTGTTCAACATATTATGGTTACATTATAACTGTGTATCTGTTGAATATAAAATAAAAATGCACACAAGGTCAAAATACCACAATTTTTGAAGACCCATAACTTCAACACTTTCCAAGTTGGCCAGTTCAAAAACTTGTTCTAGATATAATAGTTAAATAATTACTGTATTAGTTTAACAAGGATCAAATAAAAACTGCACATGCTAGTGTTACACAACAAAAAACACATTTTTGATGATTCAAATGGTTATGTCATAACTGTGACAATAGTAATCAGATTTAACCAGTTCAAGAACTTGTCCAAGATGATTATTGTTATATAACTACAATGTAAGTTTGGTTGACTTTAAGTATAAGTTGCAAGTACCAGAATGCACACACTGTCAAATAATGCAATTTTTGACAATTCAAGATCCATAACTGACATTATTTACCTGATTTGGTCAGTTCAAGAACATACCCAAAGTTTTATGTTTATATAACAACTGTATAAGTTTGGTGAGAATCAAATGAAAAATGCTAATGCTAGAGTGCACACAAGGTCAAATAGTGCAGTTTTTGACAATTCAAGGGTCACTACTCTGACATTAATAATCTGATTTAGCCAGTTCAAGAACTTGATTCATATTTTCCCTTACGGAATCGAAAGTCACCAACATATACGTAACTTATATGTGCCTTATATGAGTCCTATATGGGACATATATGAGACATATAAAGTACATATAACGCCATGAAATCCTGACTATGTGAGTTACAGGTATACGGCCACTATATGTCTAACTCATCTCCCTTATATGACAGTTGTATGGGAATGGAGCACATGTAAGTCCAGTATAAGGCAGTTATAAGTTCAGAAAATATTGTCTGTAAGGTCCATACATACTGGCCATAACTGGTAACATGACACTGTGAGTCCATGATTATGCTAATATAATGGCTATTTCAAATTCATGGAAGAGTTACACACAAAGAAAAAGAGGAAACATGTTTTATATCTAATATTCTGCTGGATTATAAGAGATATAGAGTGCAAACATTTATAAATATTGCAAGTATAATTTTGTTTGATTTGATTTGGTTACAATATTTAAGAACTAAATGGAAACTATGATTGTATTATATACATTATTATCTCTCTTTTTCTTGATCTATGATAATGTTTTGATGTTGGTTACTGTCTCTTTTACATGGATACTGATTGTAAATGTTTACAAAAGCAATTTTTCTCAAGGAGCAAGGGACTTGATAAATCATCCACAAATATCAAACTAACAATTGAAAGATTTCAATAACAATACTTTTCTTGGAATTTACTGGCTTAAATCAAAGCACATCAATATAGATATGTAAATATCTTGATGATAAAATAAAATACATATCTTATTAATTGAAGCAAATCCAGTGTACAGTGGAAAGTCAAAGTGATCAAGATGGGGACTGAGAATTACCGGTAATGTATATATGTGCATGCATCCAAAGATATTTGTTGTTATCAATCTATACTACAATATCTGCTGTATACAGCAAGCAGAAGTACTGATATATTGAACCTTTTTTAAGCCTATATTGGATTATATGGGACATATATGTCACATATATGTGGTTGTCATATATGTGCTTTTATAAGGGTCATTCTTATATAATCACATATACGTCTGAAGACTTATACGGGACATATACATATATGACACATATATGGGACATATATGTGAAACATATTTATAACCCACATAATTATTTATTGTTTATAAAGGTCTTATATCTCACATATATGTGCCTTATAACTTCCTCATATATGTCACATGTAAAAAGTTTCCGTAAGGGTTATGCTTATATAACTACTGTGTAAATTTGATGAGATCAAATGAAAAATAAGGGTGCTAGAGTGCACACAAGGTCAAATATTGCATTTTTTTAATGTTTCAAGGGCCATAACTCTGACATTGATAATCCAATTTGGCCAATTCAAGAACTTGTCCAAGATATTTTGCTTATATAACTACTGTGCAATTTGGTGAAGATCAAATGAAAAATGCTGGTACTAGAGTGAACACACGGTCAAATATTGCAATTTTCAATGTTTCAAGGGCCATAACTCTGACATTAATAATCCAATTTGGCCAATTCAAGAGCTTGTCCAAGATAATATGCTTATATAACTATACTGTGCAGGTTTGGTGAGGATCGAATTAAACATGTGGGTGCTAGAGTTCACACAACAGTGTGCACATAAGGTAAAATAGTGCATTTTTTTAAGGTTTCAAGGGCCATAACTCTGACAATAATAATCAGATTTGGCCAGTTCAAGAATTTGTCAGAGATTTCATGGTTATATAACTACTATATATTAAGTTAAATAAAGATCCAGTGAAAAATGCAGGTGCAAGAAGGCACACAACAAAAAGTCAATGGAATGACGACGGACAACAGGCGATCAAAATAGCTCACCTCGAGTATTGCTCAGGTGAGCTGATAATGAATATAGAAAAACATCGAACTGATACTCTTTTGAAATACTAGGGGAAAATATTCAAGATATCAACCAATCAAAAACGTTATCCGATTATCATTAAAACTATTTTACTTTAATCAATTGCCTCATAAAATTCAGGCAAATGGGACATGGTCTCATGAAAAAACAGGAAATGTCACTGGCAAGTGTTATAAGCCCCCCAAATGGTCTGTGAAAATAACTGTATATTTTTTAATAGGTAGCGATTTAAATGTATCCAAGAATATCAAGAGTAATGGACTGACCTTTCAGACCAGACACGTAATTTCATGTATTATTACTTTAAGTGTGACCTTGACCTTGACATCTGATGTAAAAGTCTGGGTATTTCTACAGGTAAATGCAGGTGACACATCATCATGACATGTTGATCACTTGTCTCAAGCGATTTTAAAAATCATCCATGTAAGACAATGTTACAGACCAGACATGAAATATCAAACAAACTGAATGTGTGACCTTGATCTTTGAGGTAGGTTTCTTGGTCTTGTGGTAAAGTGTCTGCCTCGCATGCGGAAGGTCATGGGTTCAATCCCCGACCATGTCATACCAAAGACTTTAACAAGAGAGCCAAGATGGCCCTATATCGCTCACCTGACTGACATTGAGTCACCCAACTTAGAAGATTATAATTAAAAAAAAAAGAGATGTGCAAGAATTTTGATTTGTTTTGAAGATGTAACAAGTGCGTAGAAGAGTTCAAACCTGGTAGAGGTTCACCCATGATAAATGTCAGTGAAATTACATTGAAATCAGGTCAGTAGATTATGACAAGAAGGTTTTTGAAGTTTTTACTATAGCTGCCTATGTAGTAAACTAGCACCTCACTGTTGCGGTCATGTTTTTTAACAAATCACAACGGCTCAAACAAACTTGGTAATAGGTCACCCAAAGAACATTTCTGCGAAATTGTTTTAAAATTGATCCAGTGGTTTCTGACAAGAAGAAATTTTTTAAGTTTTTACTATAGCTTATATAGTAAACTAACCCCATCCCCTGACCGCCATATTTTTTTAACGAATCACTTTGGTTTTAACAAACTTGGTAGGGGTTCCTCCAAAGAACATTTCTGTGAAATTATTTTAAGATCAAGCCAGTAGTTTCTGAAAAGAAGATTTTTTAAGATTTTACTATAGCTTATATAGTAATCTAACCCCACCCCCTGGTCGCCATGTTTTTTGAAGAATCATGATGACTTGAACAAACTTGGTAGAGGGTCACCGAAGGACCATTTCTGTGAAATTATTTAAAATCGAGCCAGTAGTTTCTGACAAGAAGATTTTTTAAGTTTTTAGTATAGCTTTTATAGTAAACTAACCCCACCCCCTGGCTGCCATGTTTTTTTTAGGAATCAAGACGGCTTGAACAAACTTGGTAGAGGGTCACCCAAGGACCATTTCTGTGAAATTATTTTAAAATCGAGCCAATAGTTTCTGACAAGAAGATTTTTTTAAGTTTTTGCTATAGCTTATATAGTAAACTAACCCCAACCCCTGGCTGCCATAATTTTAAACGAATCAAGATGGCTTAAACAAACTTGGTAGAGGGTCACCCAAGGAACCTTTCTATGAAATATCTTAAAATCAAGCCAGTAGATTCTGAGCCTTTGGGTCAGGTGAGCTTAAAATGTACTAGAAGCTTCCTTTCTTGATGCTCAGCAGTTAGAGGCGAGTTCTAGGTCTGGTCAAAGTGTGACCTTGACCTTTGAGGTATGGGTGTAGATCTTACGTGCAACATTGTCGTCATACCATGCTGATGAATTCCTTGAGCGAATTTTTTTTTAAATTTATCCATAGGTGACAAAGTTACAGGCCGAACAAGAAATCTCACACTGACTCAAAATGTTGTCAAACAAAGTTAAAAAATTGACCTTGACCTTTGAAGTGGGAGTCTGGGTGTTATGCGCAACAAGTCGTCATGTTATGTTGATCATTAAAAGTTTTGTAGTGAGAATGTATAAAATCCATCTACATATGACATAATTACAGGATGGACACGAAATCTCACACAGACTCAAAGTGTTATAAAACAAACTCAAAGTGTGACCTAGACCTTTGAGGCATGGGTGTTAGTCTTGCGTGAGACTGAAAGTGTCGTCAAACAGTTAAATTGCGACCTTGACCTTCGAGGTACAGGCAGGGTTCAACACTTACAGTTAATGTGTTATTAAAGTACATGATGATCCATTTTATTAAAGAAAAAAAACAAAATCGCTATTTAATACTGATTTTTATTTTGTATTCTGATTACAAATTCATTGTGCATTTTTCTGCTTAGTGCTCTACGTACATTGTAAAGGTAAGCTGAATATCAACCGCAATAGCCAAGCGTTTATATAAAAATCGTTATTGTTACGGATCGTGTTTAATCACTATTGCTAGGCGCTTATTAAAAAAAACCAGCTCAGTGTATCAATTGTTTAAGCGAGTTATGGAATATCTGGCTGTAACAAAATAGTAAGGTTGTTGTGGCCTAATTTAGTAGTGTCAGCTCATACGTGTCCATTGTAGGGATATAGGCTATATTTAGGTCAGGTAGCGTGGAATTGTTAAAACATAATAAGAGCAATGCGTTTTAGATATTTTTACATTTTCATTCTTTCACTAAAGAATAAATCATTTTGAAGTTTAGTTCATCAAATTCCATCAAGTATTAAGAAAGTTAGAATAACTAAACGGGTTTATTTGTCATAAAACTAATTTAGGTTTACATTGGTCTAATAGCGTAAAATCCGTATCGTACGCCGTTTTAGGATTTGTTGTTTCATGATTTACACGAAATTCACTAAGGTATGTGCACGATTTTGCTATAAATGCCGACTCTGTGTTATGAGAACAATGTCCAGTTAGCAGAATCATCTTTAGGTGAAGTTGTGACAAGAAAGATTGAGTTTGTTACTGTTCCAGTACAAAACGGCATATTGGTATGTGAATATAATATTATGTTGTATTTAAATGTCTTATATATATATTTTTGACATAATCAGATCTAATTAAAGGTGTATAAATTGTTCATATCAAGGCCGACGGTAATATAGGTAATTTAATACACATCTATGGTATTGAGAAGCGTTTTGTTAGAATATAGGCCTAGGAATCTGAGAGCGTATTTTGAGCTGTTGATATTGTGTTTATGATGAAGTATTTGAGATTCACCATGTAAGAATTGATTGATATGTGTAATTAAATTTTGTTGATATTCATTCTGATATTCACAAAGTTAATAGATACAGAATTGGTCTGTAATTGTTAATATTATAATGAGAAGTTATGTAGAGATATAATTGCTATGTTGAGATTGACGGAGGGTTGTATATGAGATGTTGTTTAAACTGCCAGGAAACTGCAGATAGTTAAAATTGAATGCACTGTTATAATATGTTAATAAATCTACCATGAAACTATTAGATGGTTAGAGATGTATGCTCTATTATCATATATTGATAAAAATACCATGACAATTGATAGATGGTAAGTAATAGATGCCATGTCATTACATATTTGAGTAACAAGTAAATCTGAGTTTATATATATATATTGTAATTGTTTTTAGACGGAAGCGAGAAATGTGTCCGCTTCATCAACGACATATAGACGTGACAGGAAGTTAGTTGGTGGCAGTACAGTCATAGGACAGCAACCCACATATTCATCATATGGACGACTTGAAGTTCCTGACGTCGGAATACGATCGCGGTACAGGGCGACGTGAAGCCATCTACTCAGTATAGAGTTCAAGGCAACCCAGTTATATCGCCACCGCCAATGGGGACGAGTGATGCTAAATCTTAGATATCCGGATGTGGAAAATATATAGTGCATTTATATAAACATTTGAATGATAGAAACAGTTTGGATCGCAATGTAGGTTACGTACGTGTAGGAAATAGAACTATGTGAAAATAAAAGTGTGAATACCACAAAAAGACTTTGTTTTAAACCAGCTGTTTGTTTTTTGTGTTGAGTAATTATCTTCAATTTGTATGTAATGTATACTTGTATATTCGTAATTTTATTCATGTAAAATTATAGTTGTAAATTTTACTTTGTGTATGATTGTATTCTACCCTTGTGAGTTGTCAGCCCTTGGTCATTTTGCTACACCGGCCCCATGTAAATCTGGCCCCTGGATAAAAACGTCCTTGGAATATCCGGCCCCATTTAGCATGGAAAATCCGGCCCCACATTAATTTTAAAAATAATATCATTTATTGTTTGGTATTTCTAATGAAATATTGGAAAGTTATTAGATAATTTGCAACGCACATATTAATTACTGCGGGATAGTTATTGAAATATAACTCATAACAAGAATTATATAGTGCATACAATAATCAATGACTGTTTATGAAAAGTAGCTATCTTGGGGAATTAAACATGTAAGATTGATAATTCAATTTAATAATTAATTAATAAATATAATCATAAACAATGAATATAATTATACTAGCCCAACCCCCTGGCCGCCATGTTTTTTTAAGAATCAAGACGGCTTGAACAAACTTGGTAGAGGGTCACCCAAGGACCATTTCTGTGAAATTATTTTAAAATCGAGCCAGTAGTTTCTGACAAAAAGATTTTTTTAAGTTTTTACTATAGCTTATATAGTAAACTAACCCGACCCCCTGGCCGCCATGTATTTTTGACGAATCAAGATGGCTTGAACAAACTTGGTAGAGAGTCACTCAAGAAACATTTCTGTGAAATTATTTTAAAATCGAGCAAGTAGTTTCTGACAAGAAGATTTTTTAAGTTTTTACTAATTAAACTTGCCCCGCCCCCTGGTGCCACGTTTTTTGACGAATCAAAATGGCTTGAACAAACTTGGTAGAGGGTCACCCAAGGAACATTTCTGTGAAGTTATATCAAAACGGGCCCAGTGGTTTCAGAGGAGAAGTTGTTAGAAGCTTAAAGTTAACGACGGCCGACAGACGACGGCCAATGGCCGACAGACGACTGACACCAGGCAATCACAAAAGCTCACCTGTGAGCCTTTGGCTCAGGTAAGCTAAAAACTAAATGTGTAGTCTGGCTAAATTCATAACTGAAGCTCAAAAGCTAAAACGATAAACTTTAAACAATTTAATTGATTCTTGATGCGATTTGAAATGATTTTGTAAATGTAGCTGCAAGATAGTGGGGGGATCATAGTATTACATAAATATTGATTGTGAAATTAACATGAAGCATCAATGGTATTCAGGACATTGTTATTTGCCCATTTATTGAGTTATATCAATGGAAATTGAACAGATTATTTGTTTTATATTGTGAACATTGCGTATGAAATTTGAATAAATTTGAATTGTGTCGATATCAGTTTACATCCTTTGCATTTCTAAATTGGTTGAGAGTATATTTTAGCACATTAATTCATAAAGAAACCATTGGGTAAGATATGAGGCAAGGGCTTGTCAAAATGTTGCTATTTGAATGTATCTTATACCCTTTTGATTTCATTATTCATATCGCAACATCTTTTTGAATAATCCTTATCCCACCCTAGGATTGAAATCAACTTTATATGCTCATGGATGCCCAATGCTTAATCAACATATTTGTTTGGAAAAAACTTAAGTAGGATGCAAGGAAAAAAATGAATATTACGTATATGATTGAGATAATTAGAGCAGCCTTGGTATCTATAACAAGAGGGCCTGAGGACTCTCTACTGGCTCATAATGACTATAGCACTTTTTGAAATTTCATTATAGTAACCCTCTTTGGGACTCATCTTGTTAACTTATAGATAATTACCCCAACTACAGTACACTGAACAAAAAGTTAATTGCTATGAAAAGGAAATACTTTAAATTCTCATACCATTCATCTGTAAAAACAAGAAATGTCATTGGTAAGTGTCACATGAACCCTCCCCCTACCCCCAAATGTTCTGTGAAAAAACCAAAACATGTTATAATAGGTAGTGGTGTATCCATGAATATCAAGAGTAATGGACTGACTAGACATGCAATTTCATGTTTTATTTACATTGAAGCATGACCTTGATCTTTGTATAACCTTAACCTTGACATCTGATGTAACCATCTGGGTATTTCTACAGGTAAATACAGGTGACACATCATGCTGACCACTTGTGTCAAGCTATTTCAAAATCCTTCCATGTAAAACAAAGTTACAGACCAGAAATGAAATATCAAACAAACTGAAAGTGTGACCTTGAGGTAAGGTTCTGGGTCGGTATGTGACACGTCGTCATGTCATGTTGATCAATTGGTAAATTGAGCCAAGTGTTTTTGAAATCCATCCATGTATGATAAAACTTGAAACCTCAAACAGACTCAACGTGTTGTCATACAAACCCAAAGTGTGACCTTGACCTTTGAGTATGGGTCTAGGTCTTATATATTACACGTTGTCATGTCATTTTAATCAATTGAGCCAAGTTAAAGACAAAGTTATAGACCAGACACGCAATATTAAACAAATTGAAAGTATGACCATGACCTTTTGGGAAAGATTCTGGGTCTTATATGCAACACTTAATTATGTCATGTTGATCACATAGTCAAGTGTTTTTGAAATTAATCCATAGGTGACAAAGTTACAGATCGGACACAAAATCTAAAACAGACTGAAAGTGTTGTCAAACAAAGTTAAATTGTGGCCTTGACCTTTGAAGTGGGAGACTGCGTGTTAAGTTCAACACATCATATTATGTTGATCATTTGTAGTAAGTATTTCTAAAATCCATCTATGCATGTCAAAGTTATACAGGCCAGCACAAAATCTCATACAGACTCAAAGTGTAGTCAAACAAACTCAGTGTGACCTTGACCTTTAAGGTATGCATGTGGGTCTTGTGCGTGACACGTCGTTATGTCATGCTGATGAATTGAGCCAAGTGTTTCCGAAATTCATCCATAGGTGACAAAGTTACAGACCGGACACAAAATCTCAATCAGACAGAAAGTGTCATCAAATAAAATTATATTGTGACCTTGACCTTTGAAGTGGGAGTCTGGGTGTAATGCTTGGCATGTCATAATGTTATGTTGATTATTTATAGCAAGAATTAACAAAATCCATCTATGGATGACAAAGTTAAAGGCCGGACATGAAATCTCATACAGACGCTAAGTGTTGTCAAACAAACTCAAAGTGTGACCTTGACCTTTGAGGTACGGGTGTGGGTCTTTATGGCGACATGTCATGTTATGTTGATTATTTGTAGCAAATATTTATAAAATACATTTATGCATGACAAAGTTACAGGCCGGACAAGAAATTTCACCAAGACTCAAAGTATTGTCAAACACACTCAAAGTGTGACCTTGACCTTTGAGGTATGAGTGTGGGTCTTACTCGCGACACGTCATCATGTTATGTTGATCATTTGTAGCAAGTATTTATAAAATCCATTTATGCATGACAAAATTACAGGCCGGATACAAAATCTCACACAGACTCAAGAGTTGTCAAACAAACTCAGTTTGACCTTGACCTTTGAGGTACGGGTTTGGTTCTTACTCGCGACACATTGTCATGTTATGCTGATCATTTGTATGAAGTATTAACAAAATCCAATACTGCATGACATGAAATACCGGACGGAAGGACGCTGCGATTACTATATGACAGCCCAAAAATTTTGGGATGCATAAAAATATAGTCCCTGTGCAGAACACTTATATACATCCCAGCCCCTTGATTTGTCAAAACTTCAATCACCCACTCTTAGGGATTTGTAATGAGCAGAAATGCTTTATTTCAAATAGAAGTTTTTTTGTACACATGGATGCGAACATTCACTTTATATCCCAGCCCCTTGATTTGCAGAATCTTCAATCCCTTGTTGATGTAAGAATTATTTATATTATAATATATGAACAAGTTTGACAGAAAGGTTCCTGACAGGAAGATTTATAAAAATCCCCAATTTTAACCATATTGCTCCCTACCATCCCCTGACCCCTTATGGAAATTCAATCCTCTTTATTAATGAGCAAAATAAAATTTACTCTTGAGACAATGCTTTAGATCTCAAATTGAACAACGTATTTACACAAATGTAAGAAAAAATAAGAATTTTCCATTTTCCCATAGTATTCCTATGTAAAACTCAAAGTCCCTTTACAGGGCCTCTATACATCCCACTGCCCCTTGATTTGTACAAGCTTTGAACTCTTAGTCATAGGGATAATTTATATCAAATATGACCAAATTTGACTGACCGGTTTTGAAAATAAGATTTATGAAAGTGTTCAATTTTAACCATTTTGTGCTCCCACCTGGCCCCTTTTGGAAAGTCAATCCTTCTTATTGAACAAAGTCTTATTTGTTATGACAAGAAGATGCTTCAGAACTCAAACTGAATAATAGTTTTGCCCAAATGGATGAAAAAATGAGATTTTTCTGTTTTCTCATAGTATCCCTATGTAAAATTCTAATTCCCATTACAGGGCCCCTTTAAATATTAGCCCCTAAATTCTAATCTTCATTCAAACCCCTACACATAAGGATAATTTATTCAGAAGAAAACGATTGTTGTAATTCCCAATTTTTACCGTTTTGGGGCCTCTCCTGACCCCTTAAGACAGTAGAACCCAGTCATTTTTACAAATCTAAACCTCCTTGACCAAACATTATGCTTCTGTAAAAATATAGGCAAAATCAGTTCATTTAAAAATAAATAAATTAATGTTTATTATAATGACATGTGTCCCCTATTTGAACCCTCGGGACCAGGGGCATTTTTAACGCTAAGCATACCATTTTAACAACTCTTATAGAACTATAGTTGATTATCATTACTACATAATTATTAACAAAATCTGTTGGGCGGTTCATGAGAAGATTTTTTTAATTTTTGTAATATTTTTAGTAATGGCAGCCATCTTAAATTTCAGATCGAATAAAAAAAAAAAATGGCTGTATAGTCTCCTATCCAACAGAAACATCCATGTGGTGAAGTTTGAGTTTAATGGCCTATTCATGGTTTCAGAGAAAGTGCTGCTAACGAACTACAGACGACGTACGACAGATGACAGACAACGCACCATCGCATAAGCTCTTCTGGCCTTTGGCGAGTAGAGCTAAAAACAGTATAAACTAGAGCTAAATATCTTTTATCTCAAACTAACACTCTAGAACATACAAATGAAACAGTGCTGTAGATGAACCTTTACAGACCATTACTTGTCATAATGAGACTGACACAATTAATCAATAGACTGGGCTTGTAAGTCCTATATGATAAAATACCTTGTTATAAACATTAAACCACTCTGGGTGATGATCCATCTTTTCTGCTTGCAGTGCCACACGGCTCATGAAACCAAATGCCTGAAATGGGAAATGAATCAGGAGTATATTAGTTTTATTTTAATCATATCGGATACCTCTGGTGACAAAATATAATCTATATGAGTTAAGCACAAATCGCTTCTTATAATTTATATTACAATTATGTAGAAACACATTTTCACAATTTAAGATTTACATTATAATTTCGGTTTCTTTATGGCGCTAAACAAATTATTTTAATAAGGATAGAGCATTTTTCTATAAATAGGAAATGGCATATTTTGTATCTCACCCAGAATCTACTTTCTATACAGAACAATCACCCGTAAAATGATTAAACTTAAATGATTCAGAGAATAATTTCAAATATAACTGACTCAAGATAACCCTTTATTTATATTTTCTGTCTACAACTTTATAACCAAAACATTAGCTTATCCATGGGTGCACTTGAACTGGTGCACCAATCAACACAACAATCTGAGGCCCCGTCTCCATATATTCTGCTGAACTGTCACAACTCGTGACCTATCTAAATCGAGGCCAGTCTCCACATATTCTGCTGAACTGTCACAACCTGTGACTTATATAAGCCGAGTCCTATTACCACATATTCAACTGTACTGTCACATCTCGTCAACTATATAAGTTGAGGCCCGTCTCCACATATTCTGCTGAACTGTCATAATTATCTCATGAACAATATAATATAAGCCAAGGCCCGTCTCCACATATTCTGCTGAACTGTCAGATCTCATGATAAGTATAAGCCAAGGCCCATCTCCACATCTCCACATATTCTAACTGTCAAAACTCATGACCTAAATAAACCGAGACCTGTCTCTACATGTTTTGCTGAACTGTCACAACTCCGATTAATTTACTCGTGACCAATATAAGCCGAGGCCCGTCTCAACATATTCTGCTCAACTGTCATAACTTGTGACCAATATAATCGTAGGTCCTTCTCCACATATTCTGGGGAACTGTTACATCTCGTGACTAATATAAGCTGAAGCCCAGCTTCACATATTCTGATGAACTGTCACATCTCGTGACTAATATAAGCTGAAGCCAGTCTCCACGTATTTTGCTGAATTGTAACAACTCATGACTAATATAAGCCGAGGCCTTTCTGCACATATTCTGCTGAACTGTCACCACTCATGACTAATATAAGCCGCGGCCCTTCTCCACATATTCTGCTGAACTGTCACAACTCGTAATCTATATAAACCGAAGCCTGTCTCCGCATTTTCTGCTAAACTGTCAAAACTCATGACTAATATAAGTTGAGGCCTTTCTGCACATATTCTGCTGAACTGTCACCACTCATGACTAATATAAGTCGAGGCCCGTCTCCACATATTCTGCTGAACTGTCACAACTCATGACTAATATAAGCCGAGAACCACTACCACATTTTAAACTAAACTGTCACATCTCGTGACCAATATAGCCCGAGGCACATCATATTGTGCTGAATTGTCACAACTCGTAACCAATATTAACCGAGGCCCGTCTCCACATATTCTGCTGAACTGTCACAACTCAAGACTAATATAAGCCGAGGCCCATCTCCACATATTCTGATGAACTTTCACATCTCGTGACTAATATAAATTGAAGCCTGTCTCCACATATTCTGCTAAACTGGCACAACTCTTGACCAATATAAGCCAAGGCCCTTCTTCATATATTCTGCTGAACTGTCACATGTTGTGACCAATATAAGCTTGAGGCCCGTCTCCACATATTCTACTGACCTGTCACAACTCATGACCAATAAAAGCCAAGACCCGTCTCCATATAAATATTATGCTGAACCGTCACAACTCATGACTTATATAAGTGAAGTCCGTCTCCACTTATTCTGCTGAACTGTCACAACTCATGACAAATAATCGTCTCACTACACAGTTACGCCCCTTTTATCCCACGATAGCAAGATTCTTACTCTTAAAAAATAGGCCTATGTACTTTGGTAATGAAATATTTTCAAAATGGTTCATAGTGGCTGTGATTTCTTGCTGCAGATGAGAAGAGCAATAATTGGCATAGCATATACTGCAATAAGACATCACTGGTGTTAAAAATGTGACTCTTATAGGATTTCAACATATGCATGTATTTATGAGCATTTGAGGACTTCTTTTTTCAAAAAGGCTCAGGGTGTCACTGCACCCTCTTTTAAAAAAAAAACAACGCGGTCAACCTACCAGTTATTGTGCATCTTTATGTGTGTATGCATTCCTGCTATGAAAAACAATACTTTAATAAAAAATCTGTGGAATTCTTTTTTTACCAGTGAAATCTTAGACCTTATTTCATAAAGAACAAAGAACAAAATTCAACTGTGTAGTGAGACCTATAAGCTGACGCCCATCTCCACATATTCTGCTGAACTGTCACAACTTATGACCAATATAAGCAGTGCCTGTCTCCACATATTCTGCTGAACTGTCACAACCCGTGACTAATATAAGCCGAGGCCCGTTACCACATATTCAACTGAACTGTCACATCAAGTGAACAATATAAGTCGAGGCCCGTCTCCACATATTCTTCTGAACTGTCATAATTATCTCCTGAACAATATAATATAAGCCGAGGCCAGTCTCCACATATTCTGCTGAACTGTCATAACTCATGACCTATATAAACCAAGGCTGTCTCCACATATTCTGCTGAACTGCCACAACTCCTGACCTATATCAATCGAGGCCTGTCTCCACATATTCTGCTGAAGTGTCACGACTCATGATTAATATAAGCTGAGGCCTTTCTCGACATATTCTGCCTAACTGTCACATCTCATGACCAATATAAGTCGAGGCCAGTCTCACCATATTCTGCTAAACTGTCACATCTCAAGACCAATATAAGTCGAGGCCAGTCTCACCATATTCTGCTAAACTGTCACATCTCATGACCAATACAAGTCGAGGCCAGTCTCACCATATTCTGCTAAACTGTCACATCTCATGACCAATACAAGTCGAGGCCAGTCTCACCATATTCTGCTAAACTGTCACATCTCATGACCAATATAAGTCGAGGCCAGTCTCACCATATTCTGCTAAACTGTCACATCTCATGACCAATACAAGTCAAGGCCAGTCTCACCATATTCTGTTAAACTGTCACATCTCATGACCAATACAAGTCGAGGCCAGTCTCACCATATTCTGCTAAACTGTCACATCTCATGACCAATACAAGTCGAGGCCAGTCTCACCATATTCTGCTAAATTGTCACATCTCATGACCAATTTAAGTCGAGGCCAGTCTCACCATATTCTGCTAAACTGTCAAATCTCATGACCAATACAAGTCGAGGCCAGTCTCACCATATTATGCTAAACTGTCACATCTCATGACCAATACAAGTCGAGGCCAGTCTCACCATATTCTGCTAAACTGTCACATCTCATGACCAATACAAGTCGAGGCCAGTCTCACCATATTCTGCTAAACTGTCACATCTCAAGACCAATACAAGCCAAGGCCCATCTTCACATATTCTGCTGAACTGTCACAACTCGTCACCTATATAAACAGAGGCCTGTCTCCACATATTCTGCTGAACTGTCATAACTTGTGACTAATATAAGCCGAGACCCGTTACCATATATTAAACTGAACTGTCACATCTCGTGACCAATATAGGCCGAGGCCCGTCTCCACATATTCTGCTGAATTGTCACAACTCTTGACCAATATTAACTGAGGACCTCATTACTAATGTAAGCTTAAGCCTGTCTCCACATATTCTGCTGAACTGTCAAATCTCGTTATCAATATAAGCAGAGACCAGTCTTCACATACTCAGCTGAACTGTCACATAACGTGACCAATATAAGCAGAGGCCCATTTCCACATATTCTGCCGAACTGTCACATCTCATGATCAATATAAGCCATGCCCTGTCTCCAAATATTCTGCTGAACTGTCACATCTCATGACCAATATAAGCTGAAGCCTGTCTCCACATATTCTGCTGAACTGTCACATCTTGTGGCCAATATAAGCCTGAGGCCCACCTCCACATATTCTACTGAACTGTCACAACTCATGACCAATATATACGCCGAGACCTGTCTCTACATAATTATTCTGCTGAATTGTCACATCTTGTGAACAATATAAGCCAAGGCCTGTCTCCACATATTCTGATGAACTGTCAAATCTCATGACCAATATCAGCCAAGGCTTGTCTTCACATATTCTGCTGAAATGTCACAACTTGTGACCTATATAAACTGAGGCCAGTCTCCACATATTCTGCTGAACTGTCACAACTCTTGAATTATATAAGCCGAAGCCGGTTTCCACATATTCTGCTGAACTGTCACAACTTGTGACCTATATAAACTGAGGCCAGTCTCCACATATTCTGCAGAACTGTCACAACTCATGACCAATATATACGCCGAGACCTGTCTCTACATAATTATTCTGCTGAATTGTCACATCTTGTGACCTATATAAACTGAGGCCAGTCTCCACATATTCTGCTGAATTGTCACATCTTGTGACCTATATAAACTGAGGCCAGTCTCCACATATTCTGCTGAACTGTCACAACTCTTGAATTATATAAGCCGAAGCCGGTTTCCACATATTCTGCTGAACTGTCACAACTTGTGACCTATATAAACTGAGGCCAGTCTCCACATATTCTGCTGAACTGACACATCTCGTGACTAATATAAGCTGAAGCCAAGCTTAACATATTCTGCTGAACTGTCACATCTCATGACCAATATAAGCCAAGGCCTGTCTCCACATATTCTGCTGAACTGACACATCTTCTGAACAATATAAGGTGAGGTCCAACTCCAAATATTCTGCTGAGCTGTCACATCTCGTGATTAATATAAGCTGAAACCTGTCTCCACATATTCTGCTGAACTGTCACAACTCTTGACCAATATGAGCCGAGGCACGTCTCCACATATTCTACTGAACTGTCACAACTCGTGACCAATATAAGCTGAGACCTGTCACCACATATTCTGCTGAACTGTCACATCTCGTGAATAATATAAGCCAAGACCTGTCTTTACATATTCATCTGAACTGTCACATCTCGTGACCAATATCAGCGTAGGCCCGTCTCCACATATTCTGCTGAACTGTCACAACTCGTCACCTATATAAACCGATGCCTGTCTCCACATGTTCTGCTGAACTGTCACAACTCATGACTATTATAGGACGAGGCCTGTCTCCAAATATTCTACTGAACCGTCACAATTCATAACTAATATAAGCTAAGGCCGATACCACATATTCAACTGAACTGTCACATCTCGTGACCAATATAAGCAGAGGCTACAATCGACTCTTCCGAAAAGCTTCCCTACTATCGATAATGGTTTAGCCTAATTTGACCCCATTTAGCACATCCGATGACAAACAATCCAGTTATGGATCAATGTCAATGCCCCAAGACAAATTTATGTTTTTTATACAATTGGTAGGAAATATCTGGACAGAAAATTTATCAAACTTCGAGAAGAACAAGACTCATAGTGGCCATAGCACTTTTTGAAATTCAACTATGCAATTGAAACATCGGCCATCTTGAATTTTAGATAGAAAAAATAAATCTTTTGTATAGTCTCCTAATAGAAACATCCATGTGAAGTTTCAGTTTAATTGGCCTAGTGGTTTCAAAATAAATGAGAAAAAAAAGAGAATTTTCTGTTTTCCCACAGTATCCCTATGTAAAATTCTAAGTCCCCTTACAGGGCCCCTATATATTTTAGCCCCTAAATTCTTATCTGCAATCAAACCCCTACACTTAGGGATAATTTATATCAAATATGTACAAATCTGACATACTGGTTCTTATGAAAACAATTTTATTAACTCACAATTTGTATCCATTTGGGGCCCATCCTGACCCCTTAAGACATAGGAACCCAGTCATTTTTACAAATCATAACCTCCTTCACCTAACAATGCTTAAGTGAAAATTTAGGCAAAATTATTTCCATTTAAAAAAAAAATAAAAATATTATATTGACATGTGTCCCCTAATTGAACTCTCGGGGCAGGGTCATTTTTAACCCTAGGGACACGATTTGAACAAATCTACCAGAGCTAAAGTTTGTCATCATTACTACATAAACATTTTGAAAATCTGTTGGGCTGTTCATGAGAAGAAGATTTTTTAAGTTTTGGACTATTTTTAGTAATGGCGGCCATCTTGAATTTCAGATAAAAAAATCATCTTCGGTTTAGTCTCCTATGCAATAGAAACACCCATGTGAAGTTTCAGTTTAACTGGCCTAGTGGTTTCAGAACAGATGAAAGAAAAAGAGAATTTTCTGTTTTCCCATAGTATCCCTATGTAAAATCCTAAGTCCCCTTACAGGGCCCCTATAAATTTAAGCCCCTAAATTCTTATCTGCAATCAAACCCCTACACATAGGCATAATTTATGCAAAATATGAAAAAATCTGACATACCAGTTCTTAAGAAAACGAATTTAGTAATTCCCAATTTTTACCCTTTTGGGGCCCCTCCTGATCCCTTAAGACAGTGGAACCCAGTCATTTTTACAAATCTCAACCTCCTTCACCAAACAATGCTTCTGTGAAGATATAGGCAAAATCATTTCCATTTTAAAAAAAAAAAATAAAAAAATATTATAATGACATGTCCCCTAATTGAACCCTTGGGGCGGAGTCATATTTAACCCTAGGGACACCATTTAAAATAATAAAAAAAGAAAACAACATTAATTTATTATATCAAATCATAAAATCTTAGTGTACCTGATTAAAATTTTTAAATTGAAATTCTTTATAGATGGCATCTCTACCTTCCACCTTCGTCCAGCCACTAGTTTCCAGCGGTCCCAACTTGGTCTCTCTCTCCTCATCTGACAGTCTACCTTTCTTTGCCTCTGAAGCCTGTATTAAAAAGAAAATTTAGTTAGATGATTTCAAAGTGGCCGGGTTTAGAAAAAGTTATTTTAGGGATTGTTTCAATAACAACTATACTGTTGCCTTGCTATTGCTTTAATTCACACTGTATAAATTGCACTTTCCTTAAAAAATGGGACACCTTGGAGGATCAGTTTCTTTTGTGTGGGCCGGGCCCCGATTAGCTCAGTTGGTTACGCGTCTGACTATCAATCCAGGGGTCGTGAGTTTGAATACTCCCGCCCGGCAACAGTCTCCGTGATGATTTATATACAACATTTTGTCTCATTATCATTCGTCTCTCACCACTGATTCAAGTGGGAAAGTTATCACTTACTTGCGTAGATATGGTGTGCTCGAGTACTGGTTAATCCCAGGAAACAGTGGTTAGGTTAACTGATCGTCTGTTAGCCCTCGATGGCATAAAAATGACGCTAAATATTCAATCAATCAATATTTTGTGTGGAGACTACCGGTAGTTAATTCTAATGAAGCATAATGCAAGTTGATACATGTAGCAATGAAAATATCCAAGTATCCACACTTAAAGAATTAAGAATGCAGTGAATTTCCTCAAGTCACAATTTGCGTAACTCTAATCTGGAACAAATATACTAGTATTGAAATCCTCATTAAACTTCCAAAACGGTTGTTTTTAGTTTTAATTTAAGTCAGTTTTACTCTTCCATATGATAGAATACATAGATCACTGAGATAAATTTAAAGCACATTATTAGTACATAATTAAGAACGGGTTTTGTTTACAAATTAATGTTCCCTCTCTTTCCAATAAACACCGTTTGGCAGAAAACAGGGAGTTACGAAGCTTGTTCAGAAACATGTTAGTCGGTAATATATGATCAATTCACTTCAGAGAGAAACATAGTATGGGGAACTGTAAGGGATGGGGTTAGAAATTAAGTAATTGCTTGTGGTTAGATAGTTTTTAAGAACTTCCCCTTTATTTTTCCTCAGTGTATTAATGATCTAGAACCCTAGAGCTAATTTATTGCATGTTAGCGACAAATCGTTCATATAAAATTAAAAATAAAATTACTTTTTTTAATAACAGTACTAAACAAACAACCCTTGGTAGCCTCTCAATATTGACTGCGATAAAGTGATCTGTGATGTAATAGCACGTGCGATAGTATCACGCATATATGCAAGGGAGGGTCCTGAGCAAGAGTTACTAGACTAAACTAGTATTCCGTAATCATTGTTTTTTTGTGCATATAAATAATATAATGCATACTACATTCGATACAATTTTAATGCAGACATCAATATATTTTTTAAACTGGAGGGCCAAGATGGTCCTATATCGCTCACCTGACTGACCTTGAGTCACCCAACTTAAGAAGATTATATAATACATGTACATTCAAAATTCCAGAAAAATGAGATGGGCAAGAATTTTTATTTGTTTTGAAGATGTAACAGATACTTAAAAGAGTTCAAACTTGGTAGAGGGTCACCCAAGGAACATTTCTGTGAAATTATTTTAAAATCGAGCCAGTAGTTTCTGACAAGAAGATCTTTAGAGTGTTAACTAACCCCTGGCGGCCATGTTTTTTGACGAATCAAGATGGCTTGAACAAACTTGGTAGAGGGTCACCCAAGGAACATTTTTGTAAAGTTATATCAAAATTGGCCCAGTGGTTTCAGAGGAGAAGTTGTTAGAAACTAAAAGTTAACGACGGACACCAGCAGATCACAAAAGCTCACCTGTGAGCCTGCGGCTCAGGAGAGCTAAAAACCACTTAGTAGTGTCAGTAGAGCATTTCTTGAAGAGTCGTCAGATCGAAATTCTTATAGGCCATGGATTTTGAATATTAATGGGTTTGAAGACATTCCAGATGCATGTGTAATAGAAGTTAAAAATGCCACTGCGAATGACCAAAACCTACAAGAATTTATCAAATTCATTACTGAAGGATAGCTGGAATCTAAAGGAGTACCACTCACTGTTATGGCATACTATGACATACGAGAGACAGTGAGTCATCAAGACGGAGTATCTTAAAGGGTGAAGCAATCGTTATCCCAGTCTCTCAGAAGTTCTATTAAGCATATATGACAGCATGATCCGTAGATCAAGAGGAAAGGTATTCTGGCCGAGAATGAACAAGTAAATTAAGCAAGTGGCAGACAATTGTGAAATATGTCAGGATGTGAAGCCTAGCAATCAAAAAGAAACATTCAAACAACAATCTGATGGATCTGAACCATGGAACAAAATCGGACTGGACTTATTTGAGTTTGAAGGCAAGCATTACATAATTGCAGTAGACTATTATTCAATTTTTATTGAAGTGGACCTGATGACAAAAACAACAAGCTAAACAAGAGGCCCAAGAGAGCCTGAGGATGCTCTACTGACTCATGAACCCTCGTGGCGGTGTCATTTTTAATCCTAGGGACACCATTTGAACAAATCTAACAAAACTAAAGTTGGTCATCATTACTACATAAACATTTTGCAAATCTGTTGGGCCGTTCATGAAAAGAAGATTTTTTAAGTTTTGGACTATTTTTTTAGTAACAGCAGCCATCTTGAATTTCAGATCGAAAAAAAAAATCTTCTGTATTGTCTCCTATGCAACAGAAACAAGCATGTGAAGTTTCAGTTTAATTGACCTAGTAGTTTAAGAAAGGATGCAAGAAAAAAAGAATTTTCTGTTTTCCCATAGTATCCCTATGTAACATTCTAAGTCCCCTTACAGGGCCCCTATAAATTTTAGCCCCTTAATTCTTATCTGCAATCAAACCCCTACAATTAGCGATAATTTATGCCAAATATGAATTAATCTGACATACCGGTTGTCAAGAAAACGATTTTAGTAATTCCACATTTTTACCATTTTGAGGCCCCTCCTGACCCCTTAAGACAGTGGAACCTATTCATTTTTACAAATCTGAACCTCCTTCACCAAACAATGCTTCTGTGAAGATATAGGCAAAATCATTTCCATTTCTAAAAAAAAAAAAAAAAATATTATAGTGACATGTGTCCCCTAATTGAACCCTCGGGGCAGGGTCATATTTAACCCTAGGGACACCATTTAAACAAATCTAACAATACTACATACACATTCTGAAAATCTGTTGGACCATTCATGAGAAGAAGATTTTTTAAGTTTTGGACTATTTTTAGTAACAGCGGCCATCTTGAATTTCAGATCGAAAAAAAAAATCTTCTGTATAGTCTCCTATGCAACAGAAACATGCATGTGAAGTTTCAGTTTAATTGGCCTAGTGTTTTTCAGAATAAATGAAAGAAAAAGAGAATTTTCTGTTTTCCCATAGTATCCCTATGTAAAATTCTAAGTCCAGGGCCCCTATAAATTTTAGCCCCTTAATTCTAATCTGCAATCAAACCCTTAAAAATAGGGATAATTTATGCCAAATATGAACAAATCTGACATACCGGTTCTCAAGAAAATGATTTTAGTAATTCTCAGTTTTTACCCTTTTTGGGCCCCTCCTGACCCCTTAAGACAGTGGAACCTATTCATTTTTACAAATCTGAACCTCCTTCACCAAACAATGCTTCTGTGAAGATATAGGCAAAATCATTTCCATTCTAAAAAAAAAAATCAAAAAAATATTATAATCACATGTGTCCCCTAATTGAACCCTCGGGGCGGGCTCATATTTAACCCTAGGGACACTATTTGAACAAATCTAACTATACTAAAGTAGGTCATCATTACTACATAAACATTTTGAAAATCTGTTGGGCCGTTCATGAGAAGAAGATTTTTTAAGTTTTGGACTATTTTTAGTAACATTGGCCATATTGACTTTCAAATCGAAAAAAAAAATCTTCTGTATAGTCTCCTATGCAACAGAAACATGCATGTGAAGTTTCAGTTTAATTAACCTGGTGGTTTCAGAGAAAGTGCTGCTAACAGACGACAGACGACGGACGACAGACAACGCGCCATCGCATAAGCACTTCTGGCCTTTGGCCAGTAGAGCTAAAAACTATAACAATTCTAAAGAGGCAATTCGCAAGATCCGGAATACCAATGACAATTGTATCAGACAGAGGTCCGCAATTCTCGTCAACTGAATTTGGTAACTTTACAGCAAAGTATGGCATTACTTATATATCAGACCGTATTTCGTTCAAGTACACCAAAAATGCATTTTTCATTTTGCGTTTCAAACGCGAATGGTTTCCATTTCAAATGCATTTTAGTTTTGTTTATGGTTTATGAAGAAAATGCGAAAATGCAGTTCAAAATGATACTAAATGCATTTTAGCCTGCGTTTGCGTTCGAGCCATTTACTGTGTATCGTTTACACGGCATGTTAACCAATTGCATCATCTCTGGTTGTCCAATTATAACACCCATTACAAAATATTTGGTTGCAATAGAATAAATAGTAAGAACTATATATTTAACGAAATCGCCGGGTTTTATTGATAGTATAAATTAAATAAATTAAAATAATATTGATTAAAATCTTTCTGAAAGATTGCTTACTACGCCACCCTATTTTAGATATGGTCTACCATACATGTGACGATTTGTAGTGTGACAGCAGATTTATATGTTACATTAAACTCAATCTTTGGAATTAAATACACATGGAAAGCGCATCATGCCAATTTCATCAGAAAAATATGTTACGGTACGTAATCATTAGATGGCCAAAGAATGCCAGACTGGTTTACACTAAAGCTAACCTTATATAATATATAAATGTGAACCAGTCCGTATTTTTATATCTGGAGTGGTGTATAAATTTGCTATTATGCAAGAAACTGAGCATAGAAGCCTCAGGCAAGTATTTATCTTGTGTACACAGAGTTTTCATTTTTAACCGATCGCCGATTGAAATCATCGGTTAAAATCAGGTATGGATCGGTTGTTTTTCCAGAAACATTGAACATTTCCCTTGACCCCCAGCCTGATCTGTTGTTTTTCTCTTTCAATCTGTTGTTTGATTTTAAAATGAAAACCCTGTGTACAGGAATAATGCATTATTTACCGGTATTTTTCCAATTATAATTCCAGTTATGAATTTCGATAGATTGTCATGTAAAACAATTATAACAATTCATGAAACAAAAGAATTTATATAATCCACAAATGTAAATATATTTACAAATACACATTGATGAAGCGAATGCACACGCTATATGTCTATAACTCCGATATAATTTATTTTTGACCTTGTGCCAATGTGTAATGTCATCACTCTGACAGTTTCTTGCATCATTTTACTTCATGTTCTATTTCACTAAGGTAAATGCAGGGGGGTGGGGGGTGTCAGACGGCAGTATAATTAAGATTTTATGCCTGGTTTGGTGTTTTCATAAAAAAAAAAGCTGACTTTAAGGGAAAAAGTTTTATGTCTTGTGTCAGGGCTTCTAAAATCGCTGGTACTTCTGTCTTTTGACATTTTTTCTTCTCGAAATTTTATAAATTGTCTATCCAGATATTTCCTACAAATTGTATAAAACAAAAAAAATAACATTTGATCCATAACCCGGTTGTTTGTCACCAAGTGTGCGAAATGAGGTCAAATTAGGCTAAACCATTACCGATGGTAGGAAAGCTATTGGAAGAAACTATTGTAGTATATTAATAGCACTCTTGTATGTGATCAGTGAGCCATATCCAGCCGAAATGTATTTGATCAGTTATTTCTTTGATCCACAAGCCTTGTTACGGGAAATACCCCCACCTCATTTCCCTCACAAAAGTGCATTGATGCACACTCACTGTATACAAAATATATAGAGCTTTTGAAATTAAAATAAAATTTCCATACCGATTTATCATCATTTACTTAACTTTAATCCATTATTTTTATATATTTCCTACGAAATCTGACATGTGTTTAAATTTTTGAAAATAAACATGTCTGACACTTTCAAGGACTTTTATGTACATTACATTGATAGAATTTCTTTGATATTCTTCCATCAAAAATTTCAAAAATACCCACTTAGTGAATAAAATGTTTGTTTCACTGGTGACGTCATCGGAATTTGGCACACAGTAATAGTGAACAGGGTGTTCATTCTGTACATATACTTAGGTATGTGTAGTAATAAATAACTCTCTATCTGTTTAATAGTAGTCTTTTTTTAACAAATGGCTATATTGAAAATAAACATTTTAGAAGACAACCAGTTACAAACAAACACTAACCTTTACGTGTGTTTTTTTATATATTTGAAATATATATAATTTTGGAAAAGCCCTAAGTGGAAAAGTTTCGATGTAACAAATATATTGTCTAAAATAGCATTAAAACTTTTCCTAATTGTCAATCATATAACAGAACAGTGACATAAATCGGTGTTTAGATAAATACAGCAGATAATTGGGGGAGTTGTGTAAGCAGGCCATGCGTTACCTGATTGTTTTATCACACTTTTACAAGCAAAGAATTGATGCCCGAGGCAATGTTTTTCACAGATAAATCATGATTAAAACTTATAACAAAGAAATTAAGTTACAGGTAAAGCAATTTATAGACTTTAAATGACAGAGAGCAATCTTTTCGTTTAACTATTTATTTCATTAGCCCGATTAGCTCAGTCAGTTACGCGTCTGACTATCAATCCAGGGGTCGTGAATTCGAATCCCCGCCCGGCAACAGTCTCTGTGATGAGTGATATACGACATTGTGTCTCATTATCATTCGTCTCTCAACACTGATTTAAGTAGGAAAGTTATCAGTTACTTGTGAAGATGGAGAATGCTCGAGTACTGGTTAATCCCAAGAAAGTGGTTAGGTTAACTGATCGTCTGTTAGCCCTCGATGGCATAAAAATTACGTTAAATATCCAATCAATCAATTCATTGTCAATATAACTATGATAACATTAGAGGATATCAGAATCTCGAAGGCATTTCCTAAAAACGTATTTAATCTTTGTTGCGTTTAACGTTTGCATTATCGTTTTTGTATTGTTCTTGAATCATTCTTCCAGTTGCATCTGTGTATCGTTTCGTTTATTGTTTGGTTCATATTTTTATTTTGTTTGTATAACATTTAAAACGTGTTTGATATTAATTCTGTTTGCGTTCGTTTGTAGTACTAGAACAGATTATGGTCTGTATGTCATCACCAGGACACCAGCAAGCAAATGGTTAAGCAGAATCTGCTGTGAAAATTATAAACAAGAGGGCCAAGATGGCCTTATATTGCTCACCTGACTGACCTTGAGTCACCCAACTTAAGTAGATTATATAATACATGTACACTCAAAATTCCAGATAGACGAGATGGGCAAGAAGTTAGAATTTTGATTTGTTTTGAAGATGTAACAGATGCGTAGAAGAGTTCAAACTTGGTAAAGGTTCACCCATGGTAAATGTCAGTGAAATTACATCAAAATCAGGTCAGTAGGTTCTATCAAGAAGGCTTTTGAAGTTTTGACTATAGCTGCTAAGTCTTCGAATTAAGATAAAGATCCAGTTCCAGCACAAAACTAACCTGTTATGTTTGAGAATGGTTTCAAACTAAAGCATCAGACTAAACTATTGTACATGAAACAATCCACAGTTCCAGCACAATTAATATTCCTAGGAGTTTCAAACACAAGCCTTCCCAAATTCTATCACTTGAAAGAATCTTTGTTGCAGTGCACTCTCTCTCAAAAACAATTAAGCTACTCCTCCAAGATTTCAAGTACACTTTGACACAGAAAATCTCAAGCAGACTTCTTGCTGTGATGAAACAAGCTAAAAATATGGTATTGCTTTATTGTAAAGCAGTAAACCATCCCTGTCTGAACCATAATAACTCTGACTTTTATATTCAGAAAAACACCTAGCTATTTTAAAATGGTTCATGATATATGAATAATATTTCAATCTTCAATCATTGATTATAATTGTATTATACGGTATGATGAATTATCTTTTAAAACTTATATCTGGTATAATATTGTATATAATAAGCAAAAAAAGTTAATTTAAAGAGTCTATTACCTCTTCTTATAATAATTGCTATACAGACATTTATGCTATAAAACAAGGGAAGTAATTTAACATAAAACTAACCCCACCCCCTGGCTGCTATGTTTTTTGACGAATCAAGATGGCTTGAACAAACATGGTAGAGAGTCACCCAAGGAACATTTCTGTGAAATTATTTTAAAATTGAGCCAGTAGTTTCTGACAAGAAGATTTTTCAAGTTTTTACTATTGCTTGTATAGTAAACTAACCCCAACCCCCTGGCTGCCATGTTTTTTGACGAATCAAGATGGCTTGAACAAACTTAGTAGAGGGTCACCCAAGGAACATTTCTGTGTAATTATATCAAAATTGGCCCAGTGGTTTCAAAGAGTTGTTAAAAGCTAAAAGTTAACGACAGACAGCGGACACCAGGCGATCACAAAAGCTCACCTGAGCCAAAGGCACAATAAAAAAAACACAATCAAAAAGACATTAAAGGATAACTGTGACCAAAATGAAGCACTCTTAGAACTAAGGAACACTCCTTGCCAAGACACTAAACAAAGTCCTGCAGAAATGATGTTTGGCAGGACAATGCTTTTTGTATAACAGATCAGAATAACGACTATGATATCAATGTTGACCACATCTATCATGTGGGTAAAAAATCGAATTCGCGAACCATCATGTGGGTAAAATATGGATGGAAATCCGCGCAACAACACGGAATGTCACATTTGTTTTCGTCATTTTGATATTGATTGAAGCAAAACCGTAATGTTATTGTAAACGTTTTCATATATCATGATCTAAATTAATTGTAACACAACCGACGTTGTGGACTCGGAGGTTAGGGGTTAGGACGTTGTATTATCAAACTAGAGGTCGTGGGTTTGATCCCAACTTCCACTCATTTTTTTTTATTTTTGTTTTATTTATGGTTTGCTCAGCACATTCAACTGTAAAAGACATACACGTGTCACAAACACAACCAATTTTTAAGATTAAAATTCCAACACCTGACCCTCACCCACTCAAAATATATCTTATTGTTTTAGCTACCAGTTCTAGTTTTGTATACCATTTGCTAAGTCAAACCAATAAATACACAATTATTACTAAATATAAAAGACAAAGTTTGTATGAAATATTTTTATAAACAACTATCTACACCTAACATTTAAAGTTTTCAATAGAAAGTATCCAGTGTTTGATGAAAATGTAGGTTCCTAATCGTTGATTGTATATTTTCATAAAATATTTCACCATTAGGAAAAGGTTATGGCAAAAGTTTGTTGTATTTTCATGCATTTATTAGTTTTAACAATGTAGTATAGTTTGATATACAAAATAAGAAGGGTTTTGTGATATTGGTGGGGCTAAAATATTAGAAAATAATTATTTTTTGTCACATTTTTTGGAGAAAAAAATAGCATTATTTTTAGGTGGGTGGGGTAATTTTTATGTTTATCAAATATTCCAGTCAAGCTATAAGAGTAGGAACATAGTTAATTATGTGTCATTACATCAGCAATAACGTTTTAATAAAAACAGTTGCCTTAATACAATATTTAACAAGGGCATATTATCTGTTTGCTGTTAGTAGATGTGGAAAAAACACTATGTCACCAAATTTGCTGATTTTATTTTGATACTTATCCTATAAAATACCATATTATGAGAAATCAAGATGCTAAAAGTTGTTTATTTTTATGCATTTTCACTTCTAGCAATGTGGAAAATATTGGCATACAACATTAGTGGTTAGTTATAATTGAAATGATGCTAGAACATTTTAAAATATTAAGTTTTAAAATATTTTGTGAAAAAAGTAACAATTTGGAAGTGGGGGTAGGTTAAGATTTTTTAAGATTTATAAAAAATGAGACATGATATTATGTTAGTTTCTTTAGGTTTTGTCTATTCAGCAGTGTTGATGTGATGTAAAAATGCCTTTTATTTATCATTTATAGTATATATACGAAAAATTATAGCTATCTCATTGTGTTTTGTAGTTGTTAATTTTTTGCTGTTTTGAGGTTATAGGCATTTGACACTTAAAATTTAAATAATTTTCATTTAAGACGGTAAAATCTTCTAAAACTTTACAAATACATCCCTCATAGGATGGTGATAACTAAGACACCAAGTTTAGGCATGGTTGCGATATTGACCATTACAGATCTAATACCTTATGTGTATATTGAATCAAACATTAAAACATATAAATTGTAACTTTCAAATATGACTAGTCATCAAGGACTTGTATAGAATAGGATAGGAAACTTGTATTGGAAAGGAAACTTGCATCTCCAGATTAAATGTTGATGAAATAGCACAAAAAGGATTAATTATTTGGCTAGATATTGAAGCTTGAAGGAAAATGTATCATAGTTAACTTGTCGTTATGTTAGCTGCAGTATAGATATTTTGAAATCAAAAGTGTTTCAGCAATTTTAAACACAAATTTCTGGGAATGGTATTGTTTTGATGAGAATATCTCTCTGCAATGCAAGAATTTTTATATTTTAATTTGAATTTTGAATGGAAGTTAGATAATTGAAAACGAGATATTGCGAGATTTTGTGTTAATACACAAGCGTTCACAAAATCTCAATCAGTTGGCTTTCCTTCTCTATATAATTCCTTGCTAGTCATCTATCAAAAAAACTTTAAATTTCTTTGTATTCATTTTGTTGCAGCAATATTTTAAAAAGAAACGCACTCTTAAAAATACACCATTCATGAATGTCAAACTCAAATAAATTCAACACAGGAGGGGACACCCCTCCCGTACCCACCCCTCCCAATTTTTAGCAACATGTCTTCAAACATTCCTGGGGGGAACCCTGGAAAAAAAGGACAATCAGTATAATTATAAGGTTACTGTTATTCATATAATTTGAATATGGCATTTTGAAAGTATGTATTGTTTAATGTTTAAAGTTTAAAACTGGATTTAATTCTATTCTGTTATTTTAGATAAATTGTAAAATTGTCATATATATTGGATTATATTTCATTGATCTAATTTTATGACATACATTTTAGAAAATATCAAACTGACATGTTTTCATTTTCTTGTAAGAAAAAGGGATGCTGTTTCATTTTGTTTAAATCTTTTATTTGTATAATGTATGAAATAAATTCGTAAAATGTATGCATTCATATTATTGTATGATGTCGCTTGATAAATAAAACTACACATGTTCTCCACATTTGAGTTTTATGAAATCATTCCTTCTCCAGCTAGTAAAAGTGTTAACACTTTTCATGGAAGAGGTGGCTGTTTATCGTGACACGTTTGTAATACCCGCATATAGAAAAATTACTGTTTTTGAGAGGACAGGCTTATCTACAGTGTAGAAAAATTGGGATATTTTCAATGTTTAGACAACTGGTACTTCTTCTATTCAAAACAGATTTTAAAAAAATAGGTACTGTTGAATAGATAAATGATTTAGCTTTTCCAGAATTTAAAAGTATTTGTGGATGAGACTTGAATTGTTTCAATTGAGCGTTAGGTTTAAGCTGCAGTAAAAGTTGGGGACAGTGCCCTTGTCTTTATTATACTATATCTAGGGATTTAGAATATATATATACCCCTGATACCATCAGATCTTATTTCAAAATTCCAGATTCAAACATTTCTTCTGCATAACCTGTCAAGACGTTCATCTTTTAGAGAAGCAAGTGTCGCTTATGATCAAGACTAAATCAGAAAATTGCATTCCACGTACGTTGAATTTATTTTTAAATGTTGAATAGGTGCCATGTGTTTCACAATACAAGAGAGATAATCATTTATTTTAATTTGATTGTGAAACAAGTTATTACAACAGATCACAACTTAGACAACTCACACTCCAAGTCTTCCTGGGTATAACCAGTACTAAGCATTTGCTCAAGGACACTTCACATAGACGTGGAGCCATGGAGGAGGATTGTACTCACGACCCTCCGATTATGGGTTCGGTGCTCTATCACTGGACCACGCGTTCCACAGCGAGATAATTCGGTCCTACTTCTGTGATAATATGGTTAATTTATACACATCTCAAAATAATTGACAAATTCATCAACATATATGAACCAGTCATGTAAAAATAGCATATGGCAACAAATAAACACGGAACTGTAACAATATTCAATCTACACCATTACCATTTTTGCAAAACAGCGGCTGTTTCTTGTGCTGAAAGACAAAATATTTGACATATGCTTCAAACGCATTGGCAATTATGGGGTTAGCCTTTTGTTCCAACAAGTGGATCAGAAAACGCTTCACTATCTAGATTTGATCCCTCCTTCTGTGTCATGTGACGGTTTTGGCACCGCCTTGATGGACATTCGGAGCTCCACGGACACTGCTCTAACGTTTTGGCATTCGGACCACCTCGTCAATTATCCTAATTGAGCTCGGAGATAAATACCATCAATTTGTACTACTTTTGGACGGAAATAGATAACAACAACATCAACAATGATGGCGGCGTACGACAGGAACTGTAGTTTTTGTGGGATGATGAATGATAATCGCGACAATCTGTTAATGGATGGAAGAAAGCATGAACAGCTGAAGGCGGTCATGATGTTTTATTTCGAGACCATCATACAACAGATTAATACAGTGTGCAGGAACTGCTAGAATAGACTACTCAATTTTTACAAGTTCTAGAGGTAAATTTTGTCGTAGACTAACCGGTTTTCGCGTTAACGTAAACAAGTTTCTGATTTCATGCACTTTGTAAACATTCAATTATTTCAATAAAGTGCAATTGATAACATCACGGGTTAATGCAACTGTTTAAGTACTACATCAAATCCCAACTATAAGCTGCAGTAAATATAGAAATTATGATTGATAATGGAAAATATGATTATCCAAGTTGAAATTGATTAATTGAATGTTTAGTGTCATTTTTATGCCATCAACATCTTACATATGATTAGCGGTACTTGAATCTCATACTCAAAAAGAGGTAAGCTGGTAAGTGCCTATTTCACGAAGTACTGCGGTTGAATTTATTGCTTGCGGTGCTTCAGTTTCCCCTTTATCGCACTTCGATAATTTGTGTAAAGTTTACTGCATAAGCTTAAATGCAGAGTACCTCGGCGATCTCTAATACAGTTGAAGTGTACACACTGTAAATTGTGTATTGGTGTGTGTTATCGCATTGTTCAAAAGGTGTTATTGGACTCTACAATGCTTAATTTTTTTCAATTACAGTCGTTTCATAACCTGGTTGATTCGTACCCTAGCCCTGGTCGATGATAATTTTCCATACTCATCTATTAATTTTTTCAATTCTAGAACAGTTGATATCAGTATAAGATATGTTATATCAGGTACATATCCCTTGTAAATTAGCGATGATTGAAATATATTTGAGAGTATTAAAACCCTTCAATTTTATTACCAATAGTTTATAATTTCTAAATTTACACAGTCGGCATTGATTTTACTATTAGATATATATTTGTGAATTGAATTGCTTGTTATATTTTTATTCATTAACCTTCCGGCAACAGTCTCTCTGATGATTCATATAAGATGTTCAGGCTTCTCCACAGGTCATTTAAGTACAGGGGCACCCCAGCATTTAAATGGTATTCACCTAGGACTTACATTCTTTAACAGAATTTTGCAAAAGCTTACTTTCTTCTAAATCATGGTTTTTTCTTTGCATATATTTTCTCATTGTAAAATTTTTTTAAAATGAAAAACAGTAATATGATGACTTAACCAGATTAATAAGTTTTATTAGTGAAATATATTTCAATGAATGCCTTTCACACTTTCACAGAGCTTGAAAATTTGTTTAATTAAGTGTTCTTACCCTACTAGGCTAGTGCTTGCATTCCTTCCTGTGGAGAACCCTGACATTATCTATCATTTTCTTTCGTCTCTCAAAGCTGATTCAAGTGGGAGAAATCATTGGTTACTTGCGAATATCAAATGCCATGAAAGATCACAATACCCCCCACCCCCCAACATGAGGTCTCTCGACAAGTTCTATTAGTTAAATGACATCAACTGTAATGTGCAAAAAATGCATGTGTATGTTGCCAATTGCTCCGAACCGAGACAACAAATAGTTTCCCAAACAGTTACAAACCAGTTGGGACTCAACATCGGTCCCAAAATGTTGATGTAGAAATAAGAAAAGTTAAACATTAGAGAGGAAGCTGACGGAGGTTTGTTTACTAGTATAATTAATAAGTAATATTTTTAGTATAATTAATATAATACACTTGCATTCATTCTCCAGTTTGAGCTGTTTCTTTATATATTCAGCTAAAATTATAACACAATACATACTTATATACATAATGGTTCCTGGTGTTGAGTACATCTTTATAGTGTAATGTAGCACACTTTTCTATATGAAAAGAACTCCAGGTTCAAGTCCTGGTGAAGACCTCAACACTTTCAATCATTGCATAGTAAGAAGCCTCCAACTGATATCCGTAGTTGGAATTGAACCAACATCGTCCATCTTAAAGATGGATGTACTTCATTGTACTATAAGGATGCATCTTGAAGGTACATTTAAGCACGGCACACTAATTATAAATATAACCCTGTTTTCAACGGCTGATGAAAAAACATAATTTGTTGAGAAACAATAATTCTGCAAAAGTCATTTGAACTAAGCATGACCCAAAAGTGATTGCAAAACCAGTACATTCCACTCCTATTGATTTGGGTATAAATAATGCAAGTCCCATTTTATGAATAATTGCAGCATGCACAATAGTCATGTTACATTTGTATACATTAATATATTTAAAATGAAACTCTTGACTACTATTTTAAGGTATTATTTTATTATGACTTACCAGTTGTATTCTGTGTAATTTAGTTTTGTTGCATGAATTTGTTCCATAATATGAACAAATTATCACAGTTTACTTAATTAATAAATTCACATTAAAGTATCTAAAAAAAGTTATGGATAATGGATAGTTTTCACAAAAAAAAACATAGTAACAAACAAACAAACAAATATTTTATTAGACATAAAAACAGCACTTTGGTGTTTTATACTTATACCACAAATATCAATGTAAACATAAAACAAAAGTTAAATATAATATTGTCAATATTCATCCAAATGAACCCAGAGTTGGCCCATGCAGAATATCATTTTCCTATGATCCTCTCAAGATGATGATTGCTTATCTCTCACTGCTAAGGTTGTAGGTTAGAGTCGTGATTGCTCCAAAAACTTCATGCGAGAAAGTTGACCAGTTACTTGTGGAAGTGTGGTAGTTCAACTTCCGCCACCAAAAACTGTATATGTCATTATATAAACTGAATGTATTGAAAATGGCATTAAAACCCATTAAAAAAAGGTATATTTTCTGGAAATACAATCATTTTAAATATTGATAAATATTTGAACATATGAAATAATTTTGTGAAATGTAGCCAAGGTGTTTGTCTATCAAGTCATGGGTTGCAAGTTTGGTCTGTTGTTTAGCATTATGGCCTCTCAAAATCAACATCCAATACTGGATCTACCCAGGACATGAACTCAATATTAATTCACAAAAGCTGTATGGTCATTTGACAGTCACAGCTGAAGCTGCACTTAAAAACTTGAATAATACAGAGACGTTTTTTTTACAAATTTACTTGCATTAATTTTATTCATCCTGTGTCGCACTATAATGAGTAAGGCTTTAGGCCTTCTAAAGGACCCCTTATAAATTTCATGCATTGTTAATCATTCCCATGAGTAGTGGTTTGAAGTACAAATCAAGACGCAGGGGAGTAACGGGGCCCCTTAAAGTTGCATTACACAGGAATACTTGTGGAAAATAGAAAATAGTGTCACCATGTAACCCGGCAACAGTCTCCGTGATGATTGATATACGACATTGTGTCTCATTATCATTCGTCTCTCACCACTGATTCAAGTGGGAAAGTTATCAGTTACTTGCGGAGATGGGGTGTGCTCGAGTACTGGTTAATTCCAGGAAACAGTGGTTAGGTTAACTGATCGTCTGTTAGCCCTCGATGGCATAAAAACGACGCTAAATATTCAATCAATCAATCAATCAATCACCATGTAATAATTCTTATAATATTTTTATGAATAATATTTAATATTGTACCATATTGCTATATTAGAAATTTCTGGAATCAATACAGTTATTATGATTAGATAAATAATCACTTGTATATAAACAATCCTCAGTTTTATCAAAGCGTACTAGTACATAAGCCTATAGTCATGAGGTGTCACGTATGTTGTACATCTTGGGCTGGAAGGAAATAATAGTGCCAGAATGTTTGCACATTAGTTGTCACAAATTGGGTACATCCTGTATAGTGTAAATGACAAGTTGTTTGAGTGATTGGTATAAGTAGTTAATGAATGGAACTGGCCAATGAAAGAAAGGATTCATTAGGTTGTGAGGGAGTTTAAAGACTATGAGAGAGATAATTGAGTGATACTAAATATGGGAGGAGTCTTAGAAGAAAGAGTGTGAAATATGACAGTATGTAGGTAGTAAGAAAAGGGAGGTTGAAAGGTTAAGTAAGGAAAAAGAGATTGAGGGGTTAGAAGGTGAAAGTAGGTTGAGAAGTGAAGGTTAAGATAGTTAGGAAATAAGGAGAAAGAAAGTTAAATAGGGAACATTTGAAGTGAAGAAGAATTAAGATGTTAATGTTAAAGTGAGATATGAACTTGATGATTAAATGGAAATTAAAATGATGTAAATTGAATACAAGTGATATAGTAATAATTGAACATTCCCCGAATAGAGATAACGTAAATATATGGCCAGTTACATACGGCTGATTACAATATTCTCATTTTGTCATTCATTTCATTTGTGTAAAAAAAATGTTCAATCTGAACCATTGTGTAATAAAAATTCAAAATAATTAGCTTTGGTTCAATAAAGAAGATTATATTCCCATAAATGTCCAGGATGGACCAAAAAAAACGGCTTAAATGGGAAGGGTGATTGGCTTATGACATTATTCTGTGTTTTTTGTATTGAACTTTTTCTTTTATTAAGATGTTTAATTGATAATTTTCATTATAATTATAGTTTGACATTTGAAAAAAAAAATCCAGTGGATTAAAAAAAAACAGAAGTTTTTTACAGGTTTTGTAGTTAAGCTGTTGTAAATATTTAAGTAGACTTAATTGTTTCCATCTATTTTTCCCATAAAATTATTATTATTATGAAAAATGCAAATATTTATACTTTAAAGTATTGAAAGAACATGAGAAAAAACAAGCAGTTATAGCAGTTTCAGATGATGCTGATGTCTGTAAATAAGTAAATGTAACATATATTCTTTAAATCAAAACAGATAATACTGCATAGACTTTCTTTGAGATAAAAATATAGTATACAAGTATGTAACATACATCATATATGGTTATGATGAATACTTCAATGAAGTTATCTTATTTAGTTTTTTCATCGCTGACCGCGGCGTGGTCTAGTGGTAGAGCGTTCGTCTCGCATGCGGAAGGTTGTGGGTTCAATCCCCGGCCGGGTCATACCAAAGACTTTAAAAATGGTACTTGAAGTTTCCTTGCTTGACGCTCAGCATTTAGAGGAGAGTTCTAGGTCTGGTCGGCACCGGTGTCAGTATAATGTGACTGGGTGGGGTATCATACCATGTGTATGCGGCATGATACTCCAGTGTGACAGCGCTTACAATACTGCCTCAAGTAGACACCGTCGCGATATGACTGAAAAATTGTTGAAAGCAACGCTAAACACCATACAACAACAATTTTTTAATGCACTGAGTGTTGGTTTTTGTTTCACCAACACCTTCTTTGAATTACTGTCTTAACTGATTTTTGAATGGTGGTTTGCCTATTCTGTAACCAGTTGGACAATTGCAATTCTACAGAATCCAGTGCAAAAACACTGTTACCTAGAATATATTTCTGTAAACTTATGTTTCCTTGAAGTTCTAGTGTGAATGACTGAGTTTGTGTTGGTGAGGCGTTGGCCTGCTCTCTGCTAATATGGTTTTTGACTGAATTTAAAGAGCAAACTTTCCTTGCTAGTAAATGTTTTTTTTCTTAATGTTAGAACAAACTGAAACACATTGGTTTGTACAGTTATTGTATAACTTACCGGTATTTGATACATAATACATAAAAAAAACTCAGAGTTAATAAATTAACTAAAGAAGTTGGAAAGTTTGCCTCTTAATTTGCAAATATGAAAATGTTATATCAGAAATTTTGTACAGACTACATCATGATTTGTATTTTTTACATTTAATTTTGTTAAATGTTACAATGAAATATAAAATTACCAAAAAATAGCTTTATATTGTGAAACTGAAAAAAAATCCAATGGGTATTATAAGCCAGTACAGCATTGTTAAACTAAGATCTACTATACTTTGTATAACAACTTAGTGAATATCCATATTCATTTAGGTCAAAACAATGCCGTCATCACAATGAAATGGTATATGGCACACTTTATGATCTTGGTCATTGAAAATGATTCAATTACAGCTATATGTTTTGACTGATAGACCGGTTACCATTGTCTAATTATTAACAACTATGACAGGGAGACAATGTGACCTTTCTAAGCAAAAGGGTCAGAGCAGTACAAAAAGAATGGTGTTTTCTTTGATATAGACTGTTTAAATAACCCAAAAATTCAACTTGATATTCAAGGTGAAGTGTTTCGTGTAAAGTCCCAGAGACAGCAGGGCCTGATTAGCTCAGTCGTTAGCGTGTCTGACTATCAATCCGAGGGTGATGTATGTGAGTGTTATGTTACACAATGTCACCAGATTAAAAGAAGCATATTTGATTAAGTAAACAAGAGGACATATGTAACACCATTCTCTTTACTAAAAAATTATAATTTTTGGAAGTAATACAACTAAGGTCTCCAAAAGGTATCAGTGTATCGTAACCTGTATAAATAGAGGTCCGTGAACGAATGTGATATGTGTTTACAACTGTCATACGCTACTGTATGGGGCGGCAAAATCTGATGTTGGAAACACTTGTGACCAAACCCCAGTTTTACATTACACATAGAAATAAAATAAGTTTAAATCATATACCAAATGTCGGACTATCAATACAGATGCGATAGATTTAAGTCCCAGGTGCGGTACTGGATTAGGTACTAAAATGTGCACTGACAACGACTGGTATTACCCATTACCTTATTTCACAGTCGATGTAAGATATTATTTTTTAAACCTAGTTAATTGCTTGTAGAGAGTGGATTTTCACATTTACAATGTAAATATTGTATTAAACATCTGTATCCCATTCAGGGTTTGAAAGGAAATAATATAATCTCTTATGGGCCAAAATGTTGTCATGTTATGGGGATTATATTTAACATCGATTTATAAAGGTTAAATTAAAAAGGGTACCCTCTCAATATGCCCTCTTACAACTTCCAAAAAAACTTGCAGGTTTGTTCAAACGCAATCTTTCATATATGTATGTCTGGGGGGTTTGAAAGTGTAGTTGGTTTTACCGCTAAAACGTTTGATGTACTCATTTTTACAGTGATGAAATTATAATAATTGTATTAAATCAATATTTAACATGAGTTGATATCAACCACATCTACCGATCCCTGGTATTCACTAGTATTGCTTTAATTGAGTACTATATTCACTCTTAATATCAAACATTTCATTTTTTGAAAGTTTTATATATTTTTTTCTCAGAATATTTCAATGTGTTTTGAGTCATTAAACATGAAATGATATGAAATAACCATAATGGCAATCAATCATCTTTTACAGATGTCTTAAGGTAGCATTAATTGACTTCACTAACTTGTTCTGATATTCTTATATGGGAAACTGTACCATTATTTCAATGCTGTGTATACATTCTTTTCTGAGAATATTTCAACGTGTTTTCAGTCGTTAAACATGAAATGATATGAAAAAACCATATGGCAATCAATCATCCTTTACAGATGTCTTAACGTAGCATAAATGGACTTCACTAACTTGTTCTGATATTATTTTCTGAGAATATTTCAATGCGTTTTGAGTCGTTAAACATGAAATGATATGAAATAACCACAAGGCAAACAATCATCCTTTACAGATGTCTTAAGGAAACTTTAATTGACTTCACTAACTTGTTCTGATATTCTTATATGGGACACTGTACCATTATTTCAATGCTGTGTATACATTCTTTTGAGAGAATTAGTAACATGTTTTTGTCGTTGAACATGAAATGATATGAAATAACCATAATGGCAATAAATCATATTTTACAGATGTCTTAGCGTAGCATAAATTGTCTTCACTAACTTGTTCTGATATTCTTATATGGGAAACTGTACCATTATTTCAATGCTGTGTATACATTCTTTTCTGAGAATATTTCAACGTGCTTTGAGCCGTTAAACATGAAATGATATGAAATAACCATAATGGCAATCAATCATCCTTTATAGATGTCTTAACGTAGCATAAATTGACTTCACTAACTTGTTCTGATATTCTTATATGGGAAACTGTACCATTATTTCAATGTTGTGTATACATACTTTTCTGAGAATATTTCAATGTGTTTTTAGGTGTTAAACTTGAAATGATATGAAATAACAATAATGGCAATCAATCATCCGTTACAGATGTCTTAACGTAGCTTAAATTGACTTCACTTACTTGTTCTGATATTCTTATATGGCAAACTGTACCATTCTTGCAATGCTGTGTATACATTGTTTTGTTAGAGTAAGTAACATGTTTTTGTCGATGAACATGAACTGATATGAAATAACCATAATGGCAATCAATCACCCTTTACAGATGCCTTAGCCTAGCATAAATTGACTTCACTAACTTGTTCTAATATTCTTATATGGGAAACTGTACCATTATTTCAATGCTGTGTATACATTTTTTTCTGAGAATATTTCAACGTGTTTTGAGTCGTTAAACATGAAATGATATGAAATAACCATAATGGCAATCAATCATCCTTTATAGATGTCTTAACGTAGCATAAATTGACTTCACTAACTTGTTCTGATATTCTTATATGGGAAACTGTACCATTATTTCAATGCTGTGTATACATTCTTTTCTGAGAATTAGTAACATGTTTTTGTCGTTGAACATGAAATGATATGAAATAACCATAATGGCAATCAACCATCTTTTACAGATGTCTAAGCGTACCATAAATTGCATTCACTAACTTGTTCTGATATTCTTATATGGGAAACTGTACCATTATTTCAATGCTGTGTATACATTCTTTTCTCAGAATATTTCAACGTGTTTTGAGTCGTTAAACATGAAATGATATGAAATAACCATAATGGCAATCAATCATCCTTTATAGATGTCTTAACGTAGCATAAATTGACTTCACTAACTTGTTCTGATATTCTTATATGGGAAACTGTACCATTATTTCAATGCTATGTATACATTCTTTTGTTAGAATTAGTAACATGTTTTTGTCGTTGAACATGAAATGATATGAAATAACCATAATAGCAATCAATCATCTTTTACAGATGTCTTAGCGTAGCATAAATTGACTTCACTAACTTGTTCTGATATTCTTATATATGGGAAACTGTACCATTCTTTCAATGTTGTGTATACATTCTTTTGTTAGAGTTAGTAACATGTTTTTGTTGTTGAACATGAAATGATATGAAATAACCATAATGGCAATCAATCATCCTTTACAGATGTCTTAGCGTAGCATAAATTGACTTCACTAACTTGTTCTGATATTCTTATATGGGAAACTGTACCATTATTTCAATGTTGTGTATACTTTATTTTGTGAGAATTAGTAACATGTTTTTGTCGTTGAACATGAAATGATATGAAATAACCATAATGGCAATCAATCATCCTTTACAGATGTCTTAGCGTAGCATAAATTGACTTCACTAACTTGTTCTGATATTCTTATATGGGAAACTGTACCATTATTTCAATGTTGTGTATACTTTATTTTGTGAGAATTAGTAACATGTTTTTGTCGTTGAACATGAAATGATATGAAATAACCATAATGGCAATCAATCATCCTTTACAGATGTCTTAGCGTAGCATAAATTGACTTCACTAACTTGTTCTGATATTCTTAGATGGGAAACTGTACCATTATTTCAATGTTGTGTATACATTCTTTTGTTAGAGTTAGTAACATGTTTTTGTTGTTGAACATGAAATGATATGAAATAACCATAATGGCAATCAATCATCCTTTACAGATGTCTTAACGTAGCATAAATTGACTTCACTAACTTGTTCTGATATTCTTATATATGGGAAACTGTACCATTCTTTCAATGTTGTGTATACATTCTTTTGTTAGAGTTAGTAACATGTTTTTGTTGTTGAACATGAAATGATATGAAATAACCATAATGGCAATCAATCATCCTTTACAGATGTCTTAGCGTAGCATAAATTGACTTCACTAACTTGTTCTGATATTCTTATATGGGAAACTGTACCATTATTTCAATGTTGTGTATACTTTATTTTGTGAGAATTAGTAACATGTTTTTGTCGTTGAACATGAAATGATATGAAATAACCATAATGGCAATCAATCATCCTTTACAGATGTCTTAGCGTAGCATAAATTGACTTCACTAACTTGTTCTGATATTCTTAGATGGGAAACTGTACCATTATTTCAATGTTGTGTATACATTCTTTTGTTAGAATTAGTAACATGTTTTTGTCGTTGAACATGAAATGATATGAAATAACCATAATGACAATTAATCATCCTTTACAGATGTCTTAACGTAGCATAAATTGACTTCACTAACTTGTTCTGATATTCTTAGATGGGAAACTGTACCATTATTTCAATGTTGTGTATACATTCTTTTGTTAGAATTAGTAACATGTTTTTGTCGTTGAACATGAAATGATATGAAATAACCATAATGACAATTAATCATCCTTTACAGATGTCTTAACGTAGCATAAATTGACTTCACTAACTTGTTCTGATATTCTTAGATGGGAAACTGTACCATTATTTCAATGTTGTGTATACATTCTTTTGTTAGAATTAGTAACATGTTTTTGTCGTTGAACATGAAATGATATGAAATAACCATAATGACAATCAATCATCCTTTACAGATGTCTTAACGTAGCATAAATTGACTTCACTAACTTGTTCTGATATTCTTATATGGGAAACTGTACCATTATTTCAATGTTGTGTACACATTCTTTTGTGAGAATTAGTAACATGTTTTTGTCGTTGAACATGAAATGGTATGAAATAACCATAATGACAATTAATCATCCTTTACAGATGTCTTAACGTAGCATAAATTGACTTCACTAACTTGTTCTGATTTTCTTATATGGGAAACTGTACCATTCTTGCAATGCTGTGTATACATACTTTTGTTAGAGTTAGTAACATGTTTTTGTCGTTGAACATGAAATGATATGAAATAACCATAATGACAATTAATCATTCTTTACAGATGTCTTAACGTAGCATAAATTGACTTCACTAACTTGTTCTGATATTCTTATTTCGGAAACTGTACCATTATTTCAATGTTGTGTACACATTCTTTTGTGAGAATTAGTAACATGTTTTTGTCGTTGAACATGAAATGATATGAAATAACCATAATGACAATCAATCATCCTTTACAGATGTCTTAACGTAGCATAAATTGACTTCACTAACTTGTTCTGATATTCTTATTTCGGAAACTGTACCATTATTTCAATGTTGTGTACACATTCTTTTGTGAGAATTAGTAACATGTTTTTGTCGTTGAACATGAAATGATATGAAATAACCATAATGACAATTAATCATCCTTTACAGATGTCTTAACGTAGCATAAATTGACTTCACTAACTTGTTCTGATTTTCTTATATGGGAAACTGTACCATTCTTGCAATGCTGTGTATGCATACTTTTGTTAGAGTTAGTAACATGTTTTTGTCGTTGAACATGAAATGATATGAAATAACCATAATGACAATTAATCATCCTTTACAGATGTCTTAACGTAGCATAAATTGACTTCACTAACTTGTTCTGATATTCTTATATGGGAAACTGTACCATTATTTCAATGTTGTGTACACATTCTTTTGTGAGAATTAGTAACATGTTTTTGTCGTTGAACATGAAATGGTATGAAATAACCATAATGACAATTAATCATCCTTTACAGATGTCTTAACGTAGCATAAATTGACTTCACTAACTTGTTCTGATTTTCTTATATGGGAAACTGTACCATTCTTGCAATGCTGTGTATACATACTTTTGTTAGAGTTAGTAACATGTTTTTGTCGTTGAACATGAAATGATATGAAATAACCATAATGACAATTAATCATTCTTTACAGATGTCTTAACGTAGCATAAATTGACTTCACTAACTTGTTCTGATATTCTTATTTCGGAAACTGTACCATTATTTCAATGTTGTGTACACATTCTTTTGTGAGAATTAGTAACATGTTTTTGTCGTTGAACATGAAATGATATGAAATAACCATAATGACAATCAATCATCCTTTACAGATGTCTTAACGTAGCATAAATTGACTTCACTAACTTGTTCTGATATTCTTATTTCGGAAACTGTACCATTATTTCAATGTTGTGTACACATTCTTTTGTGAGAATTAGTAACATGTTTTTGTCGTTGAACATGAAATGATATGAAATAACCATAATGACAATTAATCATCCTTTACAGATGTCTTAACGTAGCATAAATTGACTTCACTAACTTGTTCTGATTTTCTTATATGGGAAACTGTACCATTCTTGCAATGCTGTGTATGCATACTTTTGTTAGAGTTAGTAACATGTTTTTGTCGTTGAACATGAAATGATATGAAATAACCATAATGACAATTAATCATCCTTTACAGATGTCTTAACGTAGCATAAATTGACTTCACTAACTTGTTCTGATTTTCTTATATGGGAAACTGTACCATTCTTGCAATGCTGTGTATACATTCTTTTGTTAGAGTTAGTAACATGTTTTTGTTGTTGAACATGAAATGATATGAAATAACCATAATGGCAATCAATCATCCTTTACAGATGTTTTAATGTAACATAAATTGACTTCACTAACTTGTTCTGATATTCTTATACGGGACACTGTACCATTCTTTCAATGTTGTGTATACATTCTTTTGTTAGAGTGAGTAACATGTTTTTGTTGTTAAACATGAAATGATATGAAATAACCATAATTGCAATCAATTAACCTTTACAGATGTCTTAGAGTAGCATAAATTGACTCCACTCACTTGATCTGAAATTGTTATATATACATTCTTTTATGGAAATTATAAACATGTTATGAGCTGTAAAATTAAGAAATGATATTAGGTAACCATAATCACAATGAATTACCCTTTAAAGATGACTTAATGGAGCATAAGGGTATACACCACGTACCCTATATATCTTAATGACTTAATAGAGTGCACTGTTTTGCTATTAAGATATCAATACCTTCCCTGTCCCACAACCAGCAGGGAGACTCCTGTCGCACACTTGTTTAAATGACAACATAATAAAATGTATAAATTGGACTGAACGACAGTCATTTTTATTGATTAGAAACTCTCTAGAACACAGCACCCTTCCCAAAAATTGAAACGCCCAGGGACTACGCCGATAGAATAAAAACATACAGCGGCTGGAATATTAAACCCGACTTTAGTTATTAAAATGTAAAATAATATCAATAAAAATGCTTAAACTGGCCTGATGTATCAACCACATCATTGTGGCATTCTTGTCAATCAATGTCTAATTTACAGTTATAATAGTGAAGTAAGAGGCGGAGTTTGTATGCATGGGCGGGATCAAATCTAGTTGGTGAACGATGTAAGCTCAAGTTGGTGGAAGAAAAGGTTTTCGCAATTATGGTATTGAACGACGACTAAATTTTGTTACAATATTGTTATCGTCTTGGAGTACTACTAAAACCCGACCAGCTTCCGGTCGGTGGACAGGTGTAAAACCTGGCGGTAGTGTTAAATTTAGCATTTTTAGAAAGAGTAACTGGCGGTACAGGTGTAAACCCACCATTGATTTTTGTTCTTTATTCTATAGTAAATAATAAAAGTTTGAAGGCTTGTCATTCATAGAGAGACCAAAATTAAAGGAGTGAAACTTACATTTTACTGTTTGTCAACCTCTGCACTATCAAAATATGATGAGAAAAGTAGGGGTCATGTGTCATATAAGAGATTTTTTTTCTGCTCAGTGTGTACACTGGTGACAAAGTGAAAGAAGACTTCCGAAATCATGTATTCATACCCCAATTTCCAAGCATCAATTTTTTATTCTAAATTCACAATTCAAACATGACAATGCTATCAAAATGTTCAAAATACATCAATAATGCCATTCAAATAAGGAAAATGCATTTTTAAAGAAGAAGAAACGAGAATTATTTATAACCGCCATTATGCGACTACCCCACGGAAGCACTTCCTTTTTGCAATGGTGGTACTATGCCTACATACTAACTTCTTTATTCATTAACCGATTTTAACTCTTACAAAATATGTACTTTACATTAGAGAATAATATAGACATATTTATACAACTTGTGATTACTGTACTTTTAGATGATCTCATCATTTGTGACCTACCAATAACAGTGATCAAAATAGACGAATTCTTATCTATGATGGGACTTCATTGATGGCTGATACAATACCCAGTTACCACCACTCACTGAATCTACACACCTGCTAAAAGATGCCAGTGATCGACTGCCCTTTTGCAGACTGTGAATACGCCACCCCTGACGTGGATGCCACTGTGGCCGTAGCGCATGCAACCATCCATAATGCCACCGCTTCACCTGCTGCTATCGCAAAGGTTGAAAAAGTCAAACGACCAACCATATCACCTGCCGGCACCAGTGAGGACTGGTCATATTTCCTATCCAGATGGAATGATTATGTTGAAGCCACTAAGGTTTCCGGCAAGGACAAAGTGATTCAACTGTTAGAGTGTTGCGATGAGCACTTATTAAGGTTATGAAGACACTCGCCGTGAGAGAAGAAAATACCATAGTTGCTCGGGTCACTCTTCACAATATGCGCCAAGACAGAGATGAACCGATTCGCTCATTTGGTGCCCGGCTCCGTGACCAGGCAGGAGTCTGTAAATTTGTTATCAAGTGTCCCAGTTGTGATGACAATGTTGACGATACAGAGACAGTTCTCCGTGGTGTGCTTAGCCGAGGCTTAGATGACTGTGAAATCCAGCTCGACCTCCTTGGGTGACAAAAATCAGGAGATGACATTAGAGGAAGTATTCAAATTTGTTGAAGTCAAAGAATCTGGTAAACGCTCTGCCTCACGCCTACTGGACACTCACACTCATGGTGCAGCTAGTAGTTCATACAAATGTCAAGTAAATGACTCTATGAAAGATCGCAATCGGCGCGAACAAAAGAACACTGACAAACACGAATTGTGTTCTTACTGTGGAAAGAAAGGACACGGGATTCGCTCGTCCCCACATATTAGGAAAAAAAGAAGAGTGTGCAGCTTATGGCCATACATGTAAACATTGTGGAATCAACCACCACTTTGACAATATGTGTAGGAATAAAAACAAATTTGAACCTATGGCAAAATCGTCTGCTGAAAATGAAGGTGCCGTGTTCAACTCCCTCTGCGCTATTAACAACCTTAGTCAGCACCGCGGTAGTAAGGCTATTACTCTTGACCATCAACTTTACAGCCAGCTGTCTGATACTTTGGTAAAGCGTCCCTCCAAACCACAGCCATTTGTCAACTTGACTGTGGGAGTCCATCGCGAGGATTATGAATCACTCGGCTTCCATCTCACCTCTACACCTAAGACAGTCATCCTCCCCTGCATGGCCGACACCGGTTGCCAGAGTTGTCTAGCCGGCATCAAGGTCATCTATCGACTCGGAATGAAGAAGAGCGACATAATCCCCGTTACATTAAAGATGCATGCTGCCAACAACAAAGGGATAATCATTCTAGGTGCAATCATACTTCACCGGCAAAGACAAACAGGGCAACATGATCGAGACCCGTCAGATAACCTATGTTACCGACAACTCAGACAAGCTGTACATCAGCAGGGAGGCCTGTGTCTGCCTTCAAATGATTACGAACACATTTCCAACGATTGGTGATACTAACGGCAACCAGACAATCCACACCTTGAATGATTGTCCACCTGCTAGTGATGGCAATGAATGTGGACTAGCCACTGAATGTAACTGCCCATGCCGCCAGATGCCACCATCTCCTCCTACAACGCTGCCGTTCCCTGCAAATGATAACAACCGTGAGGCACTCCGACAATATCTACTCAATCACTACCAGTGTAGCACATTCAACACGTGTGAACATCTGCCATTACCTATGATGGAGGGTCCCCCACTTCAACTTATGGTGGACTCTTCTGCCACACCCGTAGCGATACACACTCCTGTGCCAGTACCTATTCATTAGCGAGACGATATCAAGGCGGGACTAGATAGAGATATCAGATTAAGAGTGATCGAATCAGTACCGGTTAGGTATGGCGCCATCGCATGGTCGTTTGTGCCAAGAAAAATGGCAAACCGAGGCACACCGTTGACTTGCAACCTCTGAACGCAAACGCCACACGTAAAACCCATCACACGCAGTCACCATTGCATCAAGCAAGATCAGTGCCATAGGGGACAATAAAGTCTGTTTTTGATGCATGGAACGGCTATCACAGTGTCCCTATCAAGAAGAAGATAGGCATCTTACCACCTTTATCACCCCCTGGGGAAGATACCGTTACTGCACCGCACCACAGGGCTACATTGCGTCGGGCGATGGCTACTCTTGACGGTTTGATGAGATTTGCGCAGAGGTCCCCAACAAGACTAAGTGCATCGATGACACACTCCTCTGGTCCAACAGTCTGGAGGAAAGCTTCTTCCAGGTATGCAACTGGCTGGACATATGTGGTAGGAATGGCATAACCCTCAATCTGGAGAAGTTCATCTTTGGACAGGAAACAGTGGAATTCGCAGGCTTCGAAATCACTGCAGACAGTGTAAGACCTTGCAGAAAGTTTCTCAATGCAGTCATTGATTTCCCACAACCAAGAAACATCACGGACATCCGATCTTGGTTTGGGCTCATCACTCATCACATCAACAAGACTGAGCTGTTCTGTTGCCCAACAGGTTGGAGAATAACACTTGTTGGTAGCCGCTTCACATACAGTGCTGAATCTCGTTATGCTCCAATGGAGGGGGAAGCCCTAGCAGTTGCCGATGCCCTGGACAAGGCTCGTTACTTCGTTCTAGGATGCGAGGAGCTCATTATCGCCGTGGACCATAAACCACTTCTTAAATTATTCGGAGACCGGTCACTCGATGATATATCGAACACACGACTTCGAAACTTAAAAGAAAAAACGCTCCGGTACAGATTCTGCATGACCCACGTACCCGGAGTGAAACATCGGGCTGCCGATACTGTCTCCCGCCACCCCACAGGCGACAGTGGATGCCAACATCTACGAGTTGACATCTCCACTTTTACACATATGCCACTTAATGAAGCATCTGAGTCTATTACCATCGCCCTTAGACCTACGACATGCCTTCTTTGCTGGCATTCGATGCATAGAGACACACCAGGACGATAGCGAAGACACTGTACACCTTGCTGCAACTTCATCCCTGCACACATTACAGTCCATCACCTGGGACAAGGTTCGCATTTCAACTACCAGTGATGAAAATATGTCCACTTTAGTCAACATAGTTGATGATGGAATGCCGGAATTCCGCCATGAGCTGCCTGAACCGCTTCGTGAGTACCATCAATTCCGTGATCACATGTACACAGTGGATGGTGTAGTAGTCTACAAAGACCGAGTTGTGATTCCACCCGCACTCCGACCAGACTGTCTGACTGCGCTACATGCTGCGCACCAAAACGTGTCATCAATGATCGCAAGAGCCGAGGCATCTGTATTCTGGCATGGAATCACCTCGCAATCACCACTCTCAGGAACAGCTGCAATCAATGCAACAGAATGGCACCATCTCAACCAAGTGCACCACCGAGCCCTGCAAAATAACCAGTATACCCTTTCCAGTGTGTGTGCGCAGATTTTTTTCATTACAAAGGAATCAACTATCTGGTGATTGTCGACAGATACTGGCCCATCGTTGAACACATCTGGCGCCACTGGTCTAATTGACTGTCTTCGCAGATCATTTGTAACATATGGCATTCCCGACGAGCTTTCATCCGATGGGGGCCCCGAGTTCACCGCCGTCAAAACACGTCAATTCTTGAAAACCTAGGGAGTTCACCATCGCCTATCGTCCGTCGCATTCCCCCACAGCAACTGCCGTGCTGAGGTCGGAGTTAAGACTACCAAGAGACTGATAACCGACAACACTGGACCACTTGGCGAACTTGACACTGACTCTTTCCAGCGAGCGATATTACAGTACCGCAATTGCCCAGACAAGGACACTACACTATCTCCAGCTATGTGTGTCTTTGGCAGATCTATCAAAGATTTCATTCCCGTCCTCCCTGGTCGATATAAACCACATAACACCTGGCAGGATACCTTGGCCGCCAGAGAAGAGGCACTTAGAAACAGACACATGAGGGATGCTGATCGTTGGTCTGAACATACCAAACAACTACCACCTCTCATCGTTGGCGACCATGTCCGCATCCAAAACCAGACTGGACCCAACTCTCGAAAATGGGATAAAACTGGCATGATAATTTAGGTACGCCAACATTACCAATATGTGGTGAGAATTGATGGCTCTGGTAGAGTGACACTACGCAACAGAAAATTCTTACGCAAATATGTTCCAGTCTGTCCCCAGAGACCACGAATCAGTACCGAAAATGACATGAAGAATGGTACTTTCAGGCCTTACCACGCACCTGAAAGTTCCACAAAGTCCATTCCCATCGAACAGGCCTTACCACCCAGCCCTGCTCCATCGCCAACAATTCATGTACCACCGGAGAGTCCTATGTCACCAGTTAAGGCCACCATGACTCATACACAACCTGCCACCACGCTGGAACCACCAACGTGGACGAGACCACAAGCACACCTGCCCGCTCTAAGCCAGCCACATGTGGTACACCGCTGCGACGGCTTTCAGTTTCTCCGATTCCGTATCCACCTACGTCTCCAGCTAAAGGACAAAATCAAACACCTGTGTCTCGGATACCACAACAATGCCCATCAGCCACTGCCACCAGGGGATTCACACGCACCCGCGAACGACCCGCTTGGCAAAGCTCCGGAGACTATGATATGTATACAGAATAACCATTGCTGTCAATACTATCTAGTGACTCAATCTCCAGTGTTTGATCGGATAGTGTAATCCACGTTAATTATATACATTCTTAATCAGTGTTTGATAGGACAGTTTAAATCTTTTTAATTACACACATTCTTAATCAGTGTTTGACCAGAACTGTTAATTCTAAATGTTTTCATTATGCACTTTATAAATCAGTCCTTGTTATATAGTTACTTTAGTTCATATTGTTACCTCAGTAAAGACATACCAAAGACTTGGGGGAGATAGAGAATAATAAAGACACATTTATACAACTTATAATTACATGTACTGTACTTTTAGATGATCCCATCATTTGTGACTTACCAATAAAAGTGATCAAAATAGACGAGTTCTTATCTTAAAATATAATATTTCGCATTAAATTTTGCTGGTGGAAAAACCTGGAGGTACCCCTTAATTTTTTTATTTATTATTTAATTTTGATTTGCTTTACAAGGTTGTAATGCTGAAGCTCTGTAGGTTTCTGTGATATAAGAAAATTAAAATAAGATAAGAAATAAAGATGTTTGTAGCGCTGAAGCGTTGAACTTGAGCAATTATTCTACCACAAAAATGTATCAAATCATTGATTGTGAATATACGGAAAATGCCGACTGATTGATTTAAAGGCAGCGTATATTGTTTGTCATGAAGTGTGAAAACTATAATCAAACGTCCAGATTGTTTAAGACGGCGTTTGTTTATTGTCAAAGTATTGTAACACAATTTAAATTAATAAATATATGCATATAGTCTATGTGGTAACGAGAAACTGTATCTAGTTTCATTCAATAAAATGTCGTATGTCTATTATTGGAGAATGCAAAACAACAAATAATATTAGTTAACTATATTATATTTTATTTTAAGTTTGGCATTATTGGCTACGGCTCAATATTTCGGGCTACCGTCAACAATAAATGGACAGCCCTCAACAAAACAATCCCAATCATGGGGCAAATAAATCACACAAATCACAACCTCTTCATGGGGAAATAATTAATATAAAGTACAATCCCTTTCATGGGGCAAATATTTCACATATAAGTTAAAATTGTACATGTTCTTTCAATTTTCATTTCACATGAAACGATCAGCTAAACTGAATAAAACCAATCCTGGGTAACAGTAATTGAAACACAAATTCTATTTATTATAAACTGTTTAATATTTCGCTGATCGCCAAATGGACTCGGCAGATAGTTCAGTTACTACTGACGACCTGCCAAACGAGTCCACCGCCAAATAATCAGCGAAACAGAGCCGTAAACAAACCCAAACAATGCCTCATTGACACTCTACATATAGTGTCTAGACACTCATCATATAGTGTCTGATGATCAAAAGATGATATAGGAATAAATAAAATTGTCACATTCCAAAGAATGTCACTGAACCAGTACAACACCTTCTTAAACTAGACACTCAACATATAGTGTTTGATGATCAAAAAATGATAAAGAAATAAAGAAAATTGTCACATCCCAAAGAGTGTCACTGAATCAGTACAACACCTTCTTGAACAAGACACTCAACATGTAGTGTCTGATGATCAAAAAATTATATAGGAATAAAGAAAATTGTTACATTCCAAAGAATGCCATGGAAACATTTCATCACCTTCTAGAACTAGACACTCAACATATCGTGTCTGATGATCAAAAAATGATATAGGAAAAAAGAAAAATTATCACATTCCAAAGAATGTCACAGAATCAGTACAACACCTTCTTGAACTACTGTTTTTATGCATCAACATACAACTCCGGTCTTGGTTTCCAATTGATCAAGTAGTAACATGTAGCCAATGGTAACAAATGCACGCTTTTATGATTGAAAGGCCCAAAAAGCGATTGTGGATCCGGATACATAATATACTATTACCATGCTTTTAACACCATTGAAGCTGTTTATATACTAGTAGTAACACGGTTCGTTGCTATATTTATTGCCACCTGTTTGGCGGGAAAATGTCATGCCTTTTGATTATGACCATATTACTGTAACTTGGGGCCAATACTGATGGATAATTAACAACTATCCCAGTGCTGTATAACAGTATCTTACTTCATACGACTTAGCTATGCTGAAAACAGATATCCTATTAATGGGTCTTATTCAAATGACAAAACAAGCGAGCTTGTAGCTAGGTCTAACCTTAAAAGTACAATTGTAAGCTCGCAAAGTGGCAAATTGGATCGTCCACCTTCATAATTTTACTGAAGCGGTCTTCCCCGTTTAATCAGTTCTAGATTACTTGATAGTATGATAGCGAAAATTGCAATTACCCATATCGACTTGCTAAATTGTTCAACGTAGAAACCAGGACCTCATAAAAATGGTACCAGGGCCTCATTAAGCAATACTGTTCTTCAGTAGCATAGCGCACCATCCCGCAACGCATTCTTTCGTAGCACTGCACCAATGCTACTAAATGTGTATTGTCTGACAATAATGCACTACCTTGATAGTTAGAAAGCCATCCCAAGGCATCATTTCTCTGCGGGTTTAGTACATCAAACATTTGCTAATCAGGAATTGGTCGTAAATCTAACGTTTCTGTGGTGTGCCATGTTTGCTTCGGAAAATAAACTACATCAAAATCACCAGTGATTGTTTTCTTTAATGGAGATAATGAAAATCAAAACCTATTGCGTGGGTCTATAAACTCCGACATTGCCTCGTATAACGGACGTAAAATGCTCTACTGGACCCAATGACTGTCCAAAAGTCATTGCACATGACTGCCAGTTTCAAATTCTGTACTCGTCCATAATTCATTGAATAATTATGTTTAATTTCATAAAAAAGATATAACAATTAGCAGCACTAATTGACTTCAATAAATGTTATAAAAAAGAAGACACGAGTTAAAATGCTCCCCACATGGAGGAAGTTCACAAGTTCAGAGATTATTGGGGTCACAGGAGTATGATGGGATCACTTGAGGTGAAATGCTTTGAGTTCAGGGCATATAAAGGCTTGATGAATATTAAGCAGTGTTTTTATTTTTTATAGTGTTTATAGATTATTTGGGATGGGGATTTCGGCAGTGGCAGTCAAGTTGTTTAGGATGCTGGGAGATTATAAAGAAAGGCAAATTATTTTGTTTTGAATACGAGTCATAAAACCGTGTAGAAAAGTATATAAAACAGTGAGGAACTTTCCTATTATGTTTTATATATTTTCCTCAAAGTAGAACTAGATATTTAATATGGAAATAAACTTTATATTACAAGCAATGGGATTGCTGATTTGTTTAATTTCCATTAAGTTGCTCATTCCTCATCTTATATCAAATTGAATGCAAGTGTGTATTATCCATTTCATACCTAAACGTTTATATTGGCAAGTCACCTTATAGATCACGCCCTTAAAACTGAAGGCTATATCCCATTGCTCCAAACTCTGACAGTATTATGTCTAATCACCTGGCTTCCGGATACCTATCTTCAATTTGAGCCTGCATTACTCGCCATACCTTCTTCAACATAGGTCCATTTCCCATTATGTAATGTAGTGTAGTAAGTAAATTTCTTGAATAAAATATTAAAACTAAGGTCAACATACTGCCTAGCAATCATGCCCCCCCCCCCCCCCCCACCCAATAAAAAAAAAAAGGTTTAGTCACCATTTTCCTGCAAGCTTAACTAAACTACACAAGATTTCGATGTCATAAAGATTTAATTAAACTTGTCCATACTGTAGAGTAACTTAAAACATAAATATATAGTTATAAATTAAAATCTGTATCTTTTTCTCCCAGATTCAATAAGTTTTACTTTTCATCTTTTTATTTTTTTAAATAATGTGTCTTTCTTCATTTTACAAAATTAAAATAAAATTATTTCATATTGTTAATGTCATGATGTAATGAATGCATTTTATTGTAGTATTGAGCAAAATGTCTGCACTGTACCCCTTTAAGGGAAAACACATTTCCCCTAATATGCCTATTTACCCATATAATCCCATATTGCCAAAAGGATATCTATCTAAATATGCCCGAAAACTGTATTGAAAGAGCTTTTTTTTTCCTTTTTTTTTTAACTTGGGCTTTACGCCGAGATATATTAATATAAACATACCGCTTAAAATTGGAGTCACATTATTCCATTTTTATATCAATTTGATCTGTTATACAGGTGGACATGTTTTAAGAATTGTTTTATCTTAGAAAGAGTCAACATGACGATGCAAAGGTCGTTAAGCAGTATTTTAGTGATGTCTTGGAAAGGTAATTTCGTTTCAAGTTTACCACTCCTATCGAAATATTGATTTTGTCGCGTTTTAATAGATTTGAATTTCAAAACCCATTCAGATTTATTTATTAATAATAGCGAAATGCGGTTCATATGTTTGAGTTTTTTTTTTAGTTTTTAATACATTTGAGTTCTTATCCCTTTCATGTACCCTATAAGTTTTTTTGTTTTATTATTATCTATTTTTTATTTATCTTTTTTTTTAATGACTAAACTTTTTCTTGTCTTTTATTTTGAGTATATTTTCAATCGATTGAGGAATGTGCAACCATAATTCAGAGTCGACACTCACCAATTAAAACATATTAGTATACTCCACCAATTTTTAATATCCTGGCCAACTCAAACGGCAGATAACAGGTTCAGCCATGGTCTCGGTTGAAGATGTTGCAATGAAGATGTTGCATATGTCGCTGTAATCACAGTTGATGGCACCGACATACGCCACTGGCAACTTCCTCTTCTGTTTTACCATTGGTGACTAGGGTGAACATGAAAATTATTATCAACAATTAGCGCTAGGATCATGGAAGATATAATAGACAATAACAAATGTATTCAACCAAATCTCCATCCTTCTATCCTTAGCATTGTATCCCATAGTCCCTATCCTTAATAATAACCGAATTGCACTCTTCCAATAAATTACTTTTGAGATCCAATATAATATAATTACAATAATATGTATATTCCAACGGTTACTCTTTATAGCATTATAAGACAATCAGATGCATATTAAGCAACTTTATAAACATCATAAAGGGAATGGCCGAATCTAATGTTGAGAGAACTTGTGGCCAGACCCTTTTGCCTTAAATTGTATTTGACTTATATGCATGATAAATATTGTAATATGTGTTTATTTGGCAATAAAATATGTTTAAACTATATATAGTTGTTTTTTTATTCCATTGCCTAAATGTTTCAGGTTGTAACAATCTTAGCTGGGGCCAATGACATTACTAAAGACGATGCTGCAACTGTTGTTTCGGAGTTATCATCATCGTCATCGTCATCGTCATCATTATTATTATTATTATCATTATCATTATTATTATTATCATTATCATTATCATTATCATTATTATTATTATTATTATTATTATTATTATTATTATTATTATTATTCGGTGCTTATATTTTCTTATTATGATTCTTACCGTTTTTTGTTAATACAACCAAATAAACCAACACATATTTTGACAATAATAACGTTTAAAATATTTATGAGGATGTTAATGCTATAGATGATTATAATTTAAATGGTGAACCATTGTGAATTGTGAAGACTTTATTAGCCAAGCACGTAGAATTAATATGTTTATCTATGATGCACTACATTTTAGTTACATAATTGTATATAATATTACGTAATTATATCACACACACACACACACACACACACACACACACACACACACACACACACATCAGGATACACAAAGGTAACATTATTCATTTTGTTTAACATATATGTGGGTATTTATCCAGGGGATAACTTTACTTGTCCATATATTTTTTTCAAATTCCGTGCCATTTACCAAGTCACAGGTAAATTTAGATATACACATATACCTTAAGTTTATATTATCGTTTCCATGCTATGTTATACTATTTACATATAATTGGCATTGCTGATATAAGTTACAACATATATGCAAATGAATAAAGGTGTGCATATTCACATTCAAATTCCGCTCTGCTGTGCATATAGAAGTAAATGCGGCGATTGTGCCTTTAATAAAATGCTTAGGGGACGAGGTAATAATGAAATGGGGGAAATACTAACATTCTTTCAACGACTTTTTTTAAACACATAACCTTGTATCAACAAAACAACTATATTTTGTATTGTGAAAAAATTAATAAAAATAAACATAATTGTGATATGCAGTGCAAATAAGGCTTGTACATTAAATCACAATTAAATTAAAGGTGTGTTGTGTTTAGTTAATTTACTGAAAATAATTGTTAATGTAGACTCAAATGTACTAACATTTCTCAGTATTTTGGACGAGTTTGAGGACATAAGTTCACGAAATTTTATGATATTTGGCCGACAGTAATAGTATAGGGGAATATATCTCAATCTCTCAGTAAGAAATTATGGACATTTTAGGACATAGTGTAGGTCATCTTCGATATCGTTTAAAAGACATTGTCGGCATTTACGTTCGTGATACGGTAAATATGACTGTTGAAATATGCCCAGTTCCACTGGTAATCTATAGTAAGTGGTATGGAAATGGAACAGTTCCAGGCACAGATTAACTGGTAAAATTGACAAATAAGGTTCTGGTTCGATATCAGATTTGATTGATCTTTAATTTTTGTTTTATCAGTTTACTTGTGCTCTTGAGGTGAAATGTTTTTCCGGTATTATCTAAAATAGTCTTCACGTAATTAATCCACTTGCAATTTGTTGATGAATATAACATTCTATTGTAACTTATTCGCGCAATTTTTTCGTCGTTTCCTCAGTGACTAAGTTTGATCCAGTAATTAATAATTCTAGACTTAATTGTAATTTCAAGTGGGTATCGCCCTAATTTACTGTATAACATGTATAAAGGGGTACTTTTTTTGCTGTTCGTAATTTTGCGAAATAAATCAGTGTGTATTTTTTCGATTAAATCCAAGTTTTCGAAGCCCCAGACCTCGCAGTTATATGTTAAAATTGGAACTATCGTTTGATCGAAAAGTTTAAGTTGAATATCAATTGGCAAGTCGAGATTTGAGATTCGTGTATTAAGTATATGTATCACTTTATTTTCATGACTAGCAATATGTTTTCTTGTGTTTAGTAAACCGCCGGATGAAGAAAATAACATCCTAGATATTTGTATTCTTTAACAATTTCTATGTTTTCGCCATTTATATTAAAACTGGAGATACAAGGTTTATTTGTACCAAAAATAACCACCTTTGTTTTACTCATATTAATTGATAATTTCCATTTTGTGCAGTACAAATAAAAGTCATTTAATTATTTTTGAAGTGTGGTAGGGTTATCACTTACAATAGCTGTGTCGTCCGCATATAGCAAAATAAATCGTTTAAGGTATATATTTAAGTTGTTAAGCGGCAGGTTAAATTCGATACCGGTGTTATTTTTTTTCGAGTTCCGTTAAAAGGTCGTTTAAGTAGGTTGAAAAAGGATCGGTGAAAGATTCTCGCCTTGTCTTACCCCACAGTGCCGTTTGAAGAAGGGGGAACTATTATCATTTGTAGCTAAATAAGATATAATGTTGGAATACATATTAAAAATTACTTGGAAAAGCTTACGTTGTAACCATTTTAATTAATTTACTCCACAGATACGTTCATTTAAGATAGAAGTAAACAGTTTACCAAGATAACTTAGAATGGTAATAGGTCTATAATTAGATGGGTCAAGCGACAATCCTTTATTTCCATAATAAGTTTAATGGTTCCAATAAGCCAGCTATCCGGTAAAGTTCCAGTATTGAATATCTTATCAAAAAGGTTACAAAATAATGTAGTCATAATATGTTTTGTATTTTTTATGTATTCGTTGTAGACAAAGTCCTGCGGTGATTACTGCATTTATTAATCATTTTATCAATCTCTTCCATAGTAATAGAGCAATTTAAATTTTCATCATTAAAATGTAAATTTGATTCTTCCTGCTCTATTGTATCGTTAAGGTTGATATTTGTGGCTGAATTTGCGTTTTTTAGATGATCATAAAATTCCTAAACATGAGGCATTTTTTCAAGGGATGATGTATTAAAATTGTTTTAAATTGTCCAGAAGTCCTTAGGGTGACCCGAGTGCATTTCCTTTTATTTTCATTACGAGTTCTATGTTTATACATATATATGTTCATTGTTTGTTTATAAAAACGCGCAGTGCGGTTCAATTCAATTTTATAGCTTACGTTCTGATGTATAACCGATATATTTTCCGTGCGATGTTATATTTGTCTCTGGCTTTATTACACTGAGGCCCGTACCACTGGTATTTATTTCTCACGGTTAAAACTGGTTTGACTTGTATTTTTACAACTACAATTATGTTGGGGAAATGTTTTAAAGGCCGATTCTTTGAATAGTTCGGCTATGGTTTGGGCATTATAATTAATATCGTCTTTCGAAATATTTTCCGTTAAGTTATTTAAGGCACTCTCAATCGATACTATGACGTCGTGCACGGTAATGGTACCTTTAAGCGTAACACGACGTAATTGTATAAAATGTAATGTGACGTTTATATTCATGTATTTCGTATCATTTATTTTACAATAAAAAATAGCCGAATATCGGAAAATAAATTAATGCAATGGAATCATGATTTTTTGCGGATATTAAATGGATCAAAACCAATGATATTACAGTACCTACGTAAACTATTGGAATACAGTATACCATGCACATAACTAGCGGCGTCCATAGGTATTCGCCGTATTACAAGAACGTCAAACTGACGTTGTAAATATTTGATAGAGGACATCAGAAATGCTTGATACGAGGTGTAAATGATTTTCCAATTTTTTCAATATTTTGGGACACTAACAGAAACTAAATTTACTCGTAAATATAATATTTAAAATTTAAAAATATGGTAAATATGTTCAAAATGTGAGGACAGACGTTATGTTTTGGTTAAAATGCTAAGGGGCGGCAAATCATAGAGGATATTTTAAATACGAATTTTTTACCATTCCGAACAAAGTGAATATATTTTATTCCACATAAGCATGTTCTACTGAAATTTTACTTTAGTATGATACAATTTTAAAATGTTTTTTCTAAAATAATTTAAAATTAAAATAATTTAATTAATCAAATACACTTCAATTATTTCTTTCAAATAACGTTGGCGGACAACACCTTAAAAATGTTATATATCATAATCGCAATATGAAAAATGTCATCAAGTACCATATAATAAGACAATGAACATATACATACATATGTTTAATGCAATACTAACAATTATTTTCATCTTGACTGTTCAGTATGACTTTATTGACGGGTCGTTTGTTTTCGGGACATTTAGCATATACGTAATGAACCGCGTGTTCCGGAACGGCCGTTAAGTTTGTTGTAATAAAACACACATGTCTGTAACCGGAAATTATGTCACTTTCTCCAGTGAACAGAGATGATATCTGTCCTTTCGCGCTGTTTTTAAACATAACATTTTAGGCCGGGACCCGTGGTAAATGTTACGCCGGGACACGAGGAAAATGACATTGAATGTGACTTACATTAAATTAACTATATATTATCATATTAATAGCATAGTTTATATCCGTCACTAAAAATACCGTTCCACGACCTTTATTTTGATATATAGTAAGTATAATTCCAAAAACTATCAAGTATTTATATATTTCGTGAATTAGTTTTATACCGCAAGTACCATTACCGTGCACGACGTCTATACGGTCGTAACTTAGATTTTCGACGAATTCGCTTTTTAGTTCGTTCTTCCATTCAGGGGGTTTCGGGAGTTAGCCGGGTATTTCGTTTTCTTTGGTATTACGGGCTTTCATATCAGGCGGACGCTCATATTTAATTTCAAGTAAAAGCAGTTAATGACCATCGGAAAATAATGGGTCAATTTCAATTAAATCAAAATCAGAGAAAAGGGGAAACACTTCAAGCGACGCATAGTCTATTATGGAAATATCAACCAATATTCCGATCTTTACCGATCCTACTGTTAACAATAAATACGTTATTTTTGCATGTTTTTAAAAAATCTAATCCTATTGCATTTATTTTAGTGTCTTTTGAGTTTCTGCATAAGAGGACATTTTTTTTCTAACAATTTTGATGAGTTGAATGTATATAACAAGTCCTATTCAAATTCGAATTCTTTTGCAAGAAAGTTGTCTAAATTTACGTAGTCATGCAAATACGCTGTATGTCCGTTTACATTCCTTAAGAGCACACAAGTAATGCGTTTATGAGAAATTTCATTTTCAAATTTAAAATACTCGTCTTCATTATATAAACGTGATTGAAGAGGTGGGATATACATCGCCCCTAGTAAAATATATACTCGCAATTGGATTCAATAATATCGGTGTATTCAACAATAGTGTTGCGTAGAAAAAACAACAATATCTCCAGATTTTCTTATATATTTGGCTTTTCTGGATTTCTAGAAAAAAAAGTGTAACCATGAATATCAATTACGTCGTAACAATCTAGCATGGTTTCTTCAATACAGAGAATATCATATTCATTTACGAGATTAACAAATTCTGTATACTTTGACCTGGTCTTTAGTCCACAAACATTCAAGCGATCTAATTTTAAAGTATTTAAATGGTTAGATTGAATGTTGATATTGTCTGTTTTACATGTTTTGATAGATAAGGAATGGGAGGTGTTGATTTCGTTTCGCAATGGAAATTCATCAGTATTTATATAGTAACGCTGACATGTATTATATGTAGATGAAAATACAGATGATTGACTATGTTTTGTAACTGTTCCCATGCTAACAGAAAATGAATCACTCTTTGGTGTACTGGCATTATTTGTAGGAGTTGCAGGCATGTAGTGATCACAAATAATGGAACTAGAACAGCCTGGTAGATCAATGTACATATTACACAAAAATGTTTTAGTTAGATTGACACATGAGGATTTGTCGAGTAAAAGACCAAATCTGGTTATTGAAGGAGGACACTGCTTCTAAATACCTAAATACCTTTATTCATGTATTTGCATCATTATTACAGTAACGTGATTATTACAGGAACTCCGTTTTATGAACTTCCTTTTTCAGGCGTTCCGGGTTTCGGGAAGCTGTTTGCACATCATATCGCAGAAAAATTATTAATAACCCATTGTGTTTCTATGTATTGCAAAAATTACCCCCTCCCACATCCTGCTTTTTAATTGCTATATGTATGTCTTTTGAAACAGTTTTCGGTTGTTCTTTATATATTTTCGGGATCTCTCCTAGAAGTCGTTTTCTGGCATGCAAGACAGACCTGTTCCAATGGTCGTGGCTTCTGAAGAGGACGTAATATACACATGTTTCCTATAAAGACGACTGGCAGTATTTCGCGGCCACAGCACCATTTATGTATCATTGTTTGTGGACATTTCGAGGAAAGTGATTTAAATCTTTGTGAACATCTGTACCCAAGGTTCACAGGGTCAATTTTTCAGTGACATTTATAAATTGGTCTGTGATATGAATTACTATTACGTAATGACTTTCATGACTGCACAGTTTGTATTCATATATTATGGAAGCCATGGCCAATTAAATTCCAATACTATAAACTAGTTCACTTGTTTGAGTTTTGACTTTATCCATCTTCAATAATTGGTTACTGTATATTCACTGTCAAAGTCTAAATCAGTCAAAGTTAAACTAGGCGAAACTGTCCCCAACCGGGCCTAGTCATTTGTATCAGTGTCGCTGTCGTCACAAACAGAAACTATGGTGGCCCTCCAGGTTCACATTCAGCCAAGTTGCAGCTCTGGTTGTCTCAGGTTATAGTTGCCACCTCTGCATAAAGTTCGTCTTTGGTTGGATTTTCCCTCAATGCTGGATCTGATAAACTACGCGTGTGTGTATGTGGCCGCTCGGGTGATATCGGCTTCTGTGACATGTTGGTGACCTTACTTACACTGGAAGTTTTGGACAAAATAGCTTTCGGACTTAGAGGTCCTTTTTCGAGGGCTTGATTAGTGTAATCACTTTTAGCAAGTACTGGTGTCAGAAGAACCGAAGAACGAGACAGAATTCTTCTTGTTGTTTGCACAGGGGTCGGGAATGAGTTCCGGATCTGGCGAGTGTGTGTTTCCGTGAGTAGTAACTAGGAGGTTGGACACCCTGGTGCGGGCCTCTATATCTATCTGTTTGTACTCTAGAAGACGAATGCATTCGTTAGAAACTTCATGCCGGGCGCAATTCATGTAAACAGCCGATTCAATGTGATAAATACGATATTTGAGTAGACCCATATTGGACATGTTTTCTTTAATAGCATTAAGCTTCTCGTCCACTGGTAGCTGTTTTAATTCTTCCATGTTCAGAGGCATCAATGTTCTCGGTGATTCATGTTGGTTTTATACCCCATCCATTGACGCCCCACCCGTCGAATGTCGAGCTCGTTTGTGTCTGTTTGGTCTCCCAACCATCCCCAAGGTGCACATACCTGTTCGACGTCGTTATGTGTTATTGTCAATCACTTCAATTATTAATTTTTGTATTCTATTTTGTTTGATAATGTAAAACTTAAACCCAAAACAATACTGGTGTTTAAGGCATGCTATAAGTACAAGCATTTAATTAATAAGATTTGGAGATACTAATAAGTTTGAACTTTTGATATATGACACTGTCAATGGTTCTCGTACAGCAGGCTAAAGATAGCGATAGTTAACATGTTTTATGGGCATTTAGCGACATCTATGCAGGAAGTATACTGATAATTCATGACCATTAGCGGAAGTAATTCTCAAGCTACAAGTTTTAAAAAGAGATGAGTTTTAGTTTAGAGAGAACAGTTTCCTTTGGAGAGTACAGATGTGAAGTTATGTAGTAATTTAGAGGAACGGTTAACTTTGGGGAGACCAGATGCTGGGTCATGTTTTAGTTTAGAGAGAACAGTTTACTTTGGAGAGTGTGGATGTGAAGTTATGTAGTAATTTAGAGGAACAGTTAACTTTGGGAAGACCAGCTGTGGGGTCATGTTTTAGTTTAGAGAGAACAGTTTATTTTGGACAGTGTGGATGTGAAGTTATGTAGTAATATAGAGAAACAGTTAACTTTGGGGAGACCAGCTGTGGGGTCATGTTTCAGTTCAGAGAGGACAGTTTACTTTGGAGAGTGCGGATGTGAAGTTATGTAGTAATTTACTTTGGGGAGACCAGCTGTTGGGTCATGTTTCAGTTTAAAAAGAACAGTTTACTTTGGACAGTGTGGATGTGAAGTTATGTTGTATTTAGAGGAACAGTTAACTTTGGGGATACCAGCTTTGGGGTCATGTTTTAGTTTAGAGAGGACAGTTTACTTTGGAGAGTGTGGATGTGAAGTTATATATAGTAATTTAGAGGAACAGTTAACTTTGGGGAGACCAACTGTGGGGTCATGTTTTAGTTTAGAGAGGACAGTTTACTTTGGAGAGTGTGGATGTGAAGTTATGTAGTAATTTAGAGGAACATTTAACTTTGGGGAGACCAGCTGTGGGGTCATGTTTTACTTTAAAGAGGACAGTTAACTTTGGACAGTGCGGATGTAAAGTTATGTTGTAATTTAGAGGAACTGTTAACTTTGGGGAGACCAACTGTGGGGTCATGTTTTAGTTTAGAGAGGACAGTTTACTTTGGAGAGTGTGGATGTGAAGTTATGTAGTAATTTAGAGGAACAGTTAACTTTGGGGACACCAACTGTGGGGTCATGTTTTAGTTTAGAGAGGACAGTTTACTTTGGAGAGTGTGGATGTGAAGTTATGTAGTAATTTAGAGGAACAGTTAACTTAGGGGAGACCAGCTGTGGGGTCATGTTTTGGTTAAGAGAGGACAGTTAACTTTGGAGAGTGTGGATGTGAAGTTATGTAGTAATTTAGAGGAACAGTTAACTTTGGGGAGACCAACTGTTTGGTCACGTTTTAGTTTAGAGAGGACAGTTTACTTTGGACGGTGTGGATGTGAAGTTATGAAGTAATTTAGAGGAAGAGTTAACTTTGGGGAGACCAACTGTGGGGTCATGTTTTAGTTTAGGGAGGACAGTTTACTTTGGAGAGTGCCGGTGTGAAGTTATGTAATAATATAGAGGAACAGTTAACTTTGGGGAGACCAGCTGTTGGGTCATGTTTTAGTTTAGGGAGGACAGATTAATTTGGAGAGTGCGGATGTGAAGTTATGTAGTAATTTAGATGAACAGTTAACTTTGGGGAGACCAACTGTGGGGTCATGTTTTAGTTTAGGGAGGACAGATTACTTTCAGAGTGCCGATGTGAAGTTATGTAGTAATATAGAGGAACAGTTAACTTTTGGGAGACCAGATGTGGGGTCATGTTTTTGTTTAGGGAGGACAGTTTACTTTAGAGAGTGTGGATGTGAAGTTATGTAGTAATTTAGAGGAACAGTTAACTTTGGGGAGATCAGCTGTGGGGTCATGTTTTAGTTTAGAGAGGACAGTTTACTTTTGACAGTGTGGGTTGAAGTTATGTAGTAATTTAGAAGAACAGTTAACTTTGGGGAAACCAGCTGTGGGGTTATGTTTTAGTTTAGAGAAGACAGTTTACTTTGGACAGTGAGGATGTGAAGTTATGTAGTAATTTGGAGGAACAGTTAACTTTGGGGAGACCAGCTGTGTGGTTATGTTTTAGTTTAGAGAGGACAGTTTACTTTGGACAGTGCGGATGTGAAGTTATGTAGTAATTTGGAGGAACAGTTAACTTTGGGGAGACCAGCTGTGCGGTCATGTTTTTGTTTAGAGAGAACAGTTTATTTTAGAGTCTGCGGATGTGAAGTTATGTAGTAATTGAGAGTAACAGTTAACTTTGGGGAGATCAGCTGTGGGGTCATGTTTTAGATTATGGAGGACAGTTTACTTTGGACAGTTTGGATGTGAAATTATGTAGTAATATAGAGGAACAGTTAACTTTGCGGAGACCAGCTCTGGGGTCATGTTTTAGTTTAGGGAGGACAATTTACTTTGGACAGTGTGGATGTGAAGTTATGTAGTAATATAGAGGAACAGTTAACTTTGGGGAGACCAACTGTGGGGTCATGTTTTAGTTTAAAGAGGACAATTTACTTTGGAAAGTGTGTATGTGAAGTTATGTAGTAATTTAGAGGAACAGTTAACTTTGGGGAGACCAACTGTGGGGTCTGTTTTTTTTTGGTTTAGAGAGAACGGTTTACTTTGAACAGTGCGGATGTGAAGTTATGTAGTAATTTAGAGGAACATTTAAGTTTGAGGAGACCAGCTGTGGGGTCATGTTTTCGTTTAGGGAGGACAGTTTACTTTGGACGGTGTGGATGTGAAGTTATGTAGAAGTATAGAAGAACAGTTAACTTTGGGGGAGACCAGCTGTGGGGTCATGTCTTAGATTAAATAGGACAGTTTATTGATAGAGTGTGGATGTGAAGTTATGTAGTAATATAGTGGAACAGTTAACTTTGGGGAGACCAGCTGTATGGTCATGTTTTAGTTTAGAGAGGACAGTTTACTTTTGAAAGTGTGGATGTGAAGTTATGTAGTAATTTAGAGGAACAGTTAACTTTTGGGAGACCAACTGTGGGGTCATATTTTAGTTTAAAGAGAACAGTTTACTTTGGACAGTGCGGATATGAAGTTATGTAGTAATTTAGAGGAACAGTTAACTTTTGGGAGACCAGCTGTGGGGTCATGTTTTAGTTTAGGGAGGACAGTTTACTTTGGAAAGTGTATGTTGTTTTAGTTTAGAGAGGACAGTTTACTTTGGAGAGTGCGGATGTGAAGTTATATTGTAATTTAGAGGAACTGTTAAGTTTGGGGAGACCAGCTGTTGGGTCATGTTTTAGTTTAGGGAGAACAGTTTACTTTGGACAGTGCGGATGTGAAGTTATGTAGTAACTAAGAGGAACAGTTAACTTTGGGGATACCAGCTGTGGGGTCATGTTTTAGTTTAGGGAGGACAGTTTACTTTGGACAGTGTGGATGTGAAGTTATGTAGTAATATAGAGGAAGAGTTAACTTTGGGGAGACCAGCTGTGTGGTCTTGTTTTAGTTTAGAGAGGACAGTTTACTTTTGGGAGTGTGTATGTGAAGTTATGTATTAATTTAGAGGAAAAGTTTACTTTGGGGTGACCAACTGTGGGGTCATGTTTTAGTTTAGAGAGAACAGTTTACTTTGGACAGTGCGGATGTGAAGTTATGTAGTAATTTAGAGGAACATTTAAGTTTGAGGAGACCAGCTGTGGGGTCATGTTTTTGTTTAGGGATGATAGTTTACTTTATAGAGTGTGGATGTGAAGTTATGTAGTAATATAGAGGAACAGTTAACTTTGGGGAGACCAGCTGTGGGGTCATGTTTTAGTTTAGAGAGGACAGTTTACTTTGGAGAGTGCGGATGTGAAGTTATGTTGTAATTTAGAGGAACAATTAACTTTGGGGAGACCAGCTGTGGGGTCATGTTTTAGTTTAGAGAGAACAGTTTACTTTGGAGAGTGTGGATGTGAAGTTATGTAGTAATTTAGAGGAACAGTTAACTTTGGGAAGACCAGCTGTGGGGTCATGTTTTAGTTTAGGGAGAACAATTTACTTTCGACAGTGTGATGTGAAGTTATGTAGTAATATAGAGGAACAGTTAACTTTGGGGAGACCAGCTGTGGGGTCATGTTTTAGTTTAGAGAGGACAGTTTACTTTTGGGAGTGTGTATGTGAAGTTATGTAGTAATTTAGAGGAACAGTTAACTTTGGGGAGACCAACTGTGGGGTCATGTTTTAGTTTAGAGAGAACAGTTTACTTTGGACAGTGCGGATGTGAAGTTATGTAGTAATTTAGAGGAAGAGTTAACTTTGGGGAGATCAGCTGTTGGGTCATGTTTTAGTTTACGGAAGATAGTTTACTTTATAGAGTGTGGATGTGAAGTTCTGTAGTAATTTAGAGGAACAGTTAACTTTGGGGAGACCAACTGTGGGGTCATGTTTTAGTTTAGAGAGAACAGTTTACTTTGGACAGTGCGGATGTGAAGTTATGTAGTAATATAGAGGAACAGTTAACTTTGGGGAGATCAGCTGTTGGGTCATGTTTTAGTTTACTGAAGATAGTTTACTTTGGAGAGTGCGGATGTGAAGTTATGTAGTAATTGAGAGGAACAGTTAAATTTGGGGAGACCATCTGTGGGGTCATGTTTTAGTTTAGAGAGAACAGTTTGCTTTGGAGAGTGTGGATGTGAAGTTATGTAGTAATTTAGAGGAAAAATTAACTTTGGAGAGACCAGCTGTGGGGTCATGTTTTAGTTTAGAGAGGACTGTTTACTTTATAGTGTGGATGTGAAGTTATATATTAAAATAGAGGAACAGTTAACTTTGGGGAGACCAGCTGTGGGGTCATGTTTTAGTTTTGAGAGGACAGTTTACTTTGGAGAGTGCGGATGTGAAGTGATGTAGTAATTGAGAGGAACATTTAACTTTGAGAAGACCAGCTGTGCGGTCATGTTTTAGTTTAGAGAGGACAGTTTACTTTACAGAGTGAAGATGTGAAGTTATGTAGTAAATAAGAGGAACAGTTAAGTTTTGTGGAGACCAGCTGTGGGGTCATGTTTTAGTTTAGGGAGGACAGTTTACTTTGGACAGTGTGGATGTGAAGTTAAGTAGTAATTGAGAGGAACAGTTAACTTTTGGGAGACCAACTGTGGGGTCATATTTTAGTTTAAAGAGAACAGTTAACTTTGGACAGTGCGGATATGAAGTGATGTAGTAATTTAGAGGAACAATTTACTTTGGGGAGACCAGCTGTGGGGTCATGTTTTAGTGTAGGGACGACAGTTTACTTTGGACAGTGTGGATGTTGTTTTGGTTTAGAGAGGACAGTTTACTTTGGAAAGTGCGGATGTGAAGTTATATAGTAATTTAGAGGAACAGTTAACATTGGGGAGACCAACTGTGGGGTCTTGTTTTAGTTTAGAGAGGACAGTTTACTTTAGAGAGTACGGATGTGAAGTTATGTAGTAATTTAGAGGAACAGTTAACTTTGGGGAGACCAGCTGTGGGGTCATGTTTTAGTTTAGAGAGGACAGTTTTCTTTAGAGAGTACGGATGTGAAGTTATGTAGTAATTTAGAGGAACAGTTCAGTTTGGGGAGACCATCCTTGGTGTCATGTTTTAGTTTAGGGAGGACAGATTATTTTGGACAGTGTGGATGTGAAGTTATGTTGTAATATAGAGGAACAGTTAACTTTGAGTAGACCATCTGTGGGGTCATGTTGTAGTTTAGAGAGGACAGTTTACTTTGGACAGTGTGGATGTGAAGTTATGTTGTAATTTAGGGGAACAGTTAACTTTTGGGAGACCAGCTAGATCATGTTTTAGTTTAGAGAGGAAAGTTTACTTTGGACAGTGTGGATGTGAAGTTATGTAGTAATTTAGAGGAACATTTAATTTTGGGGAGACCAGCTGTGGGGGTCATGTTTTATTTTAGAGAGGACAGTTTACTTTGGAGAGTGCGGATGTGAAGTTAAGTAGTAATTGAGAGGAACAGTTAACTTTTGGGAGACCAACTGTGGGGTCATATTTTAGTTTAAAGAGAACAGTTTACTTTGAACAGTGCAGATATGAAGTTATGTAGTAATTTAGAGGAACAATTAACTTTGGGGAGACCAGCTGTGGGGTCATGTTTTAGTGTAGGGAGGACAGTTTACTTTGGACAGTGTGGATGTTGTTTTAGTTTAGAGAGGACAGTTTACTTTGGAGAGTGCGGATGTGAAGTTATATTGTAATTTCGAGAAAAGTTAACTTTGGGGAGACCAACTGTGGGGTCATGTTTTAGTTTAGAGAGGACAGTTTACTTTAGAGAGTACGGATGTGAAGTTATGTAGTAATTTAGAGGAACAGTTAACTTTGGGGAGACCAGCTGTGGGGTCATGTTTTAGTTTAGAGAGGACAGTTTTCTTTAGAGAGAATGTGGATGTGAAGTTATGTAGTAATATAGAGGAACAGTTAACTTTGAGTAGACCATCTGTGGGGTCATGTTTTAGTTTAGAGAGGACAGTTTACTTTGGACAGTGTTGATGTGAAGTTATGTTGTAATTTAGAGGAACAGTTAAGGTTAGGGAGACCAGCTAGATCATGTTTTTGTTTAGAGAGGACAGTTTACTTTGGACAGTGTGGATGTGAAGTTATGTAGTAATTTAAAGGAACATTTAACTTTGGGGAGACCAGCTGTGGGGGTCATGTTTTATTTTAGAGAGGACAGTTTACTTTGGAGAGTGCGGATGTGAAGTTATGTAGTAATTTAGAGGAACAGTTAACATTGGGGAGACCAGCTGTGGGGTCATGTTTTAGTTTAAAGAGGACAGTTTACTTTGGAGAGTGCGGATGTGAAGTAATGTTGTAATTTAGAGGAATAGTTAACTTTGGGTAGACCAGCTGGGGTCATGTTTTAGTTTAGAGAGAACAGTTTACTTTGGACAGTGTGGATGTGAAGTTAAGTGGTAATTTAGAGGAACAGTTAACTTTGGGGAGACCAACTGTGGGGTCATGTTTTAGTTTAGAGAGGACAGTTTACTTTAGAGAATACGGATGTGAAGTTATGTAGTAATTTAGAGGAACAGTTAACTTTGGGGAGACCAGCTGTGGGGTCATGTTTTAGATTAGGAAGAACAGTGTACTTTGGACAGTGTGGATGTGAAGTTATGTAGTAATTTAGAGGAACAGTTAACTTTGGGGAGACCAACTGTGGGGTCATGTTTTAGTTTAGGGAGGACACTTTACTTTAGAGAGTACGGATGTGAAGTTATGTAGTAATTTAATTGAACAGTTAACTTTGGGGAGACCAGCTGTGGGGTCATGTTTTAGTTTAAGGAGGACACTTTACTTTGGACAGTGTGGATGTGAAGTTATGTATTAATTTAGAGGAACAGTTAACTTTGGGGAGACCAACTGTGTGGTCATGTTTTAGTTTAGGGAGGACAGTTTACTTTGGAGAGTGTGGATGTGAAGTTATGTAGTAATTTAGAGGAACAGTTAACTTTGGGGAGACCATCTGTGGGGTCATGTTTTAGTTTAGAGAGGACAGTTTACTTGAGAGTACGGATGTGAAGTTATGTAGTAATTTAGAGGAACAGTTAACTTTGGGGGGACCAGCTGTGGGGTCATGTTTAAGTTTAGAGAGGACAGTTTACTTTAGAGAGTGTGGATGTGAAGTTATGTAGTAATTTAGAGGAACAGTTAAGTTTGGGGAGACCAGGTGTTGGGTCATGTTTTAGTTTAGAGAGGACAGTTTACTTTGGAGAGTATGGATGTGAAGTTATGTAGTAATTTAGAGGAACAGTTGACTTTGGGTAGACCAATTGTGGGGTCATGTTTTAGTTTAGAGAAGACAGTTTACTTGAGAGAATGTGGATGTGAAGTTATGTAGTAATTTAGAGGAACAGTTAGCTTTGGGGAGACCAATTGTGGGGTCATTTTTTAGTTTAGGGAGGACAGTTTACCTTGGGGAAGACAAGATGTTAAGACGGGTTTTAGTATGGGTGGGTTGTTGTAGAAATGCGGGTTAAGGCAGTTAGGTGTTTAAGTGGCATCTAATTCTAAAAATGGAAACGTATTTTGAACTTTATTTTAACAACTGCACATATGTTAATAGAATGCATTAAAGTTTAAATGACAGTGAAACAATGTAAGAAAAAATAAAAAAAAAATATATAGAAAATCTTGCATTATGTTTGAATGATATCCGATGTTGAGACCGTTACGGGTGATTGCATAAACAAGTTTAAAGATGAGTTTTCAATGTTTTTTGCCATATTCAAGATGAAATTGCAATTTTTTTCTCTACTGGTTGACACGTAAGAGAAAGACGCCCGCCATCTTGGATTACCCACAATGCACATATAAAAAAATATATAGATGCATATAAATATATTAGTAACAATATATATATATTTCTGATATCTATTATGTTTGGCTTTTAGAGAATATAAAGGTCTCTTCTGTTATCTTCTTCAGTGTTTTTTTTTTCAAACTTAATAACTCTGGTAACAATTTGATTGAGAAGTTGTATTAATTGATTACTGTAAATACTTTACATATGGCAGGCAATCAGGGGCATTTTGTTTAAGTAAAACATTGTTTTTCTATACTATCAATTTAACATTCTTCAATCAAGTTCTAAAAACATATTTAATCACAGATGTCCACTGTCACATAATATTTGTCACCTTAAACTATTTTGCTAATGGAAAGTTAATTGCCTGACGAAGCCAAGGTGCAAACATAAGCCAAGTATTTCCTGTTTATAAAGAGGTGTCACAGCTAACTTGGGACTGAAATCTCTGATAAGCAGACGCTATTATAGAAGAAGAAGAAGAATATTTTATTGATTTAAACTTTACATAGTTTCTCATCAAATTACAATGTTGTAATAACATGTAAATAATTAAACACATTAACACATAACAAGTTAAGCAAATAACATGCACACATTTTTACGCACGCAAGCATACATACGTACGTACGTACGTACGTACGTACGTACGTACGTACATACATACATACATACATACATACATACATACATACATACATACATACATACATACAATAAATTTTTTTGAGGATGAACACATTTATTATGGAACGTCGTTTTACAAATACTTTAGAAATAAATCTGCTTAATTTCCGATTTATTTTTGATTGAAGAAGATTACTAAACTTTAACATACTTGGTCTACGGATATACAATTATGAATATATTTGCATCTAAGTTCATGGTAAATGGGACATAGTAATACAAAATTAAATTCGACTTCAATTTCAGCACTGTCACACATCTGACAAACTCTTTCATGTCGTTCAAGTTTCTCTCTTGAATACATTCCTGTTTCAATTCTTAAATTGTGAGAAGATATGTGTAATCGTTTAATACAACTCCGAAACTTTCTTGTGCAAAACATATTTAAATACTGTTCATATTCAAAGTTTGTTTTATAAGTTTTGTATAATGTTAATACTCTATTTGATTCTAGATCTGAACTCCATTGTTGAACAAAATTATCCACAAGTCTTTGCTTAAATACCGTTGTAAAGTTTTTGTGATTTAAAGACATAGGATTACTCCATGTATACATAAAACAATTTTCGAGTAAAATATATTTTACACGATGCACCAAATGTTTACAACCTTTCTCGCAATTCTCTAACGCAGACATATACATTTTTTAGGATAATATTTTCAGTCATTAGTATTTTAAACCAATATTTAATAATTTTGACATATCTATTTATATACAATAAACACCTGCATTACTAGTTGAAGATTTAACACCTAGGGCTTGTTTACCAAATTTTAAGTGCAGACGCTCAATATCTTTTGATTTAGTAAAACCCCATATTTCGCTAGCATAGCTAAGTAAAGACGTTACAAAAGCGTCAAATAATTACATGGGTGTCTTAAGATTTAACTCATACTTTTTTACCTTTGAGGATAAAAGGTTCATGGCCTTGAGCGCTTTGCCGCATATTGCTTGTTGGTTCAGTACAAAAGAGCCTGTATAATAAAAAAATAACACCTAGGTAATTAAAATCGTCGACGACTTAAAAAAGATTACGGTTATAAGACCATTTGTATTCACCCTACCTCTTTTACGGAATACTACTATTTTAGTTTTCTCTGTATTTACCTCTGATCCCCATTTTTCACAATGTTCGTGTAAAGTATTTAGGCTGTTTTGGAGATTTGCTATACTCGTACCTACTTGGACAATGTCATCGGCGAATAATAGCAGGATAAGTGTGTTATGTCTTTAATTGAAATACCACCTCCAATATGCTTTGTAAATAAAGTTCCAAGTCTTCAAGGAAACGCGCAAACATTATAGGGGAGGCTATATCTCCTTGTTTTAACCCGACCGATATATCGAAAAGATCAGAAAATGTACCGCTATGTTTAATGCACGATTTAACGATAGTATACACCGTACGAATGATTTTAAGCATTTAATCGTTTAATTCTAACTTGTGTAATTTAACGCATTATTTATAAAATCGAAACCTTGCGAAGATCAATGAATGCACAGTAAAGACGATTTTTATTGTTTAGTATTTTTTCTATAATATTTTGTAAAATAAACACATCAACAGTAGATTTTCCTTTTCTAAACCCGAATTGATATGATATCATTACTGTCGCACCAAGATACAGTACACTTATTTAATACGCTGGTAAAAAGTGTTCCAATGCTGCTGATAAGTGTTATCCCTCTGTAGTTATTAACATCATGTATGTTCCTTTTTTCAATAAAGGTACAATACCTCAGGGAAACAGTCCGAGTCGAATATTGCATTAAATATACCATTTATATGGCCCGCTAATATATCCCATGTAGACAAGAAGTATTCATTTAAAATAAAATCACCAGAAGCTACCTTATTGGTTAGGCCGTATGAGCGAACGAGCCCTATATAAGGGCCAGTTAAGAAATTGACTTTGGGCGCTGCCATATTGAAACGTCACGATCACATGTTGAAAAACACGGCAATGAGGTCGCCATTGCTTTTCAAAACAGTGAATTATGGGAATGTACAAACCGCAGTTGATACTAAAACCCGGCCATGTGTATCGGCAGACCCGACCACTAAAAACGACTGCAAGGAAAATGCAACTGCGGTGTGTGTATTAATTGATTGTGACGTTTTAATGCACTAATTGGAATCATTATGCATTGCCCTTTGCATATTCAATACAAAAATATTGAAAAATAAAATAAAAAAGTATCTTAATTGAAGCCTTGAAACTTATCTCTCTTTTTTTGAAGATTTATCGCCTTTTTTGAACAACGATTCCTCCTGAGTTTATGTAAATACTTTTCAAATAACCACCTATTTAATCTATTATGATATGCTGAAGCCATAACAAAGGAAATAATAACAAAATCGAGCAGCTACAGTTGTTTATTTTACTTGATGCAACAGAAATATATTTTCTTTAAAGCAAGGTGAGTTTACCGGTGTGACGTATTTTCAGCACGTTGCAAGAATCAGACATATCTCCGAACTTGCACAAGTTTTGTTTTTAATTGTTGTTTTTTTTTTAAGTTATATATCCACACATTATTTTAAAAAATATATGATCACAGTAGTAAATAACAATACATTAAGTACGTAAGAATATATATAAGGTAAGTTTCAAGCCATTTTTTAAATATGCAAATCAAAATGCATAGTGATTGAGATTAGTACATTTAAACATCAAAATTACTATTCAGCACACCACGTTTGCCTTTTCCCTGCATCCAGAATTTGACCGTGTCAGCCGGAACCTGGTCGGGATTAGGTGTCACCAGTGTATTTAGTACCCTGTGCGCGGTTGTTTTTATTTCTTAAAGTTAAATATGTTGTTTCACCCAAATTTGCATCTTTACATCAATAAACAAGCCTATTTCGTACAAACTCAAACATATACATTCATAAAATCTATCTAACACCTCTTTTATAAGACTTAAACATCGGATGCTTTTTAAAAGCAGCCAACTTGTTTTTGCTTAAGGATCTCATATCTATCTCCACTTCCGATATAGTTATAGGTTTGTCTAATTCATCATAAATAGGATTTTTATCATCAACATTGTGATTTTCGTTAAACAAATCTGCTTCATCACTTTTTGAGGTCTTTATTTCTTGAAATAAGTTAAGAAAATAATTGTGAAAATCGTCTATTTTGATATTTGAATTGCTCGATCTGTTTTTCGAGAATAACTTCCAAAAATCACGTGGTTTCAATTTGCGCATGTTTTCCATATCTTCATTTGTTTTAAAAAGTATGCACGTCGTTTTTTCTTGACAATACATTTATAATTAGATTTATGGTCAGTCAGTTCTATCCTTTTAACGTGTGTTTTATTTCTATTAAAATTGAATAACGCATCTTTATAAAGTCGCTTTGTAATGTGACAGTCTTAATCAAACCATTTGGTAGTGTCTGAGTATGTAGGCACGAATCCATTTTTTATATTTAATTGCTTTTTTGAATAATGGACCCCTAATGTCATTAAGAGTACAGGTAAAATCTGAAACAGCTTTGTTTATATTGTTTGGCTCTTGGTAATTTATTTTGTTTACAATTTTGTTGGTAAAGCGCCAATTATTCTGTTACGAAACAACTATCTGTAATCGTCATTCCATTTAATAGATTCATGATTTATCGAATTATTATTATTATTGGACATTTTCCCCTTTATAGTAAAAAGTAGCGGTGCATGGTCGCTAAATTCTGTAAACAGACCTACTAAAAAAATATTTATAACGGTGAAATCCCTTTCCTTTAATAAGAACAGAACAGAACAGAACAGATATTTTATTTCAGACTTGTACATAAATACATCGTCATAATAACATATTTACAATACATAATATCACGTAAAATATATTGTTAATTAATTCATAAATTGTACCGCCATTTTTCATTTACAATTAAAGAAAGTTCTTTTTTTTTATTATTATCAATATCGAAATAATGCATAAAAAATTTTTAAGTCATAAATTCATAAAAATAAGAGGATGAACAAATTTATTAAATATTTAAATGATTTTCTTTCATTGATTAAGTGAAATGTTTCCAAAAATAGATAAAAGATATTCAATATATTTACATAAACTATTAAACGTTTAAAATGCTGTTTCTTAATTTCAGAGATTTCTTAATATACTGAGCAAAACTGACTAAAATACTTTTATCATTTGTTTAAAGCAATTCCATAAGCTTGTACATAGACGGTCTTTGAAAAACATGTTTATTTATATACGTCTTTCTAAAATCACTGTAGCAAGGACAGATGCAAATAAAATGGTATATATCTTCTACCTCAGTAGTGTTACAACAAAGACAATATCTCTCATTTCTTGGAATGTGATTTCTTGCATAACGACCTGGGGCCGGTTGTTCAAAGAAGTGTTAAGTAAACGCTCCGTTAACTATGGTTTAACGTCAGCGTTAAAAAAGAGTTAACGTTAACTCTGTTGTTCAAAGCAGCATTAACTTTAACGGAGCGTTAAGTAGCTGGCGTTTATGGTGAAATTTAATTGTGATGCTTAACCACAATTAAATTTTAACGCTAGCGTTATCAAAATTCAAGATGGTTGCTTTATTTCTTGCCAATGTGCGCAAAGAGAGAGTTTATAGAAAAAGTGAACATCTAGAAAGACTGTCTGAGGAAGAAATGCGGTCCAGATACAGATTTGGAAATGCCAGTGTAGTTTTTTTAGAAGATATGCTTGGTGAGGACCTGATAAGGCCAACATTACGTGGTCACGCCCTATCTGTGAGGCAGCAAATTCTCATGGCCCTAAGATTTTATTCTTCTGGAAATTTTTTGGAGGTTATCGGTGATACAATGGGATACAACAAAGGAACAGTTAGTAGGGCAGTGGACGCTGTCACTAACGCCTTATTGAAACATTTTAAGGACATAATATCATGGCCGTCAGAGGAACAGAAGAGGGTAATCAAGAGATCTTTTTTTATGAAGAGAGGTTTACCCAACATTGTTGGTTGTATAGACGGAACACATGTGCGGATACAAGCACCATCAGAAGACGAGGTGTCATTTGTGAACCGAAAAGGTTACCATAGTATCAACATTCAGGCAGTGTGCGACCATGAAGGTTAGTTTCTATACAGTAAATTTTACTTGCCTTATTCACTTATGCAAATCTTAAAATACTCCATCTATTTCAATTTTGAATCATCAGAATGTACTATTGATTTGGGGTTTTACATTCAGTTATCCATTGACCCAATATGACAAATGTTTGATTGAAAGAAAAGAAAACTGCATTATAAGAACCAATGTTAACAACATATGCTTCGAAATGTCAATCACTCGTTCTGTTGACATTACCCCACCCACTTAATTGACTATGTATTTACCGTTCTTTTCACTTGAATGGGCACTTGAGCAGCAAGGAAGCAACATGGTTTTGCTGAATATGTGCATACATATATATTTCTAATAACTCTTTCAATGATGTCATGATTGTTTTTCTGTATCCAACATTTCCTTAGTAAACCACACTTTCCTTGCGTTCATATTTAGCGATGCCGCTTATGATAAAGATAAACCTGACAGTAATGCAAGTAGTGAATAGTTTCTTTATTTATATATATGTATACACGCAACCAGAAGTTTCTTCTTGGTCCAAAATGTTTTAAACTAAACAATGGCATTATGTTAATAATGATAGGAATTTGATAACCGCACCCCATCCCACACTTGTCTACCTACCACAAGGCCCTCTTTGATATACAAATTGCACATTAAACAAATTAACATTGATCAGTAAAAATTATTTACTTTAAATGTACTAACATAAAAGTAGAAATAGCATATGTTATGTAAAGCAGTTAATAAAACATTTCCCAGTAAGAATGCCATATTACTATGTTTAAATGCATGATAAGAGACTTGAAACCAAATATAATTTATAGAAACTGAATTGCGTGATATGATCGGCATGTTACAGTAGATGAATGATTGTTTAATATACTCTGTGTTTGGTTGAAGATAGTAGTTTCTTTTTGTTTTAAACTTACTTATTTTACCTCAATTGTGAAACAAGTTCTTACAACTCGAGAACCAGTACTAAGCGTATGCAGATAAAGTGTCTAGCCTAAAGACACCATACTTAGCCGTGGGGAGGCTTAAACCCATGACTCTCCAATCCTTGGTCCGTTACTCTACAACTTGAGCATACGCTTCACAGTGTCTCTCTTAATAGATGATCTTAAATGATACGTTTTCTTATCAGACCGGTGATGTACCACTGGACCACACGCTTCTTTCAATGTTGTCTATATATATATATATATATATATGTTTGTAACTTCAATAACGCATTTTCTCAGCCTTCTGTAATTTAAACTCATCTGCATACATGTCGATAGGTGCAGTCTGATGTTAAACAGCTAATGTTTTCTTGTAACTGTAAAAACTGCCTTTATATCAAGATTTTTGTATCTTACAGTATCTAGCTTGGACAAAATAGAGAATATAGGCATATTAAATATAGAAATTAATTTTTTCACAGGAAAGTTCACAAGTTTCTGTGCTAGTTGGCCAGGCTCATCCCATGATAGTCATGTTTTCAGGACGTCAGGACTAAGAAGGAAACTGGAAGAGACCCATAGATCATTGTCTGATGGAATCCTTTTGGGTGACAGCGGGTAAGTATTTATATATATTCTAATTTATTTACATAATTCGTAACAATCAAAGAATATTGATAGAGAAAAATATATATTTAATGCATTTTTTTAAAAGTAATAAGTGTATATAAAATTACACTATACTTTCCTAGAATATGTTAAATTTTAACTATTTCAATCTTATTTCATTTACAGATATCCCTGCAGGCCTTTTCTTCTTACACCGTTTATAAATGCCAACACTCCTGCGAGACAAAGATACCAGGAAGCTCATACCAGGACAAGGGTAACAATTGAAAGGACATTCGGGAGATGGAAAAGAAGGTTCCATGTGATGCATTCAGAGGTAGGCATATATCAGTCCTTTACTGAATAATAGGTGGATCCAAGAGTTTTCCCAAGGGGTGGGTCCACTGGATTTCAGGGAGTGGGTAGCTAATGAATAATGTCATTGCATTCACGCACGTATAGTTACATTTAATTTGAGAATGAACCTCTGTATTCATCAGATACCTGCAGCGTCACTAAATTTAATTCTATAACTATTTTCAGCTAAATACCATGTACAAAACAACATTGAGCATATATCACTTGATTATTTATCCTTGTAGGTTAGAATGGAACCTGGTAAAGTATGCAGAATAGCTTCTGCGTGTGCCATGCTGCACAATTTGGCGATGGTATTAGGAGAGCCTGATGTTGATACTGACGATGATGATGAGGATGATGAAGTTGATGATGTACAGTACAACGAAAATATGAATGATGGTCAGGCTGTCCGAAATCACATTGTAGATAACTTTTTTACGTGATGACTATGTAGTCATTGAACTGTTATATTTTAACAGAATGATAACATTTATTAAATTTTTATCTAGTGAAAAAAAATGTCTCCGTTTTTTTCCTGTTGTCCCAAGTAGCCACACCTATGTTTCTCTGTTTACCCTCCTTGTCCCCAGTAGGCAACCCTATTTAGTAAAAGAAGATACATCAGAAGGACAGCTTGACTATCCAATACAATACTACATGTCATGAACTGTTAGATCCAGGATTCTTTGGTGAACATATAGGTTATGCAAGAACTAGTCCAAACTAATCACCCTTTGACTCATCTTTATTATTATTTTCTATGGTGGCCAATTGCGGCCATATTATATAAAAAAATGCATAAGTCGCGACTTCGTTTTTAATATGGCTGTATCTGGCAAGCATGTTTATTAAATATTAACGCCAAAGTGAGCAATGTTTGATAATTCAAGTACACTTAAATCTGCCAAAAAATGTCAAAAAGTAATTACACACAAGAGTTGTCAGAAGACCAACAAAGCTCGCCTCTGGGTGTCTAAGTCCAAAAAGGGCCATAACTGTGCCAAAATGGAGTCCAGCGTTATGGTTCTTATCTCTGTGTGTTCCAATGATGATGGTTAACACACATGCAAAGTTTCATTCATATCCAATGAGTGGTTGCATAGATATCTGAAACTTGTATGCAAAAGTTTAACCTGGGTGTCTACAGACAACGGCGCCGGGGTCATGACAATAGCTCTCTTTGGACTTCGTCCCGGCGAGCTAAAAAGTATGATCCACTGGAAAATTCACTTTTGTATTTTTTCATTTCTCTTAAGTGTTATGGATATTTTTAAAACACAAACAAGATTAAGTATATCAGTACATTTATTCGATAGGAATTTTAAAAAAAATATTTGTTTTATTAGCAAAAAATGTAGTGAACAAAAAACAACAGTTTACTGGGATAGAAATGGCAATGAAGCAAACAGCTCCTGTGCGGATAATGTCTCGTCCTTGGCATCCATGCGCCTTAACAGCTTTATCTGTAGCTGGAGCTTTTCGGCTACAAGTGCCTGGTTCGCTATCTCCCCTTCAAAATACCTCATTTGGACAGCCGCCAAATCTTCCTGCGATATTTTTCTTTCCTTCGTTTTTCTGAAACGGAATACAAACGATTAGGAAGATGAAAGAAGCCGTGCTAAAATATGCTTCTTTAAGCCACCCAGTACATAAGGCCGTCCTGAAAAAATAAATTGTTTGTCTTGCTCTTATCGATAATACTAAGAACTGCCACTACCCAAACTTCTTTATAGACTTTCAAATTTATTTTTTTTATGATTTCTTTCCATTTTTCTTTAAAATGACTATAATAGATGCAAAACTCGGCCAAAAAAATAGCTGCCTACCTATGTCGGAGAACAGCAAATAAATATGTTTTAAGAATGGCCGATGTGTAATATAAGTGTTTAATTAATACTATTTTACACTTTCAAGGCCCGTGTAATGGAAATTAGAAATGACGTGAAGTTATCTTTTTGTGTTATCCATGGTAGTGATGTTCATGGTATGATATAAGGCTCAAGAATGTATATAATTTGCAATTATTTTTATAGTCGGCGTTGTGAGCGTCGTCTGTAGACACCCAGGTTAAACTTTTGCGTTTAGTTGCGTTTTGGTGTTTGCCTCCAATCTCAATCTTTGCCTAGGTGGTGAGTTTCATCCCATCGGCGAGCCTTGTTGTCTTCTGTCGGGGTAAAAGTATTTAATTCATGTATTTTAATAACAAACAACGATAACATGAATAGTAATTTTGGTTTGAATTAGAATGCAACTCATTTTTTTAATCTGTTTTATCCTCTTATATTCTTATTTGCTAGATTATAGCTATTAATGCTTTTTTAAAAGAGGTTTTATATGCGGATCGAGGATTTTGCTTGAGGAAGGGATTGTTCAACAGATGGGATGGGAGTCGGGGTCAAACAACACTTTGAAATCCAGGGGCGGAGCCGGGACACCCTAGCTGACCCCTCTTAATATGCAAGTGGTGTTTTTCCTTATGCAAATAAGTTTAATTTTATAGCGCAGTAGTTAAAAAAAGTTACATACTTGTGCTCATTTAACTTCGTTTTGAAAGCAGTAGTTGTCTTGACATACGGTCCAGGTTGTGTTAAATCTAGTCCTTCTTCTGCTTCCTCTGTTGGCAAATTCGGGATGAAACTTTTACCATCTTAAGAAAAAAATACTAATATGAATAGTAGAACAAGTAGATTATCTTAATTCAATAATACAATGACCCACTTCCCTACAATGACAGAAAGAAATAATTTACATTGCCACAATATAATGCTCTTTAGTCTCAATACAATAACAACTGATCAGAAACTATTCATTACTTCTTTTTGTTAGTATATTTCAACTTTAAAATCGACCCAATTAAAAGAAAACGCCTATCTTCTTTTTCCGATTAATTATACATTCTGCACAAAACAAAGACAAATGCATATCAAAAAAGTGAGTGTTTATAGATGATGTGAATAATTTAATGTTAACTTAATCCTGTATTGACTAAAGTAAAAATTTGATACTCGAGTTAAAACAGTAGAAAAATCGATTACACCCAAAGACAATTAATTGATATAAGCGACATGGCAGAGAAACGGAAGAGTTGTTTACCATGTTTACTGTGTGTGCAGGAGCAAATATTTTCAAATTATCATGTTGCTGGTGTATGAGAACTTCACAGTGAGTTACTTTTCGACCAAGTTAGTTTCAATTGTTAAATGTATGCATTCAAAGTTCTAGATAAAGACAGGCCAACCGACGCACATGTTTTTCATTCGGAATTCCTTGTTTCTATTTATAGCAACAATCCATATTTTTGGAAAACTCATTCCGACAACAGACGACAGATATATAAAACATTAAAAGCGTTAGTAAAACACATATAAAAACACTAATGAAACGCTGAAATATTCAAAATGTATAGTTACAAGATTTTAGAAAGATAAACATCGTTTTAATAATAATAACAATAGAGCTATACGATACCATTCCACCCAACCCACCCTATTTTTTGCCGAGTTTGAATGACGAATTACAGCACTGTTTCATGAATGACTCTTTAAATATTCTTAACAGAAGATATCATGTTTAAGTTGTTACATCTCTAGATTAACACCTACCCAGTTCATCACTGTCTGTGCCACCAGTTATGCCAGAAAAGGAGGGTGTCTCTCCAAAGACATCGATAATTCTGGCATGTTGTTCAGAAATGATCCTCTTCTTTGGGCCACCACCAGTCCTTCTCATCTCCATCTTATCCTCTGTGTGGGCTTCCTTTGCCTCCCTCTTCAAATTCTGCCATTTGTTGGAACATTCTGCAGAAGTTCTAGGGAACACACCAACAGCAGACACCTCAACAGCTATAGCTTCCCATAGTTGGTTCTTCTGCCTGTTGGTCACACTAGAGGAGAATTTTGCTGATAGCAGGTCCAGGTTTTCCTTTCTTGTAACTAGTTCTTCCAACCGAAGAACTTCATCTCTGGTGAAATTTGGAGACTTTTTCCTTTTTTGAGATGATGCAGCAGATGAAGATAATAACTCAGCCATTGTTGTTGAAGGAAGTGAGATATAATTCCAATGCATTTTGGGTAATGCATAGTTACTTAATTTAACGTTAACGTTAAAATTTAACACTAGCGTTAAATTGTGAAATTAAGACTTAACGTTGGAATTAAATTTTAACGACAGCGTAATTTAATTCCAGCGTTAAATTATTTTGAACAACACTTTTTTAACGTAGCGTTAAATAACGCTACGTTAAGGAATTTGACGCGGCGTTAGCTTAACATAGCGTTAAAGTTAACGCTTCTTTGAACAACCGGCCCCTGTTTGAATTCTAAGAGTATGTGCTGATAATCTAATTCTAGTAACAAACAATAAATCGTTTTGGAGAATATCTAAATATTGTTCGTATGCAAAACTACTTTTGAAATATTTATACTCTTCTATAACATGACTATTGTTAACTGAGCCATACCATTCTTGGATAAAACAATCAGTAACACGCTTTTTGAATATACAAGGAAATGTTTTTTTATCAAAAGAAGCATCTGTAAATAAGTAAGAAAACCCATAATCATTTAATAGTTTCTTAACATTGGAAACCCAATTTTTACATCCTTTTGCACAATCATTTACACCTTGTTGGTATAATTTATGTATAATGATATTGTCAGTATTAATAATTTTACACCAATACTTTACAATTCTACTATATCGGGTAATGTAAAGCGGATAACGTCCAAGTTCACCGTAAACCCCTGCTGTACATGTACTTAACCTAACGTTTAAAAGACGTTTACAAAATTTTAAATGAAGACGTTCAATTTCCTTGGACTTAGTGAAACCCCATATTTCAGAAGAATAACACAATATTGATCCAACAAATGAATCAAATAACTGACACAAAATTTTGGGTTTTAAATGTATTTTCTTACAATTTATCAATAAAACGTTTAAAGCCTTTAGAGCTTTACCTACTAAATGTTCATTATTCAATGAAAAATTACCAGTATAATTAAAAATGGTACCCAAGTAATTAAAATCATCTACAACTTCCACATTTTGCCCAATATATGACCAATTCTCGCCATGTACTAGACGTCCGCGTTTTCGAAAGACCATAATTTTTGTTTTAGAACTATTTACTTCCAAACTCCAAATATTACAATATGTATGTAAACTGTTTAAGTTATTTTGTAACTCTTCTGGTGATTTGCCTAAAATTACCATATCGTTGGCAAAAAGCAATTCTATTAATACTATGTCATCAATCAATAATCCAGAATCAGCCTTATTTTGCAAATACAGTTCTAAGTCTTCCATGAATAGAGATACTAAAATAGGCGAAATTACCTCCCCTTGACGTAAACCTATCGAATATTCAAAAAAGTTAGAAAAATTGTTACAACTTTATACACATGACTACACCTTTTCATACATATTTTTAATGACCCGTAAGAGTTTACCTTGTATGCCAGTTTTGTATAGTTTTAACCATAAAGCGTTTCTGTATATACTGTCAAAACACTTCTTCAGGTCAATAAAAGCTACGTAAAGACGTTTATTATTGTTTAAATAATTTTGTACAATAGAAATTAAAGCAAACATGGCATCCACTGTAGATCTGCCTTTCCTAAATCCAAATTGTGCATCAGAAATGCTGTCGTGTTTGTCACAAAAGGATTCAATTCGTTTGTTCAAAATGGTAGTAAACAGTCTAGAAAGACAACTTAATAATGTTATGCCACGATAATTACTAACATTATTCTTATCACCCTTTTTGTGTAACGGGATAATAATGCCCTCGGTCCACTGCTCAGGGAAATACCCCGAGTTTGAAATAGCATTAAAAATGTCGCACAAATATGGTGCTATAATATCGATACTTTCAATAAATTATTCATTTAATAAACAATCAATACCAATAGATTTGCCAGATTTTAACTTTTTCGTGGCAAGTAAAATTTCAGCAACGGTGATAGGTGTATCAAGCTCCTTGTTGAAATGTTCGGTATCGTTAAAATCGTGCTCGTTACAAAACGTCTCGGCTTCATTGTTTGTACAACTGAAAATATCTTCTTCTAAATTAGAAAAATAATTATAAAATTTATTTAAAGGAATTTCACTATTTTTATTGTTTTTATTATTATTTTTAAAATACTTCCAAAATTGCTTTGGTTTACAATGTCTTAGATTTTCTATTTCAGTCAATTATTTTAGTTCAAAACGTCTTTTTTTACTATGCATAATATTTTTGTAAGTAGTTTTCAATTCACAATAATGTTTCCTACTAACTTCTGTATTACACTGATTAAAAACACGCAACGCATCTAAATATCGGGTTTTAGCCGTAACACATTCGGCGTCGAACCATTCAGCGTTTTTTACGAAAGATTTATCGGTAAAAGAAATATTGCTCCTCTGCGCATGACGTTTTGAAAACAGTGGGTCAGCAATACTTCGAACAATATTGGTAAATTCATTAATTATCCCATTTATTGAATCTTGTGAAGCGTCAATATCGCGCGTTAGCTGATTAAAAACAGGTAACTTTGCTATAAGACCCGATCTAAAAGTATTTTAATGAATACCATTCCACTTAAATTTAATCCCATCGCCGTTTTCAAGTACTAGTACATGAGAACTTTTTTTATTACAGCACAAAGAAAAGGTAATTGGTGCGTGGTCACTCCATTCATACATAGGTTTAATTTCAAAGTGAGAAATGCGTGGAAAATTACATTCTTTAGTGAGTAAATAATCAATGACTGAAGACCCGTTGTGAGATACAAAAGTGTACGCACCACTGCCGTAATCATCTCCGAGTCTACCGTTAACTATGCGTAAACGTGCCGACTTACATAAATCAAGAAGCTTGACCCCGTAGTTATTGCATTTTTTGTCAAGAGAGGCCCGGTTCATGTGAACGTCAGGAACATAACTGTCATCATCAATACAATCGTTAACTCGATCGTGAATAATAAAATCATTCTTAGTTCCAACTCGACTATTGAGGTCACCTGACAAGAATACAGAGCCTTAATTTTCATAGTAATCAATATCAATTTCAAGAACTCAAACAAGTCAACATTAACATTATTATAAACTGGTGAATCCTCTCCCCATATGTAAACGCCACATATATAAACATCATTTTCAAAATGAAAAAAGTTACGATCGAGTTTTAACCAAATTATGGTGTCATGATGATTTTTAACAATCTCAATACCGTCTTTCAGTTCTTCTTTATAATAAACTGCAATACCACCGCTACATCTTTTGGCCTTACGATTTTGAAATTTTCTATAAAAGTTATGAAATATGTATCCTGAAAGTTCAATGTCACTACTTGCACTTGTCCATGTCTCATATAAAAATATTATGTCATTTCCGGCTAGTATGTTTACAAAGTCATCACTGCTCTTCTTAACTGAAGACAGACCATTGCCATTCCATGACATCACGTTCAGCTCATCCTCATCGTACCCCTAGTCCCTCACAGCTCTGCCGTTGATATACAAAGTATCGTATGCAATCCAGGATGTCTTGCCCTCTTGCCGCGCAGCCTTCATCCTCGGAACCAGCCTTCATTTCCTCTCTACGATCTCCCTGGGGAATTGTTCGTTTACAAAATATGGAGTCCCTTGTAACGCCTTCCACTGTTTACGCACCAACTCCTTTTCCTTGTACTCGTGAAACTTGGCAACTATGTTTCGACACCTGCCAGAAACCTTCGAACCCACTCTATGTACCCTCTCGAATACTATCTTCTCCACTATCTCTTTTGCAATATGCATTTTTTTCAATTATAAAATCCCTCAGTTTCACTTCAGCGTCCTCGTTACTCTCTACCTGGGCCTCCGCAATGTTGGAAAAAAGCAAATTGTTCCTCATTTACTGCGATTGTAAATAAACAATATCATCTTTCAGGGCATTTTCTCTTTCTCTAATGAAATAACTTTGTCAATTAGAATGCCTATAGAAAAGTCAGCACTATCGGTTTTCTCCTCCACCCTATTTATCCTCTCGTCTGTCAACTTATTTCTGTCCTCTATAACAGTCCACAACTTCTTTAACTCCTTGTCAAACCCATCAAATTTAATTTTCATCTCCTCCAAAGCACCCAGTCTCTTATCCATGCTAGTTATTCTACTGTCTATCTGCTTCAAGCATGCCATAATGTCTGCATTTGTTGGCTCATTACTACGCGAACCCCCTCCAGACGCCATGTTTGATTTAGTAGTAGTAATAGTTTTGGGTAAAACTGAGTCAGCGTCCGATTCTTTGGCACTCTCAGAAATAATTGGTGAATTAAATACTTTATCACTATTGAAAATAAGATGAAATCTATCCCGTCGGATATGTGCACACACTTTCATACACAGTCGAAAATGTGCACATCTACTGTCATCTCGTCTGATATGTGCACACTAACACACACTTTCATACACAGTCGGAAATATGCCCATCTACTCTCATCCCGTCGGATATGTGCACGCTCACTTTCATACACAGTCGGAAATATGCCCATCTGCTCTCATCCCGTCGGATATGTGCACACACACTTTCATACACAGTCGAAAATATGCACATCTTCTGTCATCTCGTCTGATGTGTGCACACACACACTTGTATACACAATCGGAAATATGCCCATCTACTCTCACCCCGTCGGATATGTGCACGCTCACTTTCATACACAGTCGGAAATATGTACTACTACTCTCATCCAGTCGGATATGGGCACACACACTTTCATACACAGTCGGAAATATGCCCATCTGCTCTCATCCCGTCGGATATGTGCACACTCACACTCAATCAGCCGAAACTGTGCACAAACAAGTTGATGCGTTCATGCATTCGGTAATACAAATATAGAATTAAGTAATACTTAGATTTAATAACTATTTATTTTCGAATAATCATGAACCTTTTAGAAATATTTTCATTTAAAAATCTTCCTCAGTGAAGTAGATATATGATATAAAATAATGAGAAAATTAGATAATGAGCGACGATTAGATGATTTAAAGTTAATTATTGTTCAATAAAGTTTCAATTGTGCTGACGTCGCGCACGATAACGGTTCCTTGAAGCGTAACACGACGTTAACGTTAAAATTGTATAAAATGTAATATGACGTTTTTATTAATGTATTTCGTATCATTTATTTTCACAAGAAAATAGCCGAATATCGGAATATCGGTTACTTCAATAGAAGCATGATTTCCTGCGGATATTAAATGGACCAAAACCAATGATATTACTGTAGCTACGTAAACTATGAGAAAACAGTATACCATGATTGTATATAAATAGCGGCGTCCATAGTTTTTTGCCGTATTAAAAGAACGTCCAACTGACGTCGTAAATATTTGATAGAGGACATCGGAAATGCTTGATACGAGGTGTAAAGGTTTTTCCAAATTTTTCAATATTTTGGGACACTAACAGAAACTAAATTTACTCGTTAATTTGATACTCAAAAGACAATATTCAGTGTTAAAAATATGGTAAATATGGTCAAAATATGGGGACAGACGTTCTTTTTTGGTAAAAATGCTAATGGGAGGCAAATCATAGAGGACATTTTAATTACGAAATCTGTACCATTCAGAGCAAAGTGAATATATTTCATTCCATATAAGCATTTTCCACTGAAACTTTTACTTTAGTATAGTATGACTTTAAAATATATTTTCGCGATTTTTTCTAAAATAATTAAATTAATCAAATACGTTTCAATTATCGTTGGCGTTCACCTTAAAAATGAAATATCTCATAACTGCAATATGAAAATGTTATCAAGTACCATATAATGAAACAATGCCCATATATACATACATATGTTTAATGCAATACTAACACATATCTTCATCTTGACTGTTCAGTATGATTTTATTGACGAGTTGTTTGTTTTCGGGACATTTATCATAAACGTAATGATCTGTGTGTTCCGTAATAACCGTTAAGTTTGTTGTAATAAAACACACGTCTGTAACCGGAAATTATGTCACTTTCTCCAGTGAATAGACTTGACACCTGTCCTTTCGCGGCGTTTTTAAACATAATATTTTAGGCCGGGACCCGTGATAAATGTAACGCTGGGACACGGGGAAAATTACGTTGATGTGACTTATTATTAAATTAAAATATAGAGATCATATCGATAGCATAGTTTATATCCGTCAACTGAAAATATCGTTCCCCGACCGACCTCTTGGTTATCAACATTTATTTTGCTTTATTTAAAATGATCAAAATTGCAAAAAAGTATTTAATATTTGTTTATGAATTTGTAACAAATCTTCAGTTTCACAAACTTTTTATTTAATTCATGAATATTACCTTGAAATGTAGCTGTAATTAAATTAATTTACATTCGCCTACACGTAGTATTTAAAAAAATAATTAAAGTTGCTTGGAAATAAATATTCTGGTAACACAGAAGTCGAACAAGAGACATTTTTCATTTCATTCAAGCGTAAAGTTCTACAGAATAAACATATTTATAATTTCAAAATATATGCGCAAAATTAAAATAATTATAAATTCAATAGTACAAAAACACTAATTTGTTGATGAAACTATCCAATTGTATACTAGATATGTTCAATAAACCGAAATACTCTATTAAATACCTAGCTGATACAAACTATGCTACACCGTTTATAAGATTCGAGTAACACTTGCAAATGCCAGGTTGATATAACATGTTACATACTCGATGTTTGTTAATAAATATTGTTCACACAATGATTAAAACAGTTTTAAAGAAATGAATGATGTTGCTGCCTTTGTCAACTATTCACTGGACGGGTTTAGTCCTGTAAATTTTACACCGCACCGCTTTGATGATGAACTATGAAGTAAAATGGTTATGCGGTGTGCGTTCTCAAAGTAAGTTAAGTAATTAAAGATTATTTAAAACCAATTTTGCAGTGTGAAAATTATGTCAAATTGAACTTTAAAAATATATCCAATCAGTTATAGCTCAATCCAGGGCATGTTCATGATCCATTGAAGTAGAGTTTGGAAAGTATCAACGAACACCAGATAATGTGCTGGCAATTTCGGGCTCAATGTGTACACTTCCTACTTTACTGTGAGAGAAATAATTATATCGTTTTGACATGCTTAAAACGTTAGCAACACTGTGTCCAGTTGATGCAAGCCAAACCGAAAAAATAAAAGTACTATTAACCAATCCAACAATTATTTCAAATTATCTTTATTATAAACGCTTTGAAAAATGTATAACTTGATATTATACAAATTTTGTTTGATAATTGTCAAATAGTTCATATAATATATAATATTGCATAAACACCTTTATAGTGATTTTACTCTCAATTTAAAACACCATTATATTTTTATTATATATTATATATTTATTTACTTATAAATGAATTTACATATTGTGGAAATCCTTACAAAACAAAACATGAAAATAACAGGTTTTAATTAAAAACCGTGACCCGAAACGGATAGCATACCTTAATACGAATAACCTCGAATTTGATACCTAAGGGATCGTTTATCCAATAAGAATAAGAATGAATGAATAACTTATACCATTAAAAACAAAAGCTCACAAACGTAAAGCAATCTGACTGACATTCATCCGCTGAGAATTAAAACATTTAAACCAAGTTTACACCTTCCTCGGTGTTAATGCTTCTAAATCAATGCCATGGTGTTTTCCAAATACAAAATGTTGTTGATTTAATTTTGCATCGGGGTTTATAAATAAATAATTTCTTTGGAAAAAGTGACACCTCGCAAGGACGCAATTTACAGACAGATGGGCAAATCTATTTCCAATAGTAGTATTTTTCTTGTTTTGCTTCCAATTAAAATATTTATATGCCATCCTATGTTTGATGACAATATTATGTGGAGATTTTCTGTTACTACGGTGTTCTGTTAGGGCCATCGTGCTACCGCTTTGTCAACAAGCATACGCGATGCCACGATAGCACGTTGACACGATGGTAATGACACGATAGTACGGTAGCACGATGGTGATGGTACGATGACACGATGGTGATGACACGATAGCACGATGACGATGACGCGATGACACGATGACACTATGGTGATGAAGCGATGTTACAACAGCACGATCGTGTCATCGTGCTATCGTAGCATCGCCTTCCTGCATTTAAGTGGGATTATTATAATAGTATCGGAAGTGATAGTTATGTCTATATATTAAAATATGTACATGTTAGTCATTCAACTTGGTTTGTGTTTATGTGTAAATATGCATATTACTGCAACATTGTAGTTTGATGAGAAACTGTGTATAGTCTTTTTCTCTTCTTCTTTTTCTCCTTCTTTTTCTCAAAGAGAACGCATACTCGTGTACTTTATTTTAACACGACAATGAATATATATATATACATGTATATAATAAATAATGAATGTATCTAAATGAATTCCAAAGTTTTCGCAGTGAATTACTTAATAAAATATCCATATTGAAATAGTGATATGATTATAAATGATGTTGCTGCTGTTTCCTGTCATAATATAAACCGATGTGGTGGTCTAGTTGTCTAGAAGGTCTTGGGTTCGGCATGATACCCATGTGTGTCAGCACTGAACGTTGAAAATGACAATAAATACCCAACAATACAATACAATGTACATGTATTAAAATATCACTTGAACTTGTTCACTCTTCTCTTACCATATGATTGTTGAGTTGAGTATTGAGCGTAATTGTTATGCCATTGAGAGCTAACAGACGATCAGAAGGTCGTGGATTTGATCCTTCGCCACGGTTATGTTTGAGACGGACACTATATCCGTATATGCTTAGTACTGTTTCTACCCAGGAATACACCGAACGTGATTTGTTATAATAACTTGTGTCACAATCAAAGTGAAATAAATACATTTTAGGTAGTTGTTAACAGACGATCAGTTAAACACATTTGCGCAACTAACTGATATCTTTCCTGTTTGAAACGGTACAAGAAAAAATCAATTTGGATGACTTGTCTTTTGATGGGACGAGTTGTCTTTAAATAGGGGACAAGTTGTCTCGAAACTTGTCTCAAAATATGGGACGAATTGTCTTTGGGACGACTTGTCCATAACTCTTTTGAAACAGTGGTGAGAGACGAATGACAATGAGACTGATAGTCGTTTATCAGTCATCACGGAGAATGTGTTGTAGATTACTGGCGGGTATTCAAACTCATGACCTCTGGATTGACAGTCAGACATGCTACCAACTGATCGAACAGGGCCCGTCTTTACTATTTATGACCAATCCACTTCAGTGCTCACTACATGAAATTAAAATATTATTTTACTCGAAACAAAGCGTTACTTTTTATTTACTACACATATAAATTAAGTTTGATAATATGTGGATATCATTATGGGGTCTAATGTCATTTTCAACACATAACATAATAATCAATAATATATCCAGTGGTACTGTTGGAGGAATGCATCAGAATAAATCTGAGTAGAAACACCGTTCTTCTACAAGACATTGTGGTCATTGGACGGCAGTGCCTTGGATCACTCGACCAAGGAGGACCCAAATTATTGATAAATTAGTTGACATTGGAATAATGTCGCTCCATTAAATTGAACTAAAAAGATCATTGGAACTGTAATGATAAAGTTTGTTTATACTATTCTTTGTAAATGGGATAGATGCTTTCTAACTGTCGAGTAAGCAAACTGAGTATCGAGTAAGGACAGTCGAGTTAGGAGATCGAATGTCGAGTAAGAAAGTCGAATGTCAAGTAAGAAAATATTGAAAGACGAATAAAAAAGTCTATTGTCGAGTAACAAAGTCAAGTGTCGAGCAAGAAAGTCGAAATACTTATATATATCTAAAATTTATTGGATTAATGATTATTTAAATCAGTATGATCACAAGACATTATGAAAATAAACTATTCAAAAAGGTCAAATATTTAAAAAATTAAAAGTTTTATAAAAAAAAAATTAAGCTGCTTTTTATTACAAAAACAATACTTAGCAGTAAATTAAACTATTTTATATAAAGAGACACTGATAAGCAATGAATGGGGTACCAAGACAAAAGCAAGTGAGACAGAGACCTAATATATCCGTTAAATTGGCCAGAGTTTGTTTCCAAAACAAATTCTCTGCTATTGGTATAACCCAAAATAATTAAAATAAATAACTGAGTTTTTCATCTATATGACATCCACATAACAGTTTTGAATGACAGAGAAAAATGCACACTTCTCCTACAAAACAGTAAGGTATGTGGAACAAGTGTTTCTTTAATATGTTCTGTTGGAATTTAAATAGGAGATCTAACTGTTGGGTTTAAAAAATGAGTGTCGAGTTGACTGTCAAAAAGTCAAATGCTGAATGTCATGTAAGAAAATCGAGTGTTGATTAACAAAGTCGAGTGTCGAGTCAAAAAATAGAAATCCATCATGAGAATTCTTGTATAATAGAAAAATCTCACCCTCTGGGTGACAAGACTCTACCAAGTCCCCTGCACCAATTTTGACCCACAGATCACATCAAGCGCATTGACTGGAATATGTGGATGTAGTTCCGCAAGAATTGCAATATACTAAACACAGAAATTTTGCTAAGTGAAAAGGCAATAAAACTGCATGGAATTAAGTCTGTCATCTTAAAACTGTGGAAATAGTTCACATGTAACAGTTGTTGATGGACCGACTGACCAACCAAGCGCCAAACGGATGGGCGGACGAACGGACTGACGTTCTTAGGAGAGGGACGTTATGAGGTTAGGTCTTTATCTCTTATAAAGACATATTTTTATTTCATAAAACAAAACAAAACCTCGTTTCTTCCTAACCCAAATGTCACAAACCTTGAGATCTAGTCCTAGTATTACTTATAAGAAATGAAAATTGGTAAAAAAAATAAAATAAAAATGCGTTAAAAATGGAATTAACCAGACAGACAGACAGACAGACAGACAGACAGACAGACAGACAGACAGACAGACAGACAGACATGTTAGTAAAGAACAGAACAGAGTATATTTTTATTCATTGTAACTTGAACATGTTCAGTTGATCGTTGTCATTAATATAGTAGATAAAGAGAGAGAGAGAGAGAGAGAGATAGAGAGAGAGAGAGAGAGAGAGAGAGAGAGAGAGGGAGGGAGGGAGAGAGAGAGAGAGAGAGAGAAAGAGTGCGTGCGTGCGTGCGTGCGTGCGTGCGTGTGTGTTGTGCCTAACTAGAGATGGCTGTGTAGCATGTAACTAGTTTATCTTTCAGTACTTATTCATATTTAAAGTGTATACCTTCACAATTTTCTACAGTGACCAAAATTTATTTTTGGTTAAATACTAATTTACAAACAAGAGTACTTTAATTGTCAATAAAATGATTTTTTGGTAGCGAAACAAGACGGTGAATTGCGTGACAAAATGTATTGTAGTATACTATTTATTACGTGCATGGCAACATGAATCTGATTAGTGTTCCAACTATGATGTCGTTTCAGTCCGTATCTCCACAAGTGACATTTCAACTAACGGTAACTGATGGAAAAAGAACAGCAATAAAATGATGACAACAATGACTTTCCAGTGCAATTTGTCGCTGTATTTCTCTTCATGTTTTCAACTTATACTGTAAATGACAGAGCTTTACGTATCATTTTTAATGGGATTTAACGCCATTTTCAGCACCTGATAAAGTATATATGACATATCAGGTTTTATTTGTGGATGAAAATATCAAAATCAATCTGAGTAGAACTACCATCCTTCCGCAAATAACCGGCAAACATTTTCACATAGAGGTTCTGGACCGAACGGGGTTTTCTAGCCCGCATTTATATACAGCATATGCTTTTGTCGTGTAAACAATACATATTCAGTTGGATTCTTTTTAAAAATCGAACCCACAACCTCCAAGTCAAACATATTTAAAAATATATATAACACTTTATGAAATGATACGAATGAAAAGGAAAAGAAGGAAAACTCAACCCAAAATAGATGTAGTCGTATAAGTAAAAGTGTCAACTCTACACACCACTATGCCACGCATCGGTATTATATACACCAACTATTTTATCATTTAAGATTTTGTCTGTTGTTCAACTTTTTATGTGAATCTGTCGAAATGACTATAATCATAATGTGTACCTTCTCAATGATTTGTCATTCACGTAATAACATTATATTATGATTATAATATAAAAAGAAAACACATGATTGTTTATCTGATATAAATTCCCTTTTCAGTGCTCTGCAGCATTTTGTATCTCCGGGTATGTTTAACCGGACACATATTAACCCCGAATACTTGAATCCATGATGTCTTCCATTATTTACTTTTTTGCGCATGTCTTACAGGAAGGCGATGCCACGATAACACGATGGTGATGGCACGATGGCACGATGACGCGATGACACGATGGTGATGGTTATGGTAACAATTACTACAAAATAAATGTTACACAGTAGTTGTGTAATTTTGATTCTTCAGTGTCATTTAAAACATGTCTCAATATATGTCTAGCATATCTTTTAGTTGACACCTATATTCAACATATGTTTTAACAGCGATCACTAATGAAATAGATATTAAAAAATAATTTAAAGTTAATGTATGTTCAAGATATTAATTAAACAAAACCAAAAAGAAAATAAACATTTCTTATATATTACCTCGAAAGTTACAAAGTTTCACATTCATTTTAAGTTCAATGTTATGTATTTTCAAGGTCACTGGTGCCACTGATGCAGTTAGGCAACATTTCAAAGCATAATGATTTTTGACTGTATTAGAGTAAATGTGCATATTTCAGACTGTATAAGAGAAAATGTGCAGGCTTTGGACTATTTTAAAGTAGATATGCAAGTTTCAGACTGTATTAAGGTAGATGTGCAAGTTTCAGACTGTATAAGTGTAGACGTGCAATTTTCAGACTGTATTTGGGTAGATGTGCAAGTTACGGACTGTGTTAACATAGATGTGCAAGTTTCAGACTGTATTAGCGTAGATGTGCAAGAAGTTTCAGACTATATTAGCGTAGCTGATCAATTTTCAAACTGTATCAAAGTAATTTGCAAGTAACGGACTGCATTAGGGTAAATGTGCAAGTTTCAGACTGTATTAGCGTAGATGTGCAAGTAACGGACTGTATTAGCGTAGATGATCAAGTTTCAGACTGTATAAAAGTGATGTGCAAGTTACGGACTGTATTAGCGTAGATGTGCAAGTTTCAGACTGTATTAGGGTAAATGTGCAAGTTACGGACTGTTTTAGAGTAGATGTGCAAGAAGTTTCAGACTGTTTTAGGGTAGATGTTCAAGTTTCAGACCGTATTAGCGTAGATGTTCAAATTTCAGACTATATAAAGTAATGTGCAAGTTACGGACTGTATTAGGGTAGATGTGCAAGTTTCAGACTGTATAAAAGTAATGTGCAAGTTACGGACTTTATTAGGTACATGTGCAAGATACGGACTGTATTAGGTTATATGTGCAAGTTTCAGACTGTATTAGGGAAGGTGTGCAAGTTTCAGACTATATTAGGGATGGTGTGCAAGATACGGACTGTATTAGGTGGATGTGCAAGTTACGGACTGCATAAGGGTAGATGTGCAAGTTTCAGACTGTATTAGGGAAGGTGTCCATGTTTCGGACTGTATTAGCGAATATGTGCAAGTTTCGGACTGTATTAGCGTAGATGTGCAAGTTTCGGACTGTATAAGAGTAAATGTGCAAGTTTCGGACTATATTAGCGTAGATGTGCAAGTTTCAAACTGTAATAGCATAGATGTGCATGTTTCGGACTGTATAAAAGTAATGTGCAAGTTTGGGACTGTATTAGCGTAGATGTGCAAGTTTCGGACTGTACTAGCGTAAAGGTGCAAGTTTCAGTGCAAGTTTCGGACGGTATTAGCGTAGATGTGCAAGTTACAGACTGTATAAGAGTAAATGTGCAAGTTTCGGACTGTACTAGCGTAAATGTGCAAGTTTCGGACTGTATTAGGGTAGATGTGCAAGTTTCGGACTGTATAAGGGTAGGTGTGCAAGATTCGGACTGTATTAAGATAGATGTGCAAGTTTCGGACTGTATTACGATAGATGTGCCAGTTTCAGACTGTACTAGCGTAGATGTGCAAGTTACGGACTGTAATAGGGTAGATGTGCAAGTTACGGACTGTATTAGCGTAAGTGTGCATGTTTCAGTCTGTATTAGGGTAAATGTGCAAGTTACAGACTGTATTAGCGTAGCTGTGAAAGTTTCAGACTGTATTAGCGTATATGTATTAGTTACGGACGGTATTAAGCAGATGTGCAAGTTACGGACGGTATTAGGTAGATGTGCAAGTTTTGGACTTTACTAGGGTAGATGTGCAAGTTACAGACTGTATTAGGTAGATGTGCAAGTTTAGGACTTTACTAAGGTAGATGTGCAAGTTACAGACTGTATTAGGTAGATGTGCAAGTTACAGACTGTATTAGGTAGATGTGTAAGTTACGGACTGTATTAGGTAGATGTGCAAGTTACAGACTGTATTAGGTAGATGTGCAAGTTACGGACTGTATTAGGTAGATGTGCAAGTTTAGGACTTTACTAGGGTAGATGTGCAAGTTACAGACTGTATTAGGAAGATGTGCAAGTTACAGACTGTATAAGGTAGATGTGCAAGTTACGGACTGTATTAGGTAGATGTGAAAGTTTAGGACTTTACTAGGATAGATGTGCAAGTTACATACTGTATTAGGGTAGATGCGCAAGGTACGGACTGTATTAGGTAGATTAGCAAGTTACTGACTGTATTAGGTAGATGTGCAAGTTACATACTGTATAAGCTTAGATGTGCAAGTTACATACTGTATTAGGTAGATGTGTAAGTTACAGACTGTATTAGCGTAGAAGTGCCAGTTACGGACTGTATTAGGGTAGATGTGCAAGTTACGGACTGTATTAGCGTAGGTGTGCAAGTTTCTGACTGTATAAGAGTAGATGTGCAAGTTACAGATTGCATTAGCATAAATGAGCAAGTTACGAACTGTATTAGGTAGATGTGCAAGTTACGGACTGTATTAGCGTAGATGTGCAAGTAACGGACTGTATTAGCGTAGGTGTGCAAGTTTCAGACTGTATAAGGGTAGATGTGCAAGTTTCGGACAGCATTAGCGTAAATGAGCAAGTTACGGGCTGTATTAGATAGATGTGCAAGTTACGGAATGTATTAACGTAGATGTGCAAGTTACGATGTGCAAGTTTCGGACTGTATTAGGGTAGATGTGCAAGTTACAGACTGTATTAGGTAGATCTGCAAGTTGCGGACTGTATTAGGTAGATGTGCAAGTTTTGGATTTTATTAGGGTAGATGTGCAAGTTACGGACTGTATTAGGTAGATGAGCAAGTTACGGACTGTATAAGGTAGATGAGCAAGTTACAGACTGTATTAGGGTAGATATGCATGTTACGGACTGTATTTGCGTCGGTTTGCATGTTTCGGTCTGTATTAGCGTAGGTTTGCATGTTTCGGTCTGTATAAGCTTAGGTGTGCAAGTTACAGACTGTATTATCGTTGGGGTGCAAGTTACGAACAGTATTAGGCAGATGTGCAAGTTATGGACGGCATAGGTAGATGTGCAAGTTTTGGACTTTATTAGGGTAGATGTGCAAGTTTTGGACTTTATTAGGGTAACTGTGCAAATTACGGACTGTATTAGGTAGATGAGCAAGTTACGGACTGTATTAGGTATATGTGCAAGTTACAGACTGTATTAGGTAGATGAGCAAGTTACAGACTGTATTGGGTAGATGTGTAAGTTACAGACTGTATAAGGGTAGATGTACAAGTTACGGACTGTATTAGTTAGATGTGCAAGTTTCGGACTGTATTAGGTAGATGTGCAAGTTACTGACTCTATTAGGTAGATGTGCAAGTTACGGACTGTATTTGGTAGATGTGCAAGTTACATACTGTACTAGCGTATATGTGCAAGTTACGGACTGTATTAGCGTAGATGTTCAAGTTACGGACTGTATTAGGGTAGATGTGCACGTTACAGACTGTATTAGCGTAGATGTTCAAGTTACGGACTGTATTAGGGTAACTGTGCAAGTTACGGACTGTATTAGGTAGATGAGCAAGTTACGGACTGCATAAGGGTAGATGTACAAGTTTCGGACTGTATTAGTTAGATGTGCAAGTTTCGGACTGTATTAGGGTAGATGTGCAAGTTACTGACTCTATTAGGTAGATGTGCAAGTCACGGACTGTATGAGGAAGATGTGAAAGTCTCGGACTGCATTAGGTAGATGTGCAAGTTACGGACTGTATTAGGTAGATGTGCAAGTTACATACTGTACTAGCGTAGATGTGCAAGTTACGGACTGCATTAGCGTAGATCTTCAAGTTACGGACTGTATTAGGGTAGATGTGCATGTTACGGACTGTATTAGCGTAGATGTTCAAGTTACGGACTGTATTAGGGTATATGTGCAAGTTACGGACTGTATTAGTGTAGGTGTGAGTTGCCTGAAGTTGGCTATGAGATCGGCACCTGGATCTGCATTGAATGTTGATCCACAATTGCCGATCTCATAGCCAACCTCACGCAACTGTAGGTGTGCATGTTTCGGACTGTATTAGCGTAGATGTACAAGTTACAGACTGTATTAGTTATATATACAAGTTACGAACTGTATTAGGTTAGATGTGCAAGTTATGGACTGTATTAGCGTAGTTGTGCAAGTGTAACGTGCACCGAGTGGATTATGCACACAATTACTAATACATATGATTGTAAGAATTTTCCTTGGGCTACTTGCCGTTTGATTAAAGATAAATGGTGAAATTATTTTTCTCAAGCTACTTTGCTTGATGATTTGATGACAAATGATTGAACAAATGATTCGTGTTTAAAAAGAATAATCACGTACAATTGACTTCTACATATAAAACCAATTATAAATGTTTCGAACTAAAGTTTCAAACTAACGTTGCGCACAACACTAAACACTATGCCCTGAACACTGTTTTAAATATAAAACTAGTTCTGCAGCACTCCAAACAAATGCCCAGGACTCTTGTTTTAAATAAATAAAACTAGTCCTGCAGCACTCCAAACTCGAAACTCCGAGCTGCACCAAAGTATCAGACTTACGTCTCAAACAGTTGCTCAGGACTCTGTTTTAAATAAATAAAACTAGTCCTGCAGCAATGTTCCAATCCTGTCCCAACATCTGTCTGAGACAAACAATGGTACCCAACAGACTACGACCCGGGGCACTATTCACAAGTTTCAGAGGGTTTGCAACTCTGAGTTCAAAACTGCACTTCTTAGAATCCCTCATTCACTTGTGACACTTGGTCCAAAGTCCCAGCCTGTATTACCAAATGATAGTAATTAATTAATTAATTAATTAATTATGCAGGGTCTTCTTGCAGCTCCTTCTCCGTCGAGTTGTAACACAAGACTGACCCAGAATACTAGCGGTCGGCTGCTTATATAGCATAAGTCACATGGCCTTGTCACATGACTTCAATCGGGCATTTTTAGTGTTGTTCGACCACATAATGATGTTTGAGATTATGCGATTCCATTGCATTAGCATCCTTAATCAAATTCAATGAGCGTCTGCCTGACAGTTTATAACAACGTTTTCTGTACGTTTATTAATGTAACTTAATAAACAATAAGGAATACTTAGACCATTCATATAATATGAAATAAGGCACTGCCTAAAAGGGTATTTATCAATTTCAATCAATGTATATGTAGATTATTTAATATCAGTGTGTCGGGATAAGATCTATAACTGTCAAAATAATAAATTGCCATGAAGTTTAATAGAAAATATAGCATTTTTATCGTTTCATATATGGCCCAAAATATGTAAGTCTGTTTGTAAGTCCATGTGCAAGTCCGCTCAAAGAAGTATATAGAATCTATGTAGGTCCTTACTTGGATGTTGAATATTTGCTGTCGTAACCATCAGTTACCAAAGATATGGAAGGATTTGTTTAAACTTATTTATTTTTACTTTGATTGTGAAACAAGTTCTTACAACTTAGACAATCCTGGCTCGAAGACTTCCTGGTTAGAACCAGTATTAAGCATATGTGGGAATGTGTCTTGCTCGAGGAGCCATGGTGGAGGATCGAACCCACGACCCTCTGATCATGGGTTTGGTGCCCTACTACTGGACCACGCGCTCCGCACAAAGAAGGATAACCAAGTAACCAGAAATAAAGACATGTTTTTTTAGTATTTCTTAAATTTTGATGTTGTATATTTGCTGTAATCTAGAGTGCCAAAAGACAAAGAAGGATAATGAGTAACCAGGGATAGAGACATTTTTTATGTTTCTAATTTTAACTACAATGTGAAAAATTATTTAGCATTAATGTTTTTTTTCTAGGATACCAAAGACATATAACAAGTAACCTCAGTTACCAAAGGTATATAGCGGGATACAAATGGACTTATTTTTGCAGAGGTGCTACTTTTTTGTCGAATCTATTTTTGTTTAGGGAATAAATTGCCACCAAATATTTTTTATGTGTTTCATTAATTATATATTAGTGTAACAGTCTTTTTAAGTGGTATACAGTAATACTTAATTTTTCAAATTCGTTTGAATCAGTAACATAAACCAGTGACTGGTTGAATAATCCACTTTTTGAAATATATCACCAAAAAGATTTTATGTATTTGGGGAGCTGTTTTTCTATTTAACCATATTAATAAGAGATATCAATTATTCATATAGGTGATATCACTTATTTGAATAGAGGATATATCTTATTCTTATTCGAATAAGTGATATCACTTGTACTATAAATGATATCACCTATTCAGTTAAGTAATATCACTTATTATGGTTATATACCTTGTAGTAAAACAACCAATAGATGTACATATTTAGGTGCAGTCCTTAAAGAATTATTTGGTAAAATAATTTGTACAGAATGTTTTAAACAACACTTACATTCATATTATCATGTGTCAATTGGCTATGGGCACTCATGTTAACAGTATTGGTAAAGAAAGGTTGGCATTGAATTTACACCATCTATTACACTTTTATTTAAATGTTGACAAATATAATGGAGTTTTTAGTTTGTACAACTTTGTAAGGGTGTCAAGACCCCCACCAGCACTTGAACCTGGAGCTCTTTTCAAACAGAAAAGTGTGCTAGCTTACACTATAGAGATGTACCCCGACACCACAAACCAAGTATTATCTGAATATGTGATAACTAAGACCACCCTTAAAATGTGTTTGTTTGCCACTTCCAACCCATACCAGATAAGAGGTGGGAAGGTAAATAGGGGGACTTGTTTCATTTGCAACCAATCTGAAAAGGATATGGACTATAGCAATATATTGAAATCGTGTTATATCACAATATGGCATATCGTGTATAAAATGCCTTAATCAACTGTATTTATCAATTGTATTGCAATACAGCAAGTAACCAACTAAAATCATTTTCAAACACAGAAGTATGCATGTTCAGTACTGTGCTTGCTTTAACATACAATCAGTGTTGTAGAGGAGCTAGTTAAGTATTTACTGGAAATCCCCCATCCTGTAAAACCGCACCAGTGGTCATATGGTAGAGCATCAGCCTCTCTAGTGGAAGATCGTATATTCGATCCCCAGCCCAGTTATCACCATTTCTCAAGCAGTACACAGCCCTACAAAATATTTTAATTAAGCCAAAATGGCAAAAAAGTATCAAATGAATGGCATGGTATTACAACTGTTTAATCTAAATGCTGCTTTTCAAGTATTTAAACAGTTCCAACCAATCTGTCTACTCTGCATTTTAAAGAAATTATAGTAACATAGGAGTATAATATGTATATAAAAAAAGTAAGAAAATGTGTGGTTGCTAAATAGAAGTGATCACGTCTTTATATGTTCTACTGTTTTAGCTATGGGAAAAACATGCTTTTTACTTTCATTTCGAATACAATAATTGAAAAAAGATCACTGTAAAATGTACTTAAGAAGCAAGATGCTATTAGTTGCCTCAGTATTTTCATACAGATAAAAACAAACATTTCTATAGAGATATGTTTTCCCTGTCGTCAAGTCTGTTACTATGCTGTCAACCAGTGCATCACTAGCTGTTGATATAGGCTGCTACCATGTTGTCAACCGGTGCACCACTCACTAGCTGTCACAAAAGTCTGATACTATATTGTCAACCAATGCATCATTAGCTGGCACAATAGTCTGAAACTATGTTGTCAACCGATGTATCACCAGCTGTCACAATAGTCTGATACTATGTTGGTAACCGATGCATCACTTAGTTGCATAATAGTCTGATACTATGTTGTCAACCGGTGCATCACTAACTGGCACAATAGTCTGATACTATGTTATCAACCGGTGCATTACTAGCTTGCACAATAGTCTGATACTATGTTGTCAACCGATGCATCACTAGGCAGCATAATAGTCCGAGTCTATATTGTTAACCGGTGCATTACTAGCTGGCACTATCATTCTGAAAATGAAGTATCGCAATATGCAACGCCGATGAAAAACCGCCAATGCACAGCCCAATCAGGCAGCAGGGAAAATAACAGTTGCCATCTCCAGGCGCATTGTAAACCCTTATAATTCTTCCTTTCTACCTTACTTACACTGCAACACACTAACCCGAAGATAATGTGCAGGCACAAAGTGCACATATTTACAAGTATTTTACAGGCACTTTAATTTCTTTGCTGGATTATCCCCTTCGCAATCAGGGATGTCAAACTCTTCATGAATGCGATAGAAGCTTATTTCACTTATCAACATCACGGGAATGACTCTCCTTGGACACGGGACCAATTGCTTTAAATCCCCTTCTAAGGACTGCATGCTTTTAAAGTGACAGCAGTCATCCATCCGAGTACTAACCCTGTACTTCGTTGCTTAACTTCCAACTTACAGTCGGTGCACTTCAACCATGTCACTACAAAAGCTAGCTTAACAGCAAGGCTGTTGTAAGTGACCTATATACATTCAATACACTCCTCCCCTCTTTAACCTTTAGGGCTTAGCCCCCATTTGCACAAACTGTGGCTTCCCGCAGTTCCTGGCTATATCCAGTCCCATCCCAAGAAAAGAGATATTTGTGCAGACACAGGTCCGAAAGTTAATCCTCGTCTCCATTAAAGTGACAGCAGTCACCCATCCGAGAACTAACCCTGTACTTCATTGCTCAACTTCCAATACAGTCAGTGCACTTCAACCACGACGCTATAATAGTTAGCTTAACATGTTGTAAGTGACATATGTACATGTACATTCACTACACTTTCATTTACTTGCCCGAATAAGGCACTGTGATGAAACCAACCGAGGATGAAACTGGAGGCCACTGGATCCTTAAGCAATAATGTATCCTAACAACGGCGACACGATTTACCCCATACTAACAAATAAAATCAAAGGCCTGAAGGGCCTGAGGGAAGGCTCGCTGCTTGTGTTAATTCGAAAATGTAGGTTCGGAAAATTGGAAAACTTAGTTAGACTTCTGATATGTTAAAAGGTAGTGCGACATATTGCACGTCTCTAGGGAGCCTTTTAAAGATTTTTATTTTGCGTCTCCCGAGACGTGCAACCGCGGAAGCTGATTTTACCAACTGGAAGTTCCCAACGGAATCTGTTGGGAAGGTTTCACGACTTTAAAATCCAAACAATTGACATATTATCAATGAGAATTAAAAAAATAACATTAAATACATGGATCCGTGATAAAATTATATGAAGTGCACGTTAAGTATACCGATAAACCGATCTCAAACACGAGAGGGGTCTCATTTCAGGTGAATATGTATTGTCCGCCATTATCATCTGACATCGAGTGTTCCGAATGAATCATCAACATGTTGTATAACAACAGATGCCTTTATATTATGAAATCGAAGATTGCACGGTGCCGGTCTATTTTTGTTTAGTTTTAATCGAACAGTTTACATTAATTTTATGGTGTGTTTTTTTTGTAATACTTATTAATATAAGTTATATATGATATGATAAGTTCTGTGTTTGATAACTTTAAATTTTATAAAGAAAAACAATAGAAAAATGCAATATATAGGCAGAGACTGATAGGCTAATATCAGTGCAACATACATGGCTGAAATTTCGGATGACACCTTTAGTATTTCTTTAAAATATTTTGAACCTTTGTCTGGATTTAACAAAGATGATAAAAGTTTATGTCTATATCCAATTATGTTTCTCCCGTTTTTATTACGGGTTGAAAACAAAATAAAATTGGCTTTTTACGATTTTGTTTTATTTTAACAAAAATGGTATTGTGTAGTTGTTTTAACAAAAACATTTTAGCAACACACCAGATATTTTTTTGCAGAAATATGAAGATGTACGTTTTCGATGGATGGAAAAAAAATTGCATAGATATTTAACCTTTTTTGTGCTATTTCCTACTTTAAAAGTGGACTAAATATGAGAAAATGGTCACACAAAAATAACTGTAAGCAAAATTTGAAATGCTTCTGTTTTCCTTTTTTTTTTTAATTTAAGAAAAAGAAAAGTTTACCATCTAAACTCCTTCCTTTCGATACCAAAAGGACAAGCATATTTTGTTAGGGTCAGTGGGGAATCGAGCGCCAAATGTGCCATCAGAAATTTAGACAAGCAAATGCAATCACTTATTTCTCTATATGGGTGTTTATTACTTTTCGAAAAATTTAATAAGTGATATATTACACTTAATTGCACTACTGCCCAAACCATGCTGATATACATTTTAGCCAACAGTTGCTCTATGTTGGGCAAGTCGATTGGGCGTTGTTAGGATTATAAAATAAATGCTTACCTACCAAACCGATTTTTTAAAGAATGAGCACCTTGAATTTCGTTTTTCGCTTCAAGAACTTTCTAATGGGATATTACGTATAGATCTAAACATAGGATCTTAAATATGTCATTGAGATGCACCGGACATATTGATCTTACGATGGTCATAAACGCATCTCAGTCTCTTTGTTTTCCTAAATGAGCACCTTGAATTTCGTTGTTCTCTTCAAGGACTCTCTAATAGGATATTACGTATAGATCTAAACATAGGATCTTGAATATGTCATTGAGATGCACCGGACATATTGATCTTACGATGGTCATAAACGCATCTCAGTCTCTTTGTTATCCTAAATGAGCACCTTGATTTTCGTTTTTCGCTTCAAGGACTCTCAAATAGGATATTACGTATAGATCTAAACATAGGATCTTAAATATGTCATTGAGATGCACCGGGCATATTGATCTTACGATGGTCACAAACGCATCTCAGTCTCTTTGTTATCCTAAATGAGCACCTTGAATTTTGTTTTTGTTTCAAGGATTCTTAAATAGAATATAACATGTAGATCTAAAAATAGGATCTCAAATATGCTCCACTTTTGTTCATCGCATTCTCATTATGCTTCTGAAGAGGTGTTATTATTGTTTTTCCCGATGGCCTTAAAGCAAAATCATATATGATTCAGAGTTGTGTAGGGACTTTTGTCAACAACAATATCTTAAACTGTGTATATATTATATAAAATAGAAATATATAACAAGCTAATGCAGTGTTGAGACACATGTACATTTATACAGCTAATTAATTGTTTTTAGGTCTAATTATATGATCTATCAATAAATTAGTCTTGGTGTCATGTAAAGAATGACGAATTCAGTAGAATGTTCTGATTTTTAGTTAAAGCAAGAAAACTGCTATCGAGAATATTTGTAACTGACGTTTCCATTATTTAGTGTCCATTGTGTAACATACCTTTGTTTGAATTAGAAATGTGAATGCAGGCTATCTTGTTTATTACTATCGAGTTTGGTTTCCTAAAAACTTACAAATTTTAAAACTATGAATTTGATGGAAACAAAAAAATATGTTAAATATACTTAAACTAAGATATAGATGGTCGTACTTTTGTTTTTCAAAATGAGCCTTTTTTAAGGTGTTGTTGTTTTTGTGACTTCAAACATGTCACCATTCCACAGCTTTTTGCTGCTGTTAAAGATACAGAAAACTAGTACAATGTTTAAACAAATAATACTTCAAAAACCTTGGCGGGGAAAACTACCAAGCTCTTACTCTAGTTACTGTCGCACTTCATGTCTGTTTAATATAGTTATATATATTGTTAGTCTGGTTGTCAGGAGAGATGGGATCTATTGCTATTTGGTTAGTTTTATAAATTATCATGACAGATAAAATTACATTTTTGTCCATGAATGTTCAGGGTCTTGCTGATAAAAACAAGAGAACAGATACATTTAATTTTCTTAAAGAAAACAAAAACTCTATCTATTTTTTACAAGACACGCATTTTACAGATAAAGAAATTAATTACATTCGCATTCTGTGAGGCTATGAACGTTATTTTAGCAATTTTACTAGCCAGTCTAGAAGAGTTGCCATTTTTTTAAATAATAATTTTGAATTTAATATTCACTCCAAAGAAACGGATCAAAATGGAAACAAACTAATAATGGAAACAAATAAAGCAAATACTTCTATAATCAAATTAAAATTAATATTTTAGCTAAAGATTATTCTTATATTATAGCAGGAGATTTCTACCTGGTTTTGAATCCAGATATAGATTGCTTTGACTATATACATTTAAATAATACAAATGCTCGAAATGCTGTATTAGAATTAATGGCGGAATGTAATTTAATTGATTGCTCGCGTGATCAAAATTTAGTAAAAAAAAGAATAAACATGGTTCAAAATTAATACTTAAAAGAAAGCTAGATTAGATTATTTTTTAATTTCTGAACCTCTTATGACAGACATTGTTAAAGTTGCAATTAAACCAGGGGTTACAGAACAGATCATTCGTTAATATTATTAACATTTGAATTTGGAAAGTTTAAAAAATGTAAAATCCTATTGGAAAATGAATTATTAAAAGATACAAAATATTTTGAAGAAATAAAAAAACCCAATTAGAATGGTGAAATCTCAATATGTTAAAGAAAATCAAATCGCAGATATACATACTATTGCAAACAAAGATAAAGAATTTGGTATAAATGATCAATTATTTTTTGAAGTACTTTTATAAAGAACAATATTGAATCAAAAAGAAAAGAATTTTAGACTTTACGACTTTAGAAAAAAATGGATTGGAATAAAATTCGATCACGACTAAAGAGGGTACAGGAAGGAGAAAAAAAATCTTTTTTTTTTATTTTGTAATTTAGGAAACAGAAATTTTATTTCGAAATCAATGATAAACATTAGAACTAGTAATGGCCAAATTATTAACTCGCAAAAAGAAATACTTAAAGAAACACAATTATTTTATAAAAAAATTATACTCATATAATAAAACCACCAATATAGATTTAAAGATTGTCCTCTCAAACGTTGATGTCCCTGTACTAGATGAAAATTTAAAATCATCACTCGAAGGCCCTGTTACTTACAAAGAAGTATTGCATTGTCTGAAAAAACATGCAGAATGATAAAAGTCCAGGTCTAGACGGTTTTACTGTTGAGCTTTTTTAAGTTTTTCTGGTATGATATAGGGGATTTCTTAATTCGTGTTATAAACGAAGGTATTATCAAAGGTGAACTGTCCATTTCCCAAGGACAAGGAGTCATTACATGTTTACCAAAAGGAAATATAGATAAACAACTTTTAAAAAACTGGCGTCCAATATCTCTTTTAAATGTGTCATTATTTAATCGTTTATTAAAGTCTCGTCATAGTATATACAATTTACAATAACATAAAATTACAGACATCATACAGTACACCATGTCACTCTTTAAAGAGTTACAAGAGACTGAGAAAAAACACATATTGTCTTTCGTAAAATTAAACAGCTTCTAAAACATTAAAAGAACAGTTATAATGTACACAGTGTTTGTTAATTAACAAACTCTTATACCTATATATACATTTATATAGTTGGTAAAATTTGAGCTATAGTTGTTAATCCTGAGCTAAATGCACCTATAACTATAGAAACACCACGCTCTAAAAATGTACTAAAGGAAACTTCCTAAAACAATTAAATTATGTAAACTGCACCAGGATGACGATAGAAGTGCTTATTAAAAAATATTTTAAGAAATAAATTATCATCTCAAATCAGATTTGCTATGACCTGATTAACAACCACTGCTCAAGTGTAAATAAAACAGTAAAACTAGATTAAAACATATTACTTCCTTATTCTATTACATATATACACTGTAAAACAACATAGATTCAACACATGTCTATCGGTAAAGATAACTTGATCTTATTTGTAAAATTTTAAAGCAGGTTTTGGCACATATCCTTATCAAATTTGGATTGTTGAATAGATAAACTAACTTTTGTTCATCTGGAAAGTCATTAAAATTTTGATTAAGTATTGAAGCATAATCAATCAATTGTAACCTTATATCATTATATAATGGACAAGTAAGAATTACATGAGTCTCATTTTCTACCACATCTTTACAAAATGGACACACTCTCTCACAAACTGGAAGTTGTTCATACCGACCCGTTTCTAATCGAATGGGTGACACTCCACATCGGAATCTTAATAAAGCTGATCTATGACTACGTGGTAAAAACAGTGTACAATACTTTTCAGTTTCAAAAGAACTTTTGAATAATTTGTAAGTACGTAACTTATTTCCACCTGTATTGCTTCTACTATGTTCAAGATTAACACTATTTAACCAATCAGTTTTATACTTAATCATATATGCACTATTAACACTATTAAGCATGTTTTGCTTTATTAAAACATTATCCATATTAGTTATATAATTGCAATCAATACTTGAGAAATTATTTTTCACTCTATATGCCCAATATTTACATCTATGAAAGTTTGTATTATAGCAATATGTGAATATGTGTTTATTAAAACGAGTAACCGGTATGAGATTCAGTCGAATCCAATATGTAGATACAATAGTTAACTGTCTTGCAAAGACAGGTTTCAATGCCATATCGCCAGCAATTGCAGCCGACGGAGCATTACGTGTCGTACCAAGAAACGCTCTCATAGCTCTGTGTTGTATAGCATCTATACATGAGAAAGATCGAGTTCCCCAAATGGCTGCACCGTAAGCTACAACGGACCATTCCATTGAGTCAAACAATTTTGTATACACATTATACGGCATACCTCCTAATGTTTTAAATTTTGCAATTAACAGGCCTAATGCTCTACTGGCTGACTTAGAAACAAAAGAAGCTGTGACATTAAAATCTAAAAATTCGTTTAAAGTCAGACCTAGATAAATATATTTATCATTCACATTGATATCAAATTCTCCACATTTAAAATCAAAACTTGTTTTTGTTATAGATTTAGGTCTAAAGTGGACAATATTCGTTTTCAATGGATTTATTGACATAAAGTTTGTGTGACACCAGTCTGATAATAAATTAAGCATACTCTGCAAATCTGTCTCATTTTCAGCCAGAAGAACAATATCATCAGCATATAATATTATACAAGCTTTGTTTTCACTACCAATATCTATTCCAATATCTAAGGCTTTCACTTAAGAAGCAAAATCATTAACAAAACAGTTGAACAGTAATGGAGACAAATAGCAACCTTGTCTTAGACCGGTTTTTACGTCAAACCAATCGGTTTTAAACCCATTTATACGGACGCAAGACGAAACAATAGTATATAAAGATTTAACAGCTTTAAACATTTTACCGTTCACTCCCATGTAACATAATTTATTCCATAGTAAATTTCTATTAACAGTATCGTAAGCCTTTTTGAAATCGATAAATGCTGTATACGTAGAGAGCTTCATTTTTATTCGAGTTTCGATAATGTTTATCAATGACGACGGATGATCTATTGTGCTTCTCTTTTTTCTAAATCCATTTTGTTCCACTTCTTATTTATTATTTGATTCGACCCACTTTGATAATCTTTGATTTAAAACATAGCAATACAGTTTATACATTGAAGGAGCAATTGTAATACCTATGTAAGACATGGGATCACGTGGATCGTTATTAGCTGATTACGGGATAGGGTTTACAATACCCTTACCCCATTCTGACGGAATACAATCGGTGGTAAAACAAACATTAAAAAGAATATGTAATATTGAAATAGCTGTATCATTTTTAAAAATTTCTGCTGGTAAACCATCTATACCACAAGCTTTATCTTTTTTTCGAATTAAAAACTGCTTTATGTATTTCAAAAATAGTAACACTATCTTCAAATTCAGGTATTAATTCATTATTCTCAATATTATATATTGTATTCTCATACAAACTGGCATCTGCAAGTATTGGCCTCTTCGAAATCCCGAATTCTCGTTGCGTGCGAGAGCGATATTTCGCGCGAGACTATGAGCTCAGCGGAATTCGTTTCACCGCGGCCGCTGCTGAAACAATGTAGATTTCACTTAAGTAAATTGGATTTTCATACATTAACAACACAAATATTTATTAAAGCAGTTTAATAAAGTTTAATTTTAGAGAGAATGCTAGTATCAATTATGGACTTAAGAAATGATGCGGTTGTTGACCATGATTACCTTTTTATTGTGACATTTATTACTGTTGTAAGTGGGTGGTGTTAGCATACTATATGATGTAAAATGGTGAGTGTGTCTGGTATATAAGTGTAAATTATTAAGAAAAGTTATTCTTGCAGAAGAAATTAATTAATTTGTTTCAAGAACATAATTTATTATAGATATATAAAGACGAGTTAGAAGTTTAGAACTCCGTCTCTGAGGCTGTTTTGTACCAGTTGTTGTAGCCTAGTTTCAACACAGAAACGAACATTCCCGCATAAATTAATCTGTACATGTTTCATAATATTTTTGTTTTATTTTATTTTTTTACTCATCAACTTTTTATTAGTGCACTGTTTGCTGCGCAGTTAGTAAATTATCAAATTCAAATCAGGAATGGAATTAAAGCAAAAACGGTCCATTATATATATTTAACGGTCTCATAGAGAATAATAAATAAAACCTTATTTGGCGAGAAAAAGAAAATGTATTTGACTGCTTTTTTATTCATTACCATGTCAAACTGGTGCACCCATGGCTGTGCACTGAAATGACTGATAATATGTTAATTTCATACCCTTTTAAAGAAAATTTGGATGAAGTGTTGTTGAGTGGTATTTTTAATATTTGCATAAAACTTTTTTTTGGTTTTATCATATTGTGTATTTTACCTATAACTAGTCCACATGACATCGTTACCCAGTATATTAGTTACTTGGACAAATATGATGGATATTGTCATATGGAATATATTTGCCTACAGTCATATTGCACAAAGTGTTTGCTACTGTCCAGTTACTGGCATCCTGCTGTGCTTTCATAATTCACCAACACTACAGTCACACCATGTGGTAATGAGAAAAAATATGCATATTGTACCCCAATTTGCATAATTCACCACAGGATTTATGACCCCAGGGTTTAAGATAGGATGTATGTTATATTGCATAGTATTATAAACAATAACTTAATTTAAACATTTTCAGTTATTTAGGGGGTCAATACCAATGGTAAGAAATTATGTAACGTCCGTCCCCTTTTTGTAACGTTCATTCCCTATATTAGAGTGACATTAAACAAAATCTCTAAATTTGTGTTCATTTTTTTTTGGAGGTGGGGAGGGGGGGGGGGGGGTGATTTTCATATCTTAGTTGCACTCTGCAAAATTATAAGATACTTAATACATTGAAAAAAAGCGAAATTGATTCCATAAATAAAATAAAAAGAATGTATATGCAGGTGGGGGAGGGGGTGGCGGACGTTACGGATGACGGACGTTCCATTTCCGTGTATATCTTTCCAAAATGACCATTTTATTTTACATTTTATAAAGTACTTCGGTATTACAGCAGGTGAATGTGTAACATTCTATTTATCTCCTTGGAAGAAAAAATAAGGATGCTGACGTTACAGTTTTTTTGTCACAAATTGAAATTTTCTGATTTTATGTATTATTTCACAAATACACTATTATTAAAGCAAATATATCTCCTCGTGGTCATGCATTAAAATGTGATACACGTAAATGTTGTAAATATGATAAAATCAAAATTGTATGTATATTATTTTATAATTTATAATAAATATATCAAATTTCTCGTTAATACAATAAATATATAAACAAAATAAAATGTATTTTAGTTACGTTTCAACCTTAAATAATAACAATCCAATACTATCACACACTAATTAAAAACAAATACCGTAAGTTTATGATTGTGACACCTAATCATGGTGTGAAACACTAAAGTTTATGCATTGACCTATGGGTTGTACGAAACCTCAGTTTGGGTGAACGAAACGTCTGTAATTCATTCAAAGCTCTCTTAAATAAAAGAAAATCATAGTTGTTTTGTTTTTTTGCAAAAAACTACATTTAGGTTATATTGATATGTTATAGTAATAATGTTTTGTTTTTTTTAAAAATCATTTACCTACATTTAAACAAAAAAATGCCCATTAACTGTACAACATGCATGTCGTCAATTTGGTCCGGAATTTGGTAGATAATACATCTATAAAAAGACAAAAATTATTAATAAAATCCGTCATGTTGCATGAACTATTAAACAAGTAAAATATAACCATTCCCTATTTGTAAATGATAGTAGAGATATTGATAAAAAATTAATACTAAACTTCTCAAGTTTACAAATTACCCCACCCATCACCAGAAATCAAGCATTAATTAAAGTATACAAACACGCACAAAACGATAAAAAGTAATTTTATTTTATCATGAGAAACTTATTTTTTATTTTCTTTCATATCTTGTATTGTTTTCTTTCTTTTCATGGCTGTTTTATGTAACTTTGTTGTAATTAAGTACTGTCAGAAACACCACCGCGGTTTGTTATGGTGTGACGCGATTCCCCTGAGCTCAAGTCACGCACAGATCCCGTCACGCACGAGAGTGAGATTTCACCTTTTTGAATTGGAGAATAGCACAAAGGATAAAACATGTTTTACCACATATTATTAATGAAGATCAAAGTTTTTTTATCTGGCAGATATATAGGTGAAAATATAAGATTATTGTATGACCTTATGTTTTATGTTGAAAAACAACATTTAACTGGAATGCTTCTTTTAATCGATTTTGAGAAAGCGTTTGATTCCGTTAGTTGGTCTTTTATTTTCTCAGTTCTAGAGTTTTTCAATTTTGGCTCTTCAATTAAAAAATGGATACAGTTATTTTATACAAATGTTGAATCATGTGTAATTGTTAATGGGCATTTATCCACAACGCGGTTGTAGACAAGGTGATCCATTATCCTCATATATTTTCATCATATGTGCAGAGATCCTGGCTGTCCTGATTCGAACCAACCCTGATATAAAAGGAAAAAAAAAAAAAATACATAATTTTTGATTTCACAATATGCTGACGATACTTCTCTCATGTTGGATGGGTCTGAGAAATCTTTAATAAACACTCTTAAGGTATTAAAATTTTATGCAGAGATCTCCGGCCTTAATGTAAATGTCGAAAAAATAAAAGCAGTTTGGATAGGTTCAATGAAAACAAGTGACTTAAAAGTATGTGAACAATGGAATCTATCTTGGATTAATGAGTTTACGGTATTGAGAATACACTTTTCTGTTGATTTATATTAAATTGTTAACATAAACTATGAAGATAAAATACAACAGAGTAAACAACTTTTAATAAATGGGTAAAAAAGAATCCTTACCCCAATAAGAAAAAATACAGTTTTAAAAAGTCTTGCGATATCGAAACTAAATGATTTAATTTTAACATTACCGAATCCAAAAGATAATCAAATAAAATAATTAAATTCAGTATTTTTTAGATTTTTATGAAAAGGGCAACCTGGTACAGTCAAACGTTCGGTAGTTTGCCAGTCGTATTTGAAAGGAGGTTTAAAAATGGTTAACTTAGAATTATTTATTTCCTCTCTAAAACTGACATGGATAAGACGTTTATTAACAACTGCCAAAAAAATTTGGATATTTTAGAAAGAATGTATCCGTTTATATTAAACTTCACCGCATTTGGTTCAGATTTTATTAACAACCACATCACTAGAATTCATAATCACTTTTGGAAAGATATTTTCATGTCATACAAAAAGTTTTCATCAAACATCGAACCTACCACATGTTTTTGTTTACAAAGTTCATACCTTTGGTACAACCCTAATCTTAAGGTAGGAGGCTCGAGCATTTTTTTTTACAAGCATTGGATTTCTAAAGGAATATTAGTTATAAATGACCTAATGAATAGCAATGGCAATTTGAATACCATAAGATAATTCATCAACAAGTATAATATCAATACAAATTTTCTTATATTTGAAGGGCTTATTGCATCAGCAAGACAATACATAAATAAATTTAAGTGTCAACACTTAGCCAGTAATTGCCAGAACCCTATATGTCCACTTCCAGTCTTGACTATTGTTAAAGATAAAAAGGGTTGTAGAGCAATATATTAAACTTTTTTTTTCTTCAGAAAATAGTGAACCTTCTTTAAAATGTAAATGGGAAGAGGAGTTAGATATAAGAATTAATTTAAGATGGTCAACATATTATGCTCTACCATTTAGTTTCACTACAGATACGAATTTACAATGGTTGCAATATAGAATCAACCATAAACTATTTGGTACAAACTCACTCCTGAAGAAAATGAATATCGCTGTTTCAGAAATGTGTACATTCTGTCATACAGAAATTGAAACCATAAAACATCTATTTATAGACTGTGCAACATCAAAACAATTTATGTCTAGTCTTGTTGACTAAGAAAAGAACAGTGCTATTTTTTACAAACTGGTCAATTACTGATATTCTATTTGGAAACAAAGAGTTTGACCTAGTGTTGAATAAATTATTATTTATAACAAAATAAATCATCTTCAACCCAAAAATTAAATAACTAACTCTGTTTAACAAACTTTAAACACACAAAGATATATAGCAAAAGTAAACTTTAAATTGGTAGGATTTGATGCTCTTTGGGAGGTCTATAAGCCTCTTGTAATCTAAGATACATTATTGATTCCACTCCGGGTTTTTGTGGTTAAATTGCTTTAAATATTTATACAATCAAGTACAGTAGACTTGATCCTTCCAATCTTTTTTTTCTATACAATTATTATTGTTATTATTATAAAAAAATGCTACTATTTAGTATTTAAAGAACATGAAAAAAAACAAGCAGTTTTATCAGTCTCTGATGATTTTAATGTCTATAAATAAGTAAATGTTACATAATTCTTTAAATTAGAAATATATAATGTTTCATAGTTATTCTTCGAGATAATATATATTGTATAAATATGTAACATACAACATATATGTCTATGTTGAAAACTTCAATGAAGTTATCTTAATTTTTATACAACGACGGAGAGCGGGTTTCTGTTTCACCAGCATTGTTTTTGGTTTACCGTTTTAACCGATTGTAGAATGGTGATTCAACTATTCAGTAACCGAGTATGTTGATGAAACATAAGCCTGCTCTCTGTTTTGTTTTTTTTTTAGGGTTTTTGTTTTTGAGGATTTTTTCTTTTTCACAAACAGACAAAAGAGCAAACTTTCCTTGTAAATAAATAAAAACAATGTTAGTACAAAATGAAACAATATGGTATATATAGTCAATGTATAACTTATTTGATACCAATAACAATACACACACACACACACACACACACACACACACACACACACACACACATATATATATATTATGAAGTTGACAAACAAACAGCAATGTAAACCACTAACCTTTTATATGTGTTGTGTCCGCGACGTTAAATCCCAGGGTTGAAATCTTTGTCTAAGGCGCCAAAACGTAAGCCTATGTACTACTATAGCAATACTAAGAACAAACACGTGGCTTCATAAATAGTACTTTTAATTCTTTGCAACAGATAGCAAGGTGCCAGGCTACAGACCAGAGTGCCCACTCCGTACGAGACTGAATTCTCTGGTCAAAAACGCCCAGTTTATATAGGCCCCACACCACATACAACAATATTTCACTGCGACTTTTAATGCAGGTTAAACTTGTAAACAAATCAATCAAGCTTTCATTATGTCCCTAAATATACGCACATGCCCTTTCATGTGGATTTTTGATCGACTGCTTGGAGCATGGCGGTACATGTGTTCCGTGGAACACATCGGTAAACTCATCAAACTATACATGGCAGGTTTAAATCATGCCACTTTCTAGCAACATGCTGAGATTATTGCTAAAGTGATGACGTACAGCCTGACCCACATGGAGCAGAGCAGATTGACCTGGACCAGTTGCAATACACATTAACAGCATGATGACCGATGTTAACACATTACCACTTTTGGGTTCAGAATCTTATTCACCAAATGGAGCCCAAATTGTAATTTTATTTCCAGTATTTACAGATAAACAAGTACGATATTCAAAGTATATACAGGATTAGAATGAAAAAATACAATTATAAAGAGACGTTTTCTAAAAAATGGGTATTTATATGAACTGTTGTAAAATGTATCCAGATTGATATATTTTGGCAAAGAACGCAGTACAGTAGCTACTTGTCGGGGAAATAGCTTGTATTATTGTTAGAACATTCCTGGTCCAATTGTTTCATAGCTACTTGGCACCTGCTAATTATTTTTGACAGAACTTCTAATATAGAAATATGGTACAATAATAAATATGATTCATAAAAAATATTATAAGAATTATTACATGGTTACACATTATTCATGAGATCCTCCAAGATCTCTTAAAGTAATGCCTATTGTCCCCCATATCTCCAAAAGTATTTGCAAAATTTCCCCAAAAGTGTTTTGTAAATGTTCTCCAGATCTCTGAAAGTATTTCCACTGTTCCCTAGATATCCAAAAGTTTTTAGACAAAGTTCCATGAAAGTACTAAATAGTGTTCATTATTATTTACACATCGTCATAATAAGCAAAATCCATGCACTGTTTTCTTTTCCTTGTCCTTTTTGCAGGCAGATAAGGTTCACTCTCTACATCTCTTGTCTCTGTATGGCAAACGTCTTGACAAGGGCTCTTTGAATATGTATGTAATCCTCAATATCAAGTTCAATGAAATCGTGTTTGACTTCACTAGGGAGGACACATAGGATATCTTTAAGTGAAATGCCCAAATTTGACCCCGGGAACACGACTTCTACAACGTTTTCAGAAGACACCCATAGTAACAATGCTTCATGTAAAATATCTAAGGTCTATGGCTTGAACTTTGATAGAAAAAGTGTTGTTTTTTTTAAGATTCCTTAAAAATGTGATTATAAACACTGTAGCAGGGGGCTTTGTGGTTCAATCACGCTGGTTCAATAACATGTCCATTATTTTGTGGTTATATAAATGCTGTGCAAGTTTGCGTGGTGTGTACAGTGGTATAGCATCGGACCAAGGATAGAAGGGTTGATCCTTTTCTACCAAGAAAGTTGAAATAACTTGTTTCTCAATGGAAGTAAAATAAATAAATTTAAAACAAAACAAGAAATGTCACTGGTAAGTGTTGCATGCCACCCAAATGGTCTGTGAAAAATAACAATATATGTTATAATAGGTAGCGATGTATCCATGAACATCAAAAGTAATGGACTGATGTTTCAGACTACCGGTAGACATGCAATTTCATGTTTTTTTAACATTAAAGCATGACCTTGACCTGTTTAACCTTGACCTTGACATTTGATGACATGCTGATCACTTGTGTCAAGCTATTTTAAAGTCCGTTAATGTAAGACAAAGTTGATTAATTGAGCCAAGTGTTTTTGAAACCCATCCATGTATGATAAAGTTAAAGGACGGTCTCAAACAGATTCAAAGTCTTGTCATACATACTAAAAGTGTGACCTTGACATTTGAGGTACGGGTCTAGGTCTTACTTATGACACGTCGTCAAATTTGAGGTACGGGTCTAGGTCTTACTTATGACACGTCGTCAAATCATCTCGATAAATTGAGCCAAGTTAAAGACAAAGTCACAGATCAGACACGCACTATCAAACAAATTGAAAGTGTGACCTTGACCTCTGGGTCCTACATGCGACACTTAATTATGTCATGTTGATCAACTGAGCCAAGTGTTTTTAAAATTTATCCATAGATGACAAAGTTACAGACCGGACAAGAATGACTGAAAGTGTTGTCAAACAAAGTTAAATTGTGACCTTGACCTTTGAAGTGGGAGTCTGGGTGTCTGGGTATTAATTGGAACACGTTGTCATGTTATGTTGATCAATTGCAGCAAGTATTTATAAAATCCATCTATGCACGACAAAGTTACTGGCCGGACATGAAATCTCAGACAGACTGAAAGTGTTGTTAAATAAACTTGAAGTGTGACCTTGACCTTTGAGGTAAGCATATAGGTCTTACAGGTGACACGTTGTTATGTTATGTTGATCATTTGTAGCTAGTATCATTAATCCATTTATGAATGACAAAGTTACAGGCCGGACACTAAATATCATACAGACTTAAAGTGTTGTTAAACCCACATTGTGACCTTGACTCATCAACAAAAAAATACAGCTGGTTTAAAATGTCCTATGGTGGAATTAACACTTTCTTAATCACAAGTTCTTTCACCTACACGTTCCGTATATCTATATCGCGATCAAAACTGCTTACGTCATATGAATGTTAAAACTGTTATTCAAATACACTAATATTGTATTTAAGATACTACTACCGACCCCGGATTATCGTAGATTTAGCGTCAATCGTCCCTCGTGTTGATGGCTGTTTAAATAGGGTTATCTTCCCTAGAACTCTGTTTTGAGTTATCTGGCTTTACGTCGCCTCGTACCGACTATCTTCGACTGTACTCCGACGCCAGGATCGTCAATTCGTCTATATAAGGATTATGTGGGTTGTTGTCCTTATGGCGGTACTACCGCCAGCCGTCTTCCTGTCACGTCTATACGTCGTTAACGTAGCGGACACATGTCTCGCGTACGTCAAAAAAACGGCTACCCCCCCCCCCCGTATATATATATATAAACTCAGATTTACTAGTTACTCAATACATAATGACATTGCATCTATTTCTTACCATCTATCAATTTCATGGCATTTTCTTCAATATATAATTACAATGCATTCAATTCTTACTATCTAACAGTTTCATGGTATATTTATCAACATATTATTACAGTGCATTCAATTCTTACCATCTAACAGTTTCATGGTAGATCCCAAAGTAGCAATTATATCTGTACCTAATTTCTCATTTATAATATAAACAATCACGAACCAATTCTGTAACTATTCACTTTGTGAATATCAGAATAAGCTTCCACAAAATTTAATTACACATATCAATCAATTCTATCATGATGAATTTCAATACTTCATCGTCAACACAATATCAACAGCTCAAAATACGTTTTCAGATCCTCGGCCTATATTCTAACAAAAACAACTCTCAATACCGCGGTTGTGAAATTTAATTACAGACATTCTCATCGAAATGGATATGAAAAAATTATACAACTTTACTTAGATCTGATTACGTCAAAATATATATATGAAACATTTAAATAACTCAATAATATACAACATAATATAACATTCACATACCCATCTGCCGTTATGTAATGGAACGGTAACATTCTGTTTTCCTCTCGTCACAACAATTCCGAAATATGTTTTTTTCTGCTAGACTGGACGGAGTTCGCATAATACAGTCAGATATCGTGCAAATAATGAATCAACAACTTTCAAAATATCGTACGATATGGTACGATGCGGCTTTTACGCTATAAGGCCCAATGTAAATTTAAATTAGTTTTATAAATAATAAATCCGTTTAATTATTCTTACTTTCTGAATACTTAATGGGATTTCCTGAAATAAACATCAAAATAATTTATTCTTTAATCAAAGAGTGAATATGTTAAAATATCTTAAAAACGTTTCTCCTATCGATCCATCGATACGTTTCAACAAACCCACGCTACCTGCTCTAAATATAGCCTATATCATTCCAATAGACACGTACTAGCTTACACTACTAAATTAGGCTACAACAACCTAACTATTTTGTTACCTGTGGGTCTTACTCGCGACATGTCATCATGTTATGTTGATCATTTGTAGCAAGTATCATTACATTAAAATTCATCTATGCATAACAAAGTTACAGGCCGGACACGAAATCTCACACAGACTCAAAGGGTCGTCAAACAAACTCAAATTGTGACCTTAATCTTTGATGTACGGGTGTGGGTCTTACAAGTCAAGCAAGTATCAACAAAATCCATCTATGCATGATAAAGTTACAGGCCAGACACGAAATACCGGACGGAAGGACAGACAGACGGACGGACGCTGCGATTACTATATGCCACCCGACATTTTTTATATATTTATAATTATATTATATTTAAGTAACGATTTGGTAGTTTTATTTAAAGAAACACAACTTTTTAGTTCAATTATTATAAATTACGACAGTAAATAACTGGGCCCGGTTTCTCGAAAATACTTAAGTCTGCTATTTTACTTAAACTCAAATAGTGTGCTCAATTTAAGTATAAAATTGAGCACACTATCGAGTTTGAGTAAAATAAGAGACTTAAGTAATTTTGTGAAACCGGGGCCTGAACCTGTTTGCAGTTTGAAATGTTAGTTCCAATCCCTGAATTTGTTATGCTATACACTTCACAATATTGATTTGTTTTAGTCATTATGTCCACCATATATTTTTTCAAGGATTCAATTGTGAAACGACTGAATATATATAATCAATAAGCTTGGCATTGACTTAATTAGTAATTGCCCATCTTTTGTATACATAGGTTAATAATTAAAACTTAATTACTTTGTTTACTTGTTAAATAATGAGGTTAATTAAATTGATTATGCTATATATTTCATAATGTTGGTATGTTTTAGTCATTATTTACATTATTATGTTTATTCAGTGGTTCTACGATAAAACAATTAAATATGTAAAATCAATTACATTGGCATAGACTTTAATTGTCTTAACAGATTGATGAACCAAGCTGATTATTTTGTTTACTAGTTAAAGGTACCATAATTAGGTTGATTAGATTGTTTATGCTGTGCATTATACATCATTTATATGTTTTATTCATTATGTTTGTTTATCATATTTTACCACATGCTTGTTTCACCAGAATTGCATCAGCTTTTAATTACATTTTTGTTTCCGCGAACCTATATAAACTCAAGAACTTGAGTATCGAGAAGGAGGGAGTGGGAATGCTGAGATCGAGGAGGAGGGAGCGGGAACGCTGAGATCGAGGAGTAAGGAGCGAGAACGCTGAGATCGAGGAATAGGGAGCGGGAACGCTGAGATCGAGGTGGAGGGAGCGGGAACGCTGATATCGAGGTGGAGGGAGCGGGAACGCTGAGATCGAGGAGTAGGAAGCGAGAACTCTGCGATCGAGGAGTAGGGAGCGGGAACTCTGAGATCGAGGTAGAGGGAACACGAACGCTGTGATTGGGGAGTATGGAGCGGGAACGCTGAGATCGAGGAGTAGGGAGCGGGAACGCTGAAATCGAGGAGTAGGGAGCGGGAACGCTGAGATCGAGGTGGAGGGGGTGGGAACGCTGAGATCGAGGTGGAGGGAGCGGGAAACGCTGAGATGTTGGAGTAGGGAGCGGGACGCTGAGATCGAGGTGGAGGGAGCGGAAATGCTGGGATCGGGGAGTAGGGAGCGGGAACGCTAAGATCGAGGAGTAGGGAGCGGGAACGCTGAGATCGAGGTAGAGGGAACACGAACGCTGTGATTGGGGAGTAGGGATTGGGAACGCTGAGATCGAGGAGTAGGGAGCGGGAATGCTGAAATCGAAGTGGAGGGAGCGGGAACGTTGAGATCGAGGTGGAGGGGGTGAGAACGCTGAGATCGAGGTGGAGGGAGCAGGAAACGCTGAGATGTTGGAGTAGGGAGCAGGACGCTGAGATCGAGGTGGAGGGAGCGGAAATGCTGGGATCGGGGAGTAGGGAGCGGGAACGCTAAGATCGAGGAGTAGGGAGCGGGAACGCTGAGATCGAAAAGTAGGGAGCGGGAACGCTGAGATCGAGGTGGAGGGAACGGGAATTCTGAGATTTGGGAGTAGGTAGTGGGAACACTGAGATCGAGGAGTAGGGAGCGGGAACGCTGAGATTGGGGAGTTGGGAGCGGGAACGCTGAGATCGAGGAGTAGGGAGCGGGAACGCTGAGATCGAGGTGGAGGGAGTGGGAACGCTGATATCGAGGTGGAGGGAGCGGGAACGCTGAGATTGGGGAATAGGGAGCGAGATCAAGGTGAAGGGAACGGGAACGCTGAGATCGAGATGGAGGGAGCGGGAACGCTGAGATCGAGGTGGAGGGAGCACGAACGCTGAGATCGAGATGGAGGGAGTGGGAACGCTGAGATCGAGGAGGAGGGAGCGGGAACGCTTAGATCGAGAAGGAGGGAGCGAGAATGCTGAGATCAAGACGGAGGGAGCGGGAATGCTGATATCGATGAGAAGGGGGCAGGAACGCTGAGATCGAGGAGGAGGCAGCGGGAATGCTGAGATCGAGGAGGAGGCAGCGGGAATGCTGAGATCGAGGAGTAGGTAGGGGGGGGGGGGGGACGCTGAGATCGACGAGGAGAGAGCGGGAATGCTGAGATCGAGGAGGACGGTGGAAAAGCTGATATCGAGGAGGAGGGCTGAGATCGAGGAGTAGGGAGCAGGAACACTGAAATCGAGGAGAAGGGAGCAGGAATGTTGAGATCAAGGAGGAGGGAGCAGAAACGCTGAGATTGAGGAGGAGGGAGCGGAAACGCTGAGATCGAGGAGGAGAAAGCGGGAACGCTGAGATCGAGGAGTACGGAACGGAAATGCTGAGATCGAAGAGGAGGGAGCGGCAACGCTGAGATTGAGGAGTAGGGGACCTCGGGGATTTGGTAAATGTGCAACATTACAATTAAGATATCCATACTGTGATGTCCTCAGTTCTACCAAAAAGAAAGGGAAGAAGACCCCCCCCCCCCCCCCCCCGATGTACCAAGCAACATGGTTTCAACCACAGGACAGACGATTCTTAAAGAAGACCGCAACTCAGTGACACAAAATTTCACAAAATGATTAAACAAACAAGGACTACATATGATACATTTAAACATATACTTTTTATATCCCAAACTTGATGAAGTGAAATTTATCATCAACGAACAACAAAACTTTGACATTTTAGGATTTCTTAATGACAATTTTACTTATTAGGAAATTGCTATATCTAACTTTCAGTTATTCTGTCGAGATAGAAATTCATATGGTGGTGTTCTTATTATATATGTAAAGGATGGAATCTTACGCAAAAGACGCAGTGATCTTGAATCAGATAACTTAGAAACTATATGGCTCAAGATTAAACATGGACAGCAGAAACTAATTATGTTTGGGTATGTTTACCAGCCACTATCATCGACTAAATCTTGGATAGACCAGTTTGAGATAATTCTTGTAAAGGTTCAGTACGGAAATACATTAAATGTGCGACTTAAATTTTAATTTTAACAATGTAACAAATGTTTACTAACGATGGTTAAATGTGATAGATAATTTTCATTTGAAACAAATGGTTGAGACACCAACGTGTGTTACCTCTTCCACATCTTCATATCTACACTAACAAAGAAAGTAATGTTATAGAAATAAGTGTTCCAGAACTGTCTATAAGTGACCATTACCCAATATATGCATAACACGGAAATTAATACAGAAACCAGAAAAAGGCAATAAACTATCATTAACTAAGATGCATGAAACAATTTAATGAAGAAACATTTCTTCAAGAGCTTCAAAATCAACCATGGTCTGTTATAGATATTTTTGATGACCCAGATGATGCACTTCAGTATTTTTTAGATATCTTTATTGGTATTTTAAATAATCATGTCCCTAAAAAGAAAAGGCGTGTGAAGCATCCCAAACAGCCAGTCTGGTTTAATAATGATACATCTGAATCATTGACACTTAGAGACTATTTAAAAAAACAGGAGACACAGAAAATTATAAAATCAGTAGTAATTTAATTAAGACTGATCCACGAAGCAAAAAAATCCTACTTTTCAAAAACAATAAACGAAAATAGAAACAATCCCAAAGAGTTATGGATGAACCTAAAAAATGTCTCGAGCCAAAAGACTGTTTATCAAACTCATTTAATAAATGACGAAGAAGGACACCCAGTTTTAGATCCAGAAATTAATGACTACTTTGCCAAACTACCAACCTTGTATAAAAGCTTTAATTCACCACAAAGTCAAGAAAGTTCTGCACTTAAAGACTATGTTAGTGCTAATATTGGAAATAATGAAAAGTTATTTTCATTACAACTACAGAAGACTATGTATATAAACAACTACATGATCTATCACAGAATAATTCTACTGGACTAGATGATATATTTGCCAAATTCTTGAAAATATGTGCCAGTGTAATATCTAAAACAGTCACAAAAATATTTAAACTTAGTTTAGCAAAAGGAATATACTCAAAACAGTTTAAATTAGCCAAAGTCACACCAATTTTTAAAAAAGGTTTAAAACAAGACAAAAATAATTATCGCCCAATTTCTATTCTTCCTATTCTGTCTAAGATACATGTTAGTGTTTGGTCTTTTTTAAATACATATGGTTTATTGTATGAAAGTGAATCAGGGTTCAAATCTGATCATTCATGCGAAACAGCCTTAAAAATGATGGTAGATGACTGAATCACAGCTATTGAAAAAAAAAAGAATAGCTTGAACCATATTTATTGACATATCTAAAGCATTTGATCTGGTTGATCATAGTTTATTGCTTGAAAAACTAAATATATACCATTTCCATAAAGATGTACCAAACTGGTTCAATCCTATTTATGTGAACGCTCACAAAAAGTTTCAATATCTGGTACACTTTCAGAAAGTAGATCAGTAACATGTGGGGTACCTCAAGAATTTGTTTTAGGCCCACTTCTTTTCTCTTTATCAATAATATACCCTTATGCACTCAAAAATGAACATGTTTGCCGATATTTTATAAAAGTTGTGAATTGCATGTCCCTGGGTCTTACGGTATGGCTCTGTGGTGGGGCCTAAAAAATTAGTACACTCATAAAAAATTCACACATTTTCGATTTCTTCTCAAAAAAACGTAAGCTCAATTGTAATGAAATGTTATATGCTGCTTTGGTACCAAAGGGTTATCAAAATTGTGAATTGTATGGTCCCCACTCTGCTAGAGCTTTGGGGTTGGGGCCAAAACAATCAAATTTAAGCACATTATGAGTCCTTTATAAAAATCAAAGTACAATAAGTACTGGTGGCCGGTGTATATTTTTATAGGGAAATATTTATTAAAATATCACGAAGAAAGTATAATAAGGAACAGTGTTTTTATTTTTTCCCTTTCTTACCCAATTATTGAATTTATTTCTCACAATACAGCAATAACAAATGGTTGAACAATTTGTTTTCTAGGCACAAACAGTCTTTTTATCTAACAACTTCAGTCTACAGTAATGACATAATTTCAGATTGTGACAAGCCCCTATCCATTCCAGCCCCTGGATTTGTACAAACTTCAAACCCCCTACCCATAGGGATAATTTTATTTAAAATATAAACTGATTTGACTGACTAGTTGTTGAGAAAACAGATTTTTGAAATTTTAATCCTTTTGAGACCCCACTTGTCCCCTTATGGAAATTAAATCCTGCTTATTGAACCACATATTATTTGCTATAATTAGATAAAGCTTCAGAACTCAAACTGAATAATAATTCTGCACAAATGGATGAAAAAATGTGAATTTTCCGTTTTCCCATAGACTTCCTATGTAAAACTCAAAGTCCTCTAACAGGGCCCCTTTAAATACTTACCCCTTGATTTGTACAAACTTCCAACCCCTATTCATAGGGATAATTTATATCAAATATGAATTAATTTGACTGACCGGTTGTACAGAAGGAGATTGTTGAAAAGTTTTTAATTTAAGCCTTTTTGTGACCCCATCTGGCCCCTTATGGAAATTTAATCTTGCTTATTGAACCACCTCTTATTTGCTATGACTAGAGGATGCTTCAGAACTCAAACTGAAAAATATTTTTGCATAAACAGGTGAAAAAATTAGAATTTTCTTTTTTCCATTGTATCCTAATGTAAAATTCCAAGTCCCCTCACAGAGCCTCTATAAATACTAGCTCCTTGATTCTTATCTTGACAACGCGCCATCGTATAAGGCCTTCTGGCCTTTGGCCAGTAGAGCTAACAAGAGACCCATTGGCCTTAACAGGCACCTGATTATCCTTGATGACATAAAGCTAAATTAAACATAAGTATTAACCGTCATGTTAGCAACAACAAATCACACCAAAAACCATTCAAATGAGTAAACAGTCATAAAAAATAACAGTTTTTGTAATTTTCTTTTGTATAGATTTAGTCAAGTGGGCCCCACCCCAAGGCAACACTGTGAGACCCAGGGGCATGCAATTCACAATTTTTTTATAAAGGACCAATAGGCACCCATAATCATGCTCACCAATTGTTTCCCAGTGCTTCCTATAATAAAAAGATTTTTAAAGTTTACCTTGAATTTGACTGTTTTGACCCCGCCCCTAAGACCTCATGGGGGTGGGGACCATGAAATTCACATAGGTATTAACTGTCAGGTCAACAACAATAAATCACACCAAAACACATTCACATACGTCTATTCAGTCATCAGTCATAAGAAACAACGTCTTTTGTCATTTTCTCTTATATAGACTAAGAAAAGTAAGCCCCATCCCCAGGGCTAAACTATGAGACCCAGAGGCATGAAATTCACAATTTTTATAAAGGACCCATAGGCGTCCATAATTATGCTCACAATTTGTTTCTGAGTGCTTCCTATAATAAGAAGAACTGCAAGGTATGCCGTAACAATAAGACTGAAAAAAACATACTTTTGCCGATTGTCCTCAATTTGATGAGTTGATAACCAGCTTTCAGTATCAGGAAAAATGACGTCTTCAGCATCAGTCTCATCGCAGTTATATAAACGTATTACTACATTACACTCCAAATAACTAGTCTGTAGAGCTCCCCCGATCGGGTCCGTAAACTTTGATTGGTCAGTTGAATGGCGTCACAGTTTGGTAAGCGTTGAAAAGCTATGAATTGTGGGACAGGCATAGAATTCACTGCCTTTTCATTGGGGGTTCATAGACCTGATTCGGGAAATATCAGGATTGGGAAAGACTACCAAATAACACACATATTTGCGAAAAATATGTTTTTAAAAATTATTGCTGTGAGCATATATAGATTAATTGACGAGGTTTATCGTTTAACCTATGATTCAATTGATTTATAGCTAAATACGCTTAAATTCAATTCAATTTTCAAACATATTCGATATAACTACTTTTTTATCGGCTGAGTGGATTGCATTCCTCTCAGCTGAGTTGTTAGGTTTTAGTTAAAAAGACGGGTGATTTCAAAATAACGGCTATAACCAGTGCTTACGCACCGGCCAAAAATGGGAATTGCATGTCCCTGAGTCTCACGGTTTGGCCCTGGTGGTTGGGCCTGAAAAAAAATGAAGGTAAACTTTAAAAATCTTGTTCTTATTATAGAAAGCACTCAGAAACAAATTGTGAGCATGATAATTAACGCCTTTGTGTCCTTTATAAAGAATTTCATGTCACTGGGTCTCATGGTTTGGCCCATGGGGTGGGGCCTACTTTACTAAATCTATATAAGTTAGAAAATTACAAAAACATTATTTCTTATGACTGAATAGACTGATGTGAATGTTTTTGGTGTGATTTGTTGTTACTGACATGACTGGTCAGTGCTTATGTTTTATTGAGTGCTCTCCCCAACCCCACTCTGTAAACTTTGGTCTGGACCAAACCAGTTAAATTTAAGGTAAGCTTTAAAAATCTTATTATTAATAGAAGCATAATTAATGAGGCCTTTGAGTCTGTCATAAAAATTGTGAATTCCATGCCCTTGGGTCTCACGGTTTGACGCTTTTGGTGGGTACTACTATACTAAATTTATGTAAGAGAAATTATATGATTTTTTTATGCCATTCAATTCTGTATTCCATGTTTGGATTTTTGCCCCTTCCCAAAAGACAAAAAGAAAATAGATTCGTATAGCTTTATGTCATCAATGATAATCCGGTGACCTTTAAGGCCCTTAAGGGACATTGTTTCAAATGGACTGAAACAAACTGAAAAATGGTCTTAAGATAATGCCTTTTGAGGTACTGACAATGTACTGAAGTGCTTATACTTGTAAGTGTATGTTTCATATCAGCTTTTTTCAATAGTGATAAGACTTTTAGTATGTATATTTCAGCGCTTTTCTAGTGTCTGATTATTCATGAAAATTAACTGTGATCGACAGTTTTTTCATAATTTTATGGCCCTTTGAAGTTGTACTGTTAAAAGTTACACACAGTAGAATCTAGTTTAGTACAGAGAAATGTGTGCAGCAATTACTGTCATAACATAGCACAGACTTGCATCAAATAATTGTATTACTCATATATACGTCACACACGATAACTCCAATAACACAAAACAGATCTTGATTTTCAGAAAATGACATTTGACATTTCTTTTGTTGGATTCCATCACAAAAAGTGGGTAGTGAATTCTAGCACTTTCGATGCGTGATTTGTCTGACCTCGCTAATCATGTTTGACTCTATTTACTATTGTTTTCGTTTTTCTAGTAGGACCCTTATGTATGTATGTATGTATGTATGTATGTATGTATGTATGTATGTATATATATGTGCTTAGTACTGGTTACACCAAGACACACACTGAGCATGAAGTGTATAGGTTGTAAGACAATGATGACAATCAATGCAAAATAAATATGTATAAAACAATGCTTACTGAGAATAAATCAATATTTGATATTTTATCTATATATCGAATACGCTATTGTGAAACTACGTCATTCTATTTATAATTAGACTCGTCCAATACAAGTAACATATTAATATTGAATCTTTTATATTGTATAATTTATGTAACTGATAAATATGCTGTCATCTCTTATACGGTAGGTTCAATCTAAAAATAGAATGCCGTAGTTTCAAAATAGTTTATTGGGTTTATAAAACTACTTGACTTGTGCATAATATTGTTATGTTGTCAGTAGATCAACAACAGGTCCTTGTGGTAATCAGCAGAGTTTACAGAGATTTGACATTTCAAATCTGCTGTGTAGTATTTTGATAAAACCAACATTTACTAGATACAATCCTTCAAGACTGTACAGACAAACATTTGTACTTACTCAGTGATCATTTACAGGTTTTTGTTCTAGACTGCTTATTACAGTGATTGATGATGACATACAACTCTTATATAGACTACCTCTTCTTACACATAATTGTATTTTATGAAGGGCTCCGTAGTTATTGATACAAATTTACCATCAAAGCATTAGTGTATTTCGTTGTAGAGAATACTTGATGAGTAGTGGTTATAAGAACAGATGGAAAATTATAGACGTTTTAAGTAATGATATTGCTTCAGCCGAACTGAATACAAAAGTGAATTATTGTTTGCATCATTTAAAATCTTTTAAGACAGTTTTGTGGTCTAGAAGCGCCATAATTGAGCTACTTAGGCAGGTGGGTTGATACAGTATAATCATAATTATGTAGATTGTTGGTTGAATATAATACAGGTTGTACTGACCACTTACTTAATATGTATCGGTAAATAAAACAGATGATTCCATCATACAAGATGTCATCAGTTATATAGAAGCAGATTGATTATAGACTCTCTGTTTGATCTTTAGCTTGACTTTCGAAATGGCAGCGTTTCCATTGTCCGAGTTGTCCATATTGTGCATATACATTATACGGACAATTAGATTTCCTTAACAGACTACTGGTAGTAAAATTCAAAATTCACTTGTCCATGGACAAGAAAGATTTTGCCAGGTTTAATTTACCACCCCTGTAAACGGCTCCTTTATACTGAAAAAGTTTTATAGCAAGCTTAGTTATACATGCTTGTAACTACTAGCCATACATTGATAATGAAACATCCCAACTGTTTCCTCCTCAACAAGTCACAAGTGGGATAACTTTGTTTTAGACAAAGTTCTTGCCCATTTTATTCTTAGAAATATTCAATAATTGTTTTAAAAAGCTCATAATATATAAAAAAAATAACTATTGGGATTTAATTAGAAATTAATTGGTGTGCTTAATAGTTAAAAAAACAAGGTCAAAGGGACAAGGGCCATACACTTTAATTGTATTTTGTTAGAATTACGAGGGTATAATGTTCGATAAGTTCATTGACGTTTTCTGTAATTTACATATGATAGTATATAATTGCACAATCTGTGGTTTTATTTGTATCACAATATATATATGTATAAATAACGTCAAATGGCAACTTTGAAACAAGAGTGGCCAACCAATGTGTTAAATTAGGCAAAACACCGATCCAGATAAAAAATGATTGAAACAGGAATGAGTGTTTAATGTGTGTTTAATGTGTGTTTAAATGGCATGATCGATTTCGGAAAAGAACAGGCTTATACTGAGGATGACTCGAGATGTAGTAGAACACTATCTATCAGAGATCCGTTACCACAAAAGATTAGACATGCTACATCAAGATAGGCAATTAACTTTAAGACTTTTGCGTAGTTTGATGTTTCTTTTTCAACAATAAACATGATTTTATTAATAATTGAACATTAACAAAGTAATCACTCCCCGAGTCCCAAGGCTACTTAAACCAGATGAACTGGAAAAATGCGCTTTTCGTGAGTTTGCTGAATGTTACGCGTCAGAATGTAAATATTTTGAATCTAATAAGAGTAAAAAGTTTAAATCTGCGGATGAACTTAAAGTAGAAACCAAGCGTATTGTCTCATCATTTGACCTGTCATGGTAATAAATTATATTTAACAAATGGGTTACACGTCATAAATAATGCATATGAATAAACAGCGAATAGTTCGGGAAAGAATGATAAGCATTTCCTTTGTATAAAATGCGCGAAATGGCACATTACATCGTTATTATTTGTGCCGTGCTCCGGGTACCCGTTGCAGATTGTAGATTGTTTGATACAGAATTTTAACTGTTTTGTATATCAAACTACAGTCTTTAACTTGAATGTTCATAGAATAGAGGGGCTACTGTCTTCACCCCGACGTCGGCGTTGGTTTTTCAGGTTAAAGTTTTTTATCAGGTAAGATATTTATGCAACCACCTATCATCGTCGGAAACCCACTCGTAATCCGATACTCTCAATTTATCACCCGTGCGATATAACATTAGCTTTGTGTTATTTTAACCAAGTCAAAATGCAACCATCTGATTGGTTCCTTCACTATTTCAAGAAGGAAATGTTATCCAATCGCAACGCTAGTTTCATGCAAACGCTGTTTTGATAAGACGTTGTTAATGTTAGATGTATTTTGTTCTGTTCTGTTTAAATAAAACGACGCAGAGCTAGCATAAATCCCACGGGTGGCAGATTGAGAATATGCCACTCATTGGATATGAATGAAACATCCCATTTGTGTTCAGCATCATCAATGGACCACACTGATACAAGAACCATAACTCTGGATTGCATTTTAGCAGAGTTATTGCCCTTTTTGGACTTAATTCTTCAGGTTATTTTTTATCAGGTAAGATAGCTATGCAACCACTCATTCGATATGAATGAAACTTCACTTGTGTTCAGCATCATCAATGGAACTCACAAAAATAAGAACCATAAGTCTGGGTTGCATTTTGGCAGAGTTATCGTCCTTTTTAGGCTTAATTTTTCAGGTTAAAATTTTTTTCAGGTAAGATATCTATGCAACCACTCGTTCGATATGAATGAAACTTCACATGTGCATATAATGCACAGAGATAAGAACCAAAACTCTGGGTTGTATTTTGGCAAAGTTATGGCCCTTTAGACTTAGAAAATTTGGTCAAGACACTTTAAGCAGGTTAAAGTTTTTGAGTTGGTACTTATTTCATCAACCTAATCGGACATGAATATAATTTCAGAAGTGTGTTCATCATCCTCTACGAAACTCATAGAGACAAGAATCATAACTCTTTATTGTATTTTGGCAGAATTATTTCCCTTTTAGACTTAAGGGGTGATTTATTTTTAATAAAAGTGAAATGGTTTTTTTTTAGATTTACTTTTTTCATTTTCATGAAGGTTTAATTTTCTGTAATTTTTTTCAGTAATTATTTTCAAGACGGGTATCCAACTGTGATGAACTGTGTATGCCGGTACAATATTTTTTCGACTATAGATCCATTTTCATGAAGTGGTACCGATATATTGCTCTCTGAGGTGAAATTAATGCATAGGCCTATATTGTATATATGTATAAAAATGAATAACTAAGAGTGTGGAAGGATATCCAGCATTGATAAACTGTATGTGTTGGTATAAGACTATAAATCCATAAACAAGAACTGGTATATTACCATATGATTTGAAGGTAATGCATACTTGTATTGCATATGCAAAACATTGATAAACTAATCTTGAAACAGAAGATCATCTCAACTATAGCTTACACTATATTTTAAATTCTTGCTGAAATTATTTCAGTTAATGTTGATTATTATTTCTTGATATGATTGACGCATCTATATTATTCTATTTATGTAATAAAAATATTTAGAGTTATTATATGTACATGGTGTGCCCTAAGGTATTGGCAAACCTATTGGGGTTATTTGTCAGCAGTGGTTAATATATAAAGCAATTTAAAGTTTGAAAGACAAATGTAACAGGGTTAGGGTTAGGGGTCATTAAATAGTATTAACACAATACAAGAGTAGTAAGTGTTGATTTAAAATAACCACGCCACATTTTGCCAAATCGGCCACATTTAGCCAAATTCTTTGATGGAGGATACTGATAATCGCAAAAGGCGAACGAACGTGATATATTAGTTGTAGTTATCACAAACGATCTTAAACGGAAACGTCCAAGCGAGTATCGGCTTTTATTTTACTTCGTTAGGTGGGTTTGAACGTAAAAGAAGGAAATAGATTGAACCACGTCGTTGTAGTTGCGTATTACGTTTTAACAGAGACATATAAACATTTAAGCCACTGTTTTTATTTAACAACGACGAAAGGTGAATACAGAAAATAACAGCGAAAGATGAACTTTAATATATAAAGTTACATTTAGTAACATACAGTTTTTTTATAGTATTGAAAAAGGCCATAGAAGCATCCTACAGGTACGACTATATCAACTTTTATGAAGAGTATATTTCTTAGTAACATTTCGTTGTTTATAAAGTAACGAGCTTTGACTGGAATGATAACGTATCTTAGATTTACTGCATGCTTTAAAATGCCGTTATTTAAATGTTTTATAAAAAGATATAAAATGTGTCGTTAACTATTTGTCTCTTTATACGTTTAAAGAACCTTTCTGTTCATTCAACATTTTCATTTTAAAAAATAAATATGAACGTTTATATATGTATATATTTGCAGGAATACTTCATACCTTCGACCTGCGTCCTGATATAGAAGACAGCGATTTGAGAAAGATCGTTTTGAAGAAAGACGAAATGGTAGACAACGTGTTCATAGCGTTTAGAGAAATCAATTGACGGACATATGAACGTTTATATATGTATATATTTGCAGGAATACTTCATACGTTCGACCTGCGTCCTGAGTGATATAGATGACAACGATTTGAAAGATAATTTTGAAGAAAGACGAAATGGTAGACAACGTGTTTCTTAGCGTTTATAGAGAACAATTGACGATACTGTTAAATGTGGCAAAAATCAGTAAAATATATCTTTAACATATTGTATTTTTATAATATTGCTTATTTTGATATTATTCATTGTTCATCTAAACAGTACAAATATTTGTAATGTAATGTTGTAATAAAAATTAACATTAACGTTGTTTGTTGTTCCAGTTTAAACCGATTGTGTTATAAAAGTAATATTGAAAAAACACAACATGATTAGTATTAAAATTATATCGAACCTTAAGATCTATTTAGAAATCTTGTTTTAACAAAACCGCCGCTCCGGGTTGTAAGTTTTGAATGAATGGAAAATAAAATCGCTTTAGTATACTTGTTAAAGTTCTTAAAACAGCCTTAGCTAAAAACGAACGTACGAATGTACGAACACTATCTCTAGTAAAATGCTAAATATTTCAGAGAACGTTGAATTGGAGGATGACAAATGTATCGGCGTTTTTATTTCGTTTTTTTATCTATATCAGTAGATAGGGTTTGAAGTGGAAAAGGGAAAGAGGTTGAATTTTATTTTTACATTATGTATATAGACTAACATAAAAAAGCAGACGTAAAAGTTTTCATGTGTTAATTGTTTCATTACATTTTACTTACAGAACAGTATTTTTTTTCTCATTTGAGTATTTACATATGACACTCCGTTTCTATAATGGTTTCGTATATCCAAGACGATGTACAAGCATATATGGTTTTATTCATCAACGACAAAAAGGGTGTTAGGTTAACGCAAACAAAAAATAAAATAATAATACCAGCGAACGTTGAACTGTTAGAAAACACGTATTTAATATATAAAATTACCGTAAATAATATACAGTTAATTATATTTTGCTTATTAGTTTTTAACAAAAATAGTATTTAGTTTACATAGAACTATAACGCATCGTTCTGTATAATCCTGGTAACAATAAGGTATATTGATGACTTATATAAAATATCATAAATATTTGGGTATATTGCTAATGACCTATTACTCTCATTTTTGCTTAAGGCAGTAGATCTTTATACAGGTAATTCAAGTTTTAAAATAGAAGCATAACACGCTATCGGTTTTCAGGTTTTATACAGAGGCTGCGATAAGCGTACATAATTATTTTGACAGTTATTTAAGAGATGGTAAAGTTTTGCGTTCATTTACGATGATGCACATTATAGCTATAAGTCAGTTTCAATATTGTAGTTGCAAATATTAACTTAGTGAGAGGCTTTTAACATTTTTAAATTTTAACAAGCTACACCAGCCTGAATTCAGTGAGGAGCGTTAAAATCGGAACGTAAAATTTGTTTGAAAAATAATTTACTTTGAAGGTGAGTTATTTGCGCCGTTAGCGTATAATGACGGTTTTATAATTAATACAAGACAAGTTGTTTCGCATGTAGACTTGGTATTTTATAACGTTTAAATACGTGTTTGTAGGAATAAACCTGTACATGCAATTTCCAAGATGCATCATGTTTCATTAAACTATTGTATAATTATATTATATGCTCAATCAAGTTACAATTGAAAAGAAAGTTAAAAGACGCACATTCATTTTCTTTTTTTTATATTTAATATCGCAAAATTAAGCATACTAAAATTAGTTAACCCTGCAATGTAAATATTTCAGTATGCTTGTAGTAATACAGTTATGCGGCTGACAGAATTACACCATTCTAGCAACACGTGTTATATCATAATTATACATTGTTACTGACAAAGAACTTTTATTTGTAAGAACAACATTATTTACGTACAATTAAAAATCTCTTAACAGAATGTTGTTGTTGTTGTTGTTGTTGTTGTTGTTGTTGTTGTTGTTGTTGTTGTTGTTGTTGTTGTTGTTGTCTATTGTTATTCTCCGAACAACATGCCAATACATATATGTTAATCTTGCAGGCTCATACATTCGTCAGTCCGGAGATCGTGTTGTTGTTTTTTTTGTTTTTGTTTTTTTTTTGTTCTTGTTTTTATGGTGTTTTTTTTGTTTTGTTTTTTATTTTTGTAACTTTCATTTCAATTTAACTAAATAAAATCAGACATATTAATACACAATAGTTCATGCCAGTTGTATATACATTTAAAATTTCTAATAACCATTGAGTGTCTCACTGACTGTATGAATTGAATGAGTAACGAACAGTGCCCACTAAATCCAGATAATTTATTTGTGTAGTTTAAATCTCAAGGGCCGACTTATCGTAATTGGTAATAATGCTCAAACAGAAATCCTCCTCAACCATTTTATTTTTCAGTTTCTCTTTTAATTATTATTTGTAATACTGTCATTACACATCTGTTCTTAATGATAAAGTATAACTTGCAACATAACCAGTAAGTGTGAAGTTTTAGCATTTAAAATATCGCAGACGAAACTATCAAAATACGTTAAATTAGGGAAACGGGTCTCAACAACTCAATGGCTAGCAAACATTAAGAGAACTTGTACATATATGCATTTGTAGACATACAGAACAATATATATGTCATTGAAATCAGTTTTCACAAATTAATATAAAATAGTTGAATATCCTTAAACATCTGGCAGGTTAATCATTTGTATTAGAGATATTTTGAAACAATAAATATATAAGCTTAAACTCAGCAAACTCCTGAGCAAATACTAAACAAATTAGAAAGTACGAAACATCACATACAAATCCTTAATAAGTTTTCAACCAGTCTAGCAAACATTAATGAGAGCCAACCTTGTTATGTTATCAAAATGCTTAGCACTTATTATAATATATCTATAAAGCAACAATACATGTTAAATTGAGCGTTGCATTTATTTATTGGTGGTAGATAAGTGCATAAAAAAAAATCCAATCGTCGTAAAACATTCCGCTTTGAATTTTTTCATATGACTATGTAACCTTTTTGTGTGTGTGTGTTTTTGTTTTTTTTTTAAAGAAAGTAAAGCTTTATTGAAGTTTAAAAATTATAACTGATTCGAGAAAAGTAAAGAAGAAAATATAAAAAACACTCTGGAGAGGGGATGGGGACTGATATACATGAATGTCTACAAAATATAAATGTACATGTAATCAAACAAATGTGTCTAAAGTGAAACTGAAAGAGTAACATGTAAAATGTTTCAAAGTTATATCAAGATATTAGTGGCTTTAAAATTTCATATAATATCAAAAGTGTGTATTAAACAATTTATATTTTTGCAAGATACCGTTCTGTATTATACAGATTGATAATATGAGTGTAAATAAATGTCTTTGCAATTAACATTATTTTATTAAAGACTTTGTCAAACTTTTAATTTCTGAACATATGTCTGTATTTGTCTAATTTAAATTAATGCCTATACATTTTTCGTGAATATGGTTCATCAAACACCAGATAAATTGTCTAGAAGTAGAACATTCGATAAAAAATGTTTAATTGTTTCTATTTCTTTGTTGCGTAAACTGCAAATATCAGAGTCCTTTATTTTCAATTTTTAAGAAGAAAATTGTTTCCTAATATTTGGTGGTTTATTCTATACTGAAACCATTGTAAATATGTTTCATTTGTTATGTTAAATGGAAGGCAGTAGAATTTTGTTTCAACCAAATTGGTTCTTATATCCAATTCATTTTCCCATTTAGCAGCGGATTGAGGGATTATATTTTCATGTATACAAGACTGATAGATGCTCTACATTCTTTTGTATCTTTTATAAGTATTGATATTGATAAGTATGTAGGTGCCCCTCAATTACTAGGTAAATTAACAAATGAAAGTTTAGACAACTACATTTTAACAGATGCTAGCAATCCATGATATTCTATGAAGTTTATATTTATGCTATACCTATTAATAAAAACAATCATTGAGTAGAAATTACCATTTGTAGTCTTAATTCCATGTATCAATAAAACACCATTAGAGAACCTATGGTTATAAAATATACTTGTGCCTCCGAGCTTAATATGATGAACCATGTTCACGAAAAATGTATAGGCATTAATTTAAAATGGACAAATACAGACATATGTTCAGAAATAAAAAGTTTGACAAAGTCTTTTAATAAAATAATATTAATTGCAAAGACATTTATTTACACTCATATTATAAATCTGTATAATACAGAACGGTATCTTGCAAAAATATAAATTGTTTAATACACCCTTTTGATATTATTTGAAATTTGAAAGCCACTAATATCATGATATAACTTTGAAACAGTTTACATGTTACTCTTTCAGTTTCACTATAGACACATTTTTTTGATTCCACGTACATTTATATATTGTAGACATTCATGTATATCAGTCCCCATCCCCTCTCTAGAGTGTTTTTTATATTTTTTTTTCTTTACTTTTCTCGAATAATTTTTAAACTTCAATAAAGCATTACTTTTTTTCAAAAAGAAAACAAAAGGTTTACAAAGTCATATAAAAAAATTCAAAGCGGAATATTTTACGACGATTGGATTATTTTTTATGCACTTATCTACCACCAATAAATGAAGTCAAACGCTCAGTTTAACATGCATTGTTGCTTTATAGTTTATACATTATAATAAGTGCCAAGTATTTTGATAACATAACAAGGTTGGTTCTCATTAATGTTTGCTAGACTGGTTGAAAACTTATTAAGGACTTGTATGTGATGTTTCGTACTTTCTAATTTGTTAAGTATTAGCTCAGGAGTTGGCAGAGTTTAAGCTTATATATTTATTGTTTCAAAATATCTCTAATACAAATGATTAACCTGCCAGATGTTTAAGGATATTCAACTATTTTATATTAATTTGTGAAAACTGATTTCAATTACATATATATTGTTCTGTATGTCTACAAATGCATATATGTACAAGTTCTCTTAATGTTTGCTAGCCATTGAGTTGTTGAGACCCGTTTCCCTAATTTAACGCATTTTGATAGTTTCGTCTGCGATATTTTAAATGTTAAAACTTCACACTTACTGGTTATGTTGCAAGTTATCCTTTATCATTAAGTACAGACGTGTAATGACTGTATTACAAATAATAATTAAAAGAGAAACTGAAAAATAAAATGATTGAGGAATATTTCTGTTTGAACATTTTTACCAATTACGATAAGTCGGCCTTTGAGATTTAAACTACACAAATAAATTATCTGGATTTAGTGGGCACTGTTCGTTACTCATTCAATTCAAACAGTCAGTGAGACACTCAATGGTTATTATAAATTTTAAATGTATATATAACTGTCATGAACTATTTGTGTATTAATTTGTCTGATTTTGTTCAGCTAAAATGAAATGAAAGTAACAAAAAAAAAAAAAAAAAAAAAAAAAAAACACCATTTAAACAAGAACAAAAAAACACAAAAAAAACCCCAAAAACAACACGATCTCTGGACTGACGAATGTATGAGCCTTCAAGATTAACATATACGTATTGGCATGTTGTTCGGAGAATAACAATAGACAACAACAACAACAACAACAACATTCTGTTAAGAGATTTTTAATTGTACGTAAATAATGTTGTTCTTACAAATCAAAGGTCTTTGTCAGTAACAATGTATAATTATGATATAACATGTGTTACTAGAATGGTGTAATTCTGTCAGCCGCATAACTGTATGACTACAAGCATACTGAAATATTTACATTGCAGGGTCAACTAAATTTAGTATGTTTAATTTTGCGATATTAAATATAAAAAAAAGAAAATGAATGTGCGTCTTTTAAATTTCTTTTCAATTGTAACTTGATTGAGCATATAATATAATTATACAATAGTTTAATGAAACATGATGTATGTTGGATGTAAAAGTTTATTCCTACAAACACGTATTTAAACGTTATAAAATACCAAGTCTACAAGCGAAACAACTTCTTGTATTAATTATAAAACCGTCATTATACTCTAATGGCGTACGTAACTCATCTTCAAAGTAAATTATTTTTCAAACAAATGTACCGTTCCGATTTTAAAAAATGTTAAAAGCCTCTCACTAAGTTTATATTTGCAACTACACTATTGAAACGTTCAGTTTTGTTTACAATGCGATCTAACTCTATCAACACGAACTGACTTATAGCTATAATGTGCATCATCGGAAATGAACGCAAAACTTTACAATCTCTTAAATAACTGTTAAAATAATTATGTACGCTTATCGCAGTCCCTGTATAAAACCTGAAAACCGATAGCGTGTTATGCTTCTATTTTAAAACTTGAATCACCTGTATAAAGTTCTACTGCCTTAAGCAAAAAATGAGAATAATAGCTCATTAGCAATATACCCAAATATTTATGATATTTTATATAAGTCATCAATATACCTTATTGTTACAAGGATTATACAGAACGATGCGTTATAGTTCTATGTAAACTGAATACTATTTTTGTTAAAAAAACTAATAAGCAAAATATAATTAACTGTATATTATTTACGGTAATTTTATATATTAAATGCGTGTTTTCTAACAGTTCATCGTTCGCTGGTATTATTATTTTATTTTTTGTTTGCGTTAACCTAACACCCTTTTTGCGGTGATGAATAAAACCTAATATGCTTGTACATCGTCGTGGATATGCGATACCATTATAGAAACGGAGTGTCATATGTAAATACTCAAATGAGAAAAAAATACTGTTCTGTAAAATGTAATGAAACAATTAACACATGAAAACTTTTACCTCTGCTTTTTTATGTTAGTCTATATACATAATGTGAAAATAAAACTTCAACCTCTTTCCCCTTTCCACTTCCAACCCGTCTACTAATATAGATAAAAAGAAAAGGAAAAAAAACGCCGATACTTTTGTCATCCTTCAATTCAACGTTCTCTGAAATATTTAGCATTTTACTAGAGATAGTGTTCATACATTCGTACGTTCGTTTTTAGCTAAGGCTGTTTTAAGAACCTTAACAAGTATACTAAAGCGATTTTATTTTCCATTCATTCAAAACTTACAGCCCGGAGTGGCGGTTTTGTTAAAGCAAGATTTCTAAATAGATCTTAAGTTTTGATATAATTTTAATACTAATCATGTTGTGTTTTTTTCAATATTACTTTTATAACACAATCGGTTTAAACTGGAACAACAAACAACGTTAATGTTAACTTTTATTACAACATTACATTACAAACATTTGTACAGTTTAGATGAACAATGAATAATATCAAAATAAGCACTATTATAAAAATATAATATGTTAAAGATATATTTTACTGATTTTTGCCACATTTAACTGTATCGTCAATTGTTTTCTATAAACGCTAAGAACACGTTGTCTACCATTTCGTCTTTCTTCAAAATTATCTTTCTCAAATCGTTGTTTTCTTTATCACTCAGGACGCAGGTCTAACGTATGAAGTATTCCTGCAAATATATACATATATAAACGTTCATATGTCCGTCAATTGTTTTCTCTAAACGCTATGAACACGCTGTCTACCATTTCGTCTTTCTTCAAAACGATCTTTCTCAAATCGCTGTCTTCTATATCAAGACGCAGGTCGAAGGTATGAAGTATTCCTGCAAATATATACATATATAAACATTCATATTTTTTTTAAATGAAAATGTTGAATGAACAGAAAGGTTCTTTAAACGTATAAAGAGACAAATAGTTAACGATACATTTTAATATATTTTTAAAAACATTTAAATAACGGTATTTTAAAGCATGCAGTAAATCTAAGATATGTTACCATTCCAATTAAAGCTCGTTACTATATAAACAACGAAATGTTACTAAGAAATATACTCTTCATAAAAGTTGATATAGTCGTACCTGTAGGATGCTTCTGTGGCCTTTTTTAATACTATAAAAAACTGTATGTTACTTAATGTAACTTTATATATTAAATACGTAAGTTCATCTTTCGCTGTTATTTTCTGTATTCACCTTTCGTCGTTGTTAAATAAAAACAGTGGCTTAATTGTTTATATGTCTCTGTTAAAACGTAATACGCAACTACAACGACGTGGTTCAATCTATTTCCTTCTTTTACGTTCAAACCCATCTAAGGAAGTAAAATAAAAGCCGATACTCGCTTGGTCGTTTCCGTTTAAGATCGTTTGTGATGACTACAACTAATATACCGCGTTCGTTCGCCTTCGGCGATTATCGGTATCCTCCGTCAAAGAATTTGGCTAAATGTGGCCGATTTGGCAAATTGTGGCGTGGTTATTTTAAATCAACCCTTACTACTTACAAGCCATCCACTCACGTTGTTGTTTTAAAAAAGCTGTTGATAATGAAAATAAATAGTGTTGGTGAATTATACTGCTGATTTATTTTGAACAGACAAGTAATAACTATAACTTAATTTTATCACCCCTAAGTTTTAATTGTCTTCTATTTGGTACTTATTTCCTGAAAAAGCTGTTGTTTTAGAACAGCATTTCAATAGCCGAGCGTGCTGTCCCTCTGACAGCTTTTTGTTATTATTTAAAAAAGAATTAAATACACTTGTTTTATTTTTATTTTGAAAGTCATTCTCTATTAAAAAAGTTCACAAACTTATAAAAAAAAAAAAACCCCATGTATCTGTTTTAATATAAGTCAGGATCTTGGTTTAATTGTCTAGCATGTTCTTATCTCAGTATAAACCTGCTGACTGCTTGTACTGTGTATTGAATGTTTGACATGCTTCATTACTCAGTATAAACTTGCTGACTGCTTGTACTGTGTATTGAATGTTTGACATGCTTCATTACTCAGTATAAACCTGTTGACTGCTTGCACTGTGTGTTGAATGTTTGGCATGCTTCATTACTCAGTATAAACCTGCTGACTGCTTGTTTGACATGATTCATTACTCAGTTTAAACCTGCTGACTGCTTGTACTGTGTATTGAATGTTTGACATGCTTCATTACTCAGTATAAACCTGCTGACTGCTTGTACTGTGTATTGAATGTTTGACATGCTTCATTACTCAGTATAAACCTGCTGACTGATTAAACTGTGTATTCAATGTTTGACATGCTTCATTACTCTCCTATTGTCTATTGTTTTGAGACAAATTCCCAAAAGTGAAGAGCGTTGTCTTCTAACAGCCATTATTTATATTAAGCAGCTCTTGAAATATCCAATGCAAGAAATCATTTGCCATTGACAAAATAGTGTGTTGAATAACATTTTTTTAACATTTGCTACTTGACAAATTAATGAAATTTTACATTTATTAATTTCTTTTTAAGAAATTTCTGCATCTGGTTGCAGCATTATTATCTAATATTATTTTGAGCTGTTAAAATCTTTTTCTTTACTTATGGATGATGCATAGAAAAGCATTTATTTAAATGAGGTCCATCAATAGTCAATAAATCAGAAAAAAACTGTATTTACAAGCAATTGATATAAAAAAGCATTTACATTCAAAGACTTTGTTGATATGAATCGTTCAAAGGTCAATGTCAGATAATGGAAACTGGTTGTTGAAGTTTAGTACAAGATGGCCTCGAAAACAAATACAATTCCCCTACTTATCAATAACAAAGTTGTGATGGGATACATATCGGGTATTAAATAATTTCTTGAAAGGTCACTCGTTGGTTGATAATGAAATCAGTAGTGAACACTTATATGGTAATATACACATATTGTTTAATGGTTACACGCAATCCTATTCAAAAACAAAGTCATCAACATGTCTGTCCAGACAGATCTGGTTTCTCTTGAGAGTATTTTCTGTGCATCTCTTTCTTTATTTCGATTGATTATACTGGATGATGTGCACTTAAAGACATTAATTTCAAAAGCATTACCGGTATCAACAATCTGAACAAAATATTTGAATGCTTTGTATTTAAGAGATTAAGTGAAAATTTGGTCTACAGGAAATACAGTGTTAGCCATTGCCAGATGATACGTTTGATTGCTGCTTTGTAGCAGTACTAAAAGAACATAATTATGTCCATGATGTAGTGCTTTTATATTATAGTATTACAGTTTAATCATCGCATGATGTACGGTATGTTCATGGAAGTCTGTTGTGATACATACAAAACAAGTGTTGGCTTTAGAGTTTCTTCTATTAAAATCTACACCAGAAAAATGACTCTATTATGTTGATATTTTTCTAATGCCATTTCCAATGTGATTCAATGTTGTTTTTTTTCCATTTAGATAGATATGTGTGTGTGTGTGTGTGTGTGGTCGCAGAACTATATCTAAATTTATATATTGTATGTAGTGATAAATATCAGATACAGACAGGGAGTAAATCAGGAATTTTCAAAATTTTAAATTGGCTTATGTGGCTTGTTATTAGAAAGATCACATCCAGTCCAACAAATTCTCCAGATGTGATAAATTTTGCATTCATTTTCCAATTTATTCACCAAGATATAAACAGAATATGTTTTACATATTTTTAGTAATATCAATAAATATGTTCCAATCGAAGGACAAAAGAACCATGGGTTGTTCATAATCATTACTCACTTCCGAGAGTTGTACATAACTATATCTCATTTTCATGAGTTGTACATAATTTATAAGTTATAATAATTTATTTCCAGGAGTTGTACATACCTATAACTCACTTCCGAGAGGTGTATATAACTAAAACTCACTTCCGGAAGTTGTACATAACTATAACTCACTTCCGGGAGTTGTACATAACTATAACTCACTTCCGATAGTTGTACATACATATAACTCACTTCCTGGAGTTGTACATAACTATAACTCACTTCCGGTAGTTGAACATAACTATAACTCACTTCCGAGAGTTGTACATAACTAAAACTCACTTCCGAGAGTTGTACATAACTATAACTCACTTCCTGGAGTTGTACATAACTATAACTCACTTCCGGTAGTTGAACATAACCATAACTCACTTCCGAGAGTTGTACACAACTATAACTCACTTTCGAGAATTGTACATAACTATATCTCATTTCCATGAGTTGTACATAACTATACGTTATTACTCATTTCCGGTAGTTGTACATAGCTATAACTCACTTCCGGGAGTTGTACATAGCTATAGGGATAGTGCTGGGGAAGGGGGTCTAATATAAGTTTCGAAGTTTAAGAGAAGGATGAGGGAGACAGTACCAGTAAAGGAGGTCTTAAGTGCATTTTGTAAGTATCAGAGATGGGTCAGGGAGACAGTGCCAGGGAAGGAAATCTAATGTGCGTTTTGTATGTCTCAGAGAAGGGTCAGGGAGACAGTGTTCGAAAAAGAGGTCTAATGTGGGTTTTGTGAGTCTCAGATAAGTGTCAGGGGGACAGTGCCTGGTAAGGAGGTTTAATGTGGATTTTGTAAGTCTCAGAGAACATTCAGGGAGACAGTTCCGGGTAAGGAGGTCCAATGTGGATTGTGTAAGTCTCAGGATGTTCAGGGGAACAGTGCTGAGGAATGAGGTCTAAAGTTGATTGTATAAGTCTCAGAAAAGTGTCAGGGATGCTGTATTAAGGATGTAGGTCTAAAGTGCATTTTGTACGTCTCAGAAAAGTGTCAGAGAGACAGTGCCAGGGAAGGAGGTCTAATGTGGGTTTTGTAAATCTCAGAGAAGGTTCTGGTAGACAGTGCCGGGGAAGGAGGTCTAATGTTGATTTTGTAAGTCTCATAGAATGGTCAGGGAGACAGTGCCAGGGAAGGAAGTCTTATGTAGAGTTTGTTAATCTCAGAATGTTCAGAGGGACAGTGCTGGGGAAGGAGGTCTAATATGGTTTTTATCAATCTCAGAGAAGGTTCCGGGGGACAGTGCAGGTCAAGAAAAATGAAGGCAGGGTGACATTTTATATCAAGTTTATTTTTTATAATGATGGTACATATAAATGTGTTTTTGTCTTTTGTTTATTATTTATATGCTGTTAATTTAAATATGCTAAACAACAGCAACATAAGCATAGGCACAGAAATAAGGTAGTGTTGATAGCATGACACAAATATATTAACATAGATAAGGAGTCACTATATCTGTCTCTCTGTATCTTTGTGCGACAGTCGGTATGTCAGAGTGAAATATTTCCACTTTTTTAAGCCACTAGAGGCTTTGCATACATGGTCAACATGTGCGATGCAAATTTTGTTAGACTGACTTATGTAGAGTATTTAAAAAAATAAAAGTTAAGTTGCTGTATCAGCCATACTGCAAATATTTTTATTAATCTGAAACATCAATTTATTGTTTCGTCATTCTTTAACAATGTAAGAAATTTATATTGTTTAAATGAAAGATGAGCTTGAAAATACAACATACTAGTAAACAAAGATAAAATAAATGTCAAGTTCATTAGAAATGACATCTGGAGATTAATATTAGGAGTGAGTTTCAACTTTAGCATGCAATGGAGTTGTAATTTTTCAAAGGAAATAGGTTTCACTGTCGGTTATCTAATAGAGCATGCCAAGATACCCATGTCATCAATTTGTCTCCATTTCTGTTGGATTAGAAATCTTAAATTAATGTCTATAGATTTAGTTTTAAAAAATATATGCTGGTGGTAAAACTATTATCCTGGTAGTGACTATGTCAGATACAATCACTAGTTTCCTGGAAGTGACTATGTCAGATACAATCACTAGTTTCCTGGAAGTGACTATGTCAGATACAATCACTAGTTTCCAGTCTTCTGTCAGGCCTTTTCTTGGAAGTGACTATGTCAGATACAATCACTAGTTTCCGGTCTTTTATTAGGCATTTTCCTGGAAGTGACTATGTCAGATAAAATCACTAGTTTCCAGTCTTCTGTCAGGCATTTTCCTGGAAGTGACTATGTCAGTTACAATCACTAGTTTCCTGTCTTCTGTCAGGCATTTTCCTGGAAGTGACTATGTGAAATACATTCACTAGTTTCCAGTCTTCTGTCAGGCATTTTCCTGAAAGTGACAATGTTAAGTACAATCACTAGTTTCCAGTCTTCTGTCAGGCATTTTCCTCTGCACTGAAGAAGCACAATCACTGAGGTTTTGGGTTCAAGTGCAGCTTAATTAAAAAAAATTAGGTGAGAAAGTTTCCCAGTTACTTGCAGAAAGATGAAGGTTCTACTCAGATTCATTTACATCCATCAATAAAACTGGATATGCCTTTTTATATTAACCAGGATATGCCATTATATATCAAACTGAAATGTGGTGAAAATGTTATACTCCAAAATATAACACCACCACCCTGCTTAGATTTGTCTTCAATGATGGTCAGAACGATAACTCATTTATTTTCCCCAAAGACAGTTTCAATAATAATAATCAAACTATGACAGTTTATGTTTGGACAACAGTTACAAAGTGATAATAGTGAGACAAAAATAGAAAGACAAAAAGAACATGTATATTTATTTGACTATTTTTGAATGTGTGTTGGTAAGTCTGCCCAGGAGTAGGAGTTGTAGAAATAATTATCATATCTAGTTTGATGCTCTACCATTTGAAGAATGAGGGGGGAATATAGGTTTCACTTAAGAATTACCTTCTTTGTATCACGGTAGCAAGATTCTTACACCCAAGAAATTAAGAAATTAGAATTTTTGTAAAGCGTTAGGGCATTATTTTTGTTGAAAATGCATAAAATTGTCATATTTCTTTGCGTATATGGGAACATTGAAACGTTTTCATGATTTCTGCCAAGTTTGGATGATATTGGGAACTGTTGGATGACACTATAACAGTTTAAAGATGCGTAGTGATACACCGCAACAAATGGGCAGAATTGTCGAAAATGAAGGTGTGCCATCTAATGATCGAAATTGTGAAAAAGCAACCTGATCAAAACAATGTTTTATTCTGCATAATTGGATCAGCTGAGGACTATCTTTGGGAACAAGGCACTTTTAGAACCATTGGTAATGTATCCAGTGTTCCAGAAGTGCATTTCTCTATAATGTAGAGCAGTACAAAATTACGTGTTGTCTATTCATTTATTAGTCCCTAAATTGTTTCTGCCCAATAAGTAATGTTTTTTTCCTTTAAGGAACTACAGTTTTCACTCAATAATTTTAGTTTTCTCTAAGATATTGTCATTTTGTGTATAGATTCCAGGCATGAAAAGGAAGATTGGTGTTATTTTTTTTTTAGATAAATCAGTTCACGGTCACTGTTTCAGAAAATAAGAAAATGGTATCCACTCAATAAGTTAGTTCCCTTTTAAAGGGAGTATATCACGATAAAACACTATAAATGTCTTAAAAATAAAATAATTATCAAAATGGATAAACCTGATCATCATTAATAAATAGCTTAATAGTTTAGTCAAATACATCAAAACAAGACAGCATCCATATCAAATTGGAATGGTAAATTTGAAACAAAATCCTGATTCTAAAATAGACAGTACCGGTACTTAAATATTGTTTTACAACCTTTGCATCGTCATTATGACTCTTTCTAAGTTGAAACAATGTAAACCTGTATAACAGATCAAATTGAAATCAAAATGAAATCACGCGACTCATTTTAATACATCACAAAATACTTGTACAGGTATGTTGCCATTTATGCGGGAAATATTTTTTAGGCTGGAATGGTCCTAGCTTGGTATGGTTTTAAAGTCATTTTTAGCTCGTCTTTTTGAAAAAAAAATGAAGAGCTATTACCATGACCCTGGCGTCGTCGTCGTTGTCGTCGTTGTCATTGTCATCCGCTGGTTAAAGTTTTATGTTTAGCTCAGCTTTTTCTCTGTTTCTCAACATACAACTCATGTTACAGTGACTAAACTTCATAAACACATTCATATCATGTTATACAAATAATGTGCATAGCTTACTTACCTAAATCTACGTACTTTGGGCTCTAAAACCTTCGGTTAACGTTTTTTGTTTAGTTCGGGTCTGGTTAAAGTTTTATATTTAGCTCAGCATTTGCTCTGTTTCTGAAAAAAACTACTCATGTTTTGGTGGCTAAACTTCATAAATACCGATATATTATGTTGTAGTTACAATGTTTATAACTAACTTACATAAATTTCCATACTTTGGGCTTTAAAACCTTACGATAAAGTTTTTTGTTTAGCACGGTTTTGATTTTTTTTTTTAAATCAATTTTATTTTTTAGTAATAATATTAATTCTGTTGACCACCATCAACTAAAAAAATAGTAAACATCACTGACCTTGACCTATTTAATGGACTTTCCTGCCCGAACCCAACCAAGACCCCCACCCTGCTACACAGTTTTTCTTTTTTTTAAATTTGTTTTGTATTAAATCAAATACTCTGCCCCATTTCAACTTTGTTACCTACCAAAAGACCCTCACCCCTTCCCCAACACCCTCCATTCCCGCCCATTTTTATTTTTATTGTTTAATTTTGTTTTATATTAAATCAAATACTCTGCCCCATTTCGACTTTGTAACCGACCCAATGACCCTCACTGCTACCCCAACCATCCCCGTCCATTTTATTAATTTTCTTTTTAATTTTTGTTTTGTATTTAATAAAATACTCTGCCCCATTTCATCTTTGCTACCTACCCAAAGACACTCACCCTTTTAATAAAATGGGCGGGTATTGGGATGGTTGGGGTAGGGGTGGGGGTCTTTGGGTCGGTTACAAAGTCGAAATGGAGCAGAGTATTTGATTTAATACAAAATAAAATTTAAAAAAAAAATGGGCGGGAATGGGGTGTGGGGGGGGGAGGGGTGAGAGTCTTTGGGTAGGTATTAAACTAAACAGTCCTGTTTATTAAACTTTGGCACGTACACCCCCACATCCACACCCAGATTTTAAAATTAAATTAATTATATTTCAGCTTAAGTACTGGCTAGCTAGCCTTAGCCAGACATAGACATAGTGTATATTCTGCCCTAATAGTCCTACTTGCAGACACAAATATCTACTATTTTGCTAATATGAAAGATGGTTTCATTCATACAGAGATATCTGTTTTTTCTGATGGTACATTATAATATACTGTTCTGTGATCGACAAGGCTAGAATAGTCGAGTTAACGCTGTTCTTCGCCATCTCTGTTATATGTTTTCAGTAATAGTATTGATTTTTTAAACTTATCACCATCCAGTTTAAAAAGTTTACTTCACTGATTTTAACCTACGTAATAGATTTGGAAAAAAGACGAGCGTCTGCACCCGCTTACGGTGCTCTTGTAATTTATTCATAGACTGTACTGAGTATTACAGTTTTCCATTACTGAACAAAATCAAAATAAACAAAAGTTATATTTCATGGAGAAAGAATCCTGTAAAAGCTGTGGACATTTTGATAAAGGAAATCAGGATTTTTCAAAATTTTAAAATTTTAAAAACGTTATTTATAATATATCATATCTACATTATATATATACTTACTGACCTTGTAGTGCCATAAGCATGCAAAAGGGAATTCCTAATTTGACCTACATATCCAGGTTAGAATAAAATGTATTTTCCGCTTAAAAATTTGCAACATAATTTTGGATATGTCAAATGAGTCTTCATGATTTCATTTTGATTTCGATTTGATCTGTTATCCTGGTTTTATATATTGTAGGATTTGTTTCATTTAAGAAAGATTTTGATGGCGATGTGAAGGTACTCAAGCAGTATTTATGTGCTGTCTATTTTTACAATGGAGATTTCTTATCAGAGAGACCTACGATTTAAATATTGTTTTGCCATGTTTTGGTGGATTTGATAGACCATTCGGATTTTATTTAATTTTGATAATTTGTACCTGGTAAACAAGTGAAGATTTTTTGTGCTTTTTTAACCCCGTTTTCCTCCCAAAAATATATTCTGTTCCTGCTCATCTTTTTGGAAAATGTTCAGATCTATTTTGTTTTTTAGTAATATATATATTGATTCTGCAAACTTCTCACCATCAGGTTAAAAATGTTTTTACTGACCTTGACCTACTAGATGGACTTCAAAAAGACGTTTGCACCCGCTGCTCTTATTTTCAAGTGATGTTTTCTAGTGTAAAACAATGCACTGTAAAGCAATGCCAGTTTAACGGTATAAAACAATGCCAGTTTTACAGTTTAAAACAATACCAGTTTTACAGTTTAAAACAGTGCCAGTTTTACTGTTTAAAACAATGCAAGTTTTACAGTTTTAAAAACAATGCCAGATTTACAGTTTTAAACAGTGTCAATTTTACTGTTTAAAACAATGCCAGTTTTACTGTTTTAAACAGTGCCAGATTTACTGTTTAAAGCAATGTCAGTTTTACTGTTTTAAACAATGCCAGTTTAAGTGTTTAAAGCAATGCCAGTTTTACAGTTTAAAGCGATGCCAGTTATCATTATCCGTTTAAAAGAGTGCAAGTTTTACTTTTTAAAACAATGTCAGTTTTACAGTTTAAAACAGTGACAGTTTTTTCTGTTTAAAACAATGCCAGTTTTACAGTTTAAAAAACAGTGCCAGTTTTACTGTTTAAAACAATGCCATTTTACTGTTTTAAACAGTGCCAATTTTACTGTTTTAAACTGATAATGATAAGTGCCAGTTTTACTGTTTAAAACAATGCCAGTTTTACTGTTTTAAACAGTGCCAGTTTTACTGTTTAAAGCAATGCCAATTTTACAGTTTAAAGCAATGCCAATTTTACAGTTTAAAGCAATGCCAGTTATCATTATCAGTTTAAAAGAGTGCAAGTTTTACTGTTTAAAACAAAGCCAGTTTTACTGTTTAAAACAATGCCAGTTTTACAGTTTAAAACAGTGCCAGTTTTACTGTTAAAAACAATGCCAGTTTTACAGTTTAAAACAGTGCCAGTTTTACTGTTTTAAACAATGCCATTTTATTGTTTTAAACAGTGCCAATTTTACTTTTTTAAACAGTGCCAGTTTTACTGTTTAAAACAATGCCAGTTTTACTGTTTCAAACAGTGCCAGTTTTACTGTTTAAAGCAATGCCAATTTTACTGTTTTAAAGCAATGCCAGTTATCATTATCAGTTTAAAACAGTGCAAGTTTTACTGTTTAAAACAATGCCAGTTTTACAGTTTAAAACAGTGTCAGTTTTACAGTTTAAAACAATGCTAGTTAAACTGTTTAAAACAATGCCAGTTTAAAACAGTGCCAGTTTTACTGTTTAAAACAATGCCAGTTTTAATGTTTCAAACAGTGCCAGTTTTAATGTTCAAAGCAATGCCAATTTTACTGTTTTAAAGCAATGCCAGTTATCATTATCAGTTTAAAACAGTGCAAGTTTTACTGTTTAAAACAATGCCAGTTTTACAGTTTAAAACAGTGTCAGTTTTACAGTTTAAAACAATGCTAGTTAAACTGTTTAAAACAATGAATGTTTAAAACAATGCCAGTTTAAAACAGTGCCAGTTTTACTGTGTAAAACAATGTCAGTTTTACAGTTTAAAACACTGCCAGTTTAACAGTTTAAAACTATGCAAGTTTTACAGTTTGAAACAGTGTCAGTTTTACTGTTTAAACCAGTGCAAGTTTTACTGTTTGAAACAATGCCAGTTTTACTGTTTTAAACAGTGCCAGTTTTACTGTTTAAAACAATGCCAGTTTTATTGTTTCAAACAGTGCCAGTTTTACTGTTTAAAGCAATGCCAGTTTTACAGTTTAAAGCAATGCCAGTTATCATTATCAGTTTAAAACAGTGCAAGTTTTACTGTTTAAAACAATGCCAGTTTTACAGTTTAAAACAGTGCCAATTTTACAATTTAAAGCAATGCCAGTTTAACTGTTTAAAACAATGCCAGTTTAAAACAATGCCAGTTTAAAACAGTGCCAGTTTTACTGTGTAAATTAATGTCAGTTTTACAGTTTAAAACAATGCCAGTTTAACAGTTTAAAACTATGCAAGTTTTACAGTTTAAAACAGTGCCTGTTTTACTGTTTTATTAATCAAGCACCGTTTTTTGACATGCTGATGGTGAATATAGTCCTTTTCGGTACTTGGCGTGTATTATGGCTTTTAATAACGTTTATTTTTAGGTCTCCTGAGACTTTGTCTCATTGAAGGGAACTTTTGTAATCACATTTTGTTCTTCGTAGTCAGTTGTGCATTGTGCATCCGTATTGACAAATAATTGACATTTTCGACTTCTCAAAAATTGTAAGCTCAATCGTAATGATTTTTTTGTAGCTTTGGTACCTAAGGGTGAACCAAAATTGTGAATTGCATGATCCCCGGCCCCCTGGGGCCTTAGGGTATGATCAAAATCATCAAATTCAAGGTAAACTTTAAAAATCTTCTTCTTAATATAGGAAGCACTAGGAAACAAATGGTGGGCATGATAATGGACATATATGGGTCCTTTATAAAAAGAAATGTGAATTGCAATGTGAATTGGGTCTCACGGTTTGGCCCTGGGGTTGGGACCTAGGTGGGGCCTACTTTACTTAATCTATATATGAGAAATTGACCAAAAAAAATATTTGATACGACTTAATAGACGTATGGACCCATTGGCCTCTTGTTAGCTCACCTGAGCAAAGCTCAAGGGAAACTTTTCTGATTGCCTGTTGTCCGTCGCAAATCCATGAACAGTTTTGTTGTGTGCAATCTAGCATTCACATTTTTCATTAAATTTTGATCTTCACTAAACTTGTGTAGTAGTTATATAACCATAATATCTCTAACAAGTTTTTGAACTGGCCAAATCGTATTATTTACGTCAGAGTTATGGCCCTTGAAAATTTATAAATTAACTATTTGACCTTGTGTGCACTCTAGCACCCGCATTTTTCATATGATTCTCGTCAAACTTACGGAATAGTTATATAACCTAAATACCTCAGACAATTTCTTGATCTGGCTAAATCAGATTATTAATATCAGAGTTACGACCCTTGAAACATTAAAAAATGCATTATTTGACCTTGTGTGCACTCTAGCACCCGCATTTTTCATTTGATTTTTGCCAAACTAACACAGTAGTTACATAACTATAATATTTTGAACAAGTTCTTGAACTGGCCAAATTGGATTTTAAATGTCAGAGTTATGGCCCTTGAACTAATAAAAAATGCACTATTTGACTGTGTTTCACCAAACTTGCACAGCAGTTATATAACCATAATATCTCGGATAAGTTCTTGAATTGGCCAAATCAGATTATTAGTGTCTCCTGTGCCACAGGTGAGCGGTTTAGGGCCATTTTGGCCCTTTAGTTTCATATGTGATACCGTTCCAGTACAATATACTACAGAGAACATGATTCCTACATGGGTCGCGTAAATTTGACACGCTATAGGAGTTTCTAAAAAAGTGTTAAAACACATGATTATCAAACAGCTGTATGCGATTTTCCATTTACTTGAAATGTTTTAAAAAGCATAAGAACTGCAGCTGCAGCCACCTTGAATGGTGAATACTACCGGTACTTGGATACATCTACTTATCTGGACTATATACAATGTACATGTACTAAAACACACAGAAATATTTAGCAGGGAATTGTTACTGGTTCAAAAAATAAATCATAAGGTCATAATAAAGTAAATGCTAGATTATCATTGCCGCCCGTCCCCTAATTTTCATGCCGCCCCGACCCTTTTTATTTTGTATAAAAAAAAAATGAAAAAAAATAAAAAAAAATTATTAAAAAATCTTCCCAACCTCCCCATTTTTAAGAAAAATTTGGATGATAATCTAGCAATTAATTTATAATGGCCTTATATCTAAAAAGTGTTTACTTCAACAGTCTATAATACATAGAAACTCGAATTTCTTATTGAAAATATTATTGTAAAACAAATGGACCCATTTTTTTAAAAAAAAATAATATATATAAATGCATTATTATATTATGTACCATTTAAGTCTGTGATATTCATTAAAATATGTGATCAATTAAATCTAACTGTGCAAGTTACAATATAAAATGATATATTTAATCAACTTAACACTGATATTGAATCGATGATCAATAAGTTATTAGTGCAGTTAATTTCTATGATAATTACGGTTTTGATTGATTGATTGCCTCTGTATGTCATGCTAACAACCTCAATGGAAATAAGAATTTACTCTTTTTTGTGTTATCCTTGGTGGTGGTATGCATGCAATGACTCCCTATGCCTCATGTATGTAATACTTTTATTTAATGTACATGTTGTTTTAATTGTCCATGTATACATTCATTACCGAAATAAATCTATTTATCTATCTACCCACGATGAGATTCGAACCTACAACCTCAACTTTATAAAATGCTATCAGCGCATCCAGTTAACCTCTTGGCCATGGTGGATTTCAAATAAAGTGGTTGCCAGTTTTACAGTTAAAAACAATGCCAGTTTTGCAGTTTAAAACAATGCCAGTTTTACATTTAAAAACTATGCCAGTTTTAAACAATGCCAGTTTAACAGTTTCTCGGTTTTCCCCTATTAATCTGTAGGCAAGACTTTATTATTTATTGGTTTACGAATTTTTTCCTAAAATTACTGGAAAAGTCATTGAAATTATTATATTAAACATATTAGAAAATTCTGTTAAAAAAAGAGAAACAATTTATTATTGATAATATTGGTCAAATTTGGTAATTTTCTTATTTTGAAATATTAATCTTCGTATCAATGATTTTCTTCTGTACGAGGGGTATTCAATATATTCTGTCACTGGTCTTCGGATATTTAAGATTTTCACAGGAACACGATTTTCTTCAAGCCAACCCTTTAAAGTATTTCCCCCCACACATATACACACTTTTGAAGACGTGTTGTCCATGACCTTAATGCCACAAAGTAGTCTCCCCTTGGAATACTGAATTGCAGCCCCAAGGGCACTTCTAGTAGCATAGCGTTTATCTGCGAGCAATTTTTTTAGAATTGGAAACAGGAAAAAGCCACAGGGGCTTAGGTCAGGAGAACAAGGGGGATGTTCAACCTGAATAACATTTTCTTGTTCTAAGAAAGATTGTACACGTTTACTTTTGTGAGCAGAAGCATTGTCATGAATAAGCTGTATGCCTTCCAAACCATTACTTTGGCGTTTATTTTGATAAAACTTTTTGACAGATTTTAGAACTTTATCTTTGTAAAACTTGCCTGTAATTGTTCTACCCTCTTTGCAAAGAATTTGTACAACAGGACCACTAGAGTTGAAGAAAATGGACTATAAAACCTTCTTGGTGGTCTTGTCCTTTTTGCTATAACCGGAATAGCCTGATTGTTACCTAGCCATTGTTTGTTATTGATGCGCAGTTTTGGCACAAAATAATATACCCATGTTTCATCTCCAGTGAGCAAGTGAGAAATTTTCCTATGATTACAATTTTTATATTTTTTCAGATTTTTTTTTAGCACAATCCAAATGCTTCGCTTTTTGGTCAGGTGTCAGCAAGTGGGGGATCCATCAAGCACAAAGCAAACACTTAGTCAGAATAGGATTGCCTTATACATTGCCTTCTTAAATGCCTAGACTATAAGATGTCTGGGCAACAGTATACAATCCATCTTCTGCCATAGCTTTTACAGCACCAATGCTTTTCTTTGTTACTGCAATAACAGGCCTACCTGGGAGCTTATCTTCTTGCAGGCTATGCTGACCCCCCCCCCCCCCACCCCCCTTAAATATATTTACCCGATAAAAAAAATGTTTTTAATGTTACGGTAGAACTACCATGTATACATACAACACAATACAGAATAAATATATTTTGGCGATAACTGTAAAGAAACTTGAGCTTTAATGTAAGCTCTTATTTCTAATTTTTCCTCAGGTTCATTATGATATTGAAATATAGCCACTGTACACGAGTGTGTATAATTCAACAATGAACATATTGGTCAATTATAATCGGATTAAATTGAGAATTCGGAGATGTACTGAATAAACATCCCCAAACAATTGTACCAATTTTATATCGTCATTTCAATCTGGTTTTGTTCCTGGTGATTCAACAATTAACCAGTTAACTTATCTGTACAATATATTCAGTAAAGCTATTGATGACGGTAAGGAAATTCGCGTTATATGGGCAAAGGTCTAATAGTCAAGTTAAAAGCAGCAGGAATATCTAATCAGCTTATAAATTTACTAAATGACTACCTAAAAGATAGGCAACAATGTGTTGTTTTGCCTGGTACCAAATCTGATTGGACATTAATCAAGGCCGGAGTGCCTCAGGGGTCCATTTTAGGTCCGCTTCTATTTTTAATCTACATTAATGACATAGTATCTGATATCGCATCTAACATTCGTCTTTATGCAGACGATACAAGCCTATACTTTATAACCGATCACAATAACAATATAAACAATGCTGCACAAATTTTGAATTCCGACATCAACAAAATTACTGAATGGTCAAAACAATGGCTTGTAACTTTCTATCCGTCGAAGACTGAATCGCTACTTATATCTAGGAAACGTAATCAACCCGTCCATCCACCACTATATATGCATAACCAACAAATATCAGAAGTACAATCATATAAACACTTAGGTATACTTTTATCAAACAACTGTACCTGGCACTCTCAAATTGAATACATAAAGGATAAGGCATGGTCAAGAATTAAAATCATGAGAAAACTGAAATATCAGCTAGACAGAAGATCCTTGGAGACTATATATACATTTTTTATCCGACCACTGTTAGAATATGGTAACACAATCTGGGATATCTGCACTAATTATGAAAAACACGAGTTAGAAAAAAATCAACACGAAGCAGCACACAATGCAACTGGATCAACAAAACTTATGTCAATTAATAACTTAATCACAGAAGTTGGGGGGGGGGGGGGGAGTCTAGAAACTCGAAGGACGAAACACAAATTAATTATTTTCTATAAAATGGTTAACCATATGGCTCCTCTCTACTTATCTGCACTAGTACCATCCCAAATAGGTGAAAATTCCCCGTATAGTCTCAGAAATAGAAATGACCAAAAATTCCAAGTTCGAGAACAGCGCTCTACTATAATTCTTTCATGCCATCTGTTGTCCGTGATTGGAACAATCTACCTATAGAAACAAGACGAGCTGTCTCTATCAATGCCTTTTAGCACCAGCTAAATAAAAATCTTACCAAAACATCAAAACACTTTTACACAGGCACAAGAAAATGTCAGGTCTTGCATATTCGTCTTCGTACGAATTGTAGCACGCTGAAACAACACTTATTCCAAAATATTATTGAAAATTCTCCACTGTGTACATGTGGAGCAATTGAAAGTACGAACCATTACCTCCTCGTCTGTCCTATTTATCATACCGAACGCGCTACACTTCTCGCATCAATCTCTCACATATGCACTGTTACCCTCAACACACTTCTCTTTGGTGAACCTTATCTCCCCCACAATACAAACGTCGAAATTTTTAATGCTGTCCACAAATATATACTCTCGAGTAAGCGTTTTAATAACGAAAACTAAAAACTTATCTAACAACGCTGTAAAGCTTTAGACTTGTAAATAACGATCTATAATAATAATAATAATAATAATAATAATAATAATAATAATAATAATAATAATAATAATAATTTATATGTTGTTTGTCTGCTTCCCTTGGCTCGCTCACCTTAGTCCTGAACTCGTCCGCCTTTTTTTCTGTTTATCTTTTTTTTAATTCTAAATTATATGATTAATTATAAAATTTTGTTTTCTTTTAAAACATACCGAAACATACAACTATCGATGTAAAAAGTATATTTCTTTTATAGAACTGTATTTTGTTGATATGTCAAAAATAATCTTATGAATCTTCGCCACCTTACACAAAGAAACTATATAAGAATTATTTCTTTCGTTTCAATCCTTTTACTATGTATGTTGTTGAATATGCTGTATATAATTTATGAATAAACTATGTTTAAACCAAACAATTGTACAAGTTTTTCATGTTCTTACGCAACATTATTTCTATGGAAGGCCATTAGTGACAGAATTTATTGAATGCCCCTTGTATAACTGTGGATTGTTTCTCGGTGGATACAGGTTTCCATAAAACCGTTTGTGTTATCTGTTCATTTCCCCCAGCAACATTATGTTTTATGAAAGTGCTCCATGAACAGTTTCTACTAAAACTTACTTTGAAACAAAATGGAAAAAATAAATGGCCATGTATATCGAATTGAATAAAAAAAATACAATAATTTCTGTCAGCGAAGAAGCTAATTTGAATGTTAGAGTTATTGATAAGTTAATTTAGATTTTTAACATGATTTATTCAAGTTTAAGAGAGCTATCGGCTGTCATAAAATAGAAGGCCATGAGAAATCATGAAAATGTTTATCATCCATAAGCAAGTTGCTTCTTTCTTTACAAAAAATATCTTAGATACTTATTTATTTAATTTCTGGTTACATGTATGCCGCTTTAATTTATTCTTTGTTATATTTGCTTGTGACGAGCATAGCTTCAAAAATGTGGAAAGGAATCATGCATAGAAGGCATTTTTTAAGTGTAGAGCAAAAGAACCATAACTATTTCTTGAATGACAGAATTATCTCCCTTGTTGTACTTTATTTTGTTATTTTGCTATAGGGATGATGGAAGCAGTAAATCAACAAATGAAAAAATATCGCAAAATGGAAACCTAAATATAATTGATGTTTTTGCTAAAAGTGATATTTTAATACTTAAAAATGGAAAATAAAAATACCCATCATAAACACTGATGTAATTTGTAAGATTTTAAAAAATAGTGTAACAAAAACCGTTAGTGTAACAATTAGGGTTGACACCACATATTGTTGCAATGTCAACCTTTAGCGTAACAAAAACTGATTGTTAAAACATGAGAAAATTCTGCAAAATAATAGAAATAAATGATTATTTAAAAGACAAAGTGTAGAGTTCACTGGATATTTTCTAAAAAAAAATCCTATATTCATTCTTAGTAAATTGATTTGTGGAGTAGTTTTAGTTATGTCAAGGGAATATGCAGTTTTCTTCCCCCCCCCCCTCCCCCCCCCCCCCCTCTTCAAATATGAAGACTTGATAAATTGATAGATTACACGCCTAGCTCTCGAGCCAAGATTACACATTTATCAAAGACATTGAAAGTGAGATGTCTTTTGACCTTTTTGTTACAGATACATTATTCTCTACCTGAATCAGGGAAACACAAGATTAAATTAGAATATATCAATATTTCAACAATTCAGGTTGATTGATTGGCAGTTGCTTATAGTGGATTTTTGATGTGTTGTTGATTTGGACAATTAGGAAATATGTGGATTATTTACAATTATTTGGTGTAGTTAAACGGACAATTAGTAAATGTTAACTGACAAATTAATGACTTCATTATTTTGAAACACTACTGTAATATAGCAGTAATTTGACAATGAAACACAAACTTGTCTTTGTGTTAAGCCTCAACGATAACTTTGATTTAAACTATGCTGGTATTTTGTATGTCCATCCATTACAACAAAGTGGGGTTTATGTGACTCTGTTTTATTATTTATCTATTGTTCTTCATGCGTGTAAATTTACAATTACTTTAATGATGATGAACAAGTAGTAAGCCTAGAAAATCTTAGTGTGTATATCTGAAAAAGCACTTAATCTGAGCATTAACCCATGTGGAGCAAAAATTCAGTGTTTCTGGTCCATAGGCCTTTTGTTTAAATTACAGTATGGAAAAGTTAAGTTATAAGATGGAGGAAAATATTGCTGATGACTCGAACTGCCATTAATGTGAAACACTGGAGTGATGAGAAAACACATTCACTCTAGAAATATTGTTTAGTAAAATGGATATAATATTGTAGAAAAATATATGTCAATAAACAATTATTGTACATGTTATCCATGCCAGTGAATCATTTGTCTAAAATATAAAATATCTATCTATAAGGAAGAATTGTATTTATCTTTAAGGAAGAATTGTACAGTTTGTCCCTGCAGTATTTACCTTTCAGGAAGAATTGTACATGCTGTCCCTGCAGTATTTATCTGTAAGGAAGAATTGTTCATGTTGTCACTGCAGTATTTACCTGTCAGTAAGAATTATACATGCTGTCCCTGCAGTATTTATCTGTAAGGAAGAATTGTACATGTTCTCCCTGAAGTATTTATCTGTCAGGAAGAATTGTACATGTTGTCACTGCAGTATTTACCTGTCAGTAAGAATTATACATGCTGTCCCTGCAATATTTATCTGTAAGGAAGAATTGTACATGTTCTCCCTGAAGTATTTACCTGTCAGGAAGAATTGTACATGTTGTTCCTGCAGTATTTGCCTGTCAGGAAGAATTTTACATGTGGTTCTTGCAGTATTTATCTGTAAAGAAGAATTGTACATGTTGTCCCAGAAGTATTTACCTGTCAGGAAGAATTGTGCATGTTGTCCCTGCAGATTTAATCTGTAAGGAAGAATTGTGCATGTTCTCCCTGCAGTATTTATCTGTAAGGAAGAGTTGTACATGTTGTCCCTGCAGTATTTATCTGTAAGGAAGAGTTGTACATGTTGTCCCTGCAGTATTTACCTGTCAGGAAGAATTGTACATGTTGTCCATGCAATTTTTATCCGTAAGGAAGAATTGTACATGTTGTCCCTGCAGTATTTCCCTGTCAGGAAGAATTGTACATGTTGTTCCTGCAGTATTTATCTGTAAAGAAGAATTGTACATGTTGTCCCTACAGTATATACCTGTCAGGAAGAATTGTGCATGTTGTCCCTGCATATTCAATATGTAAGGAAGAATTGTGAATGTTCTCCCTGCAGTATTTATCTGTAAGGAAGAATTGTACATGTTGTCCCTGCAGTATTTATCTGTAAGGAAGAGTTGTACATGTTGTTCCTGCAGTATTTACCTGTCATGAAGAATTGTACATGTTGTCCATGCAGTTTTTATCCGTAAGGAAGAATTGTACATGTTGTCCGTGCAGTATTTATCTGTAAGGAAGAATTGTACATGTTGTCCCTGCTAGTGGAATATATAATCTATAAGGAAGTTGTCTTTTGGAAATAACTGTATATATTGTCTGTATCAAAACAGTATTTATCTGTAAGGAAGAACTGTATATGCTGTACATGCTAGTGGAATATATATCTGCAAGGAAGAACTGTATATGCTCTACCTGTCAGTGGCATATATATCTGTCAGGAAGAACTGTATATGCTCTACCTACCACTGCAGTATTCATCTGTAAGAAAGAGCTGTATATGCTGTACCTACCAGTGGAATAGGTATCTGTCAGGAAGAACTGTATATACTCTACCTGCCAGTGCAGTATTTATCTGTAAGGAAGAACTGTATATGCTGTACCTGCCAGTGGAATATGTATCTATAAGGAAGAACTGTATATACTCTACCTGCCAGTGCAGTATTTATCTGTAAGAAAGAGCTGTTTATGCTGTACCTGCCAGTGGAATATGTATCTGTAAGGAAGAACTGCATATTCTGTACATGCCAGTCGAAAATGTATCTGTAAGGAAGAACTGTATATGCTGTACCTGCCAGTGGAATATATATCTGTAAGAAAGAGCTGTTTATGCTGTTCCTGCCAGTGGAATATGTATATGTAAGGAAGAACTGTATATGCTGTACCTGCCAGTGGAATATATATATGTAAGGAAGAATTGTATATGCTGTACCTGCCAGTAGAAATATATCTGCCAGGAAGAACTGTATATGCTCTACCTGCCAGTGCAGTATTTATCTGTAAGGAAGAAATGTATATGCTGTACCTGCCAGTGGAATATGTATATGTAAAGAAGAATTGTATATGCTGTACCTTCCAGTGGAATATGTATCTGTAAAGAAGAATTGTATATGCTGTACCTGCCAGTGGAATATGTATCTGTAACAAAGAACGGTATATGCTCTACTTGCCAGTGGATAATGTATCGGTAAGGAAGAACTGTATATGCTCTACCTGCCAGTGCAGATTTATCTGTAAGGAAGAACTGTATATGCTGTACCTGCCAGTGGAATATGTATCTGTAAGCAAGAACTGTATATGCTGTACCTGCCAGTGGAATATGTATCTGTAAGGAAGAACTGTATATGCTGTACCTGCCAGTGGAATATGTATCTGTAAGGAAGAACTGTATATGCTGTACCTGCCAGTGGAATATGTATCTGTAAGGACGAACTGTATATGCTGTACCTGCAAGTGCAGTATTTATCTGTAAGAAAGAACTGTATATGCTGTACCTGCCAGTGGAATATGTAAATGTTATGAAGAACTGTATATGCTGTACTTGCCAGTGGAATATATATGTGTCAGGAAGAACTGTATATGCTGTACCTGCAAGTGGAATATGTATCTGTAAGGAAGAACTGTATATGCTGTACCTGTCAGTGGAATATATATCTGTCAGGAAAAACTGTATATGCTGTACCTGCCAGTGCAGTATATATCTGTAAGCAAGAACTGTAAATGCTGTACCTGCCTGTGGAATATGTATCTGTAAGGAAGAACTCTATATGCTGCACCTGCCAGTGGAATATGTATATGTAAAGAAGAACTGTATATGCTGTACCTGCCAGTGGAATATGTTTCTGTAAGGAAGAACTGTATATGCTGTACCTGCCAGTGGACTATGTATCTGTAAGGAAGAACTGTATATGCTGTACCTGCCAGCGGAATATGTATCTGTAAGGAAGAACTGTATATGCTGTATCTGCAAGTGGAATATATATCTGTAAGGAAGAACTGTATGTGCTCAATTTGCCAGTGTAGTATTTATCTGTAAGGAAGAACTGTATATACTGTACCTTCCAGTGGAATATGTATCTGTAAGGCGGAACTGTATATGCTGTACCTGCAGGTGGAATATGTATCTGTCAGGAAGAACTGTATATGCTGTACCTGCCAGTTGAATTTGTATCTGTAAGGAAGAACTGTATATGCTGTACCTGCCAGTGGTATATGTATCTGTCAGGAAGAACTGTATATGCTTTACCTGCAAGTGGAATATATATCTGTAAGGAAGAACTGTATATGCTGTACCTGCCAGTGGAATATGTATACGTAATGAACAGGCACATAAAATTGCCGGTTTTTCGAACGATTTCTGACGTTCAAATTGGTTTTTCGTTTCAAAGTTTAATAAAAAATCGGTCCAGATATTTTCAAAGTTTAATAAAATATCGGTTCAGATATTTTCTTTCGGTAGTATAAGATCTCATTAATTGTTATTATTGTACCATACTGACCTTGCGGCAATATCATTTGACCCAATAATCCGATTGTTTTGTCATCTTCTGTGCGAAATGATGTCAATTTTGACTAAACCATTAACGATATTAGAGAGAGTTTATCGGAAGAGTCTATCGCTATGTAGCACGCCTCCGATGTGTGATCAGCGACCCATAGCCATAGCATTCTAGAACGTCGGTTCATCAAAAGATTGTGTTTGCGTCCGTAATTCCTTTGATATATCGCTAGCCAAAGCTGGGACGGTCGGACCGAATATTGTTTGCGTCATTAAATATTTGACAAACGTGCAGTTTACTTGTTTGTTTCATTTTTAAATAACTTTAATTATATATACGAGCTGGTTTTGGTAATTATATGTAGTGGCTAGCTACAGCACAACGCTTATCAAAAATAAAAGTTGAATATTATTTTTGTAAAGGTGGTGGCATGATAAACAAGGCTCCACCACGAGACATATATTTATATAATAATGAGGGTGGCATGATAAACAAGGCTCCGCCGTGAGACAGAAATTTGTATAATAAAGGTGGCATGATAAACAAGGCTTCACCACGAGACAGATATTTATATAATAGTGTGGTTGGCATGATGAACAAGGCTCCACCATTAGACAGATATTTATATAATAAAGGGAGTGGCATGATGAACAAGGCTCCACCATTAGACAGATATTTATATAATAAAGGGGGTGGCATGATGAACAAGGCTCAACCATTACACAGATATTTATATAATAAAGGGGGTGGCATGATGAACAAGGCTCCACCATTAGACAGATATTTATATAATAAAGGGGGTGGCATGATGAACAAGGCTCCACCATTAGACATATATTTATATAATAAAGGGGGTGGCATGATAAACAAGGCTCCACCACGAGACCAATATTTGTATAATAAAAGGTGGTTGCATGATAAACAAGGCTCCACAACGAGACCAATATTTGTATAATAAAGGGGGTGGCATGATAAACAAGACTCCACCACGAGACAGATATTTACACAATAAAGTCGGTGGCATGATAATCAAGGCTCCAACACTAGACAGATATTTATATAATAAAGGGGGTGACATGATAAACAAGGTTCCACCACGAGACATATATTTATATAATAATGAGGGTGACATGATAAACAAGGCTCCACCATGAGACAGAAATTTGTATAATTAAGGTGTCATGATAAACAAGGCTCCACCACGAGACCAATATTTTTATAATAAAAGGTGGTTGCATAATGAACAAGGCTCCACAACGAGACCAATATTTGTATAATAAAGGGGGTGGCATGATAAACAAGACTCCACCACGAGACAGATATTTATACAATAAAGTCGGTGGCATGATAATCAAGGCTCCACCACGAGACAGATATTTATATAATAAAGGGGGTGACATGATAAACAAGGTTCCACCACGAGACATACATTTATATAATAATGAGGGTGGCATGATAAACAAGGCTCCACCATGAGACAGAAATTTGTATAATAAAGGTGGCATGATAAACAAGGCTCCACCACAAGACAGATATTTATACAATAATGTGGGTGGCATAATAAACAAGGCTCCACCATTAGAAAGATATTTATATAATAAAGGGGTTGACATGATGAACAAGGCTCCACCATTAGACATATATTTATATAATAAAGGGGGTGGCATGATAAACAAGGCTCCACCACGAGACCAATATTTGTATAATAAAAGGTGGTTGCATGATAAACAAGGCTCCGAAATGAGACCAATATTTGTATAATAAAGGGGGTGGCATGATAAACAAGACTCCACCACGAGACAGATATTTATACAATAAAGTCGGTGGCATGATAATCAAGGAACTACCACGAGACAATATTTATATAATAAAGGGGGTGACATGATAAACAATGTTCCACCACGAGACATATATTTATATAATAATGAGGGTGGTATGATAAACAAGGATCCACCATGAGACAGAAATTTGTATAATAAAGGTGGTATGATAAACAAGGCTACACCACGAGACCAATATTTGTATAATAAAAGGTGGTTGCATGATAAACAAGGCCCCAAATCGAGACCAATATTTTTATAATAAAGGGGGGTGGCATGATAAACAAGACTCCACCACGAGACAGATATTTATACAATAAAGTTGGTGGCATGATAATCAAGGCTCCACCACGAGACAGATATTTATATAACAAAGGGGGTAGCATGATAAACAAGGTTCCACCACGAGACATATATTTATAAAATAATGAGGGTGGCTTTATAAACAAGGCTCCATCATAAGACAGAAATTTGTATAATAAAGGTGGCATGATAAACAAGGCTCCACCACGAGACAGATAGTTATATAATAACGTGGGTGGCATGATAAACAAGGCTCCACCAGTAGACAGATATTTATATAATAATGTGGGTGGCATGATGAACAAAGCTCCACCATTAGACAGATATTTATATAATAAAGGGGGTGGCATGATGAACAAGGTTCCACCATTAGACAGATATTTATATAATAAAGAGGGTGGCATGATAAACAAGGCTCCACCATTAGACAGATATGTATATAATAATGCGGGTGGCATGATGAACAAGGCTCCACCATTAGACAGATATTTATATAATAAAGGGAGTGGCATGATGAACAAGGCTCCACCATTAGACAGATATTTATATAATAAAGGGGGAGGCATGATGATCAAGGCTCCACCATTAGACAGATATTGATATAATAAAGGGGGTGGCATGATGAACAAGGCTCCACCATTAGATAGATGTTTATATTATAAAGGGGGTGGCATGATAAACAAGGCTCCACCATTAGACAGATATTTATATAATGAAGGGGGTGGCATGATGAACAAGGCTCAACCATTAAACAGATATTTATATAATAAAGGGGGTGGCATGATAAACAAGGCTCCACCATGAGACCAATATTTGTATAATAAAAGGTGGTTGCATGATAAACAAGGCTCGACAACGAGACCAATATTTGTATAATAAAGGGTGTGGCATGATAAACAAGACTCCACCACGAGACAGGTATTTATACAATAAAGTCGGTGGCATGATAATCAAGGCTCCACCACGAAACAGATATTTATATAATAAAGGGGGTGACATGATAAACAAGGTTCCACCACGAGACCAATATTTGTATAATAAAGGGTACGGCATGATGAACAAGGCTCTACCATGAGACCCATATATGTATAATAAACGGGGTGGCATGATAAACAACAATCCACCATGAGAGCAATATTTGTATAATAAAGGGTATAGCATGATAAACAAGGTTCCTCCATGACACCAATATTTGTATAATAAAGAAGATGGCATGATAAACAAAGCTTCACTATTGGACCAATATTTGTATAGCAAAGAGGGTGGCATGATAAACAAGGCCCAACCACCAGACCAATATTCATAAAACAAAAGGGGTGGCATGATAAACAAGACTCCACCACAAGACCAATATTTGTATAATTAAGGTTGTGGCATGATAAACAAGTCTTCATCATGATACCAATATTTGTATAATAAAGGGAATGGCACGATAAAAAAGGCTCCACCATGACACCAATATTTATATAATAAAGGGTGTAGCAATATAAACAAGGTTCCACCACAAGAGCAATATTTGTATAATAAATGGTGTGGCATAATAAACAAAGCTCCACCATGAGACCAATATTTTGTTATAAACGGGGGTGGCGTGATAAACAAAGCTCCACCATGAGATCGATATTTGTATAATAAACGGGGGTGGCATGATAAACAAGGCTCCACCATGAAACCAATATTTGTATAATAAACAGAGGTGGCATGATAACAAGACTCCACCATGAGACCGATATTTGTATAACAAGGATGTAGCATGATAAACAAGGCTCCATCACGTGACCAATATTTGTATAATAAAGGTGGTGGCATTATAAACAAGGCTCCACTACGAGACCAATATTTGTATAATAAAGGGTGGTGGCATGATAAACAAGGCTTCACCATGAGACCAATATTTGTATAAGAAAGGGGTGGCATGATAAACAAGGCTCCATCATGAGACCAATATTTGTATAATAAAGGCAGTGGCACGATAAACAAGACTCCATCACGAGACAAATAGTTGTATAATAATGGATGAGGCATGATAAACAAAGCTAAACCATGAGACCAATATTTATATAATAAAGGGGGTGGCATGATGAACAAGGCTCCACCATTAGACAGATATTTATATAATAAAGGGGGTGGCATGGTGAACAAGGCTCCACCATTAGACAGATATTTATATAATAAAGGGGGTGGCATGATGAACAAGGCTCCACCATTAGACAGATATTTATATAATAATGTGGGTGTCATGATGAACAAGGCTCCACCATTAGACAGATATTTATATAATAAAGGGAGTGGCATGATGAACAAGGCTCCACCATTAGACAGATATTTATATAATGAAGGGGGTGACATGATGAACAAGGCTCCACCACGAGACCAATATTTGTATAATAAAAGGTGGTTGCATGATAAACAAGACTCCACAACGAGACCAATATTTGTATAATAAAGGGGGTGGCATGATAAACAAGACTCCACCACGAGACAGATATTTATACAATAAAGTCGGTGGCATGATAATCAAGGCACTAACACTAGACAGATATTTATATAATAAAGGGGGTAACATGATAAACAGATTCCACCACGAGACATATATTTATATAATAATGAGGGTGGCATGATAAACAAGGCTCCACCATGAGACAGAAATTTGTATAATTAAGGTGGCATGATAAACAAGGCTCCACCACGAGTCCAATATTTGTATAATAAAAGGTGGTTGCATGATAAACAAAGCTAAACCACGAGACATATATTTATATAATAATGAGGGTGGCATGATAAACAAGGCTCCACCATGAGACAGAAATTTGTATAAAAAAGGTGGCATGATAAACAAGGCTCCACCACGAGACAGATATTTATATAATAATGTGGGTGGCATAATGAACAAGGCTCCACCATTAGACATATGTTTATATAATAAAGGGGGTGACATGATGAACAAGGCTCCACCATAAGACATATATTTATATAATAAAGGGGGTGGCATGATAAACAAGGCTCCACCACGAGACCAATATTTGTATAATAAAACGTGGTTGCATGATAAACAAGGCTCCACAACGAGACCAATATTTGTATAATAAAGGGGGTGGAATGATTAACAAGACTCCACCACGAGACAGATATTTATACAATAAAGTCGGTGGCATGATAATCAAGGCTCCACCACGAGACAGGTATTTATATAATAAAGGGGGTGACATGATAAACAAGGTTCCACCACGAGACATATATTTATATAATAATGAGGGTGGCATGATAAACAAGGCTCCACCATGAGACAGAAATTTGTATAATAAATGTGGTATGATAAACAAGGCTCCACCACGAGTCCAATATTTGTATAATAAAAGGTGGTTGCATGATAAACAAGACTCCACAACGAGACCAACATTTGTATAATAAAGGGGGGTGGCATGAACAACAAGACTCCACCACGAGACAGATATTTATACAATAAAGTCGGTGGCATGATAATCAAAGCTCCACCACAAGACAGATATTTATATAATAAAGGGGGTAGCATGATAAACAAGGTTCCACCACGAGACATATATTTATAAAATAATGAGGGTGGCTTGATAAACAAGGCTCCACCATAAGACAGAAATTTGTATAATAAAGGTGGCATGATAAACAAGGCTCCATCACGAGACAGATAGTTATATAATAATGTGGGTGGCATGATGAACAAGGCTCCACCATCAGACAGATATTTATATAATAAAGGGGGTGGCATGATGAACAAGGCTCCACCATTAGACAGATATTTATATAATAAATAGGGTGGCATGATGAACAAGGCTCCACCATTAGACATATATTTATATAATAATGCGGGTAGCATGATGAACAAGGCTCCACCATTAGACAGCTATTTATATAATAAATAGGGTGGCATGATGAACAAGGCTCCACCATTAGACAGATATTTATATAATAAAGGGGGTGGCATGATGAACAAGGCTCCACCATTAGACAGATATTTATATAATAAAGGGAGTGGCATGATGAACAAGGCTCCACCATTAGACAGATATTTATATAATAAAGGGGGAGGCATGATGAACAAGGCTCCACCATTAGACAGATATTGATATAATAAAGGGGGTGGCATTATAAACAATGCTCCACCATTAGATAGATGTTTATATTATAAAGGGGGTGGCATGATAAACAAGGCTCCACCATTAGACAGATATTTATATAATGAAGGGGGTGGCATGATAAACAAGGCTCCACAACGAGACAGATATTTATATAACAAAGTGGGTGGCATGATAAACAAGGTTCAACCACGAGACAAATATTTGTATTCTAAAGGGTGTGCCATAAAAAACAAGGCTCCACCATGAGACCAATATTTGTATAATAAAGGCGGTGGCACGATAAACAAGACTCCATCACGAGACCAATAGTTGTATAATAATGGGTGAGGCATGATAAACAAAGCTACACCATGAGACCAATATTTGTATAATAAAGGGTGTAACATGATAAACAACGTTCCACCATGACATCAATATTTGTGTAATAATGGGGGTGGCATGATAAACAAAGCTCCACTATGAGGCAAATATTTGTATAACAAAGTAGATGGCATGATAAACAAGACTCCACCACAAGACCAATATTTGTATAATAAAGGTTGTGACATGATAAACAAGGCTTCATCATCAGACCAATATTTGTATAATAAAGGTTGTGGCACGATAAACAAGGCTCCACCACAAGCCCAATCTTTGTATAATAAAGGTTGTGGCATATCAACAAGGTTCCACCATGAGACCAATATATGTATAATGAATGGGGTGGCATGATAAACAAGGCTCCACCATGAGACCAATATATGTATAATAAAGGTTGTAGCATATAAACAAGGTTCCACCATGAGACCAATATATGTATAATAAATGGGGTGGCATGATAAACAAGGCTCCACCACAAGACCAATATTTGTATAATAAAGGTAGTGGCATGATAAACAATGTTCCACCATGAGACCAATTTATGTATAATAAAGGTTGTGGCATGATGAACAAGGCTTCATCATGAGACCAACATTTGTATAATAAAGGGTGTGGCATGATAAACAAGGCTCCACCATGGGACCAATATTTATATAATAAAGGGTAGAGCATAATAAACAAGGCTCCACCATGAGACCAATATTAATTTTGTATGATAAAGGGAGTGACATGACAAACAAGGCTTCATCATGAGTCCAATATTTTTATAATAAAGGGTTTGGCATGATAAACAAGGCTTCACCAGGAGACCAATATTTATATAATAAAGGCTGTAGCATTATAAACAAGGCTCCACCATGAGACCAATATTTGTTTAATAAAGTGGATGACATGTTAAACACGTCTCTACCATGATACCAATATTTGTATAATAAAGGGCGGGGGGCGGGGGGGGGGGGGGGGGGGTGGCATATCATACATGGATCCAACACGAGACCAATATTTGAATAATAAAGGGCTTGGCATGATAAACAAGGCTCTACCAAGGAACCAATATTTGTATAATAAATGGGTTTGCATGATAATCAACACTCCACCATGCAACTAATATTTGTAATAAAGGGTGCGGCATGATTAACAAGTTTCCACCATGAGACCAATATTTGTATAATAAAAGGGTGGCGTTATAATAAAAGCTCCACCATCAGAGCAATAGTTGTATAATAAAGGGATGGCATGATAAGCAAGGCTCAATAGTGATACCAATATTTGAATAACAAAGGGAGTGTCATGATAAACAAGGGTCCACCACGAGACAGATATTTATATAATAAAGTGGGTGGAATAATAAACAAGGTTCCACCACGAGACAAATATTTGTATAATAAAGGGTATGGTGTGATAAACAAGGCTCCACCTTGAGACCAATATTTGTATAATAAAGGGAGTGGCATAATAAACAAAGCTTAATCACGAGTCCAATATTTGTATAATAAAGGGTGTGGCATGATAAACAAAGCTCTACCATGAGACCAATATATGTATAATAAAGGGGGTGGCATGATAAACAAGACTCCATCATGAGACCAATATTTGTAATATAAACGGTATAGCATGATAAACAAGGTTCCACCATGACACCAATATTTGTGTAATAATGGGGGTGGCATGATAAACAAAGCTCCACCACGAGACAGATATTTATATAATAAAGTGGGGGGCATGATAAACAAAGTTCCACCACGAGACAATATTTGTATAATAAAGGGTGTGGTGTGATAAACAAGGCTCCACCTTGAGACCAATATTTGTATAATAAAGGGTGTGGCATGATAAACAAAGCTCTACCATGAGGCCAATATATGTATAATAAAGGGGGTGGCATGATAAACATGACTCCATCATGAGACCAATATTTTTGTAATAAACGGTATAGCATAATAAACAAGGTTCCATCATGACACCAATATTTGTGTAATAATGGGGGTGGCATGATAAACAAAGCTCCACCATGAGACCAATATTTGTATAACAAAGGGGTGACATGATAAACAAGACTTCACCATAATACCAATATTTGTATAATAAAGGTTGGGGTATGATAAACAAGGCTTCATCATGAGACCAATATGTGTATAACAAAGGGGTGACATGATAAACAAGGCTCCACCACAAAACCAATATTTGTATTATAAAAGTTGTGGCATGATAAACAAGGCTTCATCATGAGACCAATGTTTGTATAATAAAATATGTGACATGATAAACAAGGCTCCACCATGAGACCGATAATTGTATAATAAACGGAAGTGGCATGATAAACAAGGCTGCATCACGAGACTAATATTTGTATTATAAAGGGTGGTATAATAAACAAGGCTCCACCATGTGACCAATTTTTGTATAATAAAGGAGATGGCATGATAAACTTAGCATGTAATAAATAAACTTTCATAATGATTTCTTTGGACTAATTCCTTCAAATTAAAATCCAAAACATTGTAATCAATTCTACACAGTTATAATTTTAGTCAAAAGGATACATTCAAATATAAAGTTAGTGTCTTTTCTAACTAAGTTTATTAAATTCCACCATTTTCTCCAGTTGGTGGATGTAGGAAATTAGTGATAAGCATCACATACTGCAGGTTTAGGGGAGAAAAAGAGAATCCTTTGTGGTTGGAGAGAACAAGGTGCTGTTTAAAATATAATTCGCTGTTACTGTGGTATGGTATTCATTTCTCATATTGAAACCTTACCAATACGAAAACAAAACTTTAGTCTCATGAAATTTCGTTCATGTTGTAACTTTTAATAAAATACATAATTTCTTCATGGCTGAGTGGTTTAACACCTCATTAAACTTCCGAAATGCACAATTTTTGATAATAACAATAATTATTACAACTAAATGTGTAAATAGTAATGCTAAATTAAACCATTCCTGTAGACCCCTAAATGACTGTGACCAGTGTTAAAAAGTATACTATGAATACATGTATTTTGATGGGCACATTATCCAGATTCTCAGATTTGGCAAAGAAGGTACCAAAGACAGACAGACATCAAGTTATGATCATCTTAACATTACAAAAGTAGAAAATAAGAAAACTTTACTCTCTGAAGCTTTTTTATTACACAGTTGGGGCATACAGTTGGGGCATAATGAAATGTTATATATTTAGTGATGTACCAGTTTATTTTAAAATAAGCGAACTACAGTGGTAGTGTGCAGATTAAGACCTTTATAGAAGGGGTTTATTAACAAGATTAGAAAAGTTATGGCTTGACTAAAATTATACATCGTTATTGGATTTTCTTTTTTTTTAAAAAAATAAATATTGATGTCAGCAATAAAACTGTATCAAACGTAGTAAGCAATATATAATTAATATGCACTGAAAAGCAATGAGTAGCAAATACTAGTTTAGCCTGGTAACTCTTACTCAGGATCAACCCTCGCACTTGATACTTGACACTTCACTTGATACTATCGCTTGCACTATTACTTCATGACAATATTGGGAGGCTACCAAGGGTAGTTTGTTTAGTACAGTTATCAAAGAAGTTATTTTATCTTTATTTTAATATGAGCAATTCGTCGCTTACATGCAATAAATTAGCTCATGGATTCCAGTTTATTAATACACTGAGGGGAATAAATGGGATGTTCTTAACTGCAAGCAGTTATTTAATTTTAACCGCGTCCCCTACAGTTCCCCATATTATGTTCCTCTCTGAGTTGAAATGATCATATATTACTGACTGACGCGTTTCCAAATAAGCTTCATAACTCCTCATTTTCTGCCGAAGGTTTTTATTGGAAAGAGACAAACGTTAATTTGTAAACAAAACCCATTCTTAATTATGTACTAATAATGTGCTTTATATTTTTTTTTTTCATTTGCTAAGTTTCTCAGCATGTATTCTATAATCTGGAAGAGTAAAACTGACTTAAATTAAAACTAAAAATGACCGTTTCGGAAGTCTACTGAGCCTTTAAGGTGTTGTCTCAAGATCACTTAGTTCTCATGACTGAGGTATTAGTAGGTTCGAACCAAGTTTAAAAAGTGTGAAAACATGATTTGAATGAAACGATTTCCTTGAAGTTACTTGAAGAATCTTATCTCTACTCAAATGGTGCTAAAGATTTTGAAAAGTCCTTGAATAATTAACATGGACATTGAAAGTCCTTGTAAATGAATGGGGCCTTGAAAAGTCGTTGATTTTCATGCACATGCCTTGAAAAGTCCTTGTCATGCACATGCCTTGAAAAGTCCTTGATTTCCATGCACATGCATTGAAAAGTATTTGATTTCCATGCACGACTTGAAAAGTCCTTGATTGTCGTGTACATGCCTTGAAATGTCCTTGATTTTACAAAAAAAACTAGCAAGAATGTTTATCAAAACCCATTAAAATCAGGACCAGAATGCACCTGTTTGGAAATAGCACAGCTGTTTATTTATAGCCATACAATGCGATTGTCAAATAGGTGTTTCCCCCAGATGATGTCACTAGCGCTTAAAGACCATCATACGTGTCTGTTTCATACTAGTATGTCATACGTACATACTATCGGGATCTGAATGCACACCTAATTTGAAATAGTTTTGATTTTAATCGATTGTATATAGCTGTTCTACAAATGTTGTTATACAAACTTACTATCCATTAATTTATTACATCAGATGTTACGTAATCTCTCTAAAGGGAAGGTTTGATAAAGGAAGCAGCAGTATGAATTAAATATATTTATACCATTCAAATACTTAAAGTTTAGCTTGTCATCGTCATTCAGACGAGTTGAAATATACGAAAAACGAACACTGTAAACTGCATATCTGAGTGTTCTTTACTAATTTTATTTAATACTTCACTTAGCAATGTTCAGTCCACCCAGTTCTGTTTCTGGCGCATAATCAATTGCAACATTATCAACTCTTAAAATAATTCTATATTGATTATTTTTAATTAATGCTGTTCCATTGGAACAATAAATAAATTTATCAATGGGACTTAGTCAAGGTAATTTGAAACATTATCAGATTGTTTGTCTGCATATTGTGTCGCCCTCAGGGCAAAAGGATGCCAGTTTCAGATAAGCCATTACCAGTAGTAGAGAAGTTTAACAGAAGAGTCTATCTTTTGATGTGTGATCAGTGGCCTGTGTGATCAAAGATTATCGCACATTCAACTGACTTCTATTGTCCAGATTAAAATATGTTTGCGTCAGCAACTTCTTTGATATACCGTAAACTGTTTGTAACAGGAAAGCAACAAATTTTGTCAACAAAGTTTCCAGATACATCATCAACATAAACTTAATATATTGTATTTGTTATTAATAATTCCATACCGTTCATACGTCTTTGGCTTAACCAAAGTCAATTAATTTGGTCAGTGTAAGTCACTGATTTGATATAGTTTCTTCCTAACTACGCAATCCGACAACATTAAAAAAAAATGATGTCAATGAGTGTACTTCAAAATCCCCATGGTCAAAATTCCTATAGCTAAAAATAGCATAGAAGTCGAAATGTGGTATGTATTGCAAAAATACTTGATTATCTTACTGCTATGTAATGCAATAATACTTGATTCTCTTACTGCTATGTAATGCAAAAGTATTTGATTCTCTTACTTCTATGTAATGCAAAATACTTGATTCTCTTACTGTTATGTAATGAAAAATAACTTGATTATCTTACTGCTATATAATGCAAAAATACTTGATTATCTTATTGCTATGTAATGCAAAAATACTTGATTCTCTTACTGCTATGTAATGCAAAAATACTTGATTCTTTTACCGCTATGTAATGCAAAAATACTTGATTCTCCTACTGCTATATAATGCAAAAATACTTGATTATCTTACTGCTATGTAATGCAAAAATACTTGATTCTCTTACTGCTATGTAATGCAAAAATACTTGATTTTCTAAGTGCTATGTAATGCAAAAATACTTAATTCTCTTACTGCTATGTAATGCAAAAATACTTGATTTTCTTACTGTTATGTAATGCAAAAATACTTGATTATCTTACTGCTATTTAATGCAAAAATACTTGATTATCTTACTGCTATGTTATGCAAAAATACTTGATTCTCTCGCTGCTATGTAATGCAAAAATACTTGATTCTGTTACTGGTATGTAATGCAATAATACTTGATTCTCTTACTGGTATGTAATGCAAAAATATTTGATTCTCTTACTGTTATGTAATGCAAAAACACTTGATTCTCTTACTGCTATGTAATGCGTAAATACTTGATTATCTTACTGATATGTAAGTCAAAGTACCTTGCTTATCTTACTGGTTTGTAATGCAAAAATACTTGATTATCTTACTGGTATCTAATGTTAAGTATCTTGATTATCTTACTGCTATGTAATGCAAAAATACTTGATTCTCTCGCTGCTATGTAATGCAAAAATACTTGATTCTCTTACTGGTATGTAATGCAATAATACTTGATTATCTTACTGGTATGTAATGCAAAAATATTTGATTCTCTTACTGTTATGTAATGCAAAAACACTTGATTATCTTACTGCTATGTAATGCGTAAATACTTGATTATCTTACTGATATGTAAGTCAAAGTACCTTGCTTATCTTACTGGTTTGTAATGCAAAGTACCTTGATTATCGTACTTCTTATAATGCAAAAATACTTGATTCTCTTACTGTTATGTAAAGCAAAAATATTTCATTCTCCCACTGCTTTGTAATGCAAAAATACTTGATTCTCTTACTGTTATGTTGAGCAAAAATACTTCATTCTCTTACTGTTATGTAATGCAAAAATACTTGATTCTCTTTAAATACTGATATGTAATGCAAAGTACCTTGATTATCTTACTGCTATGTAATGCAAAGTACCTTGATTATCTTACTGCTTTGTAATGCAAAAATACTTGATTCTCTTACTGTTATGTTATGCAAAAATACTTGATTCTCTTACTGTTATGTGAGGCAAAAATACTTGATTCTCTTTAAATACTGATATGTAATGCAAAGTACCTTGATTATCTTACTGCTATGTAATGCAAAATACCTTGATTATCTTACTGCTCTGTAATGCAAAGTACCTTGATTATCTTACTGCTATGTAGGTTTCACTACACAGTTGAATTTTGTTCTTTGTTCTATATAAAATAAGGTCTAGGATTTCAATGGTTAAAAAAGTAATCCACATAGAATTTTTTTTAAATTATATTTTTTTCATAACAGGAATGTATACCCACATAAAAATACCCAATAACTGGTGTTGTCCATGTTGATTTTTTTAAAAAGGGTGCAGTGATTCCCTAAGCTTTTTTGAAAAAAAGAAGTTCTCAAATGCTCATAAATACATGCATATGTTGAAATCCTATAAAAGTAACTTTTTTAACACCAGTTATGTCTTACTACAGTGTATGCTATGCCAATTTTTGCTCTACTCATCTGCAGCAAGAAATCACAACCACTACGAACCATTTTGAAAATATTTCATAACCAAAGTACATAGGTTTTTTTTTTTTAAGCGTTAGAATCTTGCTACTGTTGGAAAAAAGGGGCGTAACTGTGCAGTGAGTTGTTAAAGGAGACAGCGTGCACTACTTTGTCGACAAAATTTGACTCGCAACAACTTTAGATAACTATCTGAAAAAAAGTGCATTTAAATGTGTATATATGTAGATTTTAAGGACTGATAGCTTCAGACAAACTTCATATTTTTAGCAAAAATTGCCATTTTTCACCACTAAAAGATGAAATTTCGTCCCACTACATTTCCATAGCTCACGAATTGTAAGATTTCAGTTGCTGAATGGTTTTCTTTTAAAATGCCCCTCTAATGTGTAAGTGTGTACATAGTCTATTCATAGTTGTCCACGTTAGGTTTTTTATTAAAGAGGTGCAGTGACACCCTGAGCTTTTTTGAAAAAAGAAGCCTTCGAATGCTCATAAATACATGCATATGTTGAAATCCTATAAAAGTCACTTTTTTTAACACCAGTGATGTCTTATTGCAGTATATGCTCTACTCATCTGCAGCAAGAAAACACAACCACTATGAACCATTTTGAAAATATTTCATAACCAAAGTACATAGGCCTTTTTTTTTAAGTGTAAGAAAAAAGGGGCGTAACTGTGTAGTGAGAGGTGTAATGCAAAAATACTTGATTCTCTTACTTCTATGTTATGCAAAAGTAATTGATTGTCTTACTGGTATTTAATGCAGCAAATTACCTTGATTATCTTACTGGATGTAATGCAAAAATACTTGATTCTGTTACTGGTATGTAATGCAAAAATACTTGATTCTCTTACTGGTATGTTATGCAAAAAATACTTGATTATCTTACTGTTATGCAATGCAAAAACACTTGATTCTCTTACTGGTATGTAATGCAAAAAAACTTGCTTTATTTATTTTGTTACATATTTTATTGAAGGTCTATGCTGAATATTTGATATGTAATCAAAGCAATAGTTAAAGCATGACTGTTATATCTCTCACTTGTGAAGTATACTTAGTTATAACAGTGTTGCACTGGATCATTTAATGACTGTTCTCCCCGTATTATTGAACACCTTGTCTTGTAATTTTCTCTGAATTCTTTTCTATTTTTTGCAAAAGTTGGTTCAGAAGCAGAATGTTTAAGTTATTGTCTAACATTGTGCCAGAAAATGTTAGTTTCATCCAATCCAGCAGTAACTGTTACTGTCTTTATGCACGTTCTTATTGATATTAGTTGTATGTATGCCTGTGTGTGTATGTACATGATGTACCTGGTTGCTCCACAATTTATTTGTTGATTAGTTCTCTCGCTCATCACACATAAAGGAGATTATCTCCAACTGTTACTTTGTTGCTGCAAATAGTTACTTCACATCAGTAGGCGGTATGAAAACATGGCCATGATGCTCTCAACCATATTGTGTTTTGTGGTGGTTATTATATAGATTCTGGTAAAAAAATGTTTTGACAGATTTGTTTTTCTTCTAATCTACATTTTGTAAAGTAAATCAGTGGCATGTATATTTGCCTTTTTAATCATACTAGAACGTTGTTCAACCATATAGAGAACTAAATGAAAGTGTTTGCAACTTGTAATAAAACATAAGTATTTCTGTGACATTTAAGTGAATTTACTTCAGCTATTCAGCAAAAGTGGAATATTTAGTTACGAGTCTTAAAAGCATTTTGAGGACAGGAACTGGAATAAAGCGTTTTTTCTCGTGATTGTGAAACTAAGGTAAATTTCCATTTATTCAATATTTGATTGAATTCGTTTATTTGTGCCGGCTTGTTTCAATTATTAGATAATGTACCAGTATTTGTTAATTTCCGTATATTTAATACATTTAAATACTGTTAAATGTGGCGTTTGTTTCTGCAATGCTGGTTAGCTGGAATGATGCAGTGTTATGAATGTTGGTTTGTAATGGTGTATATGCCTGTTTGTAATGGTGTATATGCCTGTTTGTAATGGTGTATATGCCTGTTTGTAATGATGTATATGCCTGTTGTTTGTCTGCCGATGTCATTCAATATGTTATTGTTAAGTTTGATAAATTAGACAATTAGAGTATGGAATAGAGCAGACCTAATAACAGTAATTTTTATGTATTCTGTGAACGTAATGGACATTAATTATACTTTATCTTTAATTATTTAGAGCATGTACTATATCTACTGGACATGTGGCCTAACTTTTCAGAAATAAGTTTATTGTCGAAGGTAATGTTTTATGCAACTTTAAAAAAATATGTACAACTTTTCAACAATTGCTGGACAGTATTAACTAATTGATTATTAACATAATATAATCAAACAAACTATAACAATCATACCATGGAAATTGCCATAGCAATTATGTCATTCTCGTGTCAACTCATGTCAACTCAAAATCAAATGATTAAATCAACATCTGGAGGCTTTTTTCCAAAACATAATACTTGGATTTTGTTACTGACTGACTAAGACTTTAATATTTGATATGGAATGAAACTGCATATCAAAAAAATCTCACCTTACAAAGCTCTACACACATCAGTCAGATATACCATATTTCAATAAACATAACTGAAAATTTTAGTTTTTACCTTTTTAATTGAAATTTATTATTTTTATTTATTTTATTAGCTCATCTTTTGAGAAAAAAAAAGAAGAGCTACTGTCATGACCCTGGCTTGATCGGCGTCATCGTCGGCATCGTCGGCGTGATCGTAGTCATTGTCGTCGTCATCCGCTGGTTAAAGTTTCATGTTTAGCTCAACTTTTTTCTGTTTTTGAACAAACAACTCATGTTACGGTGACTAAACTTCATTAACACATTCATATCATGTTATACAAACATATATATAGCTAACTTACCTAAATTTACATACTTTGGGCTCTAAAACCTTTGGTTGAAGTTTTTTGTTTAGCTCAGGTTTGGTTAAAATTTTATGTTTAGCTCAGCTTTTTCTCTGTTTCTGAACAAACAACTCATGTTTTGGTGACTAAACTTCATAAACACATTTATATTATGTTGTAGAAACAATGTATATAGCTAACTTACATTAATTTCCATACTTTGGGCTTTAAAACCTTAGGTTAAAGTTGTTTGTTTAGATTGGGTTTGATTTTTTTTTTAAATCAATTTTTTTTTCATTAATACTGTTAATTCAGTAAGCTGATCACCATCAACTAAAAAAAAGTTTACATCACTGACCTATCTAATAGACTTTCCTGCCGAACCCATCCGAGATTCCCACCCAGCGGCCCATATTTTTTTAATTTTGTTTTGTATTAAATCAAATACTCTGCCCCATTTCAACTTTGTTACCGACGCAAAGACATTCATCACTTATATTTTTTTAAAAAAATTGTATTAAATCAAATACTCTTCTCAATTTCAACTTTGTTACCAACCCAGTAATTATATTGATTTTTTAAACTAATCACCATCATGTTTAAAAAGTTTACTTCACTGACTTTGACATTCATAATATATTTGGAATTATTATTTGATAACAGCAATAAAATTATAACAGTAATTTTATGTTTGTTACAAATATATTTCTTATTCAATCACATGCCGCGGGTTAAAACAAGATTCATTCATCTGGCACACATTAAATCAAAATGAAAATTACACACTGGCAGGATTCGTTCATGGTCAATGGACCGATAAATCACCAATAAACTATATTTATTGACACACATGTGGTTCTCACCGTGGATGTCTGTTTTGCAAGTGGCGGTATAGCACACTGTGTATATTGCCAAGCAACTTTGATAGCTCTGTCATTTTTAAAATAAAACCATAAATCGGTTTTTGTTAGTTTAATGAAGCCACATTCAAACCCCATTTTAGAAACAAGCTGAAAAAAAATATCACTCAAAAGCAATATCCGGTGCATATATACATTGTCAACTATTTTATGCATCTATGTAAAAAACTTGTACAACGTTGCACACTCTTCATGCTATTACTTTGACTCACCTACGTAATTGTTTCTTACCTGCAACACATACTCCTTGGCATTACGGTGTTCATGCACAGACGATCAGAAACCGTTTTAGATAAAACCATGTTCCAATTCGTACTCGTTGGCCATACACTGGTCTGATTCCAACAGCACGCCACTGAGCTGTTATAGGCACAACATCACTTGCAATACACGCGAAACCAGAGGCAATGTATCCCCGAGCTCCCCGAGCCTGAACCCCGTAGAACACATATGGAATGAATTGTGTCAGGGCGTCAGCTCCAAACATCAAATTGATACCATTCATGATCTCCGAAATGCAACTATATTGGAATAGCAACGTATAACGCTCATTTAGCTTTACGTAAATTTACACAGATGACGTATTCAGGAATGCATTTGTAAAAACAGAGTCCATACTGGTTACTGACGTTTTTAAAAAAATTAAAAGTTAACTTAATCAGCACTTTATGTGTTTTTTTTAAATGTTACAATCATGATCATTTTCATTTTTCTGGAATTTTCATTTAGACCCTTCTTCACTTAATTAATCAGAAAAAAAATGCAATGTCTGATTTTCTCCAGTAAAGTCGGATGTAAAGTTTTCATTTTGGGTCAGTGTATGTTTATATGTCTCTGGCAATATCTATTAAAATAATCAAGGGGCATTTGTCAACTTTTTCAAATTAACCTTGGGGCTTTTGTCCACCTTCTAAAATGCACCAAGGGGCTTTTGTCCACCTTCTTAAATAGACCAAGGGGTTTTTGTCCACTTTCTAAATTCGATCAAGGGGCGGGGCCTTTGTCCATGTGAACATTTTTTGACCAAGCGGCTTTTGTCCTACATTCATTTCAACTGCAAATAGATTCGTGAGTGAATACTTGCATTTGGCAGTGCATTGAATTAGTTGCACTTAATTGAGTGCAAGCAAATGGAGCACAACTGAGCACAAACGGATTGCAAATTAAGCGTAAACAGAGTGCAATTATGGGGTACTTAAGCGGTTTAGGGCCTGTAAATTGTTCATTAATCTTCCGAATTGGTCACTTTTTTATTTAATTTAAGTCAGTTTTACTTTTCCAGATGATAGATTACAGTAAACCCTGTCTTAAGCAGCCAGTCTAGAGAAGGAGCAAAAGTGGCCATTTAATACTGGTTGTTGCTTAATACAGGTTAATTTACTTTGATAGCATAGAAATGGGTATTAGAAAATATGATTCCTTACGGCAGGTAGCTGCTTAATAGAGGTGACCACTTACCCAAGTTTTACTGTATATGTTTATTTGATCACTGAGAAAGTTTGCAAACGAAAAAAAAAAATTAAGTGCATTATTATTACATAATTAAGAACACGTTTTGTTTACAAATTAATGTTCATCTCTATCCAATAAACACCTTCAGCAGAAAGTTGGGAGTCAAGAAGTTTGTTCAGAAATGCGTCTGTCGATACAACAAGGCATGGAGGAATGTATGGGATGCGTTTAGAAATTAAAATAGCCGCTTGTGGTTTGATAGTTTTTAAGAACATCCCTTTTATTCTCATCAGTGTATTAATGAACTGGAAACATCGATCTAATTAATTGTATGGAAGCAACAAATTATTATATAAAATTAAAAATAAAATTACTTTTTTAATAACTGTACTAAACAAAACACCCTCTCAATATGACAGCGATAAAGAAAACCTAATAATGATGCATAACGTTAGTAAAGCCGTAACTTGTCTAGACTGTTAAAAAATGCCTTATCTAACAGTCTTAAACCCCTACACTCACCACTGCAGTTAGCTGCTTATTCTAAAAATAAACCGGTACAGTACCTCTATTCATTATGCCCAAACTGTGTAATAAAAAATCTTTAGTGAGTAAAGTTGTCTTGTTTCTACCATTGTAATGTTATGATGCTCATATGGATAATGTGATCATCAATTGATATGTGTTCTTTCGAACATTGGCGGTGTTGTCGGAAAAAAATCGTCAATACTTGTAAACAAACACCTTATAAACAATTGGACCACTCGTTTAAGAAATACACACTTGATCAATGTTATTTATTTTGTATGTTTTTACATAGCAGTCAATAATGGGTTTAAAGGTATGGTTTTAGCAATGTTACAAGCACATCTAATTTCAACATATTTTGTTATTATCAAAAAAATATGATGTTTGGGAAGTTTGATGGGTCTTTTAAATAAAATAAAAGTATCATTATTATTTAACAAGTGTAAGGATTAGTGCAAATTATCTTGCCATTCTTTCCACATCTGAATAGCATTTATAATCATCATATCATCATTTATAATCATCATAATTATGATTTATAATCATCATATCATCATTTATAATCATCATAATTATGATTTATAATCATCATATCATCATTTATAATCATCATTGTTATGATTTATAATCATCATATCAGCATTTATAATCATCATATCATCATTTATAATCATCATAATTATCATTTATAATCATCATATCATCATTTATAATTATCATATCATCATTTATAATCATCATAATTATGATTTATAATCATCATATCAGCATTTATAATCATCATATCATCATTTATAATCATCATATCATCATTTATAATCATCATAATTATGATTTATAATCATCATATCAGCATTTATAATCATCATATCATCATTTATAATCATCATAATTATTATTTATAATCATCATATCATCATTTATAATCATCATCATTTATAATCATCATCATTTATAATCATCATATCATCATTTATAATCATCATAATTATGATTTATAATCATCATATCATCATTTATAATCATCATAATTATGATTTATAATCATCATATCATCATTTATAATCATCATTATTATGATTTATAATCATCATATCATCATTTATAATCATCATAATTATGATTTATAATTATCATATCATCATTTATAATCATCATAATTATGATTTATAATCATCATATCATCATTTATAATCATCATAATTATTATTTATAATCATCATATCATCATTTATAATCATCATCATATCATCATTTATAATCATCATAAGCATCATTTACTTGTATCTAAAACTGTCCAAAATACTTTCTGCATTAAAACCATCAAGTGAAGGAATGGTTGTTGATGTACAGACGACAATTGCAACTTTTGTAAATAAGTGTGTTGTTCTTTTTCTGGTTACAAATCCATTAACTGCAATTTTCAGAAATAAAATGTATAGCCAGACATCAATTTTGTTGAAATAATTCAGAATTGTTGTATCAATGCAGGCAATATCTTCAATGTATTTCTCAACAACATGTAATAAATGGATGCAGATCAATAGATAAGACTTTATGCTACATTTAGAAACTAAAAAATGAGTCTGGACAGATATAGTGATGCTTTGGTGCACATTTTGCATACATGATTTCTGTCATTAAGGCCAGACTTTTGTTATTTGATGGTTTTCAGAATCCACCATCCCCTTTGTGTAAGAAATATCATACATGCATAAAATTGTTATTATATAAAAGGGGGGGGGGGGGGGGGGGAGAGAAACTGCATTATCTCAATTCTTGATACAACCAGAAGTGCAAACCATAAAACCATTGTTATGATATCAGTTAACAAAGAACTAAATTTGAACTATGTTTTATCCGTTATAACATATATCTGCTTCTTTTACAGAAGTTTTTTTTTGACTATCCAATAGTATTGGAGGAATTCAATAAACCAACAGATACACATATCTGGCCTATCATGTCATAGAGCTGAACTAAAGGGAGAGGCTGGTAAGCTCGGTCAGTTGGAGGTTTGACAATCAATCCATCGGTCTTGAGTTTGGATCTCTGCCTGGCCACAGTCTCAGTGATGACTGATATAAGACATTGCATCTCATTGTCGTTCATGTTTCACAGCTGATTCAAGTGGTAAAGTCATCAGTAACTTGCAGTGATGGATGCACTCGAGTACTGGTTAACCTTCCTTGATTTCAAAAAAGGAGTGGTTTTGTTAATTGATCATCTGATAGCCCTTGATTGCATAAATAGAAGCTAAATATTCAATCAAACACTAAACGGAATGAGAATTCAGTCAAAATTGTATGTCAGATTCCCATATTCCTTTAACCTTATCAGAAATCATACAGGGCTGTATTGGTCAAGTGGTAGAGTGATAACCGTACATGTTACTGTTGTATTCAAACCATGACAGACACATTCTAAAGAATTTAAAAATAGTACTAGAAATTTCTTGGCAAGGCACTCTGTATTTAGAGGATAGACTTTGAAGTTCGGTGTCATTAAATGTTTTGCCTATAATGCAACACCACAATTCATATAATTATTTTGTGAATGATAGTCTTGAATAAAATGTATACACTTTTGTCTTGCAATAGCTAGTTGAAAGAATGTGAGAAGTTCTGTCAAGTAATAAGTTTAATATATCTTTACTTGTCCCCATATGTATAAAAATGAACTTTAAACAAAATAATGACAGATTGTTCTCACAGATATCAATCTTATTTCCATAAACTACATATAATGGTTTCACTCCTATTTCCGTCACAAGTTCTATATAATGGACTGTGAGTTTGCACTAAAACTCGGTGACTTCCTTTCGACTGACAGTGCAGCTTGTCACCACTCAGTTGTAAAGAATTTTAACTGAATTTCACAGATGTAACATATGGGTATATGATAACATATAACAAATGGGTAGATGATGACATATAACAAATGGGTGGATGATCACATAAATTATATTACAAACGGGTAGATGATAACATATATTACACATGGGTAAATGATAACATATATTACAAATGTGTTGATGATAACATATATTACACATGGGTAAATGGTAACATATATTATACATGGGTTAATGATAACATAAAATACAAATGGGTATATGATAACATAAATTACAAATAGGTAGATGATAACATATATTACAAATGGGTAGATGATAACATATATTACACATGGGTAAATGATAACATACATTACAAACGGGTAGATGATAGTATGCATTACAAATGAGTAGATGATAGCATATATTATAAATGAGTAGATGATGACATATGTAACAAATGTGTTGATGATAACATATATTACAACTGGGTGCATGATAACATATATTACACATTGGTAAATGATAACATATATTACAAATTGATAAATGATAACATATATTACCAATGGGTAGATGATAACATATATTACAGATGGGTAGGTGATAACATATATTATACAAGGGTATAATGATGATAACATATATTGCACATGGGTAGATGACAACATATATTACACATGGATAGATAATGACATAATATTACACATGTGTAGATGATGACATATATTACACTTGGGAAGATGATATTTTATTTTTAGCTCACCTGAGCCGAAGGCTCACAGGTGAGCTTTTATGATCGCCTAGTGTCCGTCGTCTGTCGTCCGTCGTTCGTCGTCCGTCGTCCATCGGCCGTCGTCTGTCGTCTGTCGTTAATTTTTAGGTTCTAACAACTTCTCCTCTGAAACCACTGGGCAAATTTTGATATAACTTCACGGAAATGTTCTTTGGGTGACCCTCTACCAAGTTTGTTCAAGCCAGCTTGAAAAAAATCTTCTTGTCAGAAACTACTGGCTCGATTTTAAAATAATTTCACAGAAATGTTCCTTGGGTGATCCTCTACCAAGTTTGTTCAAGCCATGTTGATTCGTCAAAAAACATGGCGGCCAAGGGGTGGGGTTAGTTTACTATATAAGCTATAGTTAAAACTTAAAAAATCTTCTTGACAGAAACTACTGGCTCGATTTTAAAATAATTTCTCAGAAATGTTCCTTAGGTGACTGTCTACTTAGTTTGTTCAAGCCATCTTGATTCTTCAAAAAACATGGCCGCCAGGGGGCGGGGCAAGTTTCATTAGTAAAAACTTAAAAAATCTTCTTGTCAGAAACTACTGGTTCGATTTTAAAATAATTTCACAGAAATGTTCCTTGGGTGACCCTCTACCAGGTTTGTTCAAGCCACCTTGATTGGTAACAAAATCATGGCGGCCAAGGGGTGGGGCTAGTTTACTATATAAGCTATAGTAAAAACTTAAAAAATCTTCTTGTCAGAAACTACTGGCTCGATTTTAAAATAATTTCACAGAAATGTTCCTTGGGTGACCCTCTACCAAGTTTGTTCAAGCCATGTTGATTCGTAAAAAAATATGGCGGCTAGGGGGTGGGGTTAGTTTACTATATAAGCTATGTAAAAACTTAAAAAATCATCTTGTCGGAAACTACTGGCTCGATTTTAAAATAATTTCACAGAAATGTTCCTTGGGTGACTGTCTACTAAGTTTGTTCAAGCCATCTTGATTCGTCAAAAAACATGGCAGCCATTGAACTCTTGGAGGAGGAGCTTAATTGTTTTTGGGGGAGAGTGCACTGCGACAAAGATTATTTCAAGTGATATACTTTAAGAAGGCTTGTGTTTGAAACTCATAGGAATATTTATCGTGGTGGAACTGAGGATTTTTTCATGCAAAATAGTTTAGTCTGATGCTTTAGTTTGAAACCGTTCTCAAACATAACAGGTTAGTTTTGTGCTGGAACTGGATATTTATCTTAGTTTGAAGACTTAGCATCTGTAGTAAAAACTTCAGAAGCCTTCTTGTCAGAATCTACTGACCTGATTTTGATGTTATTTCACTGACATTTACCATGGGTGAACCTCTACCAAGTTTGAACTCTTCTACGCATCTGTAACATCTTCAAAACAAATACAAATTCTAACTAATTGCCCATCTCATTTTTCCTGGAATTTTGAGTGTTCATGTATTATATAATCTACTTATGTTGGGTGACTCAAGGTCAGTCAGGTGAGCGATATAGGGCCATCTTGGCCCTCTTGTTCAAATAGGTAGATGATGACATATTACAAATGGGTTAATGATAACATATATTACAAATTGGTACATGATAACATATATTATCAATGGGTAGATGCTAGCATATATTAGAAATGGGTAAAAAATAACATATTTTACACATGGGTAGATTATAACTTATATTACAAATCGGAAGGTGATAATATATATTAAACATTGGTAAATGATAACATATATTACAATTGGTAGATAATAACATATATTACACATTGACAGATGATAACATATATTACAAATGGTAGATTTTAAAATGTATTACACATTGGAAAATGATAACACATATTACACATGGGTAGATGCTTACATATATTACAAATGGGTAGATGATAACATATATTACACATGAGTAGATGATTACATACATTAAAAATGGGTAGATGATTGCATCTATTACACATTGGTAAATGATTTGATAACATACATTACCAATAAGTAGATGATAACATATATTACTAATAGGTAGATGATAATATATATTACAAATCAGTAGATGATAGCATATATTACACATTGGTAAATGATAATACATATTACAAATGGGTAGATGATAACATATATTACAAATGGATAGACGATAGCATATATTACACATGAGTTAATGATAACATATATTACAAATGGTTAGATGATAGCATATATTACACATTGGTAAATGATAACATATATTACAATTGGTAGATAATAACATATATTACACATTGACAGATGATTACATACATTACAAATGGTAGATTTTAAAATGTATTACACATTGGAAAATGATAACACATATTACACATGGGTAGATGCTTACATATATTACAAATGGGTAGATGATAACATATATTACACATGAGTAGATGATTACATACATTAAAAATGGTAGATGATCGCATCTATTACACATTGGTAAATGGTTTGATAACATACATTACCAATGGGTAGATGATAACATATATTACTAATAGGTAGATGATAATATATATTACAAATCAGTAGATGATAGCATATATTACACATTGGTAAATGATAAAACATATTACAAATGGGTAGATGATAGCATATATTACACATGAGTTAATGATAACATATATAACTAATGGGTAGATGATCGCATATATTACACATTGGTAAATGATAACATATATTACAAATTGGTAAATGATAACATATATAACACATTGGTAAATGATAACATATATTACCAATGGGTAGATGATAACATATATTACAAATAGGTAGATGATAACATATATTACAAATCAGTAGATGATAGCATATATTACACATTGGTAAATGATAACGTATATACAAATTTGACAATGATAACATATATTACAAATTGGTAAATGATAACATATATAGCAAATGGGTAGATGATAACATTTATTACAAATCAGTAGATGATTACATATATTACACATTGGTAAATGATAACATATATTACACATGGGTATATGATAACATACATTACAAATTAGTAAATGATAACATATATAACACATTGGTTAATGATAATATATTACACATTGGTGAATGATAACATATATTACCAATTGGTAGATGATAACATATATTACAAATAGGTAGATGAATACATATATAACACATTGGTAAATGATGATACATATTACACATGGGTATATGATAACATTTTTAAAAATGGGTAGACGATAACATATATTAAACATGAGTAGATGATAACATAAATCACAAATGGGTAGATGATAGCATATATTACACATGGGTAAATGGTAACATATATTACAAATAGGTAAATGATAACATATATAACAAATTGGTAAATGATAACATATATTACCAATGGGTAGATGATAACATATATTACAAATAGGTAGATGATAACATATATTACAAATCAGTAGATGATAGCATATATTACACATTGGTAAATGATAACATATATTACAAATGTGTAGATGATTACATATATTACACATTGGTAAATAATAACATATATTACACATGGGTAGATGATAACATACATTACAAATTTGTAAATGATAACATACATTACACATTGGTAGATGATAACATATATTACAAATCAATAGATGATAACATATATTTCAAATGGGTAGATGATAACATATCTTACAAATTGGTAGTTACATGTAATTCCTCCACAAATAAACATCATTTTACAAATCATTATAAAGCCAATTTTAACATGTTTCCAACTTTCGCAGATACAGCACAATGGGGGTGGGGAATGGGGTGGCGGTTTCTGCTTGAGTGAGTTGTCAAATGTGCTGTCTCAAGATGAATATACCTTTCAGCGCTGGAGTTCTGGGTTCGGGTAGTGCAAACCCAAAAGCTTTGTGTGAGAAGGTTTGCCAATTTCTTTCAGAAGGATTCTGTTCTACTCAAAGTATGCTCATGAGCGGGATATCCTCTCCACTATTAACACTGGATGCCATAATATATAAAGCTATGTGTTGAAAATAGCACAAAACCCCATAAAAGAGAAGGGGTAACTATACATCTGCATTTTAAATGAAATTTCACCAAACTCACACAAAAGTTATCAAATACCATAAGATCCCAGATATCATTTTGAAAAAGCCCGCTTTGATAATAAATTTCTTTATTTGTTTTCCTTGAATTATCAAAAAATATAGAAAATAAAGGTGAGAGATTTAGGGGCAATTTTCATGTTAGGTGAATGCAGAGCTGAGAGCTTTTGTGAATCTCTCTCTAGTTCATTTACGAGAGACCTTTAGTTAAGTCTAAGATTGACTCTTCACATCTGGCATGATCGAGCAGCCAACACTAAATTTCTTTTTAACCTATGAAGTTAGCAACTCTTGAGTCATTAAAATGTAGTCAGCCCAAAACTATAAATGGCTCTGAACATAATTGTTTGATTTCCACCATCTCATTTTCATCTGAGGCTGCTATATCACATTATTGTCATGTGTGTTCTGGTGTGTGTTTACACTCACAATTTTATCTTGAGACAATCTTCACATAATTATATCTCCTGTTAAAGCTTTAGTTTGTAGTTTCAATTTGATATTTTAACATTAAGGTATATATTATTTGCTAGATTCTCAACAATTTTTTTCTGAAAAAGGGTTTGATTGATTGAATATTTAGCGTCATTTTTATGCCATCGAGGGCTAACAGACGATCAGTTAACCTAACCACTGTTTCCTGGGATTAACCAGTACTCGAGCACACCCCGTCTCCGTAAGTAACTGATAACTTTCCCACTTGAATCAGTGGTGAGAGACGAATGATAGACACAATGTCGTATATCAATCATCACGGAGACTGTTGCCCGGCGGGGGATTCGAACTCACGACCCCTGGATTGATAGTCAGACGCGTAACCGACTGAGCTAATCGGGCCCGGCTCTGAAAAAGGGAGAGGGGGCAAAGAGGATTTAATTTATTATTTAATGAAATAATTTTGTTTGTGGGGGGGGGGGGGGGGGTGGAGGGTGAGGGTTTGGGCGGCCTGAAATATAGGGGATGGGCAGGGATGATAATCTAGAAATCAATTTTTTATGGCTTAATATAAAATCATTATTTAATTCTATTTTAAGGCATAGTACCACCATAAGAAAATGGAAGTGCTTTCGTGGGGTAGTCATAATGGTGGTTATAAATAATCCTCATTTCTTCTTCTTAAAAAATGCATTTTCCTTATTTGAATACTCTTTTTTTTTATTTAAATGGCATTATTGATGTATTTTGAACATTTTGATAGCACTGTCATGTTTGAATTGTGAATTTGGAAAAAAAAAAATGATGATGGAAATTGGGGTATGAATACATGATTTCGGAAATCTACTTTCACTTTGTCAACAGTGTACACTCTGAGCAGAAAATAAATCTCTTAAATGACACATGACCCCTACTTTTTTCATCATATTTTGATAGTGCAGAGGTTGACAAACAGTAAAATGTAGGTTTTACTTCTTTCATTTGGGATTCTCTATGAATGACAAGCCTTCAAATTTTTATTATTTATTATAGAATAAAGAACAAAAATGAATGGTGGGTATATAAGAGAGACTTGAGTGAGATGGGGGGATTTTCCAAAATGTTAATTGTAGGTAAAATAACCATTTTTTTTTACACTCTCATAGTCTTAAGTGACAAATTGAAGACATTTCCTTTATAAAAAACACACATATTGGCAAGTTTCTGCCTCAAATAAAGCATATATGTGCATATTTACATCGAAATTTCATGAAAAATCACAAGATTTAGAAGATTTTTTATTTTGGATTGTTGAAATGTGCAATTTTTTAGCGTATACATTGTATTGAAAAATGTATTTTGGTAAGATAATGTCTTCAATGTGTCATTTTGGTGTAAAAAAAATAATGGAATTAGGTAAAAAAATATATATATTTTGGAAAAATTTGTCAACAAATCAAAATTGCATGTCGGTCAACATCTCGCGCCTGTATATAATGATCATGTAAAAAGTGATATTTTGACAAAAGTTTCAGTATTTAATGCCTGCAACTTGGCAGTATTACTTCAAATTGATAGTACTTAGTAAAAAAAGGTAATTATGAAATTGAAAAAAAAAAAGTTTCTTTATAGGCATAGTACTACCATTTGAAAACAGAAGTGCTTCCGTGGGGTAGACGCATAATGGCGGTTATTAATAATCCTCATTTCTTCTTCTTTAAAAAATGCATTTCCTTATTTAAATGCTCTTTTGATTTATTTAAATGGCATTATTGATGTATTTTGAACATTTTGATAGCATTCTTATGTTTAAATTGTAAATTTAAAAAAAAAAATTGATGCTCGGAAATTGGGGTATGAATACATGATTTGGAAGTCTACTTTCACTTTGTCAACAGTGTACACACTGAGCAGAAAAAAAATCTTTTATATGACACATGACCCCTACTTTTCTCATAGAATAAAGAAAAAAAGTCAATGGTGGGTTTACACCTTAAAATTATCTTGTGTTTTGGAAGTTGATGTCTGTGCTTCCATACTCTTAACAATTTCCTTACGCATTTATTTTGCTTTTAGATTGCTTGGTTATAAAAATATAAGTGATAAAAATTCCCAATCGGCAGTTTCACAAACTGTAGTGAAACTGGCAATAATGCCTTAAAAGGTAAGTGCAGATTTTGCCATTCTGATTTGTGTACGAAACTGCCTTTAAGCTGTTTTTCTGCACATGCACTTTTAGACTGAATTCCTGCACATGGCCTGGATCCAAGTAGAGAACTGTAAAGTTCGGAAAACGGAAATACAGTGAAACTGTCTAGTTTCCTTATGCTTCTAGTGTTTAATTGGTCTGGAGCACGTGCTCTCCATAACCTCGGCGTTTGAGCACAGACACTTATTAAGTTTGTGGAACATTCATTCTCCACTAATAGAAGCCAATTGCCATTTCTAATGTCCCTGGAGTTTATAGAGAAACGTGGTATTTTCAGGGTTATTTCATGCATTATGATGGGTCTGCACAAACTGAAATAACCCAGCCAGTGTAACGTGTACCTGTTTGTCAATTTCACCATGTACTGTTGAACATTTTACCAGTTTGCTGTGTCCCTGGGTGAAGTGTACATTTACCATGTCTTATAGCTACAGGCAGAACTTCTATTTGATCACATTTATTGTTTATGTCCAGTCATTCAAATAAAGGCTTTTGAAATACATTTCTTCCATTTTCTTTTCAAAATACTGGAAATGCAGATGTCCCTGAGTTACTGAACAGATACGTTACCAATATTTCAATGGACCGGAGACCATAGTTATATTCATATTAAATAAACGCTTATTACTTTGGCATACTATGTAGTGGGTACAAACATAAAAATAAAACATTTAATGACCAGTTATCATATTTCTTCATAATAATGCAGTCACACAACTGAAGCTTGAAGAGTTACGTTCAAATAGGAACAGATATATTACCATATTTGTCTAACTGTACTCAAAGTTTTAAATATTTTACCAGTTTTAACTATTTAACCATGCAGTAGACTCTTTCTAGTCATTGGAAAATCACATTTGAAGTGATCATGCAAACCCATGTAAATTTGCAATGAAAATAACTATTGTGCAACAGATACGTTACTCACAGATACGTTACCAAGCAATTAATTTGAATTTATACACCACGTTACGGTACACATTCCCTCATGAAAATGCTATATTTGAGAAACCATGTGTTCGGGACATTTTATTTGTCTTCGTGGATGTAAAAGTGAAACGTCTGAAGCACAAAATTGTATGAATACAACCCTCTGTCAAGAGGTTGAATATATCTTGTAGTTTTTCCCTTAAAATCCAGCTTTGTATACTCCATATATTGATCATTCTCATTTAAATGCCCTGTGCAATCTGTTCAAGTTACTGTTGTGAAATATTCGTGTATTTCTCTGTACCTGGCATCAGCAAAGGTAACGTGTCTGTTATAAATTGTAACGTATCTGTGCCAAGAATGTCTAAAAGAACACGGTAGGACATTGTCAACTATGTAGACTATTTAATGATAATCGGCATGTTTTATATTGACATTTTATCAGGTAAATACATTATGATAATTGCCAAGCTGTGTTTTTAGTTTGAAAGACATATTGAAGATGCAATATGTTGGAAATGGTAACGTATCTGTGTAAATGATCGAATATTATGCAACATGTAAGTATTGATTGAATTTTAAAGAACAACAACAAAACAACATCATCAACAACAACAATAGCAACAACACAACAACAGCTGCAACAGCGACAACATCAACATCAACAGCAGCAGCAGCAGCAGCAATAACAACAACATGTTAACATATTTTTTTCAACATAAAACTACATGTATGTATCAAGGTATACACATTTTTGGATTGAATGATTGATTGAATATTTAGCGTCATTTTTATGCCATCGGGAGCTAACAGACAATCAGTTAACCTAACCACTGTTTCCTTGGATTAACGAGTACTCGAGCACACCCCATCTCCGCAAGTAACTGAAAACTTTCCCACTTGAATCAGCGGTGAGAGACGAATGATAATGAGACACAATGTCGTATATCAATCATCACGGAGACTGTTGCCGGGCGGGGATTCGAACTCACGACCCCTGGATTGATAGTCAGTCGCGTAACGTGTTGGAGGGACGTGGCTAAGTCTAGAGTTGAAATCCTACAGAAATCCTACAGGAACGGCAAAAGAAGAAAGTAACCAAGTTCCTTTACAGGGAAAGAAACCAAACTGCGACGAATAGAGATAGGAAATCAGATGCCCTGTGTGACAATTGGAAGGGACACAAAGTTACTCGTGCACAAGCAAGTGCCACTGATGATCTGGTCAATATTGAAGGCAAATTGTCGGATCAGTCCACCGTCACAGAACAGTTTGAAACAACAATTCGTTCCAAGTCCAAACCCATCAAAGCACCAGTCAACTGTTACGTCACAGTGCATTATGACAAATACTGGTTTATTGATAAAACAGATGAGGACATATTTCTTGTCAAAGTGAAATGCTAAGGACCAAATTCGAATATGGTGGCTCCAAGAAGTATTTGGGTTTCATGTACAACTAAAATTTGTCAGGCATCTGAACCACTATCAGTTGGTAGGTATGCTAGATTTTACAGGGTTACAGTGTTTTGTAGGAAATTGATTCCACAGTTCTCTCTTAGACATTTCGATTGAAACAGATACGTGATCTTTTTTTAAGCAAGCTGTCTTTCAAGATAGAACCTCAAATTGTTTTAGTCTTTACAGTTGCATTATATGTCTGCAGGATTTATTAGACATAATATAATTGCAGTAAGGTTTTATTTATGCTATGTATTTCTATATTCCACACAAGTCTATCCTATATATCATGCTTGGGGTTTCAAATTAAAACACAATTTATTAACACTAGAAAAATCATTACGTTACGAAAGGGAAATCACAAATGTACTTGAACTTCAAAATTTGAACTGCAAATTGAATGTTTTATATACGTAATGTTTTAAATAGCGTAATAAAAAACTAGAAATCGTTCTATCCACTAAAACCTGTTGCAATGTAACCTCTGGTGTTTGCCATATCAAAATACCATACCACTGAAAATGCCATTCTTGCAGTTTCAATCCAATCACTTGAACATTGTTCTGTTAAGAGGTAACGTATCTGTACGTGGTTAAACTGGGTTGATGTATTGCAAGTGTCATATCTGTGAAATCCGACTTATTTAAGATCAACCATTTTGGATAATATGGTGGAATGAAACGATTCTGAGCTGGTCATATTTTCACTTTTACCTCAACTCTGGTGGCTCCCGTTAGTGGAGAATGAATGGGAAGCTTTAGCAAGCATTTATGCATATTGGGAAATAAACAAAAACAATGTTGCATACTTCAAAATATTACTTCGGGGAATTAACAAACTGTTGACAATTTATTTAAAAAGTCGGCTTTGAATGTTAGTGTGACACTTTCCCCACCTACTCAGAAGCCTGTGAGTGTTGAAAATGGCACAATAATAGTCTCATCAGTTACGAATTTTTTTTTTGTAGCCTTCACAGGTCACAAATACTGACTGTGATAATTATCAGCCTGACCAGCATCTTTTTTGCACTTCAACATAAAAGTAAATGCTAGAAACTGTGCAAGTTATTATTTGTATCTGACACAAATAAGGAACAGGATGGGACAGTATCATATACATGCTCTAATGAGAACGTCATAATCCTGACAATTACCTCAACAGTCATCAACTAGATGAAGTTGTTGCAGCCTTTAGAGTACTTAGTGTGTCAACGCTAACATAGCAGAAAATTTAAAAGATCAAATACCCGACTCAAGTTTCAATAAAATTAAAATATTTGTTGATTCCAAAGTCTCAAAAAGAATGTTTTTCAATATACCCCTCATTACAGAGACTAATTGACCGCATCGTGGTCTAGTGGTAGAGCGTCCACCTCGCATGCGGAAGGTCGTGGGTTCTTTCCCGACCGGGTCATACCAAAGATTTTAAAAATGGTACTAGAAGTTTCATCGTTTGACGCTCAGTATTTAGAGGAGAGTTCAAGGTCTGGTCGACCCGGTGTCAGTATAATGTGACTGGGTGGGTATAATACCATGTGTCTGCGGCATGATACTCTTGTGTGACAACGCTCAGAATACTGTCTCAAGAAGACACTGTCGCGATATGACTGAAAAATTGTTGAAAGCGACGCTAAACACCATGCAACAACAACAACAATACAGAGACTTAAACAAAAGAAATGCTTTCTAATTTAGATACATCAAAAGCCACAGGTATGACAAAAGAAGACCAAAACTGTTAAAAATGTCCACTAATGTTATTTCCACTAGTTTAACACGTGTTATAAATAGCAGTATAAGAAATGGTGTTTTTTTCCCCGACATCTGGAAATATGCTAAAGTAAGCCCTTTATTTAAAAGTGGTGCAACTGATGATCTAAACAACACAGTTGTAAAACACTTATAGTTCATATGATTGACAAATGGCTCGCGGCACTAAATGAAGGAAGATTTGTTGGTGCAATTATGGTATATTTTAGAAAAGCTTTTGATTTAGTTGACCATGCAATACATTGTAAAAAATTGAAACTGTATAAATGCAGTGAAAACACAATAAAATGGTTTGAATCTTACCTTACTGAAAGAAAACAGAAAGTAAGATTAAATGGAGAAACATCTGTTGAACAAACTATTATGTGTGGTGAACCGCAAGGCTCTTTATTAGGACTTCTCTTATTTTTGAAATTTATAAATGATCTTCTTTTCAGTCTTGAGGGAATTGTGTCAAAAACAGATATGTATGCAGATGATACAACACTATTTGACAAAAATACATCAAAGGCTGTTATACAAAAATATCTTCAATCATTTTTAAATATTTTAAACGGATGGTGTTTAAAAAATGGAATGGTTATAAACACATAAAAAACTAAAGTTCTATTTGTTACTACACCACAATGGCGTGCTAGGCTAATTGATAAAAATATATTATTTACGTATAATGATATTTCATTACACTTTAATCAGGTGATAAGGTTTTATGAATGTATATAAATAATAACCTTAAACGGGATACACATATCATGTTAATAAGGAAGAAAATTTTAACCTACTTGTGGCTACTATCAATAATAAAAAAGAAAAAAATTACAGAATTATTTTCTCTAAAGCTATATTCAACCCTATCTAGATTATTGTAATGTAATCTGGGGTAATACAAAAAAGATAAACATAAACCGTCTCCTAATATTGCAAAAGAGAGCGTGCCGTATTATCCTAAGAGATCAATATTCAACATTTGCAGACGCTATGAAGTTAATAAATGCACTTTCTATTGATCAAAGAATATTTCTCCAAAAAGCAAAATTTATATAAAAAAAACAATGCACCTTCGTATATAACAGATATGTTTAATACTCATGATAATGTTCATAGAATTCCACGTTCAACAAATGAATTAAACTTTATCACACCAAAACCCAACACAGAATTATTCAAAGGTAGTTTGTCCTACTCTGGAACTAAAATATGGAATAGTATACCGGTTAATATCAGAAACTGACTTTTAAGAGTTGCTTAAAAAACCAAAAAAATAATATATATGTAGTTATCAAAGTTTAAGTACAATCAGTTTGCTTGCAATGCTTCAAATGTTTTTATTTGTTTTGCTATTATATTTCATAAATGTATTATTAGAGGGCGATTCCATTCCATTCCATTCCATTCCATTCCATTCTATTCCATTCCATTTTGTATTAGAGATGTTGCTCTGCAGAATACCAAAATATAATTCTGAATAAAATGTTAAGCTAGATATTTGTTAATGCTTATTCATGTAAGTTTACATCAAATAGTTATCATTAAGTATAACCCACTTACGCAAGTGTACATGGTTTTATAAACTTTAGCCCAAAATTTCCCCCAATTTTAATGAAAATACCGATAAAATTCCCAATTCCAAGGGTATGGGTCAACTTCCCAAATTGGTTGGGGGAAAACACTAGTTCTTGAAGGCCTGTCCTTGTAAGAAAATTTAAAATGGTAAGTGCTATTTCTCAATTATAATAGGCTGAAATGTAAAACTGCAATGAATGTAATTTCATTGAAAATATAAATGGCCCTTAGTTCAGTAAGAATTTATTGAATTGAAACACCACTACCACAAGCTCATGTTCAGATCATGTACCTGCTGTACAGCATGTTTCATTGGAATTAGCTTAAGGACGATTGCTACAGTTTTTCATGCACACCAGTTCCGCGTACAAAGGGGAGCAACTTTGTCGAGACCAGCCAGTGTCACTACACATACTAGTATGCTACAACAGTTACTGACCCTATTTCGGATAGCACGCTCATTACGGATACGGATATTACGGATATTTGGTCTCTTGTATTATGTTCAATATATGAAATATGAATACTGGTATAAAATACTTATTTATAGCAATTTAACCTTAATATAAAATATAATAGAACTCTTAATATTTATACAAATATGCTCATTTAGTATAAAAGCGTTAATATTGCAACTGCAGTTTATTGAACGATAGCATACTTTAAGAGCTATTTTTTTCTCAAATTACGTGGTAAATAGTATTTTTTACTTTGATTGTCATAAGAAAAGGTATCAGAGAGTATTTTGTTAGGTTTAAAGAAGATTTATCCATACATTATATCAAAATATTAAAAAAAGACACTATATTTTTATTGCAAAATTGAAAAACAATTGACACTCTGCCGAAATTATTTTGGTTTTTTAAAACCCTAAACAGTTAAATTCAAGATTATATTTACCATTTCAATGACAATCATTATTATATGCATGCATCTGTGTATTAGTTTAATTAAATACTAGATTTAAACAATTTTAAATATTGTTTTTGCATTGCTTGTTAAATCTACATTTGTTCGCCATATGCCAAAGGAAAGGGTATTACCAAAAATGCATGAACTTTCATTAAACTTAAATACTGTAAAGTTTCATAAAATTCTAATCATAGGAAAAATATGACAAAAAATTTAGCATTCGTCTTTAAAACTATGGTAGTAGTTGCGGTCCACATGATTGTTGTTCCAAAGTGTAATGTAAACATTAAGTTTATCAAATAAAGGGCTGTAATTCCATAAAAAAATAATTTTAACCCGAATACAACAGGCCCATAATTATTTAAACTATGTGCTTGCTATGGTAAGTTTCATTTGAATATTGTAAAAACGGTGGAATGAGTTGCGTCAGCAATGTTGTTGGTTCAAAGTACGATGTAAAATTTAAGTTTAAAGAACAAAGGGCCATAACTCCATCAGATTTAATTTAGAACACTTATATCACAGGCACATATTCAAACCATATTCTTGGTGTACAGCAAGTTTCATTTGAATCACGTTTAAACCATAGGAGAAATTGCGTCCACAATGTTGTTGGTCCAAAGTATTACATATATTTTATTTATTAAAGTAACAGGTACAATACATTTTAAAATTACAACATTTGCAAAAGCGTTAGTACATGCAAAGAAATACCCAGCCTAGTAAGGCTTATCAGTCACTATGTTATCAAAATTTCAATAACTTTAACACATAAATAATGATGAAAAATTTCATGGCATTGTTAATCATACAAGATAAAAGAACAGCAAAATAAAATGAATAACAAAACTGATCAATCAATGCAATGAAAAGAAAAAAAATGTTTAGATTTGCCTTGTTTATAGAGCACTTTCTATAAACTTTCCGATAAATATAATTGAGCTTTTATTTTGTAATAATTTACCAATTTTACTTAAGAAAGATTGATTTGTATCGCATAATTCAACTATTTTTGCATTCAAATTTTCACGTAAATGATCAAATTTAGAGCAACAAAATATGAAATGTATTTCATCTTCGACAATATTTAAACTACACTGCTTACGAAATCTCTGGTCTCTAGACATTATTTCTTAAGTTAAAAGAACAAAGAGTTGTAACACAATCAATAATAATTTAATCGGAATGCCAACAGGACAGGCACATATTCAGATCATATATTTGCTGTACAGTAAATTTCATTTGAATTGGGTTAAAGCTGTGGGAGAAGTGTTCTCAAAATATTGTTGGTCGAAAACCACAACCAAAGACTTAATGCGAGAATATTTACCAGTTACTAGTTTGGCTCTGTTCAGTTTTATCAAATGTTCTTCCACCACCTGTAGCAAAATGAATGTTATTAATAATTGGTAATTTGGATATTTTAAGTCCATACAAGAAAAAGTATTTCCATGAAACACTATGGGTAGTCTAATAAGAACCCTGTTGTTTCAGCATGGTGTAATCTATTAAAATACAAGTAGGCTGCTTTTAAAAAGCATCCAATGGTTAGGTCTTATAAAACGATGTGGCAATTAAAATGAACGAATGTTTAAGTTTGGTTCCTTGTGCAGGGTACTAAATACACGGGTGATACCAAATCCCGACAAGGTTCCGGCTGACACAGTGAATTCCCGGCTACAGGTGTGCCTGATAGTAACTTTGATGTTTTAATGTTCTGATCTCAATCAATATGTATTGCCATTTGCATATTTAAAAAGAAATTTCCCTTATAATATTGTCTAACATACTTACTGCTATGTTTTATAGAAACTACTGTGATCATAATATATTTTAAAATAATTTGTATCCATATTTTAAATTAATTTGTGGATATATTATTTTAAAAAACAACAGTTAAAATTACTGTTTTCCAAAACTAAGTGCATGTTCGGCGATATATCTGATTCTGACGACGTGCTGAAAATATGTCACACCGGTAAACTATCTTTTATTATAGTTCTGTTGTATCGAGTCAAATAAACAACTGTAGCTGTTTAATTTTGTTATTATTTCCATTGTTATGGGTTCAGCATTTATAATAATTGAGTAAACACATCGTTATTTGAAAAGTATTTACATTAACTCGGTAGGAATCTGTCATAAACGGCGATAAATTGTCAAAAAAGATAATTTTCAAGACCTCATTTAAGCAAGGAGTTTTAGAAACGTTACAATCAACTATTACACACACCGCATTTGAATTTTCATTTTAGCCGGAAAGTGCTCGAAACATGACCAGAGTTTAATATCGATAGCGGTTGGTATATTCCCATGATGCACTGTTTAGAAAAACAATGGCGATCTCCATGTGGCGAATACCACACGTGATCGTGACGTTTCAATATGGCAGCGTCCTGTGTCAGTTTCTTAACTGGCCTTTATATAGGGTTCGGTCGCTCATGCGACCTAACGAATCAAGATTGGCACTTCACACTGCAGATCTTACATTACAAAATCATGTAATATGAAATAGGTAAAACCTAAATGGCGAGCGAACAGGTAGATGTCAAACACAATTTTCCATCAGTTGTTGGTAAGTAAAAAAAAAAGGGGGGGGGGGGGGGGGGGGGGGGGGGGAGGAGAATAAAAATAAGGGGAAAATGTATTGTAGTCAATAGGGTAATAACTAAGAATAATACTCACATTGCTTGCAGTTGACTGTTCTCGATTTACAAATGAAGCTCAAAACATCATGCTCTTACAGTGTGTAAATAGGGTATATTGTTCATGCGTTGGTGTTGGCGTATCATAAAAAAAGCATTGTATGTAATTAAAACAGTCAGATAATGCAAAGTTATTTAAGTATATGTTTATATAAATATTAGCCTTATTTATAAGGCGTGGATAAGCAGTTTGACATTAGGTTTCCTGCACATAACAGGAGTTAAAGGGCAAAACTCCTCTGTATATGTTCATTAGGTTATATTAAGGCGTACATTTAAGTAACATATACTATAGTTTAAAACATATATCATACTGTTAGTCGAAAGTTTAGCGATTGTCATATCACCCACCAAAGTTAACAATACAAGTTTGCTTTTGACATATGCACTAACAAAGTCATTGATACCGATAAATAAAATTATCACGTCCTTTTAAAGTCCCATGTGTCAGCAGAGATATCATCATTGTATTCATGGTCACAATTCACAATCTTCAATTTTTGAAACAATTGTGCAACATATGTCATACCACTTTGTACTCAACTCTTGTTTTGCATGTACTCCATCATACATGTTGGAGTAGTAAATTTTTTTTTTTTTTTTTTTTTTTTTTTTTTTTTTTTTTTTTTTGGGGGGGGGGGGGGGGGGGGGGGGTTTGACCATGTTTTCCTCTTTTTTTTAACTGATGTTTTTTTATTATGTCCCTATGCCGTATGGAGTATGGCAGTCTTAACACAATGCTCTGTATTAATTTTACATATTTCTTGATTTATAGTCATAATGTCTTTTTCTAAAATTTTCTGTTGTTGTTGTATTTCCACAGTTGTTAAGTCTGTTTCTGTAAGTCTGTGTATAAGAATTTGAAAAGGTGAATATTTTTTGAATAGGGGCACTTGGAATTGTTGCAAGAAAAAATGTTGTTGTATCATGTTTCAGTTTCCTGGAAGTTCCATGTAATTCTGTTATAAATGTTTGAACTTTATTTGTTGAATTATATGTAATGTATGTTCCATTTCTGCAGGTCACTTTTTCTGTCAAATTACAAAGGCCAGCTGCTATCAAAATGACTGTTTTCTCAACAGGATAAGAAGCCATTTTATTTTGAACAGCATGATAGCCTGTGATATTTTACCACCAGGACTGACAATCAAAGATACATGATAGTGATCAGGAAATGGATGAAATTTGTTTATGTGATGATGCAGATACCTCCCTCTCAAATCTGTTCCAATAATTATATGGTGATGCATGCTGTAAATGAATAAAAAAAGAAAAGAAATTACGAATATGCTATTGATACAACTAACATGGTACCTGGTAATTGAAATATTTGTGTGAGTGTTTATTGATTCCTAGTGAATGTTAGATGCATTAACGTTTTGATAAGCGCTTGAGGCGCCGATTTTTCTTTTTCAGTTAAGCTTTTGGTTGATTGGTTTACCTCGTCTGTTATGGGCAGCAGTAACAAAATTTGAAAATGACCAAGCAGCAGACTAATTGGCAATATTTCTTCAATTTTGCTGTTGTACAGAAGTGATGCCACCCCAATTTCGCAAGCTGTGGTCCATCTATTCAATTTCAACATTGAGGTCCAACAGGACCTTTTTGTTATTTACAGACTATGAAAACAATCTTGCTTTTTCCTCCCACTGTTCCAAGTTATGGTATATATTGCTGCAGACTGCATGTCCGTACTGCCTTGCGACTCAGAGGGGAGATCCCCACTGTATACTGGTCATACCTAATACCGCGAGTCTAATTTTTTTCAACCATGTAAAGAATGGCGTCAATAATAAACAGTTATAAGGTTACTTAAGTATGCTGAGTAATAAACAGTTGCCGATACCAAATGCAAACAACTGCCGACGCTAACGGAAGTTAGAGCTTTGCGCATGTCTTCCCAGATTGTTATTATACGGGCATTCGCGGTAAAAGGTATATCGCGGTACTAGGTATACAAGGGATATATGTAACCGTGACAGTAAAAAAACAATTTCCTGCACCAGGTACATTTTTTACAACGAATATTGGAAATATTCATGCATTGAATGAGACTCAAATTATTCATTTTTTTTACTTAAATTGATTTAACACATACATCTATATCAAAGATATTACATTATTTTTGTTTTGAAAGCTTAAAGAAAGAAAGAAAAAAAGAAAGAAGAATAATCATTTTGCAACTTGTAGTTTTACTTAAATTTATTGTTTTAGATTTAGATATGTTCAATTTACATAATGTTCAATTTAATGGGAAATAGTGATGACTAAAGCATTAATAACCTGCAGAATATGGAGTGAAATACCCTCTTAACAGTTTTGTTGTTCTTTTACTGTTAACAAACAGAGCAGACTGCGTTTGTTTACTAATTACGCATTGTCAAATTCCGCTTCGTTTCGATTGGCTCACTTCTGGTCATACTCATTTGGTCAGCTACCACCATTGCGTTTTCCATAGACTTACATTATAACGTTTGACCAAATTTTCACATTTTCTAACATTGGCGGACCAAAAAGTCCTATATCATATTAAAGTACTGTCCTAGACTCAAATAAAAATGTCCCCAAAATGGAGTCAAAAGTACCACTTTTTACCACTTTTTGCCCCCTGAAGTTGGGTACCCCCACTTTCAGCATGAAAAAAAAAAGTAAATTTCACCAATTTTACTTTCCATGCAGTTTCCTTGATAAAATGAATTTAGTCAGTCACAGAAACACAATTCTATTTTTTTATTGACACAAACATAATAAACTTATATTTTATTGTGATCATTTGCCAGTTTCACATTTTCATCCAACCAGAATTAAGCTTACTATAAAAATATATGCCCTGAACATCCCTATACTTTTTTCAGCCAATCAGAGAGCTCGTCTCAATGGTGGTAGCTGACCATTTGCATACGTTCTATTTTGCCTGGTTTTCGGACCTACTAGATAAATCGACTATTTATTTTGTAGGTCAGGGAACCAGACTATCGTTCTGTCTAACAACGTCATCCGGTAAATTTCTCTATAGCAGAAATTAATTGCGAAATAAATAAATCATCATAATGTACGTTTTGTGTATATTTTAGTGTTTTTAAAATACTTTATTTTGTACGTAATTATAAGAAGAGATTTGAAATAATATTCATAATGCAAAATAAAAAAGTGATTTTGTAAACCCGGATTTTCGTATAGAATTCCTATATTTTATGTCATCAAATTAAAAACAACCTACGTAGCCGAGTGTTCCTAATTACACATGAAAACAGAGGGTTATTTCCGGTTTTCAACGTTGGTATAGTTTGTAATTATATATTTTTTCTTTAATCGTACTTGATACCATAAGAGCTCGCATACTCGCGAATGCACGGCTTCGACGCGCATTCGCTCGTATTCGCTCACTATTATTTAATCAAATCATTATAGACAACAGGTATATACGCATGAACTGATGAATACAAATAAAAAAAACTAGCACTGTTATTTTAATCAGCTAATCTGTATATTTGACATATTTAATGTAAGTTTCAGGTGAAGCTGTTTTCTGCAATAGAGATGAAAAGTTCCAATCTGCCATGTTGTTTTGTTTCTTGTTTGTAGATAATTAATTAGATTTTAGTTATATGGATAATTGTAATTATTTCAGAGGTGCTTTAAAATACTGTGTACAGTGTAGATACATGCTATTGAAAATAGAAACTGTTTGGAGTAAGAAGTGGAGTGAATATGTAGTGACAATTTCACAAAGAGTGAAGAGATGGAGAGAAGGAAGGTTTGCAGTTGTTTCCTCTTAGATCCTAAGCCTCTTAACCTTCCCCCCCCCCCCCCCCCTCACACTCAGCCACGTTCTCAGTAAGTCGACAAAAATTGAGTGGACACAGTACGAACTTATACAACGTAGTAGGAATGCAGTAGAAACCGATAAGGACATGGAATGGTCTCCATGGATTTGGAGGACGTAGTCAAACTTTCAAGATGTTAAAAATAACTAGTGAGGAAGTGGTTGAATCAGGACGCAGTAAAAACTTAATAAGGACGTAGTAACAACAGCATTGACATAGTATCAATGTAACTAAAACTTAGTAGAGACTCCATTGACATAGTACAAGCGTTGCGCTGAAGGGAAAGATTGCTTGGCATTCTCATTGCGTTGTCACTGGGTTGTAAGTGTGGTAACCGCGTGTTGAGATCTGAATGATCGTAGTAAGAACGTAGTAAGAATCATTGGAATTTGTACACGCGTGAGCATGCGCGTTGTAGTGGGGACATGTTAGTTGCAGTGAGAACCTGGCAATCATAGTATAAACTTGAAAGTTGCAAAAAAAAATTTCAACTTTAACCACGTCTCCGCAGCTTTCTTCAAAATTTTCAAGATGCAGTGTGATCTTCATGTACTTCGTTTGACTGTGAGGTTTGGGGCCCTCAAAACAGGGAATGGTTATTACGGTCTAACAGGAAACACTTATTTTGACAAAACTTACTGAGATAGACTTGCATATCAATTATGCTTCTCGGTGCCATTGCAGTTTTTTCTTAAAACATTGACACAATTTATAAAACCCACCTGTTTTGAACATTAACGATTACATTTAATATAATTCTCACAATTGCATGAGGAAGACACAGTTTTCCCCTTAAAAAATATTTCACATTTGTTAAGAAGTAAAAAGTGGCGGAATAAAAGGTATTGGAAGTTTAGGGAAAAGGCTTTGAGAGGGAAGAAGATTAATTGAAATGTGGTAGTGGGCATGGGAAAGATGTGAAAGAAGGCATGGGGAGGTGAAAAATATTGTTTGGAAAGGCGAAGGAGATGGTATGGATAAACAGATCTTGCAAAATTTTGGAAAGGTGAGGGAGATGGTATGGACAAACAGAGCTTCCAAAGTTTTGGAAAGGTGAGGGAGATGGTATGAACAAACAGATGGAAAGGCTAGGGAGATAGTATGGACAAACAGATCTTCCAAAGTTTTGGAAAGTTGAGGGAGATGGTATGGAAAAACAGAGCTTCCAAAATGACCTATTTTTCATTTTTATAGACCAGTTTGACTTCAGATATTGAAGGAAAATCAGTCCAGATGTTTTATTCAAGTTGATTATCCTCAAGTGATATTATCAGTTATATGACCCAGCTTAGACAAATATTTTATGAACAATAAACGATATATGACAGTAGCAGACATAAAGAACGAATCTACTATGATAAACTTACGTTTTATTGATAAAAAAATGATAAATTCCACCTCAATGCTCAATAAATTGTTTTACTTCCATATCGGAAGTGAATTTACTTTGAACCCAGCTTCGTTGTGCGAAAACCATGCCGATTTGGTTCTGTTGTATTTCGGAGCACAATGTAAATGCTGGGATGCACACAATTTAGAATGGTTATAAATAGCTGCTCGGCTTCTAAAAACTGTCAGTTCTTGATTTGCCACAGACTGATTAACATCATAAAATGTATAAGAATATAGGGTTTAGACATAATATAGTATAAAGGGTTACCTGACTGTATAATACAAATGAGTTACTCAACAACTTGAGCTGCCTATTGTATTATATTTGCAGGCTCCTTTTGATAGTGTCTACCAATAGACTGGTTAAACCTGGTGAACGCTCACTTGTAGTATTGACAGCAAGCTAGCAAGCTCTCATTATTGAGATATGTGTATGTAAACGCGTATCTATAACAACGAGCAACCCAGCGCTGACTGGTGTAGTGAACACTCGTTATTGAGTGAGCTGCATGGAGCTACTGGGTGTTCGGTTGTACCGAGCTAGTGAGCACTCGTTATTGAGTTAGCTCAGATGTACACATACGCTTAATGAGCCACTGAGCGCTTATTTATGTCAATGAGCGGTTGTGCACTTGTTTATCACATTGAGCCACTGAGTGCTCACACTGACGTGTATTATAATTAAACTGTCTGGCCAAATGGACCGTTGTATATAATATAGATATGTTAGTATATTGATAAATTAGCTGATTCTCAGGTTATAACTGAGGGACCCGCATAAATCATTTGTAACAATCAAACCAATAATTTATTTTGAACAGGTAGCTCTGTCCAAATTGAGAAATTGTCCTTGCTGTGTGTACATGTATGTAAATGTATAACTCTGCCATTTTACTGAGCGCCGCCATGAGGCGGCGGGGCCCCAGTAGGAATGCTTCTAGAATTTGAGTATGGAGTTGCGTTTCCGTATTGGGGAGGCATTTGTACAGATTCTTTAACTAGGATATACAAAATGTAGTATTGAAAATTGCCAAGCACCTTACCTGTATATTTTGTACTTTTTAGTTGTGTGACGAAAAACGTCTTGTATAGAAATGACATCCATAATATCGGTGTATTTTGTTACGCCGTTATACTTTTCTATTGATTGGTAACTTTATATTTACCTTTAATATATGAATAGTCTGAGTATTCCTTATTGTTTATTAAGTTACATTAATAACCTAATAAACTGTCAGGCAGACGCTCATTGAATTTGATTAAGGATGCTAATGCAATGGAATTGCATAATCTCTAACATCATTATGTGGTCGAGCAACACTAAGAATGCCGAATTGAAGTCATGTGACTAGGCCATGTGACTTATGCTATATAAGCAACCGACCGCCAGTACTCTGGGTTAGTCTGGTGTTATAAACTCGACGGAGAAGGAGCTGCAAGAAGACCCTGCATAATTAAGTAAATAATTAATTATTATTATTTGGTAATACAGACTGGGACTTTTAACCGAGTGTCACAAGTGAATAAGGGATTCTCAGAAGTGAAGTTTTGAACTCGGAGTTACAGAACCCTCTGAAACTTGTGAACAGTGCTCCGGGTCGTAGTCTGTTGGGTGCCATTGTTTGTCTCAGACAGGTGTTTGGACAGGATTTGGAACATTGCTGCAGGACTAGTTTTATTTATTTAAAACAGAGTCCTGAGCAAGTGTTTGAGTAGTAAGTCTGATACTTTGGTGCAGCTCGGAGTTTCGAGTTTGGAGTGCTGCAGGACTAGTTTTATTTATTTAAAACAGAGTCCTGGGCGTTTGTTTGGAGTGCTGCATAACTAGTTTTATTTAAAACACATATTCTGGACATAGTGTTTAGTGTTGTGCGAAAAGTTAGTTTGAAATGTTAGTTCGAAATATTTATAATTTGGTTTTATATGTATAAGTTAATTGTACGTGATTATTTTTTTAAACACGAATCATTTGTACAATCATTTGTCATCCAATCATAAAGCAAAGTAGCTTACGATATTTGATGAATTAATCTTGAATCAAACGGCAAGTAGCCCAAGGAAAATTCTTATATATCATATGTATTAGTAATTGTGTGCATAATCCGCTCAGGTGTACCTTACAGTTGTATGTAGGAAACCCTGATTTTTTTAATTGTTTATTTTGAAGGTAGAATACTTTTTTGTAATGACTAGTCCCTTAAACAAATCAAGGGATCGAAAGTTGAATAATCGAGCGTTCAAAAATTAAAATTAGTGCTTGAAAAACTAATTTCAATCGCCATTATTACAGGTTAGAACATAATATATTAGTTCTGACTACATATTGTAATTGTATTTAAAACAAAAAGAACAATGCAAGTATTTTATATTTGTTCTCCAAATATCGGAAAAGTCATTATACTAGCCTAGTCCCAACAAATTTTGCACGAAATTTCAAGCAACAAATCAAAGGTGCTGACCTCGTCACGTGATGTTTATATTTATGCATACCATACGGGCTTCCGCAACACATGTAGCAATATTTCAATCAGCTAATCAAATGTGCTAATCTTGTCACATGATGTTTACATAATTTGCATGTGGATTCTTCAAAAGACGCATGGAAAAGAAAGCAAATATGGTTTTAGGCAATTTCCACCAAGGGTGTGAACTATTTGCTCCTTTTAATGGTGTGAAATGTACAGCTATGTCGGTTTGCGTTGCTTGCCTTTATTCAGTCGGTAATGTCGATATAGCAGATTCGCCATTCAATGTAGGCATATTGAGACGTTATATTGCGGTAATGAAGTTAGTGGTCAAGGTCACAGGAATGTGATTTTACCGGAAAATGGGATTGAAACAGGTGCTATACATGTTTTACCTAAAATGTTGCTAGTAGAGCAATTGGTCGAGATAAAGTTGCACATTCAAATCATATTTACTTTGGTCAAACTAAAAAACGCAAAAAGGTGCACTTAGAAGTAAATTTCCTGCATTGACATGTGAAATCGAGTCACCAAGTGAAAGTTAGTTCATACTAATTATTTTAGCTCGATTACAATGAAAGCTGAGAGCTTCTATGAACTGCTCTCGAGTTCGCTTCCTTAGTATAACCAGTACTGAGTGTTGTTTTATGAGAGGCATTGGATCGAGCTGGGGATCGAATCCGTAAGGCTCTGGCATGTGTGGCCAACACTTTATCCATTAGACTACTGCCCCTAAGTAGAGAGAATGTAAACAAGTGTAAGTTCAAATGATGACTAATGAAACTATTTTCGATGTTGGTTTAGTCTGTGATGTACTCACATCCAATGATCTAAATTTCATCAACTACACAAGTGATCAAAACCATGTACATGATTATGGAAGAAACCCAGCAGCTTTTGTCATTCATGCAACTGGTTTTTATATCCAGATCAGGTTAAAGTTCTCCGTTCGACAAATACTTCTGTTATAAATTTGTTTTTGGAAATGCTTTGTATTGTGTGTTCAGCTTGTTATTGGTGTTTGAGAAAAAGGTATCAAACATCACACAATCGTTGAAGTGGTGACTTTTTTTTATATTTTTACCCTTACTAGTAAATTGAAAGAACACGTTTATCTTTCGATTTCATATATTTGGCTTCCTGCATCTCATTTATTTTACCAAGATCAAGCTAGCCTTGCAATAATAAAATGTTCAAAATGATTGTTTTGTCTCTTGATTACATTTTACACTAAAAAAAACGGTCATTCTCTGTTGGTACATATTCATAAAATAAACATACAAAGTAAACTCATTGTTGTTTCTTTGCAGCGCCATTGATGCATTGCATCAATCTTTGTCTTTTTATATTGTTGCACACTGCCTGCATTAACTTAGCTCCGCCATGTTACACTCAGACTAAATTCATAAAAATGCTATAAATTGACCAACTAAGATGGAAATGTACCTGAAATATAATTGTTGCTTATTGATCTAAAACCCCATTTTTTTCCTGTAATATATGTGATCTTATGTGTGACAGACAAAGGTAATAGTCATTGAGATGTAAGGCATTGAAAGGTGAGAGAGAAGGCATGTAGTGGTAAGAGAGAAGGCAATGAGAGGTACAAGAGAAGGCATGGAGATGTAAAATAGAAGGCATGGGGAGGTAAAAGAGAAGGCATGGAGAGGTAAGAGAGAAGGCATTGAGAGGTACAAGAGAAGGCATGGGGAGGTAAGAGAGAAGGCATGGGGAGGTAAGAGAGAATGTATGGAGAGGTAAGAGAGAAGACATGGAGAGGTAAGAGAGACGGCCTGGGGTGGTAAGAATGAAGGCATGGAGTTAAAAGAGAAGGCATGGAGAGGTAAGAGAGAGAAGGCATGGAAAAGTAAAAGAGAAGGCATGTAGAGGTAAGAGAGAAGGAATGGGAGGTCAGAGAGAAGGCATGGAGAGGTAAATGAGCAGGCATGGGGAGGTAAGAGAAGGTATGGAGAGATAAGAGAGAAAGCATGGAGAGGTATAAGAGGAAGGAATGGGGAGGTAAAAGAGACGACATGGAGAGGTAAAAGAGAAGGCATGGAGATGTAAGAGAGAAGGCATAGAGAGGTAAAATAGAAGGCATGGGAAGGTTAGAGATAGAAGGCATGGATAGGTAAGAGAGAAGGCATGGAGAGGTGAGAGAGAAGGCATGGGGAGGTTAGAGAAAAGGCTTCGGAGAGATAAGAGAGAAGGCATAGGAGAGGTAAGAGAGAAGGCATGGGGAGGTAAGAGAGAAGGCATGGAGAGGTAAGAGGAAGGCATGTAGAGGTAACAGAGAAGACATTGGAGAGGTAGCAGAGAAGGCAAGGATACGTAGAGAGAAGGCAAGGGGATACGTAAGAGAGAAGGCATGGAGATGTAAGATAGAAGGCATGGGGAGGTAAAAGAAAAGGCATGTAGAAGGTTAGAGAGAAGGCATGGAGAGGTAAAAGAGAAAGCATGGGGAAGTTAGAGAGAAGGCATGGAGAGGTAAGAGAGAAGGCATGGAGAGGTAAAATAGAACACATGGGGAGGTAAAAGAGAAGGCTTGGAGAGGTAAGAGAGAATGCATGGAGAGGTAAGAGAGAAGGCATGGTGAGGTAAGAGAGAAAGTATGAAGAGGTAAGAAAGATGGCATGGTGAGGTAAGAGAGAAGGCATAGATAGGTAAAAGAGAAGGCATGGGGAGGTAAGAGAGAAGGCATGGAGAGGTAAGAGAGAAGGCATGGAGAGGTAAAAGAGAATGCATGGAATTTGTCATTGTTGATTTGTTTAGTGTAGTACTGCCACCACTTGTGCTACTCATTTCAAAGTCTACAACATTACAAGTTTTGTCAAATATTTAGCTGTACCAACATGAAATTTGTGTCTATGCCATTGAGATATAAAATAATCCTGTCTGATAAAAATTGTTATAGCATAATAACTCTTAACAAATATATTATATACAGACTTGGTTCCAATTGCATCTGAGAAAATGAAAATATTAATGAAATATCAGAAAGAAAGCTTAGTAGTTAATAATTGATTATAAAAGACCAGTAACAATAATCTGTGATTCCTGCCAATTAATTTATATTTTATAGATTAGCTGTCTAGATGACCTGTCACATGCAAACTTGCATGACCAACTACATTATACTAGCATCTTAGATGCTTATTTATGGTTTCTTTCCTTTATTCCCAAGCATTTTTATAACAATGTTTTAAGTTATTTTCCATGAACTGTGTTATATATCTACAATCATGTGATATACTAATATTACTTCAATATAATAGGCAATTGTCTTTGAAGTTTGAAATGAATTATCAGTGTCTGTAATTAAGTGAAAATATGACAAGAAAATTATATCTGTACAAAAGGACATAATATTTCTTTTGTCAGAAAGTCCATTTTGAAATTAATGTGAAAATTGGAATACTTCTTGTTGCCATAGTCTGCTGAGCTGCCTGTGTTAGTGGTTTTTTTTCTTCTTTTTATGCATAAATAACAATCAAAATAAAGGGACTGTAATTTGAATATTTTCAATACTTAAAAAAATTCAGTAGACCAATTTATAAAAGAGAGACAATTTTTTATGTTTCATTAATGACATAACTGTGTGGAGCAAATGGTCCAGTGGTAGAGCACCAAACCCATGATCAGAGGGTCATTAAAAAAGAGAACAGTTATAATTTACACGTACAAGATTTTGTTTGCTGATAAAGGCGCTACATATAAATAAAACAGGTTGGTATAGACTTATTTAATGATACAAACATAGAAATATATATAAATGTTGAACATTAATGTAAATATCTCACGAAATGCTAAAAAATAAAGGAGGCAGGACTTAGAATAGACTTATTTCATGGTCGCAAAGTAAATGGTTAATGTGCATTCTCTAAGAAATAATAATGTAAAGCATCAATCCATTATGAAAAGAAGAAGGTCTCTGAAGACTCATTAGATTGGAATCTAGACTATATTATGTTATGTAGACGTTTTTATAAGTGAAAGTTTTGTTTCTCATCCAGGGTAGTCAACCAATAAGAACTTGGTAATGCAAAAATCATCAGAGAGTTCTCATCCAGAGTTTGATACCCAATAAGAACTTAGTAATGCATGAATTCTCGGAGAGTTCTTATCCAGAGGCAAACGCCCAATAAATCCTCAGAGAGTTCTCATCCATAGGTTGACACAAAAAAATAATTTGGTAATGCATAATTCACCAGAGACTTCTCATCCTGAGGTTGACACCCAATTAGAACTTGGTAATGCATAAATCCTTGGAAAGATCTCATCCAGAGGTTGACACCAAAAAAGAACTTGGTAATGCATAAATCCATGGAAAGACCTCTTCAAGAAGTTGACACCAAAAAAGAACTTGGTAATGCATAAATCCTTGGAGAGATCTCATCCAGAGATTGACACCCAATAAGAAATTGGTAATGCATAAATCTCTTGGAGAGATCGCATTCAGAGATTGACACCCAATAAGAACTTGGTAATGCATATATCCTCTGAGAGTTCTCATCCAGAGGTAGACACCAAATAATAAATTGGTAATGCATAAATTCTTAGAGAGTTCTCATCCAGAGGTTGACACCCAATTAGAAGTTGGTAATACATAAATTCTTGGAGAGTTCTAATCCAGAGGTAGACACCCAATAAGAACTTGGTAATGCATATTTTTTTAGGAGAGTTCTCATCATGAGGTAGAAACCCAATAAGAACTTGGTTATGATAAAATCCTCTGAGAGTTCTCATCCAGAGGTTGACACCCAAAAAGAACTTGGTAATGATTAAATCCTCGGAGAGTTCTCATCCAGAGGTATACACCCAATAAAAACTTGGTAATGATTAAATGCTTGGAGATTTCTCATCCAGAGGTAGACACCCAATAAGAACTTGGTATTGCATAAATCCTCATAGAATTCTCATCCAGAGTTAGATACCCAATAAAAACAACATAGTAATGCATATATCCTCTGAGAGTTCTTATCCAGAGGTACATACCCAATAAAAACTTGGTAATGCATAGATCCTTGGAGAGTTCTCATCCAGAGGTTGACACCCAATAAAAACTTGGTAATGCATAAATTTTAGGAGAATTCTCATCCAGAGGGAGACACCCAATAAGAACTTGGAATTGCATAAATCCTCATAGAATTCTCATCCAGAGGCAGAAACACAACAAGAACTTGGTAATGCATACATCCTCAGAAAGTTCTCACCCAGAGGCAGACATCCAATCAGTACTTGGTAATGCATAAATTTTAGGAGAGTTCTCATCCAGAGGTAGACATCCAATAAGAACTTAGTTATGCATAAATACTCTGAGAGTTCTCATCCAGAGGTAGACACCAAATAAGAACTTGGTTATACATAAATCCTCATAGAATTCTCATCCAGAGTTAAATACCCAATAAAAACAACTTAATAATGCATATATCCTCTGAGAGTTCTCATCCAGAGGTACATACTCAATAAAAACTTGGTTATGCATAGATCCTTCGAGAGTTCTCATCCAGAGGTTGACACCCAATAAGAACTTGGTTATGCATAAATACTCTGAGAGTTCTCATCCAGAGGTAGACACCCAATAAGAAGTTGGTAATACATACATTCTTGGAGAGTTCTAATCCAGAGGTTGACACCCAATAAGAAGTTGGTAATGCATAAATTCTTGGAGAGTTCTAATCCAGAGGTAGACATCCAATAAGAACTTGGTAATGTATATTTTTTTAGGAGAGTTCTCAGCCAGAGGTACACACCCAATAAGAACTTGGTAATGATTAAATCCTCTGAGAGTTCTCATCCAGAGTTAGATACCAACTAAAAACAACGAAGTAATGCATAAATTCTCTGAGAGTTCTCATCCAGAGGTAGACACCAAATAAAAAATTGGTAATGCATAATTCTTGGAGAGTTCTCATCCAAAGGTTGACACCCAATAAGAACTTGGCAATGTATAAATTCTTGGAGAGTTCTCATCCAAAGGTTGACACCCAATAAGAACTTGGCAATGTATAAATTCTTGGAGAGTTCTACTCCAGAGGAAGACACCCAATTGCATTAATTTTAGGAGAGTTCTCATCAAGAGTTAGATACCCAATAAAAACGACTTAGTAATGCATATATCCTCTGAGAGTTCTCATCCAGAGGTACATACCCAATAAAAACTTGGTAATGAATAGATCCTTTGAGAGTTCTCATCCAGAGGTAGACACCCAATAAAAACTTGGTAATGCATCAATGTTAGTAGAGTTCTCATCCATAGGGGATAACCCAATAAAAACTTGGTAATGCATATATTTTAGGAGAGTTCTCATCCAGAGGGAGACATCCAAAAAGAACTTGGTATTGCATAAATCCTCATAGAATTCTCACCCAGAGGTAGAAACACAAAAAGAACTTGGTAATGCATACATCCTCGGAAAGTTCCCACCCAGAGGCAGACATCCAATCAGAACTAGGTTATGTAAAATTTTAGGAGAGTTCTCATCCAGAGGGAGACACCCAATAAGAACTTGGTAATGCATAAATCCTCATAGAATTCTCATCCAGAGTTAGATACCCAATAAAAACAACTTAATAATGCATATATCCTCTGAGAGTTCTCATCCAGAGGTACGTACCCAATAAAAACTTGGTTATGTATAGATCCTTCGAGAGTTCTCATCCACAGGTTGACACCCAATAAAGACTTGGTTATGCATAAATCCTCTGAGAGTTCTCATCCAGAGGTAGACACCCAATAAAAACTTGGTTATGCATAGATCCTTGGAGAGTTCTCATCCAGAGGTTGACACCCAATAAGAACTTGGTTATGCATAAATACTCTGAGAGTTCTCATCCAGAGGTAGACACATTAAAAGAACTTGGCAATAATTAAATCTTCTGAGAGTTCTCATTCAGAGGTAGACACCCAATAAAAACTTGGTAATGCATAAATTTTAGGAAAGTTCACATCCAGAGGGAGACACCAAATAAGAACTTGGTATTGCATAAATCCTTATAGAATTCTCATCCAGACTTAGATACCCAATAAAAACAACTTGGTAATGCATATATCCTCTGAGAGTTCTCATCCAGAGGTACATACCCAATAAAAACTTGGTCATGCATAAATTTTAGGAGGGTTCTCATCCATAGGTAGACATCCAATAAGAACTTGGTATTACATAAATCTTCATAGAATTCTCATCCAGAGTTAGATACCCAATAAAAACAACTTAGTAATGCATATATCCTCTGAGAGTTCTTATCAAGAGGTACATACCTAATAAAAACTTGGTAATGCATATGACCTTGGAGAGTTCTCATCCAGAGGTTGACACCCAATAAAAACTTGGTAATGCATAAAGTTTAGGAGAGTTCTCATCCAGAGGTTGACACCCAATAAGAACTTGGTAATGCATATATCCTTGGAGAGTTCTCATCCAATAAAAACTTGGTAATGCATAAAGTTTAGGAGAGTTCTCATCCAGAGGTAGACATCCAATAAGAACTTGGTATTACATAAATCCTCATAGAATTCTCATCCAGAGTTAGATACCCAATAAAAACAACTTAGTAATGCATATATCCTCTGAGAGTTCTTATCAAGAGGTACATACCCAATAAAAACTTGGTAATGCATATATCCTTGGAGAGTTCTCATCCAGAGGTTGACACCCAATAAAAACTTAGTAATGCATAAAGTTTAGGAAAGTTCTCATCCAGAGGTAGACACCCAATAAGAACTTGGTAATGCATATATCCATGGAGAGTTCTCATCCAGAGGTAGACACCCAATAAAAACTTGGTTATGCATAAAGTTTAGGAGAGTTCTCATCCAGAGGTAGACACCTAATAAGAACTTGGAATTGCATAAAACTTCATATAGTTCTCATCCAGAGGTAGAAACACAATAAGAACTTGGTAATGCATAAATTTAAAGAGAGTTCTCATCCAGAGGTAGACACCCAATAAAAACTTGGTTATGCATAAATCCTCTTAGAATTTACCCAATAAAAACAACTTAGTAATGCATATATCCTCTGAGAGTTCTTATCCAGAGGTACATACCTAAAAAAAACTTGGTAATGCATAGATCCTTGGAGAGTTCTCATCCACAGGTAGACACCCAATAAAAACTTGGTAATGCATAAATTTTAGGAGAGTTCTCATCCAGAGGTAGACACCTAATAAGAACTTGGAATTGCATAAATCCTCATAGAATTCTCATCCAGAGGTAGAAACACAAAAAGAATTTGGTAATGCATACATCCTTGGAAAGTTCTCACCCAGAAGCAGACATCCAATAAGAACTTGGTAATGCATAAATTTTAGGAGAGTTCTCATCCAGAGGTAGACATCCAATAAAAACTTGGTATTGCATAAATCCTCATAGAATTCTCATCCAGAGGTAGATAACCAATAAAAACAACTTAGTAATGCATATATCCTCTGAGAGTTCTCATCCAGATGTACATACCAAATTAAAACTTGGTAATGTATAGATCCTTGGAGAGTTCTCATCCAGAGGTAGACACCCAATACAAACTTGGTAATGCATAAATTTTAGGAGAGTTTTCATCCAGAGGTAGACATCCAATAAGAACTTGGTTTTGCATAAATCCTCATAGAATTCACAGCCAGCAGTAGAAACCCAAACAGAACTTGGTAATGCATACATGCTCGGAAAGTTCTCACCAAGAAGCAGACATCCAATAAGAACTTGGTAATGCATCAATTTTAAATCTCTGAGAGATCTCATCCAGAGGTAAATACTGAATAAGAACTTGGTAATGCATAAATCTTCAGAGAGTTTTCATCCAGAGGTTGACACCCAATAAGAACTTGGTAGTGCATAGATCTTCTGAGAGTTCTCATCCAGAGGTTGACACCCAATAAGAACTTGGTAATGCATAAATCCTCAAAGAGTTTCCATCCAGAGGTAGACATCCAAAAAGAACTTGGTAATGATTAAATCCTAGGACAGTTCTCATCCAGAGGTAGACACCCAATAAGAACTTGGTAATGCATAAATCCTCAAAGAGTTTTCATCCAGAGGTAAACACCAAAAATGAACATGGTAATGCATAAATCCTCAAAGAGGTCTCATCCAGGAGGTTGACACCCATTAAGAACTTGGTAATGATTAAATCTCCAGAGGTTGACACTCAATAAGTAGTTGGTAATGCATAAATTATCCGAAAGTTCTCATCCAGAGGTTGACACCAAATAAGAATTTGGTAATGATTAAATCCTCAGAGAGTTCTCATCCAGAGATTGACACCCAATAAGAACTTGGTTATGCATAAATCTTCAGAAAGTTCTCATCCAGAGGTAAACACCGAATAAGAACTTGGTAATGCATAAATCCTCAGAGAGTTCTCATCCAGAGGTAGACACCCAATATGAACTTGGTAATGCATAAATTCTCTGAGAGTTCTCATCCAGAGGTAGACACCCAATAAGAACTTGGTAATGCATAAATCCTCATAGAATTATCATCCAGAGGTACATACCCATTAAAAATTTCATTATGCAGAGGTAGTCACCGAATAAAAACTTGGTAATGCATAATATCCTCTGAGAGTTCTTATCCAGAGGTACACACTCAATAAAAACTTGGTTATGCATAGATCCTTGGAGAGTTCTCATCCAGAGGTTGACACCCAATAAGAACTTGATAATGCATAAACACTCTGAGAGTTCTCATCAAGAGGTAAACACCAAAAAAGAACTTAGTAATGATTAAATCCTCGGAGAGTTATCATCCAGAGGAAGACACCCAATAAAAACTTGGTAATGCATAAGTTTTAGGAGAGTTCTCATCCAGAGGTAGACATCCAATAAGAACTTGGTAATGATTAAATCCTCTGTGAGTTCTCATCCAGAGAAAGACATCCAATAAGAACTTGGTAATGATTAAATCCTCTGAGAGTTCTCATCCAGAGGTTCACACCCAATAAGAACTTGGTAATGCATAAATCCTCAGAGAGTTCTCATCCAGAGGTAAACACCCAATATGAACTTGGTAATGCATAAATCCTCGGAGAGTTCTCATCCAGAGGTAGACACCCAATATGAACTTGGTAATGCATAAATTCTGTGAGAGACCTCATCAGGACGTAGACACCCAATAAGAACTTAATGATTAAATCCTCTGAAAGTTCTCATCCAGAGGTAAACACCAAATAAGAATTTGGTAATGATTAAATCCTTGGAGAGTTATCATCCAGAGGTACATGTAGACACCCAGTAAGAACTTGGTAATGACTTTATCCTCGGAGAGTTCTCATCCAGAGGTAGACACCCAATAAAAACTTGGTTATGCATAAATTTTAGGAGAGTTCTCATCCAGAAGTTGACACCCAATAAGAACTTGGTAATGATAAAATCCTCGGAGAGTTCTCATCCAGAGGTAGACACCCAATAAAAACTTGGAAATGCATAAATTTTAGGAGAGTTCTCATCCAGAGGTAGACACCCAATAAGAACTTGGACTTGCATAAATCCTAATAGAATCTCATCCAGCGGTAGAAACCCAAAAAGAACTTGGTAATGCATACATCCTTGGAAAGTTCTCAACCAGAGGCAGACATCCAATAAGAACTTGGGAATGCATACATTTTAGAAGAGTTCTCCTCCAGAAGTAGACACCCAATAAGAACTTGGTAATGCATATATCCTCAGAGAGTTCTCATCCAGAGGTAGACATCAAAAAGAACTTGATCATGCATAATTCACCTGAGAGTTTTCATCCAGAAATTGACACCCAATAAGAACTTAGTAATGCATAAATCCTTGGAGAGTTCTCATCCAGAGGCTGAAACCCAATAACAAGTTGGTAATGCATAAATCCTTGGACAGATCTCATCTAGATATAGACACCAAAAATGAACTTGGTTGTGCATAAATCCATGGAGAGATCTCATCAAGAGATTGACACCCAGTAAGAACTTGGTGATGCATAAATCCTTGGAGAGATCTCATCGAGAGATTTGCACCTAATAAGAAATTAGTAATGCATCAATCCTTGGAGAAATCTCATCAAGCGATTGACACCTAATAAGAAATTGGTAATGCATAAATTCTTGGAGAGTTCTCATCCAGAGGTAGACATCCAATAAGAACTTGGTAATGCATAAATCCTTGGAGAGTTCTCATCCAAAGGTAGACACCCAATAAGAAATTGGTAATGCATAAATTCTAAGAGAGTTCTCATCAAGATGTAGACATCCAATAAGAACTTGGTAATGATTAAATCCTCCAAGCATTCTCATGCAGATGTTGACACCCAATAAGAACTTAGTAATGTATAAATCCTTGGAGAGTTCTCATCCTGAGATTGACACCTAATAAGAACTTGGTAATGCATACATCATCTGAAAGTTCTCATCCAGAGGTTAACATCGAAAGAAAACTTGGTAATGATTAAATCATCGGAGAGCGTCATCCAGAGCTTGACACCCAATATGAACTTGGTAATGCATAAATCCTCTGAAAGTTCTCATCCAGAGGTAAACACCGAATAAGAACTTGGTAATGCATAAATCCTCAGAGATTTCTCATCCAGAGGTAGACACCCAATATGAACTTGGTAATGCATAAATTCTTTGAGATATCTCATCCAGAGGTGGACACCCAATAAGAACTTGGTTGTGATTAAATCCTCTGAGACTTCTCATCCAGAGGTTGACACCCAATAAGAACTTGGTAATGCATACATCATCTGAAAGTTCTCATCCAGAGGTTAACATCGAAAGAGAACTTGGTAATGATTAAATCCTCGGAGAGTTCTCATCCAGAGCTTGACACCCAATATGAACTTGGTAATGCATAAATCCTCCAAAAGTTCTCATCCAGAGGTAAACACCGAATAAGAACTTGGTTATGCATAAATCCTCAGAGAGTTCTCATCCAGAGGTAGACACCCAATATGAACTTGGTAATGCATAAATAAATTCTTTGAGATATCTCATCCAGAGGTAGACACCCAATAAGAACTTGGTTGTGATTAAATCCTCTGAGAGTTCTCATCCAGAGGTTGACACCCAATAAGAACTTGGTTATGCATAAATTCTTGGAGAGTTCTCATCCAGAGTTTGACACCCAATAAGAACTTGGTAATGCATACATCCTCTGAAAGTTCTCATCCAGAGGTAGACACCGAATAAGAACTTGGTAATGATTAAATCCTTGGAGAATTCACATCCAGAGGTGCATGTAGACACCCAATAAGAACTTGGTAATGATTAAATACTCGGAGAGTTCTCATCAAGAGCTTGACACCCAAAAAGAAATTGGTAATGATTAAATTCTAAGAAAGTTCTCATCAAGAGGTAGACATCCAATAAGAACTTGGTGATGCATAAATTCTTTGAGATATCTCATCCAGAGGTAGACACCCAATAAGAACTTGGTTATGATTAAATCCTCTGAGACTTTTCAACCAGAGGTAGACATCCAATAAGAAATTGGTAACGCATAAATTCTCTGAGAGATCTCATACAGAAGTTAACACCCAATCAGAACTTGGTAATGATTAAATCCTCGGAGTGTTCTCATCCAGAGGTTGACACCCAATAAGAACTTAGTAATGCATAAATCTTTGGAGAGTTCTCATCCTGACATTGACACCTAATAAGAACTTGGTAATGCATACATCATCTGAAAGTTCTCATCCAGAGGTTAACATCGAATAAGAATTTTGTAATGATTAAATCCTCGGAGAGTACTCATCCAGACCTTGACACCCAATATGAACTTGGTAATGCATAAATCCTCTGAAAGTTCTCATCCAGAGGTAAACACCGAATAAGAACTTGGTAATGCATAAATCCTCAGAGATTTCTCATCCAGAGGATAAAACCCAATATGAACTTGGTAATGCATACATTTTCTGAGAGATCTCATCCAGAGGTAGACACCCAATAAGAACTTGGTAATGCATAAATTCTTGGAGAGTTCTCATCCAGAGATTGACACCCAATAAGAACTTGGTAATGCATAAATCCTCTGAAAATTCTCGTCCAGAGGTAGACACCCAATAAGAAATTGGTAATGCATAAATTCTAAGAGAGTTCTCATCAAGAGGTAGACATCCAATAAGAACTTGGTAATGCATAAATTCTCTGAGAGATCTCATCCAGAAGTAAACACCCAATAAGAACTTGGTAATGATTAAATCCTCGGAGCGTTCTCATCCAGAGGTTGACACCCAAAAAGAACTTAGTAATGCATAAATCTTTGGAGAGATCTCATCCTGAGATTGACACCTAATAAGAACTTGGTAATGCATACATCATCTGAAAGTTCTAATCCACAGGTTAACATCGAATAAGAATTTTGTAATGATTAAATCCTTGGAGAGTTCTCATCCAGACCTTGACACCCAATATGAACTTGGTAATGCATAAATCCTCTGAAAGTTCTCATCCAGAGGTAAACACCCAATAAGAACTTGGTTATGCATAAATTCTTGGAGAGTTCTCATCCAGAGTTTGACACCCAATAAGAACTTGGTAATGCATACATCCTCTGAAAGTTCTCATCCAGAGGTAGACACCGAATAAGAACTTGGTAATGATTAAATCCTTGGAGAATTCACATCCAGAGGTGCATGTAGACACCCAATAAGAACTTGGTAATGATTAAATCCTCGGAGAGTTCTCATCAAGAGCTTGACACCCAAAAAGAAATTGGTAATGATTAAATTCTAAGAAAGTTCTCATCAAGAGGTAGACATCCAATAAGGACTTGGTAATGCATAAATTCTTTGAGATATCTCATCCAGAGGTAGAGACCCAATAAGAACTTGGTTATGATTAAATCCTCTGAGACTTTTCAACCAGAGGTAGACACCCAATAAGAAATTGGTAACGCATAAATTCTCTGAGAGATCTCATACAGAAGTTAACACCCAATCAGAACTTGGTAATGATTAAATTCTCGGAGTGTTCTCATCCAGAGGTTGACACCCAATAAGAACTTAGTAATGCATAAATCTTTGGAGAGTTCTCATCCTGACATTGACACCTAATAAGAACTTGGTAATGCATACATCATCTGAAAGTTCTCATCCAGAGGTTAACATCGAATAAGAATTTTGTAATGATTAAATCCTCGGAGAGTACTCATCCAGACCTTGACACCCAATATGAACTTGGTAATGCATAAATCCTCTGAAAGTTCTCATCCAGAGGTAAACACCGAATAAGAACTTGGTAATGCATAAATCCTCAGAGATTTCTCATCCAGAGGATGAAACCCAATATGAACTTGGTAATGCATACATTTTCTGAGAGATCTCATCCAGAGGTAGACACCCAATAAGAACTTGGTAATGCATAAATTCTTGGAGAGTTCTCATCCAGAGATTGACACCCAGTAAGAACTTGGTAATGCATAAATCCTCTGAAAATTCTCGTCCAGAGGTAGACACCCAATAAGAAATTGGTAATGCATAAATTCTAAGAGAGTTCTCATCAAGAGGTAGACATCCAATAAGAACTTGGTAATGCATAAATTCTCTGAGAGATCTCATCCAGAAGTAAACACCCAATAAGAACTTGGTAATGATTAAATCCTCGGAGCGTTCTCATCCAGAGGTTGACACCCAAAAAGAACTTAGTAATGCATAAATCTTTGGAGAGATCTCATCCTGAGATTGACACCTAATAAGAACTTGGTAATGCATACATCATCTGAAAGTTCTAATCCAGAGGTTAACATCGAATAAGAATTTTGTAATGATTAAATCCTTGGAGAGTTCTCATCCAGACCTTGACACCCAATATGAACTTGGTAATGCATAAATCCTCTGAAAGTTCTCATCCAGAGGTAAACACCAAATAAGAACTTGGTAATGCATAAATCATCAGAGATTTCTCATCCAGAGGATGACACCCAATATGAACTTGGTAATGCATAAATTCTCTGAGAGATCTCATCCAGAGGTAGACACCAAATAAGAACTTGGTAATGCATAAATTCTTGGAGAGTTCTCATCCAGAGATTGACACCCAATAAGAACTTTGTAATGCATTAATCCTCTGAAAATTCTCGTCCAGAGGTAGACAACCAATAAGAAATTGGTAATGCATAAATTCTAAGAGAGTTCTCATCCAGAGGTAGACATCCAATAAGAACTTGGTAATGCATAAATTTGCTGAATGATCTCATCCAGAGGTAGACAGCCAATAAGAACTTGGTAATGATTAAATCCGCGGAGAGTTCTCATCCAGAGGTTGTCACCCAATAAGAACTTGGTAATGCATAAATTCTTGGAGAGTTCTCATCCAGAGATTGACACCCAATAAGAACTTGGTAATGCATAAATCCTCTGAAAATTCTCATCCAGAGATTGACACCCAATAAGAACTTGGTAATGCATACATCCTCTGAAAGTTCTTATCCAGAGGAAAACACCAAATAAAAACTTGGTAATGATTAAATTATTGGAGAGTTCTCATCCAGAGGTAAAAACCCAATAAGAACTTGGTAATGACTAAATCGTCAGAGAATTCTCATCCAGAGGTTGACACCCAACAAGAAATTGGCAATGCATAAATTCTTTGAGATATCTCATCCAGAGGTAGACACCCAATAAGAACTTGGTTATGATTAAATCCTCTGAGACTTTTCAACCAGAGGTAGACACCCAATAAGAAATTGGTAACGCATAAATTCTCTGAGAGATCTCATCCAGAAGTAAACACCCAATAAGAACTTGGTAATGATTAAATCCTCGGAGCGTTCTCATCCAGAGGTTGACACCCAAAAAGAACTTAGTAATGCATAAATCTTTGGAGAGATCTCATCCTGAGATTGACACCTAATAAGAACTTGGTAATGCATACATCATCTGAAAGTTCTAATCCACAGGTTAACATCGAATAAGAATTTTGTAATGATTAAATCCTTGGAGAGTTCTCATCCAGACCTTGACACCCAATATGAACTTGGTAATGCATAAATCCTCTGAAAGTTCTCATCCAGAGGTAAACACCCAATAAGAACTTGGTTATGCATAAATTCTTGGAGAGTTCTCATCCAGAGATTGACACCCAATAAGAACTTGGTAGTGCAAAAATCCTCTGAAAGTTCTCATCCAGAGGTATACACCCAATAAGAACTTGGTAATGATTAAATCCATGGAGAATTCTCATCCAGAGGTTGACACCCAATAAGAAATTGGTAATGCATAAATTCTTGGAGAGTTTTCATCCAGAGATTGACACCCAATAAGAACTGGGTAATGCATAAATCTAGAGATTGACACCCAATGAAATCATGGTAATGATTAAATCCTCAGAGATACCCATTCAGAGATTGACACCCAATAAGAACTTGGTATTGCATAAATCCTTCAAGAGTTCTCATCCAGAGATTGACACCCAATAAGAACTTGGTAATGCATAAATCCTCTGAAAGTTCTCATCCAGAGGTAGACAACCAAAAAGAAATTGGTAATGCATAAATTCTTTGAGAGTTCTCATCCAAAGGCAGACATCCAATAAGAACTTGTAAATGCATACATCCCCAGAAAGTTATCATCAAGAGGTAGACATCCAATAAGAACTTGGTAATGCATAAATCCTTAAAGAGTTTTCATCCAAAGGTAGACACCCAATAAGAACTTGTAATGCATAAATCCTCAAAGAGTTCTCATCCAGAGGTAGACACCCAATAAGAACTTGGTAATGATTAAATCCTTGGAGAATTATCATCCAGAGGAAGACACCCTATAAGAACTAAGTAATGCATAAATCCTCGGAGAGTTCTCATCCAGAGGTAGATACCCAATAAAAACTAAGTAATGCATAGATACTTGGAGAGTTTTCATACAGGGGTAGACACCCAATAAAAGCTTGGTAATGCATAAATTTTAGGAGAGTTCTCATCCAGAGGTAGAAACCCAATAAGAACTTGGTAATGCATACATCTTCAGAAAGTTCTCATCCAGAGGTTAAAATCCAATAAGAATTTGGTAATTTATAAATTTTAGGAGAGTTCTCATCCAGAGGTAGACACCCAATAAGAACTTAATTATGCATAAATCCTCATAGAATTCTCATCCAGAGGTAGACACCCAATAAAAACTTGGTAATGCATAAATTTTAGGACAGTTCTCATCCAGAGGTAGAAACCCAATAAGAAATTGGTAATGCATACATCCTCAGAAAGTTCTCATCCAGATGTACACATCCAATAAGAACTTGGTATTGCATAAAACCGCAGAGAGTTCTCCTCCAGAGGTAGACACCCAATAAGAACTTGGTAATGCATAAATCTTCTGAAAATTCTCATCCAGAGGTAGACACTCAATAAAATCATGTAATGATTAAATCCTCGGAGAGATCTCATTTAGAGATTGACACCCAATAAGAACTTGGTATTGCATAAATCCTTTAAGAGTTCTCATCCAGAGATTGACACCCAATAAGAACTTGGTAATGCATAAATCCTCTGAAAGTTCTCATCCAGAGGTAGACACTCAATAAGAAATTGGTAAGGCATAAATTCTTGGAGAGTTCTCATCCAGAGGTAGACATCCAATAAGAACTTGTAAATGCATACATCCTCAGAAAGTTATCATCAAGAGGTAGACATCCAATAAGAACTTGGTAATGCATAAATCCTCAAAGAGTTTTCATCCAAAGGTAGACACCCAATAAGAACTTGGTAATGCATAAATCCTCAAAGTATTCTCATCCGGAGGTAGACACCCAATAAGAACTTGGTAATGCCTAAAGCCTCAAAGAGTTCTCATCCAGAGGAAGACACCCAATAAGAACTTGGTAATGATTAAATCCTTGGAGAATTATCATCCAGATGTAGACACCCAATAAGAACTTAGTAATACATAAATCTTCAGAGAGTTCTCATCCAGAGGTAGACACCAAATTAAAACATGGTAATGCATAAATCCTTGGAGAGTTCTCATCCAGAGGTAGACAGCCAATAAGACTGGTACCTTTGCCGATGGTGTATGGATATATGACTGATACCTCTGCCAATAATATATGGATGTATGACTGGTACCTTTGCCAATGGTGTATGGATGTATGACTGGTACCTTTGCCAATGATGTATGGATGTATGACTGGTACCTTTGCCAATGGTGTATGAATGTATGTGGCTGGTACTTTTGCCAATGATGTATGGATGTATAAGACTGATACCTTTGCCAATGATGTATGGATGTATATGACTGGTACCTTTGCCAGTGGTGTATGGATGTATGACTGGTACCTTTGCCAGTGTTGTATGGATGTATGACTGGTGCCTTTGCCAATGATGTATGGATGTATAAGACTGATACCTTTGCCAATGATGTATGGATGTATAAGACTGATACCTTTGCCAATGATGTATGGATGTATAAGACTGATACCTTTGCCAATGATGTATGGATGTATATGACTGGTACCTTTGCCAATGGTGTATGGATGTATGACTGGTACCTTTGCCAATGATATATGAATGTATGACTGGTACCTTTGCCAATGGTGTATGAATGTATGTGGCTGGTACTTTTGCCAATGGTGTATGGATGTATAAGACTGATACCTTTGCCAATGATGTTTGGATGTATATGACTGGTGCCTTTGCCAATGATGTATGGATGTATGACTGGTACCTTTGTTAATGATGTATGTGTTTATATGACTGTTACCTTTGCCAATGGTATATGGATGTATGACTTGTACATTTGCCTATAATGTATGGATGTATAAGACTGGTACCTTTGCCAATGATGTTTGGGTGTATATGACTGGTACCTTTGCTTATGATGTATGGATATATGACTGGTACCTTTGCCAATGGTGTATTGATGTATTACTGGTCACTTTGCCAATGATCTATGAACGTATATGACTGGTACCTTTGCCAATGGTGCATGGGTGTTTATGACTGGTACCTTTGCCAATGGTGTATGGATGTATGACTGGTACCTTTGCCAATGATGTATGGATGTATGACCAGTACTTTTGCCAACGGTGTATGGATGTGTGGCTGGTACTTTTGCCGATGATGTATGAATGTATGTGACTGATACCTTTGCCAATGGTATAAAGATGTATGACTGGTACCTTTTCCTTTGGTGTATGGTTGGATATGGCTGGTACATTTGCTAATGATGTATGGATGTATGAATGGTACCTATGTCAATGATGTATGTATGTATATGACTGGTACCTTTGCCAATGGTGTATGGATGTATGACTGGTACCTTTGTCAATGATGTATGGATGTATAAGACTGGTACCTTTGCCAATGATGTATGGGTGTATATGACTGATACCTTTGCCAATGTTGTATGGATGTATGACTGGTGCCTTTGCCAATGATGTATGGATGTATGACTGGTACCTTTGTTAATGATGTATGTGTTTATATGACTGTTACCTTTGCCAATGGTATATGGATGTATGACTTGTACATTTGCCTATAATGTATGGATGTATAAGACTGGTACCTTTGCCAATGATGTTTGGGTGTATATGACTGGTACCTTTGCTTATGATGTATGGATATATGACTGGTACCTTTGCCAATGGTGTATTGATGTATTACTGGTCACTTTGCCAATGATCTATGAACGTATATGACTGGTACCTTTGCCAATGGTGCATGGGTGTTTATGACTGGTACCTTTGCCAATGGTGTATGGATGTATGACTGGTACCTTTGCCAATGATGTATGGATGTATGACCAGTACTTTTGCCAACGGTGTATGGATGTGTGGCTGGTACTTTTGCCGATGATGTATGAATGTATGTGGCTGATACCTTTGCCAATGGTATAAAGATGTATGACTGGTACCTTTTCCTTTGGTGTATGGTTGGATATGGCTGGTACATTTGCTAATGATGTATGGATGTATGAATGGTACCTATGTCAATGATGTATGTATGTATATGACTGGTACCTTTGCCAATGGTGTATGGATGTATGACTGGTACCTTTGTCAATGATGTATGGATGTATAAGACTGGTACCTTTGCCAATGATGTATGGGTGTATATGACTGATACCTTTGCCAATGTTGTATGGATGTATGACTGGTACCTTTGCCAATGGTGTATGGATGTATGACTGTTAACTTTGCCAATGATCTATGGATGTATATTACTGGTACGTTTGCCAGTGGTGTATGGATGTATATGACTGGTACCTTTGCCAATGGCGTATGGATGTATGACTGGTACCTTTGCCAATGGTGTATAGATTTATGACTGGTTACTTTGCCAATGATCTATTGATGTATATGGCTGGTACCTTTGTCAATGATGTATGGTTGTACATAACTTGTACCTTTGCCAATGGTGTATGGATGTATGACTACCAGTACTTTTGCCAATGGTGTATGGATGTATGACTGATAACTTTGCCAATGATGTATGATGTATATGACTGTTACTTTTGCCAATGATGTATGGATGTATATGACTGGTACCTTTGTCAATGATGTATGGATGTATGACTGGTACCTTTGCCAATGATGTATAGATGTATGACTGGTACCTTTGCCAATGGTGTATGGATGTGTGGCTGGTACCTTTGCCAATGATGTATGGATGTACATGACTGGTACCTTTGCCAATGGTGTATAGACGATGACCGGTACCTTTGTCAATGGGGTATGGTTGGATATGACTGGTACTTTGCCAATGATGTATGGATGTGTATGACTGGAACCTTTGCCAATGGTGTATGGATTTATGACTGGTACCTTTGCCAATGATGTATGGATGTATATGACTGGTACCTTTGGCAATGATGTACGGATGTATGACTGGTTCCTTTGCTAATGATGTACAGATGTATGGCTGGTACCTTTACTGTTGATGTATGGATGTATATGTCTGGTACCTTTGCCAATGGTGTATGGATGTATGACAGGTACCTTTTCTTATGATGAGGCCCTCTAGGGGGTTTTGGAGATCTGGAGAACATGGCCATTTATTTTCAGAGATCTTGGGAACATTGGCCATTACTTTCAGAGATCCAGGGATCAAAGGCCTAATTTTAGAGATCTAGGGATATTGTCCTTGATGAATAAAAGTACATAATTTGATAAATTTTATCAGAGACATAATAAACAGAGATCGGCAACTGGAGGCACTTGTCTAAATTTCAGGTGGCACATTTTGGCTTTTTCTAGTTTAGATTGAACTTATTTATTTTACTATGATTTTGAAACAAGTTTTTACGACTTAGACAAATCACGCTCGAAGTCTTCCTGGGTATAACCAGTACTAATCACATGTGAAAAAAGTGTTTTGCTTAAGGACACCACACAAAGTGAAGGATTGAAATACCCACGTCCCTCCAATCACGGGTTCAGTGCTTTACCAGTAGATCATGTGGCGTTTTCTAAATCACGAAAACACACATCTTCCAGAACCAAACAACATAATTTTGTTATTATGGTATCAAAAGAAAGGCTTGATTTGGGAGATTAATTTTTTCTTTTTTTAAATTTAAAGAAATGAAGAATTTTATGCTTAAAATTTTTTTTGTGTGATCGTTTTCTCTTTTTTAGCCCATTTTTGAAATAAGAAATAAAGAAAACCACTTCAACAAATATCAATATGAAACTTTCGTCACCAATGGTAAACTTACTGCTTCATCTTTCTACTTAATATTTCTATTTTTATTGTGTTTTGTTTAAACGTTCATGGCATTTATAAATCAAGACTACCGTTTTTTGTTTAAAAATCTTTTTTTTTTTCGTGAAATTTCCACATATTTCGATTTCAATCCGTAATAATTCAAATTCAGAAGAAAAATATTAAATAATTGATAATTGGAATTGGTCATCATTTTTATCAGCTTTACTTTGGCACCAAAATTTGAATAGTTACTATAGAAACCAAGATTTGAAGAGTTAACATAGAAATACTCAAAGTGCCGTGGACATTATTTTGCTATTAGCCTGCCAGTTTCTGTAATTAAGTCACTGATTTTATGTATTACTTTTATACTTGTTTATTATGTGATGTGGCCTACACATGACTGTCATGTGATACATATACACATTACACATTACTATATTGTGATGTAGCCTACACATGCCTGCGATTTGATGTAGACTTCATGTGCCTGCTTTTTGGTTTAGCCTACACATGACTGCCATGTGATACACATTACACATGTCTATTATGTGATGTAGCCTACACATGCCTGTGATTTGATGTAGACTTCATGTGCCTGCTTTTTGGTTTAGCCTACACATGACTGCCATGTGATACACATTACACATGTCTATTATGTGATGTAGCCTACACATGCCTGCGATTTGATGTAGACTTCATGTGCCTGCTTTTTGGTTTAGTCTACACATGACTGCCATGTGATACACATTACACATGTCTATTATGTGATGTAGCCTACACATGCCTGCGATTTGATTTAGACTTCATGTGCCTGCTTTTTGGTTTAGTCTACACATGACTGCCATGTGATACACATTACACATGTCTATTATGTGATGAACAGCTGATGTGGTATAGCCTACACTATTATAATTTCGATGAAGGGTGCATATGACTATAATGTGATGCAGCCTACACATGCCTGCTTTTTGGTGTTCCTACACATTCCTGCCTTGTGGTGTATCCTACATATGACTGATGTGGTACATTCTACACATAAACATTATACGATGTAGGCTTTACATGACTTTTGTGTGATGTAGCATAGACATGATTTTTATGTGGTATAGCCTACATATGACTGCCATGTGATACACATAACACATGCCCATTATGTGATATAACCTACACATGACTGCCATGTAATACACATAACACATGTCTATTATGTGATATAACCTAAGCATGACTGATGTGATGTAAGCTACACATGTCTGTTATTTGGTGTAGCCTACACATGACTGGCATGTGATACACATAACACACGTCCATTACATGATATAACCTAAACATGACTGATGTGATGTAAACTATACATGCCTGTAAATTGGTGTAGCCTACCCATGAATTGCATGTGATACACATAACACACGTCCATTACATGATATAACCTAAACATGACTGATGTGATGTAAGCTACACATGACTGTTATATGGTGTAGTTTACACTTGACTGCCATGAGATACAAATAACACATGTCCATTATGTGATATAACCTAAACAAGACTGATGTGATGTTAGCTACACATGACTGTTAAATGGTGTAGTTTACACCTGACTTGCATGTGATACACTTAACACATGTCCATTATGTGATATAACCTAAACATGACTGATGTGATGTAATCTGCATATGCCTGTTATTTGGTGTAGCCTACCCATGACTGGCATGTGATACACATAACACACGTCCATTACATGATATAACCTTAACATGACTGATGTGATGTAAACTACACATGCCTGTTATTTGGTGTAGCCTACCTGTGACTGCCATGAGATACAAATATCACAATCATGTCCATTATGTGATATAACCTAAACATGACTGATGTGATGTTAGCTACACATGACTGGTATATGGTGTAGTTTACACCTGACTTGCATGTGATACACTTAACACATGTCCATTATGTGATATAACCTAAACATGACTGATGTGATGTTAGCTACACATGACTGTTATATGGTGTAGTTTACACCTGACTTGCATGTGATACACTTAATACATGTCCATTATGTGATATAACCTAAACATGACTGATGTGATGTAAGCTACACATGACTGTTATATGGTGTAGTTTACACCTGACTTGCATGTGATACACATAATACATGTCCATTATGTGATATAACCTAAACATGACTGATGTGATGAAGGCTACACATGACGGTCATTTGGTGTAGCCTACCCATGACTGGCATATGATAGACATAACACATAACTGATGTGATGTAAGCTACACATGACTGTTATATGGTGTAGTTTACACCTGACTTGCATGTGATACATATAACACATGTCCATTATGTGATATAACCTAAACATGACTGATATGATGTAATCTGCATATGCCTGTTATTTGGTGTAGCCTACCCATGACTGGCATATGATACACGTAACACATGACTGAAGTGATGTAAGCTACACATGACTGTTATATGGTGTAGTTTACACCTGACTTGCATGTGATACACTTAATACATGTCCATAATGTGATATAACCTAAACATGACTGATGTGATGTAATCTGCATATGCCTGTTATTTGGTGTAGCTTTCCCATGACTTGCATGTGATACACATAACACATGTCCGTCATGTGATATAACCTTAACATGACTGATGTGATGTAATCTGCACATGCCTGCTATTTGGTGTATTTTACTCATGACTGCCATGTTATACACATTACACATGCCCATGATGTTATATAGCCTGCACTTGACTATTATGTGATGTAGCATACATATTACTATTATGCTATGTAGCATACACATGTTTATTATGTGATGAAGGCAACATTTGACTATAATATGATGTAGGCTGTACATGAATTGTGTGATGTAGCTTACACATGAGTGTGTATTCTGTGATGTAACTTACATTTAAGTGTTCTTAGATGTAGCTTACACATGATGGTGTATTCTGTGGTGTAGATCAAACACATGTATGTGTATTCTGTGGTGTAGCTTACACATGATAGTGTTTCCTTTGATGTAGCTTACACATGATAGTATTTCTTTTGTTGCCGCTTACACATGATGGTGATTTCTGTGATGTAGTTTACACATGAAAGTGTATTCTGTGATGTAGCTTACACATGAAAGTGTATTCTGTGGTGTTTTCTGTGATTAAGCTTACACATGAGTGTGTTTTCTGTGATGTAGCTTACACATGAGTGTGTGTTCTGTGATGTAGTTTACACAAGATGCTGTTTTCTGTGATATAACTTACACATGATTGTGTATTCTGTGGTGAAGCTTACTCATGAGTGTGTATTCTGTGATGTATCTTACACATGAGTGTGTATTCTGTGATGTAGCTTATACATGGGTGTGTATTCTGTGGTGAAGCTTTAAACCTGAGTGTGCAATCTGTAATGTAGCTTACACATGATGGTGTATTCTGTGATGTAGCTTACACATGAGTGTGTAATATATGAAGTAGTTTATACATGATGGTGTATTCTTTGAAGTAGCTTACACATGATAGTGTATTCCACAATGTAACTTACACATGATGGTGTTTTTCTGTGATTAAGTTTACACATGAGTGTGTATTCTGTTATGTAACTTACACATGATGGTGTTTTCTGTGATGTAGCTCACACATGATGGTGTATTCTGTGATGTTACTTACACATGATAGTGTATGCTGTGCTGTAGTTTACATATCATGGTTTTCTGTGATGTAGCTTATACATGATTGTGTACTGTGATGTTACATACACATGATGGTGTATTTTGTAGTGTAGCTTACATATGAGTGTATTCTGTGGTGTAACTTACACATCAAAGTGTATTCTGTGGTGAAGCTTACATATGAATGTATATTATGTTGTGTATCTTACACATGATGGTGTGTTCAGTGATGTAGCTTACACATGAGTGTGTATTCTGTTGTTTAGCTTACACATGAGTGTGTATTGTGTGGGGTAGCTTACACATAAAAGTGTAATCTGTGGTGAAGTTAACACATGAGTGTGTATTCTGTGGCTTAGCTTACACATTCATGATAGTGTGTTGTGTGATGTAGCTTACACATGAGTGTGTGTTCTGTGGTTTAGCTTACATATGCTAGTGTATTCTGTGGTGTAGCTTACATATGATGGTATATTCTGTGGTGTAATTTACACATGAGTGTATATCTGTTGTGTAGCTTACACAATCATGATGGTGTATTCTGTGGTGTAGTTTACACATAAGTGTGTATTATGTGGTGTAGCTTACACATGATATCGTGTTGTGTGATGTAGCTTTACACATGAGTGTATTTCTGTAGTGTAGCATACACATGATGGTGTATTCTGTGGTGTAGCTTATGTATGAATCTGTATTCTGTGTTGTAGCTTACACATGATGGTGTATTTTGTGGTGTAGTTTACACATGAGTGTATTTCTGAGGTGTAGGTTACACATGGTGGTGTATTCTGTGGTGTAGTTTACACATGAGTGTTTATTCTGTGGTGTAGCTTACACGTGATATTGTGTTATGTGATGTAGCTTACACATGAGTGTGTATTCTGTGGTGTAGCTTATGCACAAGTCTGTATTCTGTCATGTAGCTTACACATCAAGGGGTTAAAACCAGAACATGTTATCTGCCACTTTTGACAATTTTCACTTTTTTTTAATAAAATCATTCACTTATATCAGCTGCAAATTGTGTCAAAATTTTAGGATTGTATCTTAATTAGTTATTGAGATATGGATCAGAAACCAAACCAGTTATCCGGTATCACATGGATCTTCTTCAACAAGAACCCTCTTAATTCATATAGCTTGGCCCACTAAAACAATATACCGTATTTGGGGATAGCTGGTTCTGGCTGGAAACTGAATTTTGCTCAACTTGATATATGACCGACCAGAACATGCCAACAGGCAATATTGTATTCTGGCCCACATTAAACCTATACAATGTAGTTCATTCATTACACCCATATCATTCCATATAAACATAGTATTTGTATTTTCTCTAAATGTCTGAATAGTATTAGTGCCAGTTTAAGAGTTATTAAAATAGAGCATTGTGGTAGATGCAAATATAATCAGTGGATATTCCATTTCTGTGTTTAAAAACAGCTTTCATGAACATAAGTTATTCTGGCGTGTGTATTGCTATACGTGGAATGTTAGTTAATGGTTAATACCAGTGATATTGGTAATAAGTTTTGTGATATTGATAATTAAAAATGTGTTGTTCTTATATTTATTGTAGCTGGGGTGTGAACAGTTTATAAATAATTTTGGGACATGAATATTTTATAAAGGTAAGATATATAATTTTATAGCAATGCATCTATACAGAGTTAATATTTAATAAATACATACAATTTTATAATACTTGAATAGAAATGTTAAAATTATATGTATTATTTTAATTTAATATAACAAATAAAGTATTGACATGAACTATGAGAGATAAAACTTCAAATTATATACAGTAATGTGTCCATAAATTGCATAAATTGCACCAGAAGTTTTAAAGTTTGAATATGTTTTTTGTTTAGTTTTCAAAACCTCATTTAACAAGTCAAATCATTACATTGTTGATTATTACATAAATCTTACTAACAGATGGAGGACGATACATGGAATGATTGGAGTGACACTATTGTTTCACAATGTGAAACATAGGACGAGCCTATAAAACAATTTGATCAGTCTACTGTTAGTGTCACTAAAACATATCAGAGCCAAACCAAAGACGAGCCTATTGTGAGTGATAGATTTACATTTCCGGACACATCTGCTGTGATTGACAATTATGAATATCAGTGTAAAACCATGGATGAGCCTTCTACTACTTCTCAATGTGAAATCTTGGACATGCGGTAAAAATACATCTTATTTTGAAAGCATAGACAATCCTACTGCTAATGATAATTTTGATCTGGAACAATAGGTGAGCCTACTGCAAGTGACAATAAAACATATAAATGCGAACCGCCGGACAAACATGTTGCGAGTGAAAATGTTGCATCTCATTGTGAAAACCCAGGCAAGCAAACTGCCAGTGACATCAATACATCTCAGTGTGAAACACCAGACAAGCCTACTACGAGTGACAACATTACATCTCAGTGTGAAACCCTGAACAAGCCTGCTGGAACTGACCATAATACATGTACATCTCAGTGTGAAATGCCAGACAAGCCTACTACAAGTGAGAACATTACATCTCCATGTGAAACCATGACAAGCCTGCTGGAACTGACCATAATACATGTACATCTCAGTGTGAAGCACCAGACAAGCCTACTACGAGTGAGAACATAACAACTCCATGTGAAACCCTGACAAGCCTGCTGGAACTGACCATAAAACATCTCAATGTGGAACCCTGCACAAGCTTGCTGGGACTGACCATAATACATCTCAGTGTGAAACACCAGATGAGCCTACCACAAGTAACAACATTACATCACAGTGTGAAATCCTGAACAAGCCTGCTGGAACTGACCATAATATATCTCAGTGTAAAACACCAGACAAGCCTACTATGAGTGACAACATTTCATCTCAGTGTGAAACCCTGAACATGCATGCTGGAACTGACCATAATACATCTCAGTGTGAAACAACAAACCAGACTACTACTAGTGACCACATTACATCTCAGTGTGAAACCCTGAACAGGCCTGATGGAACTGACTATAAAACATCTCATTGTGAACACCAAACGAGTCTATTACAAATGGCAGTATGACACCACCGGGCAGAGTGCCATATGAGTCTACAGTAAAACTTCACAATAGTGTGACTGTGAATGACCATTGCCATCCATGCATATATAATTTAGAAAGAACAAAGGGACTGATGGAATAATTACGAAAAAATTGTGCCAAAAAGATCAAATAAACAAAAAACAAGACAGAAAATGAAGTATATTAGTATTTTGGATGATGATACGCCTCTTAGCCATTATGTGAAAAAGTCACATAAGTAATCGTAATTTATTCTGAAAGTGATACTTACAAACCTGACACAAAAGATCTTAATGCAATAGACAGTTAAATTTGGAATAAAAAGAAAAGAAAATGATACAAAAGAACAAACGGTTTAAAAGAATGTTGGAGAGATCAGTTAAAAGGACTAGAAGTATTGCATCAGAAACAAAGAAACCTAGCACTTATTTACCAACTATAAGTACCAACTGTGGTCAAGAGTGATGAAGCTGATGAACTGATAAAAATGTCATGCAATTAGTGTCCATTAACAAAGACCTTCTACAAATACATACAAACCGAATGGATCAGCTATTAAACAGCAATAACCCAATGTCGTGCCAATGAAGTTCACTGATTTTATCAACTTTAAGGAAATGGTGACACAGAAGTGAAGACACCTCCACAATCTGAAGCAGGAATGAAAGTTGATTGGACCAAAATGAGATGGACAAGGTACACAAAAGAAAACCCTGATGCATATTTCATCAAGTACAACATGGTTGAAGAGTTTAAAAAGGTCAAGCTTATTGTTCGAGGCAAACAAATCCCAGTTGTGAAGAACAAGATCTGCTGAGAAAATACAAAAATGAACTTTTTATATCTTCAGCCAAAAAGGAAGATTTGATCCAGCTCTGCAAATTGGGAATCATTCCAATAGAATATCAGGAATATTACCGAGGCCTGTCTTCCAACCAAAATATGATGGACAGGCTAAAGTAACTGTACTCTATATGTTATGTGTTTAACAGTAGGTGGAGGACCGAATCTAATGTTTGAAGAACTTGTGGCCCAACCACATTTCTGTATATATAAAAAAGATATAAAATATGTTTAAACCAAACCAGTAAAGTAACTGTCATGGTATATGGAGTTATTTTTACATCCTAATATTTGTTTTAACTGCTTTAACCACTTGGTATACCCAGATGTAGTAGATATGTGTGTTTATTTTTATTTCTTATTAACGGTTTTTGTTCTACTAAATAATGTTATATATTGATGACCCACTAATGTATCTGAAATACACATGTACCATTCTCACATAGTCACAAGCAGAATGTCTTATAGTGTATTCTGTGCTGTAGTTTACATATGATAGTGTTTTCAGTGATGTAGCTTACACATGAGTGTGTATTTTGCATTGTAGTTTACACATGACTATTACAGAATTTTCATCAAGCACCTCATTGATCTCAGTGTGCTATGACACAACACCTGTATAAAATATAACTATACACATCCCTTTATAGTCGGCATGTTTAATATTCAAATGTTGATTTTATAAAATTTACTTTTTAACAATGAAAATACATCAAAAGAATACATTTATGGTTTGAAATAATATGTTCAATTTAGGCAATTGTTAGAATCAAATATATACAAGTGTTAATCTGTGTATTCCAGCACTCTGTTCATAAATACTAATCTCAAAGTACCATAGAACAATAGACTGGGATAAAATCAGTTCTACCCCTGAGTCTGAGATAGTTTTATCATTTAGAACAGCAACATGTTACAAACCAATTAAATCTAAACTTAAGTTGTTTGCACCCAATAATTTAAAATATTTGTAATTGTGATGTTCTTGCAACTAGGCATATCATGGCCCAATGAGCGGCACTCTTGAGTTGCATTTTGCGTCATCTGGGCCCATCTAGCCCAGTTTGTAATGCACCTAACTGTCAGTCTAGAACTACCACTGACAGCCATTATTTCTGAAACGCTGTTTAAAAAAGGCTCAAAACCCCATACAAACAAAAATTCCAGGCAACGAGTGAGTAACATGTGACTCTCAAGAATTATAAATATGCTGTAAATGATAGTTAAATATTCAATAGATAACCTGATGATTATACAAAATTAGGCTTAGAAAGGAAGAGAGACTAAAACTTATGTTTGACAGCCAACTGGCTAATTGCTACATACATTTTGTGATGTTGTGATACAAACAGTGCTGATATTAGGTAATTGTGTTTGTTACCAATTATTTCAGAGTGACTATTGCACTTTCTTCAGGTAAATATTGCTGAATTATAGACACAGTAATTCATCTGGAATTCTCATCTGTAGTTGATGAGACAAAATTGACAGGTATTTTATGAAATGGTGTTCTGGAGGTAAAACTATCTGTGCAACTGTGTTTTTAATTTATGAAGATAGGTGCACAGTTGTGTTTTTGATGGTGAAGATATGTGCACAGTTGTGTTTTTGTGATGAAGATAGGTGCACAGTTGTATTTTTGATGATCAAGATAGTTACACAATTGTGTTTTTGATGGTCAAGATAGGTGCACAGTTGCATTTTTGATGGTGAAAATAGGTGTACAATTGTATTTTTGATGGTGAAAAAAGGTGCACAATGTGTTTTTGATGATGAAGATAGGTTTACAATTGGGTTTTTGATGCTGAATATGGGTGAACAATTGTGTTTTTGATGGTGAAGATAGGTGCACAACTGTGTTTTTTATGGTAAGATAGGTGCACAACTGTGTTTTTTTATGGTGAAGATAGGTGCACAACTGTGTTTTTTTATGGTGAAGATTGGTGCACAACTGTGTTTTTGATGGTGGAGATAGGTGCACAATTGTGTTTTTGATGGTATAGATGGGTGAACAATTGTATTTTTGATGGTGAAGATGGGTGCACAACTGTGTTTTTGATGGTGGAGATAGGTGCACAATTGTGTTTTTGATGGTGTAGATGGGTGAACAATTGTGTTTTTGATAGTGAAGATGAGTGTATAATTGGTTTTGATGGTCAATATAGGTGCACAACTGTGTTTTTGATGGTGAAGAGACGTGCACAACTGTGTTTTTGATGGTGAAGATAGGTACACAATTGGGTTTTTGATGGTGAAGATAGGTGCACAACTGTGTTTTTGATGGTGAACATAGGTGTACAAATGTGTTTTTGATGGTAAAGATAGGTGCACAACTGTGTTTTTGATGGTGAAGATAGGTGAACAACTGTGTTTTTTATGAAGAAGATAGGTGCACAGTTGTATTTTTGATGGTTAAAATATGTACACAACTGTGTTTTTGGTTGTGAAGATAGGTGCACAGTTGTATTTTGATGCTGAAGTGCACAATTGTGTTTTTGATGATGAAGATAGGTGCACAACTGTGTTTTTGATGGTGAACATAGGTGCACAACTGTGTTTATAATGGTGAAGATAGGAACACAATTGTGTTTTTGATGTAAACATAGGTGTACAACTGTGTTTTTGATGGTGAAGATAGGTGCACAATTGTGTTTTTGATGGTGAAGATAGGTGCAAAATTGTGTTTTTGATTGAAAAGATAGGTGTACAGCTGTGTTTTTGGTGTAGAAGATAGGTGCACAATTGTGTTTTTGATGGTGAAGATAGGTACACAACTGTGTTTTTGATTGTAAAGATAGGTGCACAGTTGTATTTTTGATGTTGAAGATAGGTACACAACTGTGTTTATGATGGTGAAGATAGGTACACAACTGTGTTTTTTGATGGTCAAGATAGGTAAACAGTTGTATTTTTGATGGTGAAGATAGGTGCACAGTTGTATTTTTGTTGGTGAAGATAGGTGCACAGTTGTGTTTTTGATGGTGGAGATAGGTGCACAATTGAGTTTTTGATGGTGAAGATAGGTGCACAGTTGTCTATTTTATGGTGAAGATAGGTGCACAATTGTGTTTTTATGGTGAAGATAGGTACACAACTGTGTTTTTGATGGTGAAGATAGGTGAACAACTGTGTTTTTTATGCAGAAGATAGGTGCACAGTTGTATTTTTTATGGTTAAAATACGAACACAACTGTGTTTTTGGTTGTGAAGATAGGTGCACAGTTGTATTTTGATGCTGAAGTGCACAATTGTGTTTTTGATGATGAAGATAGGTGCACAACTGTGTTTTTGATGGTGAACATAGGTGCACAACTGTGTTTATAATGGTAAAGATAGGTACACAATTGTGTTTTTGATGTAAACATAGGTGTACAACTGTGTTTTTGATGGTGAAGATAGGTGCACAATTGTGTTTTTGATGGTGAAGATAGGTGCACAATTGTGTGTTTGATTGTGAAGATAGGTCCACAGTTGTATTTTTGAAGGTGAAGATAGGTGCACAACTGTGTTTTTGATTGTAAAGATAGGTGCACAGTTGTATTTTTGATGGTGAAGATAGGTGCACAATTGTGTTTTTTAAGGTGAAGATAGGTACACAAATGTGTTTTTGATGGTGAAGATAGGTGCAAAATTGTGTTTTTGATTGAAAAGATAGGTGTACAGCTGTGTTTTTGATGTAGAAGATAGGTGCACAATTGTGTTTTTGATGGTGAAGATAGGTGCACAGTTGTATTTTTGATGTTGAAGATAGGTACACAACTGTGTTTATGATGGTGAAGATAGGTACACAACTGTGTTTTTTGATGGTCAAGATAGGTAAACAGTTGTATTTTTGATGGTAAAGATAGGTGCACAGTTGTATTTTTGATGTTGAAGATAGGTACACAACTGTGTTTATGATGGTGAAGATAGGTACACAACTGTGTTTTTTGATGGTCAAGATAGGTAAACAGTTGTATTTTTGATGGTAAAGATAGGTGCACAGTTGTATTTTTGTTGGTGAAGATAGGTGCACAATTGAGTTTTTGATGGTGAAGATAGGTGCACAGTTGTCTTTTTTATGGTGAAGATAGGTGCACAATTGTGTTTTTATGGTGAAGATAGGTACACAACTGTGTTTTTGATGGTGAAGATAGATGCACAGTTGTGTTTTTGATGGTGAAGATACATGTAGGTGCACAGCTGTGTTTTTGATAGTGAAGATAGGTGTACAATTGTGTTTTTGATGGTGAAGAAAGATGCATAATTGTGTTTTTAATGCTGAAGATAGTTGCACAATTGTGTTTTGATTTTGAAGATAGGTGAGCAATTGTGTTTTTGATGGTGAAGATAGGTGTACCATTGTGTTTTTTATGGTGAAGATAGGTGAATAACTGTGTCCTTGATGGTTAAGATAGGTGTACAACTATGTTTTTGATGTTGAAGATTGATGCGCTTCTGTGTTTTTGATGGTGAAGATAGGTGCACAACTGTGTTTTTAAGTCTACTGGCCAAAGGCCAGAAGGGCTTATTCGAAATGGTTTGTCCATTATTCGTCATCCGTTGTCTGTCATCTGTCACCTGTAATCTGTCAGCAGCACTATCTCTGAAACCACTAGGCGAATTGAACTCAAACTTCACATGGATGTTTCTATTGCATAGGAGACAATACAGAAGATCATCTTCTCATGATCCACCCAACAGATTTTGAAAATATTTAAATTATAATGATAACCAACTATAGTTCTATTAGATTTGTTCAAATGGTGTCTATCGGGTTAAAAATTACCCTGCCCCGACAGTTCAATTAGGGGACACATGTCATTATAATAAACCTTTTTTTTTTGTTTTTGAAAGGAACTGATTTTGCTTAGTATATTTTCACAGAAGCATTGTTTGGTACACAACTGTGTTTTTGATTGTGAAAATAGATGCACAGTTGTGTTTTTGATGGTGAAGATAGGTGCACAATTGTGTTTTTGATGGTGAAGATAGGTACACAACTGTGTTTTTGATGGTGAAGATAGTTGCAAAATTGTGTTTTTGATGGTGAAGATAGGTACACAACTGTGTTTTTGATGGTGAAGATAGGTACACAACTGTGTTTTTGATTGTGAAGATAGGTGCATTGATGTTGAAGATAGGTACACAACTGTGTTTATGATGGTGAAGATAGGTACACAACTGTGTTTCTGATGGTCAAGATACGTAAACAGTTGTATTTTTGATGGTGAAGATAGGTGCACAGTTGTATTTTTGTTGGTGAAGATAGGTGCACAGTTGTGTTTTTGATGGTGGAGATAGGTGCACAATTGTGTTTTTGATGGTGGAGATAGGTGCACAATTGAGTTTTTTATGGTGAAGATAGGTGCACAATTGTGTTTTTATGGTGAAGATAGGTGCACAATTGTGTTTTTGATGGTGAAGATAGGTAAATGTACATAACTGTGTTTTTGATTGTGAAAATAGATGCACAGTTGTGTTTTTGATGGTGATGATAGGTGCACAGCTGTGTTTTTGATGGTGAAGATTGATGCACTACTGTGTTTTTGTTGGTGAAGATAGGTGCACAACTGTGCTTTTAGCTCTACTGGCCAATTGAACACAAACTTCACATGGATGTTTCTATTGCATAGGAGACAATACAGAAGATCATCTTCTCATGATCCACCCAACAGATTTTGAAAATATTTAAATTATAATGATAACCAACTATAGTTCTATTAGATTTGTTCAAATGGTGTCTATCGGGTTAAAAATTACCCTGCCCCGACAGTTCAATTAGGAGACACATGTCATTATAATAAACCTTTTTTTTTGTTTTTGAAAGGAACTGATTTTGCTTATATTTTCACAGAAGCATTGTTTGGTACACAACTGTGTTTTTGATTGTGAAAATAGATGCACAACTGTGTTTTTGATGGTGAAGATAGGTGCACAGCTGTGTTTTTGATGGTGAAGATAGGTGTACAATTGTGTTTTTGATGGTGAAGAAAGATGCACAATTGTGTTTTTGATAATGAAAATAGGTGCACAATTGTGTTTTTGATGGTTAAGATAGGTGAGCAATTGTGTTTTTGATGGTGAAGATAGGTGTACCATTGTGTTTTTGATGGTGAAGATAGGTGAACAACTTTGTCTTTGATGGTGAAGATAGGTGTACAACTGTGTTTTTGATGGTGAAGATTGATGCACTACTGTGTTTTTGATGGTGAAGATAGGTGCACAACTGTGCTTTTAGCTCTACTGGCCAATTGAACTCAAACTTCACATGGATGTTTATATTGCATAGGAGACAATACAGAAGATCATCTTCTCATGATCCACCCAACAGATTTTGAAAATATTTAAATTATAATGATAACCAACTTTAGTTCTATTAGATTTGTTCAAATGGTGTCTTTCGGGTTAAAAATTACCCTGCCCCGACAGTTCAATTAGGGGACACATGTCATTATAATAAACCTTTTTTTTTGTTTTTGAAAGGAACTGATTTTACTTATATTTTCACAGAAGCATTGTTTGGTTAATGAGGTCCAGATTTTTAAAAATGGCTGGGTTCCACTGTCTTAAGGCATCAGGAAAGGCCACAAAAGAGTAAAAATTGGAAATTACAAAAAAAATCGTTACCTTAAGAACCAGTAAGTCAGAGTTGTTCATATTTGGTATAAATTATCCTTATGTGTTGGGTGTTTGAATGAAGATCAGAATAGTCATAGAGGCCATGTAAGGGGACTTTGAATTTTACATAGGGATACTATGAGAAAACAGAAAATTCTCATTTTTTCATCCGTTTAGGCAAAATTATTATTAAATTTAAGTTCTGAAGTATCATCTTGTCATAGGAAATAAGATTTTGGTCAAAAAGGAGAATTGACTTTCCATAAGGGTGGGTAAAAAAAGGTTAAACGAGAAAAAATTCAAAATCTTCTTCTGAACAACTGGGCAGTCAAATTTGTTCATTTTTGATATAGGTTATCCCAATGAGTATGGGTTTAAAGTTTGTACAAATCAAAGGGCTTGTATTTATATGGGGCCTGTATGGGGACTTTGAGTTTAATATAGGAATACTATGGGTAGACAGAAAATTCTCTTTTTTTCCATCCATTAATGATTTTAAGCTTTTTGGCTAGAATTTAGGGCTTATGTGATGGTGCGTTGCTCGTCGTCAGTCATCCATCGTCCATCATACGTCATCTGTCGTCCATTAGCAGCACTTTCTCTATAACCACTAGGCCAATTAAACTCAAACTTCACATGGATGTTTCTATTGCACAGAAAACTAAACAGAAGATTTCTTTTTATCTGAAATTCAAGATGGCCACCATTACTAAAAATAGTCGAAAACTTAAAATTCTTCTTCTCATGAACCACCCAACAGATTTGGAAATTATTTATGTAGATGATACATGTTACCAATTTTAGTTCTAATAACCCTTTCCTCCATAAGAATTTTCTTGGACTCTTCCAAATTGAAATCATTGATACACCACTTATCAAGAAATGGGTGAATTATGTTTATATTAACTGACTGAGTGGAAAACAGGGGCGTGGGTGGGTCAAAAAAGGTTAAAATAAAAAAAATTCAAAAATTTTCTTCTAAACCACCGGTCAGTCAAATTGTTCATATTTGATATAGATTATCCCAATGAGTACCAGTATAAGTTTAAAGTTTGTACAAATCAGGGGGACTTTGAGTTTTATATAGGAATACTATGGGAAAATGGAAAATTCTATTTTTTTCATCCATTTTTGATTATTTTTATTGAGTTTAAGTTCTGAAGCATCTGCTTGTCATAACAAAAAGAATTTTGTTCAATAAGAAGGATTGACTTTCCAAAAGGGACCAGGTGGGTTCACAAAATGGTTAAAATGGAACATTGTCATAAATCTTATTCTCAACAACTGGTCAGTCAAATTTGTTCATATTTGATATAGATTATCCCTATGTTTCAGAGTTCTAAGTTTGTACATATCAAGGGGCACTGAGATGTATAGAGGCCCCGTAAGGGGACTTTGAATTTTACATATTAGGAATTTTAAGGGAAAATGGAAAATTCTCATTTTTTCATCCATTTGTGTAAATATGTTGTTCAATATGAGATTTAAAGCATTATCTAGTAATAGTATATTTGATTTTTTTCAATAAAGAGGAGTTAATTTCCATAAGAGGCTAGGGGATGGGGGGCAATAACATTAAAATTGGGAATTGTCATAAATCTTCCTCTAAATAACCTTTCAGTCAAACTAGTTTATATATGATATAAATTATCCTTACATCAGCAAGGGATTGAAAATCTGCATATCAAGGGGCTGGGATATATTGGGGCCCTGCAAGGTGACTTTTTTCTTTTACATAGGAATATTATGGGGAAAACTAATTTTTTTCATTTTTGCATCCATGTGTACAAAAAAAGTTCTATTTGAAAATCAAAGCATTTCTGCTCATAACAAATCCCTAAGAGTGGGTGATTGAAGTTCTGAAAATCAAGAGGCTGGATTGTATAAGGGTTCTGTATTATTTTACAGGTGAATGGTATGGGAATTTAAAGTATTTCATATTCATAGTTGTTAACTTTTTGTTCAGTATGGATGTGGTGGGGGTATTTATCCATAAGTTGGTAGACCATCCTCAAAAAGAGTCAGTGCTTCAGATAAACACTATTTTATGTTGTTAAGTTTCTTTAAGGATCTTTAGTCAACATACAATCAAGACCTCAAATCACATAATTACAAAAAGGCAGGTAGAAATATATTTTTATTTCCTGTGTCTATCTTATATTTCAGCCTAATATACAAGAACATGTAGTTTATATTACTTTATTTTAGTTTGATTGTGAAATAAGCTTTGATCCTATGAACATCATTATCGAATTCATTCCCTTATTAGATCTGGTAGTGATTAATGTTTTGAAAGGTCATCGGGTAGAGCCCAAGGTCGAACTAACAACCTCTGGCAACACTCTATCCAATTCACAAAAGACTCACTTCATATTCAGGAATGCAATTAATTTGTTACTATTATTTGAATAACTAAATGAGATGTGCACAAGTGTACTGTATTCCCTTAAATTTCAGATATATTGTTGTATTATGTTATACAGTTGTATGTTCATGTTATGCAGTTGTATGTCTTGTTATACAGTTGTATGTTTATGTTATACAGTTGTATGTCTTGTTATACAGTTGTATGTTTATGTTATACAGTTGTATGTCTTGTTATACAGTTGTATGTTCATGTTATACAATTGTATGTTTATGTTATACAGTTGTATGTCTTGTTATACAGTTGTATGTTCATGTTATACAGTTGTATGTCTTGTTATACAATTGTATGTCTTGTTATACAGTTGTGTTCATGTTATACAGTTGTATGTCATGTTATAAAGTTGAATGTTTATGTTATACAGTTGTATGTTTATGTTATACAGTTGTATGTTCATGTTATACTGTTGTGTTCATGTTATACAGTTGTATGTTCATGTTATACAGTTGTATGTTCATGTTATATAGTTGTGTTCATGTTATACTGTTGTGTTCATGTTATACAGTTGTATGTTCATGTTATACAGTCATATGTTCATGTTATACAGTTGTATATTCATGTTATACAGTTGTGTTCATGTTATACTGTTGTGTTCATGTTATAAAGTTGAATGTTCATATTATACAGTTGAATGTTCATGTTATACAGTTGCATGTCTTGTTATACAGCTGTATGTTCATGTTATACAGTTGTGTTCATGTTATACAGTTGTATGTTCATGTTATACAGTTGTATGTTCATGTTATACAGTTGTGTTCATGTTATACTGTTGTGTTCATGTTATACAGTTGTATGTTCATGTTATACAGTTGTATGTCTTGTTATACAGCTGTATGTTCATGTTATACAGTTGTATGTTCATGTTATACAGTTGTATGTTTATGTTATACAGTTGTATGTTCATGTTATATAGTTGTGTTCATGTTATACTGTTGTGTTCATGTTATACAGTTATATGTTCATGTTATACAGTTGTATGTTCATGTTATACAGTTGTATGCCTTGTTATACAGCTGTATGTTCATGTTATACAGTTGTGTTCATATCATACAGTTGTATGTTCATGTTATACAGTTGTATGTCTTGTTATACAGCTGTATGTTCATGTTATACAGTTGTGTTCATGTTATACAGTTGTATTATCTTGTTTTAAAGTTGAATGTTTATGTCATACAGTTGTATGTTTAAGTTATACAGTTGTGTTCATGTTATACAGTTGTATATTTATGTTATACATTTGTATGTTTATGTTATACAGTTGTATGTTTATGTTATACAGTTGTATGTTTATGTTATACAGTTGTATATTCATGTTATACAGTTGTGTTCATGTTATACAGTTGTATGTTCATGTTTTAGAGTTTCATGTTTATGTTATACAGTTGTATGTTCATGTTATACAGTTATATGTTCATAGTTATACAGTTGTATGTCTTGTTATACAGTTGTGTGTCTTGTTATACAGTTGTATGTCTTGTTATATAGTTGTATGTTTATGTAATATAGTTATGTTCATGTTATACAGTTGTATGTTCATGTTATACAGTTATATGTTCATGTTATACAGTTGTATGTCTTGTTATACAGTTGTATGTCTTGTTATACAGTTGTATGTCTTGTTATACAGTTGTATGTTTATGTTATATAGTTATGTTCATGTTATATTGTTGTGTTCATGTTATACAGTTGTGTTCATGTTATACAATTGTATATTTATGTTATACAGTTGTATGTTTAAGTTATACAGTTGTATGTTTATGTTATACAGTTGTATGTTTATGTTATACAGTTGTATGTTCATGTTATGCAGTTGTATGTTCATGTTATACAGTTGTATGTTCATGTTATACAGTTGTATGTTCATGTTATACAGTTGTGTTCATGTTATACTGTTGTATTGTCAAGTTATACAGTTGAATGTTCATGTTATACAGTTGTGTTCATGTTATACAGTTGTATGTTCATGTTTTACTGTTGTGTTCATGTTATACAGTTGTATATTCATGTTATACTGTTGTGTTCATGTTATACAGTTGTATTATCATGTTATACAGTTGTATGTTCATGTTATACAGTTGTGTTCATGTTATATAGTTGTATGTTCATGTTGTACTGTTGTGTTCATGTTATACAGTTGTATTAATATGTTAAACAGTTGTATGTTCATGTTATACAGTTGTATGTCTTGTTATACAGCGGTATTATCATGTTATACAGTTGTATGTTCATGTTATACAGTTGTATGTCATGTTATACAGTTGTATTGTCATGTTATACAGTTGTATGTTCATGTTATACTGTTGTGTTCATGATATACAGGTGTATGTTCATGTTATACTGTTGTGTTCATGTTATACAGTTGTATGTTTATGTTATACAGTTGTATGTTTATGTTATACTGTTGTATTGTCATGTTATACTGTTGTATGTTCGTATTATACAGTTGTGTTCATGTTATACAGTTGTATGTTCATGTTATACTGTTGTGCTCATGTTATACAGTTGTATTATCATGTTATACAGTTGTATGTTCATGTTATACAGTTGTATGTTCATGTTATACTGTTGTATTATCATGTTATACAGTTGTGTTCATGTTATACAGTTGTATGTTCATGTAATACTGTTGTATGTTCATGTTATACAGTTGTATGATCATGTTATACAGTTGTATTTTCATGTTATACAGTTTTATGTTCATGTTATACAGTTGTATGTTCATGTTATACAGTTGTGTTATCATGTTATACAGTTGTGTTCATGTTATACAGTTGTATATTCATGTTATACAGTTGTGTTTATGTTATACAGTTGTATGTTTATGTTATACAGTTGTATGATCATGTTATACAGTTGTATGTTCATGTTATACAGTTGTGTTTATGTTATACAGTTGTATGTTTATGTTATACAGTTGTATGATCATGTTATACAGTTGTGTTCATGTTATACAGTTGTATGTTTATGTTATACAGTTGTATGATCATGTTATACAGTTGTATGTTCATGTTATACAGTTGTATGTTCATGTTATACAGTTGTGTTCATGTTATACAGTTGTATGTTTATGTTATACAGTTGTATGATCATGTTATACAGTTGTATGTTCATGTTATACAGTTGTATGTCTTGCTATACAATTGTATGATCATGTTATACAGTTGTATGATCATGTTATACAGTTGTGTTTTCATGTTATACAGTTTTATGTTCATGTTATACAGTTGTATGTCTTGTTATACAGTTGTATGTTTATGTTATACAGTTGTATGTTTATGTTATACAGTTGTATGTTCATGTTATACAGTTATATGTCTTGTTATACAGTTGTATGTTCATGTTATACAGTTGTATGATCATGTTATACAGTTGTGCTTTCATGTTATACAGTTTTATGTTCATGTTATACAGTTGTATGTTCATGTTATACATTTGTGTTATCATGTTATACAGTTGTGTTCATGTTATACAGTTGTATGTTCATGTTATACAGTTGTGTTTATGTTATACAGTTGTATGTTTATGTTATACAGTTGTATTATCATGTTATACAGTTGTATGTTCATGTTATACAGTTGTGTTTATGTTATACAGTTGTATGTTTATGTTATACAGTTGTATGATCATGTTATACAGTTGTGGTTATGTTATACAGTTATATGATCATGTTATACAGTTGTATGTTCATGTTATACAGTTGTATGTTCATGTTATACAGTTGTGTTCATGTTATACAGTTGTATGTTTATGTTATACAGTTGTATGATAATGTTATACAGTTGTGTGTTCATGTTATACAGTTGTATGTTTTGTTTGTTTCACGCATACTTTGATTTTTTTGTATGATGATGAGCTGTATATGTTTAAAATATTTGTTCTGTATGTTCTATAACTAATTTGTTTCGAAATAGCAAGGCAAATAGTGAATTCATATTACATGTATATCTTTTCAAATTGTTATTTATATATAATATAAAATTATTCATATTTTTTGTTGCCTAAAAGCAACCATGTTTAAATATGCCACTGCGAGAAGAATTGACCCTGAACCTATAGTTAAGCACTGAAACACCCTCTGTTATTGATAATAATATTGATAACTTAATTATTGATATTTACAATAAAATTGCAAAATTGATGACTAAATTCACAGTTTTATAATGCATTACACATTTCAATTATAGACTTTACTCTAGTAATACGATAGAATTTGCTGACACTCTGCAGGTATCAAGGTTCTAGATTCTTTCTGCATATTCATTTGTTGATGTATTTTTTTAATCTGTATGTTAATTTGTTGTTTTTGTACATGTAGAGTGAACCTTGAATCTTCATTCCTGTTGGCGTCGAATAACCTATAATGTGTTGGTACGCCATAAAAATTGGGGGTACTTGAGCAGTTTACAGGTCTGTATAATGGTAGTATAAACCTGTGGTGTCTCTGAAATCAACAAACTGAATCAAAGTTATGTTGTTCTTGGCCTATAATGGTAATGTGAATTTGTGGAGACTCTTAAACCAAGTTGTGTTGTTATTGACCTATAATGGTAATATTAACCTGTAGAGACTTTAAAAACAAAGTTATGTTGTTATTGACCTATAATGGTAATATTAACCTGTAGAGACTTTAAAAACAAAGTTATGTTGTTATTGACCTATAATGGTAATATTAACCTGTGGAGACTTTTAAAACTAAGTTATGTTGTTATTGACCTATAATGGTAATATTAACCTGTGGAGACTTTAAAAACAAAGTTATGTTGTTATTGACCTATAATGGTAATATTAACCTGTAGAGACTTTTAAAACTAAGTTATGTTGTTTTTGGCCTATAATGGTAATATAAACATGTGGTGTCTCAAAAAAAACCATGTTATGTTGTCCTTGGCCTATAATGGTAATACAAACTCATGGTGTCACTGAAATTGAGTTATGCTGTTCCTGTCCTATACTTGTAATATAAACCTGTGGAGACTCTTAAACCAACTTATGCTGTTTTATGCTTATAATGGTATACAAACCTGTGATGTCTCTGAAACTGAGTTATGCTGTCCTTTACCTTTAATGATAATATAAACCTGTGGTGTCTCTGAAACTGAGATATGCTGTCCTTGGCCTATAATGATAATATAAACCTGTGGTGTCTCTGAAACTGAGTTATGCTGTCCTTGGCCTATAATTGTATATAAACCTGTGGTGTCTCTAAAACTGAGTTATGCTGTTCTTGGCCTATAAGGGTAGTATAAACCTGTGGTGTCTCTGAAACTGAGTTATGCTGTCCTGGCCTATAATGGTATATGAACCTGTGGTGTCTCTGACACTGACTTATGCTATCCTTGGCCTATAATGATAATATAAACCCTGTGGTGTCTCTGAAACTGAGTTATGCTGTCCTTGGCCTATAAGGGTAGTATAAACCTATGGTGTCTCTGAAACTGAGTTATGCTGTTCCTGGCCTATGCTGGTAATATAAACCTGTGGTGTCTCTAAAACTCAGTTATGCTGTCCCTGGCCTATAATGGTAATATAAACCTGTGGAGACTCTAAAACCAAGCTATGGTTTTCTTGGCCTATAATGGTAATATAAACCTGTGGAGACTCTTAAAACCAAGCTATGTTATTCTTGGCCTATAATGGTAATATTAACCTGTGGAGACTCTTAAAACCAAGCTATGTTATTCTTGGCCTATAATGGTAATATTAACCTGTGGAGACTCTTAAAACCAAGTTATGTGGTTCTCGGCCTAAAATGGCAATATTAACTTGTGGAGACTCTTAAAACCAAGCTATGTTGTTCTTGGCCTATAATGGTAATATTAACCTGTGGAGACTCTTAAAACCAAGCTATGTTATTCTTGGCCTATAATGGTAATATTAACCTGTTGAGATTCTTAAAACCAAGCTATGTTGTTTTTGGCATATAATAGTAATATTAACCTGTGGAGACTCTTAAAACCAAGCTATGTTGTTCTTGGCCTAAAATGGTAATATTAACCTATGGAGACTCTTAAAACCAAGTTATGTTGTTCTTGGCCTAAAATGGTAATATTAACCTGTGGAGACTCTTAAAACCAAGTTATGTTGTTCTTGGCCTGTAATTGTAAAATAAACATGTGGAGTCTCTGAAACAAAATTTTATAGTCATTGCCTATAACAGTAAAAAACGTGCAAGTTGGAGAAGACCTGCTGGGATAAATATATTGGCACACTGGGTAATGATGTTTTACTGTCAGTCTCAATGAGTTATTCTCATTGTGTAGTTTGTATTACATTGTGTTATATCTTGTATTCCACATTATATTTTGTATGCAGGATAATGTGCAGACTTCTGGTAATATTGTTCTGGCAGGAGAATATTGATATGGAGACTCACAGTTGATACTAATACAGCATGTCAAGTTGACTGCTAGTTTGACTTCACATTTTGTAGATTCTTTTTATGTAACACGGCAAATATGTTGTAGTATATATATATATGAATATATGATAGGGAGAATCATACGTCTAACAAAACACCTTTCAGGAGCACCGGATCCGTGAAGGATACATAAATGGTAGAAATAGTGAATATTACCATTTTACAGAGCACTAAAATGGTAATTCTCTCTACTGTACATATATATAATATATATATATGATGAATATTGATGAATGTATTTTTGAGGATATATTTATTGACAAAAATATGGATATGATGTGATACTGGCTATGCTTATATGGAGTTTAAGTGGTTAATCGCTGAGATTGATAGCTCTCCTACTTACATTGATATACTACTTGGAAAATATAATCAAGTGTACTTATTGAGACATGTAAATGATTTGTTTGGTTTTATATTGACTGACTATGGAAATATATTGAAATAAAGGATTTGGTATGATATAACCAAAATAATGAAATATAAAACTTGGCATTTATGCAATATGAATATGACAATGTTTTGAAGATATTTTAATTTAATTGGGAATGACAAAAAGTAAATATTATCAACAATATTGTTGTTCATAGTGGATATACTGTATGTTAACATAGTTCATGGAATTGACAAAGCTTGCATAGATATTGACATTTAGTTTGTTGATATATTGACTTTAGTTTCTGTTGATATTGACATACATGTAAAGTGTGCTGACATATTAGACCTTTTTCACAAATATAGATTTTTTTGGAAAAATATATTCGAAAGTGGATCTAGTGAGAATTAGTCCTTTATTGCTTAACTAAGAACTATGAACTACTCTTAATATCAGCTATGTGAAACAATATAGTTTAATAGTTCACACATTCCAATGATATTATTAACCTCTGTAAGACTGAGATGTAATATTAGTGGTAGTTTTGTAAACTTGATAATACAGCAGTGTTAAAAGGAAACAGCAGATTTAGGAATTAAATATTTTGAAGGTGAGTATTTATAAAAATATTGGCAATCAGACTAGTTTACACAAATCTTTTAAAGGGTTAAATATTCACTGATACCATCAACCTTCCACACACAGTAAGCACAAGTAATGACTCATACCACCTTCCTTCCACAAAGCACAAATATTCACTGTACCACCATCCTTTCACTATGAACAAGCACAAATATTCACCTGAACCACCTTCTTACACAAGGAACAATCACACAGATTCACCAGTAACACCATCCTTCCACAGGGAACTAGCAAAATATTCACTGGTAACACCATCCTTCCACAAGGAACAAGCATAAATATTCACCTGTACCACCATCCTTCCACAAGGAACAAGCACACATATTCACTGGTACCACCACCCTCCCAAAAGGAACAAGCACAAATATCCACTCATATAACTATCCTTCCACAAGGAACAAGTACAAATATTCACCTGGACCACCATCCTTCCACAAAAAATTAGTACAAATATGCATTGGTACCACTATCCTTCCACAAGAAACTAGCACAAAGATCCACCTGTACCACCATCCTTTCACTATAAACAAGCACAAATATTCATTTGTACCTCCATCCTTCCACAAGTAATAAGCACAAATATTCACTGGTACCACCATTTTTTCACAAAGAACTAGTACAAAAACTCATTGGTACCACTATCCTTCTACAAGAAACTAACACAAATATCCACCTGTACCACCATCCTTTCACTATAAACAAGCACAAATATTCATTTGTACCTCCATCCTTCCACAAGTTACAAGCAAAAATATTCACGAGTACATCATCCTTCAATAAGGAATGAGCACAAATATTCACCATTACCACCATCCTTCCACAAGGAACAAGCACAAATATTCACCAGTACATCATCCTTCAATAAGAAACGAGCACAAATATTCACTTGTACCACCATCCTTCCACAAGGACCAAGTACAAATGTTTACTTGTACCACCATCTTTCCACAAGAAACTAGCACATATTCACTGATACCAACATCCTTCCACAATGAAGAAGCACAAATATCCACTGGTACCACCATCCTTTCACAATGATATAGCACAAATTCACCATGTGCCACCATCTTTCCGCAAGGAACTAGTACAAATATCCACAGGTACCACCATTCTTCCATAAAGAATTAGCACAAATTCAATGGTACCACCATCTGTCCACAAAAAACAAGCACAAATTAGCACCTGTACCACCATCCTTCCACAATGAACAAGCACAAATATTCACTGTCACCACCATCTTTCAACAATGAACTAGCACCATTATTCACTGTCATCATGACCCTTCCACAAAGAACTAGCACAAATATTCACTGTCATCACCATCCTTCCCCAAGGAATTAGCACAAATTCAATGCTACCACCAACCTTCCACAAGGAACTAGCACACATATTCAATGTCACCACCATCCTTCCACAATGAACAAGCACTAATATTCACTGTCGCCACCATCCATCCACAAGGAACAAGCTTAAATATTAAATATCATCACTTTCCTTCCACAAGGAACTAGCACAAATCTACTACCATCCTTCCATAAGGAACAAGCACAAATATTCACTGTTACCACCATCCTTCCACAAGGAACTAGCACAATTAATCACTGTCACTACTTTCCTTCCACATGGAACAAGCACAACTACTCAAAGTCACACCATCCTTCCACAAAGAACAAGACCAACTATTCACTGTCACCACCATACTTCCACAAAGAGCTAGCATAAATATTCACTGTCACCACCAACCTTCCACAAGGAGCTAGCACAAATATTCACAGTCACCACCAACCTTCCACAAGAAACTAGCACAAATTTACTGTCACTGCCATCCTTCCACAAGGAACTAGCATAAATATGCACTGTCACAACCACCTTCCACAAGGAGCTAGCACAAATATTCACAGTCACCACTTTTCTTCCACAAGAAACCAGCACAAATTTACTGTCACTGCCATCTTTCCACATGGAACTAGCACAAATATTCACTGTCACCACCAACCTTCCACACGGAACTAGCACAAATATTCACTGGTACCACCATCCTTCCACAAGGAACAAGCATAACTATTCACTGGTACCACCATCCTTCTGCAAGAAACAAATACAAATATTATCTGGTATCACCTTCCTTCCACAAGGAACTAGCACAAATATTCACTAGTATAACCATTCATCCACAAGGTACAAGCACACATATTCACTGGAACCACCATCTTTCAACAAGGAACAAGCACAAATATTCACTTGTATAACTATCCTTACACAAGGAACAAGCATAAATATTCATCTATACCACCATATCTCCACAAGGAACAAACACAAATAATCACTGGTACCACGATCCTCAAACTATTAACTAAAACACATATTCACCGGTACACCACCATCTTTCCACAAAGAACAAGCACAAATATTCACTGGTACAACCATCCTTCCACAAAGAACTAGTACAAAATACTCATTGGTACCACTATCCATCCACAACGAACTAGCACATATATCCACCTGTACCACCATCCTTTCAATATAAACAAACACAAATATTCACTGCCACCACCATTCTTCCACAAGTTACAAGCACAAATATTCACCACTAAATCATCCTTCCATAAGGAACTAGCACAAATATTCACCAGTACCACCATCCTTATATAATGCACTATATTTTAGTTACATAATTTTATATTATATTACGTAATTATATTATATAATATAATATATAAAAAAATAAATATAAATACATATAAAAATATTACTTAAAATATATTTATTTGTGATGTATAGTAGTTTTGGGTTTTAGAGAATATATTGGTCTCTTCTGTTACCTTATTTAATGGTTTTTTTTTCAAACTTAATAACTCTGATGACAATTTGATTGAAAAGTTGTATTAATTGATTACTGTAAATACTTAACATATAGCAGGCAAGCAGGGGTATTTAATTGAAATACCAGAAGAGACCAATATATTCTCTAAAACCCACCATCCTTCCACAAGAAACAAGCACAAATATTTACTTGTACCACCATCCTTCCACAATGAACTAACACAAATTCACATGTACCAAAATCTATCCACAAGGAACTAGTACAAATATCCACAGGTACCACCATTCTTCCACAAGGAACTAGCACAAATTCACCGGAACCACCATCCTTCAACAAGAAACAAGCACAGATATACACCTGTACCACCATCCTTCCACAAGGAACTATTACAAATATTCACTGTCACCACCATCTTTCCACAAAGAACTAGCACAAAAATCCACTTGTACTACCATCTTTCCACAATGAACTAGCACAAATATTCACTGTCACTGCCATCCTTCCAAAAGAAACTAGCACAAATATTCACTGTCACTACTATCCTTCCACAAGGAACTAGCACAAATATCCACTGGTACCATTATCCTTCCACAAATAGCACAAATATTCATTTTCACCATCATCCTTCCACCAAGAACAAGCAAAACTATTTACATGTACAACCATTTTTCCACAATGAACAAGCACAAATATTAACTGCCACCACCATCATTCCATAAGGAACTAGCACAGTTATTCACTGTCACTGCCATCTTTCCACAATGAACTAGCACAAATATTCACTGTCACCATCATCCTACAACAAGGAACTAGCACAAATTAACTGTCACCACTATCCTTCCACAAAAAACAAACACAAAAATCCACCTGCACCACAACCCTTCCACAAGGAGCTAGCACAAATATTTACTATAATCACCATCCTTTCATTAGGAACTTGCACAAAAGTTCACTGTCACCACCATCCTTCCATAAGGAGTTAACACAAATATTCACTGTCACTACTATCCTTCCACAGGGAACTAGCACAGTTATTTACTGACACTACCTTCCTTCCACATGGAACAAGCACAAATATTTACTGTCACCAACATCCTTCAACAAAGAACAAGAACAACTATTCATTGTCACCACCATCCTTCCATAAGGAGCTAGCACAAATTTTCACTGTCAACACTTTTCTTCAACAAGGAACTAGCACAAATTCACTGTCGCCACCATCCTTCCACAAGGAGCTAGCACAGATATTCACTGTCACCACCAACCTTCCACAAGGAGCTAGCACAAATATTCACTGGTACCACCATCCTTTCACAAGGAACTAACATAAATATTGACTGGTACCACCATCCTTCTGCGAGAAACAAGCACAAATATTCACTGGTATCACATTTCTTCCACAAGGAACTAGCACAAATATTCACTGGTATAACAATTCTTCCACAAGGAACAAGCATAAATATTCATTGGAACCACCATCTTTCAACAAGGAACAAACACAAATATTCACTTGTATAACTATCCTTACACAAGGAACAAGCACAAATATTCACCTGTAACACCATCCTTCCACAAGGAACAAGCACAAATATTTACTTGTATCACCATCTTTCCACAAGGAACTAGCACTAATTCACTGATACCAACATCCTTCCACAATGAAGAAGCACAAATATCCACTGGTACATGTACCACCATCTTTTCACAATGAACTAGCACAAATTCACCATGTACCACCATATTTCCACAAGGAACTAACATCAGTTCAATGTTACCACCAACCTCCCACAAGGAACTAGCACACATACTCAATGTCACCACCATCCTTCCACAATGAACAAGCACTGATATTCACTGTCACCATCATACATCCACAAGGAACAAGATCAAATATTCAATGGGAGCTACATTCATACAAGCTAATTAGCTTTTTCTAAATCCCAATTCTTAGAATTGTTTGTCATTTATGAATTGCAAATGTTATGTAATATACTATGTACAGTTCTTGAATAAAATATTGTTTAAACCAAATATTCAATATCATCACCTTCCTTCCATAAGGAACTAGCACAAATTCACTGTCAAGACCATCCTTCCACAAGAAACAAACACAAATATCTACCTATATCACCATCCTTCCTCAAGGAAATAGCACAAATATTCACCTCTACCACCATCCTTCCATAAGGTACAAGCACAAATATTCACTGTCACTAACCTCCTTCCACCATAAACAAGCACAAATATTCACTGCCACCACCATCCTTCCATAAGGAACTAGCACAAATATTCACTGTCGCCATCATCATACCACAAGAAACTAGCACAAATTCACTGTCACCACCATCATTCCACAAGGAACTATCACAAATTCACTGTCACCACCATCCTTCTACAAGAAACAAACACAAAAATCCACCTGTACCACCATCCTTCCACAAGGAGCTAGCACAAATATTTACTGTCATCACCATCCTTCCATGAGGAACTAGCACAATTAATCACTGTCACTACCTTCCTTCCACATGGAACAAGCACAATTATTCACTGTCACACCATCCTTCCACAAAGAACAAGAACAACTATTTACTGTCACCACCATACTTCCACAAGGAGCTAGCACAAATATTCACTGTCAACACTTTTCTTTCACAAGGAAATAGCACAAATTTACTATTACCACCATCCTTCCACAAGGAACTAGCACAAATATTCACTGTCACCACCAACCTTCCACAAGGAGCTAGCACAAATATTCACTGGTACCACCATCCTTCCACAAGGAACAAGCATAAGTGATCACTGGTACCACCATCATTCCACAAGGAACAAGCATAGGTATTCACTGGTACCACCATCCTTCTGCAGTAACAAACACAAATATTCACTGGTATCACCTTTCTTCCACAAGGAACTAGCACAAATATTCACTGGTATCACCATTCTTCCACAAGGAACAATCACAAATATTCACTGGAACCAGCATTTTTCAACTAAGAACAAGCACAAATATTCACTTGTATAACTATCCTTACACAAGGAACAAGCATAAATATTCACCTATATCACCATCTCTCCACAAGGTACAAACACAAATAATCACTGGTACCACTACCCTCAAACTAATTATTAACACACATATTAATTGGTTCACCACTATCTTTCCACAAAGAACAAGCACAAATATTCACTGGTACCACCATCCTTTCACAAAGAACTAGTACAAAATACTCATTGGTACCACTATCCATCCACAAGGAACTAGCACAAATATCAACCTGTACCACCATCCTTTCACTATAAACAAGCACAAATATTCACTTGTACCTCCATCTTTCCACAAGTAACAAGCACAAATATTCACCAGTTCATCATCCTTCCGTAAAGAACTAGCACAAATATTCACCAGTACCACCATCCTTACATAAGGCACAAATATTCACTATCACGACCATCCTTCTATAAGAAATTAGCACAAATATTCACTGGTACCACCATCCTTCCACAAGGAACTAGCACAAATATTCACTGTCACCACCATTCTTTCACAAGGAATTAGCACACATATTCACTGTCACTACCATCCTTCCATAAGGAACTAGAACTTATATTCACTGGTACCATCATCCTTCCACAATGGACTAGCACAATTATTCACTGTCACCACCATCCTTCCACAAACAACTAGCACAAATATTCATTGTTACCACCATCCTTCCACAAGGAATTAGCACAAAAATCCACTTGTACCACAATCCTTCCACAATGAACTAGCACAAATTTTCGCTGTTACCACCACCATGTCACAACAACAAGCAAATATATTTACCTGTACCACAATCATTCCACAAGGAAATACATGTAGCATAAACATTCACAGTTACCACCATCCTTCCACAATGAATAAGCACAAATATTCACTGCATCATCCATCCACAAGGAACAAGCTCAAATGTTCAATGTCACCACCATCCTTCCACAAGAAACTAGCGCAAATATTCACTGTCACCACCATCCTTTCACCTTGACCAAGCACAATTATTCCCTGTCACCACCATCCTTTCAGCATGACCAAGCACAATTATTCCCTGTCACACCATCCTTTCACCATGACCAAACACAATTATTCCCTGTCACCACCATCCTTCTACAAGGAACTAACACAAAAATTCACTGTCACGACCATCCTTCCATAAGGAACTAGCACAAATATTCACTGGTACAACCATCCTTCCAATATGAACTAGCACAAATATTCACTGTCACACCATCCCTCCACAAGGAATTAGCACAAATATTCACTGTCACCACCATTCTTTCACAAGGAATTAGCACACATATTCACTGTCACTACCATCCTTCCATAAGGAACTAGCACTTATATTCACTGGTACCATCATCCTTCCACAATGAACAAGCATAATTATTCACTGGCACCACCATCCTTCCAAAAACAACTAGCACAAATATTCATTGTCACCACCATCCTTCCACAAGGAATTAGCACAAAAATCCACTTGTACCACAATCCTCCCACAAAGAAATAGCACAAAAAATCCACTTGTACCACATCCTTTCACAATGAACTAGCACAAATATTCACTGTCACCACCATAATTCACAAGAACAAGCAAATATATTTAACCTGTACCACAATCATTCCACAAGGAAATACATGTAGCATAAACATTCACTGTTACCACCATCTTTCCACAAGGAACTAGCACAATTATACACTGTCACCACCATCCTTCCACAATGAACAAGCACAAGTATTCACTGCATCATCCATCCACAAGGAACAAGCTCAATTGTTAAATGTCACCACCATCCTTCCACAAGAAACTAGCGCAAATATTCACTGTCACCACCATCCTTTCACCTTGACCAAGCACAATTATTCCCTGTCACCACCATCCTTTCACCATTACCAAGCACAATTATTCCCTGTCACCACCATCCTTTCAGCATGACCAAGCACAATTATTCCCTGTCACACCATCCTTTCACCATGACCAAACACAATTATTCCCTGTCACCACCATCCTTTCACCATGACCAAACAAAATTATTCCCTGTCACCACTATCCTTCAACAAGGAACTAACACAAAAATTCACTGTCACGACCATCCTTCCACAAGGAACTAGCACAAATATTCACTGGTACCATTATCCTTCCAATATGAACTAGCACAAATATTCACTGTCACACTATCCTTCCACAAGGAATTAGCACAAATATTCACTGTCACCACCATTCTTTCACAAGGAATTAGCACACATATTCACAGTCACTACCATCCTTCCATAAGGAACTAGCACTTATATTCACTGGTACCATCATCCTTCCACAATGAACAAACACAATTATTCACTGGCACCACCATCCTTCCACAAAAAACTAGCACAAATATTCACTGTCACCACTATCCTTCCACAAGGAAATAGCACAAAAATCCACTTGTACCACATCCTTCCACAATGAACTAGCACAAATATTCACTGTCACCACCATCATTTCACAAGAACAAGCAAATATATTTAACCTGTACCACCATCATTCCACAAAGAAATACATGTAGCATAAACATTCACTGTTACCACCATCTTTCCACAAGGAACTAGCACAAATATACACTGTCACCACCATCCTTCCACAATGAACAAGCACAAGTATTCACTGCATCATCCATCCACAAGGAACAAGCTCAAAAGTTCAATGTCACCACCATCCTTCCACAAGAAACTAGCAAAAATATTCACTGTCACCACCATCCTTTCACCATGACCAAGCACAATTATTCCCTGTCACCACCATCCTTTCACCATGACCAAACACAATTATTCCCTGTCACCACCATCCTTTCACCATTACCAAGCACAATTATTCCCTGTCACACCATCCTTTCACCATGACCAAACACAATTATTCCCTGTCACCACCATCCTTTCACCATGACCAAGCACAATTATTCCCTGTCACCACCATCCTTCTACAAGAAACTAACACAAAAATTCACTGTCAAGACCATCCTTCAATTAGGAACTAGCACAAATATTCACTGGTATCACCATCCTTCCACAATGCACTAGTCAAATATTCACTGTCACACCATCCTTCCCCAAGGAACTAGCACAAATATTCACTGTCACACCATCCTTCCCCAAGGAACTAGCACAAATATTCACTATCACCACCATTCTTTCACAAGGAATTAGCACACATATTCACTGTCACTACCATCCTTCCATAAGGAACTAGCACTTATATTCACTGGTACCACCATCCTTCTCCAAGAAACAAATACAAATATTCACTGGTACCACCTTTCTTCCATAAGGAACTAGCACAAATATTCACTGTTATAACCATTCTTCCACAAAGAACAAGCACAAATATTCACTGGTCTCACCATCTGTCAACAAGGACCAAGCACAATATATTCACTTGTATAACTATCCTTACACAAGGAACAATCACAAATATTCACCTGTACCACCATCCCTCCACAAGGAACAAGCACAAATAATCACTAATACCACTATCCTTCCACTATTAACTAGCACACATATTCACAGGTACACCACCATCCTTCCACAAACAACTAGTACAAATACTCATTATTACCACTATCCTTCCACAAGGAACTAGCACAGATATCCACCTGTACTATTATCCTTTCACTATAAACAAGCACAAATATTCACTTGTACCACCATCCTTCCACAAGAACAAACAGAAATATTTACTTGTACCTCAATCTTTCCACAAGGAATTATACTAGCACAAATTAACTGATACCAAAATCCTTCCACAATGAATAAGCACAAATATCCACTGGTACCACCATCCTTCCACAATGAACTAGCACAAATTCACATGTACCACCATCCTTCCGCAAGGAACTAGTAGAAATATCCACAGATACAACCATTCTTCCACAAGGGACTAGAACAAATTCATCAGTACCACCATCAGTGCACAAGAAACAAGCACAAATATCCACCTGTACCACCATCCTTTCACCATGAACTAGCACAGATATTCACTGGTCACCACCATCCTTTTGCACCAGGAACTAGCACAGATATTCACTTTCACCACCATCTTTTTGCAAGGAACTAGCACAAATATTCACTGTCACCACCACCTTACCACAGGGAACTAGCACAAATATCCAATTGTACTTCCATCTTTCCACAATGAACTAGCACAATTATTCACTGTCACCAACATCCTTCCAAAAGGAACAAGCACAAATATTCAGTCACTACCATCCTTCAACAAGGAACAATCACAAATATTCACTGTCACCATCATCATTCCACAAGGAACAAGCACAACTATTCACTGTCACATCCATTCTTCCACAAAAAACTAGCACAAATATTCACTATCACCACAATCCTTCCACAAGGAATTAGCACAAATATTCACTGTCACACCATCCTTCCACAAGGATTTAGCACAAATATTCACTGTCACAACCATTCTTTCACAAGGAATTAGCACACATATTCACTGTCACTACCATCCTTCCAAAAGGAACTAGCACTTATATTCACTGGTTCCATCATCCTTCCACAATGAACTAGCACAATTATTCACTGTCACCACCATCCTTCCACAAACAACTAACACAAATATTCACTGTCACCACCATCCTTCCACAAGGAATTAGCACAAAAATCCACTTGTACCACAATCCTTCCACAATGAACTAGCACAAATTTTCACTGTCACCACCATCATTCCACAAGAACAAGCAAATATATTTACCTGTACCACCATCATTCCACAAGGAAATACATGTAGCATAAACATTCACTGTTACAACCATCTTTCCACAAAGAACTAGCACAAATATACACTGTCACCACCATCCTTCCACAATGAACAAGCACAAATATTCACTGCATCATCCATCCACAAGGAACAAGCTCAAATGTTCAATGTCACCACCATCCTTCCACAAGAAACTAGCGCAAATATTCACTGTCACCACCCTCCTTTCACCATGACCAAGCACAATTATTCCTTGTCACCACCATCCTTTCACCATGACCAAACACAATTATTCCCTGTCACCACCATCATTTCACCATGACCAAGCACAATTATTCCCTGTCACCACCATCCTTCTACAAGGAACTAACACAAAAATTCACTGTCACGACCATCCTTCCATAAGGAACTAGCACAAATAGTCACTGGTACCACCATCCTTCCACTATGAACTAGCACAAATATTCACTGTCACACCATCCTTCCACAAGGAACTAGCACAAATATTCACTGTCACCACCATTCTTTCACAAGGAATTAGCACACATATTCACTGTCACTACCATCCTTCCATAAGGAACTAGCACTTATATTCACTGGTACCATCATCCTTCCACAATGAACTAGCACAATTATTCACTGGTACCACCATCCTTCAACAAACAACTAGCACAAATATTCACTGTCACCACTATCCTTCCACAAGGAATTAGCACAAAAATCCACTTGTACCACATCCTTCCACAATGAACTAGCACAAATATTCATTGTCACCACCATCATTTCACAAGAACAAGCAAATATATTTACCTGTACCACCATCATTCCACAAGGAAATACATGTAGCATAAACATTCACTGTTACCACCATCCTTCCACAAGGAACTAGCACAAATATACACCGTCACCACCATCCTTCCACAATGAACAAGCACAAGTATTCACTGCATCATCCATCCACAAGGAACAAGCTCAAAAGTTCAATGTCACCACCATCCTTTCACCATGACCAAGCACAATTATTTCCTGTCACCACCATCCTTTCACCATGACCAAGCACAATTATTTCCTGTCACCACCATCCTTTCACCATGACCAAGCACAATTATTCCCTGTCATCACCATCCTTTCACCATGACCAAGCACAATTATTCCCTGTCACCACCACCCTTTCACCATGACCAAGCACAATTATTCACTGTCACCAACATCCTTCCAAAAGGAACAAGCACAAATATTCAGTCACTACCATCCTTCAACAAGGAACAATCACAAATATTCACTGTCACCATCATCATTCCACAAGGAACAAGCACAACTATTCACTGTCACATCCATTCTTCCACAAAAAACTAGCACAAATATTCACTATCACCACAATCCTTCCACAAGGAATTAGCACAAATATTCACTGTCACACCATCCTTCCACAAGGATTTAGCACAAATATTCACTGTCACAACCATTCTTTCACAAGGAATTAGCACACATATTCACTGTCACTACCATCCTTCCAAAAGGAACTAGCACTTATATTCACTGGTTCCATCATCCTTCCACAATGAACTAGCACAATTATTCACTGTCACCACCATCCTTCCACAAACAACTAACACAAATATTCACTGTCACCACCATCCTTCCACAAGGAATTAGCACAAAAATCCACTTGTACCACAATCCTTCCACAATGAACTAGCACAAATTTTCACTGTCACCACCATCATTCCACAAGAACAAGCAAATATATTTACCTGTACCACCATCATTCCACAAGGAAATACATGTAGCATAAACATTCACTGTTACAACCATCTTTCCACAAAGAACTAGCACAAATATACACTGTCACCACCATCCTTCCACAATGAACAAGCACAAATATTCACTGCATCATCCATCCACAAGGAACAAGCTCAAATGTTCAATGTCACCACCATCCTTCCACAAGAAACTAGCGCAAATATTCACTGTCACCACCCTCCTTTCACCATGACCAAGCACAATTATTCCTTGTCACCACCATCCTTTCACCATGACCAAACACAATTATTCCCTGTCACCACCATCATTTCACCATGACCAAGCACAATTATTCCCTGTCACCACCATCCTTCTACAAGGAACTAACACAAAAATTCACTGTCACGACCATCCTTCCATAAGGAACTAGCACAAATAGTCACTGGTACCACCATCCTTCCACTATGAACTAGCACAAATATTCACTGTCACACCATCCTTCCACAAGGAACTAGCACAAATATTCACTGTCACCACCATTCTTTCACAAGGAATTAGCACACATATTCACTGTCACTACCATCCTTCCATAAGGAACTAGCACTTATATTCACTGGTACCATCATCCTTCCACAATGAACTAGCACAATTATTCACTGGTACCACCATCCTTCAACAAACAACTAGCACAAATATTCACTGTCACCACTATCCTTCCACAAGGAATTAGCACAAAAATCCACTTGTACCACATCCTTCCACAATGAACTAGCACAAATATTCATTGTCACCACCATCATTTCACAAGAACAAGCAAATATATTTACCTGTACCACCATCATTCCACAAGGAAATACATGTAGCATAAACATTCACTGTTACCACCATCCTTCCACAAGGAACTAGCACAAATATACACCGTCACCACCATCCTTCCACAATGAACAAGCACAAGTATTCACTGCATCATCCATCCACAAGGAACAAGCTCAAAAGTTCAATGTCACCACCATCCTTTCACCATGACCAAGCACAATTATTTCCTGTCACCACCATCCTTTCACCATGACCAAGCACAATTATTTCCTGTCACCACCATCCTTTCACCATGACCAAGCACAATTATTCCCTGTCATCACCATCCTTTCACCATGACCAAGCACAATTATTCCCTGTCACCACCACCCTTTCACCATGACCAAGCACAATTATTTCCTGTCACCACCATCCTTTCACCATGACCAAGCACACTTATTTCCTGTCACCACTATCCTTTCACCATGACCAAGCACAATTATTCACTGTCACCACCATCCTTTCACCATGACCAAGCACAATTATTTCCTGTCACCACCATCCTTTCACCATGACCAAGCATAATTATTTCCTGTCACCACCATCCTTTCACCATGACCAAGCACAATTATTTCATGTCACCACCATCCTTTCACCATGTCCAAGCACAATTATTCCCTGTCACCACCATCCTTTCACCATGACCAAGCACAATTATTTCCTGTCACCACCATCCTTTCACCATGACCAAGCACAATTATTCCCTGTCACCACCATCCTTTCACCATGATCAAGCACAATTATTCACTGTCACCACCATCCTTCTACAAGGAACTAACACAAAAATTCACTGTCAACACCATCCTTCCACAATGGAGTAGCACAAATATTCACTGTCACCACCATCCTTCCGCAAGGAACTAGCACAAGTTCACTGTCACCACCATCCTTTCAGGTGTAACCCCACCATTGATTTTTGTTCTTTACTCTATAGTAAATAATAAAATTTTGAAGGCTTGTCATTCATAGAGAGTCCCAAATGAAAGAAGTGAAACCTACATTTTACTGTTTGTCAACCTCTGCACTATCAAAATATGATGAGAAAAGTAGGGGTCATGTGTCATATATGAGATTTTTTTTTCTGCTCAGTGTGTACACTGGTGACAAAGTGAAAGTTGACTTCAGAAATCATGAATTCATACCCAAATTTCCAAGCATCATTTTTTTTTCTAAATTCACAATTCAAACATGACAATGCTATGAAAATGTTCAAAATACATCAATAATGCCATTCAAATAAAAAAATGAGCATTAAAATAAAGAAAATGCATTTTTAAAGAAGAAGAATTGAGGATTATTTATAACCGCCATTATGCGACTACCCCACGGAGGCACTTCCTTTTTGCAATGGTGGCACTATGCCTTCACCATGACCAAGCACAATTATTCCCTTTCACCATGACCAAGCACAATTATTCCCTGTCTCCACCATCCTTCTACAAGGAACTAACACAAAAAATCACTGTCAACACCATCCTTCCACAATGGAGTAGCACAAATATTCACTGTCACCACCATCCTTCCGCAAGGAACTAGCACTTATATTCACTGTCACCACCATCCTTCCACAAGGAACTATCACAAATATTCACTGTAACCACCATCCATCTACAAGGAACATGCACAAAAATTCACTGTCACAACCATCCTTCCACTAGGAACAAACATAAATATTCACTGTCACCACCATCCTTCCACAAGGAGCTAGCACAAGTATTCACTGTCATCACCATCCTTCCATAAGGAACTAGCATAAATATTCATTGTCACCACCATTCTTCTATAAGGAACAATCACAAATATTCACTGTTACAACAATCCTTCCACAAGGAACTAGCACAAATATTCCCTGTCAGCACCATCCTTCCACAAGGAACAATCACAAATATTCACTGTCACCAACATCCTTCCACAAGGAACAAGCACAAATATTCACTGTCACCACCATCCTTCCACAAGGAACTAGCACAAATATTCCCTGTCAGCACCAACCTTCCACAAGGAACAATCACAAATATTCACTGTCACCATCATCATTCCACAAGGAACAAGCACAACTATATACTGTCACCACCATATTTGCACAAGGAGCTAGCACAAATATTCGCTGTCACTTATTTCCTTCCACAAGGAACTGGCACAAATTCACTGTCACCACCATCCTTCCACAAGGAACAAGCACAAATATTCACTTTCACCACCATCATTCCACAAGGAACAAGCAAAGATATTCACTGTCACCACCATCCTTCCACCATGAACAAGCACAAATATTCACTGCTTACCACCATCCTTCCACAATGAACTATCACAAATATTCACTGTGACCACCATCCTTTCACAAGGAATTTGTACAACTTCACCATTACTACCCTCCTTCCACCATGAACAAGCACAAATATTCACTGTCGCCACCATCCTTCGTTAAGGAACTAACACAAATACCCACTTGTACATGTACCACCCTCCTTCCACAAGGTACTAGCACAAATTCACTGTTACCTCCATCCTTCAGCAACAAACAAGCACAGATTCACTGGTGCCATCATCATTCAGCAAGATTAATAAGCACAAATTCACTGGTACCATCATTGTTCAGCAAGGAACTGGCAAACTTTCTCATACATGTAAAGTGGTTTTAAACTGAACTGGTTTTAAATCATGAGTATAACATAAAACACATAGTAATGTTAAAATTGCATAAAAGTGGGATGGTAGTACGGTGGATAGAGTGTTGTCCATTCATGCTAGAGGTTGCAGGTTTGATTCCAAGCTCAATCCCCTTGGCCTCTCAAAATACACATCCAATAGTGGTTCTACCCAGGAATACAACCAAAAGTGGTTCTACCCAGGAATACACCCAGTACTGGTTCTACCAAGGAATACACCCAATATTGGTTCTACCCAGGAATACACCCAGTACTGGTTCCACCTAGGAATACACACAATAGTGGTTTCACCCAGGAGTACACCCAATAGTGGTTGCACCCAGGAATACACCCAATAGTGGTTCCACCCAGGAATACACCCAATAGTGGTTCCATCCAGGAATACACACAATAGTGGTTCTACCCAGGAATACACCCAGTACCAGTTCCACCCAGGAATTCACCCAATAGTGGTTCCACCCAGGAATACACCCAATAGTGGTTCCACCAAGGAATACACCCAATAGTGGTTCCACCCAGAAATACACCCAGTACTGGTTCCACCCAGGAATACACCCAATAGTGGTTCCACCCAGGAATTCACCCAATAGTGGTTCCACCCAGGAATACACCCAATAGTGGTTCCACCAAGGAATACACCCAATAGTGGTTCCACCCAGAAATACACCCAGTACTGGTTCCACCCAGGAATACACCCAATAGTGGTTCCACCCATGAATACACCCAGTACTGGTTCCACCCAGGAATACACCCAATAGTGGTTCCACCCAGGAATACACCCAATAGTGGTTCAACCCAGGAATACACACAATAGTGGTTCCACCCATGAATACACCCAAACGTGGTTCCACCTAGGAATACACCCAATAGTGGTTCCACCCAGGAATACACCCAATAGTGGTTCTACCCAGGAATACACCCAATAGTGGTTCTACCCAGGAATACACCCAATAGTGGTTCTACCCAGGAATACACACAAAAGTGGCTCCACCCAGGAATACACCCAATAGTGGGTCAACCCAGGAATACACCCAATAGTGGTTCCACCCACGAATACACCCAATAGTGGTTCTACCCAGGAATACACCCAATAGTGGTTCCACCCAGGAATACACCCAATAGTGGTTCCACCCAGGAATACACCCAATAGTGGTTCCACCCAGGAATACACCCAGTACTGGTTCCACCAAGGAATACACCCAATAGTGGTTCTACCCAGGAATACACCCAATAGTGGTTCTACCCAGGAATACACACAATAGTGGTTTCACCCAGAATACACCCAATAGTGGTTTTACCCAGGAAGCAAGCTTAAGAGTGGTTCATGTAAGCTTTGAGATTTCTTTTCAATCAAGCTAAAATAGATTAGTATAAACTCAATTAACCTATGACAGATCTGATGAGAGTTTAAGATTGGGTGATCTTGAGATAGTGCCTTAGACCACTAAGTCATGGAGGACCCATACTAGTTAAAATAAATTTGATAGATCTACAATAATATTTCAATATAATTGTTTTTAATTCCCCCACCAAACAGGCTAGTATCTAAGGATTCCTGTCCTCACAGCTGGGTTGTGTCCTATTGCAATCCCATCCTTTCACATTTTAACATGGGGTCACTGGGGTCAATGTCAAAGTTGTTATTTACTGTTATTGTTTATAATGAGATAATGTCATGAAACATGGGTTAATGAGGTCACTGGTGTCAAAGTCAAAGTTGTTATTTATTATTATTGTTAAGAACGAGATAATGTTGTGAAACATGAGTAAATGGGGTCACTGGTGTCAACATCAGAGTTGTTATTTACTATTATTGTTAAGAATGACATAATGTGTTGAAACATGAGTAAATGGGGTCACTGGTGTCAACGTCAGAGTTGTTATTTACTTTTATTGTTAAAAATGAGATAATGTCATGAAACATGAGTAAATGGGGTCACTGGTGTCAACGTCAAAGTTGTTATTTACTATTATTAAGAATGAGATAATGTCATGAAACATGGGTAAATGGGGTCACTAGTGTCAAAGTCAAAGTTGTTATTTACTATTATTGTTAAGAATGAGATAATGTCATGAAACATGAGTAAATGGGGTCACTGGTGTCAACGTCAAAGTTGTTATTTACTATTATTGTTAAGAATGAGATTAATGTCATTAAACATGAGTACATGTAAATGGGGTCACTGGTGTCAACTTCAAAGTTGTAATTTACTATTATTGTTAATAATGAGATAATGTCATGAAACATGGGTAAATGGGGTCACTGGTGTCAACGTCAAAGTTGTTATTTACTATTATTGTTAAGAATGAGATAATGTAATGAAAAAAGGGTAAATGGGGTCACTGGGGTCAATGCTAAAGTTGTTGAAAACAAGAAAAAACGTTTTTTATTTACTATAATTTTTAAGAATGAGGGATATGGATATTAACTTAGTGTGTAGTAGATTTGATGGGGAGGAAGGTTTGTATTGTGTATAGGGCCACTTGGGTCAAGGTCAATGTCACAATTGCTGAAATATAGAGAAACAAGAAATGTCACTGTTAAGTGTCACATACCCCCCAAATGGTCTGTGAAAATAAAAATATATGATATGTTATGTTGATCATTTGTAGCAAGTATAAACAAAATCCATCAATGCATGATAAAGTTACAGGACGGAAACGAAATCTCACACAAACTCAAAGTATTGTAAAACAAACTCAAATTGTGACCTTGACCTTTGAGGTATAGGTGTGGGTCTTACTCGCGACACGTCGTCATGTTATGTTGATTATTTGTAGCAAGTATCAACAAAATCCATCTATGCATGAGAAAGTTACAGGATGGAAACAAAATCTCACACAAACTCAGTGTTGTCAAACAAACTCAAATTGTGACTTTGACCTTTGAGGTACGGGGGTGGGTCTTACTCGCGACACGTCGTTATAGTATGTTGATCATTTGTAGCAAGTTTCAACAAAATCCATCTATGCATGACAAAGTTACAGGCCGGAAACGAAATACCGGACGGAAGGACGGACGGACGGACGGACGGACGGACGGACGTTCTGGTGGAAGTGATGTTGTGGGGTGCGGTTTTTATATGTTATAAAACATCTTTTTTTTCATAAAACAAAACAAAAACTATTTTCTTTCTAACCCTAATGTCACAAACCATGAGATCCAACCCTAATGACACTAAAAAAGAATGAAAAAAGGTGAAAAAAAAGTAAATGAAAAATGTGAAAAAAATGGAATTAACCCCACAACGCCATTTGGACGGGTTTTCGCACTTGTGGGGTGAACATTACACCCCACAAGTACCAAAAAACCCCACAATGCCATTCTGTACTGGTAACGCAACCCACAACTGCCGCTCCAGATGTACGGACAAACAGACGGACGGACAGATGGACGGACGTTCTGGTGGAAGTGATGTTGTGGGGTGTGGTTTTAATATGTTATAAAACATCTTTTTTTTTCATAAAACAAAATAAAACCTATTTTCTTTCTAACCCTAATGTCACAAACCTTGAGATCCAACCCTAATGACACTAAAAAAGAATGAAAAAAGGTGTAAAAAAGTAAAAGAAAAATGTGAAAAAAATGAAATTAACCCCACAATGCCATTTGGACGGGTTTTCGCACTTGTGGGGTGAACATTGTACCCCACAAGTACCAAAAAAAACCACAATACCATTCTGTACTGGCAACGCAACCCACAACTGCTGCTCCAGACGTACGGACAAACGGACGGACGCTGCGATTACTATATGCCACCCAAAAATTTTGGGGGGGGGGCATAAAAACAGTTCCTGACTGAAATTTTTTATCTTTCCTGAATAACTTTGTATAAATATAAGTAACCTGGGCCTACCTGTATGCCTCTTCTTTTATTGTTTTTGTTATGCAAAACATGGATAAATCACACCTACCATGACAATGAACTCAATGTCAACCAGCACATTACAACTGAGTTTGTTTTTATGATTGTTTGGTCTAGTGGTAGAATTTCCATCCAGTGGTTTGTGATGGCTAAGTGTTTGATTTCTTACCTGTTTATAATGATCTTATACAACAAATGTCAATAGGAAGTGTGGCCAGCACAGCAACACAAAAACAATGCATAAATTTATAAAAGTATACATGCTATAAACATACAGAAGTGAAAATTGGGGGTTACAGCTTCAGAATTGTAAAACAGCAACACTGGCAATGAAGTGTAAGTAATATCTGTTGGGCAAAATTATGCTTTCTTCTTGGGCATACTTGACTGGCATACGCTTTCTACTTGGTCATACTTGACTAGCATACACTTCTACTTTGGCATACTTTATAGTGTATTTTTGGTATTATTTCTTCAACCCAAACAAATGTATCATGTTAAATTTCAGTATTATCTCCATATAATAATGTATCTTTAGTATTAAACCTCATTTGACAATCAATGGAATCAGTTCAATTTTCAAAATTTTGTCGCTTTTATTTGTTAGAACAGCCTACAAAATAATCTAATTATTAAGAATTATTAATCCTTTAATTATATAAATTAACTTCCTCTGTACCATCAGTATGTGTACCATCCTTCGTGGAAGAGAAAACTATAAATGTGAAAATAAAATAACCAAATGTCACGCAAGAAATCATTGAAAATTGTTTGATTGGCTGATACGGGTGGAGCTAATGTGTCTTGTTCATGCTTGTGACACTTTGATACAGGTTTGTTAGGCCATTATAAATTAATTGCTAGATTATCACCCAATTTTTTCTTTAAAATCAGGAGGGTGGGAGGATTTCATTTTTTCATTTTAAAACTTTTTGATGTTTTTTGTTAAATTTTTTTTTTTTTTATGGAAAGAAAATGGGTAGGGGCAGCATGCAATTTAAGGGGCAGGTGGGGATGATAATATAGCAATTAATTTGTTATAACCATAATTGCAGAGAAAAGACTACATATATTACTGATACATAGAGAGTTGTGATTGAGGGAAGTTATGTAACCCGCGGGTCGGACTCTTGCACAATGCAGGTGAGTTCACATGTAAGAATTTTATGAATGCGCCTTTTTTGTCAAATGATGGCAATTTTATAATAAATATATTACTCAGTTGTCACATCTTATCATTATGAATTTAGATAATGACAAACTCCATTATCTTCTACTTTAACAAGAGCACTTCATATAATAAAAGAATCAAACTTCTTGAAATGTAATTTGGAGTCATATAAGAAGTGTGTCTGTATGATATGAGAGGGATGTCATAATGACAGGGATGCCTGAGAGTGTATACTTACTAGCATGAAGAAGTGTGTCTGTACGAGAGGGATGTCATGATGACAGGGATGCCTGAGAGTGTATACATACTAGCATGAAGAAGTGTGTCTGTATGATACGAGAGGGATGTCATGATGACAGGGATGCCTGAGAGTGTATACATACTAGCATGAAGAAGTGTGTCTGTATGGTACGAGAGGGTTGTCATGATGGCAGGGATGCCTGAGAGTGTATACATACTAGCATGAAGAAGTGTGTCTGTATGGTACGAGAGGGTTGTCATGATGACCGGGATGCCTGAGAGTGTATACATACTAGCATGAAGAAGTGTGTCTGTATGATACGAGAGGGATGTCATGATGACAGGGATGCCTGAGAGTGTATACATACTAGCATGAAGAAGTGTGTCTGTATGGTACGAGAGGGTTGTCATAATGACCGGGATGCCTGAGAGTGTATACATACTAGCATGAAGAAGTGTGTCTGTATGGTACGAGAGGGTTGTCATGATGACAGGGATGCCTGAGAGTGTATACTTACTAGCATGAAGAAGTGTGTCTGTATGATACGAGAGGGATGTCATGATGACAGGGATGCCTGAGAGTGTATACATACTAGCATGAAGAAGTGTGTCTGTATGATATGAGAGGGATGTCATGATGACAGGGATGCCTGAGAGTGTATACTTACTAGCATGAAGAAGTGTGTCTGTATGGTACGAGAGGGATGTCATGATGACAGGGATGCCTGAGAGTGTATACTTAATAGCATGAAGAAGTGTGTCTGTATGCCACCAGAGAGATGTCATGATGACAGGGATGCCTGAGAGTGTATACTAACTAGCATGAAGAAGTGTGTCTGTATGATACGAGAGGGATGTCATGATGACAGGGATGCCTGAGAGTGTATACTTACTAGCATGAAGAAGTGTGTCTGTATGGTACGAGAGGGATGTCATGATGACAGGGATGCCTGAAAGTGTATACTTACTAGCATGAAGAAGTGTGTCTGTATGATAAGAGAGAGATGTCATGATGACAGGGATGCCTGAGAGTGTATACTTACTAGCATGAAGAAGTGTGTCTGTATGCCACCAGAGAGATGTCATGATGACAGGGATGCCTGAGAGTGTATACATACTAGCATGAAAAAGTGTGTCTGTATGCCACCAGAGAGATGTCATGATGACAGGGATGCCTGAGATTGTATACATACCAGCATGAAAAAGTGTGTCTGTATGGGACCAGAGAGATGTCATGATGACAGGGATACCTGAGAGTGTATAGTTACTAGCATGAAGAAGTGTGTCTGTATGATACGAGAGGGATGTCATGATGACAGGGATGCCTGAGAGTGTATACTTACTAGCATGAAGAAGTGTGTCTGTATGGTACGAGAGGGTTGTCATGATGACAGGGTTGCCTGAGAGTGTATACTTACTAGCATGAAGAAGTGTGTCTGTATGCCACCAGAGAGATGTCATGATGACAGGGATGCCTGAGAGTGTATACTTACTAGCATGAAGAAGTGTGTCTATATGATATGAGAGGGATAACATGATGACAGGGTTGCCTGAGAGAGTATACTTACTAGCATGAAGAAGTGTGTCTGTATGGGACCAGAGAGATGTCATGTTGACAGGGATGCCTGAGAGTGTATACTTACTAGCATGAAGAAGTGTGTCTGTATGGGACAAGAAAGATGTCATGATGACAGGGATGCCTGAGAGTGGATACATACTAGCATGAAGAAGTGTGTCTGTATGATACGAGAGGGATGTCATGATGACAGGGATGCCTGAGAGTGTATACTTACTAGCATGAAGAAGTGTGTCTGTATAGAATGAGAGGGTTGTCATGATGACAGGGATGCCTGAGAGTGTATACATACTAGCATGAAGAAGTGTGTCTGTATGGGACGAGAGAAATGTCATGTTGACAGGGATGCCTGAGAGTGTATACATACTAGCATGAAAAAGTGTGTCTGTATGCCACCAGAGAGATGTCATGATGACAGGGATGCCTGAGAGTGTATACATACTAGCATGAAGAAGTGTGTTTGTATGATACAAGAGGGATGTCATGATGACAGGGATGCCTGAGAGTGTATACTTACTAGCATGAAGAAGTGTGTCTGTATGGTACGAGAGGGATGTCATGATGACAGGGATGCCTGAGAGTGTTTACTTACTAGCATGAAGAAGTGTGTCTGTATGGTACGAGAGGATGTCATGATGACAGGGATGCCTGAGAGTGTATACATACTAGCATGAAGAAGTGTGTCTGTATGATACGAGAGGGATGTCATGATGACAGGGATGCCTGAGAGTGTATACATACTAGCATGAAGAAGTGTGTCTGTATGATACGAGAGGGATGTCATGATGACAGGGTTGCCTGAGAGTGTATACTTACTAGCATGAAGAAGTGTGTCTGTATGATACGAGAGGGATGTCATGATGACAGGGATGCCTGAGAGTGTATACATACTAGCATGAAGAAGTGTGTCTGTATGGTATGAGAGGGATGTCATGATGACAGGGATGCCTGAGAGTGTATACATACTAGCATGAAGAAGTGTGTCTGTATGATACGAGAGGGATGTCATGATGACAGAGATGCCTGAGAGTGTATACATACTAGCATGAAGAAGTGTGTCTGTATGGTATGAGAGGGATGTCATGATGACAGGGATGCCTGAGAGTGTATACTTACTAGCATGAAGAAGTGTGTCTGTATGGTACGAGAGGGATGTCATGATGACAGGGATGCCTGAGAGTGTATACATAATAGCATGAAGAAGTGTGTCTGTATGGTACGAGAGGGATGTCATGATGACAGGGATGCCTGAGAGTGTATACATACTAGCATGAAGAAGTGTGTCTGTATGGTATGAGAGTGATGTCATGATGACAGGGTTGCCTGAGAGAGTATACTTACTAGCATGAAGAAGTGTGTCTGTATGGGACCAGAGAGATGTCATGTTGACAGGGATGCCTGAGAGTGTATACTTACTAGCATGAAGAAGTGTGTCTGTATGGGACCAGAAAGATGTCATGATGACAGGGATGCCTGAGAGTGGATACATACTAGCATGAAGAAGTGTGTCTGTATGATACGAGAGGGATGTCATGATGACAGGATGTCATGATGACAGGGATGCCTGAGAGTGTATACATACTAGCATGAAGAAGTGTGTCTGTATGGTATGAGAGTGATGTCATGATGACAGGGATGCCTGAGAGTGTATACATACTAGCATGAAGAAGTGTGTCTGTATGGTACCAGAGAGATGTCATGATGACAGGGATTCCGGGTAGTGTATACATACTAGCATGAAGAAGTGTGTCTGTATGGGATCAAAGAGATATCATAATGACAGAGATGCCTGATAGTGTTTACATACTAGCATGGAGAAGTTTGTCTGTATGGGACCATAGAGATGTCATAATGACAGGGATGCCTGATAGTTTTTACATACTAGCATGAAGAAGTATGTTTATGGGACCAGAGAAATGTCATAATGACAGGGATTCCTGATAGTTTATACGTATTAGCATGGAGAAGTATGTTTATGGGACAAGAAATGTCATAATGACAGGGATGTCTGATAGTTTATACGTATTAGCATGGAGAAGTATGTTTATGGGACAAGAAATGTCATAATGACAGGGATTCCTGATAGTGTATACATATTAGCATGGAGAAATATGTTTTTGGGACAAGAAATGTCATAATGACAGGGATTCCTGATAGTGTACAAATACTAGCATGAAGAAGTGTGTCTGTGTGGGACCAGAGAGATGTCACAATGACATGGATGCCTGAAAATGTATACATAATACAATGAAGAAGTATGTTAATGGGACTAGAGAGATGTCATAATAACAGAGATGCCTGATAGTGTATATCTGCTAGCATGAGGAAATGTGTTTGTATGGGACCAGAGGGTTGTCGCATTGACAGGGATGCCTGATAGTGTATACCTGCTCACATGAGGAAATGTGTTTGTATGGGACCAGAGGTTTGTCACAATGACAGGGATGCCTGATAGTGTATTCATACTAGCATGAAGAAGTGTGTCTGTATGGGACAAGAGAGATTTCATAATAACAGAGATGCCTGATAGTTTATTCATACTAGCATGAAGAAATGTATCTGTATGGGACCAGAGAGATGTCACAATGACAGGGTTATATGCTAGTGTATACATACTACTATGAAGAGGTATGTCCATGGCACAAGAGAGATGTCATAATAACAGGGATTTCTGATAGTGTATACATACTAACATGAAGAAGTATGTCTGTATGGAACCAGAGAGATGTCACAATGGCAGAGATGCCTGAAAGTGTATAGATACTACAATGAAGAAGTGTGTCTATGGGATCAAAGAAATGTCACAATCACAGAGATGCCTGATGGTGTGTTCATACTAACATGAAGAAGTATGTCTGTATGGGACCAGAGAGATGTCACAATGACAGAGATGCCTGATAGTGTATACAAACTTGCATGAAGAATCAGTTATTCTTTGTTTATTTTAATATAGGAATTGACTGAATGATTTCAGTATTAATCTGTTGCGGTAAATATTTTACCAATATCAAATCTCTTGATTTTGCTCAAGTATGTTCAATGATTTATACATGCCACTGTTCACAGTGCGGATGGGGGTGGAAATAAGAGGACTGCAACATGAAAAGACATGCCTTTTGTTTTGAGTGCACAGATTAGCATATTAATAGCAGTTCTGTAACAAAACAATAGGTTGTGCTGCTCCAAACAGCCATCGTTAATACAATGAAATATAGAATATACAGCATTTCATATTTTCTTGTAGTTGCAAATGATCAGTTTAATCTATTCATTTGTCCAACTGTAGTCTATCTGTGGAAGTTCAATTTATATGAAATCAAGCAATGTGACTTGTTGGTTAGTGATAAACTAGATTAACTTTATTGTTAATGTAATTGAAATAGAGCTGCTTCTATGATTTTACCAACAGTTTGTTTGACTGAACAAAACCCATCAAATTACCATAAGTTGAGAAAGCAAGCATGTATAATTTTCACATAAACTAACCAGTGCTTTATGTTACAGTTCAGTTATGACAGAGATGTCTGCGTGTGTGTGCACTACTGCTGCTGGCTTCCTCTGACAATAAACAATGTATGAAAGCTGTGTAGTTGATAATAGATAACACATGGGGGGGGGGGGAGGGGAGAGTTGCCTGCCCACCAGGAGGTTCATATTGCTAACTGATGGTCATTTATAGTGTAGGGGTGGAATTATATTAATTTTGTTTTATGGAACTATTTGTGGTAGCTGATATAATCCAGGTATGTGGTTGTGGTATATTTCATTGTTGTGTATACTGTAATTATGTCATTAATATGATAGTGAAGTTGTTTCATCTGTTACAGTTATTCATTAAGTGCCTTAGGAGTAATGAAATGTTAATTGATTTTTGTTCTGGGTTGACCTTCATTTGAATTGATTGATTTGTTGATTGATTGATTGATTAATTGATTGATTGATTGATTAATATTTAGCGTCAATTTATGCCATCAATGCCTAACAGATGATCAGTTAACCTAACCACTGTTTCCTGGGATCCTGAAAGGTTAACCAGTACTCAAGCACAGCCATTTCTGCAAGTAACTGATAACTTTCCCACTTGAATCAGATTTACCGTTTAGATTTTTTTTACATGCTACTATTCCTTTCTTTTTTCACTTCAAACAATTTCAAGTTTCAAGTTTTATTAGCAATGCCTTTGGCATGATTTACAAAATATTATAACATGAGATATGACAAAGATAGCCATGAATACAAAATTACAAAATAATACAAACTAAGTATATAGAATAGTATAAACAACAATCATTATTTTTATGAAGTAATTAAATCCTTCAAAATTGCTTTATGAAAATCGAAGGTTTCTTTAATAAATTTAGAGACTTTATACAACAAGTGTTTATTATTGGCAGCCATAATAGAATTAAATTCATTACGTGAAGGTCATGCTTCATGGCCTAAGAACATAATTATTGTTCAATGCTATTAACGACATTGTCTATTTTGGACAATAACACAGACACTGCTCAGACAGGTAGGAACAATGTATCAGTCTATGAACGACATTATCTAATTTGGACAATTACACAGACACTGCTCAGATAGGTGGGAACAATGTATCAGTCTATTAACGACATTGTCTGTTTTGGACAATAACACAAACATTGCTCAGACAGGTGGGAACAATGTATTAGTCTATTAATGACATTTTCTGTTCTGTGGACCATAACACAGACACTGCTCAGACAGGTGGGAACAATGTATCAGTCTATGTATGACATTGTTTTGGACAATAACACAGAACCTGCTCAGACAGGTGGAAAACAATGTATCAGTCTATGAATGACATTGTCTGTTTTGTGGACCATAACACAGACACTGCTCAGACAGGTGGGAACAATGTATCAGTCTATGAACGACATTTTTTTTCGACAATAACACAAATCTGCTCAGACAGGTGGGAACAATGTATCAGTCTATGAATGACATTGTCTGTTTTGTGGACAATAACACAGACACTGCTCAGACAGGTGGGAACAATGTATCAGTCTATGAATGACATTGTCTGTTTTGTGGACCATAACACAGACACTGCTCAGACAGGTGGAAACAATGTATTTGTCTATGAACGACATTGTCTGTTTTGTGGATAATAACACAGACACTGCTCAGATAGGTGGGAACAATGTATCAGTCTATGAATGATAATGTCTGTTTTGTGGATAATAACACAGACACTGCTCAGACAGGTGGGAACAATGTATCAGTCTGTGAATGACATTGTCTGTTTTGTGGACAATAACACAGACACTGCTCAGACGGGTGGGAACAATGTATCAGTCTATGAATAACACTGTCTGTATTGTGGACCATCACACAAACACTGCTCAGACAGGTGGGAACAATGTATCAGTCTATGAACGACATTGTCTGTTTTGGACAATAACACAGACACTGCTCAGATAAGTGGGAACAATGTATCAGTCTATGAACGACAGTGTCTGTTTTGGAAAATAGCACAAACACTGCTCAGACAGGTGGGAACAATGTATCAGTCTATTAATGACATTGTCTGTTTTGTTGACCATAACACAGACACTGCTAAGACAGGCTGGAACAATGTATCAGTCTATGAACGACATTGTTTGGACAATAACACAGAATCTTCTTAGACAGGTGGGAACAATGTATCAGTCTATGAATGACATTGTCTTTTTTTATGGACCATAACACAGACACTGCTCAGACAGGTGGGAACAATGTATCAGTCTATGAATTACAGTGTCTGTTTTGTGGATAGTAACACAGACACTGCTCAGACAGGTGGGAACAATGTATCAGCCTATGAATGACATTGTCTGTTTTGTGGATAATAACACAGACACTGCTCAGACAGGTGGGAACAATGTATCAGTCTGTGAATGACATTGTCTGTTTTGTGGACAATAACACAGACACTGCTCAGACAGATGGGAACAATGTATCAGTCTATGAATGACATTGTCTGTTTTGTGGACCATAACACAGACACTGCTCAGACAGGTGGGAACAATGTATCAGTCTGTGAATGACATTGTCTGTTTTGTGGACAATAACACAGACACTGCTCAGACAGATGGGAACAATGTATCAGTCTATAATTGACATTGTATGTTTTGTGGACCATAACACAAACACTGCTCAGACAGGTGGGAACAATGTATCAGTCTGTGAATGACATTGTCTGTTTTGTGGACAATAACACAGAACCTGCTCAGACAGGTGGAAAACAATGTATCAGTCTATGAATGATAATGTCTGTTTTGTGGACAATAACACAGACACTGCTCAGACAGGTGAGAACAATGTATCAGTCTGTGAATGACATTGTCTGTTTTGTGGACAATAACACAGACACTGCTCAGACAGATGGGAACAATGTATCAGTCTGTGAATGACATTGTCTGTTTTGTGGACAATAACACAGACACTGCTCAGACAGATGGGAACAATGTATCAGTCTATGAATGACATTGTCTGTTTTGTGGACCATAACACAAACACTGCTCAGACAGGTGGGAACAATGCATCAGTCTATGAATGACATTGTCTGTTTTGTGGACAATAACACAGACACTGCTCAGACAATGTATCAGTCTATTAACGACATTGTCTGTTTTGGACAGTAACATGAAGATGTTTCCCACAATTAGAATGGAGGAAATTGTATTTTTAAATTATTTAATTTTCTATAACTTATAAATAAACTGGTAAAGAATTAAACACAAATATTTGAAGTAATATAATCAAACATTTTATTTGATGGATTCAACCGTGTTCAAAATGAAACATTTCACATATTTCACTGCTTGACAATGGTGAACTGTTACACAATTACCTTACATATTAATCAATAGTAATAATTAAGTTATTTACTACTGATAAAAACCGCCACTCCCTGGCCAAAAGGCAAAAGAAAACAATACACATATGCATTATTATTTATCCGAACAGTGTTTTAAAACTACACAAAACACGGATATTACCTATCAGATATTTTATTGAGAATCTTAAATGATTGACAACTCTTCATAATGTTGGAAATTTTTTATTGTCCCCATCTAAAATTAAAACATGTAAGGCAAATAGTAACATAGTAACATAACCAAGTCAATGTAATCAATATAATTATCATAATCACATTAATTTGAAAGTTATTTATAATACAGTACTGTCGCTTTTCATATAAAAAGAGATTCAGTGTATATTTATATAAGACGAACTAAACTAGGTATATACCCAAATGAATATTATGTTTCTCATTACAATCTTTAACAAATTACTAAAACAAAATTCAAATATATATTGTTTCATAATTATATGCTGACAAACTTTTTCTCACTTCTTTATTAAATACCAGTAAAATTTAAGTTTAAGATAATGCTATCAGCTGGTCACGAGTCAACTGTCCCACTTATTCAAAACTCTATACATTTCATAGCAACATATTATCCTGACTTCTAATTATTGTTGAACAACTGTTACTTTTATACTTAAATAAGTGGTTTCTTAATTGGGACATTGTAGTGGTTATTTGTTTAACTGTCTTTACTTTTTGTCTTCTACAGATAACGACAAATAATTCTAATATGCATCAGACTGCTAATCACCCAATACTTGTATTTTATCAGTCTAAATGTTTGATCTAAATGCTAGTGTTGCAAAACCACGTCTGAAGGAATGTTAGGATCCAATCCACTTTTTCATGAACAAATTATAAGTGATTGGCTTTCTGTTAGTTAACAAGAAGAGTGGGGAGTCCCCATCTGATTTGACCATTTTGCACATACTGTAAAATACCTGGACATAATATGAAACCTTTTGAATAAATCAATGGTGTAGGCAAACTTTCCTTTCTAAATAGTTTTGGTCTAATACATAGACACCAGTTATTCAACTTCAAATGGTTCTACATTATTTCACAATAAAAATTTCTTTTCAAGCAAATCTTTTTTAGTTGTAGGAACAAGATTGGATTTTCTTGCCAAAATAAAAAATGCAAAATGAAAAAGACACCAATAAACACCGGTATATTATCTTTTCCCCTGAATTCTAAACAGCAACGTATTTTTTCTTAAAATTTCTGGAATTATTGGACTGGTTTGTTTTTAGCTCACTTGAGCAAAGCTCCGGGTGAGCTATTCTGATTGCCTGTCCATGAACTTTTTCTTGTGTGCACTTCTTACACAATATTACATAACCATGATATCTCAGACAAGTTCCTAAATTGGCCAAATCGGATTATTAATGTCAGAGTTGAAGCCCTTGAAACATAAAAAAAAATGCAATATTTGACATTGTGTGCACTCGAGCACCCTCTTTACTTGTCTTTTTGGAAAAAACGAAGAGCTATTGTCATGACCCTGATGGCATCATCATCACCATTGGCGTCGTTGTAGTTGTCATCTGCTTGTTAAAGTTTTATGTTTAGCTCAGCTTTTTCTCTGTTTCTGAACAAACAATTCATGTTATGGTGACTAAACTTTATTAACACATTCATATCATGTTATACAAACAATGTATATAGCTAACTTACCTAAATTTACATACTTTGGGCTCTAAAACCTTAGGTTAAAGTTTGTTGTTTAGCTCAGGTTTTGTTAAAGTTTTATGTTTAGCTCAGCTTTTTCTCTGTTTCTGAACAAACTACTCATGTTTTGGTGACTAAACTTCATAAACACATTTATATTATGTTGTAGAAACAATGTTTATAGCTAACTTACCTATTAAATTTCCATACTTTGGGCTTTTTTAAAACCTCAGGTCAAAGTTTTTAGTTTAGCTTGGGTTTGATTTTTTTTTTTTAAATCAGTTTTATTTTTCAGTAAAACTATTTATTCTATAAGCTGATCATTATAAAATGAAAAAGAATTACATCACTGACTTTGACCTATTTAATGGACTTTCCTGCCTGAACCGAACCAATTTGTATTCATTCAAATATTCTGCCCCATTTAAACTTTGTTACCGACCCAAAGACCCCTACACCTACCCCCCATCCCCGCCCAATTTTTTTTTTTAAATTTGTTTTGTATTAATTTTAAAAACTCTGCCCTATTTGAACTTTGTGACCAACCCATAGACCATCACCACTACCCCTAACACTACCCCCCACACCCATTCCCATCCCCGCCCATTTTTTTTTTTTTTTTAAATCAATTTTATTGTTCAGTGATACTATTAATTCTGTAAGCTGATCACCATCAACTAAAAAAAGTTAACATCACTGACCTTGACCTATTTAGTGGAATTTCCTGCCCGACCCCAACCAAATCCCCACCCTGCTGCCCATTTTTTTTTTTTTTTTTTTTTTTAGCTTTGTTTTGTTTGAAATCAAATACTCTGTCCCTTTTCAACTTTGTTACCCAAAGACCCCCACCCCGAAACCACCACCCCGCATTCCCACCAATTTGTTTTTTAAAATTTTTATGTATTAAATCAAATACTCTGCCCTATTTCAACATTGTGACTGACCCAAAGACCCTACCCCCAACACCCATTCCCATCCCGTACCCATTTTTTTTTTTTTTTTTTTTTTGTTTTGTATTAAATCAAATACTCTGCCCCATTTCAATTTTTATTACTGACCCAAAGACCCTCACCCCTACCAGCCTCCCACCCCATCCCCGCCCATTTTATGCTTTCCAAAGGGAGGAAACATATAGTCACCGCTTTGTCCGTGCGTCCGTCCGTCGGGCCATCCGTCCGTGTGTCCCCAATTCTTGTCCAGACTATTTCTCTACAACCTCTGGTTGGAATTTTATAAAACTTGCTAGGATGCATCATTACCAAGTGCAGATGCGCTTATTGTCTTTGTGTTCCAGTTCAATGATTTTTCACAGAGTTATGGCCCTTTGATTTTGTTTGTGACCAAATTCTTGTCTGGGCTATTTCTCTACAACCTCAGGTTGGAATTTTATAAAACTTGCTAGGATGCATCATTACCAAGTGCAGATTGCGCTTATTGTCTTTGTGTTCCAGTTCAATGATTTTTCACAGAGTTATGGCCCTTTGATTCTATTTGTGACCAATTCTTATCCAGGCTATTTCTCTACAACCTCAGGTTGGAATTTTATGAAACTTGCTAGGATGCATCATTATCAAATGCAGATGTGCAAACTGTCTTCCTGTTCCAGTTCAATGATTTTTCACAGAGTTATGGCCTTTTGATTCTATTTGTGACCAAATTCTTGTCCGCACTTTATCTCTACAATGCCATGTTGGAATTTTATGAAACTTGCTAGGATGCATCATTACCAAATGCAGATGTGCATATTGTCTATGTATTCCAGTTCTGTGATTTTTCACGGAGTAGTGGCCCTTTGATTGAGTCTGTGACCAAATTATTGTCCATGCTATTTCTCTACAACCCCATGTTTGAATTTTGTTAAACATGCAAGGATGCATCATTACCAAGTGCAAATGCGCATATTGTCTATGTGTTCCGTTCTATGTTTTTTCACAGAGTTATGGCCCTTTGATTGAGTCTATGACCAAATTATTGTCCACGCTATTTCCCTACAACCCCTTTTTGGAATTTTGTGAAACTTAATACGATGCATCATTACCAAGTGCAGATATGCATATTGTCTTTGTGTTCCGGTTCGATGATTTTTAACGGAGTTATGGCCCTTTGATTCTGTCTGTGACCAAATTCTTGTCCGTGCTATTTCTCTATAACCCAATGTTGGATTTTTATGAAACTTGTTAGGATGCATCACTACCAAGTGGACATGGGCATAATATCTTTGTGTTCCTGTTCGATGATTTTTCACGGAGTAATAGCCCTTTAATTGAGTCTGTGACCAAATTCTTGTCCGCACTATATCTCTACAACCTCAAGTTGGAATTTTATGAAACTTGCTAGGATGCATCATAATCAAGTACAGATGCGCATTTTGTCTTTATCTTTTGGTTTGATGATTTTTCATGGAGTTATGGCCCTTTGATTTTGTCTGTGACCAAATTCTTGTGCACACTATTTCTCTACAACTCCATGTTGAAATTTTATGAAACTTGCTAGGATGCATCACTACCAAGTGGACGTGGGCAAAATATCTTTGTGTTCCTGTTCGATGATTTTTCACAGAGTTATGGCCCTTTGATTGAATCTGTGACCAAATTCTTGTCCGCACTATTTCTCTACAACCTCAGGTTGGAATTTTATGCAACTTGCTAGGATGCATCATAACCAAGTGCAGATGCGCATATTGTCTTTATCTTTTGGTTTGATGATTTTTCATGAAGTTATGGCCCTTTGATTTTGTCTGTGACCAAATTCTTGTGCATGCTATTTCTCTACAACCCCATGTTGAAATTTTATGAAACTTGCTAGGATGCATCACTACCAAGTCTAAATGTGCATATTGTCTTTGTGTTCAGGTTCGATGATTTTCACAGAGTTATGGCCCTTTCATTGAGTCTGTGACCAAATTATTATCCTGTGCTATTTCTTTACAACCTCAGGTTGGAATTTTATGAAATTTGCTATGTTTGGGTTCCAGTTCAATGATTTTTCAAGGTGTTGTGGCCCTTTCATTCTGTCTGTGACCAAACTCTTCTTTGCTCTAATTCTCTACAACCTCTGGTTGGAATTTTATGAAACTTGCTAGGATGCATGATTACCAAGTGAAGATGTGCATATTGTCTTCATGACGCTATTTTGCTACAACCTCTGGTTTTGATTTTTTAAAACTAACTAGAATATGCACACATTGTCATTTTGTTTTGGTTCAATGATTTCCGAATGAGTTCTGTCAAGTGCGGAGCCACATATTGTTCCTGCTATGCAGTTTGGTATTTTTCAACCAAGTAGCCATCAGCACTAAGGGAATATGGTACAGAATCAAACACTCACTTTGGGGAGCATCCATCGGTTCCACCGATATTTTCTTGTTTATTTTTATTTTTTTTAATTTTGATTTGTATTAAATCAAATACTCAGTCCGATTTCAACTTTGTTACTGACCCCAAGACCCTCACCCCTCCCCACCCCCACCCAAACTAATCCCTGCCCATTTTCTTTTTTTGTTTTTTATTTTGTTTTGTATTAAATCAAATACTCTGCCCATTTCAACTTTGTGACCGACCCGAAGACCCGCATCCCCTACCCCCATCCCCACACCCATCCCCATCCCCGCCAATTTATTTTTATTTTTTTTAAATCAATTTCATCTTTCAGTTAAAAAAAGTTGACATCACTGACCTTTACCTATTAATTGGAATTTCCTTCTTTTTTTTTTTAAAATTTGTTTTGTATTAATTAAATCAAATACTCTGCCCAATTTCATCTTTGTTATCCAAACACACCCACCCCTACACCATCACCCCCCCCCCCCCCCACCCCCACCTCCACCCCCCCCCCCCCCCCATTTTTTAAAAAAAATTGTATTAAATCAAATTCTCTACCCTATTTCAACTTTGTGACTGACCCAAAGACCCTACCTCTACCCCTACCCCTATCCCCCATACCCATCTCCATCCCCGCCATTATTTTTTTGTAATTTTTTTGTATTTAATCAAATATTCTTCCCCATTTCAACTTTGTTCAACCCTACCAGCTCCCCCCCACCCAGCCTCGCCCATTTTTATTTTATTTTTTTTTATTTTGTTTGACCTCAAAACCCTCAACCCTACCCCACACCCCACACCCCACCACCAAGTAGTCCCTGCCCATTTTTTTTTTTTTTTTAAATTGTTATGTATTAAATCAAATACTCTGCCCCATTTCAACTTTGTTACTGACCCAAAGACCCTCAACCCTACCAGCTCCACCCCACCCAGCCCCGCCCATTTTTTATTTTTATTTTTTTTATTTTGTTTCTTATTAAATTAAATACTCTGCCCCATTTCAACTTTATTACGGACCTCAAGACCCTCGACCCTACCCCACACCCCACCCCCCACTAGTCCCTGCCCATTTTTTTTTTGTTTTTTTAATTTTTTTTTGTATTGAATCAAATACTCTGCCCCATTTCAACTTTGTTACCAACCCAAAGACCCTCATCCCTACACCCACCCCCCTCCCCACCCATTTTACTATTAATTCTGTAAGCTGATCACCATCAACTAAAAATAAGTGTACATCACTGACCTTGACCTATTTAGTGGACTTTCCAGCCCGAGCCCAACCAAGACCCCCACCCTACTGCCCATTTCATTTTTTTTTTTAAATTGTTATGTATTAAATCAAATACTCTGCCCCATTTATACTTTGTTACTGACCCAAAGACCCCTACCCCTACCCCTACCCCCATCTCTGCCAATTTTTTTTTTTTTAAATTTGTTTTTATTAATAAAAGAACTTTGCCCTATTTTAACTTTGCGACTGACCTAAAGACCCTCACCCCTTCCCCTTCCCCTTCCCCTTCCCCTTCCCCTTCCCCTTCCCCTACCCCTACCCCTACCCCCACACCCATCCCTTCCCATTTTTTTTTTTTTTTAATTTTGTTTTGTATTAAATCAAATTATAACTCTGCCCCATTTCAACTTTGTTACCGACCCCAAGACCCTCAACCCTATCTCCCCCCCTCTCCTCCAGCCCCAATCCTGCCCATTTTTTTTTTTTAATTTTGTTTTGTATTAAATCAAAAACTCTGCCCCATTTCAACTTGGTTACCAACTGAAAGACCCTCACCTCTTAAACTAAACAGCTTTGTTTATTAAACTTTGGCACTTACACCCCACATCCACATTTTAAAAAAAAATGTATTAAATTTAATACATTTCAGCTTAAGTACTGGCTAGCTAGCCTTAGCCAGATAAAGACATAGTGTATATTCTGCCCTAATAGTCCTACTTGCACATACATGTACATGTATCTACTATTTTGCTAATATGAATGATGCTTACATTCATACAGATATATATTTTTCTGATGGTACATTATGATATACTGTTCTGTGATCGACAAGGCTAGAAAAGTCAAGTTGATGCTGTTCTTTGACAACTCTATTTTTTTTGGTGATTTTTTTAAATCTGTTTTATTATTTTTGGTTATAGTAATGATTTTTTAAACTAACGCCCATTATGTTTAAAAAGTTTACTTCACTGACTTTGACCTATGCAATAGATTGGGCGAAAAAACGAGCGTCTGCACCCGCTTGCAGTGCTCTTGTTTTTCATTTGATCCTCATCAAACTTACACAGTTATTATTTATCCAAAAATAACGCTAAATATTCAATCAGTTAATCAATTATCCATAATATCTGGGACAAGTTCTTGAACTAGACAAATTGGGTAGTAAATGTCTGAGTAAATATGGACCTTGAATCATCAAAAAGTGCATTATTTGACCTTGTGCATATTCTAGTACTCACAACTTTCACTTGATGTCAACCAAACTTACGTAGTATTTTTATAACTATAATATTTTGGACGAGTTCTTGAACTGGTCAAATCGGATAACTATTGTCACAGTTATGGCCTATGAGTCATCAAAAATGCGTTATTTGGTGTTGTATACACTCTAGCATGTGCAGTTATAATTTGATCATTGTTAAACTAACACAGTAGTTATTGTATTGAAATGACCAAGGGCTGACTACTCACAAGGGTAGAATACAAGTATACTCAAAATAAAATTTACACAATTTTATTTTTACATGAATAAAATTATGAATATACAATTATACAATATATACAAATTAAAGCAAATTACTCAGCAACAAAAAAAATACCACTGATTTTAAGATGTCCTATGATTAAATTAACACTTTTTTAATCACAAGTTCTTTCTCCTACACGTTCCATGTATTTGTACCGTGAACAAACTGCTTACATTATATGAATGTTATAAATGTTTTTAAAATACACTTATATTGTATTAAAGATACTACTACTACCGCCTCCGGATAATCATATATTTAGCGTCAATCGTCCCCTGTGGCGATGGCTATATAAACAGGATTATCTTCCAAGAACTCTGTACTCAGTTATCTGGCTTTACATCTCCTCGTACCAACTATACTTCGACTATACTCCGATGCCAGGATTGTCAAGTCATCCATATTATGATTATGTGGGTTGCTGTCCTTAATACGGTACTACCACCAGCTGACTTCCTGTCACATCTATACGTCGTAAATGTAGCAGACACATGTCTCGCGTATGTCTAAAAATGGCTGTAATATAGGTATTAAATGCAATACATTACAGTAATAGAACTATTGAGTAATAGTAGTATTACAATATAATGTAAGCAATAACGACTATACATGACTAATCTATATTGTTAAATTATTTTATAAGTAATAGAACTATTAAGTATTACCGGTAGTAGTATTACAACATGATATAAGCAATGGTGACTAGACATTACCCATATATATATTGCAAAATTATATTATACATTATAGAACTATTGAGTAATAGTAGTATTACAACATGATGTAAGCAATACTGACTATACATTACCCATATATATATATATATACTGTAAAATTATTTTATGCATTATAGAACTATTGAGTAATAGTAGTATTACAACATGATGAAAGCAATACTGACTAGACATTACCAATATATATACTGTAAAATTATTTTATAAGTAATAGAACTATTGAGTAATAGTAGTATTACAACATGATGTAAGCAATACTGACTAGACATTACACATATATATATACTATAAAATTATTTGATGCATTATAGAACTATTGAGTAATAGTAGTATTACAACATGATGTAAGCAATACTGACTAAACATTACCCATATATGTATACTGTAAAATTATTTTATGCATTATAGAACTATTGAGTAATAGTAGTATTACAACATGATGTAAGCAATACTGACTAGACATTACCAATATAATTATATACTGTAAAATTATTTTATAAGTAATAGAACTATTGAGTAATAGTAGTATTACAACATGATGTAAGCAATACTGACTAGACATTAACTATATATATATACTATAAAATTAATTTATGCATTATAGAACTATTGAGTAATAGTAGTATTACAACATGATGTAAGCAATACTGGCTAGATATTACCCATATACCGGTAAATTGTAAAATCATTTTATAAGTAATAGAACTATTGAGCAATAGTAGTATTACAACATGATGTAAGCAGTACTGACTAGATATCACTTATATATATTGTAAAATTAATTAATGAGAACCATACATTGTATATATATTGTTAAATAATTTTATAAGTAATAGGAGTATAACAACACGATGTTAGCAGTTTATTTTAAATTGTATAATTATTTTATTAGTGATGAAACTATTACGTAATAGTAGTATAAGCAATACTGTCATGACTTATTTTGTATCCCACTCACAAACTGAGGCCATTTTGTACCCACACACAAACTGAGACCATTTTGTACCCAACACACAGACTGAGACCATTTTGTACCCACACGCAGATTGAGGCCATTTTGTACCCACACGCAGACTGAGTCCATTTTGTACCCACACATAGATTGAGTCCATTTTGTACCCACACACAGATTGAGTCCATTTTGTACCTACACACAGACTGAGTCCATTTTGTACCCACACATAGACTGAGCTCATTTTGTACCCACACACAGATTGAGGCCATTTTGTACCCACACACAGACTGAGTCCATTTTGTACCCACACATAGACTGAGTCCATTTTGTACCCAAACACAGATTGAGGCCATTGTGTACCCACACACAGATTGAGGCCATTTTGTACCCAACACACGGACTGAGTCCATTTTGTACCCCACACATAGACAGAGTCCATTTTGTACCCACACACAGATTGAGGCCATTTAGTACCCAACACACGGACTGAGTCCATTTTGTACCCCACACATAGACAGAGACCATTTTGTACCCCGGACAAAGACTGAGCCCATTTTGTACCCACACACAGATTAAGGCCATTTTGTACCCACACACAGATTGAGGCCATTTTGTACCCACACACAGACTGAGTCCATTTTGTACCCACACACAGACTGAGACCATTTTGTACCCACACACAGACTGAGTCCATTTTGTACCCACACACAGACAGACCATTTTGTACCCACACACAGATTGAGGCCATTTTGTATCCCACACAAAAACTGAGACCATTTTGTACGCCACACATAGACTGAGTCCATTTTGTACCCAACACATAGACTGAGTCCATTTTTTACCCCACACATAGACAGAGACCATTTTGTACCCCGTACAAAGACTGAGACCATTTTGTACCCCACACATAGACTGAGTCCATTTTGTACCCCACAAACAGACGGGGTCCATTTTGTAGCCACACACAGATTAAGACCATTTTGTACCCCACACATAGACTGAGTCCATTTTGTACCCACACACAGATTGAGATCATTTTGTACCCCACACATAGACTGAGTCCATTTTGTACCCACACACAGATTGAGATCTTCTAATAACCCACACATAGATTGAGTCCATTTTGTACCCACACACAGATTGAGACCATTTTGTACCCCACACATAGACTGAGTCCATTTTGTACCCACACACAGATTGAGACCATTTTTTACCCACACACAGACTGAGTTTATTTTGTACCCACACACAGACCGAGTCCATTTTGTACCCACACACAGACCGTGTTCATTTTGTACCCACACACAGATTGAGGCCATTTTGTACCCACACACAGACTGAGTCCATTTTGTACCCACACATAGACTGAGTCCATTTTGTACCCACACACAGATTGAGGCCATTTTGTACCCACACACAGATTGAGGCCGTTTTGTACCCAACACACGGACTGAGTCCATTTTGTACCCCACACATAGACAGAGTCCATTTTGTACCCACACACAGATTGAGGCCATTTTGTACCCAACACATGAACTGAGTCTATTTTGTACCCCACACATAGACAGAGACCATTTTGTACCCCGGACAAAGACTGAGCCCATTTTGTACCCACACACAGATTAAGGCCATTTTGTACCCACACACAGATTGAGGCCATTTTGTACCCACACACAGACTGAGTCCATTTTGTACCCACACACAGACTGAGACCATTTTGTACCCACACACAGACTGAGTCCATTTTGTACCCACACACAGACAGACCATTTTGTACCCACACACAGATTGAGGCCATTTTGTATCCCACACAAAAACTGAGACCATTTTGTATGCCACACATAGACTGAGTCCATTTTGTACCCAACACATAGACTGAGTCCATTTTTTACCCCACACATAGACAGAGACCATTTTGTACCCCGTACAAAGACTGAGACCATTTTGTACCCCACACATAGACTGAGTCCATTTTGTACCCCACAAACAGACGGGGTCCATTTTGTAGCCATACACAGATTAAGACCATTTTGTACCCCACACATAGACTGAGTCCATTTTGTACCCACACACAGATTGAGATCATTTTGTACCCCACACATAGACTGAGTCCATTTTGTACCCACACTCAGATTGAGATCTTCTAATAACCCACACATAGATTGAGTCCATTTTGTACCCACACACAGATTGAGACCATTTTGTACCCCACACATTGACTGAGTCCATTTTGTACCCACACACAGACTGAGACCATTTTGTACCCACACACAGACTGAGTCCATTTTGTACCCACACACAGACCGAGTCCATTTTGTACCCACACACAGATTGAGACCAATTTGTACCCACACACAGATTGAGACCATTTTGTACCCACACTTAGACTGAGTCCATTTTGTACCCACACACAGTTTGAGACCTTCTAGTAACCCACACATAGATTGAGTCCATTTTGTACCCACACACAGATTGAGACCATTTTGTACCCCACACACAGACCGAGTCCATTTTGTACCCACACATAGACTGAGTCCATTTTGTACCCACACACAGATTGAGACCTTCTAGTAACCCACACATAGATTGAGTCCATTTTATACCCACACACAGATTGAGACCATTTTGTACCCACACACAGACTGAGTTCATTTTGTACCCACACACAGACTGAGTCCAGTTTGTACCCCACACACAGACTGAGTCTATTTTGTACCCACACACAGATTAAGACCTTCTAGTAACCCACACATAGATTGAGTCCATTTTGTACTCACATACAGACTGAGTCCATTTTGTACCCACACACAGATTGAGACCTTCTAGTTACCCACACATAGATTGAGTCCATTTTGTAGCCACACACAGATTGAGACCATTTTGTACCCAACACACAGACTGAGTCCATTTTGTACCCACACACAGACGGAGTCTATTTTGTACCCACACACAGATTGAGTCCATTTTGTACCCCACACATTGACTGAATCCATTTTGTACCCACACACAGACGGAGTTCATTTTGTACCCACACACAGATTGAGTTCATTTTGTACCCACAAACAGGCTGAGTCCATTTTGTACCCACACACAGATTGAGACCATTTTTACCCACACATAGTGTAGCGTAATGAGAGTATACATATAAGTTCACAATTTAGTTGAGATTATAAATGTTTATGACAAGTTCAATCTAAATTTATTACAAGTCTAAATCAAAGTTACCACAAGCACAATTTCTAAAGTTACTGTAAGTTTAATTTCTAAAGTTATCACCATTACAAATTCCTAAAGTTGTTTCAGTTCTAAAAGTAATCACAAGTTTTTATTTCTTAGCTTAAATGTTCACGGTGCGCAGTTTTAATTTAGTTCTGTCTGTCCGTGACTAATGAGTTGTTTGATAAATAGAATAAGTGGGCGGTGGTACAAATTGCCGCATATTCTGCATTTTTTTATGCAAGCTTTTATTTTCCATTTCATTTTTATAAATCTGTATTGCTGCAGAAATCCAAATTATTCTTGCTGCAGAAATCCAAATTATTCTTGCTACAGAAATCCAAATTATTCTTATAAATCCATGTTGGATTCCTGACTTTGTTACTATAGCCCTTTACTCTATAGATACGCGTTTTCCCACATCAATCACAGAAGGCCATTGAAAACAGTGCAGGAAGAGTTCAGATTGCTCGTAACGAGTAATCTGAACTCTTCCTGCACTGTTTTCCACTCTGTCAGTTAATATAAACATAATTCACCCATTACTGATACTTGGTGAACTAATGCTTTCAATATTAGAGGTGTCCAAAGGTGTCTTTATGAAGTAAAGGGATAGACTGCGTCCATTTTTAGCCCACACACAGACTGAGTCCATTTTGTACCCCACACACAGATTGAAACAATTTGCACCCCATACACTGACTGAGCCCATTATTTTTTGTACCCACACATCCACCATTTTAGCATATTGAATTTAAACAATTTATATTAATTGTCACAGAACAGCAGTGAAGCCTGAATACATGTATCTTTCTATTTCTGTCTCTGTGTGTCAGTAACCTGTTAATATTATTCATATTTTGCCAATTTTGAAGAATACAAACCAAGTCTACTTAGAACAATATCATAATGATGTTTTTCAGCTATAAAAATATGATTCATGCTGATTTATAGATAAAGCACTTAGATTTACTGCCAAGATGATAGGTTAGATGTCAATCCCAAATTGTGCAGAGTACCCAGTAAGATGGTTTCTCTAGTATTTTATTGAGTTTATGTTTTCTAGTTGCTCTTACAGATATGCCCTTTGTCTTGATTTACAGCCCATTAATGCCTTGCTTAGTTTCTGCCTATTAAGAATATTTTCTGATAAAAAATATGCTCCACAATTTCAAGAAATCTGGTTGTTATATGATGAAAGAGGAAAGAATTTATTGGTCATACATCACTGCTGTCTTTTATATTACCAATAATCACACTCGGGGTGGGATGTGGGATTTGGGTTACACACCACTGTTTGTGTACTATTTGTATTATTTTATCTATTCTAGGATGTTTACTTGTATAGCTTAAGGGGTAGGTTAGATACTATGCAGTCAAGTGTTATGTAAATTTGTAATAATATGCCTTTTTGTATTGAAATAACTTAAATAGAAATTGAATTATACCTAAATGGGCAAGGTGACATGTCCAAGACATGGGCATATTGAATTAAAGGTGACATGTCTAAGACTTGGGCATATTGAGGCTATGTATTTCCTTATGTTACATTGTTGATTATGTCCACCCTTCCAAATGTATAGACTGATTTTCAAATAAATTTACAGAAGTGTTTAGCATGACAAAGTGTTGTATGAAATACCTTGGCAGCTACCTCAAATGGTTAATGTCATGTGTAGGAGTTTCCATATACATGTAGTCTGGACATCATAGTCAACTTACTTGTCCATAGTTTCCCTTGCATCAATTTTTTCTGTTTGTAAACAACTCTCAAAATATTGTCTAAACATTATAACCTATGTATATTACTGTTGTTTCTGTCTTTCTATTTGTTGGTCAGCCAGCAACCTGCAACGTGAACTGCTTCCATAGTTGGGATTTACTGTAAATTTAGTGATGCTGACTTAATTCAATGGCCGTGTACTTAGAAAAATTGCTATATTTACCATATTGTATTCTTGTGTATAACAAACCACTTGTGAGTGACTTGAAACTTTGCATACATAATCAACACCAAGAACAGAATGTGGATGCCATCCATTTTAATTCACTGCAGAGTTATTGCCCTTGAACTTGGTATAATAATAATAATAATAATAATAAAGTCTTTATTTAAAGAGAAAACACAGTTGGAATAATCTCCAATCTTCCCTGTGGTCCTCTATTATATACATGGTAACAAAGTAATAACAAAATATATACAACAAAGTTAAACAGCAGAATCAATACAGTTTGGAAACTTATCAACAAAGTGAATTATTTTTGTTGACATATTAAATTTGTAATGTATATTTCAATTGCAATGAATATTCATTGTTTATTTTACTAATTCAATAATATATTTCAAGGAAGGAAATAATAGTATTATAATGTAAAGTTTACACTTGAAAATGATGAGTTCACTACAAAATATATTTAGACAGTCATAATACATTCAATGATTATAAGAATCAACTGACTGCAATAAGGATACAAGTTTAATGTTTTGTAACACAATGAAAATTTATCTTTGTTGTGACAGGGGACTTTTATATTTAAATGTTATATAATATCTCTTAAATTCTTGAACTGATGAAGCATTTTTAACATGGTTTGGAAAGGAATTCCAGATTTTGGATCCAGAATATATAAGAGTTTTACGATATGTTTCTAACTTTGGTTTTGGTACATATAGAGAATTATTTGACTGTGAGCATAGATTTTTAGAATGTATATTTGGTGTTGGGGTAAAATTATTTTGCAAATACTCTTGGGCCAAGTTGTTGATGATCTTGAACATTAAAAAATAGCCTTTTTATATTCTACTCTTTCATGGAATTTCATCCATTTTAGATCATTAAATAATGTTTCAGATGGTGTATCAATGTCTTTATCAAGGATAAGTCTTGCAGCACATTTTTGAAATTTTAATACGTCGTCAGATAGGTCAGAGTTGCAATTTCCCCATATTGTACAGCAATAGTCTAGATGAGGAAGTATGTAAGAATTGTAAAATAATTTCCTAATAGGTATTGATAAATAGTATTTTATTCGGCCAAGTAAGTATAATAAGGAATTGCATTTTTTTTAGAGTGTTTTCAACTTGTTGAGTCCATGTTAGTGTGTTGTCAATTGTTACTCCCAGAAGTTTTTCACTACTTGTAAATTCAATAGCCTCATCTCCTATTTTTAAGTGCTTAGCTGATCTGAATAGTGGTTGCTTTGGATGAGAGGCTATAAACATTGCTTTGGTTTTTGAAGTATTTATGGTCATCAAATTATTATTACACCATTGTTGGACATTTATTAATTAATTATTAAGAGATTCAGTGATGTCTGATATTGAATTACCAGATAAAGTGATAGAGGAGTCATCAGCAAACATGTTCATTTTTGAATACTGAGTGCATAAGGGCATATTATTGATATAGATAATAAATAGAAGTGGGCCTAAAACAGATCCTTGAGGTACACCACATGTTACTGATTTACTTTCTGAAAGTGTACCAGATATTGAAACTTTTTGTGAACGTTCACATAAATAGGATTTAAACCAATTTTGTACATCTTTATGGAAATGGTATACATTTAGTTTTTCAAGCAGTAAACTATGATCAACCAGATCAAATGCTTTAGATAGGTCAAGAAATATTGTTCCAGCTATTCTGTTTTGATCAATAGCTGTGATCCAGTCATCAACCATCACTGTTAATGCTGTTTCACATGAATGATCAGATCTGAACCCTGATTGTCTTTCATGCAATAGATTATTTATTTAAAAAAGACCAAACACTATTACTAACATGTCTCTCAAGTATCTTAGACAGAATAGGAAGAATGGAAATTGGGCGATAGTTATTTTTGTCTTGTTTTAAACCTTTCTTAAAAACTGGTGTGATTTTGGCTAATTTAAACTGCTATGGGTATATTCATTTTGTTAAACTAAGGTTAAATATTTTTGTGACTGTTTAAGATATAACACTGGCACTTATTTTCAAGAATTTGGCAGATAGATCATCAAGTCCTGTAGACTTATTCTGTGATAGATCATGTAGTTGTACATAGTCTTCTGTAATTGTAATAAAACTAAACTTTTCGTTATTTCCAATATTAGCACTAACATAGTCTGTTAGTGCAGTATTTTCTTGATTTTGTTGTGGATTCAAGCATTTATACAAGGTTGGTAGTTTGGCAAAGTAGTCATTAAATGTATTAGCAGTAATTTCTGGATCTAAAATTGGGTTTCCTTCTTCATCATTTATTAAATGAGTTTGATGATTAGTCGTTTGGCTCGAGACATTTTTTAGGTTCTTCCATAACTGTTTGGGATTTTTTTTATTTTCATCTATTGTTTTTGAAAAGTAGGATGTTTTTGCTTCATGGATCATAGTCTTAATTAAATTTCTACTGAGTGTGTAATTTTCTGTGTCTCCTGTTTTTTTAAAATAGTCTCTAAGTTTCATGGATTCAGATATATCAATATTAAACCAGGCTGGCTGTTTGGGATGTTTGACACGCTTTTTCTTTTTAGGGACATGATTATTTAAAATGCTAATAAATATATCTAAAAAATATTGAAGTGCATCATCTGGGTCATCAAAAATATCTATAACAGACCATGGTTGATTTTGAAGCTCTTGAAGAAATGCTTCTTCATTAAAATGTTTCATGCATCTGTAGTTAATGATATTAGGTTTATTGCCTTTTTCTGGTTTCTGTATTAATTTCCGTGTCATGAATATTGGGTAATTGTCACTTATAGACAGTTTTGGAACACTAATTTCTATAACATTACTTTCTTTGTTAGTGTAGGCATGATCAATTAAAGAAGATGTGGAAGAGGTTACACGCGTTGGTGTCTCAACCATTTGTTTCAAATGAAAATTATCTATCACATTTAACCATCGCTGGCAAACATTTGTTATATTGTTAAAATTAAAATTTAAGTCACCCATTAAATGTATTTCCATATTTTCTGTTTGAGCCTTTTCGAGAATTATCTCAAATTGGTCTATCCAAGATTTAGTTGATGATGGTGGTCGGTAAACATATCCAAACATAAATGGTTTCTGCTGTCCATGTTTAATCTCGAGCCATATAGTTTCTAAGCTATCTGATTCAAGATCACTGCGTCTTTTGCATAAGATACCATCCCTTACATAAATAACAAGACCACCACCATTTGAGTTTCTATCTCGACGGAATAACTGAAAATTAGATATAGCAATTTCCTTATAAGTAAAGGTGTCATTGAAAATGTTTCACATAATCCAAAAATGTCAAAATTTCGTTGTTCATTTATGATATATTTCACTAGTTTGGGATATAAAAAGTGTATGTTTAAATGTATCATATGTAGTCCTTGTTCATTTAACCATTTTGTGCAATTTGGAGTCACTGAGTTGCGATCTTCTTTTAGTATCGTCTGCCTCGGAAGTGTGGTTGAAACCATGGTGCTTGGTACATCATCCATAGGGGTAGAGGCTGGCTCATTAAGCTCTCAGGTCCTTTCTGGTTCGTTGGTTTGTTGTTGGCTGATTGCCTCCCCTGGTATGGGCCATGACGAAAAGGAGTTCTATCAGAATTTTCTCTTCTGACAGCAATGTTTAATTTTTTTAACACTTCTGTTTGAAGGTTAACACCAAATTTTGCTCCTCCTTTAGCATTGAGATGGATTTCATCATGGTAGAGGGAAGAGTCGCCAACAAAATTCTGTGTATTATCTACATATGAAAATTCTTTTTCTGCACACAGATCTTTCAAAGATGCATTCACTTCATTTATTCTTTGAAGTGAAAGTTTGTCCCTTCTTTTTGGAAGAACTGAGGACATCACAATATTGACATCTTTATTGTGATGTTGCACGACATTTACCAGATCCCTGAAGTCCCCCATTATTGACTCCGGTGCATCAGCATCTGATATGTTATTAATACCAGCATGAATAACAATAACATCAGTTTCCTTGATTATCTCAGTTGTGTGTGCCATTGTGGTGATAGTATTCTCTATTGCTTTTACTCTGGCACCAGACTGAGATTTTATTGTTAGATCCAATTTGTTCTCAGCTAGTTTTTGTTTGCTAAGAATCCTGGTTACCGAGTCTCCCAGAATTAGCACTTTTGGTATTTTGTTTGTATTACTGTTTTGTGCAGGCTCATTTTTGCCATTTTCAGTTCTGAGTTGGCTGTTGCTGTCTTGTCTAGAAGCATTTTGCTGAGGTTCATTAAGTTGTTTTCTGAGAGATTTTATTTCTTTTTTGAAGTCACTTCTTAGATCTGAGATGTCCTTAGTAAGGCTATTTTCAAGTGCATTTCTTATTGGTTGTATTTCCTTCCTTATTTCTTCTACTAGAGTTTCTTTTAGTTCTTTAATATTTTCACCCAGTTCCAATTTTTGGTCATTTTCAGTGTTTCTTTGCATTAATTGTTCGATTAATTCTAATTTGTCTTTTGACAAGCTTTGATTTATTTTCTGAAGATTTTGTTTATCTTCTTCTATTATCAAACATTTTGCATTTATTTCTGTTAGCTCCTTTTTCGTTGCTCTTGCTTTTTCTTCAAGTGAGGTGACATGTTTAGCTTGTTCAACATTTTTTGTTATTAGGTGCTTATTTTTGCCATTCAGTTTTTCATTTTCAGTCCTAAGAATGACTTTTTCGGCCTTTAGTTTGTCATTCTGTTCCCGTAGCAGTTTTGACAAGTTTATATACTCAGTGATATCCTGAGCATCCATTTCACAAGATACATTCAATTCAGCTTCAGTTTGCTGCGAGACTGTTTTGTGCGTGTTTTCAGGCCCTGGTGTGTTTCCATCTGTATTAGTAGATGGTTTAAGCCAATAACTGTTGATTGGTTGATTTCCAACTTTCCCCTTATGCTTCTTCTGTATTGTCTGTGAGATAGTGTGTTGCATTTTTGTAAAATCATCTTTTTGATAGTTATCAGGTGATGTCACTGTGTTGGGACTTTTTATTTTTGCTGCTATAGAGCTGAGAAGTGTCAATGATCATGACTTTGTTTTACCTGGGAGTGAAGATGTATTAGTGTTAACACTCATTTCTGTTTTATTACTTTTAGATTCTGGCTTTGATGAATTAAGTTTTGTTCCAAGCGTTCTGAATATGGTGCTTCTCCATTTGCACAACCTGTTCCTTGAGCCAAAATTTTCTTTGTCTTATAAGCCGTTATAACCACCTTCTGTCTGGCTATTTCAGTTGGAGCCATAAAGGCTGTTTTGCCTTTGTTTTGATTAAAGGAATAAAGTCCCTGTAACATTTCCATCATTTGCATCAAAGGTGGTTTGTTGATAAAATGAGATTGACACACAATCATTGTTTTTAGAAACATTAACATCATAGAGACTTCCATTGTTATTATCTTCAAAGTCCATTGATAAGTCACTCTCAGAAAAGCCATCAAAATCTGTTAAAGTATTAGTGGCCATTATTGTTGTTGATGTTGTTAACACCTTTTCTGTATTACAGCTGTTAATCCACCAGGTGTTATTAATTGTAAACTTGGAGAATGTTATATCCAGAAGGTGTGAAATTACTTGCACTTAGATATATAGTTTTCCTGTTCATAATGATACTTATTCACTGTTTTTAATAAATTTCTGTTAATTAGAATCCAAAATAAGCAATTGGTCTGCATTGAGTATAATCTCAGCTTTAAGGCTATATAATTTATTGTAAGAAACTCCTTCAATAATCTAATTAAATTCACAAAAATGTCAGAGCTAATTTTGTATGTCTGCACAGCTTGAAGTCCAAATGGTAATCTTATAATTGCTGTACTTATTATATTGCAACTCTTCCAGAAATAAAATTGTAAAATTTCAAAAAAAATATTTTCAAGAACTGTTAGCCAGATTTATTCATATTTGGATTAAATGATCTCTATGAGTAGGGGTTTCAAGTTTAATAAACTTAAGGAGCATCAATTCATTGGTGCCCTGTAAGTGAACTCTGATTTAAATATTGGAATGGTACGGGAAAACAGATAATTCTAATATTCTGATTTTAATATGGGAATGGTATGGGAAAACAGATAATTGTAATATTTCTTATCTGTATTCATGGGCTTGGTTCATTCTTAATTTAAAAAGAAGTGACAAGTGAAATCAGAAGAGTGACTTAGGTCTATTTGGTTCTCTTGTTTTAAATTCCATTGTTGTAGATGTTTTTGTTTATGAATTTCCATACTGAAGATGAATTTGCATAAATTACCATTCTGAAGATGAGTTTTTTCATAAAAGCCTAAATTGATGATGGGTTTTCTTAATTTCCCATGGAGAAGATTAATTTCCATGCTGAAAATGGATTTCATAAATTCCCATGCAGCAGTTGCATTCTCATGTTGTTTGATCTATTAAAGGTGAAATAAAAACAATAAATAGGGATATCATTAAATCTGCTGATCATGTCTGAGGCTCGCACTTAATTACATCAGTAAACTAGTATCACAATGACAATGTTTGGCCCCTCACATCTAGACCTGTGTTAATTTATTCATTTTGTTCATTTATGAATTCTAAGACATTAGACGAGATCCTAGGTGGTCATCACAAATACTATAAATTGCCACTTTTACAAATCATTGTGGAAGATTATGTAATTGGCAGACATATAATATGTATACAGGACTCTAGAGAGAACATTTTTTGACACACAGATTACAGGGTTGTTATTGTCATTACTTTTATATCTACCATTATAAACCGAATCAGCTATTTTGAAACTATGTCATTCTATTTTTAGATGGAACCTTCCTTGCAGTATGATAGCAGATTTATCTGTTACATAAACTAAAAAATAAGCTAGATGTCAATATGAAGTGTGTTGAACTACTGTCTGTTCTGATAGCGTAGTGGTAATGGTTTGAACTGTCAACCCAAATGTCGCGAGTTCGAGCCATTTGTATGTTGAATTTTTTCTTGCAATTTAATTTGCCATAATTGTATCAGAGTGTACTGTTTTAATTTTTTTTTAATTTTGTAAGTGTTGGTAGCAACCTCAGCTCTATATATATTGCCTGTATACAGCGTCTCATTGGAATAGCTGTTTAAGGTGGATAATAATCTTTGATCACACAGGCCACTGATCACACATCAAAAGAGATAGACTCTTCTGCTAAATTACCTTACTATAAGTTTTAACAATATTTTATTCACATAAGTACATATATTTAGCATACATTTAACAATAAAGTCATACGTTTAACGAATTATGTGTAAAGGATACAGAAAAAAGCTTTAGAAGCTTGTGTAAATCTGCTTCCATAACAGTTATTTTACATTTCTTATAGACTCTTTATCATATTGTTGCGAAATAATTTCAATTTGGCCAAATATGCAAAAATTGATTAAAGAAATAATGGTTTATTCAGAATATTTCAAAAAATAAAAAAAGATAGTATTGGTTGAAGAGAAGGAAAGAAAGAAAGAGACTCCACTGATTTTATTTTCTTTATCGGTTCATTCCGATACAGGGGATAGGTATTTTGCAAGTTTATGTTTATCAATCCAATCCATTCATTAACCATTGTTTCTTACTATCCAAGATCAAATAGAGGCGTGTTGTTATAATTAAGTAAGTAAAAACATGACAAGTCATTATCTATTTAACTGTGTGCGATACTCAAAACGTTTGGTCTTTAAAATATAATTTTGAACTGTCATGAAAATCAAGTTGTTGTCAGTTAGTGAGTTAGTAAGATTTTCATTACCATACAAAAGATCATTCAAAGAAGGATCATGTGGATAAGCTAATTTTATTTCAGTCATCATTCTTTGTCTATATTGGTGAAATAGTCTGCACCTGAATAAATAATGATATGTGTCCTCAATTCACCACAAAGACAATTTGGACTTGCAACTATGTTTTTATTGAATAAATGTTGATTCAAGTTACTGCAATTTGTACGAAGTCGTGTATGATATATTTGGGCAGTTTGGTTTCCTGTATAATATTCGAAATTATGAATCCAGTTACCTTGAGTGAATCCCATGGATAAATTTATTGCTCCAATAGAACAGCTTAAATCAAAAATTCAATATAGAATCATTTTAAGAGGTCAGATGTTGCATTTGGTAATGCGCCAGAAACCAAACTGAGCAGACTGAACGTTGAGTGAACACTGAATAAATGGTGCATTAAATTAACTGCTCTTATTTGAGTGCATGCAAACAGAGCACAAACTGAACACAGAGGAGTGTGAACGGAGAGCTAATTGAGTGCAAACGGAGTGCAATTATGGGACACTTCAGTGGTTTATGGTCTGTATATCACTTTCTTATGTTGAGAAGAGCCATTGCAATGTCTAAATTATGCTGAGAAGATTTGTGTTCCATTTTCAGTGTTTAATTTATGCTGATAAAGTCTGGCCCCATTTCCAATAACTTAATTATGCTATGACCGTTTGGGTCTTATTCTCAATGTCTAAATTATGCTGAGAAAGGCTGGGCTCTATTTTTAATGTCTATGTTATACTAAGAAGGTTTAAGCTTTTTTTTAACAATGTTTAAATAATGCTAAGAATGTTGACTGCATTGTCAATGTCTAAATAATGCTGAGAATATTGGCTGCATTGTCAATGTCTAAATTATGCATTGGAGGTTGGCTCCATTGTCAATGTCTAAATTATGCTTGGGAGGTTGGCTGCATTGTCAATGTCTTAATTATGCTAAGAATGTTGGCTGCATTGTCAATATCTAAATTATGCTGAGAAGGTTGGCTGCATTGTCTATGTCTAAATTATGTTGAGAAGGTTGGCTGCATTGTCTATGTCTTAATTATTTTAGAAAGGTTGGCTGCTTTGTCAATGCCTAAATTATGTTGAGAAAATTAGCTACCGGTACATTTTCAGGCCAACGCTGTGCTTTTCTCTTTTGTCACTGGAGAAATTCAGTCATTTTCTATTGACGTTTACGCAATTATACGGATGTGTATTTTTCTTTTTTATACAATCATATGCTTTAAAATCAGAACTTCTAGTATGCTTGCCACATTTAAAAGTATTATCTATAATGACGAAATACATACAAAATACTAGAGTATTTAACACCATTTGTCGTTTTTTTGCGGTGTTCACTCGATTTGGTCAGAAACACATTATATCAAGGTTGGGAACCTATGTTTCAAAAGCTAGTTAAAGATATTTTTTCGTGCCAATTTTGGGTACATTTTTGTCAAAAACATTTGATTTTATAGTTCCCACTGACCGTCTGGGTATTAAAGGAATCTATTTCAATGATATACATTTCAGTACGACCTACAAAATTCGTGATTACCTCAAAACAGTTGAGTGTCATGTCTGGTGACATTTACTTTTAGAATGTTGGAACCTGTTTTGAGGTAATCTGGAACTGTGTAGATCGCACTGATCTATAAATCAGTGAAATAGATTCGTCTTATACCCAGATGACTGCTGGGAACTATAAAATAAATAAAACATGTAACAAAAATTGAAACGAAAAATCACTTTAACAAGCTTTTGAAACAATGTTCCAGTACCGTATTTAGTGGTGCACATGACGTATGTTCTCCCGCTTGTATATGGCGGTCGTCTCAAAAGTATAAGTGAGGCAACCTGTGTTATACTATGTTGTTTGTTCATTTCTTTTTCTTTCTATCTGTCAACCACATGTTGTTTGGTTTATTATAAAATAAACTTCATCTGTCTTTCAAATATTTTGTTTAGTGTGATTTTATGGTCGTAACATTATATGGAAGACTTCTATTGCAACTAACATAGCAGCTATGATCATGCTTTTGATGGGTCATCAATGTGTTTGTTTATGATATCAAAAAAGCCTACGATAAAAAAAAAAGAAACAACACTGTATACAGTAATGTCATCACTAACTAGAAATTATCCATAGATCATCATCTATTTGAATTAAAAAATATTTTCATTATTATAACTCTATATTTATGCCCCCAACCCCCTAAAAATATGGCATATAGTAATAGCAGTGTCCGTCTGTCCGATATTTCCTGTCCGGCCTGTAACTTTGTCATGCATTGATGGATTTTGTTAATACTTGCTACAAATGATTAACATAACATGACAACGTGTCACTCACAAGACCCACACCCATAGCTCAAAGGTTAAGGTCACAATTTAACTTTGTTTGACAACACTTTAAGTCTGTTTGAGATTTCGTGTCCGGTCTGTAATTTTGACATGTATAGATGGATTTATAAATACTTGCTACAAATGATCAACATAACATTACAACATGTCGCGCGCAAGACCCACAACTGTACCTTAAAGGTCAAGGTCACAATTTAACTTTGTTTGACGGCATTTTCAGTTTGTTTGAGATTTGAGATTTGAGATTTGAGATTGTTTTAGGTGTACAGTAATATGTCATGCATGGATGGATTTTTTAAAAACTTGCTACAAATGATCCGCATAACATGATGAAGTGGTGCACTTAACCACCAGATTCCCACTTCACAGGTCATGGTCACAATTTAACTTTGTTTGACAACACTTTCAATCTGTTTGAAATTTCCTGTTCTGTCTGTAACTTTGTCACCTCTTGATTTTAAAAAACTTGGCTCAATTCATCAGTATGACATGACGACATGTCGCATGTAAAATTCACACCCGTACGTTAAAGGTCAAAATTACTCTTTGAATTTCAAGAGCTTGGTGTGAAATGGTTGTAACTCAATATTCCTAAATTGTTCAGAAAAGACAAAAAACTTGTTCATTCTTTTATTTAATGGTCATATTTATTGACTTATGACTATCATTTTCAATTTTGTGGATGATTCTAATAGAGACTGACAGGAAATAGTCATTTAGCTTAAAAAAGAAGATATTTGATGAAGACCCAGTTACAACCCTTTCGCACCAAAATTCTGCAAATTTTTAAATTATTTCTTGATGCAAAAGGGTTGTATCTTCAATTTTTGTTCTCAATTCTTACAAATGTAAAACACATATTCAAACATTTGTTTTTCATGTGTTGATTATCAATCTTTTTCTTTTATTTACTATATTTCAAAATTATTTAGCTAGAGTAAAAATGTTTGTTTTTTGTATTTTATAACAAAACAATGGGAAAGTAATAAATGTTTCAGCATCGCACATCATTAACCCATAAAGCACGATTTTCTATATATATTTATTTCTTACATTGTTACACTGTCATTTAAACTTTAATGAATTCTATTAACATATGTGCAGTTTTTTAAATATAGTTCAAAATACGTTTCCGTTTTTAGTATTAGTTCTCACTTATACACCTAACTGCCTTAATCCGCATTTCTACAACAACCCCACCATACTAAAACCCGTCTTAACATCTTGTCTTCCCCAAAGTAAACTGTCCTCCCTAAACTAAAACATGACCCCACAGTTGTTCTCACCAAAGTTAACTGTTCCTCTAAATTACTACATGACTTCGCATCCACACTCTCCAAAGTAAACTGTTCTCTCTAAACTAAAACATGACCCCACAGCTGGTCTCCCCAAAGTTAACTGTTCCTCTAAATTACTACATAACTTCACATCCACAGTCTCCAAAGTAAACTGTTCTCTCTAAACTAAAACATGACCCCACAGTTGGTCTCCCCAAAGTTAACTGTTCCTCTAAATTACTACATAACTTCACATCCACACTGTCCAAAGTAAACTGTTCTCTCTAAACTAAAACATGACCCACAGTTGTTCTCACCAAAGTTAACTGTTCCTCTAAATTACTACATGACTTCGCATCCACACTCTCCAAAGTAAACTGTTCTCTCTAAACTAAAACATGACCCCACAGTTGGTCTCCCCAAATAACTGTTCCTCTAAATTACTACATAACTTCACATCCACACTGTCCAAAGTCAACTGTCCTCTCTAAACTAAAACATGACCCCACAGTTGGTCTCTCTAAAGTTAACTGTTCCTCTAAATTACTATATAACTTCACATCCGCACTCTCCAAAGTAAATTGTCCTCTCTAAACTTAAACATGACCCCACAGTTAGTCTCCCCAAAATTAACTGTTCCTCTAAATTACAACATAACTTCACATCCACACTGTCCAAAGTAAACTGTTCTCCCTATACTAAAACATGACCCCACAGCTGGTCTCCCCAAAGTTAACTGTTCCTCTAAATTACTACATAACTTCACATCCATACTGTCCAAAGTAAACTGTTCTCCCTAAACTAAAACATGACCCCACAGCTGGTCTCCCCAAAGTTAACTGTTCCTCTAAATTACAACATAACTTCACATCCACACTGTCCAAAGTAAACTGTCTTCTTTTAACTAAAACATAACCCCACAGTTGGTCTCCCTAAACTTAACTGTTCCTCTATATTATTACATAACTTCACATCCACACTGTCCAAAGTAAACTGTCCTCTCTCAACTAAAACATGACCCAACAGCTGGTTTCCCCAAAGTTAACTGTTCCTCTATATTACTACATAACTTCACATCCACACTGTCCAAAGTAAACTGTCCTCTCTAAACTAAAACATGACCCCACAGCTGGTCTCCCCAAAGTGAACTGTTCCTCTGAATTACTACATAACTTCACATCCACACTGTCCAAAGTAAACTGTCCTCTCTAAACTAAAACATGACCCCACAGCTGGTCTCCCCAAAGTAAACTGTTCCTCTAAATTACTACATAACTTCAAAACCACAGTCTCCAAAGTAAACTGTCCTCCCTAAACTAAAACATGACCCCACAGCTGGTCTCCCCAAAGTTAACTGTTCCTCTAAATTACTACATAACTTCACATCCACACTGTCCAAAGTAAACTGTCCTCTATAAACTAAAACATGACCCCACAGCTGGTCTCCCCAAAGTTAACTGTTCCTCTAAATTACTACATAACTTCACATCCGCACTGTCCAAAGTAAACTGTCCTCTCTAAACTAAAACATGACCCCACAGCTGGTTTCCCCAAAGTTAACTGTTCCTCTAAATTACTACATAACTTCACATCCACACTGTCCAAAGTAAACTGTCCTCTCTAAACTAAAACATGACCCCACAGCTGGTCTCCCCAAAGTTAACTATTCCTCTAAATTACTACATAACTTCACATCCGCACTCTCTAAAGTAAACTGTCCTCTCTAAACTAAAACATGACCCCACAGCTGGTCTCCCCAAAGTTAACTGTTCCTCTAAATTACTACATAACTTCACATCCACACTGTCCAAAGTAAACTGTTCTCTCTAAACTAAAACATGACCCCACAGCTGGTCTCCCCAAAGTTAACTGTTCCTCTAAATTACTACATAACTTCACATCCACACTCTCTAAAGTAAACTGTCCTCTCTAAACTAAAACATGACCCCACAGCTGGTCTCCCCAAAGTGAACTGTTCCTCTGAATTACTACATAACTTCACATCCACACTGTCCAAAGTAAACTGTCCTCTCTAAATTAAAACATGACCCCACAGCTGGTCTCCCCAAAGTAAACTGTTCCTCTAAATTACTACATAATTTCAAAACCACAGTCTCCAAAGTAAACTATCCTCCCTAAACTAAAACATGACCCCACAGCTGGTCTCCCCAAAGTTAACTGTTCCTCTAAATTACTACATAACTTCACATCCACACTCTCTAAAGTAAACTGTCCTCTATAAACTAAAACATGACCCCACAGCTGGTCTCCCCAAAGTTAACTGTTCCTCTAAATTACTACATAATTTCACATCCGTACTCTCTAAAGTAAACTGTCCTCTCTAAACTAAAACATGACCCCACAGTTGGTCTCCCCAAATAACTGTTCCTCTAAATTACTACATAACTTCACATCCACACTGTCCAAAGTCAACTGTCCTCTCTAAACTAAAACATGACCCCACAGTTGGTCTCTCTAAAGTTAACTGTTCCTCTAAATTACTATATAACTTCACATCCGCACTCTCCAAAGTAAATTGTCCTCTCTAAACTTAAACATGACCCCACAGTTGGTCTCCCCAAAATTAACTGTTCCTCTAAATTACAACATAACTTCACATCCACACTGTCCAAAGTAAACTGTTCTCCCTATACTAAAACATGACCCCACAGCTGGTCTCCCCAAAGTTAACTGTTCCTCTAAATTACTACATAACTTCACATCCGTACTGTCCAAAGTAAACTGTTCTCCCTAAACTAAAACATGACCCCACAGCTGGTCTCCCCAAAGTTAACTGTTCCTCTAAATTACAACATAACTTCACATCCACACTGTCCAAAGTAAACTGTCTTCTTTTAACTAAAACATGACCCCACAGTTGGTCTCCCTAAACTTAACTGTTCCTCTATATTATTACATAACTTCACATCCACACTGTCCAAAGTAAACTGTCCTCTCTCAACTAAAACATGACCCCACAGTTGGTTTCCCCAAAGTTAACTGTTCCTCTATATTACTACATAACTTCACATCCACACTGTCCAAAGTAAACTGTCCTCTCTAAACTAAAACATGACCCCACAGCTGGTCTCCCCAAAGTGAACTGTTCCTCTGAATTACTACATAACTTCACATCCACACTGTCCAAAGTAAACTGTCCTCTCTAAACTAAAACATGACCCCACAGCTGGTCTCCCCAAAGTAAACTGTTCCTCTAAATTACTACATAACTTCAAAACCACAGTCTCCAAAGTAAACTGTCCTCCCTAAACTAAAACATGACCCCACAGCTGGTCTCCCCAAAGTTAACTGTTCCTCTAAATTACTACATAACTTCACATCCACACTGTCCAAAGTAAACTGTCCTCTATAAACTAAAACATGACCCCACAGCTGGTCTCCCCAAAGTTAACTGTTCCTCTAAATTACTACATAACTTCACATCCACACTGTCCAAAGTAAACTGTCCTCTCTAAACTAAAACATGACCCCACAGCTGGTTTCCCCAAAGTTAACTGTTCCTCTAAATTACTACATAACTTCACATCCGCACTGTCCAAAGTAAACTGTCCTCTCTAAACTAAAACATGACCCCACAGCTGGTCTCCCCAAAGTTAACTATTCCTCTAAATTACTACATAACTTCACATCCGCACTCTCTAAAGTAAACTGTCCTCTCTAAACTAAAACATGACCCCACAGCTGGTCTCCCCAAAGTTAACTGTTCCTCTAAATTACTACATAACTTCTCATCCACACTGTCCAAAGTAAACTGTTCTCTCTAAACTAAAACATGACCCCACAGCTGGTCTCCCCAAAGTTAACTGTTCCTCTAAATTACTACATAACTTTACATCCACACTCTCTAAAGTAAACTGTCCTCTCTAAACTAAAACATGACCCCACAGCTGGTCTCCCCAAAGTGAACTGTTCCTCTAAATTACTACATAACTTCACATCCACACTGTCCAAAGTAAACTGTCCTCTATAAACTAAAACATGACCCCACAGATGGTCTCCCCAAAGTTAACTGTTCCTCTAAATTACTACATAATTTCACATCCGTACTCTCTAAAGTAAACTGTCCTCTCTAAACTAAAACATGACCCCACAGTTGGTCTCCCCAAATAACTGTTCCTCTAAATTACTACATAACTTCACATCCACACTGTCCAAAGTCAACTGTCCTCTCTAAACTAAAACATGACCCCACAGTTGGTCTCTCTAAAGTTAACTGTTCCTCTAAATTACTATATAACTTCACATCCGCACTCTCTAAAGTAAACTGTCCTCTCTAAACTAAAACATGACCCCACAGCTGGTCTCCCCAAAGTTAACTGTTCCTCTAAATTACTACATAACTTCACATCCACACTGTCCAAAGTAAACTGTTCTCTCTAAACTAAAACATGACCCCACAGCTGGTCTCCCCAAAGTTAACTGTTCCTCTAAATTACTACATAACTTCACATCCACACTCTCTAAAGTAAACTGTCCTCTCTAAACTAAAACATGACCCCACAGCTGGTCTCCCCAAAGTTAACTATTCCTCTAAATTACTACATAACTTCACATCCGCACTCTCTAAAGTAAACTGTCCTCTCTAAATTAAAACATGACCCCACAGTTGGTCTCCTCAAAGTTAACTGTTCCTCTAAATTACTACATAACTTCACATCCACACTGTCCAAAGTAAACTGTTCTCTCTAAACTAAAACATGACCCCACAGCTGGTCTCCCCAAAGTTAACTGTTCCTCTAAATTACTACATAACTTCACATCCACACTCTCTAAAGTAAACTGTCCTCTCTAAACTAAATCATGACCCCACAGTTGGTCTCCCCAAAGTTAACTGTTCCTCTAAATTACTACATAACTTCACATCCGTACTCTCCAAAGTAAACTGTCCTCTCTTAACTAAAACATGACCCCACAGCTGGTCTCCCCAAAGTTAACTGTTCCTCTAAATTACTACATAACTTCACATTCACGCTGTCCAAAGTAAACTGTTCTCTCTAAACTAAAACATGACCCCACAGCTGGTCTCCCCAAAGTTAACAATTCCTCTAAATTACAACATAACTTCACATCCGCACTGTCCAAAGTAAACTGTCCTCTCTAAACTAAAACATGACCCCACAGCTGGTCTCCCCAAAGTTAACTGTTCCTCTAAATTATTACATAACTTCACATCCACACTGTCCAAAGTAAACTGTCCTCTCTAAAGTAAAACATGACCTCACAGCTGGTCTCCCCAAAGTTAACTGTTCCTCTAAATTACTACATAACTTCACATCCATACTCTCTAAAGTAAACTGTCCTCTCTAAACTAAATCATGACCCCACAGCTGGTTTCCCCAAAGTTAACTGTTCCTCTAAATTACTACATAACTTCACATCCGTACTCTCTAAAGTAAACTGTACTCTCTAAACTAAAACATGACCCCACAGTTGGTCTCCCCAAAGTTAACTGTTCCTCTAAATTACTACATAACTTCACATCCGTACTCTTCAAAGTAAACTGTCCTCTCTAAACTAAAACATGATTCCACAGCTGGTCTCCCCAAAGTTAACTGTTCCTCTAAATTACTACATAACTTCACATCCACACTGTCCAAAGTAAACTGTCCTCTCTAAACTAAAACATGACCCCACAGCTGGTCTCCCCAAAGTTAACTGTTCCTCTAAATTACTACATAACTTCACATCTGCACTCTCCAAAGTAAACTGTTCCCCTAGAAGTAAAAACTCATCTCTTTTTAAAGCTTGTAGCTTGAGAATTATTCCACTAATGGTCATGATTTATCAGTATACTTCCTGCATAGATGTCACTTAATGCCCATCAAACATGTAAAACTAATTGTATTTTTAGCATGCTGTACGAGAACTTTTGTCAGTGTTATATATCAAAAGTGACCTCTGAAGTATTCCCATTTTGACCATTACATAAGGACTAACATTATGTAATCTCACCTTAACCATGAAATATCCCACATAATTACATATTTGGTTTAAATTTTACAATATCAAACTAATAAAATATAACAATTAATAAGTGAAGTGACTGACAATATCACATATGCCCCTATCAAATTAAAAGAATGTATAATATACTTTCTTTTAAAAAAATAAAATAAAGTCATAATATAATCATTACATCTGAACAATTTCATGTTTTCTGAATATATCTCATCTCTAGAGTCTAAGTTTATTATTTCCTCGTACTGTTTCTTATCACTCTCTATTAAAGTTCAAGTTCAATGTCATTTCAGAATATACTAAGTAAGATACATTTTTAATTATTATACACAATATCTACAAAATTTCACTTTAATGTCTAAACTGAATATTCTGCACATGGTCGTATTCTTCAGCGTTGTACAATCTCCTTGGGAAATGTCGTCGTACCATGGGTTCCATTTCTGTATGTCGTTGTACTATTACTAACGTCGCCGGGCCATATGTACAATCAGTGTCATACGTATTATCGGTTGTCGTATTATGCGAATGTGCCAATGTTCATTGACAGGTCGTCTACCATAAGATCATCAGCCATTGTCGTAGTACCATAGTTATACGTTGCCATGCCATATATCATTAGTGGTCGTACCATTAAACATCACTGCACCATATGTATCATCAGCCGTCGTAGTCTCACGATATGTCATCGCACCATATGCTTATTAGGTCAATTATGACAACCCATACCATCGTCGTCTTCGGGCCATTTGTATCACTTTATATAGTACATAATTTATCATACTGGTTTTAAACCATGTCCGTTGCAATGATATCAATCACCATCCATATCAGATACACCATTGATATCGAATTTCACCGTCGATATTGAATTCCACCGTCGATATCGAATTCCATCGTCGATATTGAATGCCATCGTCGATATTGTCGTAGCCTCCTGTATCAGCACCGACGAAGCTGCTGAATCATCATGTCCCTAGCTCTGGTTTTGACTTGTGGTCGTGCTGCCATTTCTTCTACTTCTGAACCGTTTCTGCCACTTTCCATTACCGTTCACAGGCTTCGTGGAATCATGCTTTAATAAACATTCTCAATTTACGAGCTATATAATAATACTTATTTCATTCCTAATATAAACATTCTATAAATAATAGCACCCCTGTGTCTATAAAAAACACATGACTAATTTTTTGAGTTATGGTAAGATAATTTTCAATCCAGCTAAGTTTGTCAAAACTTATTACTATAAAAAAATCAAAATGCTTATTTCCTTTGAATAAGTACTTATTGATTAATTCCTCAGTTTGCAAAATTTATTTCTGTCAAGAAATTAATGTTTATGTAATGCGTACTATTTTTAGTAATTTCGCAAATGGTCAGATATATTTCACACATTTTCTTACTGCGTCTTTATTGTGTTTTATTACATTAAATACCTAACATTCATTTTAATGTGCATTCTGCATTACTTCTTTATTCATAGTCATTTTGATAGTTGTAAACTCATCTAATTTCTTAGTGTAAATCTTAAAGCCTGCTATGAATCAATTGAAACAACTTTGTGATCTTAATATAACATATTTGAGAGAGTGCTAAATAACATCTTCAACTTCTTCTGAGATATCGATTCCTTACTGCTACTGCTACTACTACTATCACTGCTACAACTAAAACTCGTTTTCTTCGTAGACCTAAATTTCATAGGTTTTTGAACATAATTAATGTCCATTTCTACTTCCTTCTTTGTAGACCTAATTTTCTTAAGTTTTTGAACATAATAAATGTCCATTTCTACTTCTGGTTCAAACTCACTATCTACTTCCGGTTCTCTATATTCAGAGTTATTTACACTTGATAACTCAGCTTCACTACTATTCTCTTCTGAATCAGACATATTTACTTGTTCCCATCTTTTAGACATTTTGAATGAACTTTCTGACTTCAGAGATACGTTAGTATCTGATTTACTACTACTACTATCATCACTGTCACTGTCACTACTTCTATTTTCCTGCTTAATACGGTTGTTTCATTCTTTAAGCCTTCTGAAAAGTTCCATAAGAGGAATGTTTTTTTCATCAGAAGAACCATCTCTAACCTTTCTATATTTATCAGTCAACTTTGCAAGAGGTTCCTCATCAGAGTCGCTACTTGACTCAGTTTCACTATCCTCTGGGGATACAGCATACACTACTTTACGTAATAGACGCCTACATGGGTCTTTCAATATATCCCAGTTCTCTAAATTTGCTGGTTTTATGTACCTAGCATGAGTTTCTCTATTCTTCCCATCAAGTTGATTTTTGATAATAAAAGTCAAAGGTGATTTGTGTTCAATTATCCTATAAAAGGGTATCCATCTTGAATCCAACTTACTTTTTCTTAAGTGATTTCTCAAGTATACTGCCTGTCCAACTTTAAATTCTATTTCATTGCTTGATTCATTTGCCTTATTAGCTCTTTTGAGTTTTAGACCTTTCATACGGTGATACATTCTTGTAAAGGCCTTATGTTGCTCTTGTAACGCTATTTCATGAGCATCAGTACCTAAATACTTGCACCTTGGGGTAAGTACTATGTCTGTTGGAAATGTCATGTCTCTGGCATATAATAAGAGATTAAATGGAGTTGTTTTGTTTGACTGATTAACTGTCATTCTAATTGCAGCAAGAGACTGATTTAGAAACATATCCCAACTAGTAGGGTCATCCTTAATTTTCTTTGATAACATATCTATCAGACTGGTGTGTGAAACTTCAACACGCCCGTTACCTTGTGGTGAGTAAAAGTTGTTATGCAATTAACATTCAAGTAAGTAAGTGTCTTTATAACCTTCCAGGACACATTCTCACTTCCGTTATCACTCAGATATACGAGGGTATTGAATGTCTGGGGAAAATTTCCTCAAGCAGTATATATATATCTGTTACCGGAAAGTATTGTTGGATATGGTCCACTGATGTCAGCAGCAATTTTACTAAATGGATATGGATTCATTTAGTTTCTCCCATGGGTGGCTTAATCCCTGCAACCCGCTGTTGAAAAGGTACACATTTCTCTATGTACTCAATCACGCACTATTACAGATTTTGCTAATAATACTTTTGTTTAGTCGTATCAACCATCGTATCTATCCCAACATGCCCCAAATCATGATAACTTTTTAATACCACATCAGTCAGATGTGATGTAATGTATAACCTCAGAGCAGCTTCACTGTCTGTATTTGCTACAAAATACAGAATCTTTTCAAACACTAGAAAGTTTCGATCTGTAGTTTTGTTGGCACTACCATCATTCAATGACCTTTTAATTTAGACAATCTCATCATCCTTTGACTGTTCTTCCTGCATATTAATATTTAGTAACTTTGGTTTGCCTTCGTCATGCATTACAGGTGCCTGAACTTGCAGGTACTTAGTTGGTCAATATTTGACATGTCTATTGTATTTACTAAGAAAGCTCTATCGCCTACACCTATTTCTGAGGACAGTTCCTCGGTTTCATTATCTTGAGAACTCCTTTCCAGCACATGTGATAATAGGTCACTTTCAATATTGTCTTTCCCTGGGATTTGTTTTATCTCAACATTATATAACTGAATAAGTAACTTCCCACATCGCTAGCTTACGATTATTGAATTGCTGTTTCTCAGGAATATATTGCAGTGGTTTGTGGTCAGTGTAAATCAATACCTTAGACCCATGTAAATAATAATGGAAGTGTGTCACAGCGTAAACTACTGAAAACATCTCCTTTTCAATAATCTGCCATTTGATTTTTCAAAAGTCTTACTAAAAATTATTATATCATCCACATAATTATGGGATCGCACAATATTCTAACCCATTCAGCGCACACTTCATAACTTCTGAGAAATAGCTTGCTGATGTTTTTATACCAAATGGAGCCCGATTCCATTCCATAAGACCTTTAGGAGTGCTAAATACTGTTTTTCTCTCTATCTCTTGGATGTATAACTATACAGAAAAAAACACTGCGTAAATTTATTGAGGTGAATATGGCTTTATTTCCTAATTTGTCTAACACTGAATCAATTCTGGGTAACGGAAAAGCATAACCTTTTACTACCTTATTTAGACCATGGCAGTCTATACACATTCGCTTCTCATTTATATCTTTTTTGCTAACCAGCAGAAGTGGAGCAGAGTACAGACTACATGATCTACTTATTATACCTGCTGCTAAAAGTTCATCTACTGCCTGATTTACATATTTTAAGCCATTTAATGGTATTCTGTATGGCCTTACTTTAACGGGATCACTAGTTCCTGTGACTATTCGCATTTGTAAAAGATCTGTTTCTTCTACATCAGTCGCTGATACTGAAATAGTACTTTGAATTCTACACAAAAGTTTCGCTATTTTCTCTTTATGTTCCTCATGCACACTTATTTGCGTGAAAATGTCATCAATTGACTGTTTGGACTAATTATTTGCGTTTTTCGAGAACTGTGTTTCACTGACTGCATATATTTCTGATATTTCATTTAAGCGTGCTATTATTGTACCCTTTTTTAAACTCTGAGTTTGGTTTCCATCATTAACTTATAATAACAATTGGTAATTTTCCTGGTTTGTTTCGTTTAACTACTGAATCTACAATAACCAATTTGAGTCAATTACTCATGTGACCTGTCTCACACTTGTCAATAACATAACTTTTATTTTCTAAAATGCTTGAATTCTTCTTAATTCTACCTGTACATACCAACATTGAATTCGGTTTCAAAGTAACTTTTCTATCTAATCTTAAAATTGAACTAATGTGTATATCACTGACTAGCCGAACCATTACTTTCATATACGTAAACATCCTAAATCATAATGTAATCTAAATCCATTTTCATACAAAAAATCCTGCCCTAATATTACATTTCTATGAATGTCTGACACTACATAAAACGGATGTTTAATTTTCTCTACCTTCATTTCAAATTTCGAATTTATTCCCAGATAGTGATATTTTGTAAGTGGGTGATTTTTCATTTTTCTTTCCCGAGGCATCACACCCAAATCTATGTCTCGGGATTTCCAGTTTCCCTGTCTTTTATCAATTCTATGCCCATTATTTTTCTGTAATTTCTGTGCTCACTATCCCTTTTCATATAATAACTCCTTTTATTGTTGAAAAGACAATCTCTCCTAATGTGCCCTATTTTATTACAACCCCAACATACAATTTTATTCCTGTCATTTTGTGGTTTACTAATGACTGCAATTATCTTCCGCGATGCGACGCATGACCTACAAAATCTAGTCAGGTGATCATTTCTCCTGCATTTTTGACATTTTGTTTGTGAGCTTTATTTATCTGCATTTATTTGTGACCTTCCTTCTCTTAAATTCCTGTTCTAAAATCAGCGCGTTTTCTAAAATTATGTTACCGAATAGCGATTTTTACTGCGTCATCTAAATTTCTCGGACCTTCTCTCATTAATCTAAGTTTTATAGATTCATCTAATATGCCTTAGGTGAAAAAATCTACAGGCTGTCTCTGAATGAATTCACTATCGTCTCCTCGATTTACATAAGCTTCCTCTGATAAGTTAAATATTCTTCTAGCAAATAATTGAAAATTTTCACCATGTTTTTGTTTGATTTTACCTAATAGCATAAATGTGTGAAACGTATTTCGAAATTCGTCAAATTGTAACTATTATTCTAATCTTAAATCTTCAAAAGTTTTGTTTTCTTGATTATTCAGATATCTTTTAATAAACTGTGAAAATAAACCGCTACTCTTCTGATACAATTGTGTTATTTTCTTCTCATTTCCATAATTATTTATATAACTAAATTTTTCTATCTCATTTACCCATTCTTTAAATAATTTTACATCTGTTCCATCAAATTTTTCTAAGGACTTCACATTATTTTCAGCCGCCAAATGATTAGAGTGTGATAAAAAGCATTCTTTAATATTCACCACTTCACGTGCTAAGTTGCCAAACACTTCTGTGATATTAATTTCTGCCATTTGTTAATTTTTAGATTTTCACACCCAGAAACTATATTGAATTACAAAGCTCGCTAGTTGAAAAGTTTTATTTCTTACATTGTTACAACTGTCATTTTAACTTTAATGAATTCTATTAACATATATACACTTTCGTAAATATCGTTCAAAATATGTTCCCATTTTTAGTTTCAGTTCCTACTTAAACATCAACCATTATCTCCATCAAACCAGGCAACTTAACCCCCACCCCCACTGCCTTCAAAAGTAATCTTCCTAAACTCACCTTGACTTAACATCTCGCCAGCCCTAAGTAAACTCTCTCTAAACTAAAACCCGACCTTTCATCTCCTCTCCCCAAAGTAAACTATCCCCCTAAATTACTACATAACTTCACATCCGCACTCTCCAAAGTAAACTGTTCCCCCTAAACTAAAACATGACCCCACAGCTGGTCTCCCAAAAGTTAACTGTTCCTCTAAATTACTACATAACTTCACTATATGATCCACAGTCTCCAAAGTAAACTCTCTCTAAACTAAAAGCCGACCTTTCATCTCCTCTCCCCAAAGTAAACTATCCCCCTAAATTACTACATAACTTCACATCCGCACTCTCCAAAGTAAACTGTTCCCTTAGAAGTAAAAACTCATCTCTTTTTAAAGCTTGTAGCTCGAGAATTACTTCCGCTAATGGTCATGATTTATCAGTATACTTCCTGCATAGATGTCCCTAAATGCCCATAAAACATGTTAAACTAATTCTATTTTTATCCTGCTGTATGAGAACTTTTGACAGTGTTATATAATATCAAAAATGACTTCTGAAGTATTCCCATTTTGACCAGCACATAAGGACTAACATTATATAATCTCATCTTAACAATGAAATATCCCACATAATTACATATTTGGTTAAAATTTTACAATGTCAAACTAATAAAATATAATAATTAATATGTGAAGTGACTGACAATAACACATAAATTCTATAATCTATTATGTTCAACGAACCGTCTGTAATAAATGAATATCCCTATTCAATACAGGTTTTTAGGACTAAATATTTCTTATATATTCTACATTTTAGCACTTTTAATAACAGTATTAGGTATGATAAAGAGCATGACATTGTTTGAATGTTACCCAAAACAAGGAAGAAATACTGATAATTTTTATTAAAATAAAACTTCGATGAGCTTATTCATAACTATTTAATCATAAATACAGAGAAAATAACACAGAAATGAGCTACAGCATAAGAAAAGAACCCTTAATTGTTGTTTCTCTGACAAAATAGGAAACGGATGTTGCTCTAAATCATATAGTGATGAAGTCTGCAACCAAACCAAATCTGATCAAAAATGCAAAAAGTTTCCTAAATTAATTTTAAGCTACCATACAAAATTTAAAGACCATGATAGTACTTCAGCATACTGTTAATTTTTTTTTTTCATTGATTGTGTACTGTTTTAATATATCAGAGACTGCAGTGTGATCTAGTTGTAGAGCTAGCGTCCACTTCAAATGCAGAAGGTCGTGGCTTCGATCCCACCAAGTCACATTATATTGACACAGTGCCAACCAGACCTAGAACTTTCCTCTAAATGATGAGCGTCAAGAGAGGAAGCCTTTAGTACCATTTTTAAAGTCTTTGGTATGACCAGGTCAAGATATCATACCATGTGTCTGCAGCATGATACTCCAGTGTGACACCATCGCGATATGACTGAAAAATTGTTGAAAGTGAAGCTAAACACCATATAACAACACCATTAATATACAACTTTCAGGAAAGGTAAATCTCATCAACTCATTGCCATCCAATTTGGTTGTGATTTTTATGAAGCTCCACTGAAAGACATCATTATAATGACGAGTTTTACTGTATTACTGTTAAACAGACCAAAGCTTATCTTTTCTAGAACTAAATTCATAAAATAACACTTGTTTATAACATAAAAATTAGCAATACAAAAAGTTCTTTATTATATGTAATAAGGTAACAATATGTAGAATGGATTAAATTATGTACCCTCGGAATAACAATTTCTGGCATGGAGACAAAAGATCCACATCAATAACTTTGTGGTGAGATTGGGATAAAATGACCCCTCAACTGTTTTAGTTCAATAGTGGATGGACTAGGTGTGGTTTGATTCATTTATGGAGTGAATCATTCACCATCACTATCAGACTGATAGCTGAACTGTTTGTTTGCATACAATAAACATTTCAATTCTTGTGATGATCCCCAGGCTACATTATCATTCTCGGTGTTAATTTCAAAATTCTTGATTTAAAGGGCAATATTTATCAAATTACAAAAAAAAATCAACATGCATATTTCCTGAATATAGTAAGGATTTCTTGACCTCGTACTTTTAATAATTGCTTGCGGTGATGGTTATATTTCGAGTTCTAATTAGGCTTCCAGGATCTCAGGTAATCTCAGGTTAGGTTAACTGATCATTTGTACCGTTAGCCCTCGTTGGCATAAAAATGATGCTAAATATTCTTCATTCAATCTGAAAGTTGCTGCCCAATATGAGGTTTATAATTATACACAAATAGTTTTACTGACACACTCTGTAGAAACATGGATAGTCTCCCTCATTCTGTGCATTCCCTAAATATTTATGAGTGATAGAAAGAAGACTGAACCTCTGCAGGCAAAACCACAACATGATAATGTAAAATCTATTTATTTTTTTTGGTGGCACTGTAAAAATATAAATTTTCCTATCTTCTGATTATTGTTTTTATAAAATGAAAGAGACACAAAGCAATTCAACATGCTGTTTTAATTGCTATTGGCTCAATCAAAATACATGTATAGCAATGACTAGTAATGGAGCCCATTTCAGAAATGGTTTTTGCACTGCTGAGCCTGATGCATTTCATTGATCACCTTGATCTTTCTTGGGCCAGTGGAATGAAAGATTAAAACCGATGTATAAAACGATTCTATAGCAGGTTCAAATGCTTCAAGTTTTGTTTTCACAATTGATATGTCTAGGTACATAATAGTTGCATCAAACACATTTCTATCATTCTATCATTGCTATAAAAATGTAACACTGTCATTTAAATCATCAATGCTTTCATGAATTTAAATGTCATCTTGTTCTTGAATGCTCATAATCAGATACAAAGCTTAATTTATACTTGTCTGAAATACCACTAAATGTTTCAGCATGCTTGATAGCCTCTTATGATAAAAAAGTTTGCAAATTTAGGTATTGGCCTGATTAAATAAGGCGCGGATGGACAGCTTTTTCATTAATTGGATATCCAATGGTCTTGGTAGGTGCAAAATAAAAAATTGTCAAAAGGCTACTTGAAGAATTGCAATATGTCGCACTACTATATATATTTCCCATCTGAAATAGGCTCGAATCAAGAAATCAGATTCTGCATCAGAGTCAATACCATTTTCAAATGTAACACTGTATCCTAGAATGGGTAATTTCAAAGGAAACATTGCCTTTTAAATTAAGTGAGGCTGCTAAATATCTTATAAAAGTACATAGACTCTCAAAGTTAATATGTATGGTGACACAAGCATTATTATCTGAAGCTAGCATACTGTTCCGTATTTGCTAGGTTCATTCCCACCGGTTTCACCAATTGCTCTGTTTACTTAATTTACAGCAGTAGGACACTTTAAATACTTTATCTGTTAGCCGAGTAGACTGATGAAGACTTAACGCAAGTGAAGTTTATATACTTTTAATAACACAATGCAGTTTTAAGTTCTATATCCAATTGTAAAGTTACAACTGTACTGATAATCAATGTTTATATATTCATGCAATGATGTTTCCAGTTACTTATTCACACAAGTCTAATATTGAAGTAATATTAATTAATATATTACATTATTTTAGAGAAGAAATCTAAACTTCCAAAGGCCGAAACTCAAAAAGACCCCAAATAACTCCTAACATCCCCTTTTATACAAACACAACCCCCACTGTGTTACCAGTCCAACACACCCCTCAGCTCTACACACCAGAGGCTGACCTGTACACAGGGATGTCTACCCTGACCCAGTCATGTAGAGGTCTTAAGGCTTAAACAGATACACACCAGTGTTAACACATACACACTAGTGTAAACAAATACACGCTGGTGTTAACACATACACAGGAGTGTTAAGCCATACACAATTGTGTTAACACATAACAATTGTGTTAACACAGCAGAGGTAACCACACAGTGATTTTACATCTTAAACACAGCTGTGTATAAAGTAAGCATATAATTACCACCAAGTATAAACAAAAATAACCCCAATATTAGTTATAGTAACTGAATCGTCCTCTTTCATATCAACAGAAGAATATCATATTTTGGGTTAAAATAATATATTAGACAAAATCGCAACAATACCAATGTCATTTCTGAATCAAGAAATACTAGTTAGAGCTCTAGTTTATAAAGAAGTTTAACTTTTAAAAATGAACAACAAAGAAAATAGCTGCAGTAGTTAAGTGAGTTTAAAAAGTTTAAAATGAAAAGTAAAATGTGAGAGAAATTTTGCATTATACAACCTATAAAATATAACTTTTCTCTCATTAAATTTCTTCCTAATTAAATTAAATTATTCTTTAAATTATAAAATGAATAAGATTGGCCCTGCCTCACAGAGGTCATAAGTCTGAGTTGTGGCGATATCTAATATTCATAGCATTAAGTGCTGGTTCCACCAAGAAAACAGATATCTGAAAACTTCTTTCATGTTCAGAATGAAAACAATAAGTCATATCAACTACTTATCAAACTGATTTTATATATTTATTTTCAGTAAAAACATGAAAGTAAACCTATTTTCTGTCTTTTATTCTTATCTACCCATTTCACCAGCAATTTTATTCAAATATTAACTTGTTATAATGTATTACTATATTCATATCAACTTGGTAGTATGAGGCAAAAAAAATTATTTAATAAATTTATTTATGATTTCATTTGTGATAAACTAAAGCAACCTGATTTACATCACTTAGATAATGTTAAATTTAGGGTTGTAAATTTATGATTGAATGAAAAAATAGAAATGTTGTTTATAATATACATATAAAAACAAATATTCTTAAAATATTTACTTTACATTTTAAGGATTTGGACATAAATTTTCAGATACAACCATTTCACACCAAGATATTTGGATTTTCAGGGTGTTTGCACCAAAGGAATCTGACTTCTTGTGACACAATCTAAGAACAAAATTTAATATACATTTTGAGGGGTAAACTTTTAATTATCAAAGTTATCATTTTTAGAGGATGTGTATATACACAAACAAAACTGAAAAATACAAAAAAGTCATTTTTGATGAAATTGTCAGTTATAACTGTTCCAAACCAAGCCCTCGGTTTGTTAGATAACACTTTGGCTCACTTGATCAAGATCACACTTTGAGTTTGTTTGAGATTTCAAGTCCGGTCTGTAACTTTATCATACAAGGATGGATTTAAAAAATACTTGGCTCAATTGATCAACATGACATGAAGATGTGTCGCATGTAAGACCCAGAACCTTACCTCAAAGGTCAAGGTCACACTTTTAGTTTGTTTGATATTTCATGTCTGGTCTGTAACTTTGTCTTACATGGATGGATTTTAAAATAGCTTGACACAAGTGACAACATGTCATGATCATGTGTTACCTGCATTTACCTGTAGAAATACCCAGACCTTTACATCATATGTCAAGGTCAAGGTCACACTTTAATGTAATAAATATGAAATTGCGCATCTATAATCTGAAACGTCAGTCCATTACTCTTGTTATTCATGGATACATTTAAATCGCTATCTATTATAAATTAAATCGTTATTTTCACAGACCATCTGGGGGGCACGTGACACTTACCAGTGACATTTCTTGTTTTCTATATGTCTTTCGATCTGTATTCATGAGCTCATTGGTAAATCCGTATATCATATTCTGACAAGAAATTAAAGAAAGATGACACGATGAGCAAACCTGTGAACAAGTGAGCCTTCCTTCAGGTCATTCAGGCCTTTGATATAAGGTTAGAAGTTAAACGGTGTTTTTCTAGGTCAGTAGAAAATCCCATGTAACTTACAACTGGCTTAGATGCTGACCTACTTTCTCATTTCTGGAACAATTTCATTGGCTGAGGAATTAGGTCAACATCTACCGATGGTCATAGTGTTCTATGTAAAATGAAATGTTCTATTTTGAATTATCTGAGCAACTTTATTGACTGACAAAGTAGGACAACATATAAATCAAATTTAAAACTTATGGCTAATCACATGAAACAGATTGATAGGGTAAGGGCCCTTCTGCATGTTTACAACTATATAAGTATAATTCTGAATTCATTCAAACATGGAGTGAAATCAGCAACAATGGTCACAATTTCTGAAAATGGCATAACTTATAAAATGATACAATCTGAATGCCAAATATCACATAAGTGAATAATCCATAAATCTTAGTTTAATTGTACCAAAACAGTTGAAGGTGTTAGGCAGAAAAGTAAAATGTATGTCATGCAATGAATTATGAAAAAGGGGCATAACTCCTGAGAAAATATAAATCTGATCACTGCACTCCTGCAGTCTTTTATATTATGTCAAGTTTCAATTTTTTCCGTAGAAACATTTTCAGGAAGGTACTTGTTCAAAGATTCATATCTGTAAGACCATATTATAACATAAATGGTAATTGCAACACTAGGCATTTTGATTACGTAATCAAAATAATTATATAAACATTATTATGTCATTGGGCTAATTTGATTTTCATTTTTGTTTCCATTTCAGAATAGAGAACACATTTCTTGAATCCTACAAGTCTACTAAAGGTCAGTTATTATTTTATTTTGGTGTGTTGATACAACAATAAATAAAGTGACAAAATAAATAAAATCTCTACTAGCATTTATGGTATACACATGAAACCTATATTTGTCTTTCCCTCTGTAGATTAGGAGCTGGTCTAGAGCTTTGTTCAATCTGATCACCTCGGCCTTTATGCTATGCAATAGACCTCTGACATAATAAGGCGCCATTTTGGAAATACTTTCAGTTACATGATAAAATATAATGGCGGGCACTTTATGCCGCCTTATATACACGTACGTTGAAAATATAAACGTTGGTTAATCAAGAATGATATTTTAAATTTCCCTATAAACATGACCCATGTCGAGTGTTTAGATAAAAAAATTGATATAATAACCCCATGTATCAACTATCAACTTAATGATAGATACATAATTTGTTACTTTCTATAGTCATTTAAAGAATTTCACATTGTGGTCATTTAAAGAATCTCACATTATAGTCATTTAAAGAATTTCACATTGTGGTCATTTAAAGAATCTCACATTATAGTCATTTAAAGAATTTCACATTGTGCTTATTTAAAGAATCTCACATTATGGTCGTTTAAAGAATCTCACATTGTCCTCGATTAAAGAATCTCACATTATGGTCATTTAAATGATCTCACATTGTGCTTATTTAAAGCATCTCACATTGTGCTCATTTAAAGAATCTCACATTATAGTCATTTAAAGAATTTCACATTGTGGTCATTTAAAGAATCTCACATTATAGTCATTTAAAGAATTTCACATTGTGCTTATTTAAAGAATCTCACAGTATGGTCGTTTAAAGAATCTAACATTATGGTCATTTAAATGATCTCACATTATGCTCATTTAAAGAATCTCACATTGTGTTCATTTAAAGAATCTCACATTGTGCTCGTTTAAAGAATCTCACATTGTCCTCGATTAAAGAATCTCACATTATGGTCATTTAAATGATCTCACATTATGCTCATTTCAAGAATTTCACATTGTGCTCATTTAAAGAATCTCACATTGTGCTCGTTTAAAGAATCTCACATTGTGCTCATTTAAAGAATCTCACATTGTGCTCATTTAAAGAATCTCACAGTATGGTCATTTAAATGATCTCAAATTATGCTCATTTAAAGAATCTCACATTGTGCTCATTTAAAGAATCTCACAGTATGGTCGTTTAAAGAATCTCACATTATGGTTGTTTAAAGTATCTCACATTATTGTTGTTTAAAGAATCTCACATTATGGTCGTTTAAAGAATCTCACATTATGGTTGTTTTAAGTATCTCATATTATGGTTGTTTAAAGAATCTCACATTATGGTTGTTTAAAGTATCTCACATTATGGTTGTTTAAAGAATCTCACAGTATGTTCGTTTAAAGAATCTCACATTATGGTTGTTTAAAGAATCTCACAGTATGGTCATTTAAAGAATCTCACATTATGGTTGTTTAAAGTATCTCACATTATGGTTGTTTAAAGAATCTCACATTATGGTTGTTTAAAGAATCTTACATTATGGTCATTTAAAGAATCTCACATTATGGTCGTTTAAAGAATCTCCATTGTGCTAATTTAAAGAATCTCACATTATGGTTGTTTAAAAAATCTCCATTATGCTCATTTAAAGAATCTGACATTGTGCCTATTTAAAGAATCTCACATTGTGCTTATTTAAAGAATCTGACATTGTGCTCATTTAAAGAATCTCACATTGTGCTTATTTAAAGAATCTCACATTGTGCATATTTAAAGAATCTCACATTATGGTCATTTAAAGGATCTTACATCTAACATCATGCTAATTTAAAGAATCTCCATTATGCTCATTTAAAGAATGTCACATTGTGCTCATTTAAAGAATCTCCCATTGTGCTTATTTAAAGAATCTCACATTGTGGTTGTTTAAAGAATCTTACATTGTGGTTGTTTAAAGAATCTCACATTGTGGTTGTTTAAAGAATCTCACATTGTGGTTGTTTAAAGAATCTTACATTATGGTCATTTAAAGAATCTCACATTATGGTCGTTTAAAGAATCTCCATTGTGCTAATTTAAAGAATCTCACATTATGGTTGTTTAAAAAATCTCCATTATGCTCATTTAAAGAATCTGACATTGTGCCTATTTAAAGAATCTCACATTGTGCTTATTTAAAGAATCTGACATTGTGCTCATTTAAAGAATCTCACATTGTGCTTATTTAAAGAATCTCACATTGTGCATATTTAAAGAATCTCACATTGTGCATATTTAAAGAATCTCACATTATGGTCATTTAAAGGATCTTACATCTAACATCATACTAATTTAAAGAATCACCATTATGCTCATTTAAAAAATGTCACATTGTGCTTATTTAAAGAATGTCACATTGTGGTCATTTAAAGAATATAACATTGTGCTGATTTAAAGAATCTCACATTGTACTAATTTAAAGAATCTCACATTGTGCTCATTTAAAGAATGTCACATTGTGCTCATTTAAAGAATCTCCCATTGTGCTAATTTAAAGAATCTCACATTGTGGTTGTTTAAAGGATCTTACATCTAACATCATGCTAATTTAAAGAATCTCCATTATGCTCATTTAAAGAATGTCACATTGTGCTCATTTAAAGAATCTCCCATTGTGCTAATTTAAAGAATCTCACATTATGGTCATTTAAAGGATCTTACATCTAACATCATGCTAATTTAAAGAATCTCCATTATGCTCATTTAAAGAATGTCACATTGTACTTATTTAAAGAATATCACATTATGGTCATTTAAAGAATATCACATTGTGCTTATTTAAAGAATATCACATTATGCTCATTTAAAGAATGTCACATTGTACTTATTTAAAGAATATCACATTATGGTCATTTAAAGAATATCACATTGTGCTTATTTAAAGAATATCACATTATGCTCATTTAAAGAATGTCACATTGTACTTATTTAAAGAATATCACATTATGGTCATTTAAAGAATATCACATTGTGCTTATTTAAAGAATCTCACATTATGGTCATTTAAAGAATCTCACATTGTGCTCATTTAAAGAATCTCACATTGTGCTCATTTAAAGAATGTCACATTGTACTTATTTAAAGAATATCACATTATGGTCATTTAAAGAATATCACATTGTGCTTATTTAAAGAATCTCACATTATGGTCATTTAAAGAATCTCACATTATGCTCATTTAAAGAATATCACATTGTGCTTATTTAAAGAATCTCACATTATGGTCATTTAAAGGATCTTACATCTAACATCCTGCTAATTTAAACAATCTCACATTGTGCTAATTTAAAGAATCTCTCATTGTGCTCATTTAAAGAATCTCTCATTGTGCTCATTTAAAGAATGTCACATTGTGCTTATTTAAAGAATGTCACATTGTGGTCATTTAAAGAATGTCACATTGTGCTTATTTAAAGAATCTCACATTGTGGTCATTTAAAGAATCTCACATTGTGCTTATTTAAAGAATCTCACATTGTGGTCATTTAAAGAATCTCACATTGTGCTTATATAACCCTTTACTCCATAGATACACGTTTTCCCGCACCGATCACAGAAGGCTTTTGAAAACAGTGCACTGTTTTCTACTCTGTCAGTTAATAAAAACATAATTCACCCAATAATTCAAAATCCTTCTATATTAGAGGTGTCAAAAGGCATATCTGTATTAGAAGTGTCCAAAGGTGTCTATATTAGAGGTGTCCAAAGGCGTCTATATGAAGTAAAGGGTTAATGAATCTCACATTGTGCTTATTTATAGAATCTCACATTGTGGTCATTTAAAGAATCTCACATTGTGCTCATTTAAAGAATCTCACATTGTGCTCATTTAAAGAATCTCACATTGTGCTCGTTTAAAGAATCTCCAATTGTGCTAATTTAAAGAATCTCACATTATGGTCATTTAAAGCATCTCACATTGTGCTCATTTAAAGAATCTCACATTATGGTCATTTAAATGATCTTACATTGTGCTAATTTAAAGAATCTCCATTATGCTCATTTAAAGAATGTCACATTGTGGTCATTTAAAGAATCTCACATTGTGTTAATTTAAAGAATCTCACATTATGCTAATTTAAAGAATCTCACATTGTGCTAATTTAAAGAATCTTACATTATGGTCATTTAAAGGATCTTACATTGTGCTAATTTAAAGAATCTCTATTATGCTCATTTAAAGAATATTCTGAGACTTCAATATTATTATGGTGTATCCCATCCATATTTAAATCCTAGACTATAGTATTATAGTTGTGTGTCCATATATAAATCTGAGACTACAGTATTATAGTGGTGTATCCCATCCATATATAAATCTGAGACTACAATATTATAGCAATGTATCCCATTCATATACAATATTATAGTGGTGTATCCCAACCATGTATAATTCTGAGACTACAGTGTTATAGTGGTGTATCCCATCCATATATCAATCTGAGACTATAATATTATAGTGGTGGATCCCATCCATATACATGTATAAATCAGAGAGAAAATTATTGTAGTGGTGTATCCCATTGATATATCAATCTGAGACTACAGTATTATAGTGGTATATCCAAACCAAGTATTATTCTGAGACTACAATATTATAATGGTGTATCCCATCCATATTTAAATCCAAGACTACAGTATTATAGTGGTGTATCCCATCCATATTTAAATCTTAGACTACAGTATTATAGGTGTGTATCTCATCCATATATAAATCTGAGACTACAGTATTGTAGTTGTGTATCCTATCCATATACAAATATAATACTACAATATTATAGTGGTGTATCCCATCCATGTACAGTATTATAGTGGTGTATCCAATCCATATACAATATTATAGCAGTGTATCCCATTCTAATATCAACCTGAAATTACAGTATTGTAGGTGTGTATCCCATCCATATATAAATCTGAAACTACAGTATTGTAGTTTTGTATTCTATCCATATATCAATCTGAGACTACAGTATTGCAGCTGTGTATCCCATTCATATATAAATCTGAAACTACAGTTTTATAATGGTGTATCCCATCCATATATAAATCTGAGACTATACAGTATTGTAGTTGTGTATCCTATCCATATATAAATCTGAGACTACAGTATTATTGTGATGTATCCATCCATATATACATCTGGGACTTTATTGAAGTGGTGTATCCCATCCATATATCAATCTGCGACTAAGTATTATAGTGGTGTATCCAAACCATGTATTATTCTGAGACTATAATATTATTATGGTGTATCCCATCCATATTTAAATCCAAGACTACAGTATTATAGTGGTGTATCCCATCCATATTCAAATTGGAGACTGCAGTATTATAGTTGTGTATCCATATATTAATTTGAGACTACAATATTATAGTGATGTATTCCATCCATGTATAAATCTGAGACTACAGTAATATAGTGGTGTATCCCATCCATAGATAAATCTGAGACTACAATATTATAGCAGTATATCCCATCCATATACAATATTATAGTGGTGTATCCCAACCATGTATAATTCTGAGACTACAGTATTATAGTGGTGTATACCATCTATATATAAATCTGAGACTACAATATTAAAGTGGTGTATCCCATCCATATACAATATTAAAGTGGTGTATCCCATCCCTATACAATATTATAATGCTGTATCCCATCCATATACAATATTATAGTGGTGTTTCCCATCCATATATAAATCTGAGACTACAGTATTGCAGCTGTGTATCCCATTCATATATAAATCTGAAACTACAGTTTTATAGTGGTATATCCCATCCATATATAAATTTGAGACTACGGTATTGTAGTTGTGTATCCTATCCATATATAAATCTGAGACAACAGTATTATTGTGATGTATCCATCCATATATACATCTGGGACTTTATTGAAGTGGTGTATCCCATCCATATATCAATCTGTGACTACAGTATTATAGTGGTGTATCCAAACCATGTATTATTCTGAGACTACAATATCATTATGGTGTATCCCATCCATATTTAAATCCGAGACTACAGTATTATAGTGGTGTATCCCATCCATATTCAAATTGGAGACTACAGTATTATAGTTGTGTATCCATATATAAATTTGAGACTACAATATTATAATGATGTATTCCAACCATATATAAATCTGAGACTACAGTATTATAGTGGTGTATCCCATCCATAGATAAATCTGAGACTACAATATTATAGCAGTGCTTCCCATCCATATACAATATTATAGTGGTGTATCCCAACCATGTATAATTCTGAGACTACAGTATTATAGTGGTGTATCCCATCCATATATCAATCTGAGACTATAATATTATAGTGGTGGATCCCATCCATATATAAATCTGAGAGTCAAATATTATAGTGGTGTATCCCATCCATATACATGTATTAATCAGAGAGAAAATTATTGTAGTGGTGTATCCCATCCATATATCAATTTGAGACTACAGTATTATAGTGGTGTATCCAAACCAAGTATTATTCTGAGACTACAATATTATAATGGTTTATCCCATCCATATTTAAATCCAAGACTACAGTATTATAGTGGTGTATCCCATCCAAAGGAAGCATTTCTAGGTAAATTGATTAAAAAAAATAAAGAACATCGATTTACATTTTCTACAAAAAGCAATTGCATTTGTGTATCATGCTGACATTCTGACATCTGGTTACTGTGTACAAAATGTGTGGATACTGTTTATTTCTAGTTACTGTGTACAGAATGTGTGGATACTGTTTATTTCTAGTTACTGTGTACAACATGTGTGGATACTGTTTATTTCTAGTTACTGTGTACAACATGTGTGGATACTGTTTATTTCTAGTTACTGTGTACAACACTGTGTACAATATGTGTGGATACTGTTTATTTTTAGTTACTGTGTACAACATGTGTGGATACTGTTTATTCTAGTTACTGTGTACAACATGTGTGGATACTGTTTATTCTAGTTACTGTGTACAACATGTGTGCATAATGTTTATTTCTAGTTACTGTGTACAACACTGTGTACAATATGTGTGGATACTGTTTATTCTAGTTACTGTGTACAACATGTGTGGATACTGTTTATTCTAGTTACTGTGTACAACATGTGTGCATAATGTTTATTTCTAGTTACTGTGTACAACATGTGTGGATACTGTTTATTTCTAGTTACTGTGTACAACATGTGTGTATAATGTTTATTTCTAGTAACTGTGTACAACATGTGTGCATAATGTTTATTTCTAGTAACTGTGTACAACATGTGTATATAATGTTTATTTCTAGTTACTGTGTACAACATGTGTGTATAATGTTTATTTCTAGTAACTGTATACAACATGTGTGTATAACATTTATTTCCAGTTACTGTGTACAACATGTGTGTATAATGTTTATTTCTAGTAACTGTGTACAACATGTGTATATAATGTTTATTTCTAGTTACTGTGTACAATATGTGTGTATAATGTTTACTGCTAGTGACTGTCTACAACAAGTTTATTTCTAGTTACTCTGTACAACATGTGTGTATAATGTTTTTTTCTAGATACTGTAATACAACATGTGTGTATAATGTTTATTTCTAGTGACTGTGTACAACAGGTGTGTATAATATTTATTTCTAGTGACTGTGTACAACATGTGTGTATAATGTTTATTTCTAGTTACTGTAATACAACATGTGTGTATAATGTTTATTTCTAGTGACTGTGTACAACATGAGTGTATAATGTTTATTTTTAGTTACTGTAATACAACAGGTGTATATAATGTTTATTTCTAGTGACTGTATACAACAGGTGTATTTAATGTTTATTTTGTAGTTACAGTGTACAACATGTGTACATGTATATAACGTATATTTCTAGTGACTGTGTACAACAGGTGTGTATAATGTTTATTTAAAGTGACTGTGTACAACATGTGTATATAATGTTTATTTCTAGTAACTGTGTACAATATCTGTATATGATGTTTATTTCTAGTGACTGTTTACAACATGTTTGTATAATGTTTATTTCTAGTAACTGTGTACAATATCTGTATATGATGTTTATTTCTAGTGACTGTTTACAACATGTTTGTTTAATGTTTACTGCTAGTGACTGTGTACAACAAGTTGGTATAATGATTATTTCTAGTTACTATGTACAACATGTGTGTATTATGTTTACTGCTAGTTACTCTGTACAACAGGTGTGTATAATGTTTATTTCTAGTGACTGTGTACAGCAGGTATGTTTAATGATTATTTCTAGTGACTGTGTACAACATGTGTGTATAATGTTTATTTCAAGTGACTGTGTACAACAGGTGTGTATTATGTTTATTTTTAGTTACTGTGTAAAACATGTGTGTGTACTATTTATTTCTAGTCACTGTGAACAACATGTGTGTATAATGTTTATTTCCAGTTACTGTGTACAACAAGTTGGTATTATGTTTAATTCAAGTGACTGTGTACAGCAAGTTGGTATAATGTTTATTTCAAGTGACTCTGTACAAAATGTGTATATAATGTTTATTTCTAATGACTGTGTACACCATGTGTATATAATGTTTATTTCTAGTCACTGTGAACAACATGTGTGTATAATGTTTATTTCTAGTAACAGTGTACAACATGTGTGTATACTGTTTATTTCTAGTGACTGTGTACAACAGGTGTGTGTAATGTTTATTTCTAATGACTGTGTACAACATGTTTATATGATGTTTATTTCTAGTGACTATGTACAACATGTGTGTATAATTTTTATTTCTAGTGACTGTGTACAACATGTGTGTATACTGTTTATTTCTAGTAACTGTTTACAACATGTTTATATAATGTTTATTTCTAGTGACTGTGTACAATATGTTTATAATGCTTATTTCTAGTGAATGTGTACAACATGTTCATATGTTTATTTCTAGTGACAGGGTACAATAGGTGTGTATAATGTTTATTTCTAGTAACTGTGTACAATATCTGTATATAATGTTTATTTCTAGTGACTGTACAACATGTGTGCATAATGTTTATTTCTAGTTACTGTGTACAATATCTGTATAAAATGTTTATTTGTAGTGACTGTATACAACATATTTTTATGTATATAATGTTTATTTCAGTATCTGTATACAACATATGGATATAATGTTTTTTTTGTAGCAAATTTCAATTTTTTCACATCATATTGTATTTTCCATTTTTCTCTTCACTTGATTTGCTTTTTGTCTGATAACCACTTTGTTCCAGTCACAGGTGTGTTTCTGCTGCCACCTTCAGCAGCTGCAGTAATGGACATGTGTGGTTTATCACCATGGCAACAGGGGTTCCCCATTAAGCCAAGCTCACTGACAGACCTCTAATTTGTTTGAAAGAAAATCAGCCAAGAAATCCATATTTTGGTTGATAATCCAGCATTAACTCCACCTATATATCCAACATAATCCTTGTGGTGCTTTTCTACGTTATCTGTCACTGATGATCAAATCATTACTTGCTGGTGTGTATTTTGTTCCTATGGCAATATTTTGGAATCCTGCATTAAGGGTTCACTTCAGGAATCATGTGTAGATAATGAGGTCAGAGATTTGGGAGCCACTTTTATAAGTGTAATAATGAACAGAGACATAATGATCCAGGTTGATGCTCTTGAGCAGTCTGTAAACACAGAAATGTATTTACAAAAAAATATCACTACATGCAAATTGCTACAGTTTACATAATAGTGTGAGACAAAATGATGTTACCTGGTATTACGCTGTTGGCAAACTCAAAATGTTCAGTTTTGTTTTTCTATTATCGTTCATATTATATCTTAGATTTCTCTGCAAAGACTGTTGCTAGCATGGAGAGTTGTATAGAGAGTTGTGATATATGTATGATCCATTACAAGTGAAAATTGAGCAGTGTAAGCTTAAACAACAGTAATTGGTTGTGAGTTGATCATTTTAAACTATAATATTTTATTATTATTTTTTGAACATTTCTTTTCAATATTAAATCACACTATACCAAATAGATAACCAGTTACTCTCAACTATAATAAAATTTATTTCTAGTTTCTGGTGTGAGGTAGCAGTGTGAACCAATCATCTGCTCTTTTAAATATTACTGGATTTGCTACAACTTGTTTATCTGTAATTACCTTTCATATATTTTTGAAGTTCATTCTGCCATTAAGTAAACATTAAAAAAGCATTATTTTATATATTTATTTATTTGTTTCTCTTTACTTCTCCAGTAACTGTTATTCATGTGTAAACAAGATGTTTTGAGCTGTATTAGAGTTAGACAACAGCAGAAACCAAGGATTTTATCACTTAGATTTTTTAAAAGTAACACAATTTACTAGCAAATAGTTCTTAAGCAATATAAGTAAAGTCACAGTGCTACAACAGCTTCATTTATTGGAAGATATTCACTGCAGTTCTACATGGATGATTTTTTGTCAAAAAAGTGAAAATTTTAAGAATTAGGTTGCATTTACATAGCATCATTATAAAAATGCCTAAAATTATCATTATTTAGCTTAGCAACAGATCAGATATATAATTACCTCAAAAACTCAAAACTATTCCAACCATCACTCTCATTCCCTTTGAAACAAGAAGTAATGATTATGTCAGTATTATCCAGATGAGTCAGATAGGAGTAGAAGTATATTAACAAAGTTTCAGTCAGATAGGGGTAGAAGTATATTAACAAAGTATCAGTCAGATAGGGGTAGAAGTATATTAACTATGCTTCAGTCAGATAGGGTTAGAAGTATATTAACAAAGTTTCAGTCAGATAAGGGTAGAAGTATATTAAGAAAGCTTCAATCATATAGGAGTAGAAGTATATTAAGAAAGCTTCAATCAGATAGGGGTAGCAGTATATTAACAAGTCTTCAGTCAGATAGGGGTAGCAATATTTTAACAGAGCTTCAGTCAGATAGCGGTAGCAGTATATTTACAGAGCTTCGGTCAGATAGGGGTAGCAGTATATTAACAGAGCTTCAGTCAGATAGAGGTAGCAGTGTATTAACAATTCTCAGTCAGATAGGGGTAGCAGTTTATTAACAAAGTTTCAAGCAGATAGGGGTAGAAGTATATTAACAAGTCTTCAGTTAGATAGGGGTAGCAGTATATTAACAAGTCTTCAGTCAGATAGGCGTAGAATTGTATTAACAAGTCTTCAGTAAGATAGATGTAGCAGTATATTTACAGAGCTTCGGTCAGATAGGGGTAGCAGTATATTAACAGAGCTTCAGTCAGATAGAGGTAGCAGTGTATTAACAATTCTCAGTCAGATAGGGGTAGCAGTTTATTAACAAAGTTTCAAGCAGATAGGGGTAGAAGTATACTAACAAGTCTTCAGTTAGATAGGGGTAGCAGTATATTAACAAGAGTCTTCAGTCAGATAGGCGTAGAATTGTATTAACAAGTCTTCAGTAAGATAGATGTAGCAGTATTTTAACAGAGCTTTAGTCAGATAGAGGTAGCAGTATATTAACAGAGCTTCAGTCAGATAGAGGTAGCAGTATATTAACAGAGCTTCAGTCAGATAGCGGTAGCAGTATAATGACAGAACTTCAGTCAGATAGAGGTAGCAGTATATTAACAAGTCTTCAGTCAAATAGGGGTAGCAGTATATTAACAGAGCTTCAGTCATATAGAGGTAGCAGTATATTAACAGAGATTCGGTCAGATAGAGGTAGCAGTATATTAACAGAGCTTCGGTCAGATAGGGGTAGCAGTATATTAACAGAGCTTCAGTCAGATAGAGGTAGCAGTGTATTAACAATTCTCAGTCAGATAGGGGTAGCAGTTTATTAACAAAGTTTCAAGCAGATAGGGGTAGCAGTATATTAACAAGTGTTCAGTCAGATAGGCGTAGAATTGTATTAACAAGCTTCAGTTAGATAGATGTAGCAGTATTTTAACAGAGCTTTAGTCAGATAGAGGTAGCAGTATATTAACAGAGCTTCAGTCAGATAGATGTAGCAGTATATTAACAGAGCTTCAGTCAGATAGGGGTAGCAGTATAATAACAGAACTTCAGTCAGATAGAGGTAGCAGTATATTAACAAGTCTTCAGTCAAATAGGGGTAGCATTATATTAACAAGTCTTCTGTCAGAAAGGGGTAGCAGTATATTAACAGAGCTTCAGTCAGATAGAGGTAGCAGTATATTAACAGAGCTTCGGTCAGATAGGGGTAGCATTATATTAACAGAGCTTCAGTCAGATAGAGGTAGCAGTGTATTAACAATTCTCAGTCAGATAGGGGTAGCAGTTTATTAACAAAGTTTCAAGCAGATAGGAGTAGAAGTATATTAACAAGTCTTCAGTTAGATAGGGGTAGCAGTATATTAACAAGTCTTCAGTCAGATAGAGGTAGCAGTATTTTAACCAGGCTTCAGTCAGATACAGGTAGCAGTTTATTCACAGAGCTGCAGTCAGATAGGGGTAGCAGTATATTAACAGAGCTTCAGTCAGATAGAGGTAGAAGTATATTAACAAAGCTTTAGTCAGATTGAGGTAGCAGTATATAAACAAAAGCTTCAGTCAGATAGGGGTAGAAGTTTATTAACAAGGCCTCAGTCAGATAGGGGTAGCAGTATATTAACAAAGCTTTAGTCAGATTGAGGTAGCAGTATATAAATGAAAGCTTCAGTCAGATAGGGGTAGAAGTTTATTAACAAGGCCTCGATCAGATAGGGGTAGCAGTATATTAACAAAGCTTCAGTTAGATAGGAGTAGCAGTATATTAACAAAGCTTTAGTCAGATTGAGGTAGCAGTATATAAATGAAAGCTTCAGTCAGATAGGGGTAGAAGTTTATTAACAAGGCCTCAGTCAGATAGGGGTAGCAGTATATTAACAAAGCTTCAGTTAGATCGGAGTAGCAGTATATTAACAAGGCTTCACATAGATACAGGTAGCAGTATATCAACAAGACTTCAGTCAGATAGAGGTAAAAATATAATAACAAAGCTTCAGTCAGATAGGGGTAGCAGTATATTAACAAAGTTTTAGTCAGAAAGAGGTACCAGTGTATTAACAAAGCTTCAGTTAGATAGGGGTAGAATTATATTAACAAAGTTTCAGTCAGATAGGGGTAGAAGTATATTAACAAGTCTTCAGTCAGATAGGGGTAGCAGTTAATTAACAAGGCTTCAGTCAGATAGGAATAGCAGTATATTAACAAGGCTTCAGTCAGATAGAGGTACCAGTATATTAACAAGTCTTCAGTCAGATAGGGGTAGCAGTTAATTAACAAGGCTTCAGTCAGATAGAGGAACCAGTATATTAACAAGTCTTCAGTCAGATAGGGGTACCAGTTAATTAACAAGGCTTCAGTCAGATAGGAATAGCAGTATATTAACAAGGCTTCAGTCAGATAGAGGTAGCAGTATATTAACAAGGCTTCAGTAAGATAGAGGTAGCAGTATATTAACAAGGCTTCAGTCAGATAGAGGTAGCAGTATATTAACAAGGCTTCAGTAAGATAGAGGTAGCAGTATATTAACAAGGCTTCAGTCAGATAGAGGTAGCAGTATATTAACAAGTCTTCAATCAGATAGGGGTAGCAGTTAATTAACAAGGCTTCAGTCAGATAGGTGTAGCAGTATAATTATTAACAAGGCTTCAGTCAGATAGAGTACTTGTATATTAATAAGTGTTCAATCAGATAGGAGTAGCAGTATATTAACAAGGCTTCAGTCATATAGAGGAAGCAGTATATTAACAAGGCTTCAGTAAGATAGGGGTAGAAGTATATTAACAAAGCTTCAGTCAGATAGAGGTACTAGTATATTAACAAGTGTTCAGTCAGATAAGGGTAGCATTATATAAACAAGACTTCAGTCAGACAGGTGTAGCAGTATATTAACAAGGCTTCAGTCAGATAGGTGTAGCAGTTAATTTACAAGGCTTCAGTCAGATAGAAGTGCCAGTATATTGACAAGTCTTCAGTCAGATACTGGTTGCAGTTAATTAACAAGGCTTCAGTCAGATAGGAATAGCAGATTATTAACAAGGCTTCAGTCAGATAGAGGTACTAGTATATTAACAAGTGTTCAGTCAGATAACGGTAGCATTATATAAACAAGGCTTCAGTCAAACAGGTTTAGCAGTATATTAACAAGGCTTCAGTCAGATAGAGGTACCAGTATATTAACAAGGCTTCAGTCAGATAGGTGTAGCAGTTAATTTACAAGGCTTCAGTCAGATAGAGGTGCCAGTATATTGACAAGTCTTCAGTCAGATACTGGTTGCAGTTAATTAACAAGGCTTCAGTCAGATAGGAATAGCAGTATATTAACAAGGCTTCAGTCAGATAGAGGTAGCAGTATATTAACAAGGCTTCAGTAAGATAGGGGTAGAAGTATATTAACAAGGCTTCAGTCAGATAGACGTACTAGTATATTGACAAGTGTTCAGTCAGATAGGGGTAGCAGTATATTAACAAGGCATCAGTTAGATAGAGGTACCAGTATATTAACAAGTTTTCAGTCAGATAGAGGTAGCAGTTAATTAACAAGGCTTCAGTCAGATAGGTGTAGCAGTATAATTATTAACAAGGCTTCAGTCAGATAGAGGTACTAGTATATTAACAAGTGTTCAATCAGGTAGGAGTAGCAGTATATTGACAAGGCTTCAGTCAGATAGAGGTAGCAGTATATTAACAAGGCTTCAGTCAGATGGAGGTACTAGTATATTAACAATTGTTCAGTCAGATAAGGGTAGCATTATATAAACAAGGCTTCAGTCAGACAGGTGTAGCAATATATTAACAAGGCTTCAGTCAGATAGAGGTACCAGTATATTAACAAGTCTTCAGTCAGATAGGTGTAGCAGTTAATTTACAAGGCTTCAGTCAGATAGAGGTGCCAGTATATTGACAAGTCTTCAGTCAGATACTGGTTGCAGTTAATTAACAAGGCTTCAGTCAAATAGTAATAGCAGTATATTAACAAGGCTTCAGTCAGATAGAGGTAACAGTATATTAACAAGGCTTCAGTAAAATAGGGGTAGAAGTATATTAACAAGGCTTCAGTCAGATAGAGGTACCAGTATATTAACAAGTCTTCAGTCAGATAGGGGTTGCAGTTTATTAACAAGGCTTCAGTCAGATAGGTGTAGCAATATAATTATTAACAAAGCTTCAGTCAGATAGGGGTAGCAGTAAATTAACAAGGCTTCTGTCAGATAGGAGTAGCAGTATATTAACAAAGCTTCAGTCAGATAGAGTTAGCAGTATATTAACAAAGCTTCAGTCAGATAGAGGTGGCAGTATATTAACAAGGCTTCAGTCAGATAGAGGTAGCAGTATATTAACAAAGCTTCAGTCAGAGAGAGGTAGCAGTATATAAACAAGGCTTCAGTCAGATAGAGGTAGCAGTATATTAACATGTCTTCAGTCAGATAGTGGTAGAAGTATATAAACAAGGCTTCAGTCAGAGAGAGGTAGCAGTATATTAACAAGTCTTCAGTCAGATAGAGGTAGCAGTATATTAACAAAGCCTCAGTCAGATAGAGGTAGCAGTATAGTTACAAAGCTTCAGTTAGATATGGGTAGAAGTATATAAATAAGGCTTCAGTCAGAAAGAGGTACCAGTATATTAACAAAGCTTCAGTCTGATAGAGGTAGCAGTATAGTTACAAAGCTTCAGTTAGATAGGGGTAGAAGTATATTAACAAGGCTTCAGTCAGAGAGATGTAGCAGTATATTAACAAGTCTTCAGTCAGATAGAGGTAGCAGTATAGTAACAAAGCCTCAGTCAGATAGAAGTAGCAGTATAGTTACAAAGCATCAGTTAGATAGAGGTAGCAGTATATTAACAAGTTTATAGTCAGATTGGGGTAGAAGTATATTAACAAGGCTTCAGTCAGATAGAGGTAGCAGTATATTAATTAACAAGTCCATAGTCAGATTGGGGTAGAAGTATATTAACAAGACTTCAGTCAGATAGGAGTAGCAGTATATTAACAAAGTTTCAGTCAGATAGGGGTAGAAGTATATTAACAAGGCTTCAGTCAGATAGGGGTAGCAGTATATTAACAAAGTTTCAGTCAGATAGGGGTAGATGTATATTAACAAGGCTTCAGTCAGATAGGGGTAACAGTATATTAACAAAGTTTTAGACAGATAGAGGTAGCAGTATATTAACAAAGCTTCAGTCAGATAGAGGTAGCAGTATATTAACAAAGTTTTAGACAGATAGAGGTAGTAGTATATTAACAAAGCTTCAGTCACTTATGTAGTGATCCAAAAAATGCTTCCATTAAACCTCCAAAACTATGTTCTCGTTATTTACAGAAATACAATTAAGACAGTCAATTGAATTATTTCCAAGTTAATTTGAAACTTGAGTCAGCAGAACTAATTCCTTATTTGGTGCTTAGTGTTTAGAGTAAAGTTCTAGTCAGTGTTGGAATAATATGACTGGTTGGAGTATTACTTATTCATTACTTGGTGCTCAATGTTTATAGTAAAGTCCCAGTGTCAGTAAAATATGACTGGATGGGGTATTACTTATTGTTTACTTGGTGCTCAGTGTTTAGTGTATAGTTACAGTGTCACTATTATATGACTGTGTGGGCTATTATTCATTCCTTGGTTGGTGCTCAGTGTTTAGAGTAAAGTTCCAGTGTCAGAATAATGTGACTGGGTGGGGTATTACTCATTCCTTACTTGGTGCTCAGAGTTTAGAGTAAAGTTCCAGTGTCAGTATAAAATGACTAGGGTGGGTATTACTCATTCTTTACTTGGTGCTCAGTGTTTAGAGTAAAGTTCCAGTGTCAGTATAAAGTGACTGTGTGGGGTATTACTCATTCCTTACTTGGTGCTCAGTGTTAAGAGTAAAGTTCCAGTGTCAGTATAAAGTGACTGTGTGGGGTATTACTCATTCCTTACTTGGTGCTCAGTGTTTAGAGTAAAGTTCCAGTGTCAGTATAAAATGACTGTGTGGGCTATTATTCATTCCTTGGTTGGTGCTCAGTGTTTAGAGTAAAGTTCCAGTGTCAGAATAAAGTGACTTGTTGGGGTATTACTCATTCCTTACTTGGTGCTCAGTGTTTAGAGTAAAGTTCCAGTGTCAGTATAAAATGACTGTGTGGGCTATTATTCATTCCTTGGTTAGTGCTCAGTGTTTAGAGTAAAGTTCCAGTGTCAGAATAAAGTGACTTGTTGTGGTATTACTCATTCCTTACTTGGTGCTCAGTGTTGAGAGTAAAGTTCCAGTTTCAGTATAAAGTGACTGGGTGGGGTATTACTCATTCCTTACTTGGTGCTCAGTGTTTAGAGTAAAGTTCCAGTGTTGATTTAAAGTGACTGTGTAGGTATTACTCATTCCTTATTAGTGCTCAGTGTTTAGAGTAAAGTTCAAGTGTCGATTTAAAGTGACTGTGTGGGGTATTACTTATTCCTTACTTTGTGTTATAGTTCCAATGTCAGTATATTATGACTGAGTCTGGTATAACTCATTCCTTACTTGATGCTCAGTGATTAGAGTAAAGTTTCAAATTCGGTATAATGTGGTTGGGTGGGGTATTACTAATTCCTTACTTGGTTCTCAGTGTTAAAAGTAAAGTTCCAGTGTCAGTTTAAGTGACTGGGTGGGGTATTACTCATTCCTTACTAATCTTGGTGCTCAGTGTTGAGAGTAAAGTTCCAGTGTCAGTTTAATGTGACTGGGTGGGGTGTTACTTATTTCTAACTTGGTACTCAGTGTTAAGAGTAAAGCTCCAATGTCAGTTTAGTGTGACTGGTAGGGGTATTACTTACTCATTGTTAAGAGTAAAGTTCCAATGCCGGTATAATATAACTTGTTGGGGTATTACTCATTCCTTACTTGCTGCTCAGTGATGAGAGTAAATTTCCAGTGTCAGTATATTGTGACTGGTTGGGGTATTACTTATTCCTTACTTGGTGCTCAGTGTTGAGAGTAAAGTTCCAGTTTCAGTATAAAGTGACTGTGTGGGGTATTACTCATTCCTTACTTGGTGCTCAGTGTTTAGAGTAAAGTTCCAGTGTTGATTTAAAGTGACTGTGTGGGTATTACTCATTCCTTATTAGTGCTCAGTGTTTAGAGTAAAGTTCAAGTGTCGATTTAAAGTGACTGTGTGGGGTATTACTTATTCCTTAGTTGGTGCTCAGTGTTTAGAGTAAAGTTCCAGTGTCAGTTTAATGTGACTGGATGGGGTATGACCCAGTTTTTAGAGTAAAGTTCCAATGTTGGTATAATCTGCTAGGATGGGGGTATTACTTATTCCTTACTTGATGCTCATTGTAAAGATTAAAGTTCATATGTTGGCATCAAGTGACTTGGTGGGATATTATTCATTCCTTACTTGTTGCTCAGTGTTTAGAGTAAAATTCCAATGTCGGTATAATGTGACTTGGTAGGGGTATTACTCATTCCTTACTTGGTGTTCAGTGTCTAGAGTAAAGTTCCAGTGTCAATTTAATATGACTGGGTTGGGTATTACTTATTCCTTACTTTGTGTTCAGTGTTTAGAGTATAGTTCCAATGTCAGTATATTATGACTGAGTCTGGTATAACTCATTCCTTACTTGATGCTCAGTGATTAGAGTAAAGTTTCAAATTCAGTATAATGTGGTTGGGTGGGGTATTACTAATTCCTTACTTGGTTCTCAGTGTTAAAAGTAAAGTTCCAGTGTCAGTTTAAGTGACTGGGTGGGGTATTACTCATTCCTTACTAATCTTGGTGCTCAGTGTTGAGAGTAAAGTTCCAGTGTCAGTTTAATGTGACTGGGTGGGGTATTACTTATTTCTAACTTGGTACTCAGTGTTAAGAGTAAAGCTCCAATGTCAGTTTAGTGTGACTGGTAGGGGTATTACTTACTCATTGTTAAGAGTAAAGTTCCAATGCCGGTATAATATAACTTGTTGGGGTATTACTCATTCCTTACTTGCTGCTCAGTGATGAGAGTAAATTTCCAGTGTCAGTATATTGTGACTGGTTGGGGTATTACTCATTCCTTACTTGGTGCTCAGTGTTGAGAGTAAAGTTCCAGTTTCAGTATAAAGTGACTGTGTGGGGTATTACTCATTCCTTACTTGGTGCTCAGTGTTTAGAGTAAAGTTCCAGTGTTGATTTAAAGTGACTGTGTGGGTATAACTCATTCCTTACTTGGTGCTTGGTGTTTAGAGTAAAGTTCCAGTGTCGGTATAATATGACTGGGTGGGGTATTATGCATTCCTTACTTAATGCTCAGTTATTAGAGTAAAGTTCCAGTGTCAGTATAATGTGACTGGGTGGGGTTTGACTCATTCCTTTCTTGATGATCAGTGATTAAAGTGAAGTTCCAATGTCAGTTTAATGTGATTTGTTGGTGTATTACTTTTTCCTTACTTGCTGCTCAGTTCCAATGTCGGTATAATGTGACTGGCAGGGGTATTACTTATTCCTAACTTGGTACTCAGTGTTTAGAGTAAAGTTCCAATGTTGTTATATTGTGACTGGGTAGGATATTACTCATTCCTTACTTGGTGCTCAGTGTTTTGAGTAAAATTCAAATGTCAGTATAATATGACTGGGTGGGGTATTACTTATTCCTTACTTGATGCTCAATGTTTAGAGTAAAGTTCCAATGTCGGTATATTGTGACTGGGTGGGATATTCCTCATTCCTTACTTGGTGCTCAGTGTTAAGAGTAAAGTTCCAATGTTGGTATATTGTTACTTGGTAGGGTATTACTCATTCCTTACTTGGTGCTCAGTGTTTAGAGTAAAGTTCCAATGTCGGTATAATTTTACTGGCAGGGGTATTACTCATTCCTTACTTGGTGCTCAGTATTTAGAGTAAAGTTCTAATGTTGGTATAATGTGACTGGGTAAGGGTATCACTCATTCCTTACTTGGTGCTCAGTGTTTAAAGTAAAGTTCCAGTGTTGGTATAATGTGACAAGGTGGGGTATTTCTTATTCCTTACTTGGTGCTCTGTGTTTAGAGTAAAGTTCCAATGTCATTGTAAAGTGACTTTGTCAGATATTACTTATTCCTTATGTATACTTGTTGCCCAGTGTTTAGAGTAAAATTTTAGTGTTGGTATAATGCAACTTGGTTGGGTATTATACCACAATTACATTTGATATGTTACTTTGCAATGCCATTAAAATACAATAGATCTACCCTTTTTTTTAATCAACAAAATTTTAAAATGATGTCATAATTATATTTGTCCTAGACAGTATTTTTCAGTCTGCAGCCTTAACACAGCACAGTTATCCTTAATTGGGACAATAAATATATCAATACGAATTACTTAATTGAAAGCCTTATACTGTTATGAAATGTCAATCAAAACATCTGCTGGTGAATGCGAAATAGGAACAAAAGATAAATTGCTATGCCATGATATGGCACTATTGAACCATTTATCTTGACTGCATAATAGTCTGGTTACTGTGAATTCTTGACTGTGTTTCAACATTGTCATAACAGTTAGTAGTCTTTTACATAAATTTGATAATCCAATCTGGCAGGTATGATAGTAATGCTACTCCCTGTCTATAAAGGCACTGAGAAATACTTCTGGAGAGTAAAATGCATTAAGATGAATGTGCATAACTTCTTTTCTATATCTTGGATTACTTTGCCTTTTTCTGCTTCTTGCATTTTTGGTTTCTGACTGTAATATGTTTGGGTGTCTACCAAAGCAAGCGTATTTATTTGCTTTTATAGCAAAAACTCCCATAATTTGTTAAAATGGCTAAATAGTTTTTTTTAAAAATGTATCTTCTCAAATAAATTTCAAGGGAAGAAATGTTTTTCAAAAAATTGAGGAAGAAATGATATAGTATTCTTTGAATATTGGCATTATTTATCAAGCTAAAAGTCTACAACTAATGGTGAATTCTAGAATATCAATAATCATTTTGGATATTTCATTATGACTCAAAAGTTCAACATTCTTCTACAGACACTTAGACATCCTCCTCCTATTTTACTGCAGACCACATGATACTTCCTTGTCCAAGGTCAAGATTACTATTTTACTACAGACCACATGACTACTTCCTTGTCCAAGGTCAAGATTACTACTTTACTACTGACAACATGACTACTTCCTTGCCCAAGGTCATGGTTACTACTTCCCAGGTCAAGTTATATGTAACCACAGACCTCACTCAAGATGAAGGATGCTATGTTACTATAGATCACAAGACTACCTCCTTACCCAAGGTCAAGGTTACTTTGATACTACAGATGCACAACTGTCTCCTATTCCAAGGTCAAGGTTACTATTTTACTGCAGTCCACACAACTACAGTCTCACTCAAAATCAAGTATACTATGTTAATACAGACCACACAACTACTTTCTCACTGAAGGTCAAGGTTACTATGTTACTGCAGACCACAGGACTACATCCTTATTGAAGGTCACTGAAGGTCAAGGTTACTATGTTACTGCAGACCACAGGATTACCTCCTCACTGAATGTCAAGGTTACTGTGTTACTGCAGACTACAGGACTACTTCCTCACTGAAGGTCAAGGTAACTATTTACTGCAGACCACAGGACTAACTCATCACTGAAGGTCAAGATTACTACTTTACTGCAGACCACAGGACTACCTTATCACTGAAGGTCAAGGTAACTGTGTTACTGCAGACCACTACCTCCTCACTGAAGGTCAAATTTACTGTGTTACTGCAGATCACAGGACTACCTCCTCGCTGGAGGTCAATGTTACTATGTTACTGTAGACTGCAAGACTACCTTGTCATCAAAGTTCAAAGTTACTATTTTACTACATACCTCTCAACTACTTTTTCACTCAAGGCCAAGGTTACTATGTGACTACCTGCTTACCTAAGGTCAAAGTTACTGCAGACCACAAGATGACATCCTCACCCAAGGTCAAAGTTCCTACGTGACTATAGATGGCAAGAGTACATCCTCGCCCAAGGTCAAGGTTACTGTTTCCATAGACTGTAAGATTACCTCCTCGTCCAAGGTCAAGGTAACTGTTACCATAGATTGTAAGACTGTCAAGTTTACTCTATTACTATGATCACAGAGACATAGAAGTTGTAAAAAAAAATGTCACACTGGGTAAGAATTAATTGAAATATAGTCCCATTTGTTCTTCAGGGTCATGTTTTTACAGTGCATCAGTGATTTTAGGTTGCTGGAGAGGGAGTAAATATTGGTGAAAATCAATTCTTACAATTCTATAATGTTATATATCTCGATACCGTCACTGGCAAATTACCAAACCAATACAAAGAATGCAGTTGAGGTTAATATGATGTATTGTTCCAGACTTATTTACTAAACTAGTGAAGTCTATAAGAAGACTGAAAGATGAAAATAATTCCTGGACATTGCTGTGAAAATTCTTATTTCCTATTGACAACTTTCTGGGTAGAACCAGTACTAAGCATATGTGAATAAAGTGTCATTCTCAAGGTTACTACATATATCCATGGCTGTGATGAGTATGATGCTATTATCGCTGGACATGATATATATAATTCCCCCTGATGCTGCTTTCCTACTATTTCCACTTGAGTTTGCCATCTTGACATGTTTTCTTAATGTTCTTAATGTTGATATCCCATTATCTGTCATTTATATCCGAATGTTTCCACTTCAGGTTACTTTTCAAATGTTTTTCCCATTGAGGTTCTGTTCCAATCAATAATTCCTGTTAGGTTGTTGTTTCAATGTCCCTAATAGGTTAGGTTGCTGTCCCACTCCTTATATGTACTGGAACAGGTTGCTAAGGCAAGTACATCAAGATTTTTCCAAATTTAGAATTATCGAAAATCATTTTTCAACAGATTCCTAACTTGGCATATGCATTTCCTACTTAAAATCAATACTTGATATTTGATTTGATAAAGATGATATTTTGGGACATATCAATTGAGTCGCATGAGTTCATTTTGATTTGATTTGTCATATTGGTTATATATTGTGTGATAATGTTTATGTATCTTGGTTACATATTGTGTGACAATGTTTATGTTGTCTTGGTTACATATTGTGCGACAATATTTATGTTGTCTTGGTTACATATTGTGTGACAATGTTTATGTTGTCATTTTATTAAATAAGATATTGTCATCACAAACAACTACTACAACAGTATAAATTTATGAAATTGATAGATAGTTAGATAGAAAAGTTTGAGACAGACAAAGAAGAGGAAACATGTATCAAAGAAAATATAATGCATAATAATAATTATATGGATGTACAGTATTTTATATCAATTATCTTCTTAAGCAGCCTAAACTGCAATGACACAAAATGTATATCGTGAAATGTTAGTCTTTACACCACTTCTGAACTCTGTATAAATGTTTTATAATTTTTTATGCACTTTACATTTTTATAGAATAAATACTATATGATAAGATGACATGTAGTTGTGAAGTTACATGTCAGCATAGAATCTACATATGTCATGGATCCAAGTATATATCATCTGTTTCATACCTCATATTTTCCTATTTTAATGAACTGACATTTTGGAGTCCACCATATAACCAATATGTACTGTAGACTCTTGTATGTGGCATCGTCTTGACACTTAATAATTTTATGATTCATAAATCAACATTCCACACATGGTAGTATCATTTATCACCATGACCGAAAAGGATTAGATATTTCTTTTATAATACAGAAATGATATTAAGGAATTTAATATCAGTTTTCTCGCGTAAATCATATTTACATATTATTTGTATTACTGCGAAAGACATTTAAGTTTATGCAATACTTAATATAAGACATAAAATATAATTTCATCAAAATCAAATATATGGAATGCATCACTCACAGAACTTCACTAGAATTCTAGAAAATCAACTTCATAATTCATTATCATTCTTGTCTCATCTTGTATTCTACTTAGTAAAGTCATTTTCCTATACCTATGCAAGATCCCAGATAACACATCTTCATCTCTCTCAGACCAAAGAAATAAAGTACTGATGGGGGCGGAGCATATATTATGTAAAATGTCACTGTTGTTTTTTGATTATGCCCTCCAACATTTTTGGGGTGGCATATAGTAATTGCAGCGTCCCTCCATCCGTTCGTCCATCATTTCATCCAGTATTTCGTGTCCGACCTGTAACTTTGTTATGGATAGATGGATTTTGTTAATACTTGCTATAAATGATCAGCTTAACATGACAATGTGTTGTGAGTAGGACCCACACCCATACCTCAAAGGTCAAGGTCACAATTTGAGTTTGTTTGACAACACTTTGAGTCTGTGTGAGTTTTCGTGTCCGGCCTGTAACTTTGTCATGCATAGATGGATTTTATCAATACTTGCAACAAATGATCAACATAACATCACCATGTGTTGCGAGTAAGGCCCACACTCATACCTCAAAGTTCAAGGTCTCACTTTGAGTTTGTTTGACAGCACTTTGAGTCTGTGTCAGATTTCATGTCTAGCCTGTAACTTTGTCATCCATAGATGAATTTTGTTAATACTTACTACAAATGATCAACATAACATGACGACATGTCACACATTACACTCAGACTCAGAATATATGTTACATAATCTACATGACTGAGTTAAAGGTTAACCTTATTTTCCAATAAGTCAGAAAAGGTAACTGAATGTATTGCCTTTGAAAGTGTAGTGTAGGAATGTTAATAACTCTAAAATTTCGATATGAGGTTTGTAAGTACAACTCAAGTCCACAATATTTTTGGAAATGCCAAGCTTTCTATTGTATGAATTATCGAAGTGCTCTGAATCTAGCACATTCAAATTCCACTTTGAGTTTATTCATTTACCATTTTCTTTATTGATTTCTCTAAAGCAACAGTGAAACATTGTGTTTTAAAATACAAAAAGTAGAGATGTGTCTGTCGATATCAATAGTTAATTCTTAAACTTATATTTTCCATGGCCCTTAAATGCCCTTCATAAACAGGACCACAGTAGCCAATATTGCTAGGGCCCAAACTTTTAGACACGTCTGTGTATTTGTGTATTTTTGCTGAGGAAAAATGACATTACATGCTTTAACTTTAATATGTTTAAGTGGAATCCAAATATTGTAAATTATATGAAATATTTATGAAATTGCCAAAAATTAGCACTGACATTATACATGTACATAATTTGATTTATTTTCAGGAATGGAAGTGGACAACCTTTAGTCTATATTAAAACATTTGGGAGAACTCCCCAGTCAAGTGGTCGCCTTAAGCATATCTCTATTTTTAGAACGAGTATTGATTGCCAATTAATCTGATAATTTCTGTGTTGATTGTTTATTGGGATAAGGGGCAGATTTAGAAAAGTTTCCTTCCCGGTATAAATGTTTAAAATGATATAAAATAGCCAAAATCAGATTCCCATACCAAGGACTTATATACAATCAGATTTCCATATCAAGGACTTATATACAATCAGATTCTCAAATCAAGAAATTATATACAATCAGATTCTCAAATCAAAGACTTATATACAATAAGATTCTCAAATCAAGAACTTATATACAATCAGATTCCCATATCAAGGACTTATATACAATCAGATTCTCAAATCAAGGACATATATACAATCAGATTCCCATACCAAGGACTTATATACAATCAGATTCCCATACCAAGGACTTATATACAATCAGATTTCCATATCAAGGACTTATATACAATCAGATTCCCATATCAAGGACTTATATACAATCAGATTCTCAAATCAAGGACTTATATACAATCAGATTCCCATACCAAGGACTTATATACAATCAGATTCCCATATCAAGGACTTATATACAATCAGATTCTCAAATCAAGGACTTATATACAATCAGATTCCCATACCAAGGACTTATATACAATCAGATTCTCAAATCAAGGACTTATATACAATCAGATTCTCAAATCAAGGACTTATATACAATCAGATTCTCAACTCAAGGACATATATATATGACTCTTCATGTGCACAAAGTGATATTATACTCCGTGACCTAGATTTGCAACCATTAATTGGTATTAATGGCATTGAATTGATATGATATACAATTGGTGATATTTATCTGCTGGGTTAAACATAATTTTATGTTGCAGTGTGTTATAGCTGCACCTTGTGTATAATGGAGTTACATGAAACTACTTTTTGTGTGTATATGGTGGAGGGGGGATTATGAGTGATTATTAGGTTTTCAAATGAAATTGTAAAACTCTGGTACACGTATTCATGCACTTAACTATTAGTTTAGTAATCTTATTTATATGATAGGTTAACCAAAACTGCACGTTATGCATAGTCAAATCATGTTATCGTTGAAGACGGCAGAACTATTTTATGTTTGGGTGGGGGGGTGGGGCTTATGAGGCAGTTAATTGATGTAAGCTATCCCTATGAGTAGAGGTTTGAAGTTTGTAATAATCAAGGGGATAGTATTTGTAGGGACCGTGTAAGGGAAAACTATTGGAAAATGGAAAATTCTAATTTTTTCATCCATTTGTGCAGAATTGTTATTCAGTTTGAGAACTGAGGCATCTTCTAGTCATAGCAAATAAGATTTAGTTCAATAAACAGGACCGAATTTCTATAAGGGCCCAGGTGGGGTCACAGATGGGTTTATATTGAAAATTCTTAAAAATCTTATTCTCAACAACCAGCAATCAAATTTGTTCATATTTCATATAAATTATATTGTGATAAATCAAGGGGCACTGGGATGTAAAGAGGCCTGAAAGTGGACTTTAAGTTTTACATAGGAATACTATGGGAAAACATTCTCATTTTTTCATCCATTTGTGTAAATTTGTTGAGTAATTTGAGATTCAAGCATTGTCAAGTAAAAGTAAATTTGATTTTGTTCAATAAAGAGGATTGAATTTCCATGATTCAATGGGCCAGTGGGGTTAAAATTGGGAATTTTCATAAATGTTTTTTCTCAACATCCAGTCAGTTAAATATGTTCATAATTGATATAAGTCCAGGGGCTACGGTATATAGTAAGGGAACTTTGAGTTTTATATACGAATATTTTGAGAAAATGAAAAATTTCCATTTTCTTATCTATTGTATTTTTCCAATACTAATTTATAGTTTCATATCTGAAGCATTGTCTAGTCTTAGCAAATTAGATTTTGGTTCCAAAAGGGCCCAAAGGACAACAAAATGGTTGAAATTGTGAAACTTCAAAAATCTTCCTCTCAATAACCTTTCTGGCAAACTTGTTCATATACGATACAAATTATCCTTACATCAGCAAGGATTGAAGATTCTGCAAATCAAGGGGCTGGGATATATAAGGACCCTGCAAGGTGGCTTTTACTTTTACAAAGGAATATTATGGGGAAAACTGATTTTTGCATCCATGTCACTGTGTACAAAATACTTCTATTTAAAAACTAAAGCATTGTCTGCTCATAGAGAATCCCTATGAGTGGGTGATTGACATTTTGACAAATCAAAGGACTAGGATGTATAAGGCTCCTGTACAAGGACTATATTTTTTACAGATGGGAATTTAAAGTATTTGCTTTTCATAGTAATTAACATTTTGTTAAGTAAAAGTAAAGAGTATAGTGGGGGTATTTATTTATACATAAGGATTTAAGAAGACCCCCAAACAGATTCAATATTGTGAAATCTTAAAAAGTGCTATGGCAACTATAAGCCAGTAGAGCATCCTCAGACCCTGTTTGGCCTCTTGTTTGTACTTTTTATGATGATGAGCTGTCTATGCTTAAATCGAAAGAAAGTATATGTTCTGTATGTAATCTATTACTAATTTATATTGAAACAGCGAGGCAAATAATGAATTCATATTACATCTTTTCAAATTGTTCAAAAAGTGCACTCAGTAGCACATGAATAGTTTTGTTATCAGTGAGCTTACTGTGAGTAGGGTATATCAGGGTGTCTAAGTGCACTCAGTAGCACATGAATAGTTTTGTTATCAGTAAGCTTACTGTGAGTAGGGTATATCATGGTGGGTGTCTGAGTGCACTCAGTAGCACATTTCAGTTTTTTACTGTGAGTAGGGTATATCAGGGTGTCTAAGTGCACTCAGTAGCTCATGAATAGTTTTGTTATCAGTTACCTTACTATGAGTAGGGTATATCAGGGTGTCTGAGTGCACTCAGTAGCACATTTCAGTTTTTTACTGTGAGTAGGGTATATCAGGGTGTCTAAGTGCACTCAGTAGCTCATGAATAGTTTTGTTATCAGTTACCTTACTATGAGTAGGGTATATCAGGGTGTCTGAGTGCACTCAGTAGCACATGAATAGTTTTGTTATCAGTAAGCTTACTGTGAGTAGGGTATATCATGGTGGGTGTCTGAGTGCACTCAGTAGCACATTTCAGTTTTTTACTGTGAGTAGGGTATATCAGGGTGTCTAAGTGCACTCAGTAGCTCATGAATAGTTTTGTTATCAGTTACCTTACTATGAGTAGGGTATATCAGGGTGTCTGAGTGCACTCAGTAGCACATGAATAGTTTTGTTATCAGTTACCTTACTATGAGTAGGGTATATCAGGGTGTCTGAGTGCACTCAGTAGCACATGAATAGTTTTGTTATCAGTGAGCTTACTGTGAGTAGGGTATATCAGAGTGTCTAAGTGCACTCAGTAGCACATGAATAGTTTTGTTATCAGTAAGCTTACTGTGAGTAGGGTATATCATGGTGGGTGTCTGAGTGCACTCAGTAGCACATTTCAGTTTTTTACTGTGAGTAGGGTATATCAGGGTGTCTAAGTGCACTCAGTAGCTCATGAATAGTTTTGTTATCAGTTACCTTACTATGAGTAGGGTATATCAGGGTGTCTAAGTGCACTCAGTAGCTCATGAATAGTTTTGTTATCAGTTACCTTACTATGAGTAGGGTATATCAGGGTGTCTGAGTGCACTCAGTAGCACATGAATAGTTTTGTTATCAGTTACCTTACTATGAGTAGGGTATATCAGGGTGTCTGAGTGCACTCAGTAGCACATGAATAGTTTTGTTATCAGTGAGCTTACTGTGAGTAGGGTATATCAGAGTGTCTAAGTACACTCAGTAGCTCATGAATAGTTTTGTTATCAGTTACCTTACTATGAGTAGGGTATATCAGGGTGTCTGAGTGCACTCAGTAGCACATGAATAGTTTTGTTATCAGTGAGCTTACTGTGAGTAGGGTATATCAGAGTGTCTAAGTGCACTCAGTAGCACATGAATAGTTTTGTTATCAGATTGGTCTATTTATATCTTAAGACAACATTACATATGCTAATACTCGATTTGCCATAATCCATGAAAACAGAAAGACTTAACTATCCTCTTATAAGTAACGAGTTACTATTGTTTGCTATAAATACGCGCATGTGCGAAAGCAACTTCCTCTTTCTGTTTTCGTGCCCTCGTGCGAGGTAGGTAATTCGAATTCACTCATAAATTGGATCCTTCTCTAGAAATATTAAGATTATTTCAGGTAAATCTGGAACATCTTCTTTCAGTTGCCTCTGCCTCAGCCAGGGAACTTCTTTCATTCATTCATTCATTCATTCATTCATTCATTCATTCATTCATTCATTCATTCATTCATTCATTCATTCATTCATTTTATTAACGAGCCATATAAACATATTGGAGATGAGGGCAGTATTTCCGTCCCAACATCCTTTCTAGTGTCAGTACGAGGTCACTCGGTCACGCTAACCACGGACAACACAACCTTAGCTTCTTATGTGTACAAGAAGGGGGGGGGGGGGGGTGCTCATGCTCAGGAGCTCTTGAACTTTGCAAAGGAGACTCTGACTTGGTACTCCCAAGTAGGAATCTCTCTCAGAGCCAGGTATATTACAGGCAAACTGAATGTTCTGGTATATTCCCTTTCCAGGAAAACCCAGATATTTCACACAGAAGGGATGGTACATCGATCTATACTAGATCAGGTGTTCCAACTTTGGGACACACCTCATATAGATCTCTTTGCTACTCGGTTGATCAGTCAACTCCCAACCTTGTTTCTCCAGTTTCAGATCCCCTGTCAGGGGCAGTAGATGCTCTCAATTCCTTGGCAGGGTCTGTTCGAGTAATACCGTCTTTTGTGGTGCAGTGGTTAAGGCATCCATCTCGAAAGCAGGTGGTCAGATGTTCAAATTGCCTGGGAATACCGGGTGCTGTAGACTAAAATGCATACCCTCCACCTCCACTTCTATCTTGGGTACTTCTGAAAGCACAGAGAGAAGACAGTTTGCTGCTGATGATAACACCATTTTGGACTGGACATCCATGGTTTCCTACACTGTTATCTCTATTAGTGGCTCCTCCAGTAGTATTCCCTCTCAGATGAGACCTGGTGTGTCTAGCTCTTGATCGGCTAGTTCACGCCAAGACAAGTGTTTCATCTTTACGCCTGTCTCTTATCTAACAACATCTCGAAACAGAAGGATTTGCTACTCTAGTTGCTTTCAGTCTGTATTTCTAGAAGTTTTTCTACAAATGTCTTTATGAGTACAGATGAAAAGGTTGGTTGGAAAAGGGTGAGTCAGGGACATTGGATCCACGCAATCACACTTTTCAATTATCTATCAGATTTCTCGTGTCACTTTTCAAAGATAAAGGTCTTTCACCATCTTCAGTTTAAGGTTATTGTTCAGCCATTTCTGTAACACTAAGGCAGGTTACAGGAAAGTCTGATAGTCGTCTTCTTTCTAACATAGTTAGAGAATCCGGCTTCTTTTTATGTCACTCCAAAAGGGGACTGTCTTCAAGTCCTGTAGGCTATTTCAGATCCTACATCCGAACCACTTATATCTTGTTTGAGATGGGGATTAACTTTTAAAACTACTTTCCATGTATTGACGTAGTGAGCTACATGCATTATCAGGAACTGAAGATTCCATTTACTTCGCGGTCGGTGGTTCTTCCATCACGTTGCTTTTTCTTTCCAGGGTTTCTCTCATAGCATTAACCTCCTTTGGTTGCTATTCAACCATTGGTTATTCCAGCCCTACCTACAAACACCTCAGGTAACGAGATTTCTTATTCTGGTTTATGTCCAGTGAGAACATTAAAATCTTCTGAGATAGCTCTAAGGCATGGCGCAAGTACGGGAAACGGTTTTTCGTTCCTTATCTCCCAGAAACCACAAGAGTTTTCTCTTGCTTCCATATCAAGAAGGATTGTAGGGACTATTATGTCTTCTTATGAGGTGGAAGAAGTAGTACTTCCATGAGCAAACCCAACAGCACACAAAGTTAGAACATTGTCTTCTTCTCTTGCTTGGCTGAATTCTAATTCTCAGGATCATATCCTATGAGCATGTTACTGGAGTTCCCATAACTCCTTTACTAGGTTCTATCTAAGAGATTACTCATCTTTTAATATTTACTGACTCTAGGTTCTGTTGTGGCAGCTCAGTTTGTGATCAGAGGTGAACCTCTAGATGGAGTTTGTTTTTGACAAACTTTATGGTTTTAAACTACATAATCTAACTCCTTTTGGTGGGTGTTTTATGTATCAGGATTCCTGATCAAATAAATTTATTTACATTTTAATTTTCATCTTACTGATATTTGTTAATCTGTGATTTATGTTATGTTTCTCTAACATAATATATCAATATATCAATACATAGATCTCCTAATCAACTTCTGAAGTTCTGATGTTGTAGATTTATGTAAGTATATATATAAGATAGATATATATTACTAAAAATATTTTTGACCTTTTGACTGCTGTGTCTCCAGATAACTTTGACTAGAGTTTCTTCAGTCTATACAGGCAGAGTAAGTTATTTCTGCTACTTTATAATATGGAATGGATTACAAGCTGTACTTGTTGGAATGAAGGTCTTCTACAACTAGACACTTTTGTCTTCTCCTACTCTGGAGATGTTTCAACCCTTCCAGATGGTTCTACAAAATATGTTAGTTTTGTAGCACTGTTACAGTTTATTCAGTTTAGTTCTATGTTAAAATTCATTACTGATTTTTACATGACATATCTAAGTTTCTTAAGATAATATTTTTACAGGCTCCCCTGTTCCCTTTTATTTTGACTTATCTATCCTCTCCTCCTCAGGCTTTTATGTTAAAGTCAGCATATGTAATGTTGTCGTAAGATATAAATAGACCAATATAGAAAATTTGAGTTAATTTTACTATTTGTCTATAGTATACTTACGACAACATTACAAACCCTCCCCTCCTCAGAAAGAGGTAGTTGCTTTCGCGCATGTGCGTGTTTATAGCAAAGGATAGTAACTCGTTACTTATAAGAGGATAATTAAGTCTTTCTGTTTTCGTGGATTATGGCAAATCGAGTATTAGCATATGTAATGTTGTCGTAAGTATACTATAGACAAATAGTAAAATTAACTCAAATTTTCTATTTATCTTACTGTGAGTAGGGTATATCAGGGTGTCTTATTGCACTCAGTAGCACATGAATAGTTTTGTTTTCAGTTATCTTACTGTGAGTAGGGTATATCAGGGTGTCTTATTGCACTCAGTAGCACATGAATAGTTTTATTATCAGTTATCTTACTGTGAGTAGGGTATATCAGGGTCTGAGTGCAATCCTCTATTTCTTGTGTTCAGGAGTGTGTTTATCATTCTAAATCCAGGTTTAAAGGGAATTTATTACACATAAGGGTCAGTAGGGGTCCAAAAAGTGATAATTGTGAATTTCTAAAAATATTTTTCTCAAGAACAAATCAGACAAAATTTTTCATATTTGGTTTAAATGGTCCCTATGAGTAGGGGTTTCATTTTTGTTCAAATAAAGAAGTAGTGTTCATTGAAGCCTAGTAAGGGGACTTTATTTTTTACATAGGAATACTATGTGAACACAGATAATTCTCAAAATTGTAAAAGAAGTGACAGAAATCAGGTTAACGACTTAGGCCGATTTGGCCTTCTTGTTTAATTTGTGTGCACTCTCAGTTTTCATTTGATCTTAATCAAACTTTCACAGTACTAATATACCCAAGATATCTTTTTACCCAAGACAAATTTTTTAACTGGCTAAATCAGAAAATTTTTGTCAGTGTTCTGGCTCTTGAATTATAAAAAGTTATGCTATTTGATCTGATGTCCACTCTACCACTCGCAGTCATCACTAAGTCTTGATCTTCACCAATCTTACACAGAAGTTATATAACCATAATATCCAGGCATGTAGCATGGCATACTCAGATACTCGGCTGAGTAATATTTGAAACTAAAGCCTAAATATTGAAAAGACATAAAAGTCGAAAGAAGCAATAGAAATACAACAAATAGGTACATTAAAGTTTCGGCATGAACTGTTCCATGCATAGAGCAACAGTGTTCACTGTGTCTTTTATGTAAAACATTGACCTAAGTGAGTGTGTAGTCCGGGCCGATATTTCCCGATGTAGGTAATTTTTTTTTTTTAAGTAATGTGTTCTAGCCAAATGAAGCATAAAATATGAACAAAAGGAAGTCGTCATTTAAATTTTCTACTTCTATTTTTAAAAAATGCTCCAGGGGAAGTTCCCCTGGACTCCCACCAGTGGAAGTGGAACCACCCTCACACGCCCTACTTTGCCCTGAGTAATTTCCAAAGTTGTCATGATATACGCCTGATATCTTAGATAAGTTTTAGAGCTGGCCAAATCAGATAAATATTGTTGGAGTTATGATACTTGAATTGTCATAAATTGTGTTATTTGAAGTTTGAAACTCACCAAATTTAAATGTCTGAGGTATGTTTTTGCATTATCAAAAATTGCCTTCTTTGTCATTGTCTCAGCTGCCACAGATGAGCACTTTAGAGCCAAACTGGCCCTCTTGTTTAGACATTTGTAAGAATGTTTCCTGACATACTGCTTTTAAATGAAAAATATGGTAATTATTTTAATACTTTAAAAGATCTTCATGGCAGTGGTCTCAGAAGCTGTCTCTCAGGAGTTTATTCTCATCGTTTATCCTGTCCAAACATCCCCCGAGAAAAAAAATTACCAATTACATGCAGAAGGACTCAATAAGGTTCTGCTCGGATTCATTCTGAGGTCTTCTCAGATAAAAAACTCAAAATTGGCCAACCACATCATCCCTTCCTCAGCATTATTTTGCAGTGTTGATGCAGAAAGCCAAGGGTATAATAAATAAAGAAAAAGAACACCATGGAGCATGTTAAAGTGATTTAACACTTGCAAACTTCACAAAAATGTATTCAGATTTTAGTTACAGTCCTCTGTGAAAACGATCCAAAAACTTGCTGAGTGTTAGAAAAAATAAATGGTAATAGGAGCGACTCAAATTTGTAATGAAACAGAAGTTGAGAAAAAAAACAACAGATAAACCTGATCAGGCAGATGCACAGCTGCAAACACTTTCATACAAATGTCATCATACAGGAAACTGTATGGCTGAAGAGGTAATTTTGTTTATGCTAGGAAATTTATTTCTTAAGGCGTTGATGTTAACTGACTGTTTCATAGATTTTTGATCAGACAGAATCTAAACAAAAGGGTGATTGTTACTGAAAAAGTATATTAATGGCCATTTAAAATATGTCAGGAAATTTATTGCTTAAGGTGTTGATATGCAAGTCAATATGTTACCCATTTCATTGAATTTGATCAGACAGAATCTAAACAAAAATGTGATTGTTACGGAAAACAGTATTTTATTAAATATGAAAACTTAAGTACAGTTGCTTTGAAAGACGATATAGAGAATCAAGGCTTCCTAAAACACTGCTGTGAAAATCACACTTTTTTTTTTTTAAAACATCACCAAATCATTGTATATAATTATATGTGTACATGTACCCCACCTTTCACACAATTTTTATCAGTTTGTTTGCTAAAAGAGAACTCTGGTGTTTACTTTTTATGTTATCTATGGTGAATTTAGCTTAACTTTTCTAAATGTGTACAATTTAATTGCTGACACCATGTTTTCTACTTTAAATTAACCATTTTCAACCAATTTCGTGTAAAAAATAGGTTCATTAATTAAAAATAGCTGTGTTATTTATGCTAAAATAAATATAATTATGGTCGTATGTAAATTTGCATACTTTTGCTTTTCACGTTATTCTAAAATATTATTATTATCATTACTACTATTGAAATTCATTAGAAATGTTCGTAACTTATGGAAGATAATTTCAATTTAAATTAAAAATCTTTTGAAGAAATACTATTTTAAGTGAACTCAAAGAAACTATACAATTCCATCCCATGTATTGAATGAAACATTTACTGTTGTGTTTAGTTAGGCCAAAGATGTATAACTGGTGCTTATTATGATACAGAACACATAAAATAATGACCAGGGGGTGGGGGTGGGGTGGATGGGGTCTGTTCTATCTCCTTTATCTCAAACTCATATTTTGAATAGTATAGCTTGATAATCTTCACTTTAATGACAAACTTCAACACAAACAAGTATAAGCTGAAATATTCTTTATTTCCTCCATTATTGGAGAGCAGCATACATATTATTACACAAAGAACATATTAATAATCATGTTGATGATAACTTATGGCATACAATAATTTAATACACAAAATAATGTTAAAACATAGAGTAAATCATACTAGATTATGTTAATAAGTTCATTTGAATTGCAGTACCTTATATACTGCCTGCACGCAAGCATGACGCATGCACGCACACACACACACACACAAATGTAGTCTCAGGCTGGCAAATAAAATTAGTGAGGTATGAGCTCCATATATATATATATATATATATATATACCTTTATAGCAGTTACATATATCCTCTAATTTCTTAAGTATTAGTTACACATGAAGTCTTACAGTGTATCTAAAAGTGTCCAAATGCTTCTGACATAGTTTATATTAAACTCCAAAAACGTATTGTATTCATTGCCAAGAATTGCTTGCAATTCAACACAAGGGGCTCCTACATGTAATAGCATACCTAATTGTCCATATCTCTGGTGCATATTGATTTTATTAAAGATTTTCGCCAAATCTGGTTTAAACTTACTCCTCTGATCATTAAAATGGTAACAATCAAATAATTTATGTTGGACATCACCCTTGTACACAGTACTGCACTTTGAACAAAGTTTTTCTTGATCAAATATACACAATCTAGCTATCATATTAACACATCTAGATGCATTAAGCATCCTTTTATTGGATCTACAGATATTCCAAACTGGACTTTTACCAAATACCGGCTGAATCATGAAAAAGTCGTTAAGTACTACTTGGTTTTCGTACAGTATGCGTTCTTCTTTGATTTTAATTGCGTTTTTAATTATTGTATTCCATATAAATTTTGTTGGAAACACTCCAGTAACTATGGAATCTAATACATAACGCTCTAGATGGCAAGCTTGTAATAATGGAACTGTATCTTTAAAGTATCCTGTCTGCTTATTATTAAAAGTGTAGAACGAGCACAAGCGTAGAAGAAATATATCTTTACTACGCGAGTCTTAAACAAGTCTACACAATTGTCCTACCAGTACTAACTTCTTCTTGTCTTTTTCTGCTTTAATTGTATAGCTTCCTACCAAACTTAATGCTATATGTGTTCTTGTTCTTTTCCCTATTCCTTGTATATATTTAATACAAAATCTATGTGACCTTTCCCAAAATTGTATATCTGTTACAGACATATCACAACCATATAACCCCTAGGTAGAACAATAGAAGTATATATTTTCATAGCAGTAAATGGGTTAAAAGCAAAATCGCTATGAATTCTGCAGCAGTCCAAACTCAATCAAGTTCCTCTTAATTTGGAGTTGGCATCTTTGATATTCCCTGCAATACTTAAATGTTTACTAAAACATACACTTAGATGTGTATATGCTTCAACCTCATTTACTATTTCAGTACCAACATACCATGAACGCAATGATGCTTGACTTTTCAATTTTGTTTCGTGACGCATTATTACTGCTGATTTACTTGCTTTGTATTCATAACACAACTTAACAGGAATAATTGTAGCACATATTCATCATTTTATCCATGCCACCTTTTGTTAGTGCCAATAATGCCATGTGGTCTGCAGAAACTATACAGGACAGAGGTATACCACAAACAATTAAACCCAACTGTGCATTTTCAAGTTCTTTAAGGAGGCCAACAATAAAGCATAGGTACAGGAATGGAGAGCTCACACCACCTTGTCTTGTTCCGATATTAACAGCGAAAACCGAAGACACATAACCCTTATAAAGTACTTGACTTTCTCAATCTTCATATAAATTTACAAATGCTTTCAATTCATGCAGTTTCAAGCCAAGCTGGTCTAGTTTGTAAAATAATCTGCATCGCCAAACCTTGTCAAATGCAGTTTTAACATCAAAAAAACATAATTTATAGATAAGTTACTACCAGTCTCTTTAGAATAATATGCGCATTCACGTAATAAAAACGATGTCATTATGCAACCAATGCCTTTATGAAACCCTGCCTGTATAATAAAAGGGCTAAACTGAATTGGGGTTTCGACTTTTACATGACTTAATAAAAGTCACTCAGATAGTTTAAGAATTGTAGATGATAGCGTTATGGCACCATAGCTGCCTGGTTCATCTTTTCGTTTTCGTCCACCTTTGGTAATAGTTATAATGAGACCAGATTTCATCTTCTTTGGCGTATATGAATATTTGTACATCATATTGTACATTTATCTCAAGAAATTGCAGTACGTCACTGCCATATAATATATGCTCATTATACACAGAATCCATCCCACAGGACTTTGACTTGGCAAGCAGTTTCAATTCATAGGCAAAATCTTCTTAAGCAAAGTTAGTAAACTCTTTAAGATCAGTAGTCTGTTGTTTCAAAACTGCCATCCTGGCTTTCAATAGTGTGCCTAAACTCAGTATCAAATGTCAGTTTAATATCATTCGTGTAAAGGGTTGAAAAATATTTACCCCAGTGTTCAGCAATCAACTCAGAATTACAATATGTAATGCAATTAAATTTCATCTCGGAATTATTTTGCGAACTATTACGATTCTTTCATGAATTGATCAATCTCCAGAAGTAGTCCACATCTAATTCAGCTGCATTGTCAATTTCTTCATTTATCAATGTAAGGTAGGTAGTTTTCAGCACATTTTCTATGGTGTTTCCGAAATTGATGTTTTGGTTCCTTGTAATCAACATATGATACAATCATGTGAGTCACCTTTTGGCTTACCCATTTTATTTGGTAGATTTCTTTTGCTTCTCATACAATAATGCAAGTATTTCAAGTCTTTATCCCAATATGGTTTAAGATATTTTTTGTTAAATGATACCCCAGATGCTTCATTAATACTACCACAAATATCATAATACATGTCATCAATTATACATTTGGCTTCACTCTCCCAGTTCACTTGTGGATATTGTATACAATTTATTCCATTTGCCAGTTCATTTTTATATCTCATTATATGCACGTCAGTGATCTTTTTCCACTTAATGATTTTACGATATGATGTTTTTTAAAACAAGTCATTTTCAAACTGTGGTGAAGCAATGCATAGTAAGACAGGTCTGTCATTAGAAACATTAAAACAATTATCATCTAGAATTTCGCAAGTTTTTACCAGATCTATCGTTTCTATGGGATATAACACATGATCAATCAATGACTCATTTAGACCATTATATGACACGAACGATGAAGCTGCACCTTCACAAAGCGGAAATGTATCAACTGCAGTAAAATTAATGTCATTGAGAAAATCCTTAAGATACCGACTTCTTCCGTCATCATATTTAATAAAAGTATTACCCTGTAAATGAGTATTAAAATCACCCATTAGTAGCAGTCTCCCTTTATCTGAGTACATATAGACAATATCATACAGTTTTTCAATATAAGTTTTATAGTTTTCAATAGAATGATTGCTACTAGGCAAGTACACTTGTACAATAATAATGTAACTTCACTAGGTAACTGAAGCTTGTTCCAACAAACCTATCATCATCATTAGGACTCAGTATATTGATATAATTGTCAAGTGTCTTCTTGCCGTATCTCCTGGTACCCTCCGGACGCAAAATATTTGCTATACTTATATTGTTATATCAACAGACTTCTCGTCTAAGATTTCACCCAAGTACGTACTACTGGACATAATTCCAGTTGCATTCCAGGTCATTATATTTAGAGAAGACATAACAAAAAGCAGGAGATACGGTAAAGGCGAGTTATTACACCACGTCATACTTATACATACATGTATGTATCTAATAAGAGTCTTGTCTATTGTCACCATCACCATTAGCATAATCAGTATCATTATAACGTCTGTAATACTCATTGGAATGATCAAAACTTTTTTTATGATTCTTTTTATAACTATTCCACGACTGCCATTGTCTACATGTAACATTTCTCAGCCAAAACCAATCTTCTGTTACTCTACACAAGTTGTCGTCTTCTTCGATGTTCAGTCGTATTGTAACATGATTACTGTTCTTTATCTGAAAAATCATAACCCATGTAACTGTTACACCTCTGTTTTCAACATAATTTATAAGCTTTTGTTCAGTTATATTTGATTTAAACCCCCTAACATGGTATCACCGTACTTTATGTCGCACATACATGGTAAAATCCTCCTCCTCGTCCTCTGTCTCTGTCACGTTAGATACTCGATTACGTGGATGAGTAATAACATACTGGGCATCAGTACTGGGATGTCTGTCAGCTGCCATTATTTGATTCCTACCGTCACTATGTGTGTACGTATTACACACCGCTGGTATATGTGCACCTGTCTCTAAAATTGAATACACGTCATCAATTGTAGATTTTGATATAGTTTATCTCTAAAAGAGTCCCTCTTTAAATGATCACATGGTTCATGTGTATCATTTACAGCCCCATTATGTTCCTTGGTTACTTCTACTGGACTGTACATTGTCAATGTTACAGGGTCGCAGGTCGACACACTTTGAGTTGTAGGTGGGGAAACTGAATATCTGCTACTGATGCCACCATCATTACTGGAACAAGCCGACAAAGTACCATCTTCAGAATTTAGGCTACCCTTTTCAAGTTTCGAGACACTTTATTAATCTCACGATCAAACCTCGTTGTTTCTAGATTAGAGTTAATTCTATCAGACATATCTTTCATTTCAGATCTTAAAATTTTAACCTCAGATTTTAAAGAAGCATAGTTTATGAGATGACAATCTTATTTTTGCAATAATATTTCTATATTTGGTGTTATCTAACAAAGTTAGATACATGTAATAAGACCTTTCAAAAGTTACCTTTATTTTGCTATATAAATACAATGAAGAACATAATGCCATACTTGCATGCCATTGTGATATATATATATATCTCAGACGGTTTGTTAAAACTGGTATAAAACTATTTATATAAACTGATTCTGGATATAACCAAATCTCGTTAAAACCAGTGTTTTGTATAATATCGCGTACCCTAGACAACTAATTGATGATACGATTGTCATTATCAATTTCTTTTCTCTGGTTGTATACAATACAACTTATAATACAATTCGTGCTTTTATTTTTATATAGTTTCAACCAATACTTAACTATTCTTACATATCTTGTTATATATAAAGGGAACCTACCAATTTCAGAGTATAAAGTGTTTGTTGATATTTTCACATTTATTAACCTTTTACAACAAATTTTATGAACAGTTTCCAAATTTTCTGCTTTAATGTGGCCCCACACTCCACAGCTATAGTTTAAAATAGACAAAACATATGAATCAAACAGGTTAAACATGATGTCTACGGGAACTTCCTTATTTCTAGTTATACTGAACAAAGAGTTCATTGTGCGTAGCGCTTTTCCTTTAAGAGTATCGGTAGCTGGCATGAACGAATCCCCTCCAGACATGACTACACCTTAATAGTTAAAACTTTTCACTACTTCAAGATTTTTGCCTGCGTATGTCCATATGTGTACATGGTTAATATTTCCACCTTTTTCGAACACTACTATTTGTTAATGGTTAGATTCCACTTCGTGCAGTAATTTTCTAAATTATTTAAAGAATCTCGTAAACTCTCCCTTGTTTATGAACACAGCATAGCATCATCAGCAAACAAAAGAAGATATATAGAAATCTGCTCCAACATGATTCCAGCATCTAGATTTTGTTGTAAATGATGCCCAATATCGTTAAGGAAAAGTGAAAACATTAGGGGCGAAGTTATCTCACCTTGAAACAATCCTTTTACACTGTTAAAAAGTCTGATAAAGAATTCAAATGATTTACACACAGTTTCACCTCATCATACATGGATCTGATTAATGAGAATAATTTACCATCTATCCCAGATCTGATTAATTTAAACCATAAACTATTTCGATCAATTAAATCATAGGCTTTTTTGAAGTCCACAAAACAACAGAATAATTTATTTTTACTGCTAAGTTGCTTTTCAATCAGTGAATTCAGGATGAATATAGCATCCACCATACCATAATTGGGTTTAAACCCGAACTGAGCGTCGGTCAATATATCATTTTCGGAGGCCCATTTTTTTAATCGCTCATTAATTACAACAGTGAAAAACTTGGCAAAACAACTTGTTATAGTTATCCCTCTTTAATTATTTGGGTCCGTTGTTGTCCCCTTTTTAAATAATGGTATAATGACACCAGTTGACCAACAACGTGGAAACGTTTTTTTATCAAATATATAATTGAACAATATAGCCAGTGACTGTGAAATTACATCAATACTTTCCTTAATGTATTCGTATAAAATATTATGGAATGAACATGATTAATTGTTACCTAAATGTTTCGATGCAACTATAAATTCATCAATAGTAATTGCCCGATCGAACTCTGTAAATGTTGATTCATGAGTACTAGTATCACAAAATTCTCTAACAAATTCAACACATTCCTCGTTTTCATGCTGATCCGACTCTAACGTTATGTTTTTAAAATAAGTGTAGAATTCATTCATCATTTGATATGTGCTTGCCACTTGGATTAGATGGTTTTTGTTTAAATAGTTTCCAGAAGTCACGTGGACTTTTACGTCTCATGTCATTCATTTTACTACCTAAATCTCTATTAAATTTATTTTTTACATATTCGACAATAGTATTTTATAGTCTGTTTTCGTTCTATATACCTCACATCTTGTTTCACCAGTTAAAATAATATAATAATTATAAATAGCCTGTTTGTACATTTCATATTTATGTTTACATTCATAGTTATACCATTTATGTTTATTTTGATCTTTCGATAAGAAATGCGTACCGTTTATCGTTACATTTTTCTAAAAATACTTTTTCCCTTTTGTGCTTAGGAACTTGGTAAATTTATTAACTAATACATTTGTGTCTTCACCTCTGTTTATGTCATCTGCCAAGCTACTCTCGAGATTACGAATATTGGAAATGACGTCATTTACAAACTGTTCTTTATATTTAAGATTCCACTTGTAAAATGTTCTCGTATTATTTAATTTCATTTCCATTCTAGTCATTATTTTGAATGAAAAGGAGACCAGTGCATGATTTGAATGCTCTTTAAAATAGTGTTCATTAAAATCGGACAGGTCCTTGAAATTAGATATCGAGGTTAACAGATAATCAACCACGCTTTCTCCGTTATATGTCATGCAAGTCATTTTACCTATATTTTTTCACTGTGTAATCTCCCATTAACTATTTGAATATTTGTAGATCTACAAAGGTCCAGCAAGTACTCCCCAAATTGATTAGATTTAAAATCACATGATGCCTGAGGCAATGAAAAATCGCTATTAAATACGTCATCATTGTCTAGGCTACAATTGTTGACAATGTAATCACATTTATGTCCCGTTCTACTATTTGTGTCACCTGCTTTGAATATTTTGCCCAAATCATGGAAATTATTTATGTCGTTTTCAATTTGCCTGAATATATCAACTTCATACATTATGCGCTGGCACTTTATAGGTTAATGCTTAATAGATATCAGTTTCAATATGAAAAACAATTTATCTAACTTATCCATACTAAGCAATCGATATCATTTTTAACAATTTTTTACACCTTTTCTAAAGCAATCTTTAATATACACAATTATGCCGCCACTAGACCGTCTTGCTTTTCTATGTTGCAATTTTCTGTACGGAATTATGTTACTAAAACCTTTAATATCAATATTTGAGTCTTTATTTGTTCAAATTTCAGATAAACATACTATGTCATAATTACTTATAATATCCACAAAGTCATCAAATGATCGTTTTGCTACAGTTAGTCCTTCCACATTCCAAGTTTAACACTTTAAAACACTCTCATATGGGTCCTATTGATTTTCTTTGTATAAAGTCTTGTTAATATACTGTTGGTCAACACTGATGTAGGCGTCCTTACCCTGCTGGTGTGCTTTTTTCATTATGGGGATGAATCTCCTTCCTGTTTCCATAACTGCCCTCAGGAACTGTTCGCTTATGCCATATTCTGTACCTTTCAGGTTCTAAGCCAATTTTCATACTCTTTTCTTTGTCCAGGTCGTATGCAAATTTGGCCACAATTGGTCGTATTTTCCCAGAGCTATATCTGCCCACCCTATGTGCTCTGTGTATTTTAATGTCCATTTTTGCATTAGGGATCTTTACTTTATCTTCATTGAAAGAAAACACTTTCCTGACACAGTTTTCATCTTTCTCCTCTGGTAGCTTGTAAAACATTGTCTCTCATACTGCGGCCCTTCAAATCAATAATTTCCAACTTCAGCTCTGCTTCTTTTTTTTTTCTTCCTCATACTTTTTCATTTTTGACACTCAGTTTGCTTTTTACTGACATTTTCCAATAAATTACTGTCATATTTCCTATTGCGTTCCATGTCCTTCATTTTGACCTCGATACTGGCGATCTTTTGTCCCGTTGTATCCATTTGTACCGTTAACAATTAAATAGTAGACTGAATGGTATCTAACTGTTTTAATTTTACGTCCATGGAGTCCAGCCATTGAAGTATTATTGAAAACATAAATTATCAGCTTGTGTCAGTTGGGCTGGTGTGACTTGGTTGTTGAACGGGGAAAACACTGGCGATGCAGAGTTCATAGCCATATACTGATGGTTATAATTCATATTATTTAAAGGCATTGGTACAAGTTGATTTGTAATGAAAACATGACTTGTCTGATATTGTCCATTTTGTTTATTTTGATTATTTTGACTGTTTTGTGTAACATTGTTTCCCTGTTTCTTTGTTGATTTTTTCGCGCCATTTTGATCTATTGTTGACTGTCGCTTGGATGAAATTTGACAGTTTTCAGGCGACTCCCTTATTTTTTCTTACATTTTCTCAGCATTAATTTTCTCCAGCACTACAACAAAGTCATCAACATACCATTTTCAACTATTTTAACAAGTTTATTCCATACTTTTAAGAACGATTGTCCAACCACAAAAAAATAACTGCCATATTCTGCACATGCACATATTGATATTAGTGATGCAAATAATTTTCTTGAGTGATTGAATTTTTAAAAGATAACCAGTTTTTACACTAAAATGTCTAAAAGAGACAAAAATGTCTGTGTTGTAAAATGAACTAAAATGTATAAAAGAGACAGAATTCCTATAAGTCTGTGTTGTAAGATGCACTAAAATGTCTAAAGAGACAGAAAAGTTACAAGTTGTTATTGTAAGATGCACTAAAATTTCTAAAGAGGTAAAAAGGCTATGTTATGTTATGTTATGTTATGTTAATATGTTATGTTATGTTATTATTCAATTCTATTCTATTCTATTCTATTCTATTCTATTCTATTCTATTCTATTCTATTCTATTCTATTCTATTTTTTTTTATTTACAGGCATAGTACAACATGTAGCATGCATGTGTGATCACTTTTTGTTTGTCACAATAAACATCATGACTTCAGCTTTCTCGGTGAAATAGACTGCAACGTGGTCTAGTGGTAGAGCGTCCGCCTCGCATGCAGAAGGTCGTGGGTTCAATCCCTGGCCGGGTCATACCAAAGACTTTAAAAATGGTACTATAAGCTTCCTCGCTTGATGCTCAGCATTTAGAAGAGAGTTCTAGGTCTGGTCGGCCCGGTGTCAGTATAATGTGACTGGGTGGGGTATCATACCATGTGTCTTTGGCATGATACTCCAGTGTGACAGCGCTCAGAATACTGTCTTAAGTAGACACTGTCGCGATATGATTGAAAAATTGTGAAAGCGACACTAAACACCATACAAAAACAATTCTCGGTAAAAATATAGACCCTCCATTAAGCTGCTAAATACAGCCGACTAAGCTAACTGGGCTGGCTACAGAAATCTGGTTTCTCTATATATGGGTAAATGTTGCAATTTTTAACTCAAGAAAACAATAAGTCAACAATGGAACATTAACTTAAAGGTGATCACATTATAGCATCATCATCTTCACCATCACATCATCATCATCATCATCACTATCACCATTATCATTATTATCATCATCATCATCATCATCATCAGTTTCATCAACAACAACAACAACAACAACTGCAAATGATGATTTCTGTCCAAAATGCTTCTTCTTGGGTAACAACAAATGAACATTCTTTGTTTGAGAAAGAGTAAAAGCGACATAACCAAACTAGTTTTGCATATCAGACACATAAAATGTTTAGTCAATGTTAAAAAGAATGGATATCTGAAGGAATGGAAGTTACCTAAAGGAGAAAGCAAATATATGGGTTGAGAAAACATAATCATTGATGAAACAATTGTGCATTATAAATTACAGCTATTATGCCAGATTGTGTTTTGAACTAGGTGTTCAAAACCTCTTGAGGTACTTTACACAGGTCATTATTTGTGATTAAAAGTTTAATTATCTTTGGTGTGGTATATTTGCACAGTGTTGATACTTGTGAATAAACTTTATAGATCACAATAATCTTAAAGCAAATGTCCTAACACTTATTCTTGTCAGTTCTTACTATCGATCAGATGTTTTCCTAACACATGTATTCTTGTCAGTTCTTACTACTGATCAGATGTTGTCCTAACACATGTATTCTTGTCAGTTCTTACTACTGATCAGATGTTTTCCTAACACATGTATTCTTGTCAATTCTTACTACTGATCAGATGTTGTCTTAACACATGTATTCTTGTCAGTTCTTACTACTGATCAGATGTTGTCCTAACACATGTATTCTTGTCAGTTCTTACTACTGATCAGATGTTGTCCTAACACATGTATTCTTGTCAGTTCTTACTTCTGATCAGATGTTGTCCTAACACATGTATTCTTGTCAGTTCTTACTTCTGATCAGATGTTGTCCTAACACATGTATTCTTGTCAGTTCTTACTATTGATCAGATGTTGTCCTAACACATGTATTCTTTTCAGTTCTTACTACTGATCATATGTTGTCTTAACACATGTATTCTTGTCAGTTCTTACTACTGATCAGATGTTGTCCTAACACATGTATTCTTGTCAGTTCTTACTTCTGATCAGATGTTGTCCTAACACATGTATTCTTGTCAGTTCTTACTTCTGATCAGATGTTGTCCTAACACATGTATTCTTGTCAGTTCTTACTACTGATCAGATGTTGTCCTAACAGATGTATTCTTGTCAGTTCTTACTACTGATCAGATGTTGTCCTAACACATGTATTCTTGTCAGTTCTTACTACTGATCAGATGTTGTCCTAACACATGTATTCTTGTCAGTTCTTACTTCTGATCAGATGTTGTCCTAACACATGTATTCTTGTCAGTTCTTACTATTGATCATATGTTGTCCTAACACATGTATTCTTGTCAGTTCTTACTACTGATCATATGTTGTCTTAACACATGTATTCTTGTCAGTTCTTACTTCTGATCAGATGTTGTCTTAACACACGTATTCTTGTCAGTTCTTACTACTGATCAGATGTTGTCCTAACACATGTATTCTTGTCAGTTCTTACTACCGATCAGATGTTGTCCTAACACATGTATTCTTGTCAGTTCTTACTACTGATCAGATGTTGTCTTAACACATGTATTCTTGTCAGTTCTTACTACTGATCAGATGTTGTCCTAACACATGTATTCTTGTCAGTTCTTACTACTGATCAGATGTTGTCCTAACACATGTATTCTTGTCAGTTCTTACTACTGATCAGATGTTGTCTTAACACATGTATTCTTGTCAGTTCTTACTACCGATCAGATGCAACTGTTAATAACATGAAACTTTTATTGAATCTACTGTTGGATTATACATCAAAATATAGAACAGGATGAATGCTTCCATTGCCTTAAATCAAAAGGAAGTTGCTAAATTAATATCATTTATCACAATAACCTATATACACCATCTTCTATACATAAAAGCAGGTTTGACATGCTCTTCCTGTGTTAGCCTGTTTTCTTACATTACTGGCCATGTCAGCTCATGAATATTTAACCCCTTCGGAAAAAATCAGTACCGTCATTTGGAACTAAGTGAATCAGGTTTACAGGAGGAGGTACAAATGTAAGTTGCATGGTGATATTTTGTATTCAAATTTAAATTTTTTTCTAGTTATATTTTCAAAAACACTGTCCTTATCTTGAAAGCTATTTCAAAATTCAGGGAACCACCCACCAAACATTACCTCCTTTTAATACTGGCATAGAGAAATCAGTATTATAATTATATATTAGATATTGAAATACAATGTGGACATTAGCTATGGATAGAATTTAGACACCATTCAATATCAGTCCATGCGCATAAGTAAAACGCATACAAAGCAGAATGTCATCTCAAAGTGTCTAACTGTAGTGGTATTCTAGAGATAGAATGTCCTCCTCGCATGTGAAATGTTGTGGCCTGATACCAGGCCATAAAACGTACTTTAAGCTTCTTTTTTTGGCGCCAAGCATTTAAAGGATAGTTGTAGGTCTTGTCGGCCCAGTGTCGGTATAATGTGACTAGGTATCATACCATGTGTCTGCGGCATGATATTCTAGTGTGTTGGCAATCAGAATTCTGTCTCATGGAGACACTATGACAATATAACTGAAAAATTGTTGAAAGTGATGCTTAACACCATACAACAACACTTCATAGAGTCAAATAGCAATCCCACCTTTAGTACTTCGAGTTCTTTGATTTGTTTCCTAGATCAAATTACATTCCACAAAGTATTTACATATGCAGACAATGGTTAGAAGATAAAAACCTGGCAGGCTTACCGAGATCTTCTTGGTGCATCCTTTTATTTTTACCATATGTAATTGTTTATGGGTAGAAAGCATGTTATTCCTGCCTATGGGTGTCTGTATATGTTTATACAAGTGTTACCAGCAGCTTTGCAGAACATAAGTGTCAACTTATCAACAGAACACATAAATTATTACAACAAATATGAAATCTTCTCCCTCAACAGATGGTTCTTATCAGCATTGTGTGTGTGTGTGTGTGTGTGTGTGTGTGTGTGTGTGTGTGTGTGTGTGTGTGTGTGTGTGTGTGTGTGTGTGTGTGTGTGTGTGTGTCTGTGTCTGTGTCTTTGTGTCTGTTAATATTATTTTGTGCATTGTTACTTTTGTACTTTTTCTAATGTTTTTGCCAATGTGAATATTTATTCTGCTGTAACAGACAACTTGTTACTGTAACTGAAATGATGATGGATGCATCTTGATTGATAATATGGCACATAAACATGTTAAACTCTGTGATTGATACTATGGCACATAAACATGTAAAACTCTGTGATTGATTCTATGGCACATAAACATGTATAACTCTGTGATTGATAATACGGCACATAAACATGTATAACTCTGTGATTGATAATACGGCACATAAACATGTATAACTATGTGATTGATACTATGGCACATAAACATGTATAACTATGTGATTGATACTACAGCACATAAACGTGTATAACTCTGTGATTGATAATACGGCACATAAATGTGTATAACTATGTGATTGATTCTATGGCACATAAACGTGTATAACTCTGTGATTGATAATACGGCACATAAATGTGTATAACTATGTGATTGATAATAGGGCACATAAACGTGTATAACTCTGTGATTGATAATACAGCACATAAACATGTATGACTCTGTTATTGATAATATGGCACATAAACATTTATAACTATGTGATTGATACTATGGCACATAAACATGTATAACTATGTGATTGATACTATGGCACATAAACATGTATAACTCTGTGATTGATAATATGGCACATAAACGTGTATAACTATGTGATTGATAATATGGCACATAAACAAGTATAACTCTGTGATTGATAATACGGCACATAAATGTGTATAACTATGTGATTGATTCTATGGCACATAAACATGTATAACTATGTGATTGATACTACAGCACATAAACGTGTATAACTCTGTGATTGATAATACGGCACATAAATGTGTATAACTATATGATTGATTCTATGGCACATAAACGTGTATAACTCTGTGATTGATAATACGGCACATAAATGTGTATAACTATGTGATTGATTCTATGGCACATAAACGTGTATAACTCTGTGATTGATAATACGGCACATAAATGTGTATAACTATGTGATTGATTCTATGGCACATAAACATGTATAACTATGTGATTGATACTACAGCACATAAACGTGTATAACTCTGTGATTGATACTATGGCACATAAACATGTATAACTATGTGATTGATTCTATGGCACATTAACGTGTATAACTCTGTGATTGATAATACGGCACATAAATGTGTATAACTATGTGATTGATAATAGGGCACATAAACGTGTATAACTCTGTGATTGATAATACAGCACATAAACATGTATGACTCTGTTATTGATAATATGGCACATAAACATTTATAACTATGTGATTGATACTATGGCACATAAACATGTATAACTATGTGATTGATACTATGGCACATAAACATGTATAACTCTGTGATTGATAATATGGCACATAAACGTGTATAACTATGTGATTGATAATAGGGCACATAAACATGTATAACTCTGTGATTGATAATATGGTACACAAACAAGTATAACTCTGTGATTGATAATATGGCACATAAACAAGTATAACTCTGTGATTGATAATACAGCACAAAAACAAGTATATATATGTGATTGATAATAAGGCAAATTTAACAAGTATATCTTTGTGATTGGTGATACAGCACATAAATAAGTATAAATCTGTGATTGATAATAAGGCACATAAACAAGTATAACTATGTGATTGATAAAACTGCACATAAACAAGTATAACTCTGTGATTGATAATATGGCACATAAACAAGTATAACTATGTGATTGATAATACGGCACATAAACAAATATAAATGTGTGATTGATAATACTGCACATAAATAAGTATAACTATGTGATTAATAATACGGCACATAAACAAGTATAACTATGTGATTGATAAAACTGCACATAAACAAGTATAACTCTGTGATTGATAATATGGCACATAAACAAGTATAACTATGTGATTGATAATACAGCACATAAACAAGTATAAATATGTGATTGATGATATGGCACATAAACAAGTATAACTATGTGATTGGTAATACAGCACATAAACAAGTATAACTATGTGATTGATAATACCGCAAATAAACAAGTATAACTATGTGATTGATATAGATCTACTGGCACATTTCAGTGTGTCCTTATTTAAGGAGAGTTTTGTTGGTAGAGCACAGTTCAAGCATGTCTATTGAGTGTTGCTATAAAATATAATGATGCTCAAGTCAGTGCTAGGGGGCTAGTGGAGCACATTTCATTATAGCTCAGGAACAGATTCAATAAAACCATTTACAATTGGGTTCCCAAAATGCAAAATGCTGATGGATTATTGAGATTTGTAGATTATTAGTGCCAGTGTTGAGTTATAATTGGAAACAAACACAATATTTAGTAATTTCATAAAGTCATTAAAGTGTAATCAAAGTTTAAGTCAATTGTTTGTGTTAATTATAGAAAATGATCATTCAGTTCGATTCTACGCTCGTATCGATTTAAGTAAATTTGTGAATGAGTATAGGATACTTGATAGCAAAATTCTATAATATTTTCACCCAGTATCTTGTAGGACTGGGGCTTGTCTCAGTAGTATACTCCAGTACCCTGAAGGGCTGGGGCTCTTGTCAATATTATACCCCAGTACCCTGTAGGCCTGGGGCTCTTGTCAGTATTATACACCAGTACCCTGTAGGTCTGGGGCTCTTGTCAGTATTATACCCCAGTACCCTGTAGGTCTGGGGCTCTTGTCACTGTTATACCTCAGTACCCTGTAGGTCTGGGGCTCGTGTCAGTATTATACTCCAGTACCATGTAGGCCTGGGGCTCTTGTCAGTATTATACTACAGTACCCTGTAGGTCTGGGGGTCTTATCAGTATTATACTCCAGTACCCTGTAGGCCTGGGGCTCTTTTCAGTTTATACTCCAGTACCGTGTAGGCCTGGGGCTTTTGTCAGTATTATACTACAGTACACTGTAGGCCTGGGGGTCTTATCAGTATTATACTCCAGTACCCTGTAGGACTGGGTCTCTTGTCAGTATTATACTCCAGTACCCTGTAGCACTGGGTCTCTTGTCAGTATTAAACTCCAGTACCATGTAGGACTGGGGCTCTTGTCAGTAGTATACTCAAGTACCCTGTAGGCCTGGGTCTGTTGTCAGTATTATACTTCAGTACCCTGTAGCCCTGCGGCTATTTTCAGTATTATACTCCAGTACCCTGTAAGCCTGGGGCTCTTGTCAGTAGTATACTCAAGTACCCTGTAGGCCTGGAGCTCTTGTCAGTATTATACTCGAGTACCATGTAGGACTGGGGCTCTTGTCAGTAGTACAGAGTATACTCAAGTACCCTGTAGGTCTTGGTCTGTTGTCAGTATTATACTTCAGTACCCTGTAGGCCTGGGGCTATTTTCAGTTTTATACTCCAGTACCCTGTAGGCCTGGAGCTCTTGTTAGTATTATACTCTAAAACCCTGTAGGTCTGGGGTTCTTGTCAGTATTATACTCTGGTACCCAGTAGGCCTGAAGCTCTTGTCAGTATTAAACTCCAGTACCCTGTAGGCTTGGAGGTCTTGTCAGTATTATACTCCAGTACTCTGTAGACATGGGGCTCTTGTTATTATTATTCTTCGGTACCATGTAGGCCTGGAGCTCTTGTCAGTATTATACTCTGGTACCCTGTAGGCCTGGAGCTCTTGTCAGTATAATACTTCAGTACCCTGTAGGCCTGAAGCTCCTGTCAGTATTATACTCTAGTACCCAGTATGCCTGAAGCTCTTGTCAATATTATACTCTGGTACCATGTAGGCCTGGAGCTCTTGTCAGTATTAAACTCTGGTACCCTGTAGGCCTGGAGTTTTTGTCAGCATAATACTTCAGTACACTGTAGGCGTGAAGCTCTTGTCAGTATTATACTCTGGTACCCAGTAGGCCTGAAGCTCTTGTCAGTTTTATACTCCGGTACCATGTAGGCCTATAGCTCTTGTCAGTATTATACTCTGGTACCATGTAGGCCTGGAGCACTTGTCAGTATTATACTCTGGTACCATGTAGGCCTGGAGCTCTTGTCAGTATTATACTCTGTTAGTCTGTAGGCCTGGAGCTCTTGTCAGTAATATATTTGGTAACCAGTAAGCCTGAAGTTCTTGTCAGTATTAAACTCCAGTACCTTGTAGGCCTGGAGCTCATGTCAGTATTATACTGAAGTATCCTGTGGGTCTGGGGTTCTTGTCAGTATTATACTCTGGTATCCTGTAAGCCTGGGGTTCTTGTCTGTTTTACACTCCAGTACCCTGTAGGCTTGGGGCTCTTGTCTGTATGATACATCTGTAACCTGTTTGTCTGGGGGCTCTTATCAGTATTATACACCAGTACCTTGTAGGACTGGGTCTCTTGTCAGTATAATACTCCAGTACCCTGTAGGACTGGGGCTTTTGTCAGTAGTATACTCCAGTACACTGTAGGCCTGGGGCTCTTGTAAGTATTATACTGCAGTACCTTGTATGCCTGGGGCTCTTGTCAGTATAATTCTCCAGTACCTTGTAGGCCTAGGGTTCTTGTCTGTATTATACTCTGGTAGTCTGTTGGTCTTGGGTTCTTGTCAGCATTATACTCCAGTACCCTGTAAGCTTGGGGCTCTTGTCTGTATTATACCTCAGTACCCTGTTGGTCTGGGACTCTTCTCTTTAGTATAAATCTGTAACCTGTAGGTCTGGGGGCTCTTGTCAGTATTTTACTCCAGTAACCTGTAGGACTGGGTCTCTTGTCAGTATTATACTCTAGTACCCAGTAGGACAGGGACTGTTGTAAGTAGTATACTCCAGTACCCTGTAGGCCTTGGGTTCTTGTCAGTATTATACTCAAATACCCTGTATGCCTGGGGCTCTTGTCAGTATTTTACTCCAGTAATCTTTAGGCTTAGGGCTCTTGTCAGTATTATACTCCAGTACCCTGTAGGACTGGGGCTCTTGTCTGTATTATTCTCAAGTACCATGTAGGCCAGGGTTCTTGTCAGTATTATACTCAAGTACCTGAAGGCATGGGGCTCTTGTCAGTATTATACTCCAGTACATTGTAGGCCTATGGATCTTGTCAGTATCATATTTCAGTACCCTGTAGGCCTGGGGCTATTGTCAGTAATATTCTCCAGTACCCTGTAGGCCTGGGGCTCTTGTTAGTTTTATGCTCCAGTACCCAGTTGGACTGTGGCTCTTGTCAGTATTTTATGCCAGTACCCTGTCGGCATGGGTCTGTTGTAAATATTATACTACAGTACCCTTTAGGACTTAGTCTCTTGTCTGTATTATACTCCAGTATACTGTGGGACTGGAGCTCTTTTCATTATTATACTCCAGTACACTGTAGCCTTGGAGCTCTTATCAGTATTATACTACGGTACCCGGTAGGGCTGGGACTCTTGCCTGTTTTATACACCAGAACCCTGAATGCCTGGGGCTATTGTCAGTAATATACTTCGGTACTCTGTAGAAATGGGGTTCTTGTCTATATTATACTCCAGTACCTTGTAGGCATTGTGCTTTTGACAGTATTATACTCTGGTACACTGTATGCCTGGTGCTTTTGTCAGTATTATAATCCAGTACCCTGTACGACAGGGGCTCTTGTCTGTATTATACTCCAGTACCCTGTAGGCCTGGGGCTCTTGTCTGTATTTTACTCCAGTACCATGTACACCTGGGGCTCTTATCAGTATTATACTCCAGTACCATGTAGGCCTGGGGCTCTTGTTAGTATAATGCTTGAGTACCCTGTTGGAACGGGGCTCTTGTCAGTATTATACGCCAGTACCCTGTAGGCATGGGTCTCTTTGCAGTATTATACTTCAGTATCCTGTAGGCCTGGGGCTCTTGTCTGTATAATACTCCAGTACCCTGTAGGCCTGGAGCTCTTGTCAGTATTATACCCGGTACACTGTAGAGTTGGAGCTCTTATCAGTATTATACGCCAGTACACTGTAGGACTGGGTCTCTTGTCAGTGTTATACTCCAGTACACTGTAGGACTGGGGCTCTTGTGTGTATTATTCTCCAGTACCCTGTAGGTCTGGGGCTCTTGTCTGTAGTATACATCTGTAACATGTAGGTCTGGGGCTCTTTCCAGTACTATACTCCAGTACCTGAAGGCATGGGGCTCTTGTCAGTATTATACTCCAGTACACAGTAGGACTGGGTCTCTTGTCAGTATTATACTCCAGTACCCTATAGGCCTGGGACACTTGTCAGTATTATACTCCAGTACCCTGTAGGACTGGAGCTCTTGTCAGTATTTTACTCCAGTACCCTGTAGGACTGGGGCTATTGTCAGTAGTATACTCCAGTACCCTGTAGGCCATGGTCTCTTGTCAGTATTATACTCCAGTACCCTGTAGGCCTGGGGCTCTTGTCAGTATTATACTCCTGTACCCTGTAGGCCTGGAGCTCTTGTCAGTATTATATTCCAGTACACTCTAACATTGGGGCTCTTGTCAGTTTTATACTTCAGTACTTTGTCAGCCTAGGGCTCTTGTCTGTACTATACTCCAGTACCCTGTAGTCCTGGGGCTCTTGTCAGTAATATACTTCTGCATCCTGTATGACAGTGGCTCTTGCATGTATCATATTCTAGTACCCTGAAGGCCTGGGACTCTAGTCTGTATTATACTCCAGTACCCTGTAGGCCTAGGGCTTTTGTCATTATTATACTCCAGTACCCTGTAGGTCTGGAGCACTTCTCTGTATTATACTCTAGTACCCTGTAGGTCTGGAGCACTTCTCTGTATTATACTCCAGTACCATGTAGGACTGGGTCTATTGTCAGTATTATACTCCAGTACCCTGTAGGCATAGGGCTCTTGTCAGTATTATACTCCAGTACCCTGTAGGCATAGGGCTCTTGTCAGTATTATACTCCAGTACCATGTAGGTCTGGAGCACTTCTCTGTATTATACTCCAGTACCCTATAGGACTGGGACTCTTCTCAGTATTATACTCCATACCCTGTTGGCCCGGGGCTATTGCCTGTATTATACTCCAGTATCCTGTAGGCCTGGGGCTCTTGTTTGTATTATACTACAATACCATGTAGGACTGGGTTTATTGTCAGTAGTATACTCCAGTGCCCTGTAGGCATAGAGCTCTTGTCAGTATTATACTCCAGTACCCTGTAGGTCTGGAGCACTTCTCTGTATTATACTCCAGTACCCTGTAGGCCTGGAGCTCTTTTCAGTATTATACTCCGGTACCCTTTAGGCCTGGAGCTATTGTAAGTATTATACTCCAGTACTCTGTAGACCTGGGGCTCTTGTCTGTATTATACTCTGGTATCCTGTAGGCCTGGGGCTCTTGTCTGTATTATACTCCACTACCTGTAGGCCTGGGGCTCTTGTCTGTATGATACATCAGTTACCTGTAGGCCTAGGTCTCTTGTTAGTATTTTACTCCAGTATGCTTAAGGCCTGGTTCTCTTGTCAGTATTATACTCCGGTACACTGTAGGCCTGGAGCTCTTGTCAGTATTATACTCCATTACCCTTTAAACCTGTGGCTCTTGTAAGTATTATACTCTGGTACTCTGTTGACCTTGGGCTCTTGTCAGTATTATACTCTGGTACCCTGTAAGTTAGGGGTACTTGTCTGCATTATACATCAGTAACCTGTAGGTTTGGGTCTCTTGTTAGTATTTTACTCCAGTACGCTTTAGGCCTGGAGCTCTTGTCTGTATTATACTCAGGTATCCTTTAGGCCTGGAGCTTCTGTTTGTATTATACTCCAGTTCCCTGTAGGCCTGGCTTCTTTCTACTTGTGCTGTTTTATTGTCAGAGTGATTCAGTTAAATTTTGGTAAATGGTTATGCTGCTCTGATACTCCAATATTGGCTCTAGTATTTCATTTCTATGTTTGTGCTGGATGATCATGGTGTGTTATTTTGATTGTACAAGTGCTGTACTATTAGTTTAGTTGGAGTAATGCAGTGTGTCATTATTGGGTCAATTTGATTTCAATTTCTTATTCACATATTAAAACATTTTGGATTGATTAATTAATGTTTTTGTACAACAATTTGCACTAGGGCTGGATTTGTTTGGATATATTGAATTGCAATTTCTTCACTAAGTGTTTGTTCTGCTATTGGATTAATTTGATCTATTTTAATTGAATTTTAGGCTTTAGGATTGCACAAATTAGTATAAGATAAAAAATGTGTTTATTTGTGTTGTATATATATATATATATTGATCATTATGTCTTTGAACTAAATAAATGAGAATTTCTACTTTTTATATTATATAAACTTCAATTTACATTTGTAACAGTACCAATAAACAGTTTACAGTAATCAATACAATAAAGGATATTTTAGCATGTTTGTACCAAGCTTATTCAATGGAAGAAATAGTTTTATTTATAAAAACAAGTGTTGAAAATTAAAGTGAGACTTGCTAGACACTGCTGGCCATACAATGTCATGATAGATACACAAACTGTGGAGTGTACAATCATGTAACATACCAGTGTTAGGATTTTGTTGGAAAAACATACTGGATGAAATTTTGTGTCTCTTTGGGTAAGTTTGTTCCATTTTGTGCTTGTTGGTGACCTGTAGAGATTTCTTGATGAATTATTCTTAAAAACAACATAGGTATGAGATTTTAATCATTATGAATAAGAAAGATTGTTTGTCTCAGTGAAATATAAATTAAACCTCAAAGCTCTATTTGAACACAGAAGTGACAGGCTCACTTGTGGTCACTTGTTGTCATACCACTTCAGTGTTCATTCATGGGAAAGAAAACCGATAATTCACTTGTGGTCACTTGTTGCCAAATACCACTTCAGTGTTCAGTCATGGGAAAGAAAACTGATAATTCACTTGTGGTCACTTGTTGCCATATACAGACCCTAAACCGCTCAAGTACCCCAATTGCACGCAAACGGAGTGCACTCAGAGCGTAAGCGGAGCGCGAGCGTAGCACAGATGGAGCGCAAACAGAGCGCAGATTGAGCGCTGACAGAGCGGACATGGACTGTAAGCAAACGCTGGATTTTGAATCATAAACGCACTCCTGAATGCATGAAATAGATCGAGTGCACTCAGACACGCTGTATGCACTCAGATACGCTGAGTGCACTCAGATGCGCAGTATATGCAGTATACGCTAGACACAGTAAGATAACTGATAACAGAACTATTCGTGCGCTACTGAGTGCACTCGTTCATTCGGATACACTCTTTTTTCATTATTTCATCATGAAGTCGATACTTAAAATCGAGATAAAAAAGAAATTTTCTTTCACATAAATATAAACCATGTAGTTTATATAAATGTTTTATTGTAAAACGCATGATAAAACTTATTTTGGTCAACAATTTAACAATTATAGCATAAATATCAATATTTAGCTGATCAATACAATAATGTTTAAAATACCTATTATACAATAGACGACACATCAACGGTTATCTACGGTTAATTTAGTTGCATGTTTAAGCACGATTTGGTTTGCTCAACAAAAATATAAATAATTAAAAATGTAATAAAAATGTATATATATTGTGTAAATAACAATTCGAAAAGATGTAATATGAATTCACTATTTGCCATGTTATTTCAATATAAATTAGTTATAGAACATACAAAACATGTACTTTATTTCGATTTAAGCGTATACTGCTCCAAATACAAAAATATCAAAGCATGCGTGAAACAAACAAAACATAGATATGCGGAAAATTATATGATTATGATTATGATTCTATTTGTTTGGGTATTTCGGCAAAATAAAAATTACCAATTTTCAATTTAATTTTGACTTTAGTTTTATATTTTCCCCAAACATAGTTACACTGAGTTTGTGCTTAGTTGTGAACAAATGTACGTAAAACTGTTATATTGCAATAAAAGTGGAAATATTATACTAGTGCACATCTCATTAAAATAATAGTAATAAATTTATTGTATTCTAAAATATAAAGTGGGTCAGTAGTACAGCGGATATGGTGCTGGCTTCTGACGGTAGAGGTCGCGAGTTTGACCCAGGCTCTACCCGACCTCTCGAAACACAATTCAGTACCAGATCAAATAAGGGAATGCACTGGAGAATGATATGCATAAGCTCCGAGCTTACTTCACAATCAAGCTAAATTAAATTAATGTAAAATAAATGTATGTATGCCAAATTAACACGACAGACCGAAATAACACATTAGACACAGGAAATAAAAACTAGTAAACGTAAATTTCTAGGTGACCTTTTTGAGGTTGTGATTTTATATTGACTAAAGAACAGCTTTTGTTCATCGGGAAGGTTTAAATAAACAAAAAAGAACATGTATTCACTGCCTATAAAATAGTAAATATATTGTTTTCCCACAAAATCGATACGCCTGATCACGTGCACATAAGCACGTAACAATTAAGCCATTATAAAAGCTGTGAACGGGGCAACAAGTAAGAAATGACAACAATAATAATAATAAGAAGAATAATATAATAATATAATAATATAATAATAAAGTAATATAGCAATAATAACAATAATATTAATAATAATGAAAATAATATTAGTAATAATAGTAATAAACAATGATAAAATATATAATAGATATTAATAATAATGATGATAATAATAATATTATAAAAAATCTGCATATTTTAGTATTGATTTTGACTATATATTTCTTATCCAATCACATGCCGAGGGTTAAATTAAGATTCATTCATCTGGCACAAATTATAATCAAAATGAAAATTACACACCGGCAGGGTTCTTCGTGATCAATGGACCTATAAATCACCAATTAACTATTTATTGACACACATGTGGTTCTCACCATGGGTATCTGTTTTGATGATTGCCATGCAACTCTGCCTTCATAACAGTAATTAAATTGTTATATTAATTGTGAATGACTGACCAGATGCACATATCCAATATAAAAGCTGTGACAAATCAATAAGTCATTATGTATATTATAATAATAGCTCCAATGATAATAATATTTAAAAAAAATAAAACAAATAATGAAAGTAAAAAATAATACAAATAAAATACTACATTTTTACAAGGAATTATTTAGAGACATGTCTTTAATTTTTATTAGTTTTAAAATTGTAAGATTGTTTTATTTTGTAAATTAACAATTCTGATTTTTAGTTGTATCTGTTTTTTATACGAAAACGCTATGGCAGCTGTGGTAAAATGACAGCCCTGAATACACATCCCTTAATACGTGTATGTCACACTTTCTACCATTCATTCAGAACTGGCGTGGGGTTTTCTGTTTGTTAATTTAATGATATTGACATCATGATATTTACATACTAAAGCGTTCTGAAACTTCGAATAACCAATATCTTAAATGATTTTTTTTATTTGTTGTTAATTGGCTGGCAGTTTTCCTTTTTTATCTTTTCTTTTCAATCACATAATGTTGGCTCAATTAAGATTCATCCATCTGGCACTAATTACAATCAAAATGAAATCATACATATCTTCCGTGGTCAATAGACCGATAAGTCACTGCTTTAGCATATAATTTAATTGACACGGCTCTCACTGGCTTGTGACATAACGTAATTAACACCACGGGTGTGTTGCTGCGTGTCATATAATTAGCGGTATAGCACAGTGGGTGTAGTTTCAAACAAGTTTAATATAGTTTGTCATTTTAAATAATATGTTAACATTAATCATACTATCAGTAAAAGAATAATTTGAGAAACCGACTGAAAAAAGTTCATTGCAAGTATATTTATAAACATAATGTTAACGAAAATAATTATAAAAACTTAAAATATCAGAATATCTTTTTTAAGTCTAGTGAAGTCACAATTGGACTGAAATTGAGAAAAACACTACAAAATTATTATTTTTCAAAAATCATTTATTATAATGTCGAATTGCATCGCAGGGATTATAATAAATTTTTCATCACCCATGCAGTACATATTATTGATTATAAAGCTTATTTTAGTTTGAACATTAACAAAACCAGTGATATATCCACATGTTGTTAAGTCACTGCTTACACTGAGCAGATTTATGGATTATTATAAGGCCAACGAGGTATCAACAGTATGGAATTATTTATTAAATTTAATTATTAATAACAATATATTTAGTTTATGCTGATGATGTATCTGTAAATTTTGTGGACAAACTTTATTGCTTTCCAGGTGTAACAAACGGCTTACGGTATATCAATGAAGATACTGACGCAAACACATGTTGGTCTGGATAACAGAAGCCGGTATAACGTGCGATATTCTTTGATCACCTAGACCACTGATCACATATCAAAACATAGACATTTCTGTTAAACTCGCCTTCTATCGATACTAGTTTTTTTACAACCTTTCGCCCAGCGGGTGACATAATATGTAGACAAACAATCGGATTATGAATTAATTTACCTTGACTAAATCCCATGGATACATTTTATTGCTCCATTGCAACAGATTAAATTAAAAAGTCAACATAAAATCATTTTAAGAGTTGAGATGTTGCGATTGGTTATGGGCCGGAAACCGAACTGAGCGAACTGAACGTTGAGTGAACGCTGAACGAAGCGAACGCTAAGAGGAGTATTAAACAGAGCACTCAGATATACAGCGCTCATGAGCGAATACTTGCGTTTGTGAGTGCATTAAATTAACCGCGTTTAATCGAGTGCACGCAAACGGAGTGCAAACTGAGCGCAAACAGACTGCAATTATGGGGTACTTGAGCGGTTTAGGGTCTGTACCACTTCAGCGTTCAGTTGTTGGAAAGAAAAATGATAATTCACTGAAACCAACATGACTTTGTATAATATTCTCTGTACAACTTATCGTAAAGTCTGTTAATGACCCCTCTAGAAGTAAAAATTATAAAATAATGAAATACAGAGAAAATTTTATATTTGTCAATGTTTGCCAGATTTCACAGGAGTTATGGTCCCCTTTATTCTGAAGTTTTTGTGTAAAATTTACTAACATATTGCAGGGGAATCTGTGTTCTCCAGTTTCAATTATTTTGTAAATGTTTTTTGTGTGGTCTCATGTGTTGATTTTGTTAATGTTTTTGTGTGGTCTCACGTGTTGATTTTGTTAATGTTTTTTGTGTGGTCTCACATGCTGATTTTGTTTATGTTTTTTGTGTGGTCTCACATGCTGATTTTGTTAATGTTTTTAGTGTGGTCCCACATGCTGCCTAAAGAATCACTCACCTCTTATAACTGAGGTTGTGGGTTCAAGCCTAGCTGGGTCGAATAAGCTTTTGTGAGAAGAATTACCAGTTATTTGTTGAAGGATTCCGATTCAACTCAGATTCATTTTGAAGTCTCCATCAACCAATAAAACTACTGGTTACAATATTATATAACCTGGAAGTCTCCATCCACCAATAAAACTACTGGTTACTATATTTAAAACCTGGAAGTCTCCATCAACCAATAAAACTACTGGTTACAATATTATATTACCCGGATTGTGTTAAAAATGGGGTAATCCATCCAACAATAATACTACTGGTTACAATATGTAACTTGGAAGTCTCCATTCACCAATAATACTACTGGTTACAATATGTAACCTGGAAGTCTTCATCCACCATTAATACTACCGGTTACAATATGTAACCTGGAAGTCTCCATCCACCAATAATACTACTGGTTACAATATGTAACCTGGAAGTCTCCATCCACCAATAATACTACTGGTTACAATATGTAAACTGGAAGTCTCCATCCACCAATAATACTACCGGTTACAATCTGTAACCTGGAAGTCTCCATCCACCAATAATACTACTGGTTACAATATGTAACCTGGAAGTCTCCATCCACCAATAATACTACTGGTTACAATATGTAAACTGGAAGTCTTCATCCACCAATAATACTACTGGTTACAATATGTAACCTGGAAGTCTCCATCCACCAATAATACTACTGGTTACAATATGTAACCTGGAAGTCTCCATCCACCATTAATACTACTGGTTACAATATGTAAACTGGAAGTCTCCATCCACCAATAATACTACTAGTTACAATATGTAAACTGGAAGTCTCCATCCACCAATAATACTACTGGTTACAATATGAAAACTGGAAGTCTCCATCCACCAATAATACTACTGGTTACAATATGTAACCTGGAAGGTTCCATCCACCATTAATACTACTGGTTACAATATGTAAACTGGAAGTCTCCATCCACCAATAATACTACTGGTTACAATATGTAAACTGGAAGTCTCCATCCACCAAAAATACTACTGGTTACAATATGTAACCTGGAAGTCTCCATCCACCAATAATACTACTGGTAACAATATGTAACCCGGAAGTCTCCATTCACCATTAATACTACTGGTTACAATATGTAAACTGGAAGTCTCCATCCACCAATAATACTACTGGTTACAATACGTAAACTGGAAGTCTCCATCCACCAATAATACTACTGGTTACAATATGTAACCTGGAAGGTTCCATCCACCATTAATACTACTGGTTACAATATGTAAACTGGAAGTCTCCATCCACCAATAATACTACTGGTTACAATATGTAAACTGGAAGTCTCCATCCACCAAAAATACTACTGGTTACAATATGTAACCTGGAAGTCTCCATCCACCAATAATACTACTGGTAACAATATGTAACCCGGAAGTCTCCATCCACCATTAATACTACTGGTTACAATATGTAAACCGGAAGTCTCCGTCCACCAATAATACTACTGGTTACAATATGTAACCTGGAAGTCTCCATCCACCAATAATACTACTGGTTACAATATGTAACCTGGAAGTCTCCATCCACCATTAATACTACTGGTTACAAAATGTAACCTGGTAGTCTCCATCCGCCAGTAATACTACTGGTTACAAAATGTAACCTTGAAGTCTCCATCCACCAGTAATACTACTGGTTACAATATGTAACCCGGAAGTCTCCATCCACCAATAATACTACTGGTTACAATATGTAACCCGGAAGTCTCCATCAACCATTAATACTACTGGTTACAATATGTAAACCAGAAGTCTCCATCCACCAATGATACTACTGGTTGCAATATATAACCTGGTAGTCTCCATCCACCAATAATACTACTGGTTACAATATGTAACCTGGAAGTCTCCATCCACCAATAATACTACTGGTTACAATATGTAAACTGGAAGTCTCCATCCACCAATAATACTACTGGTTACAATATGTAACCTGGAAGTCTCCATCCACCAATAATACTACTGGTTGCAATATATAACCTGGTAGTCTCCATCCACCAATAATACTTCTGGTTACAATATATAACCTGGAAGTCTCCATCCACCATTAATACTACTGGTTACAAAATGTAACCTGGTAGTTAGTCTCCATCCACCAGTAATACTACTGGTTACAATATGTAACCTGGAAGTCTCCATCCACCAATAATACTACTGGTTACAATATGTAACCTGGAAGTCTCCATCCACCAATAATACTACTGGTTACAATATATAACTTGGAAGTCTCCATCCACCAATAATACTACTGGTTACAATATATAACCTGGGATTCTTTCTAGCAATAGGCTTTGGGAAGGCTTGTGTTTGAAACTCATAGGAATATTTATTGTGCATGGAACTGGGGATTGTTTCATGCTCAGTAGTTTAGTCTGATGCTTAAGTGTGAAACTGTTCTTAAACATAACAGGTTAGTTTTGTGTTGGAACCGGATTTTTATCTTAGTTTGAAGGCTTGGGTTTGGAACAGTCTCCAAACATATAAGTGTATATTTATGCTGGAACTGAGCATTGTTCCAAGCATACAGTTTTGTTATTAGTTTGAAACCGTTCTCAAACAATAACTTTATTTACGTGCTGAAACTTGGCTTTGTTTCATGTGCTTTAGTTTAGTTTTAAGGTTTGAAACAGTCTTCAAACATATAGGTGTACTTTTTGCTGGATAAACAGTGTTCCAGACATAAACTTTGGTTTGAGTTTGAAACAAGTCTCAAGCATATGCTGTCCAGACATGTTGTCTGAACAGCAGGTCTCATTATTTAACTAGTGTTGAACAACAGTTAGTTCAACTCTATAGGGTTTGAAACATTATATTGTATATATAGTTGATTGGTATGATCATTTGTCTGTATGATTTCTAAACATTAGAATCATTTTATTATTATTTTTGTTTGAAGTTTACTAATCATGGGGCAAGAAGCCTGAGGAAAATTTATATATTATATAGTTTGAACAAAATGTTTAACATAGTTTCAAGATAGGCTGTTTCACAGCTTAATCCAGTGAAGACACAATCCCCTTACAGAAGATCCCGTTTTTTAGTTCAAGATACTCACCCAACATCTTGACAGTTTATATAAGCTATAGTAAAAACTTAAAAAATCTTCTAGTCAGAAACTACTAGCTCGATTTTTAAAAGCAGCCAACTTGTTTCAACTAGAAATTTATTTGTCCCTGCTATGAAATGGGGGCATATCATAAGTGTTACCCATGTTCCCATGTCTGACCCTTCATTTGTTCTGTTGCATAGTACTTTCAATATGCTTCCATATTGAATTTACACACAAAATTTTATCTAAATGATATCAAAATAAAGATAAAAAAATGTTGGTGGATTTTTGTAATTTTACATTTTAAAATCATTGATATTACAAATAGAATATTGCTGTCTTAGTAATAGCTGTATCTTGAGTGATGTCCGAATTTTGTTTTGGGGACTCTTGAAAGTGAATAGCCTGTTCTAGTTTTACTTCGGTTCTAAAACTATGCTTCATTTTATCACCATCATTACAAAAGCATCGATTCAAAGGTAGGCTGACATGGTAATATATTATTAAATTTACTGTGTTTTTTGTCTTAGACATTTTGTAATTATAGAACATTACTAATAAAATTATCACTTAATGTTTGAAGGTAAGTAGACACTATTTTGCTAAAAAACCTTAAAAAAAGATTTGATCCTGCCCCCAGGGTCTTATTGTTGTTTTTTTCTTTCAAAATTTCAAAAGTCTTTTTCTCCAAAAGTGCAAGGCCTGAAGCTTTGATATTTTGTATGTAGTATCAAATAATCATTTTCTCTCAAATTTGTTCAAGTCTTGACCCTAGGGTCAGAATTGGTCCCACCCTGGGGACTTATCAGTTTAACGTAGGGAAGTTTTCATTTAAAGCTCTTTTTCTCAAGAACTGACCAGTCAAATTTGTTTATATTTGGTATGAATTATCCCCATGAGTAGTGGTTTCAAGTTTGTTCAAATAAAGGGGCTATGTTCCATTGGGCCCTAGTAAGAGGACTTTGATTTTTACAAAGGAATAGTATTGGAAAACAGGAAATTATGTTTTCTTATCCATTTTTAGCTCTACTGGTCAAAGGCCAGAAGTGCTTATGCGATGGCGCGTTGTCTGTCGTCTGTCGTCTGTTAGCAGCACTTTCTCTGAAACTACTAGGCCAATTAAACTGAAACTTCACATGCATGTTTCTGTTGCATAGGAGACTATATAGAAGATTTTTCGATCTGAAATTCAAGATGGCCACCATTACTAAAAATAGTCCAAAACTTAAAAAATCTTCTTCTCATGAACGGCCCAACAGATTTTCAAAATATTTATGTAGTAATGATGACCTACTATAGTAATATTAGATTTGTTCAAATGGTGTCCCTAGGGTTAAATATGACCCCGCCCGGAGGGTTCAATTAGGGGACACATGTCATTATAATTTTTTTTTTTTAAAATGGAAATGATTTTGCCTATATCTCCACAGAAGCATTGTTTGGTGAAGGAGGTTCAGATTTGTAAAAATGACTGGGTTCCACTGTTTTAAGGGGTTAGGAGGGGCCCCGAAAGGGTAAAAATTGGGAATTACTAAAATCGTTTTCTTAAGAACCGGTATGTTAGATTTATTCATATTTGGTATAAATTATCCCTATGTGCAGGGGTTTGATTGCAGATAAGAATTAAGGTGCTAAAATTTATAGGAGCCCTGTAAGGGGACTTAAAATTTTACATAGGGATACTATGGTATATCTTTTCTGAAACTACTAGGCCAATTAAACTGAAACTTCACATGCATGTTTCTGTTGCATAGGAGACTATACAGAAGATTTTTTTTTTTTTCGATCTGAAATTCAAGATGGCCGCCATTACTAAAACTAGTCCAAAACTTAAAAAATCTTGTTTTCATGAATGGCCCAACAGATTTTCAAAATGTTTATTTACTAATGATGACCAACTATAGTTTTGATACATTTGTTCAAATGGTGTCCCTAGGGTTAAAAATGACCCTGCCCTGATATTTCTATTGCATAGGAGAATTTCAAAAAGTGCTATGGCCACTATGAGTCAGTAGAGCGTCCTCAGGCCCTCTTGGGCCTCTTGTTAGTATTATTCCAATCATATTGATGTCTGAAACATTGTTTAGTCATAACAGTTAAGATTGGTCCTTTACAGGGGATTTAATATCCATAAGGGGCCTGGCAGCAGGGGCTGCAATAGGGATAAAATTGTAAAATTTCAAAAATCTTCTTCTCAAGAACTGTTGTTGGTGTTGTTGTATGGTGTTTAGCGTCGCTTTCAACAATTTTTCAGTCATATCGCGACGGTGTCTACTTGAGACAGTATTCTAAGCGCTGTCACACTGGAGTATCATGCTGCAGACACATGGTATGATATCCCACCCAGTCACATTATACTGACACCGGGCCGACCAGACCTAGAACTCTCCTCTAAATGCTGAGCATCAAGCGAGGAAGCTTCTAGTACCATTTTTAAAGTCTTTGGTATGACCCAGCTGGGGATTGAACCCACAACCTTCCGCATGCGAGGCAGACGCTCTACAACTAGACCAAATTCATTCATATTTGGCATAAAAGATACATAATTATGTAAGGGTTCTGTACAGGTATTATTCCAATCATATTGATATCTGAAGTATTGTTTAGTCATAACAGTTGAGACTGGACCTTTAAAGGTGATTTAATATCCATAAGAGGGCAGCAGGGGCCCAAAAAGGGACTTAATTGTGAATTTCAAAAATCTTCTTCTCAAGAACTGATATACAATTTGGTTTAAATTAATGATCTCTAGGAATAGGAGTTTCAAGTTTGTTCAAATAAAGGAGCTAGGGACCATTGGGGCCCAGTAAGGGGACTTTGACTTTTACATAGGAATACAATCATGTATTATGGGAAAACAGGTAATTATGGGGGTTTTTTGGGTTTTTTTTAGGTATTATTTAAAAAAATTTGATTTATTTGTGACTGAGTGATTAAAGGGAATTTAGTACATGTCAGCAGGGACCCAAAAAGGGATAAAATTGTGAATCTCATATTTTTCAAGAACAAATCAACCAAATTAGTTCATATTTGGTATAAACGATTCCTATGGGTAGGTATTTCAAGTTTGTTTAGATAAAGGAGATAGTGTTAGTTGGGGTCCATGAAGGGGACTTAAGTTTTTACAAAGTGAACACAGAAAATTCTCAAAATTTCAAAAGAAGTGAGAGTGAAATGAGGTGAGCCACTTCGAGTGGTCTTGTGTTGCATTCTGTTCTTCCAAGTGATCCTTTTATCAAATAATTGTCAGTTACTTGGTCTATTTGTGCCACATAACTTGTTAATAAGATCCCCAATACAATCACTAATCTTGCATGATGATTTCCCTGATCCACAGACAAGAATATATTTCTGTTTGAACTAGTGGTTTTTAAAACAAAATATCTGAAATGGATATTTGTAAATCACTCATGTTGTAATGATTAAATCCATGATATACTGGAAAATGGAGAACATCATTATGTCCCTGTGTGGAATTTCAGTTGTGATGGAACTGTGCTACAGGCCTAATAAGTAACAACTCACAACCCTTGTATTCATTATTTTTGGCAGCTTTTACTCATTATTGAATGTCATGTAATTTGTGATGTTCCTTTCATGGTTAAAATAAGAAGAAATCAATTTCTCTCCCTAGAGATGAAAATTATGTTAAAAGGATAATGAAAATAAAACTGACTAATTGAATGAGTCTTAATTGAATACACAAAGCAGAGGAAATCAAGAGACAAAGCAAGAGATGGGCTCAATAAGCCCATTAGAAGGCTTGTTGATTTCCAGGGGTGAAAATGTGTTGCTATTGAAAAACAAAAAGCAGTGATTCCATTTTGGGATTTGGAGCTCCTGCATGATACATTGTAAGCAATTGCTGTGACCATAATGCCACTTAATACTGTAAGTATTTATTGAAGTATCCCATATAAACTTCTTACAGCAAATTATCCTTAATGGATAGATTATCAAAGGTGTTATTAAAAGAAGACAAATTATTTTTTTTCCAAGTTGACTGGTTTTTCTGAGTTAAGATTACTAAATGTTCAGGAATGATGGTTTCACACAATATTTTTACATATATTTAGTATCCACCTCCATCAATAATTTGCAAAAATAGTTCAAATATGTAAAGTATAGTAATTGTAATTTTTGCAGAAATCATGCAGGACTGTTGCATTAAAGCTGAATTGTCCAAGTCGTTGTTTTTGTTTTATATTGCCCATATGGATCCCACTTGTATGATATGAACATTGGAAAAATGTAGCAGAGCTTCTGTCCCACTGTGCTTGTGTTTATGAGATATGAGGGCTTCAGTCCCACTGTGCTTGTGTTTATGAGATATGAGGGCTTCAGTCCCACTGTGCTTGTGTTTATGAGATATGAGAGCTTCAGTCCCACTGTGCTTGTGTTTATGAGATATGAGGGCTTCAGTCCCACTGTGCTTGTGTTTATGAGATATGAGGGCTTCAGTCCCACTGTGCTTGTGTTTATGAGATATGAGGGCTTCAGTCCCACTGTGCTTGTGTTTATGAGATATGAGGGCTTCAGTCCCACTGTGCTTGTGTTTATGAGATATGAGGGCTTCAGTCCACCTGTGCTTGTGTTTATGAGATATGAGGGCTTTAGTCCCACTGTGCTTGTGTTTATGAGATATGAGGGCTTCAGTCCCACTGTGCTTGTGTTTATGAGATATGAGGGCTTCAGTCCCACTGTGCTTGTGTTTATGAGATTTGAGGGCTTCAGTCCCACTGTGCTTGTGTTTATGAGATATGAGAGCTTCAGTCCCACTGTGCTTGTGTTTATGAGATATGAGGGCTTCAGTCCCACTGTGCTTGTGTTTATGAGATATGAGGGCTTCAGTCCCACTGTGCTTGTGTTTATGAGATATGAGGGCTTTAGTCCCACTTTAAAGATCAAAAGACAGCTTTTTATTATAATATTTGAAAATAATATGGCATGGATTTATTTAATGTTTAAACAAAGTAATTAAAGATTGAAAATCTGCTCTTGACATATTTGAAATTGTTTTATCTAAATTTCATTTCTCAATTTTATGGTACCTAATGCTATGAAGCTGTGTAAATAATGGGAGAAAAAGAGCTCACTTCAGGTAGCATTTTTGTAGATAACTTTCTTAGAAGAGTTCTAACTTTTGAGTGTCAAGCGTCAAGTTAAATGTCTAGTGTCAAGTTAAAAGTCTAGTGTCAATCAGTTAAAAGTCTAGTGTCAATTAGTTTAAAGTCTAGAGTCAAGTTGAAAGTATATTGCTGAGTAAAAAGTATAGTGTTAAGTTAAAAGTATAGTGTCAAGGTCATGGTGAAATAGCGATACACATGAGGACTATGCATGTCAGATACACATGAAGGATGATCAGAAAGTTCGTAGATTTTTGCCATAACTTATTTATATCACTAATACAATGCACATTATTGTTATTGTTTTTGAAATAAATGTATATGGGACATATTTTGAAAATTTTAGCATGATACGTCAACTATTAAGAAAATAATGCTATTCAAAGCATAGCAGTTTGATATGTCGTTGCAAAATGATGACGTTGCATTCAACATAAACTGACGTCAAAATCTTAAATAGGTGTTTTTGTATCTAATTTACTGAGTCACTCCTTTTCAAGATACTCTCCTCCATGGTCTATACGTTTTTGCTACCATTTACACTATTGAGTGGACGAAATCAGAAGATGGTATACTAAACATAAAATTATGTAGAATATGCTTTAATTCTAATATGTCTTCAAATCGACTTCCCATTTGCTCCTTTTTAAGGATTGATTGCAGGCCATTCTAAAAAAACATTAATTTTGTGAAATTAAAACACTAGAGACTTGAAACATAAGATTCACCATACATACTTTTGTTTCTCTGTTTGAGCAGGTGTATTACCTAACATGGAACAGAACTTCACGGAACTGTGGTATTCAGCGTGATAATCCATTTTCAAGTGCCCCAACGTCATTTTGTTTCTATCAAAATTGCATACCGTAACATCGTTATATTGACATTATTTTGAGATATGCATAATTGGTGCCATTTTTTTAAAGGATGTAAAGAAGCATATGATACAGCACACATTGATAATTTTTATTTTAAAATAAAACCTGTTTTGGCAACGCTACGCTTGTTTGAATAGTAGAGGTAGGAAAAAAGTAAAAACTGCCCCGACTACGAAAATCGACGTTTCCATAGTTACTATAGAAAATAAAGTAATGATGAAAAATTAAATTTTTTTGCAAAATTACTGAAAATACGTAGTGGCACCGGCTCCATGAGAATTATTAGAATACAATAATAGATAAAATAGTTATGGCAAATCTCTACGAAATTTCTGATCCCCCCACGTACATGTATGCTTGTCAGATACACATGAGGACTTTGCATGTCAGGTACCCATGAGAACTATGCATGTCAGATATACATGAGGACTATGGATGTCAGATACATATGAGGACCATGCATGTCAGATACACATGAGGACTATGCATGTCAGATACACATGAGGATTATGCATGTCAAGATACACATGAAGACTATATATGCCAGATACACATGCGGACTATGCATGTCAGATACACGTGAGGACTATGCATGTCAGATACACATGAGGACTTTGCATGTCAGATACACATGCATGTCAAGATACACATGAAGACTATATACGCCAGATACACATGCAGACTATGCATGTCAGATACACATGAGAACTATGCATGTCAAGATACACATGAAGACTATATATGCCAGATACACATGCGGACTATACATGTCAGATACACATGAGGACTATGCATGTCAAGATACACATGAGGACTATGCATGTCAAGATACACATGAAGACTATACATGCCACAATGCATGTCAAGATACACATGAAGACTATATATGTCAGATACACATGCAGACTATGCATGTCAGATACACATGAGGACTATGCATGTCAAGATACACATGAGGACTATGCATGTCAGATACACATGAGGACTATACATTCCAGATCAAATGAGGACTATGCATGTCAGATACACATGAGAACTATGCATGTCAGATATACATGAAGACTATGCATGTCAAGATACACATGAAGACTATACATGCCAGATACACATGAAGATTATGCATGTCAGATACACATGAGGACTATGCATGTCAAGATACACATGAAGATTATATATGCCAGATACACATGAGGACTGTGCATGCCAGATACACATGAGGACTATGCATGCCAGATACACATGAGGACTATGCATGCCAGATACACATGAGGACTATGCATGTCAAGATACACATGAAGACTATGCATGCCAGATACACATGAGGACTATGCATGTCAGATACACATGAGGACTATGCATGTCAGATACACATGAGGACTATGCATGTCAGATTCACATGAGGACTATGCATGTCAAGATACACATGAAGACTATGCATGCCAGATACACATGAGGACTATGCATGTCAGATACACATGAGGACTATGCATGTCAAGATACACATGAAGAATATGCATGCCAGATACACATGAGGACTATGCATGTCAAGATACACATGAAGACTATACATGCCAGATATGCATGAGGACTATGCATGTCAGATACACATGAGGACTATGCATGTCTGATACACATGAGGACTATGCATGTCAGATACACATGAAGACTATGCATGTCAAGATACACATTAAAATGTAGGGATACTCCTTTAGTAATGACTGAAATGTAAGGATACTCCTTTAGTGATGACTGAAATGTAGGGATACTCCTTTATTGATGATTGTAATGTAGGGATACTCCTTTAGTGATGAATGATTTGTAGGGATACTCCTTTAGTGATGACTGAAATATAGAGATACATCCTTTAGTGATGACTGAAATGTAAGGACACTCCATTAGTGATGACAGAAATGTAGGATACTCCTTTAGTGACAAATGCAATGTAGGGAAATTACTTTAGTGATGGCTGAAATGTAGGGATACTCCTTTAGTGATGACTGAAATGTAGAGATACTCCTTGAGTGATGGCTGAAATGTAGGAATACTCCTTTAGTGATGGCTGAAATGTAGGGATACTCCTTTAGTGATGACTGAAATGTAGAGATACTCCTTGAGTGATGGCTGAAATGTAGGAATACTCCTTTAGCGATGACTGAAATGAAAGGATACTCTTTAAGTGATGACTGAAATGTAGGGATACTCCTTTAGTGATGACTGAAATGTAGGAATGCTCCTTTAGTGATGGCTGAAATGTAGGAATACTCCTTTAGAGATGGCTGAAATGAAGGGATACTCTTTAAGTGATGACTGAAATGTAGTGATATATCTATAGTGACAACTGAAATGTAGGAAGACTACTTTAATAATGACTGAAATGTAGGGATAGATCTTTAGCGATGACTCAAATGTAGGGATACTGACTGAAATGTAGGGAAACTCATTAAGAAATGGCTGAAAAGTAGGGATACTTCTTTACAAATGTCTTAGATGTAGGGATACTCCTTAAGTGATGACTTAAATGTAGGGATACTTCTTTAGTGACAAATGAAATGTAGGGATACTCCTATAGTTACAACTGAAATGTAGGGATTCTCTTTAGTGATGGCTGAAATGTAGAGATACTCCTATAGCAATGGCTGAAATGTAGAGATACTTCTTTAGTGACAACTGAAATGTATGGATACTCCTTTGATGACGGCTGATATGTTGGGATTCTCCTTTAGAAATGGCTTAAATGTAGGGATACTCCTTTGGTGATGACTGAAATGTAGGAATACTCCTTTAGCGATGGCTGAAATGTAGGGATACTCCTTTGGTGATGGCTGAGATGTAGGGATACTCCTTTAGTGATGGCTGAAATGTAGTGATACTCCTTTGGTGATGGCTGAGATGTAGGAATACTCCTTTAGCGATGGCTGAAATGTAGGGATACTCCTTTGGTGATGGCTGAGATGTAGGAATACTCCTTTTGTGATGACTGAAATGTAGAGATGTTCCTTTGGTGATGACTGAAATGTAGAGATGTTCCTTTGGTGATGACTGAAATGTAGAAATATTCCTTTAGCGATGGCTGAAACGTAGGGATACTCCTTTGGTGATGACTGAAATGTAGAGATATTCCTTTAGCGATGGCTGAAATGTAGGGATACTCCTTTAGTGACGGCTGATATGTAGGGATTCTCTTTAGTGACGGCTTAAATGTAGAGATACTCCTTTAGTGATGGCTGAAATATAGGGATACTCCTTTAGTGATGACTGAAATGTTTGGATAATCCTTTAGTCATGGCTGAAATGTAGGGATAATCCTTTAGTCATGGCTGAAATGTAGAGATACTCCTTTAGCGACGACTGAAATATAGGGATACTCTTTTAGTGTCATCATCGTGGCTGAAATGTAGGGATACTCATTTAGTGATGGCTGAAATGTAGAGATACTCCTTTAGCAATGGCTTAAATGTAGGGATACTCATTTAGTGACAGCTGAAATGTATGGATAGTCTGTTAGCGAATGCATAGCAATGATGGAAATTGTCTGAATGTGCATTCCATTGCAAAAGTTGTACATATTGGCTGCTATTTTCTACATGTTTTCTGCTTGAAAATTTAAACCTGTGTTCTCAATACCATGATTTCAACTGAAATGTTGATAATCAATTTAGAAGAGTTTTTTTAATGGGCGTATTGAATTATTGGATTATCTTTTATTTCGATCTGAACAGACTGAAAGGATCAGATCTGTATTTGCCTCTTTTTGATTGTTGTAATGGGTTTACACTGTTATATGTTACAAGGGTTGTTTATTGTATTACATACTGTAGGTGTTATAAGGGTTGTTTATTGTATTACATACTGTATGTGTTATAAGGATTGTTTATTGTATTACATACTGTATGTGTTATAAGGGTTGTTTATTGTATTACATACTGTATGTGTTATAAGGGTTGTTTATTGTATTACATACTGTATGTGTTATAAGGGTTGTTTATTGTATGTGTTATAAGGGTTTTTTATTGTATTACATACTGTATGTGTTATAAGGGTTGTTTATTGTATTACATACTGTATGTGTTATAAGGGTTTTTTATTGTATTACATACTGTATGTGTTATAAGGGTTGTTTATTGTATTACATACTGTATGTGTTATAAGGGTTGTTTATTGTATTACATACTGTATGTGTTATAAGGGTTGTTTATTGTATTACATACTGTATGTGTTATAAGGGTTGTTTATTGTATTACATACTGTATGCGTTATAAGGGTTGTTTATTGTATTACATACTGTATGCGTTATAAGGGTTGTTTATTGTATTACATACTGTATGCGTTATAAGGGTTGTTTATTGTATTACATACTGTATGCGTTATAAGGGTTGTTTATTGTATTACATACTGTATGCGTTATAAGGGTTGTTTATTGTATTACATACTGTATGCGTTATAAGGGTTGTTTATTGTATTACATACTGTATGATCTATTAAATCTGTCCTTCCATTTTACCTGCAACACGTATGTTGAGATTTATGATAATGAAAAACATACTAAACATTGTTATTTTAACTGTTCCAGTTATTGCATTTCTTTGTAATGGGGAATGTTACACTTGATGCTGATTTGTCAGATATATAATAGAGCAGGTGTCAATTGTCTCTAAAGTTCCCATGTTTAAACCTGTTGTTTGTATGTTTCAATATTTCTATCTGCAAACCACAGGCTCTTAGCAATTTTAGTTATTCACTTCATATACATGTACTTGTTTTGTTAGACCTGATTTTTTTTCAAAGAACTCATAACAATCGATTTTAATATTCAGGAAATAAGAATCATAACTACTCATTCAATACCTTAATGACAACTCTCAGGACATTTAATCATTTGATTTCATTTTTGTATTTCTCCAGACAACTACAACATTTTAATACAAAATAGAATAACTGGTAAAAACTAGTAGCATTGTGTTTTATCATCTTTATTTTGTTGCTGAATAGAAAGAATGCTGTTACTCTGCCTTTTGGATTTAAATAAGCTGTCAGATTGGATTGGGTGAATCTATTAAATAATTTTGATGTTATTTGGAAATTAATTGCATGCTCTTCAAGTTTACATGCTTGTAAAGTAAGCAACTTGACAGTGAGGATTCCAATTTCTTTACAGTAGTAGATATAACCCTTCAGTTTCTGAATAGTTATATAATCATGCATACCCTGTCTAGTTATAAAATTATGCATACCATTGTTCAGTTATATAATTATGCATACCCTGTCCAGTAATATTATTATGCATACCATTGTTCAGTTTTATAATTATGCATACCATTGTCCAGTTATATAATTATGCATACCATTGTTCAGTTTTATAATTATGCATACCATTGTCCAGTTATATAATTATGCATACCCTGTCCAGTTATATAATTATGCATACCATTGTTCAGTTTTATAATTATGCATACCATTGTCCAGTTATATAATTATGCATACCATTGTCCAGTTATATAATTATGCATACATGTACCATTGTCCAGTTATATAATTATGCATACCATTGTCCAGTTATATAATTATTCATACCATTGTCCAGTTATATAATTATGCATACATGTACCATTGTCCAGTTATATAATAATGCATACCATTGTTTAGTTATATAATTATGCATACCATTGTCAAGTTATATAATTATGCATACATGTACCATTGTCCAACTATATAATTATGCATACATGTACCATTGTCCAGTTATATAATTATGCATACCATTGTCCAGTTATATAATTATTCATACCATTGTCCAGTTATATAATTATGCATACCATTGTTCAGTTATATAATTATTCATACCATTGTCCAGTTATATAATTATGCATACCATTGTCCAGTTATATAATTATGCATACATGTACCATTGTCAAGTTGTATTATTATGCATACCATTGTCCAGTTATGTAATTATGCATACCATTGTTTAATTATATAATTATGCATACCATTGTCCAGTTATATAATTATGCATGCCATTGTCCATAAAGGAGCATAAAGTAACCATTATTATCATTTTTTATTATCTTTCCAAGTGTTTCCTCTGTCCTGTAGAATTTATGATTTTTTGGGGGGAGGGGTTTGAAGCCATTTTCAACACTTGCCACAGACATGACTTCTAAGTTTTATTAGTAGAAAAGATCTACAAAATGTGTATTTTTGAATACTATTAAATTCACCATCCACCATAAGCAACAAACTGTCAAAGTTTCTCCAATAAACTATGTTCAAACCCAATTGACCTCAGCAGTGCTAAGTAAGGGATCTTGAGACAGCACTTTAGATCAGTGGGAGGATTTCATGGTTTAGTTTCAGATAGCAAATGCTGTTAGTATCCCGATACCTCTTTACTGCTGTAACTCAGTGATCCCTGCAAACATAATGATACACCATAGTCTTACTTTCTTATCAATTATTTTGTTTCATCATATTTGTTGTTGTAACTAGATATAAAGTTAAGTGTACAATTTATCATGCACCCAAATCATATTTTGGTCACATCATTCAATCAATCAAATAGTCAATCAGTCAATTAATCAGTTAACAATCAGTCATTGTATGAGTGAGTTTTATCCTGTTTCAAACTCAGATCAATTAATACAACCATAATACTTTATTTCCAATAAATCAATCAATCACATCATTACATCTGAGAAATAGTAAGTTCTTAAATATTTATGAGTAAAGGTCATACCAATTTAGTGCCAGAATATTCATGAGCACCAGGTCATACCAAGTAAGTGGCTGAATATTCATGAGCACCAGGTCATACTACATGTACGTAAGAGGCTGAGCATTCATGAGCACCAGGTCATACATGTACCAAGTACGTGGCTGAATATTCATGAGCACCAGGTCATACCAAGTAAGTGGCTGAATATTCATGAGCACAAGGTCATACCAAGTAAGTGCCAGAATATTCATGAGCACCAGGTCATACCAAGTAAGTGGCTGAATATTCATGAGCACAAGGTCATACCAAGTAAGTGCCAGAATATTTATGAGCACCAGGTCATACTACATGTAAGAAAGTGGCTGAGCATTCATCAGCACCAACTCAACAACTAGGCAACTCTTTATTCCACATGCAGGATTTAACAGTTTTTGGCTTTTGTTAAAAAGATAACAAATTATGTATTTTAAAAAAAATTCTGAAAAATATCATATTTTATGACAATTTGAGGAGTTTTGAAAAGATAAGCATAAATGTTGTATCATAAAATTTTAAAGTTTCTGAAAAAAATTCAGAAATCTATATTTAAAATTCTCTTAATTAAAAATGTTCAACTAAGAAATATGTAAATATTCTAGTTGCAGTACTAATTTGTGTCACACATGCTTGCAAAGTGTCTCTGGTATCTGTTGTCATCTTATCAAGGGTTGCAGTTTAGTTATCGTTGGTTTGCTTATATACAATGTATTTATTCTATAGATGATTTTTTCTGTTCAATCCTACATAAATATTAGTTTTAGGTTTATAGTTGAAATGGTTGACATTATATTAAGCGACTGGTTAAGAAAAGATTGGATTATAAGTATTGTAACTTTTACACATTAACTGGGAGGTGAAAGGTGAGGGATTATAGATCATTTAGAATATAATTGCTAGCTATATAGGTACATGTAGTACAATTGACAGATTGATTAATATTGATATAATTGGAAGGTTTTTTAATATAAAATATTATTTGTTTGTGTCAATGACTTAATATATTATAATGTCTCTGGTCTGTGTTTATTAACAATGATCATCAAAATATGTAAAAAAAACCTTATCATTCGAGCCGGACATTAAATATTCTATAATATTTACAACTTGATATAATAAGCAGTTATTAATCTAACACAGGTTCTTGACAAAACATTAAGGGCCCTCGTTTGGCAGTTATTTATCTTATACAGGTTCATGACACAACATTCAGGGCCCTCATTTGGCAGTTATTTATCTTATACATGTTGATGACACAACATTCAAAGCCCTCATTTGGCAGTTATTAATCTTATAGAGGTTCATGACACAACATTCAAGGCCCTCATTTGGCAGTTATAAATCTTATACATGTTCATGACACAACATTCAGGGCCCTCGTTTGGCAGTTATTAATCTTATACAGGTTCATGACACAACATTCAAGGCCTTCGTTTGTCAGTTATTAATCTTATAGAGGTTCATGACACAACATTCAGGGCCCTTGTTTGGCAGTTTTTAATCTAATACAGGTTCATGACATTCAGGGCCCTCATTTGGCGGTTATTAACCTTATACAGGTTCATCACACAACATTCAAGGCCCTCACTTGGCAGTTATTCATCTTTTACAAGTTTATGACACAACATTCAGGGCCCTAATTTGGCAGTTACTAGTCTTATACAAGTTCATTACACAACATTCAAGGCCCTCATTTGGCAGTTATTTATCTTATTCATGTTCATGACACATCATTCAGGGCCCTTGTTTGGCAGTTATTAATCTTATTCAGGTTCATGACACAACATTCAAGACCCTTATTTGGCAGTTATTAATCTTAAACAGGTTCATGCCACAATATTCAAGGCCCTCATTTGTCGTTCATGACAAAACTTTCAAGGCCCTTGTTTGGCAGTTACTAATCTTATAAAGGTTAATGACAAAACATTCTAAGCACTTGTTTGGTAGTTATTAATCTTATACAGGTTTATGACACAACATTCAAGGCCCTTGTTTGACAGTTATTAATCTTTTACAGGTTCATGACACAACATTCAAGGTCCCCATTTGTCAGTTATTAATCTTATACAGGTTCATGACACAACATTCAGGGCCCTTGGTTGGCAGTTATTAATCTTACACAGGTTCATGATATTCAGGGCCATTGTTTGGCAGTTATTTATCTTATAGAGGTTCATGACACAACATTCAGGGCCCTTGTTTGGCAGTTATTAATCTTATTGAAGTTCATGACACAACATTCAAGGCCCTCATTTGGCAGTTATTAATCTTATTCAGGTTCATGACACAACATTCTAGGCACTTGTTTGGCAGTTATAATCTTATACAGGTTCATAACATAACATTCAGTGCCCTTGTTTTGCAGTTATTAATCTCATACAGGTTCATGAGGGCCTCATTTGAGTGGCCTCATTTGGCAGTTATTAAACTAATACAGGCTCATAACACAACATTAATACTTTTACAGTCGCAGATTAATATAATTTCAAATTTTTGTAACAGAACGGGTATGAAAATTAATCTTAAGAAAACCAAAATCATAGTGTTTAGAAACGGCGGCTATTTACGCAGAAATGAAATTTGGACATATAATGGGACAAATATCACAACTTTTCCTTGCTATAAATTTATGGGCTTATACATTACACCAAGACTAATATGGTCGAAAGCTAAAGATATGCTCGCCGTTCAAAGTAAAAAGGCCATAATTTCTATTTATAAACTTCAAAAAAATGTTGGATATTTTGATCACAATGAACTTTTTAAATTATTCGACACTATGGTCACACCTATCCTCACTTATGGATCAGAGTTATGGGGTTTTGAGTACGCAACGCAAATTGAAATCATACATAGTCAATTCTGCTCTCGCTATTTAAAATTGTACAAAAATACATTTCACGCCTTTTCAAGAGGTGAGTGTAGTAGGTTTCCATTGTTTATAAATTATTATAGTAAGTGTGTGAAGTATTGGTTACGTCTTCTCAAAATGAACAATTCAAGATACCCTAAGCAATGCTATATTATGCTACGTCATTTAGATGAAGCTGGGAGAGTAACTTGGGCTACGAAGGTCAAAACACTACTTTTTCAATACGGGTTTGGTTTCACTTGGATATAACAAGACATTGGTGATGATCATTTATTTATCTTAAGATTTAAACAACGTGTAACAGATTGTGCTCTGCAAAATTGGCACGCTGATGTCCATGAATCAAGAAAAGCTATTCATTATAAGCATTTTAAAACGCAACTAAACGTTGAGCAATACCTTACTTTGAAAATCCCTTTAAAATATAAAATTGCACTCTCAAAACTGCGTTGTTCAAAACATTCGTTATTTGTTGAAACAGGGAGACATACAAATGTTGCTTATGCTGATAGAGTATGTATTTTGTGTAACTCACAAGAAATAGAAGATGAATTTCACGCTGTCATGACATGTACCTTTTATAACGATCTACGTTACCAATATCTTGCTGATATTATTAACTATAATGATCACAACTACCATAATGTATATGAATTCTACAGTTTGATGAGTACAGCCAATTCTGACAAGATAATCAAACTGGCAAAGTTTGTATTTGAGATGTTTAATAAAAGAACTCTTTACCTCCAATCTTAAAACAAAATGACTTAAAACATAATGACTTGAATTAAATCTAGAAATTGTGTTTTACCTTTTTTCTTTTTTCAATATTTGAAATAAGATAGACACAAACATTAATCACTGAGCAAAACAACAGAACAGTCAATACGTTAAAAATAACAATATATATATATAAATATATTGCATTCATCATATCAAAACTGTATTGAAATTATAATGTTCGTATTATGAATGTTTATTTGTTAGATTCCACGTTTACCATGTGTTTAAAAATGTATTATGGGCCGGAGGCCTACATTACTCAAATAAAATATTGTTTATTGTCTATTGTCTATTATTAAAGGCCCTCGTTTGGCAGTTATTAATCTTTTAAAGGTTCATGACACAACATTCAGGGCCCTTTTTTTGCAGTTATTAATCTGATACACTGGTTCATGACACAACTTTCAAAGCCCTCATTAGGCAGTAATTAATCTTATTCAAGTTTATGACACAACATTCAAGTAGGCCCTTGTTTGGCACATATCAATCTTATACAGGTTCAAGACACAACATCCAAGGCCCTTGTTTGGCAGTTATTAATCTTATACAGGTTCATGACACAACATTCTAGGCCCTTGTTTGGCAGTTATTAATCTAATACAGGTTCATGACACAACATGCAATGCCCTTGTTTGGTGTTATTTACCTTATACAGGTTCATGCCACAACACTCAAGGCCCTCATTAAGCAGTTATTAATCTGATACAGGTTCATGACACAACATTCAATGTCCTCATTTGTAAGTGATTTATCTCATACAGGTTCATGACACAACATTCAGGGCCCTCATTTGGCAGTTATTAATCTTATACACATTCATGACACAACATTCAAGGCCCTCATTTGGCAGTTATTAATCTTATTCAGGTTCATGACACAACATTCTAGGCACTTGTTTGGCAGTTATTAATCTTATACAGGTTCATGACACAACATTCAAAGCCCTTGTTTGGCAGTAATTAATCTTAATCAGGTTCATGACAAAACATTCTAGGCCCTCATTTGGCAGTTATTAATCTTATTCATGTTCATGACACAATATTCAGGGCCCTTGTTTGGCAGTTATTAATCTTATTCAGGTTCATGACACAACATTCAAGATCCTTGTTCGGCAGTTATTAATCTTATTAGGTTCATAACACAACATTTAGTGCCCTTGTTTGGCAGTTATTAATCTTATGCAGGTTCATGACAAAACTTTCTAGGCCCTTGTTTGGCAGTTATTTATCTTATTCAGGTTCATGACAAAAAATTCTAAGCCCTTGTTTGGCAGTTATTAATCTTATACAGGTTCATGACACAACATTCAAAACCTTTGTTTGGCAGTAATTAATCTTAATCAGGTTCATGACAAAACATTTTAGGACCTCATTTGGCAGTTATTAATCTTATTCAGGTTCACGACACAACATTCAAGGCCCTTGTTTGGCAGTTATTAATCTTATTCAGGTTCATGACACAACATTTAGGGCCCTTGTTTGGCAGTTGTTTATCTTGTTCAGGTTCATGACACAACATTCTAGGCCCTTGTTTGGCAGTTATTAATCTTATTCAGGTTCATGACAGAATATTCAAGGCCCTTGTTTGGCAGTTATTAATCTAATACAGGTTCATAACACAACTTTCAAGGCCCTTGTTCGGCAGTTATTAATCTTATTCAGGTTCATGACACAACATTCAGGGCCCTTATGTGGCAGTTATTTATCTTATACAGGTTCATGACACAACATTCAGGGCCCTTGTTTGGCAGTTATTAATCTGATACACTGGTTCATGACAAAACATTTAAAGCTCTCATTAGGCAGTAATTAATCTTATTCAAGTTTATGACATAACATTCTAGTAGGCCCTTGTTTGGCAGATATCAATCTTATTCAGGTTCAAGACACAACATTCTAGGCCCTTGTTTGGCAATTATTAATCTTATTCAGGTTCATGACACAACATTCTAGGCCCTTGTTTGGCAGTTATTAATCTTATACAGGTTCATGACACAACATGTAATGCCCTTGTTTGGTGTTATTTACCTTATACAAGGTTCATGCCACAACACTCAAAGACCTCATTTAGCAGTTATTCATCTTATACAGGTTCATGACACAACATTCAATGTCCTCATTTGGGAGTTATTTATCTCATACAGGTTCATGACAAAATATTCAAGGCCCTTGTTTGGCAGTTGTTTATCTTGTTCAGGTTCATGATAAAACATTCTAGGCCCTTGTTTGGCAGTTATTAATCTTATTCAGGTACATGACAAAATATTCAAGGCCCTTGTTTGGCAGTTATTAATCTAATACAGGTTGATGACACAACTTTCAAGGCCCTTGTTTGGCAGTTATTAATCTTATTCAGGTTCATGACACAACATTCAGGGCCCTTATTTGGCAGTTATTAATCTTATACAGGTTCATGACACAACATTCAGGGCCCTTGTTTGGCAGTTATTAATCTGATACACTGGTCCATGACACAACATTCAAAGCCTTCATTAGGCAGTAATTAATCTTATTCAAGTTTATGACAAAACATTCTAGTAGGCCCTTGTTTGGCAAATATCAATCTTATACAGGTTCAAGACACAACATCCAAGGCCCTTGTTTGGCAGTTATTAATCTTATTCAGGTTCATGACACAACATTCTAGGCACTTGTTTGGCAGTTATTAATCTCATACAGGTTCATGAAACAACATTCAAAGCCCTTGTTTGGCAGTAATTAATCTTAATCAGGTTCATGACAAAACATTCTAGGCCCTCATTTGGCAGTTATTAATCTTATTAGGTTCATAACACAACATTTAGTGCCCTTGTTTGGTAGTTATTAATCTTATGCAAGTTCATGACAAAACATTCTAGGCCCTTGTTTGGCAGTTATTTATCTTATTCAGGTTCATGACAAAAAGTTCTAGGCCGTTGTTTGGCAGTTATTAATCTAATACAGGTTCATGACACAACATTCAGGGCCCTTGTTTAGCAATTATTTATCTTATACAGGTTCATGACACAACTTTCAATGCCCTCATTAGCAGTTATTAATCTTATACAGGTTCATGACACAACAATCAGGACCCTTGTTTGGCAGTTATTAATCTTATACAGGTTCATGACATTCTGGGCCCTAATTTGGCAGTTATTAACCTTATACAGGTTCATGACACAACATTCAGGGCCCTCATTTGGCAGTTATTAATCTTTTACACATTCATGACACAACATTCAAGGCCCTTATTCGGCATTTATTAATTTTATTCAGGTTAATGACACAACTTTCAAGGCCCTTGTTTGGCAGTTATTAATCATATTCAGGTTAATGACACAACATTCAGGGCCCTTATGTGGCAGTTATTTATCTTAATCAGGTTCATGACACAACATTCAGGGCCCTTGTTTGGCAGTTATTAATCTGATACACTGGTTCATGACAAAACATTCAAAGCTCTCATTAGGCAGTAATTAATCTTATTCAAGTTTATGACATAACATTCTAGTAGGCCCTTGTTTGGCAGATATCAATCTTATTCAGGTTCAAGACACAACATTCAAGGCCCTTGTTTGGCAATTATTAATCTTATTCAGGTTCATGACACAACATTCTAGGCCCTTCTTTGGCAGTTATTAATCTTATACAGGCTCATGACACAACATGTAATGCCCTTGTTTGGTGTTATTTACCTTATACAAGGTTCATGCCACAACACTCAAAGCCCTCATTTAGCAGTTATTCATCTTATACAGGTTCATGACACAACATTCAATGTCCTCATTTGGGAGTTATTTATCTCATACAGGTTCATGACAAAATATTCAAGGCTCTTGTTTGGCAGTTGTTTATCTTGTTCAGGTTCATGACAAAACATTCTAGGCCCTTGTTTGGCAGTTATTAATCTTATTCAGGTTCATGACAAAATATTCAAGGCCCTTGTTTGGCAGTTATTAATCTAATACAGGTTCATGACACAACTTTCAAGGCCCTTGTTTGGCAGTTATTAATCTTATTCAGGTTCATGACATAACATTCAGGGCCCTTATTTGGCAGTTATTTATCTTATACAGGTTCATGACACAACATTCAGGGCCCTTGTTTGGCAGTTATTAATCTGATACACTGGTTCATGATACAACATTTAAAGCCCTCATTAGGCAGTAATTAATCTTATTCAAGTTTATGACAAAACATTCTAGTAGGCCCTTGTTTGGCAGATATCAATCTTATACAGGTTCAAGATACAACATCCAAGGCCCTTGTTTGGCAGTTATTAATCTTATTCAGGTTCATGACACAACATACTAGGCACTTGTTTGGCAGTTATTAATCTCATACAGGTTCATGAAACAACATTCAAAGCCCTTGTTTGGCAGTAATTAATCTTAATCAGGTTCATGACAAAACATTCTAGGCCCTCATTTGGCAGTTATTAATCTTATTAGGTTCATAACACAACATTTAGTGCCCTTGTTTGGTAGTTATTAATCTTATGCAAGTTCATGACAAAACATTCTAGGCCCTTGTTTGGCAGTTATTTATCTTATTCAGGTTCATGACATAAGTTCTAGGCCCTTGTTTGGCAGTTATTAATCTAATACAGGTTCATGACACAACATTCAGGGCCCTTGTTTAGCAATTATTTATCTTATACAGGTTCATGACACAACTTTCAATGCCCTCATTAGCAGTTATTAATCTTATACAGGTTCATGACACAACAATCAGGACCCTTGTTTGGCAGTTATTAATCTTATACAGGTTCATGACATTCTGGGCCCTAATTTGGCAGTTATTAACCTTATACAGGTTCATGACACAACATTCAGGGCCCTCATTTGGCAGTTATTAATCTTTTACACATTCATGACACAACATTCAAGGCCCTCCTTCGGCATTTATTAATTTTATTCAGGTTAATGACACAACTTTCAAGGCCCTTGTTTGGCAGTTATTAATCTTATTCAGGTTCATGACACAACATTCAGGGCCCTTATGTGGCACTTATTTATCTTAATCAGGTTCATGACACAACATTCAGGGCCCTTGTTTGGCAGTTATTAATCTGATACACTGGTTCATGACAAAACATTCAAAGCTCTCATTAGGCAGTAATTAATCTTATTCAAGTTTATGACATAACATTCTAGTAGGCCCTTGTTTGGCAGATATCAATCTTATTCAGGTTCAAGACACAACATTCAAGGCCCTTGTTTGGCAATTATTAATCTTATTCAGGTTCATGACACAACATTCTAGGCCCTTGTTTGGCAGTTATTAATCTTATACAGGCTCATGACACAACATGTAATGCCCTTGTTTGGTGTTATTTACCTTATACAAGGTTCATGCCACAACACTCAAATCCCTCATTTAGCAGTTATTCATCTTATACAGGTTCATGACACAACATTCAATGTCCTCATTTGGGAGTTATTTATCTTATACAGGTTCATGACAAAATATTCAAGGCCCTTGTTTGGCAGTTTTTTATCTTGTTCAGGTTCATGACAAAACATTCTAGGCCCTTGTTTGGCAGTTATTAATCTTATTCAGGTTCATGACAAAATATTCAAGGCCCTTGTTTGGCAGTTATTAATCTAAAACAGGTTGATGACACAACTTTCAAGGCCCTTGTTTGGCAGTTATTAATCTTATTCAGGTTCATGACACAACATTCAGGGCCCTTATTTGGCAGTTATTTATCTTATACAGGTTCATGACACAACATTCAGGGCCCTTGTTTGGCAGTTATTAATCTGATACACTGGTTCATGACACAACATTCAAAGCCTTCATTTGGCAGTAATTAATCTTATTCAAGTTTATGACAAAACATTCTAGTAAGCCCTTGTTTGGCAGATATCAATCTTAAACAGGTTCAAGACACAACATTCAAGGCCCTTGTTTGGCAATTATTAATCTTATTCAGGTTCATGACACAACATTCTAGGCCCTTGTTTGGCAGTTATTAATCTTATTCAGGTTCATGACACAACATGTAATGCCCTTGTTTGGTGTTATTTACCTTATACAGGTTCATGCCACAACACTCAAAGCCCTCATTTAGCAGTTATTCATCTTATACAGGTTCATGACACAACATTCAATGTCCTCATTTGGGAGTTATTTATCTCATACAGGTTCATGACACAACATTCAGGGCCCTTGTTTGGCAGTTATTAATCTGACACAGGTTCATGACACAACATTCAGAGCCCTTGTTTGGCAGTTATTAATCTTATACAGGTTCATGACACAACATTTAGGACCCTTGTTTGGCAGTTATTAATCTTATTCAGGTTCATGACACAACATTCTAGGCACTTGTTTGGCAGTTATTAATCTCATACAGGTTCATGACACAACATTCAAAGCCCTTGTTTGGCAGTAATTAATCTTAATCAGGTTCATGACAAAACATTCTAGGCCTTCATTTGGCAGTTATTAATCTTATTAGGTTCATAACACAACATTTAGTGCCCTTGTTTGGTAGTTATTAATCTTATGCAAGTTCATGACAAAACATTCTAGGCCCTTGTTTGGCAGTTATTTATCTTATTCAGGTTCATGACAAAAAGTTCTAGGCCGTTGTTTGGCAGTTATTAATCTAATACAGGTTCATGACACAACATTCAGGGCCCTTGTTTAGCAATTATTTATCTTATACAGGTTCATGACACAACAATCAGGATTCTTGTTTGGCAGTTATTAATCTTATACAGGTTCATGACATTCTGGGCCCTAATTTGGCAGTTATTAACCTTATACAGGTTCATGACACAACATTCAGGGCCCTCATTTGGCAGTTATTAATCTTATACACACTCATGACACAACATTCAAGGCCCTCATTTGGCAGTTATTAATCTTATTCAGGTTAATGACACAACATTCTAGGCACTTGTTTGGTAGTTATTAATCTTATACAGGTTCATGGCACAACATTCAAAGCCTTTGTTTGGCAGTAATTAATCTTAATCAGGTTCATGACAAAACATTCTAGGCCCTCATTTGGCAGTTATTACTCTTATTCAAGTTCATGACACAACATTCAAGGCCCTTGTTAAGCAGTTATTAATCTTATTCAGGTTCATGACACAACATTTAGGGCCCTTGTTTGGCAGTTATTAATCTTGTTCAGGTTCATGATAAAACATTCTAGGCCCTTGTTTGGCAATTATTAATCTTATTCAGGTTCATGACAAAACGTTTAGGCCCTTGTTTGGCAGTTATTAATCTAATACAGGTTCATGACACAACTTTCAAGGCCCTTGTTTGGCAGTTATTAATCTTATTCAGGTTCATGACACAACATTCAGGGCCCTTGTTTGGCAATTATTTATCTTATAGTGGTTCATGACAAAACTTTCAATGCCCTCATTTGGCAGTTATTAATCTTATACATGTTCATGACACAACATTCAAGGCCCTCATTTGACAGTTATTTATCTTAAACAGGTTCATGACACAACATTCAGGGCCCTTGTTTGGCAGTTATTAATCTGATACACTGGTTCATGACACAACATTCAGGGCCCTTGTTTGGCAGTTTTTAATCTGATACAGGTTCATAACACAACAATCAAGGCCCACATTAACAGTTATTAATCTTATATAGGTTCATGACGCAACATTCAGGGCTTTTGTTTGGCAGTTATTAATCTTATACAGGTTCATGACATTCAGGGCCCTCATTTGTCAGTTATTAACCTTATACATATACAGGTTCATGACACAACATTCATGGCCCTCGTTTGGCCATTTTGGGTACCTAATTCAGCCTGCCATAGAATGCACTTTCTCTCAATCATTTTAACTGTAATTACTTAGAAGGGAATTTCTGATTAAATGAACTAAGAAAACTGATTAGGCTAATGTCCCTTCTTTTCAATTTGTTACAATAATAATTCCAGTTTTTTAGCCAAACCAGTGCTTTTGCGATGGCGCGATGTCTGTCATCCGTCGTCTGTCGTCTGATGTCTGATGTCTGTCGTCTGTCCTCTGTCCTCTGTTAGCAGCACTTTTCTCTGAAACCACTAGGCCAATTAAACTGAAACTTCACATGGGTGTTTCTATTGCATAAGAGACTATACAAAAGATTTTTTTTTTCGATCTGAAATTCAAGATTTCCGCCGTTACTAAAAATAGTCCAAAACTTAAAAAATCTTCTTCTCATGAACGGCCCAACAGATTTTCAAAATGTTTATGTAGTAATGATGACCAACTATAGTTTTGGTAGATTTGTTCAAATGGTGTCCCTAGGGTTAAATATGACCCCGCTCCGAGGATTCAATTAGGGGACACATGTCATTATAATATTTTTTTATTTAATTATTTTTAAAGTGGAAATGATTTTGCCTATATCTTCACAGAAGCATTGTTTGATGAAGGAGGTTCAGATTTGTTAAAATGACTAGGTTCCACTGTTTTAAGGGGTCAGGAGGGTCCCAAAAGGGTAAAAATTGGGAATTACTAAATTTGTTTTCTTAAGAACCGGTATGGCAGATTTGTTCATATTTCGCATAAATTATCCCTATGTGTAGGGGTTTGATTACAGATAAGAATTTAGGGGCTAAAATTGATAGGGGCCTTGTAAGGGGACTTAGAATTTTACATAGGGATACTATGGGAAAACAGAAAATTCTCTTTTTCTTTCATTTGTTTTGAAACCACTAGGCCAGTTAAACTGAAATTTCACACAGATGTTTCTATTGTATAGGAGACTATACAGAAGAATTTTTTTTTTCAATCTGAAATTCAAGATGACCGCCATTACTAAAAATAGTCCAAAACTTAAAAAATCTTCTTCTCATGAACAGCCCAACAGATTTTCAAAATGTTTATGTAGTAATGATGACCAACTATAGTATTGTTAGATTTGTTCAAATGGTGTCCCTAGGGTTAAATATGACCCTGCCCCGAGAGTTCAATTAGGGGACACATGTCAAAAAAATATATATATATATATATATATATTTTTTTTTTTAAATGGAAATAATTTTGCATATATCATCACTAAAGCATTGTTAGGTGAAGGAGGTTAAGATTTGTAAAAATGACTAGGTTCCACTGTCTTAAGGGGTCAGGAGGGGCCTCATAAGGGTACAAATTGGGAATTAGTAAAATCGTTTTCTTAAGAACCGGTATGTCAGATTTGTACATATTTGATATAAATTATCCCTGTGTGTAGGGGTTTGATTGCAGATAAGAATTTAGGGGCTAAAATATATAGGGGCCCTGTAAGGGGACTTAGAATTTTACATAGGGATACTGTGGGAAAACAGAAAATTCTCTTTTTTTTTTATTTATTCTGAAAGCACTAGGCCAATTTAACTGAAACTTCACATGAATGTTTCTATTGCATAGGAGACTATACAAAAGATTTTTTTTATCTAAAATTCAAGATGGCCACCATTACTAAAAATGGTCCAAAACTTAAAAAATCTTCTTCTCATGAACGTCCCAACAGATTTTCAAAATGTTTATGTGGTAATGATGACCAACTATAGTTTTGTTAGATTTGTTCAAATGGTGTCCCTAGATTTAAAAATAACCCCGCCCCGATGTTTCTATTGCAAAGTAGAATTTCAAAATGTGCTATGGCCACTATGAGTCAGTAGAGCGTCCTCAGGCCCTCTTGGGCCTCTTGTTTTTAGAAGTGCTACATAAAATTCTTTAAAAAAATTTAAGAATTTAGTGATTTTATGGGGTAATTTATGCAGGCTGATATTTTTGTGTGGGAGATTTCCAAATTTCACATATATTACCACGTCACGAAAGTATTCCTGTATACAGTGCATTAGGAAATTAGTTGTTTATAAAGCCATTAGACTCTGTGAGGCATCCAGATGAGCAACAAAACTTCAAATTCATTTTTATGCTATTAATGTTTCAGAGTATGTTTTATAACCAAAACTGCTCCATGCCACCATTTCATTTGGTTAAGTAGAAGACGAAAACCAGCATGATAATTTTCTGAACAACACAGGACTTTCATGTTTTATATGAGGAAATTGATTTCAATATATAACTGATATCTGATCCAAGAACAATGGTGAGCATGTCCCAGCTGTGGAATATAATGTTAACTTAATCATTATTTGGGGAAACATTGCTTAAACAAAATGTACTCCAGGGAGAGAATTTTTTAAATTGAGTTTTAAGGGAATGATTGTACAGTTTATTTCATTCTCTTTTAGGGGTAAAATATATGGAAATTTAAATAAAAAGAATCAAATATGTTTGATGATTATCAAACCTGAAAGGAATAGATAATGAGGTATACAGCAGTCAGTGAAACAGTAAATGATTATTATGTGACAGGTAAATATTAAATGTATAAATCTATATTAACTTTTGTGATAAGTCATTATTATATAGATCTATCTATGGGTTTATATCTATATTAACTTTAGTGATAAGTCATTATTATATAGATCTATCTATGGGTTTATATCTATATCAACTTTTGTGATAAGTCATTATTATAATGGTCTATATATGGGTCTTTATCTTTATTAACTTTTGTGTGAAGTTATTATTATATAGATCTATCTATGGGTCTATATCTACATTAACTTTTGTGATAATTCATTATTATATATATCTATAAATGGGTCTAAATCTATATTAACTTTTGTGATACTTGTAGGCCATAATTATATAGATCTATCTATGGGTCTTTGTCTATATTAACTTTTGTGATAAGCCATTATTATATAGATCTATCTATGGGTCTTTACCTATATTAACTTTTGTGATAAGCCATTATTGTATAGATATATCTATGGGTCTATATCCATATACACATTTTTGATAAGTCATTATTATGTAGATCTATCTATGGGTCTATATCTATATTAACTTCTGTGCTAAGTCATTATTATATAGATCTATCTATTGGTATAAAGTTATATAAATAATTATTAGAAGTCATTATTATATAGATCTATCTATGGGTCGATATCTATATTAACTTTTGTGCTTAGTCATTATTATATAGATCTATATATGGGTCTATATCTATATTAACTTTTGTGATAAGTCATTAATATATAGATCTAAACATGAATCTATATCTATATTAACTTTTATGATAAGTCATTAGTAAATAGATTTATATATGGGTCTATATCTATATTAACTTTTGTGCTAAGTCATTATTATATAAATCTATCTAGGGTTCTATATCTATATTAACTTTTGTGATAAGTCATTAATATATAGATATATACATGAATCCATATTTATATTAACTTTTGTGATAAGTCATTATTATATAGATTTATATATGGGTCTATATCTATATCAACTTTTGTGATACATGTAAGCCATTATTATATAGATCTATCTGTGAGTCTATATCTATATTAACTTTTGTGCTAAGTCATTATTAATATATCTATATATGGGTCTATATATGTATTAACTTTTGTGATTAGTCATTATTATATAGATCTATATATGAATCTATATCTATATTAACTTTTGTGATAAGTCATTATTATATAGATCTATCTAGGGGTCTATATCTATATTAACTTTTGTGCTAAGTCATTATTAATATATCTATATATGAGTCTATATATGTATTAACTGTTGTGATAAGTCAATATTATATAGATCTATATATGAATCTTTATCTATATTAACTTTTGTGATTAGTCATTATTATATAGATTTATCTATGGGTCTATATCTATATACACATTTGTGATAAGCCATTATTATTGGAAGGTGAGTGAAGCTCTGACTTCTTTAGCTGTCGTGCAGCCCTAGTAATCTGTTATACAAACTACGTATGGCAGGAAACCGCCATATTCATCCGACCGATAAAGTAGTTCACAACTTTCAACATGCATTTACCATAGCAGAGGACATATTATACAACAAAAGTTTCAAAGTTTTTTATTTATTGCGGATATTTTTCTTTACAAAAGTTCAAAAATACGATGCGGGAAGCATACTATTTCCATTGAAATGCGGAAGAATACACTTATCTCGCTGTGCTCTAAAAAAATGGGGCAATTTTCATTGATTAAAAAATGATTTACACATTTACTACTATGCATAGTGATGTCATCTGGTGGGGAGATATAATCTCTAACACCATTCGACATGTAATCATTAATGGGGTGAAATATTGACATGTTTTCGATATAACTTGTAGTTTGAGTAAATAGTGATTGTTAGTGAAATTTTATTCACTACGGATTGTCCTCTTTTAATTTTGAAAGTAAAATAACGAGTTAGGTTCGGGACTACATTTGTTGTTTAGGCATAGTACCACCATTGCAAAAAGGAAGTGCCTCCGTGGGGTAGTCGCATGATGGCGGTTATAAATAATCCTCATTTCTTCTTCTTTAAAAATGCATTTTCCTTATTTTAATGCTCATTTTTTTATTTGAATGACATTATTGATGTTTTTTGAACATTTTGATAGCATTGTCATGTTTGAATTGTGAATTTAGAAAAAAAATTGATGCTTGGAAATTGGGGTATGAATACATGATTTCGGAAGTCTACTTTCACTTTGTCACCAGTTTACACACTGAGAAGAAAAAAAATCTCTTATATGACACATGACCCCTACTTTTTTCATCATATTTTGATAGTGCAGAGGTTGACAAACAGTAAAATGTAGGTTTCACTTCTTTCATTTGGGATTCTCTATGAATGACAAGCCTTCAAACTTTTATTATTTACTGTAGAATAAAGAACAAAAATCAATGGTGGGATTACACCTTTATAGAAAAAGCGCCAATCTGTCATCTTATGCAAGCAGTGTATTGATGAACATATTTAACGGTTAATTAGGTCATCCGACAGTTATGTTTGTTGTGTTTCTGTGTTGTATTTTTTAGATTGATTAAATCTAGGTCACGCAACACCGTTTATAATGCTATTTATTGATTATTTATATTGTTGATTGAAAGCTATGTGAGAATCGAACATATACACGTAAATCTAAAAGTAGGTCATGTTTGTTTTGGTCTAGACAAAGAGTTATGGATATGTGTTGTATATTTTTGGACAATGAGGAACATTTTGTGCTGAATGCGTTTCGTTATCCATAAATCATAACTATTGAACTGGAGATATTAAAGTTGACTGGAGTTGTACATCACTACTCAATTCTTTCGATTTTGGAGAAACATCAGAATATGAAGGTTTGTTTGTGAAGCTTTCATATAGGTTGTTCATGTTGATAACTTTTATGTGGAGATGTGGAAAGGAATCCTGGACCACCACGTTACCAGTTTACAAAATGTCCTGAAATGGATATTGTTGATTCATTTCATTTAAATCTATTATTCAGATAATGTATGAAACAATTCATAAATTGTATGCATTCGTATGATTGTATAATGTCGCTCGATAAATAAAACTACACATGTTCTCCACATTGAGTTTAGCTAGTAGAAGTGTTAACATGGTGGTAGTGATATAGAACCTGGCCGTACCCGAAGTACTAGACCACAAGTAATCCTAAATTTAACAGGTCATTTCTGCTTGAGTGAATTTACCTAGTACGAAACTCGCGTTCGTCCCAAGACCATTCGAACTGGACTTGTTGTCAAAAAATTCAAACCTGCATGACTAAATAATCGACATGGCTGAGTCGTTATTTAAACCTCCACGGCAATTGGACATCATTGATGGCAATGTGGTCGGGAATTTTAGAAAATAGAGGCATGAAATGGAAGTTTACATGTCTGCCAGTGGAGCAACAGAAAAGGCTAAAAAGGTACAAACCAGCATATTACTGCATTATGCTGGCCCCAAAGTCATCGAAATATACGACCAGTTTGTTTGGGAATCAGTGGATGACAAAGATGACCCAGAAAAAGTGTATACAAACATTGAGAAGTACTGCAATCCACATAGAAATGAAGTGCTGGAATAGCATAGATTTTGGATCACTAAATTGGAAGAATACCAATCGTTCGAACATTTCCTTACAGAGCTTCGAAAGCGCGTAGAATCATGCAATTTTTTTGAAAAGGATCGAATGATTTGTGACAAAGTAGTTTTCAGCACAAGCGGTAAACTACAGGAACTCCTGTGAAGAGAAGACAAATTAGAGCTCGACAAATGCATTCAAATTGCAAGGGCGTATGAGCAATCTAACAAGCATGTACGAGAACTAAGAGACACGTCAGGACATAAAATTAACAAAGTCTACAAGTCTGAAGGTAGAAAAGAGAAACAATCTGAAAAACATTGTAATAATCAAAAGGTGCCACACAGGGTAAGTTACAATGAGCACAAGAATAAACAAACTATGAAAGAATGCAACTATTGTGGTTATAAGCATGAACATAAAAAAGAAAAATGTCCAGCCTGGGGCAAAACATGTGACAACTGCAAAGGCAGAAATCATTTCAAGAGTAAATGTAGAAAAATCCATCAAGTAACAAAAGATGACCTGGATGATCAGGAGGGAGACAGTAGTGATTACTGGTTAGCCTCTGTTGAATCTGGACCAAGAGAAGTTATATCTGCAATGATGATGGTTAACGACTGTCAAGTACATTTTCAGCTAGACAGCGCGGCAGATGTCAATACAATATGTCAAAATTTTGTGCGTCAAGAGCAAGTGCAAGCAACTGAAATGTGTCTGCGAATGTTGAACAAATCAGCATTAAAACCATTAGGGGAGGCAAAACTGAAGCTGACTAACCCATGTACTAATGTAGAAAATGAGGTTTCATTTATGGTAGTTCCAAACGGTTACACTTGCCTACTAGGATTAAAAACTGTGAAGGAAATGGGATTGATAACCATTAATGATGATAAGTTCATTAACCAGATCAAGACAGCACCTCTAGGAAACTTGGGTAAAGCTACTCTGAAAGTAGATACAACTTTACACCCTAAGATGCTTCCTAGTAGAAAAATTCCACTTGCAATCGAAGATGATGTTAAACGGGAACTCGGCACCTTAGTAGAAAGAGGCATATTGATACCTGTTACACAGCCATCAACATGGGTAAGCCAAATGGCTGTTGAACGAAAATCTAATGGAAAACTTAGGATTTGCATTGATCCACAACCACTGAATACCAAGCTTATGAGAGAACATTACAATATACCGACACTAGATGATGTTTTGCCAAAAGTATAAAATGCGAAAATTTTCAGTAAGGTAGATGTCAAGGAAGCATTCTGGCATGTACAGCTTACTGAGGAATCGAGCGAACTTACGACGATGATAACTCCTTTTGGCAGATACAGATGGAGCAGATTGCCATTTGGTCTTAAAGTCTCGAGTGAGATTTTCCAGAGGAAGATAAATGAGGCACTCAATGGTCTTGATGGGGTATTTACTATTACCGATGACATCATAGTAGTAGGTTGTGGTGAAACGGACTCTGAAGCAAAAGCTGATAATCTGAAAAAGCTGAAAAAACTAGAGCAACGGTGTGATGAACAAAACATTGTACTTAATGATGACAAGACAGTGATAGGCCTCTCAGAAATATCATTTCATGGACATAAAATATCAAAAGATGGAGTCAAGCCCGACAACTCAAAAATCCAGGCAATACTACAAATGCCAGCACCAACCAATGTAATGGGTGTGAAATGCTTTTGTGGAATTGTGCAGTACATGGCAAAATTCATGCCTGATTTAGCCACTATACAGCAACGCATTCGAGCATTAACGCGAAAGGATGTCAAATGGAGCTGGTCTAAAGAATGTCAAGCCGCGTTTGAAGAAATCAAAACAAAACTAACCGAAGCCCCGGTATTAGCTTACTTTGATCCGAATCAACAAGTCATGATTCAAGTAGATAGCAGTAAAGATGGCATGGGTGCTGTACTGCTGCAAGATGGGAAGCCTATTGAATTTGCATCAGGAGCTTTGAAACCAAACGAGAGAAACTGGGCTCAAATTGAAAAGGAAGCGTTGTCAATGTTATTTGGTCTTGAGCGTTTTGATCAATATACCTATGGCAGAAAAGTGGTCATCCAAAATGATCACAAGCCACTAGATGCCATATTAAAGAAACCACTTAGTCAAGCTCCCAAGCGCTTACAAGATATCTTGATGAGACTGAACAGATACGATGTTGAATTTGAATTTATAAAAGGCGTGAACCTTGTTATTGCAGACTGTCTCAGTAGAGCATTTCTGGAAGAGTCATCAGATCTGAAATCTGATATTCCAAGGATTTTGAATATTAACGTGTTTGAAGACACTCCAGATGCGCGTGTAGTAGAAGTTAAAAATGCCACTGCGAATGACAAAAACCTAAAAGAATTGATAAATTCATTACTGAAAAATGGCCAGAATCAAAAGAAGGAGTACCACTCTCTTTTATGGCGTACTATGACATGCGAGAGACACTGAGTCATCAAGATGGAATAGTCTTAAAGGGTGAAGCAATTGTAATCCCAAAGTCTTTCAGAAGCGATATTAAACATAGACTCCATAGCGCACACTTGGGATATGACATCATGGTCCGTAGATCAAGAGGAACGGTATTCTGGCCGGGAATGAACTCGGAAATTAAGCAAATGGCAGACCATTGTAAAATATGTCAGGAAGTGAAGCCTAGCAATCAAAAAGAAACACTCAAACAACATTCCGATGGATCTGAACCATGGAACAAAATCGGACTGGATTTATTTGAGATTGAAGGCAGGCATTACTTAATAGCAGTAGACTATTCAAACTTTATTGAAGTGGACCTGATGACAACATCAACTAGCACAAAAGTTATAACAATACTAAAGAAGCAATTTGGGAGATTCAGAATACCAATGACAATTATATCAGATGGTCCACAATTCTCATCTAATGAATTTGCTAACTTTACAGCAAAGTGGGGAATTACTCGTATCATGTCATCACCAGGACACCAGCAAGCAAATGGTAAAGCAGAATCTGCTGTGAAAATTATAAAGAACATGATAAAAAAGACTTTAAAGATAACCGTGATAAAAATGAAGCACTAAGGAACACTCCTCGCCAAGACACTAAACAAAGCCCTGCAGAAATGATGTTTGCCAGGACAATGCATTCAGTATTACCGGAAATCAGAAAACCATTGGAACCATATGGAAAACGCGTATCACGAAAAGAAGCAGTTAAGAAATATTATGATAAGAAAGCGCGAACATTGGAAATGTTGGAAATAGGACAATGTGTATATTTTGAACATAAGAGGGGAGATAACTGGTGATAATGTAAAATCACCGCCATTATAGGTGATCGAACATACACTGTCCAAGATTAAAATGGGAGTACCTACTGACGAAATCGTGTACACATGAAACCCACCAAAGTTAAAGTCAATATTCGTGACAAATCACCTTATCGTGAAATCCAAATAAGTTGTGCTCCGACTAACATGACCACAGTACCAATTGTTGCCATTCCACCACTGCATCAAACACCTATGGTCAGTAAAAACCCGCCCGTAGAAGAACCAACACCACCTAACCAACCATTCGTACCACGGGATCGCCCTAAATGAAAAACCAGGAAACCAAAGTATGTGAAGGACTATGTTAAATTCTAGTCAAAATTTTAGTCATAATATAGTCAGAATTGTGTTTAAATGAAACAGACTAACTTTGCTACAGAAGCATAATTTCATTTGTATTTCTTTTGATAATTAAAGAATGAGTAGTTTTAGTATTTTAGTTATGTATATGAATAAAAGAAAATCAGTATATTACAAAGTTACTATTATTCATATGACATTTTGAAAGTATGTATTGTTTAATGTTTAAAGTTTAAAACTGGATTAAATTCCATTGTTATTTTAGATATGTAAAATTGTCATATTGGTTATTTTGGATTAAATTGATTGATCTAATTTCATGACATACATTTTAGAAAATGTCAAACTTTCATTTTCTTGTAAGAAAAAGGGATGTTGATTCATTTCGTTTAAATCTATTTTTCAGATAATGTATGAAACAATTCATAAAATGTATGCATTCGTATGACTGTATAATGTAGCTCGATAAATAAAACTACACATGTTCTCCACATTGAGTTTATGAAATCATTCCTTGTCCAGCTAGTAGAAGTGTTAACAGATATTTTCACCAGGGTCATCAAATATTCAGTCAATTTTCACACAGAAGACGGTGTGTACCATGGTGTTTGCATTTTTTCAAATGCATCATTAAAACCGTTTGATAGCTACTGTTGGAAAAGTATTGATATGGACTCTGTATTGTATGCAGGAGATTATTTATACAGATACACAAAAGAAATATTAAACACACCACATTCTTTTCTAAATCCCAATGAATTGCCTTTTAACATATCAGAAATCTAAATAAGCTTTCCGAACCTACATTTTCGAATTAACACAAGAAGCGAGCCTTCCCTTAGGCCCTTGAGGCCTTTGATATAGATCTATCTATGGGTCTATATCTATATTAACTTTTGTGATAAATCATTATTATATAGATCTATCTATTGGTCTATATCTATATTACTAGTTGTGAGAAGTCATTATTATATAGATCTATCTATGGAGAAGTCATTATTATATAAATCTATCTATGGGTCTAGATCTATATTACTAGTTTTTGAGAAGTCATTATTATATAGATCTATCTATCAGTCTATATCTATATTACTAGTTGTGAATAATTATTATATAGATCCATCTATGGGTCTATATCTATATTACTAGTTGTGATAAGCCGTTATAATATAGATCTATCTATGGCTCTATATCTATATTACTAGTTTTGAGAATTCATTATTATATAGATCTATCTATGGGTCTATATCTATATAAATAGTTGTGAGAAGTCATTATTATATAGATCTATCTATGAATCTATATCTATATTACTAGTTGTGAGAAGCCATTATTATATAGATCTATTGATGGGTCTATATCTATATAAATAGTTGTGAGAAGTCATTATTATATACATCTATTTATGAATCTATATTACTTGTTGTGAGAAGTCATTATTATATAGATCTATCTATGGGTCTAGATCTTTGAGAAGTCATTATTATATAGATCTATCTATGGATCTATATCTATATTACTAGTTGTAGATCTATCAATGGGTCTATATCTATATAAATAGTTTTGAGAAGTCTATGCATCTGTCTACATCTATATTTATGTGACAGGAATGCTGCTGTAGTGGCTTGTAATGTAATCTTTGTTTCTGTTTTCTATTTACAGGACTTATTTGCTGGAAATATTTACAGATATGTGAATGGAATTATCATTTAATTCCTGCATGTAAGTGTTCTTTACTTAATGACTATGAAAGGTTCTAAGTTTCCTAGAAATACAATGTTAAATGTTTTAAATAATGCAAGGTGTGTCAGTAAAGTTCCTGGACACTTTTTGTAGGAAAATTGACACAATTTTGTCAAATTCAATTTGACCATTATAAAATGTAACATGTTATTAATAATATATATGTGTAGATGCTTACAAAATCACTTGAATCATCATGATTCTATGCTTACTTAGATGTAGATATTGGAGGGGGGGGGGGGTAGGTCGTAAACCATCAGGAAGAAGATTAGCTTACCTGTAATATATACACACATTATATAAGCCAAAAGGAGTAAAAGTGCAAAAAAATACAGTTACAATTTATGTGACATTGAAGTCATATCCTGAAATATCAACATCAATGGTAACATTGTTTGAGATCACATGCTGGTTAAATAACTGCATGCATTTCTGATGTCTAAAAATATGTGATTTTGACATTGTGGAAGAAAGGACAACTATAGAATTATGTGTTTTGATTTGGTAATCACCTGCAGAGACTGATAAAATTACCAAGTCTGCAACTGGAAAACCAAAAGATGATTGGTTTTCAAAAAGAACAGACTAATTTCTGATGTAAAAAACTGCACAGAAGATGACCAACAAGACAAGTTAAAGAAGTCAGGTATGATGATAACAATCCATTAATTTCCAATACACCTGCAACATGACCAACAAGGCAAGTTAAAGGAGCCAGGTATGATGATGACAATTCATTCATTCCCAATACACCTGCAACATGACCAACAAGGCAAGTTAAAGGAGCCAGGTATGATGATGACAATTCATTCATTCCAAATACACCTGCAACATGACCAACAAGGCAAGTTAAAGGAGTCAGGTATGATGATGACAATTCATTTATTACCAATACACCTGCAACATGACCAACAAGGCAAGTTAAAGGACTCAGGTATGATGATGACAATTCATTCATTACCAATACACCTGCAACATGACCAACAAGACAAGTTAAAGGAGTCAGGTATGATGATTCATTAATTCCAAATACATCTGCAACAAGACCAACAAGGCAAGTTAAAGGAGTCAGGTATGATGATGACAATTCATTCATTACCAATACACCTGCAACATGACCAACAAGGCAAGTTAAAGGAGTCAGGTATGATGATGACAATTCATTCATTACCAATACACCTGCAACATGACCAACCAGGCAAGTTAAAGGAGTCAGGTATGATGATAACAATTCATTCATTCCCAATACACCTGCAATATTACCAACAAGGCAAGTTAAAGGAGTCAGGTATGATGATGACAATTCATTCATTCCATATACACCTGCAACATGACTTATCATTCATTCCCAATACACCTGTAACATGACCAACAAGGCAAGTTAAAGGAGTCAGGTATGATGATGACAATCCATTCATTCCCAATACACCTGCAACATGACCAACCAGGCAAGTTAAAGGAGTCAGGTATGATGATGACAATCCATTCATTCCCAATACACCTGCAACATGACCAACAAGGCAAGTTAAAGGAGTCAGGTATGATGATGACAATCCATTCATTCCCAATACACCTGCAACATGACCAACAAGGCAAGTTAAAGGAGTCAGGTATGATGATGACAATTCATTCATTCCCAATACACCTGCAACATGACCAACAAGGCAAGTTAAAGGAGTCAGGTATGATGATGACAATTCATTCATTATCAATACACCTGTAACATGACCAACAAGGCAAGTTAAAGAAGTCAGGTATGATGATGACAATTCATTCATTCCCAATACACCTGCAACATGATCAACAAGGCAAGTTAAATGAGTCAGGTATGATGATGACAATTCATTCATTCCCAATACACCTGCAACATGACCAACAAGGCAAGTTAAAGGAGTCAGGTATGATGATGACAATTCATTCATTCCCAATACACCTGCAACATGACCAACAAGGCAAGTTAAATGAGTCAGGTATGATGATGACAAATCATTCATTGCCAATACACCTGCAACATGACCAACAAGGCAAGTTAAAGGAGTCAGGTATGATGATGACAATTCATTCATTACCAATACACCTGCAACATGACCAACAAGACAAGTTAAAGGAGTCAGGTATTATGATGACAATTCATTCATTACCAATACACCTGCAACATGACCAACCAGGCAAGTTAAAGGAGTCAGGTATGATGATAACAATTCATTCATTCCCAATACACCTGCAATATTACCAACAAGGCAAGTTAAAGGAGTCAGGTATGATGATGACAATTCATTCATTCCATATACACCTGCAACATGACTTATCATTCATTCCCAATACACCTGTAACATGACCAACAAGGCAAGTTAAAGGAGTCAGGTATGATGATGACAATCCATTCATTCCCAATACACCTGCAACATGACCAACAAGGCAAGTTAAAGGAGTCAGGTATGATGATGACAATCCATTCATTCCCAATACACCTGCAACATGACCAACAAGGCAAGTTAAAGGAGTCAGGTATGATGATGACAATCCATTCATTCCCAATACACCTGCAACATGACCAACAAGGCAAGTTAAAGGAGTCAGGTATGATGATGACAATTCATTCATTCCCAATACACCTGCAACATGACCAACAAGGCAAGTTAAAGGAGTCAGGTATGATGATGACAATTCATTCATTATCAATACACCTGCAACATGACCAACAAGACAAGTTAAAGAAGTCAGGTATGATGATGACAATTCATTCATTCCCAATACACCTGCAACATGACCAACAAGGCAAGTTAAAGGAGTCAGGTATGATGATGACAATTCATTCATTCCCAATACACCTGCAACATGACCAACAAGGCAAGTTAAAGGAGTCAGGTATGATGATGACAATTCATTCATTCCCAATACACCTGCAACATGACCAACAAGGCAAGTTAAATGAGTCAGGTATGATGATGACAATTCATTCATTGCCAATACACCTGCAACATGACCAACAAGGCAAGTTAAAGGAGTCAGGTATGATGATGACAATTCATTCATTCCCAATACACCTGCAACATGATCAACAAGCCAAGTTAAAGGAGTCAGGTATGATAATCAACATTCATTCATTCCCATTATACCTGCAACATGACCAACAAGGCAAGTTAAAGGAGTCAGGTATGATGATGACAATTCATTCATTCCCAATACACCTGCAACATGACCAACAAGGCAAGTTAAAGGAGTCAGGTATGACGATGACAATTCATTCATTCCCAATACACCTGCAATATTACCAACAAGGCAAGTTAAAGGAGTCAGGTATGATGATGACAATTCATTCATTCCGAATACACCTGCAACATGACCAACAAGACAAGTTAAAGGAGTCAGGTATGATGATGACAATTCATTCATTCCCAATACACCTGTAACATGACCAACAAGGCAAGTTTAAGGAGTCAGGTATGATGATAGCAATTCATTCATTATCAACACACCTGGAATATGACCAACAAGGCAAGTTAAAAGATTCAGGTATGATGATAACAATTCATTCATTCCCAATACACCTGCAACATGACCAACAAGGCAAGTTAAAGGAGTCAGGTATGATGATAACAATTCATTCATTCCCAATACACCTGCAACATGACCAACCAGGCAAGTTAAAGGAGTCAGGTATGATGATAACAATTCATTCATTCCCAATACACCTGCAACATGACCAACAAGGCAAGTTAAAGGAGTCAGGTATGATGATAACAATTCATTCATTCCCAATACACCTGCAACATGACCAACAAGGCAAGTTAAAGGAGTCAGATATGATGATAACAATTCATTCATTACCAATACACCTGCAACATGACCAACCAGGCAAGTTAAAGGATTCAGGTATGATGATGACAATTCATTAATTCCCAATACACCTGCAACATGACCAACAAGGCAAGTTAAAGGAGTCAGGTATGATGATGACAACTCATTCATTCCCAATACACCTGCAACATGACCAACAAGGCAAGTTAAATGAGTCAGGTATGATGATGACAATTCATTCATTGCCAATACACCTGCAACATGACCAACAAGGCAAGTTAAAGGAGCCAGGTATGATGATGACAATTCATTCATTCCAAATACACCTGCAACATGACCAACAAGGCAAGTTAAAGGAGTCAGGTATGATGATGACAATTCATTCATTCCCAATACACCTGCAACATGACCAACCAGGCAAGTTAAAGGAGTCAGGTATGATGATAACAATTCATTCATTCCCAATACACCTGCAATATTACCAACAAGGCAAGTTAAAGGAGTCAGGTATGATGATGACAATTCATTCATTCCATATACACCTGCAACATGACTTATCATTCATTCCCAATACACCTGTAACATGACCAACAAGGCAAGTTAAAGGAGTCAGGTATGATGATGACAATCCATTCATTCCCAATACACCTGCAACATGACCAACAAGGCAAGTTAAAGGAGTCAGGTATGATGATGACAATCCATTCATTCCCAATACACCTGCAACATGACCAACAAGGCAAGTTAAAGGAGTCAGGTATGATGATGACAATCCATTCATTCCCAATACACCTGCAACATGACCAACAAGGCAAGTTAAAGGAGTCAGGTATGATGATGACAATTCATTCATTCCCAATACACCTGCAACATGACCAACAAGGCAAGTTAAAGGAGTCAGGTATGATGATGACAATTCATTCATTATCAATACACCTGCAACATGACCAACAAGACAAGTTAAAGAAGTCAGGTATGATGATGACAATTCATTCATTCCCAATACACCTGCAACATGACCAACAAGGCAAGTTAAAGGAGTCAGGTATGATGATGACAATTCATTCATTCCCAATACACCTGCAACATGACCAACAAGGCAAGTTAAAGGAGTCAGGTATGATGATGACAATTCATTCATTCCCAATACACCTGCAACATGACCAACAAGGCAAGTTAAATGAGTCAGGTATGATGATGACAATTCATTCATTGCCAATACACCTGCAACATGACCAACAAGGCAAGTTAAAGGAGTCAGGTATGATGATGACAATTCATTCATTCCCAATACACCTGCAACATGATCAACAAGCCAAGTTAAAGGAGTCAGGTATGATAATCAACATTCATTCATTCCCATTATACCTGCAACATGACCAACAAGGCAAGTTAAAGGAGTCAGGTATGATGATGACAATTCATTCATTCCCAATACACCTGCAACATGACCAACAAGGCAAGTTAAAGGAGTCAGGTATGACGATGACAATTCATTCATTCCCAATACACCTGCAATATTACCAACAAGGCAAGTTAAAGGAGTCAGGTATGATGATGACAATTCATTCATTCCGAATACACCTGCAACATGACCAACAAGACAAGTTAAAGGAGTCAGGTATGATGATGACAATTCATTCATTCCCAATACACCTGTAACATGACCAACAAGGCAAGTTTAAGGAGTCAGGTATGATGATAGCAATTCATTCATTATCAACACACCTGGAATATGACCAACAAGGCAAGTTAAAAGATTCAGGTATGATGATAACAATTCATTCATTCCCAATACACCTGCAACATGACCAACAAGGCAAGTTAAAGGAGTCAGGTATGATGATAACAATTCATTCATTCCCAATACACCTGCAACATGACCAACCAGGCAAGTTAAAGGAGTCAGGTATGATGATAACAATTCATTCATTCCCAATACACCTGCAACATGACCAACAAGGCAAGTTAAAGGAGTCAGGTATGATGATAACAATTCATTCATTCCCAATACACCTGCAACATGACCAACAAGGCAAGTTAAAGGAGTCAGATATGATGATAACAATTCATTCATTACCAATACACCTGCAACATGACCAACCAGGCAAGTTAAAGGATTCAGGTATGATGATGACAATTCATTAATTCCCAATACACCTGCAACATGACCAACAAGGCAAGTTAAAGGAGTCAGGTATGATGATGACAACTCATTCATTCCCAATACACCTGCAACATGACCAACAAGGCAAGTTAAATGAGTCAGGTATGATGATGACAATTCATTCATTGCCAATACACCTGCAACATGACCAACAAGGCAAGTTAAAGGAGCCAGGTATGATGATGACAATTCATTCATTCCAAATACACCTGCAACATGACCAACAAGGCAAGTTAAAGGAGTCAGGTATGATGATGACAATTCATTCATTTCCAATACACCTGCAACATGACCAACAAGACAAGTTAAAGGAGTCAGGTATGATGATCACAATTCATTCATTCTCATTTTACCTGCAACATGACCAACAAGGCAAGTTAAAGGAGTCAGGTATGATGATGACAATTCATTCATTCCCAATACACCTGCAACATGACCAACAAGGCAAGTTAAAGGAGTCAGGTATGATGATGACAATTCATTCATTCCCAATACACCTGCAATATTACCAACAAGGCAAGTTAAAGGAGTCGGGTATGATGATGACAATTCATTCATTCCCAATACACCTGCAACATGACCAACAAGGCAAGTTAAAGGAGTCAGGTATGATGTTGACAATTCATTCATTCCCAATACACCTGCAATATTACCAACAAGGCAAGTTAAAGGAGTCAGGTATGATGATGACAATTCATTCATTCCATATACACCTGCAACATGACTTATCATTCATTCCCTATACACCTGTAACATGACCAACAAGGCAAGTTTAAGGAGTCAGGTATGATGATAGCAATTCATTCATTATCTTTACACCTGGAATATGACCAACAAGGCAAGTTAAAGGATTCAGGTATGATGATAACAATTCATTCATTCCCAATACACCTGCAGCATGACCAACAAGGCAAGTTAAAGGAGTCAGGTATGATGATAACAATTCATTTATTCCCAATACACCTGCAACATGACCAACAAGGCAAGTTAAAGGAGTCAGGTATGATGATAACAATTCATTCATTCCCAATACACCTGCAACATGACCAACCAGGCAAGTTAAAGGAGTCAGGTATGATGATAACAATTCATTAATTCCCAATACACCTGCAACATGACCAACCAGGCAAGTTAAAGGAGTCAGGTATGATGATAACAATTCATTCATTCCCAATACACCTGCAACATGACCAACCAGGCAAGTTAAAGGAGTCGGGTATGATGATAACAATTCTTTCGTTCCCAATACACCTGCAACATGACCAACCAGGCAAGTTAAAGGAGTCAGATATAATGATAACAATTCATTAATTCCCAATACACCTGCAACATGACCAACAAGACAAGTTAAAGGAGTCAGGTATGATGATAACAATTCATTAATTCCCAATACACCTGCAATATGACCAACAAGGCAAGTTAAAGGAGTCAGGTATGATGATAACAATTCATTCATTCCCAATACACCTGCAACATGACCAAACAGGCAAGTTAAAGGAGTCAGGTATGATGATATTAATTTATTCCAAATACACCTGCAACATGACCAACAAAACAAGTTAAAGAAGTCAGGTATGCCTATAACAATTCATCCATTACCAATACAAGTGCAACTATACCAACAAGGCAAGTTAAAGGAGTCAGGTATGATGATGACAATTCATTCATTCCCAATACACCTGCAACATGACCAACAAGGCAGGTTAAAGGAGTCAGGTATGATGATTCATTAATTCCCAACACATTTGCAACATGACCAACAGAAATGTTCCTTGGTTGACCCTCTACCAAATTTGTTCAAGCCATCTTGGTTCGTCAAAAAACATGGCAGCCAGGGGATGGGGTTAGTTAACTATATAAGCTATAGTAAAAACTTAAAAAATCTTCTTGTCAGAAACTTATCATAGCTTGATTTTAATAAAAGTTTTACAGAAATGGTCCTTGGGTGACCCTCTACCAAGTTTGTTCAAGCCATTGTGATTCGTCAAAAAACATGGCCATCAGGGGGTGGAGCAAGTTTAATAAGTAAAAACTTAAAAAATCTTCTTGTCAAAAACTACTGGCTCAATTTTAAAATAATTTTACAGAAATGTTCCTTGGTGGAACCCCCACCAAGTTTGATAAAACGGTAGTGATTCGTCAAAAAACATGGCGGCCAGGGGGTTGGGTTAGTTTACAAATAAGCTATGGTAAAAACTTAAAAAAATCTTCTTGTAAGAAACCACCGGATCAATTTTAAAACAATTCCGCAGAAATGTTCCTTGAGTGACCCTTTACCAAGTTTGTTCAAGCTGTTGTAATTTGTTAAAATACATGACCGCCACAGTGAGGTGCTAGTTTACTCTATAGGCAGCTATAGTAAAAACTTCAAAAGCCTTCTTGTCAGAATCTACTGACCTGATTTCAATGTAATTTCACTGACATTTACCATGGGTGAACCTCTACCAAGTTTGAACTCTTTTAAGCATCTGTTACATCTTCAAAACAAATCAAAATTCTAACTACTTGCCCATCTCATCTTTCTGGAATTTTGAGTGTACATGTATTTTAATATCTACTTAAGTTGGGTGACTCAAGGTCAGTCAGGTGAGCGATATAGGGCCATCTAGGCCCTCTTGTTTTGTAATGTAGCTTGTGAGTTGAATCAGTATAATTAAAACTAAACGGGTACATTTGAAGACAGAGTACATCATTAGTACAATGTATATTCACTTAAAACGTAATTTAAAGAGGACAATTATTTTTGTACAAACAATATTTACTGACATTGCAATATAGTAAATACCATTTTTATTATAAAACCAGTTATATATGGCATCCAATTTTGTCAGTCGATAAAGACTGTAGAGAGAATCGTGGCCAGAGACATCATCTTTCCAAAATTATTTCTAGAATTTCTCACATTAATTTTTTATAGTGAAGTGGGCTTGAATCCATATTGACGGTTAGAGAATAATGATTATGAGATGGTGCATAAGTCCTCTAGATTGCAGAGAGTGTGTGCTTTTTAGTGAAAATTCAATATAGGTTGTGAAAATTTTCTTTTTCCTGTTCTTAAATGTATTTACTTTTTTCATAATAATTTGATCAAATAACCTAAATAATTATTACAAAATATATTATGTTTGTCCTGCTGAACAACCTTAGACATCAAAATTAAGTATAGAAATGGTAGGTGTTTACTTACATGTTTAGCAAACTTTAAGGTCAACACAGTCTTTTTGAAATTAAAGATAATTTACAAAAAGTAGGTTGACATTCTCATACTTGTTTATATACTGTAGCCTCAGATTATGTAATAACTGTTTGATAGAAATGGTCAATTTACACACAAAGTTTGCTCAACTGTTTGAATAAAATATCATGACAATGTATTCTTTGAATAAAATTTAGTGTAAATGTGTTAGGAAAAATATCAATTCAAATATTTGTGTTGATTTTGCATATTAAAGAAAAGACTGAGTGGTCTAATTGCAGAGCTAATTAATATGGAAATCAGAAATATATTTACCATCAAAAATTAAATTCATTCTTGTAAAGGATAATCATGAGTTCTGTAAGAATAAAATCTAGCATAGCAGATATAACACCCAACCAGGCATCAAATCTAGCACAGCAGATATAACATCCAACCAGGCATCAAATCTAGCACAGCAGATATAACACCCAACCAGGTATCAAATCTAGCACAGTAGATATAACACCCTTCCAGGTATCAATTCGAGCATAGCAGATATAACACCCAACCAGGCATCAAATCTAGCATAGCAGATATAGCATCCAACTAGGCATCACATCTAGCATAGCAGATATAACATCCAACCAGGCATCAAATCTAACATAGCAGATATAGCGTCCAACCAGAATAACATTTAGCATAGCAGATATAACACCAAACCAGGCATCACATCTAGCATAGCAGATATAGCATCCAACCAGGCATCAAATCTAGCACAGCAGATATAACATCCAACCAGGCATCACATCTAGCATAGCAGATATAACATCCAACCAGGCATCAAATCTAGCATAGCAGATAAAGCACCTAACCAGGCATCACATCTAGCATAGCAGATATAACACTAAATCCAGACATCAAATCTAGCATAGCAGATATAACACCCAACAGGTATCACTTCTAGCATAGCAGATATAGCTCCCAACCAGGCATCAAATCTAGCATAGCAGATATAGCTCCCAACCAGGCATCAAATCTAGCATAGCAGATTTAGCAACCAACCAGGCATCAAATCTAGCATATCAGATATAGCTCCCAAACAGGCATCAAATCTAGCATAGCAGATATAGCATCCAACCAGGAATAACATTTAACATAGCAGATATAACACCCAACCAGACATAAAATCTAGCATAGTGGATAAAAAACCCATCCAGGCATCACATCCCGCATAGCAGATATAGCTCCTAAACAGGCATCAAATCTAGCATAGCAGATATAGCGTCCAACCAGGAATCACATCTAACATAGTAGATATAACACCCAACCAGGCATCAAATCTAGCATATCAGATATAGCTCCCAAACAGGCATCAAATCTAGCATAGCAGATATAGCATCCAACCAGGAATAACATCTAACATAGCAGATATAACACCCAACCAGACATCAAATCTAGCATAGCGGATAAAACACCCAACCAGGCATCAAATCTAGCATAGCAAATATAACACCCAACCAGGCATCAAATTTAGCACAGCAGATATAACACCCATCCAGGCATCAAACCTACCATAGCAAATATAACACCCAACCTGGCATCACATATAGCATAGCAGGTATAATACCCAACCAGGCTTAAAATAAAGCATAGCAGATAAAACACCCAACCAAGCATCAAATCTAGCAAAGCAGGTATAATACCCAACCAGGCATCAAATCTAGCATAGCAGATATAACATCTATCCAGGCATCAAATCTAGCATAGCAGATATTACACCCAACCAGACATCAATTCTAGCACAGCAGATATAACACCCAACCAGGTATCAAATCTAGCACAGCAGATATAACACCTAACCAGGCATTAAATCTAGCACAGTAGATATAACACCCAACCAGGCATCAAATCTAGCAAAGTAGATATTATAACACCCAACCAGGCATCAATTCTAGCATAGCAGATATAACACTCATCCAGACATCAAATCTAGCACAGCAGATATAACACCCTACCAGGCATTAAATCTAGCACAGCAGATATAACACCCGCACAGACATCAAAGCTAGCACAGCAGATATAACATCCATCCAGACATCAAATATAGTACAGCAAATATAACACCCATCCAGACATCAAATCTAGCACAGCAGATATAACACACAACCAGACATCAAATCTAGCACAGCAGATATAACACCCAAACAGGCATTAAATCTAGCAAAGCAGATATAACACCCAACCAGGTATCAAATCTAGCACAGCAGATATAACACCAAACCAGGCATCAAATCTAGCACAGCAGATATAACAGCCAACCAGGCATTAAATCTAGCATAGAAGATATAACACCCATCCAGACATCAAATCTAGCACAGCAGATGTAACACCCAACCAAGTATCAAATCTAGCACAGCAGACATAACACCCAACTAGGCAGTAAATCTAGCATAGCAGGTACAACACTCAACAAGGTATCAAATCTAGCACAGCAGCTATAACACCCATCCAGGTATCAAATCTAGCACAGCAGATATAACACCAAACCAGGCATCAAATCTAGCACAGCAGGTATAACACCCAACCAGCCATCAAACTTAGCATAGTAGATATAACACCCAACCAGGCTTATAATAAAGCATAGCAGATATAACACCCAACCAGGCATCAAACCTAGCATAGCAGATATAACACCCAACCAGACTTCAAATCTAGCATAGCAGATATAACACCCAACCTAACACCAAACCAGGCAACAAATCTAGCATAGCAGGTATAACACTCAACCAGGCATCAAACCTAGCATAGCAGATATAACACCCAACCAGACATCAAATCTAGCATAGCAGATATAACACCCAACCAGGCATCAAACCTAGCATAGCAGATATAGCATCCAACCAGGCATCAAATCTAGCACAACAGGATATAACACCCAACCAGGTATCAAATCTAGCACAGTAGATATAACACCCATCCAGGTATCAATTCTAGCATAGCAGATATAACACCCAACCAGGCATTAAATCTAGCATAGCAGATATAACACCCATCCAGACATCAAATCTAGCACAGCAGATATAACACCCAACCAGGTATCAAATCTAGCACAGCAGATATAACATCAATCTTACATGTATCTCCCACAGAGGTTCATTGAAGTCAGTAAGAGTGATTTCTCTGTGGCCAAGTTCTCAAACTCACTTTTTCACCACTCAAATTGTGGCCTTGAGTGCAGCTCGGTCCAAAAATTTCATCGGAAAAGTTTGCCAATTACTTAATGAAGGACAGTGATTATACTCAGATTCATTCCGACTTGGGCTTTCTCTTTAAATAAAACTCGATGGTATGATAAAAATATAACCTGTTATGTGTTGCACTATTTAAAACACAACTTTTACTGATAAAAAATGTTGCAAATTTTTGTACTGCTACACAGAATATTATGTTTCTAGATCCATGCTATAACATGACATTTATGAGATATTAGAGGAAATGATCATGCTAGACAGAGCCATGAAGTGTGTTACTATATCTCCATGATAGTATGTAGCTTGTTGATAATGGAACAACCCATAATAAATGAGTGATGCTGGTGATCCTCATGTAAACCTGTTCAAGTGTGCCTTATATTATAGAGCAGCTGATACATGTGCTATGTGTATCTGTGCAAGTGTGCCTTATATTATAGAGCAGGTGATACATGTTCCATGTGTATCTGTGCAAGTGTGTCTTATATTATAGAGCAAGTGATACATGTGCTATGTGTATCTGTGCAAGTGTGCCTTATATTATAGAGCAGCTGATACATGTGCCATGTGTATCTGTGCAAGTGTGCCTTATATTATAGAGCAGCTGATACATGTGCTATGTGTATCTGTGCAAGTGTGTCTTATATTATAGAGCAAGTGATACATGTGCTATGTGTATCTGTGCAAGTGTGCCTTATATTATAGAGCAGGTGATACATGTTCCATGTGTATCTGTGCAAGTGTGTCTTATATTATAGAGCAAGTGATACATGTGCTATGTGTATCTGTGCAAGTGTGCCTTATATTATAGAGCAGGTGATACATGTGCCATGTGTATTTGTGCAAGTGTGCCTTATATTAAAGAGCAGCTGATACATGTGCCTTGTGTATCTGTGCAAGTGTGCCTTATATTATAGAGCAGCTGATACATGTGCTATGTGTATCTGTGCAAGTGTGCCTTATATTATAGAGCAGCTGATACATGTGCCTTGTGTATCTGTGCAAGTGTGTCTTATATTATAGAGCAAGTGATACATGTGCTATGTGTATCTGTGCAAGTGTGCCTTATATTATAGAGCAGGTAATACATGTTCCATGTGTATCTGTGCAAGTGTGTCTTATATTATAGAGCAAGTGATACATGTGCTATGTGTATCTGTGCAAGTGTGCCTTATATTATAGAGCAGGTGATACATGTGCCATGTGTATTTGTGCAAGTGTGCCTTATATTAAAGAGCAGCTGATACATGTGCCTTGTGTATCTGTGCAAGTGTGCCTTATATTATAGAGCAGCTGATACATGTGCTATGTGTATCTGTGCAAGTGTGCCTTATATTATAGAGCAGGTGATACATGTTCCATGTGTATCTGTGCAAGTGTGCCTTATATTATAGAGCAGATGATACATGTACCATGTGTATCTGTGCATGTGTGCCTGATATTATAGAGCAGCTGATACATGTGCTATGTGTATCTGTGCAAGTGTGCCTTATATTATAGAGCAGGTGATACATGTACCATGTGTATCTGTGCAAGTATGCCTTATATTATAGAGCAGGTGATACATGTGCCATGTGTATCTGTGCAAGTGTGCCTTATATTATAGAGCAGGTGATACATGTTCCATGTGTATCTGTGCAAGTGTGCCTTATATTATAGAGCAGGTGATACATGTACCATGTGTATCTGTGCAAGTGTGTCTTATATTAAAGAGCAGGTGATACATGTGCCATGTGTATCTGTGCAAGTGTGTCTTATATTAAAGAGCAGGTGATGCATGTGCCTTGTGTATCTGTGCAAGTGTGCCTTATATTATAGAGCAGGTGATACATGTGCCATGTGTATCTGTGCAAGTGTGTCTTATATTGAAGAGCAGGTGATACATGTGCCATGTGTATCTGTGCATGTGTGCCTGATATTATAGAGCAGGTGATACATTTGCCAAGTGTATCTGTGCCTTATATTAAAGAGCAGGTGATACATGTGCCTTGTGTATCTGTGCAAGTGTGCCTTATATTATAGAGCAGGTGATACATGTGTCATGTGTATCTGTGCAAGTGTGCCTTATATTATAGAGCAGGTGATACATGTGCCTTGTGTATCTGTGCAAGTGTGCCTTATCTTATAGAGCAGGTGATACATGTGCTTTGTGTATCTGTGCATGTGTGCCTTATATTAAAGAGCAGGTGATACATGTGCCTTGTGTATCTGTGCAAGTGTGCCTTATATTATAGATCAGATGATACATATGCCATGTGTATCTGTGCAAGTGTGCCTTATATTAAAGAGCATGTGATACACGTGCCATGTGTATCTGTGCAAGTGTGCATTATATTAAAGAGCAGGTGATACATGTGCCTTGTGTATCTGTGCAAGTGTGCCTTATATAATAGAGCAGGTGATACTTGTGCCATGTGTATCTGTGCTAGTGTGCCTTATATTATAGAGCAGGTGATACATGTGCCATGTGTATCTGTGCAAGTGTGCCTTATATTAAAGAGCAAGTGATACATGTGCCTTGTGTATCTGTACAAGTGTGCCTTATATTAAAGAGCAGGTGATACATGTGCCTTGTGTATCTGTGCAATGGGCCTTATATTAAAGAGCAGGTGATACATGTGCCATGTGTATCTGTGCAAGTGTGCCTTATATAATAGAGCAGGTGATGCATGTGCCATGTGTATCTGTGCAAGTGTGCCTGATATTAAAGAGCAGGTGATACATGTGCCATGTGTATCTGTACAAGTGTGCCTTATATTATAGAACAGGTGATGCATGTGCCTTGTGTATCTGTGCAAGTGTGTCTTATATTAAAGAGCAGGTGATGCATGTGCCTTGTGTATCTGTGCAAGTGTGCCTTATAATATAGAGCAGGTGATACATGTGCCATGTGTATCTGTGCAAGTGTGCCTTATATTATAGAGCAGCTAATACATGTGCCTTGTGTATCTGTACAAGTGTGCCTTATATTAAAGAGCAGGTGATACATGTGCCATGTGTTTCTGTGCAAGTGTGCCTGATATTAAAGAGCAGGTGATACATGTGTCATGTGTATCTGTGCAAGTGTGCCTTATATTATAGAGCAGGTGATGCATGTGCAATGTGTATCATGCAAGTGTACCTTATATTATAGAGCAGGTGATACTTGTGCCTTGTGTATCTGTACAAGTGTGCCTTATATTAAAGAGCAGGTGATACATGTGCCATGTGTATCTGTGCATGTGTGCCTGATATTATAAAGCAGGTGATACATGTGCCTTGTGTAACTGTGCAAGTGTGCCTTATGTTATAGAGCAGGTGATGCATGTGCCATGTGTATCGTGCAAGTGTACCTTATATTATAGAGCAGGTGATACATGTGCCTTGTGTATCTGTACAAGTGTGCCTTATATTAAAGAGCAGGTGATACATGTGCCTTGTGTATCTGTGCAAGTGTGCCTTATATTAAAGAGCAGGTGATACATGTGCCTTGTGTATCTGTGCAAGTGTGCCTTATATTATAGAGCAGGTGATACATGTGCCTTGTGTATCTGTGCAAGTGTACCTTATATTATAGAGCAGGTGATACATGTGCCTTGTGTATCTGTACAAGTGTGCCTGATATTAAAGAGCAGGTGATACATGTGCCATGTGTATCTGTGCAAGTGTGCCTGATATTATAGAGCAGGTGATACATGTGCCTTGTGTAACTGTGCAAGTGTGCCTTATATTATAGAGCAGGTGATACATGTGCCTTGTGTAACTGTGCAAGTGTGCCTGATATTATAGAGCAGGTGATACATGTGCCTTGTGTATCTGTGCAAGTGTACCTTATATTATAGAGCAGGTGATACATGTGCAATGTGTATCTGTGCAAGTGTGCCTGATATTGTAGAGCAGGTGATACATGTGCCTTGTGTAACTGTGCAAGTGTGCCTGATATTATAGAGCAGGTGATACATGTGCCTTGTGTAACTGTGCAAGTGTGCCTTATATTATAGAGCAGGTGATACATGTGCCTTGTGTATCTGTGCAAGTGTGCCTTATATTAAAGAGCAGGTGATACATGTGCCATGTGTATCGTGCAAGTGTACCTTATATTATAGAGCAGGTGATACATGTGCCTTGTGTATCTGTGCAAGTTTGCCTGATATTATAGAGCAGGTGATACATGTGCCTTGTGTAACTGTGCAAGTGTGCCTTATATTATAGAGCAGGTGATACTTGTGCCTTGTGTAACTGTGCAAGTGTGCCTTATATTAAAGAGCAGGTGATACATGTGCCTTGTGTATCTGTGCAAGTGTGCCTGATATTATAGCGAAGGTGATACATGTGCCTTGTGTAACTGTGCAAGTGTGCCTTATATTATAGAGCAGGTGATACATGTGCCTTGTGTATCTGTGCAAGTGTACCTTATATTATAGAGCAGGTGATACATGTGCCTTGTGTATCTGTGCAAGTGTGCCTGATATTATAGAGCAGGTGATACATGTGCCTTGTGATACTGTGCAAGTGTGCCTTATATTATAGAGCAGGTGATACATGTGCCTTGTGTATCTGTGCAAGTGTACCTTATATTAAAGAGCAGGTGATACATGTGCCATGTGTATCTGTCAACTTTAGTCATGAACACAAGTATACTTTTACTGAAGTTCCACATCATTAGTGATTTCTTACTTGTATATAAACATATTGTAACTCAGGTTGGATCCGGGAATTATGCCAGGGATGAATCGATACTGTTTGCAATTTTTTTTTATACTAAAACCTAGACGTCTCACACCACTATTACATTTCCCACTGGTTCTAGATATGCAATTATAAAGAAAAAAAAGTATACCTTGACCATGTTGTTTTTTTTTTAAATTCAATGCTTTTGTGATACCTATCAATTTCCAGAGTAATAATATGTCAACTATTCGCCCTAAATGCTGTTCGAACCAACAATTCTGAAATGACACAGAATTGTCTAGCATCAAATTTTCAGTGGTGATTTCTAAAATACTGACCATTTAACTCATGTTAGCAAAAAACAAAACATTGCAGTACAAAGCCCTGAAAAAAAGAAGAAATAGAGAGCTAAAGTTTTATTTCTACCTCCTTCATCTGTAGGTCCAGAGCACTCAAGGGAGGTAATAGTTGTGTGAGTCCTAGAGGAGTGTTGGGGTTGCGTACTGTTCAAATTAAAATTTGTGTTCTAGAAATCATCATAATTTTGAATATTATTCATTAATAGATACATATATATTCAATGATTTTGAAATTAATCAAGTGTAATTTAATTCTTAGTATTATACATATGCTCTGCTCTGCTGTGTTCACTGCCAGTTTTAAGCTACCTCCATTAAAAAATATTATCTGATCAACTTTGTGAAAAAGAACAATGGGAGTCCTTAAGTTTTAGTATGTTTAATGTTTCGAAAAAGCTGCATAAAACCCATGAAAAAGCTAGTGATGTCAGTTGAGATAGCTGCATAAAACCTATGTAAAAGCTAGTGATGTTGGCAGCAGTGTAAACCAAAATTGAGATAGCTGCATAAAACTTATGTAAAAGCTAATGATGTCAGCACCTGTGTAAACCGAAATTGAGATAGCTGCATAGAACCTATGTACATGTTAAAGCTAGCGATGTCAGCACCTGAGTAAACCGAAATTGAGGTACAGTAGAACTTCGATTGCTCGAACTCGACGGAACTGGACAAAATAGTTCGAGTCAGCGGTAGTTCGAGTCAAGCCTGGTACAACAATCATCGTACATGTAACATGGTGTACAAGTACGTTTGTGAGCGTGTTATTGAATCCCATGTGTACGCTTTGAACAGATGATATAAATGATGTGTATTTCTTGTTTATGTAGAAAGTCCAGTATACCAGAAAAGATATTTCCAAATATAATTAATTGTATTACACTATAATCACTTAATTTACCTTTTATCATCATAATTTTATATACTCATGTATAAATAGCTATATTTAGCTTTCAGTGTATGTGAGAATGTAAATGAAATGATAATCACACTCTGGTTTTACTGGGTCCCTCACTAAAGTTGCTCAGCCATTTCTTCTTCAGGTAAATATGTTTTTACATGCAACTTTGTGCAATGAGACTGAATTTACCATGTCTAAGATTTATAGGGTAAAATTGTATGTGGCACTCTTTACTTTTCAATGTTTGCAATATAAATTGATTTTATTTTGATTTCATCTTAAATTACAAATAAACATCAAATTAACAATCAGATTAACTTAATTAATGCAACATGTGGTATACAATTAAAGCAAACGTATAACCAATAATAAACACACTCACCAAATTATCATAACAAACTTTTCGCTCTTTAAGACAGTGGGAATATTATGACGTGTAGAAATTCTTTCACACCTTTGAATGCGTGAACGAACATGGCAAACTTCTTCGATTTTCTTTATATTTGATCAGCTGTTCAACCGAAAGGTGTGAAAAACACTGGTAAGTGTGTTGGCGGGACCGAATTTCTAGTTCGACTGTTCCACCTATCAGTGTTCTTGCCATCGGTGGTAGAACAATAGAAATTAAATAGGAATTTTGCAGGGACCGCGTTAGTTGTTCGAGCAATCGGTGGTGTTCCAGCCAACCGAGTTCGAGCTATCGAAGTTCTACTGTAGCTGTGTAAAATCTATGTTTCAGTAACATGTTTTTGAAAGCTGCTTAAATTATTGACAAAGGTAATGCTAGATGCCTTAATGAGATTGGATCTGCAGTGTGTTTAATAATGCTTCTGTTAAACTAGTTTTACTTGATATATAGAGGTTATGCTTTAGATCTGCTGTTTTGTATATAATTTAAAGTTTAATGAATTTTTACTCTTCATTAAAAATATAGTTCTTGTTTAAAGTGTTCCGAAACATCCATTTGTTACTCATATCATTGGTTCCAGCTAGTTACTTGCAGAAAGATGGTTCTACCAAAGGTTCGTCTGTCTAATGATTACATTCCTCCACCAATAAAACTAAATGCCATTATGCAATGTGTTGAAAATGGTATTAAAATGTGGTTATTTTAAAAATGGGACACAGAAGCCTGCATAAAGATCAACAAAAGAATAACTATAATTAACAAAACTGATAAAAAATGTTACAGTCATTCAAGATGGAGAATATTTTATAGAAGTTCCAACTTTGAGAAAATGACCTAATCAATCATATAAACTGTTTTGTTTACATCCATAACTCTGGGAGGAAGCTGGTGAACATGGCTGTCACTTACTGTTTTGTTTATATCCATAACTCTAACAAATTGTCTAATGAATGGATTACAAACCAACATGTGAATTGACAAGTTTGGAATTGATCAACAGAAAGACATAGTTTATAATTGAAAATAGATGAATAGATGATTATGTTTGTTTGTTTGAACTTTTAGCATCATTTTTATGCCATCAAGAGCTGTCAGTTAACCAACCCACTTTTTCCTGGGATCCTGTAACGTTAACCAGTACTTGAGTACGTTCTCCACAAATAATTGATAATTTTCCCACTTAAATCAGGGATGAGATATGAATGACAATGCGATGCATAGTAATACACCAGTCGTCATGAAGACTTCAAACTAACAACCTCTGCAATTAATAGCCATACTATCTTCAGTATTTTTAGTAGCTCAGTAGCAAGCTATTCTGATCGACCTGTGTCCTGTGAACTTTTTTTTGTGCACTCTAGCACCTGCATTTTTCATTGTATCAGGCTTTCATAGTAGTTATATAACCATAATATTTCAGGCAAGAACTGGCCAAATCAGATTATTAATGACAGAGTTATGGCCCTTGAAACATAAAAATTGCACTATTTTACCTTGCGTGCACACCAGCACCTGCATTTTTAATTTGATCTTCACCAAACTTACACAGTAGTTATATAACCATGATATCTTGGACAAGTTCTTGAACTGGCCAATCAGATAATTAATATCAGAGTAAATTATGACCCTTGAAAAATAAAAAATTGCACTATTTGACCTTATTTGAGCTCTAGTACCCGCATGTTTTATTTGATCCTTTCCAAACTTACTAAGTAGTTATATAAATATTATATCTCAGACAAATCTTTGAACTGGCCAAATCTGATAGTTTTATTTGGAGTTATTGCCCTTGAAACATAAAAAATGCTCATCTGACCTTGTGTACCCGCATTTTTAATTTGACGATCACCAAATTACACTGTAATCATACATGTGAACCATTTTGGAAAGCAATGAGGGAGATGGGCTTTTGAAATGAGGGAGATCAGCTTTTGAAATGAGGGAGATTGGATGCAAATGAGGGAGATTTTTTTTCACGCGTTAAAATTAGAAATTTCAGTATTTAAATTAAAGTAATTTCTTGATTAATCAAGTATATTAAACCATAAGAGAAGATGTTTTATCATAATAGATAGAAAAAATAAATGGAAAACAAAAACAATATAGTAGTGATATAATCATAATATCTTGGACAAATTATTGAACTGACCAAATCAAACAATCAGTGCCAGAGTTATGGCAATTATATATTATTTTGTGTGCACTCTAGCACCTGCAGTTTTCATTTGATATTCACCAAACGTATACAGTAGTTTCTATAACATTTTGAACCACTCATTTAATAATTTCCTTACAAAAGGTCTTAAAATTGTTGTCAATTTTTAAATATCAATCATGAAATATTTTTAATTAAAAAATGTTACAATGATATCGAAAACATCAAAAAATCAGAACTCTTAAAATAATAAAAATATAAATAAAATATTTTCAATGGTAAATCTTGTCAACTTCTAAACCTCTCAACTGATATTTAGCCACACTTGTTTATGGAGTATCATTATGTCTAGTTGAACATACCATTGTCACTGAAGTACAACTACTGTCAATAGCTGAAACCCCATAACTCAACTAATAAAGCTACAGGAAGAGTGGGAACAATTGTGTTCGCTTTTATACAAAACCTTTAAGTCAGAAATATTGCTTTCAGAAATCCTGCTCTCAAAAAACTTGCTGTCGGAAATCTTGCTGTCAGAAATATTGCTTTCAGAAATCTTGCTCCTAGAAACCTTGCTCTCAGAAATTTTGCTCTCAGAAATCTTGCTGTCGGAAATCTTGCTGTCAGAAATATTGCTTTAAGAAATCTTGCTCCTACAAACCTTGCTGTCAGAAATATTGCTTTCAGAAATCTTGCTCCTAGAAACCTTGCTGTCAGAAATTTTGCTGTCAGAAATATTGCTTTCAGAAATATTGCTTTTGGAAATCTTGCTCTCAGAAACCTTGCTCATAGAAACCTTGCTCTCAGAAATCTTGCTCACAGAAACAATGATGTCATAATTCTTGCTGCCCAAATCCTTGCTGTCAGATAATTATTTAGCTGTCAGAAGTTCTGCTGTCCAAAACATTGCTATCTGAAACCTTGCTTGCAGCAATCTTGCTTTCAGAAACATTGCTGTCAGAAATGTTGTTTTCAAAAACATTGGTGTCAGAAACATTGGTGTCAGAAATCTTGCTGTAAAAAATGTTGCTGTTAGATACCCTGATGTCAAAAATATTGCTGTCAGAGTTATTGCTCTCAGAAACATTACTCACAGAAACCTTTTCATTTGAAAGTTACTACCTGAATCCCTACACTTCTCAGTGATAATACTTACCCTTGTAATGTCATATTTTCTAAATATTATGAGCAGCAGTTTAGTTACAGTATGGCAATGACCTGTGTAGAAGCAACTAAGTATGAAATTTTGTCATGACAAAATTGTTGAACAACTTCCAGATTACTGCATCTAAATTGGTTAGGTCACATGAGTGACAAAACACTATATAAGGGACACTTTAGACATTGACTCTGGGTGCTGCCATGTTGAAACGTCACGACCATGTGTTAAAAACATTTGCATTTGCCATAAGGAGGTCGCCATAATTGTTTTCCAAAATAGTGCCTTATGGGATAGGCCAGGTTCCAGCTGACTGGCCATTTTTTCAGATGCAATTCAAAGGCAAATGCAGTGTGTGTAATGATGACATTGGCATTTTGATTTACTTATTTAAAGTGCCTTATGGGATTGGGGTGATACTAAAATCTGGCCAGGTTATGCTGACCTCCTATTTTCCAACTGCAATTAAAAGGCAAATGCCGTGAATGTTATAATGATTGTGGTGTTTTAATGCACTTATTTGAATTCATTATGCATTGACATTTGTATGTTTGATAAAAAAATATTGAACAATAACTATTTAGGGCTTGAAAGTTATCGTTTTTGACAATTTTTGCCATTATTTTCACAAATTCCTGCTGAGTTAATGTAAATCATTTTCAAATAACTATGTTTTAAATCAACTGTTACTAAGATAATGGTATGTTGACCCCAAAACAATGAAAATAATAACAACATCAAGAAGCTACAGTCTATTCAAATTTGAATGTAAATGATATACGGTCACTGCATTTTGATATAGGTAAAGTAGGTAAATGTTGCCTAGCGAAGGAAGGTAGTATTTAACTGTATATTGGTAATGAAGTGAGAAATAAATGTAAACTGCATATAGCTCAGTTGGTAGAGAGCACATACTGTTTAACTAGGTGATGCTGGTTCAATACTTGCATATAGCTCAGTTGGTAGAAAGCACAAACTGTTAACTAGGTAATGTTGGTTCAATACTTGCATATAGCTCAGTTGGTAGAGAGCACATACTGTTAAACTAGGTGATGCTGGTTCAATACTTGCATATAACTCAGTTGATAGAGAGCACATACTGTTAAACTAGGTGATGCTGGTTTCATACTTGCATATAGCTCAGTTGGTAGAGAGCACACACTGTTAAACTAGGTGATGCTGGTTCAATACTTGCATATAGCTCAGTTGGTAGAGAGCACATACTGTTAAACTAGGTGATGCTGGTTCAATACTTGCATATAACTCAGTTGATAGAGAGCACATACTGTTAAACTAGGTGATGCTGGTTTCATACTTGCATATAGCTCAGTTGGTAGAGAGCACACACTGTTAAACTAGGTGATGTTGGTTCAATACTTGCATATAGCTCAGTTGGTAGAGAGCACATATTGTTTAACTAGGTGATGCTGGTTCAATTTTGCATATAGCTCATTTGGTAGAGAGCAAATACTGTTTAACTAGGTGATGCTGGTTCAATACTTGCATATAGCTCAGTTGGTAGAGAGCACATACTGTTATACTAGGTGATGCTGGTTCAATACTTGCATTTAGCTCAGTTGGTAGAGAGCACACACTGTTTAACTAGGGGATGCTGGTTCAATACTTGTCTGACAAAAGTATTTTTTTTATATAAAAGAAATATTTTCTTATACCTTATTATTTTCATAATAGTTTTAATAGTATATCTATATATATTTTTATGAATTTTTATATTTTATTTTATATTTTATTTCAATAAAATGTATACTTTATTTATTTTATAAAAACAGTACATATCAATACAAGTACATTGTAAATCAGTTTTTACTGGCTGTGTCTGTTTCTTCGCCATCCTCACTTGCAGTGTCCATATCATCATCACTGGACCTGACCTAAATGATGAATTTTTCTACCACTTCATTGACTGCAATGTCCAATGTCCAGTACTTCTGTTTGATTTACACACCATGCTGGCAACAAGAATACCATTCCTGAGCAGTGATTGGTTCCAGTGTGTAGTCTGTGAAGCTTTGTATGTACTTAAATTTAAAGTCAACATTGCCTCTGGCTAATTTTCCTTTCATGTTGGCCCAAAATAAGTTTGATGGGACTGAGGTCAGCGTGGTATGGTGGTAGACATATGCATCTGTGGCCCAGGTCGGTGCAGTATGGTGGTAGTTGTAAGCATCTGTGGCCCAGGTCCGCGTGGTATGGTGGTACATGTAATTGAATGCATCTGTGGCCATGCTTTTCCAGTACTTTGGTTCTGGTTTGTATTTTTTCTCACAATTCTAGCAGTTCCATTTTAAGCATATCTGCTTTTAAGCATATAGCTATTAAAAACTTTGATTTCAAATGATAGATATGTAAGAACGAAACTTTTATGTGAACTCAAATAAAACAAATAAGCGAAAAAATCATGAAACAGTAAATACACTTACACAAACTGGTGACAGTGAGGCTCGAACTCACAACCATAAAAAATAACAGCACAAATCTATTTAATAGACCAATACTCTTATCGATTACGTCACACTGACTGTTAAATACTACTAAGGTTGGATCAAGTTTTAACATATGTATTTAAACCTGCAAACCCCCCAAATCGATAATAAGATACATGTTTATGTTTACAACGGTTCTCAGGTAAATAAAACTCACCTGACAATTGTTTATTTTGCTCGATACAAAGGTCGGTGTGTTTTTTTAAAAAAGCAAAGCAGTTTAATCTGAGATGTTTTGCTGTTGTGGCATTCAGCATGTTATAAGAATCAGACGTACACCCCAAATTGCACAAGTTTTGAACAATACATTCATTTGAATTTATTTTAATTAATACATCCACAAATTAATTTAAAAAAATATATATTTTCACAATAAATTTTATAGAACATTACAGTAAATAAGTTTTTGGCTAGATATTTTCTTATTGAATATGCAAATGGAAATGCTATGCATAATGATTCAGATTTGTGTATTTAACACCATAATTACAATTAAACACACCACATTTGCCTTTTTCCTTGCAGCCGGAATTTGAATGGGTCAGCTGGAACCTGATCAAATTTTGGTATCACTCATGTATTTAGTACCCGTTGTGTGGTTATTTTTTTATCTTCCCTACATTCACTCAAATATTCAATCTTAGAACATTAAGCAAACCTATTTTGTACAAACCCTAACTTACACATTCATTGACTCTACTTTTTAAAATCAGCCAACTTGTATACTACAGACACTCTGACAGATAAGACTGGTCCTACAATCACCACCATACAGTGGTAGCAAGGGTAGATAACTTGTCATTCTTAATACTTCTAATATCCTTCACAAACAAGTAATTTCCTGCTATACAAAACAATCTGAAATGATCAATGTATGTCAAAATGGCTTGCCTCTTGGGAGTTGAGATGTAATAGTCGACCTTAAATGGGGGGGGGGGATTATTTTGAGTTACAGATGCAAAAACATGGCAGCCAATCTGGGCCAATTACGATAGCGGTCAATGAGACATCATAATGGATGTGTTATGATACAAATATACAGAATAAGAGACATTATTAGTTTGGTCTGGTAAATAGAAAACATAATTGGCCACAAATGCCAAAGAATAGCGTAAATTTAATATTACAGTCATACTTAAAGCTGTAAAATCTCTCTAAATCTGACTGGATTTATCACATTTTAATGTCATGATTGAACAGCTGTATCAGAGAAAGGAGGACAGTTTGTGCTAAATTTAATATTAATGATATACATGTAATTATTATCAATAGAAATAAAATAATAAAAGAAAATAATTTTAAATACATTGTACAGGTCTACATAAAAAAGTCTCATTAGTATTATAGGATGTTGGTAGTTGAAAAATTTAACCTAATGAAAACATTGTCCATTAAAAAACTCCCTTACTATATTTTTATGGCAACAATATTTTCATATAGAACAGAAAAACAAACTTGAAATGCAATATTTATACCCAGGGGTATCAGACAAGCATTAATGAACACAAAAATTAAACTTTTTTCAACACAGGATGGCATACCCATCCTGTACCCACCCATTCTCATTTCTTCTAAGGGAAACACTGAAATGTATCTATGTTTTTAATTTGAATTTGCTACGATTTTCTAATGAGAATTGCTTCATAATGATCAATACCAGTATTTCTCCCTGTGGCAAGCATATTACTATCAATCCTTGGTTCATGAGTTTGAATCCCATCTGGTCACAGTCTTTGTGATGATTCATATATGACAGTACGTCTCATTGTTACGTCTCTCACCGCTGATTCAAGTGAAAACGTTATCCATTACTTGTTGAGATGGGTGTACTCAAGTACTAGTTAATCTTCCAAGATCCCAGGAAAGAGAAATTAGGCTAACTGATCGTCTTTTGCCCTAGATGGCATAGCAATGACTCTAAATTTCAAACAAACAAACAAATGGTACCTCTCAAGACCTTTGTAGCAAAATGACCAAGGGCCGACAACTCATGAGGGTAGAATACAAGTATACTCAAAATAAAATTTACAATTTTATTCTCACATGAATAAAATTATGAATATACAATTATACAATATATACAAATTAAAGCTAATTACTCATCAACAAAAAAAATACCACTTGTTTGAAAATGTCCTATGATGGAATTAACATTTTTTCCTCTCATGTCTATATGTCGTTAACGTAGCAGACACATGTCTTGCGTATGTCTAAAAATGGCTACAATATATATATATATATATATAAACTCAGATTTACTAGTTACTCAATATGTAATGACATTGCGTCTATTACTTACCATCTATCAAATTCATAACATTTTTATCAATATATGATAACAGTGAATTCAGTTCTAACCATCTTACAGTTTCATGGTAGATTTATCAATATAATAATGATAACAGTTCATTCAGTTGTTACTATCTGCATTTCATGGTAGTTTAAACAACATCTCATATTTGACCTTCCATCAATCCCAAAGTAGCAATTATATCTTTACATAATTTCTGATTTATAATATAAACAATTACTGACCAATTCTGTATCTATTCACTTTGTGAATATCAGAATAAGCATCCGCAAAATTTAATTACACATATCAATCAATTTTAACATGATAAATTTTAATACTTCATCATAAACACGATATAAACAGCTCAAAATACGTTCTCAGATTCCTCGACCTATATTCTAACAAAACAACTCTCAATACCATGGATGTGAATTTAAATTACAGACATTCTCGTTGAAATGGATATGAACAATTCATACAACTTTACTTTGATCTGATTACGTCAAAATATATCTATCAGACATTTAAATAACTCAACCATATACAACATACATGTATATATATATATATATATATACAGACCAAACTACTGCGAGTGCGCCTAGCTACAATGCAAACCATAGATACAATATCAAGACCTTGGCCAAATAATTATCTCCATATATATATCATGCATTGTGAATGAGCATCTGAAAAAATCCCTAAAATTGTAAATTCCGTTGTTGTGAATTTAATTATCTCCCTGTTTATATATATATATACCAACTGAGCACTTATTGCCATAAGGATATCTAATTAAACAGCTAAAAAATATATTGAAAGGGAACTTCCTTACCTGACCTATATATAGATATGATACATTGGAGCCTTTTTTTAGCTGACCTGAGCCATTTTGATCGCAAGTCATCTGGTGTCCGTTGTCTGTCGTCCTTCATCCGTCAGTGAACTTTCTGTTGTGTGCACTGTAGCAACCGCATTTTTCATTGGATCTTCACTAAACTTTTATAGTAGTTATATAACCCATAATATCTTGGACAAGTTTTTGAATTGACAAAATCGGATGATTAATGTCAGAGTTATGACTAGAAACATTAAAAATGCACTATTTTACCTTGTGTGCACTCTAGCACTCACATTTTTCACTTGATTCTCACCAAACTTGTACACAAACTATATAACCATAATATCTTGGACAAGTTTTTGAACTGACCAAATCAGACAATTAATGTTAGAGTTATGGCTCTTGAACATTAAAAAATGCACTATTTGACTGTGTGTACATTCTAGCACCAGCAGTTGTCACTGGAGTCTCCCCAAACTTACACAGTACTGGTAGTTATACAACCAGAATATCTCAGACCAGTTTTTGAACTTGCCACATCAGGTAATTAATGTCTTGAGTTGTGGCCCTTGAATCTTCAAAAACTGCATTATTTGACCTTGTGTACAATTAGTACTCACAGCTTTCAATTGATGTCCACCAAACTTACATACTAGCTATATAGCCATAATATTTTGAACAAGTTTGAACTGGCCAAATTGGATAACTCATGTCAGCTGTTACGATCCTTGAATCAACAAAATTGCAATATATAAATATGTTAACACTCTAGCACCTGCAAAAATTGTTGTCTCTGGCATTGTCACCTCTGCCACAGGTGAGCGATTGAGGGCCAATATGGCCCCCTTGTAACATTTCTAAAGATTTTAGAAAAATGCTGATGTACTTCGTTTAAGGTAATGATTAAGGTAATGATAAAAAGTTAAGTTTACACCAAAATTTTGCTGTTTGGAGATAAGATGTACAAGACAAACTGTCTGAGAGAAAGACAAGCAATACAGAGAAATAGGCAAGCATTACAGAAAAAATAGACAAGCATAGAAAAATAGACAATGCTTACAGAGAAATAAACAAGCAAATACAGAAAAATCAACAAGCTTTACAGAAAAATAGACAAGCATAGAAAAAAGACAAGCGTTTCAGAGCATTACAGAGAAATCAACAAGAATTACAGAGAAATAGACAAGCATTTCAGAGAAATAGACAAGCAATATAAAGAAATCAACAAGCATAACAGAGAAGAGAAAAAGACAAGCATAACAGAAAAATTGACAAGTATTACAGAAAAATTGACAAGCATAAAAAAGACAAGTGTTTCAGATCATTACAGAGAAATAGACAAGTATAATAGAGAAATAGACAAGCATTACAGAGAAATAGACAAGCATTACAGAGAAATAGACAATACAAGCATGACCAAGAAATAGACAAGTATTATAGAAAATTGACAAGCATTATAGAGGAGAAGACAAGACAAGCATGCCAGAGAAATAGACAAGTATTATAGAGAAATTGACAAGCATAACAGAAAAATAGACAAGCATAACAGAGAAATTGACAAGCATTACAGAGAAATTGACAAGCATAACAGAGGAGTAGACAAGACAAGCATGCCAGAGAAATAAACAAGTATTATAGAGAAATAGACAAGCAAAACAGAGAAATTGACAAGCATTACAGAGAAATTAACAAGCATTACAGAGGAGTAGACAAGACAAGAATGACAGAGAAATAGACAGTATTATAGAGAAATAGACAAGTATTACAGAGTAATAGACAAGAACAAGCATGACAGAGAAATAGACAAGTATTATAGAGAAATTGACAAGCATTACAAAGGAGTTGACAAGACAAACATGCCAGAAAAATAGACAAGTATTATAGAGAAATTGACAAGCATTACAGAGAAATAGACAAGCATAACAGAGAAATTAATAAGCATTACAGAGAAAATGACAAGCATTACAGAGGATTAGACAAGCATGACAGAGAAATAGACAAGCATTACTGAGAAAGAGACAAGCATGACAGAGAAGTAGACAAACATGACAGAGGAGTAGACAAGCATTACAGAGGAGTAGACAAGCATGACAGAGAAACAGACAAGCATGACTGAGAAATAGACAAGCATGGCAGAGAAGTAGACAACCATTACTGAGAAGTAGACAAATATTACAGAGAAATTGACAAGCATGACAGAGAAATAGACAAGCATTGCTGAGAAAGAAACAAACATTACAGAGAAATAGACAAGCATTATTGAGAAATAGACAAGCATAGAAAAAAGACAAGTATTGCTGAGAAATAGACAAGCATGACAGAGAAATAGACAAGCATTACAGAGAAATAGACATGCATTACTGAGAAATAGACAAGCATATAAAAAAAGACAAGCATGCCATGGAAATAGACAAGCATTTCAGAGAAATAGACAAGCATAGAAAAAAAAACAAGCATAGAAAAAGAACAAGCATTGCAGGATCACAACAGAGAAATAAACAAGCATGACAGAGAAATAGACAAATATAACAGAGAAGAAGACAAGCATTACAGAGAAATAGACAAGCATACAGAGAAATAGACAAGCATTACAGAGAAATAGACAAGCATTACAGAGAAATAGACTAGCATTACAGAGAAATAGACAAGCATTACAGAGAAATAGACTAGCTTTACAGAGAAATAAACAAGCATTACAGAGAAATAGACAAGCATTACAGAGAAATAGACTAGCATTACAGAGAAATAAAAAGCATAGAAAAATAGATAATCACAGAAAAAAAGATGAGCATAGCAGAGAAATAGACACAAGCATTACAGAGAAATAGACAAGCATTACAGAGAAATAGACAAGCATGACAGAGAAATAGACAAGCATTACAGAGAAATAGACAAACATTACAGAGAAATAGACTAGCATTACAGAGAAATAAACAAGCATAAAAAAATAGACAATCACAGAAAAAAAGACGAGCATAGCAGAGAAATAGACAAGGATAATAGAGAAATAGACAAACATTACAGAGAAACAGACAAGCATAACAGAGAAGTAGACAAGCATAGAAAAATAGACTCACATATAAAAATAGACAAGCATGTCAGAGAAACAGACAAGCATTACAGAGAAATAGACAAGCATTACAGAAAGTAGACAACCATTACTGAGAAGTAGACAAACACCACAGAGGTGTAGACAAGCATTACAGAGAATAAGACAGCCATTAATGAGAAGTAGACACACATAACAGGAGTAGACAAGCATTACAGAGGAGTAGACAAGCATGACAGATGAGTAGACAACCATAACAGAGAAGTAGACAAACATTACAGAGGAGAAGACAATCATAACAGAGAAGTAGACAACCATTACTGAGAAGAAGACAAACATTACAGAGGAGAAGACAAGCATTACAGAGGAGTAGACAGGCATGAGAGAGCAGTAGACAAACATTACAGAGGAGTAAATAAGCACATTACAAAGGAGTAGATAAGCATTACAGAGAAATAGACAACCATAACAGAGAAGTAGACAAACATTACAGAGGAGTAGACAACCATTACAGAGGAGTAGACAACCATGACAGAAAAATAGACAAGCATTACTGAGAAATAGACAAGCATAACAGAGAAGTAGACAACCATTACTGAGAAGTAGACAAACATTACAGAGAAATTGACAAGCATGACAGAGAAATAGACAAGCATTATTGAGAAATAGACAAGCATAGAAAAAAGACAAGTGTTGCAAGAAAAAGATAAGCATGACAGAGAATAAGACAAGCATTACAGAGAAATAGTCAAGCATTTCAGAGAAATAGACAAGCATTACAGAGAAGTACACAAGCATTACAGAGAAATAGACAAGCATGACATAGAAATGGACAAGCATGACAGAGAAATAGACAAACATTACAGAGAAGTAGACAAGCATTACAGATGAATAGACAAGCATTACTGAGAAGTAGACAACCATTTCTAAAAAGTAAACAACCATTATTGAGAAGTAGACAAACACTACAGAGGAGTAGACAAGCATTACAGAGATGTAGACAACCATTACTGAGTAAACAAACATTACAGAGGAGTAGACAAGCATAACAGAGAAGAAGACAACCATTACTGAGAAGGAGATGAACATTACAGAGGAGTAGACAAGCATGACAGAGGAGTAGACAAGCATGACAGAAGAGTAGACAACCATAACAGAGAAGTAGACAAACAAAACAGAGAAGTAGACAAGCATAACAGAGAAGTAAACAACCATTACTGAGAAGTAAACAAACATTAAAGAGGAGTAGACAGGCATGACAGAGGAGTAGACAAACACTACAGAGGAGTAGGCAAGCATTATAGAGGAGAAGACAAGCATGACAGAGGAGTAGACAAGCATTACAGAGAAGTAGACAACCATAACAGAGAAGTAGACAAACATTACAGAGGAGTAGACAAGCATTACAGAGGAGTAGACAAGCATGACAGAGAAGTAGACAAGCATTACTGAGAAATAGACAAGCATGACAGAGAAGTAGACAACCTTTACTGAGAAGTAGACAAACATTACAGAGGAGTAGACAAGCATCACAGAGGAGTAGACAAACATTACAGAGGAGTAGAGAACACTAACAGAGAAGTAGACAAGCATAACAGAGAAGTAAACAGAGTGGTTTAGTGGTTGAGTGTCTGCCTCACAAGCAGGAGGTTCATGGTTTGATCCCCGGCTGAGACCTGAAAAAATGATACAAGAAGCTTCATAATTTGGCACTCAGCATTTAGAGGATAATTCTAGGTCTAGTTAGCCAGGAGGGTGAGCATAATGTAACTGGGTGAAGTATCATACGATGTGTTGGCGACATGAAACTGCAGTGTGGCAATGCTCAGAATATTTTCTCTAGCAGATATGGTCATGATATAATGAATTTTTAACTCACCTGAGCCGAAGGCTCACAGGTGAGCTTTTGTGATCGCCTGGTGTCCGTCTTCTGTCGTCCGTTGTCTGTCGTCCGTCGTTAACTTTTAGCTTCTAACAACTTCTCCTCTGAAACTACTGGGCCAATTTTGATATAACTTCACAGAAATGTTTCTTTGGAGGACCTCTACCAAGTTTGTACAAGCCATCTTGATTCGTCAAAAAGCATGGTCACCAGGGGCAGGGTAAGTTCAATTAGTAAAAATCTTAAAAAACCTTCTTGTCAGAAACTACTGGCTCGATTTAAAAATAATTTCACAGAAATGTTCCTTGGAGGACCCTTCACCAAGTTTGTTCAAACCGTAGTGATTCATAAAAAAACATGGCGGCCAGGGGTAGGGGTTAGTTTACTATATAAGCTATAGTAAAAACTTAAAAAATCTCTTGTCAGAAACCAATTGATCCATTTTAAAACAATTTGCAGAAATGTTCCTTGGGTGACCCTTTACCAAGTTTGTTCAAGCCCTAGTAATTTGTCAAAAAACATGGCGGCCAGGGGATGGGGTTAGTTTACAAAATAAGCTATAGTAGAAATTTGAAAAATCTTCTTGTCAGAAACCACTGGGCCAATTTTGATATAACTTCACAGAAATATTCCTTTGGTAACCCTCTACCAAGATTGTTCAAGCCATCTTGATTCTTCAAAAAACATGGCCAGCAGGGGGCGGAACAAAATTTAATTAGTAAAACCTTAAAAAATCTTCTTGTCAGAAACTACTGGTTCAATTTATATTAATTTCACAGAAAGGCTCCTTGGAGGACCCTTCACCAAGTTTGTTCAAACCGTAGTGATTTGTCAAAAAACATGGCGGCCAGGGGGTGAGGTGAGTTAACTGTATAAGCTATAGTAAAAACTTAAAAAATCTTCTTGTCAGAAACCACTAGGCCAATTTTGATATAATTTCACAAAAATGTTTCTTGGGTGACTCTCTACCAATTTTGTTTAAGCCATCCTCATTTGTCAAAAAATATGGCCGCCAGGGGGCGGGCGAGTTTGATTAGTAAAAACTTAAAAAATCTTCTTGTCAGAAACTACTGGCTTGATTCTAAAATAATTTCACAGAAATGTTCCTTTGAGGACCCTTCACAAAGTTTGTTCAAATCACAGTGATTCGTCTAAAAACATGGCGGCCAGGGGTAGGGGTTAGTTTACTATATAAGCTATAATAAAAACTTAAAAAATCTCTTGTCAGAAACCACTTGATCCATTTTAAATTAATTTGCAGAAAAGTTCCTTGGGCGACCCTTTACCAAGTTTGTTCAAGCTGTTGTGATTTGTTAAAAAACATAACTGCCACAGTGAGGTGCTAGTTTACTATATAGGCAGCTTTAGTAAAAACTTCAAAAGGTTTTTGTCAGAATCTACTGACCTGATTTTGATGTAGTTTCATTGACATTTACCATGGCTGAACCTCTGCTAAGTTTGAACTCTTATATGCATCTGTTACATCTTCAAAACAAATCAAAATTCTAACTACTCGCCCATCTCGTCTTTCTGGAATTTTTAGTGTACATGTATTATTATAATCTATTTAAGTTGGGTGACTCACGGTCAGTCAGGTGAGTGATATAGGGCCATCTTGGCCTTCTTGTTTTTTAAAGGACTCTAAACGCCATACAACATGACTCTTATAAGCCTGGAAGAACTTAAATTAAGCCAATTAAAACATAACTGTAGACCTTTGTTAGACTATGAGTCATTCACAGTGTGACTGTGTCTAGGTTATTTGCAGCGTTTTACATGAACAACAAGCTAAATAATGTAATTAAACTTTCATTTTCAAGGAGGCCACCTGTGAGTGTTAGGGGTCAGTCAGAGTCCACATTCTGATTTGAGGGGAGTTGGCAAAGTGGAAGCATTAATAAGACATCTTTTTGTAGTGGGGAAAGATTGATGGAATTTTAATAGAATGCATGAGTGTGTGAATCACAGTACCAGTGTTCAAATTAAACCTGTCATTAATAAACTGGAAGTTTTTGTCTTAAACAACCAACCCAAGCTAGTAATTACCAATCTTGAATAAAAAAACTGGGGGAATTCCAGATCAAATGTCAATAATTCTCTTTAGAGGCAATTTCAAAGGTCATTGCAAAATATCTAAGGGCAGAATTTCAAAAATGTGTGTAGAATGTGAATTATTATTAATTTATATTTCTTTCTTGTATTTATCTAAGTGAAAGAATATCATATGGTTTCTTATGCACACACAAGGGAATCAACTCTTTCATTACTACCCTGCAGTCCCAATAAAATATAGTCTGATACAAAACTTGATCTAACACCTTTTTTATATGGCTCCCAAATTTTAGATTAATATTTTCAACTATGTTTAACAATTAACACATGTGGTTCTCACTGTTTTGCTGATTGCCGTGCAAGTGGCAGTATAGCACACTGTGTATAATGTCAGTCAACTTCGATACCTTTGTCATATTACATGAAATAAAACCATAAATCATACTCTCAGTAAAAAGTTTTTGTTAGTTTAATGATGCCACATTTAAACCCCATTTGGGAAACAAACTGAAACAAAATGATATCATTCAAAAGCAACTTCCGGTGCATATATCACATTGTCAACTATTTTTTGCACCTATGCTAAACACTTGTAGCACAGTGATAATGAAAACGTTTCTAAAATGATTATATAATATCAGATTTGTTTGTAAGTTTAGTGAAGCCACAATCAAACCCAATTTGAGAAGTACTGTATCATTTGTACAGTAGAATCATTTAAGTGAAGCTTCCAGCAGTTTAAGGTCTGTAATGCAGACTGACATGAGGATAACTACTATGGTTATACACTGCATCACTTTCATCAAAATCTACCCATAGATGAACTAGAAATTTTCTTAAAAAGGACAAGACTGTGAAAATTGTTGTTAATATTCACCTAACTCTAGTTTTGTAGATATTGACATGATGCAAATATAGAATTAGAATAAGCCAGCTTGTGTAAAGACCTTTAATTTTTTTATGTTGGTTTAAAAGCATCATATTTTGCATATTCTTGGTCACATAACTATGACAGGTTTAAAGGCATCATATGTTGCATATTCTTGGTCACATAACTATGACAGGTTTAAAGGCATCATATTTTGCATATTCGTGGTCACATAACTATGACAGGTTTAAAGGCATCATATTTTGCATATTCTTGGTCACATAACTATGACAGGTTTAAAGGCATCATATTTTGCATATTCTTGGTCACATAACTATGACAGGTTTAAATGTATCATATTTTGCATATTCTTGGTCACATAACTATGACAGGTTTAAAGGCATCATATTTTGAATATTCTTGGTCACATAACTATGACAGGTTTAAAGGTATCATACTTTATATATTCTTGGTCACATAACTATGACAGGTTTTTAAAAAGGCATCATATTTTGCATATTCTTGGTCACATAACTATGACAGGTTTAAAGGCATCCTATTTGTATATTATTGGTCACATAACTGTGACAGGTTTAAAGGCATCATATTTTGCATGTTCTTGGTCACATAACTATGACAGGTTTAAAGGCATCATATTTGGCATATTCTTGGTCACATAACTATGACAGGTTTAAAGGTATCATATTTTGCATATTCTTGGTCACATAACTATGACAGGTTTAAAGGTATAATACTTTATATATTCTTGGTCACATAACTATGACTGGTTTAAAGGCATCATGTTTTGCATATTCTTGTTCACATAACTATGACAGGTTTAAAGGCATCCTATTTGTATATTATTGGTCACATAACTGTGACAGGTTTAAAGGCATCATATTTTGCATATTCTTGGTCACATAACTATTTCAGGTTTAAAGGCATCATATTTTGCATATTCTTGGTCACATAACTATGACAGGTTTAAAGGCATCATATTTTGCATATTCTTGGTCACATAACTATGACTGGTTTAAAGGCATTATAATTTGCATATTCTTGGTCACATAACTATGACAGGTTTAAAGGCATCATATTTTGCATATTCTTGGTCACATAACTATGACAGGTTTAAAGGCATCATATTTTGCATATTCTTGGTCACATAACTATGACAGGTTTGAAGGCATCATATTTTGCATATTCTTGGTCACATAACTATGACAGGTTTAAAGGCATCATAATTTCTATATTCTTGTTCACATAAATATGACTGATTTAAAAGCATCATATTTTATATATTCCAGGTCAAATATCTATGGCAGGTTTAAAGGTATCATATTTTGCATATTCTTGGTCACATAACTATGACAGGTTTAAAGGCATCATATTTTGCATATTCTTGGTCACATAACTATATCAGGTTTAAAGGCATCATATTTTGCATATTCTTGGTCACATAACTATGACAGGTTTAAAGGCATCAGATTTTTGCATATTCTTGGTCACATAACTATGACAGGTTTAAATGCATCATAATTTGTATATTCTTGGTCACATAACTATGACAGGTTTAAAGGCATCATATTTTGTATATTCTTTGTCACATAACTATTACAGGTTTAAAGGCATCATATTTTGTATATTTTTGGTCACATAACTATGACAGGTTTAAAGGCATCATATTTTGCATATTCTTGGTCACATAACTATGACTGGTTTAAAAGCATCATAATTGGTATATTCTTGGTCACATTACTATGACTGGTTTAAAGGCATTATATTTTGCATATTATTGGTCACATAACTATGACAGGTTTAAAGGCATCATATTTTGTATATTCTTGGTCACATAACTATGACAGGTTTAAAAGCATCATATTTTGTATATTCTTTGTCACATAACTATGACAGGTTTAAAGGCATTATGTTTTGCATATTCTTGGTCACATAACTATGACAGGTTTAAAGGCATCATGTTTTGCATATTCTTGGTCACATAACTATGACTGGCTTAAATGCATCATATTTTGTATATTCTTTGTCACATAACTATGACAGGTTTAAATGCATCATGTTTTGCATATTCTTGGTCACATAACTATGACAGGTTTAAAGGCATCAAATCAAATTTTGTATATCCTTGGTCACATAACTATGAAAGGTTTAAAGGCATTCTAATTTGCATATTCTTGGTCACATAACTATGACAGGTTTAAAGGTATCATATTTTGCATATTCGTCGTCACATAAATATGACTGATTTAAAGGCATCATATTTTGTATATTTTTGGTTACATAACTATGACTGGTTTAAAGGCATCATAATTTGTATATTCTTGGTCACATAACTATGACAGGTTTAAAGGCATCATATTTTGTATATTCTTGGTCACATAACTATGACAGGTTTAAAAGCATCATATTTTGCATATTCTTGGTCACATAACTATGACAGGTTTAAAGGAAATATAATTTGCATATTCTTGGTCACATCAATATAACTGATTTAAAGGCATCATATTTTGTATATTCTTGGTCACATATCTATGGCAGGTTTAAAGGCATCATATTTTGCATATTCTTGGTCATATAACTATGACAGGTTTAAAGGCATCATATTTTGCATATTCTTTGTCACATAACTATGACAGGTTTAAAGGCATCATATTTTGCATATTCTTGGTCACATAACTATTATAGGTTTAAAGGCATCATATTTTGTATATTTATGGTCACATAACTATGACTGGTTTAAAGGCATCATATTTTGTATATTCTTCATCACATAGCTATGACCCGTTTAAAGAAATCATATTTTACATATTCTTGGTCACATAACTGTGACTGGTTTAAAGCTATCATATTTTGTATATTCTTGGTCACATAACTGTGACTGGTTTAAAGAAATCATATTGAGCATAGTCTTGGTCACATAACTGTGACAGGTTTAAAGGTATCATATTTTGCATATTGTTGGTCACATAACTATGACTGTTTTAAAGGCATTATATTTTGCATATTATTGGTCACATAACTATGACAGGTTTAAAGGCATCATATTTTGCATATTCTTGGTCACATAACTATGATAGGTTTAAAGGCATCATATTTTGCATATTCTTGGTCACATAACTATGACAGGTTTAAAAGCATCATATTTTGTATATTCTTGGTCATATAACTATGACAGGTTTAAAGGCATCATATTTTGTATATTCTTGGTAACATAACTATGAAAGGTTTAAAAGCATCAAATCAAATTTTGTATATTCTTGGTCACATAACTATGAAAGGTTTAAAGGCAACATATTTTGCATATTCTTGGTCACATAACTATGGCAGGTTTAAAGTCATCATATTTTGTATATTCTTGGTCACATAACTATGACAGGTTTAAAGGCATCATATTTTGTATATTCTTTGTCACATAACTATGACAGGTTTAAAGGCATCATGTTTTGCATATTCTTGGTCACATAACTATGACAGGTTTAAAGGCATCATGTTTTGCATATTCTTGGTCACATAACTATGACTGGTTTAAAGGCATCATATTTTGTATATTCTTGGTCACATAACTATGAAAGGTTTAAAGGCAACATATTTTGCATATTCTTGGTCACATAACTATGGCAGGTTTAAAGGCATCATAATTTGTATATTCTTGGTCACATAACTATGACAGGTTTAACGGCATCATATTGTGCATATTCTTGGTCACATAACTATGACAGGTTTAAAGGCATCATATTTTGCATATTCTTGGTCACATAACTATGACAGGTTTAAAGGCATCATAATTTGCATATTCTTGGTCATATAAATATGACTGATTTAAAGGCATCATATTTTGTATATTCTTGGTCACATATCTATGGCAGGTTTAAAGGCATCATATTTTGCATATTCTTTGTCACATAACTATGACAGGTTTAAAGGCACCTATATTTTGCATATTCTTGGTCACATAACTATGACAGGTTTAAAGGCATCATATTTTGCATATTCTTGGTCACATAACTATGACAGGTTTAAAGGCATCATATTTTGCATATTCTTGGTCACATAACTATGACAGGTTTAAAGCATCAAATCAAATTTTGTATATTCTTGGTCACATAACTATGAAAGGTTTAAATGCATCATATTTTGCATATTCTTGGTCACATAACTATGGCAGGTTTAAAGTCATCATATTTTGTATATTCTTGGTCACATAACTATGACAGGTTTAAAGGCATCAAATCAAATTTTGTATATTCTTGGTCACATAACTATGAAAGGTTTAAAGGCATTATATTTTGCATATTCTTGGTCACATACCGTATATTCCCTTATAAACGCCCCCACTCTAATAAACGCCCCCCACCTATTTTTCTGGAAAATTAAAAACAAAAATAAAACGTATATGCGATTTGAGTGCGTATTCGCCCATCTTTCCCTGATCGATTGTTTTGTTACACAGACAACAATTAGCGGAGTGTTTATTACCTTTGAACTCTTTAACCCATTGTTTATATCTTGGGTGACCACTTAACCACTTTTGGTTGAACAAATACTTCCCCATATTTGCTGTTTTTATGAAAAACTACTGTCTGCCGATTGAAACATTACAAAACGTCGGAAAATGCGGTTAGTCTGTGTACGCTGAAAGCTCATTGTTCCACGTTGATAAGACCAAGTGTCCAAGTGATTCAAAGTGAAGAGTACACTGACCATAAATTCGGATATTCCAGCACGCAGACTAGTAATTTCATACAGATTTTCAGCTTTTTTTTCATCCTATGTCGATTATTTCATTCACTCTCAAATAATTCTGAACCACTTTTTCGGAGATTTAAACCGGATTTAAGGTTTTTTCCATTGCTTTATTGGTTTTATTGTATTTTAAACTGTTGTTAAGTTTGCTTTTTTTTATCTTTTATAAACGCCCCCACCTTGTAAAATGTAACGCCCCCGGGGGCGTTAATTAGGGAATATACGGTAACTATGGCAGGTTTAAAGGCATCATATTTTGCATATTCTTGGTCACATAACTATGACTGGTTTAAAGGCATCATATTTTGTAAATTCTTGGTCAGATAACTATGACAGGTTTAAAGGCATCAAATCAAATTTTGTATATTCTTGGTCACATAACTATGACTGGTTTAAAGGCATCATAATTTGTATATTCTTGGTCACATAACTATGACAGGTTTAAAGGCATCATATTGTGCATATTCTTGGTCACATAACTATGACAGGTTTAAAGGCATCATATTTTGCATATTCTTGGTCACATAACTATGACAGGTTTAAAGGCATCATATTTTGTATATTCTTGGTCACATAACTATGACAGGTTTAAAGGCATCAAATCAAATTTTGTTTTTTCTTGTTCACATAGCTACGACAGGTTTAAAGGCATCATAATTTGCATATTCTTGGTCACATAACTATGACAGGTTTAAAGGCATCATATTTTGTATATTCTTGGTCACATAACTATGACTGGTTTAAAGGCATCATATTTTGTATATTCTCCATCACAAAGCTATGACTGGTTTAAAGAAATCATATTTTGCATATTCTTGGTCACATAACTGTGACTGGTTTAAAGGTATCATATTTTGCATATTCTTAGTCACATAACTATGACAGGTTTAAAAGTATCATATTTTGTATATTCTTGGTCACATAACTATGACAGGTTTAAAGGCATCATATTTTGCATATTCTTGGTCACTTAACTATGACAAGGTTTAAAGGCATCATATTTTTTATATTCTTGGTCACATAACTATGACAGGTTTAAAGGCATCACATTTTGCATATTCTTGGTAACATAACTATGACAGGTTTAGAGGCATCTTATTTTGTATATTCTTGGTCACATAACTATGACAGGTTTAAAGGCATCATATTTGTATATTCTTGGTCACATAACTATGAAAGGTTTAAAGGCATCATTTTTTGCATATTCTTGGTCACATAACTATGACAGGTTTAAAGGCATCATATTTTGCTTATTCTTGGTCACATAACTATGACAGGTTTAAAGGTATCATATTTTGCATATTCTTGGTCACTTAACTATGACTGGTTTAAAAGCATCATACTTTGTATTTTTTTGGTCACTTAACTATGACAAGTTTAAAGGTATCATATTTTGCATATTCTTGGTCACTTAACTATATCATATTTTGCATATTCTTGGTCACTTAACTACATGTATGACTTGTTTAAAAGCATCATACTTTGTATTTTCTTGGTCACTTAACTATGACTGGTTTAAAGGCATCATATTTTGCATATTCTTGGTAACATAACTATGACATGTGAAAGAATTCTAACATTTCTCACAAGGGAGGTAGGTCTGTAATTACCTGTATCAAGTCATAACCGGTTATGCGAGTTATTTTCCCTGACACTGATCCATTTTACATTTAATCGATATGCCCCGGGCAGCATTAAGAATGTGTTATAGTGTTTCATATAATCTGTCCATATTACTGGGTACCGTGATACTGTCAATATATATTTTTCCCAAGTGTAATATTCGTTATAAATAGTGTTTGCTTTAAGTGGTTTAATTAAGAATTCTTAACATGGCATGGTATTTCGGTGCCAATATGAATTTATTTTTTTTATAAACTTTGTCAGATGTAAATTAATAAAATGATTTTGGGAAAAGACATTTCGAATAAAAATAACTCATTTTTTTTAATATTTGACGACTATTTTATACGTCTATTTTAGCACTATATAGTATAGTTATTACTAATAATTGTATAAATACAAACACGGATGACGGCATTTTTTTTTCAGAATATATTTAATCGAATTCATCTTATTATTAACTGCTCCTTTCTCCCTTTTAAATAAATAAAAGAACAGAACACAGGCATACCCAACTTTCGATATCGGTGTCGCGTGAAAATCAGAAAATATTTTTACTATAAACAAAGAAGGACGATTTCAGTTTAATCTTCATAATTCAATGACCGTTTAAAATATCAAAGTTGTACTTATCATAAAATTTTGTTTAAAATGTCTGTTACAAGTTATTTTTTCATAGTTTTAGATTAATTAATTTTTGGTATTTTTTAAGATTTAAGACAATCACTTAATAGAGAAACTGGATATTTTATCTCCAATTCATATTTACCACATTATTCCGAATTTGTAATTATCAGCATAACAAGATATTTTATTAAGCTTTCCACTGATATTATCTTTATTAAAATAAGAGTTTATCTTTTTGGTCCTTAAACTGCTATATTTTTTTACAAGTCGGCAAACATCAGCAACCTTCGGGATTTCTCGTGACTGTACATATTCCAGATTACCGCACGGTAATTTATATCATTGTTATGACGCCCACCCAGGGAGATTATTGGGGACATTTTATTGTCTTTATTTCTTGTCTTTTCATGAAGTTATAAAGCAATTTAAATTGTGCTATGGGGTAAAATACGTACATGCACATAGAGTTGCTTAAAATTTATTTTGAAAAAATGCTTCGGTCATTGTATTTATATTTTTATGTATTTTATTTAGTATAAGGAATTAAAAAGGATTTTATTATGCATAAGATTTCTTTAGAAGGAATAAATAACTGTCATTATAAAAAAAAAATGAATTAATCACAGCCTTCAGTCTTAAGACAGAAACCATGTTTTCATTTGGTAAATGCCAAAAAGTACATGATACATTTTTTAATTAGTTTGTACATCTGGTTCTAACTAATCAATGAGCAATAAACAGGTGAGTGTGAGGTGTGACAAATGTTGCATCGTCACATTTAGCAATATTTGTACTGAAGGAAAGTGCCTGTCCTGGAGTATACTTTCTATGTTGTTATCTGTATTGTCTCTCTAATCTCTGTCTGGCATATATGATCAAATGTGATACTCGTTATTTTTTTAAATAATTTTCTAAATTAGCACGATAATGCCCATATTATAACTTCAGTTTCTTAACAAATTACAGTTTTAGTGCACATTTTGAATAGAATTACAAGAGACTATTTTTTTAATTATTACTTTTTTTTTAAATTTCTAATTTATAAATGATTTTAATCCTATTGCAATTTAAGTAAATTGTTCATCTAAGCCTTTTAATCCTTTGTAGTAAATGCTGGCTTATAATTACTGATTGGCTGACAGTTTGTACATAAGGGAATTAAATGGAAGTTGCAAATGTCCTTAGGGCAATTCTCCACGGGGTGTGATATATAATCAAGCATTTGTCGGTGTGATGATGTATTTAGAGGGGGAGGGAGAGAAAGAGAGAGAGAGAGATCGAGAGAGAGCAATTAAGATGACGATGTTGATTTTTATAAAAGTTCTCTACTATAGTAAATTTTTATTTAACAGTAAATTATTAAATATAAACTATAACCATAGTTAAGATATAGCATTACATGTTCTTTTACTTAATAAATCCATCATTACATTCAATAAAATTCATTAGAATTATTTGTTACCTTAAATAAAACGTGTATTTAATGCAAATTATAGATATATCTATATTTGATATTATTCAATAAACTTAAACCTTTGATAATAGCATTGTCTTTTATAGTATTTTTTAAGGATTTATATATACGTCCTTGGTATTTTCTAAGAGCATCAAACCATAGACATATACATTTAAAGTGATATTCATCTTCCAGGTCAGAATAATTGCAAAATACACAGTATCTTTCATTTCTCTGCATACTGTATGTATGTATAGGTTTTTATTTACCCTCGCGCTTTCAACCAGTCATTTTAGCGACTAGATCTGTATTCTGTTTCTTCCGAAATGAGAATAGTCAAAACCAGATAAAATTGAAGTATATACTTTTACCTACTATACTTTATACACGCATGACTGCTTTGTCCCTCGGTGGATAACTAGGGAATACTTTATAGCTAACCATATACATGCATGACTGCATTGCCCCTCCAGGGAATGGAGAGGGTGGGGGAAGGGGGGGGGGGTGTTATAAAAGTTAAGTCAACTTAAAGAACGTTAAAAACGTCCAATTGTTTGATACTCTGTCTACATAAATATAAAGTAATGAGAAACATAGGAATGTTTAAATTTTATGATCCGGTTTATTATAAAAAAATTAATTGTTTGATTTTTATTTAAAATACAAATATTCTGAATGTATTAAAGAATGAATAAAACTAAATTTTATTTTATAAGTACATAATTCTATTCTCTGTTAATTTGAAAATCAATTTAACAAGTATTGCAAACTGATGCATCAGTACTTTACATCAATGATTGAATAATTACTTATTCATTCAAAGGTGACAAAAATAATACCAATTAATACTAATTCAAAGTTCAAATAGATTAAGCGCAGTCCAATGACTTGTATGCTTATATCCCTTTAAAATATCAAGAAGTGAAATAAATCTTTTTGAATTATGATTGAAAGTTAAATAAGTGTACCAGACCATAAACATGATATAAGCATGTACATTCACACACCACACCTATTCAAAATTACTTAGTATTTTTTACAACATTTTTGTTATGAAAAGCCGACCAAATAATGCATTTTCAAAACAAATTGAAAGCAACTAATAATTTTGTCATCAAAATAATTCTTATACCATATTAAAGTATAGAAAACATACTTTTTGAACATAACAGGGACTAAGTGATTAAAAAATAGGAAAGTTTATAAAATTGTTCCCAAAAAACACAGAATGTTAAGAATAATAGATTTTCAGTATACTTTATATAGGAACTATGGCAAATTTATATCATTAATTTAAAACTTAATTGGAAGCAAGAACATAATATTAAGATAGATAAATAAAACTTACATCAAATGAAAGGTTTTTGAATGTAGTTTTATAATAAATCAGGGACTAAGCTTTTGAAATATAATTTAATTACTTTATTTACTATTTTTTAACAAGGTCCTATATAATTACATATAAAAATCTGTATCAATAAACCGCACATAACGGGAGTGTATATTGCAGGCGTAATGCTTTATTGGATATTGATTTCATGTGAATGACGTAGATTGTGTGGTATGCTGATTTAAAGGCATCATATTTTGTATATTCTTGGTCACTTAACTATGACAGGTTTAAAGAAATCATAGTTTGCATATTCTTGGTCACATAACTGTGACTGGTTTAGAGGCATCATATTTTGTATATTCTTGGTCACATATCTATGGCAGGTTTAAAGGTATCATATTTTGCATATTCTTGGTCACTTAACTATGACTGGTTTAAAAGCATCATACTTTGTATTTTCTTTGTCACTTAACTGTGACTGGTTTAAAGGCATCATATTTTGTATATTCTTGGTCACATAGCTATGACTGGTTTAAAGAAATCATATTTTGTATATTTTTTGTCACATAACTGTGACTGGTTTAAAGGCATCATACTTTGTATATTCTTGGTCACATAACTGTGACTGGTTTAAAGGCATCATATTTTGCATATTCGTAGTCACATAGATATGACTGATTTAAAGGCATCATATTTTGCATATTCGTGGCCACATAACTATGACAGGTTTAAAGGCATCATATTTTGTATATTCTTGGTCACATAACTGTGACAGGTTTAAAGGTATCATACTTTATATATTCTTGGTCACATAACTGTGACAGGTTTAAAGGCATCATATTTTGCATTTTCTTGGTCACATAACTATGACAGGTTTGAAGGAATCATATTTTGTATATTTTTTGTCACATAACTGTGACTGGTTTAAAGGCATCATACTTTGTATATTCTTGGTCACATAACTGTGACTGGTTTAAAGGCATCATATTTTGCATATTCATAGTCACATAGATATGACTGAGTTAAAGGCATCATATTTTGCATATTCGTGGCCACATAACTATGACAGGTTTAAAGGCATCATATTTTGTATATTCTTGGTCACATAACTGTGACAGGTTTAAAGGTATCATACTTTATATATTCTTGGTCACATAACTGTGACAGGTTTAAAGGCATCATATTTTGCATTTTGTTGGTCACATAACTGTGACAGGTTTAAAGGCATCATATTTTGTATATTTTTGGTCACATATTTATGGCAGGTTTAAAGGCATCATATTTTGTATATTCTTGGTCACATAACTATGACAGGTTTAAAGGCATCATATTTTGTATATTCTTGGTCACATAACTATGACAGGTTTGAAGGAATCATATTTTGCATATTCTTGGTCACATAACTATGACAGGTTTAAAGGCATCATATTTTGTATATTCTTGGTCACATAACTATGACAGGTTTGAAGGCATCATATCTTGCATATTCTTGGTCATATAACTATGACAGGTTTAAAGGCATCACATTTTGTATTTTCTTGGTCACATAACTATGGCAGGTTTAAAGGCATCATATTTTGCATATTCTTGGTCACATAACTGTGACAGGTTTAAAGGTATCATATTTTGTATATTCTTAGTCACATAACTGTGACTGGTTTAAAGGCATCATACTTTGTATATTCTTGGTCACATAACTAAGACAGGTTTAAAGGCATCATATTTTGTATATTCTTGGTCACATAAATGTGACAGGTTTAAAGGCACATAACTCTGACTGGTTTAAAGGCATCATATTTTGTATATTCTTGGTCACATAACTATGACTGGTTTAAAGACATAATATTTTGTATTTTCTTGGTCACATAACTATGGCAGATTTAAAGGCATCATAATTTGTATATTCTTGGTCACATAACTATGACAGGTTCGAAGGTATCATATTTTGCATACATTGGTCACATAACTATGACTGGTTTAAAGGCATCATATTTGCATACATTGGTCACATAACTATGACTGGTTTAAAGGCATCATATTTTGCATAATATTGATCACATAACTATGACTGGTTTAAAGGTATCTTTTTTGTATATTCTTGGTCACATATCTATGACAGGTTTAAAGGCATCATATTTGCAAATTCTTGGTCATTTAACTATGACTGGTTTAAAGGAATCATATTTTGCATACTATTGATCACATAACTATGACTGGTTTAAAGGTATCTTATTTTGTATATTCTTGGTTACTTAACTATGACTGGTTTAAAGGTATCATATTTTGCATATTCCTGGTCACATAACTTAAGGCATCATATTTTGCATATTCCTGGTCACATAACTAAAGGCATAATATTTTGCATATTTTTGGTCACATAACTAAAGGCATCATATTTTGTAAATTCTTGGTCACATAACTATGACAAGGAGTGTAAGAGCTAGTATTTACAAATTATCTGATTTTATCAGTTTGATGAAAACTCCAAGAAAATATCCATTTGTATGCTGATAGGTTATACTCATCTTTCTCCATGGGGGAGTGGTGTAAGTCGCTGTCTCAAGATCACTTACCTCTCTCTGCTGTGGTCATAGGTACAAGTCCTGCTCGGTCTAAAACCTTTATGTGAGAAAGTTTGCCAGTTACTTACAGAAGTACAGCTGTTCTACTCAGATTCACTCTCAGGTCTTCCACCCCCAATAAAACTGGATATGCCAGAATATAACCTGAAATGTATTGAAAGTGGCATTAAACCCCATTTAAAAAACAAACAATTCACAAGTAGACTGACAGCACTCCAATAGTAATACTAATTTTGGATGGATATATTCATTCATAGTGTAAAGATGTGTGAATATTAGTACAAATCTATTTTGATATTGCCTTGTGTCCCTTTATATTGAATATAATTGGTTACTCTCTCTTAAGCTGAAGATAGTTAATTGCACTGCCTTAAGTTAAAGATAGTTAATTACACTGTCTTAAGTTGAAGATAGTTAATTACACTTTCTTAAGTTGAAGATAGTTAATTACACTTTCTTAAGTTGAAGATAGTCAATTGCACTGTCTTAAGTTGAAGATAGTTAATTGCACTGTCTTAAGTTGAAGATAGTTAATTGCACTGTCTTAAGTTAAAGATACATTAACTGCACACTTAAGGTGAATAAGGTTATTTGCTTTCTCTTGAAGTGCAGATAAGTTCATTACACTAGGACTATCAATTATATCTACAAAGAGGACAAGTTGATAAATTTTGTTCAAGTTCATGCAAGCATTTTATACAAAAATTTATACTATCAAAACAATAACAAATTGGTATATTCTGGGTTTTTTTGGCTCTGTATTTCGTCTGTATGTAGTCTGTCTGAGGACTTGCAGTTGCATAAAGAAGCATATCCGAGGCATTTATCAGGTTTGGAATATGTCTTGTTTTGAACATATTGTGGCTTCATTAATTAATCCTATCAATAAGTGTATGTACACATTCTGAGGCTAATTCTTGCTGGTTTACATGACGGGATGATGAGGGATCCATTTTAAACAATCAATGTCTTGTCTGGGAATATTTCTATAAAGCTAGGAATATCATGATCTCAAATAACAATGATGGGTCAAAGTTTCTGCAGCAGCAGCAGCAGCAGTCTGGTAGGTCATTTTTAATAATGACTTGTTGAAATGTATTGATTTCGCTAATTGCATGTTTATATATTTGTATGACTTGAAGAAGTTGGTTTCTTACAGACATTAAGACAAAACATGTCAGTATGTGAGTTTTACTCAGACCCAAGCCTTGAAGACTATGGATATGTAGGCAGAATCTAAAATCTCATAAAGAATCTGTAAATAATTGGTTTGTCAGACAAGATTTGTCAATTAACGGCTCTCTATAGAAAACTGGTATGGCAGTATGTGTGTCTATAGATATTTGGTATGTCATACAAACTTGGCAATGGTGTCTACAGATAATTGGTATGTCAGATAGGACTGACTTGTCAATGGCTGTCTCAAGATAATTGGTATGTCACACAAGACAGACATGTCAATGACTGTCTGTAGATAAGTGGTATGTCAGATAGGACTGACTTGTCAATGACTGTCTAAAGATAATTGGTATGTCATATAGGACTGACTTGTCAATGGCTGTCTATAGATAATTGGTATGTCAGACAGTACTGACTTGTCAATGAATTTCTATAGATAATTGGTATGTCAGATAGGACTGCCTTGTCAATGGCTGTCTTCAGATAATTGGTATGTCAGAAAAGGCAGACTTGTCTATGACTGTCTATAAGTAATTGGTATGTCAGAAAGGATTGACTTGTCAATGGCTGTCTATAGATAATTGATATGTCAGACAGTACCGACTTGTCAATGCCTGTCTATCGATAATTTGTATGTCAGACAGTACTGACTCATCAATGGCTTTCTATACATATTTGGTATGTCAGAGTGGTAAGGCTTATCAATGGCTGTCTATAGATAATTGCCTGTCTAAAGATAATTGGTATGTCAGATAGGACTGACTTGTCTATGACTGTCTATAGATAATTGATATTTCAGACAGTATTGACTTGTCAATGGCTGTCTATAGATAATTGGTATGTTAGACAGTACTGACTTGTCAATGACTGTCTATAGGTAATTGATATGTCAGACAGCACTGACTTGTCAATGACAGTCTGTAGATAATTGGTATGTCAGAGAGTACTGACTTGTCGATAGTTTTCAATAGATAACTGGTATGTCAAACAAGACTGACTTGTCGATGCCTGTCTATAGATAATTGATATGTCATACAGTACTGACTCATCAATGGCTTTCTATAGATAATTGGTATGTCAGACAATACATACTTGTCAACAGATATCTATAAATAATTGGTATGTCAGACAATACCAACTTGTCAATGACTTTCTATAGATAATTTGTATATCAGACAATGGAAACTTGTCAATGACTTTCTAAAGATAATTGTTATGTCAGACAAGGCAGATTTGTCAATGGCTTTCCATAGATATTGGAATGACAGACAAGGCAGACTTGTCAATGACTTTTTATAGATAATTGGAATGTCATACAAGACAGACTTGTCAGTGACATTCTATAGATAACTGGTATGTCAGACAAGGCAGTCTTGTCAATGACTTTCTATAGATGATTGGTATGTCAGACAAAGCAAACTTGTCAATGGCTTTCTATAGATAATTGGTATGACAGACAAAGCAGACTTGTCAATGACTTTTTATAGATAATTGGTATGTCAGACAAGGCAGACTTGTCAATGACTTTCTATAGATAATTGATATGTCAGACAAGGCAGATTTGTCAATGAATTTCTATAGATATTTTGCACGTCAGACAAAGTGGATTTGTCAATGGCTATCTGTCTATATATAATTGGTATGTCAGACAAGGCAGACTTGTCAATGGCTTTCTATAGATAATTGGTATGACAGACAAGGCAGACTTGTCAATGACTTTCTTTAGATAATTGGTATGTAATACAAGGCAGACTTGCCAATGGTAGTCTTGCCAATGACTTTCTATAGCTAATTGGTATGTCAGACCAGGCAGACTTGTCAATGACTTTCTATAGATAATTGTTATGTTAGACAATGTAGACTTGTCAATGACATTCTATAGATAATTGGTATGACAGACAAGGTAGACTTGCCAATCACTTTCTATAGATAATTGGTATGACAGACAAGGCAGACTTGTAAATGACTTTCTATAGATAATTGGTATGACGTACAAGGCAGACTTGTCAATGAATTTCAATGGAAAATTGGTTTGTCATACAAGGCAGACTTTTCAATGACTTTTTATAGATAATTGATAAGTCAGACAGTAGTGACTTATCAATGCTTTTCTATAGATAAGTGTTATGTTAGACAAAGCAGACTTGTCAATGGCTTTCTATTGATAATTGGTATGTCAGACAAGGCAGACTTGTCAATGACTTTCTATAGATAATTGGTATGTGAGACAAGGCAAATTTGTCAATGACTTTCTGTAGATAATTGGTATGTCAGACAAGGCAGACTCAACAGTAACGTTTTGTAGATAATTGGTATGTCAGACAAGGCAGACTCAACAATGACTTTCTATAGATAATAGGTATGTCAGACAAGAATGACTTGTCAATGACTGTCTATAGATATATGGTATGTCAGAGAAGACAAACTTGTAAATGACTTTCTATAGATAATTGATATGTCAGACAAGGCAGAATTGTCAATGACATTTTATAAATAATTGGTATGACAGACACGGCAGAATTGTCAATGACTTTATTTAGATAATTGGTATGTCATACAAGACAAACTTGTAAATGACTTTCTATAGACAACTGGTATCTCAGATTAGGCACACTTGTAAATGACTTTCTATAGATAAATGGTATGACAGACAAGGTAGACTTGTCAATGACTTTCAATGGAAAATTGGTTTGTCATACAAGGCAGACTTTTCAATGTCTTTCTATAGATAATTGATATGTCAGACAGTAGTGACTTGTCAATGGCTTTCTATAGATAATCTGTATGTCAGACAAGGCAGACTTGTCAATGGCTTTCTTTTGATAATTGGTATGTCAGACAAGGCAGACTTGTCAATGACTTTCTATAGATAATTGGTATGACAGACAAGGCAGACTTGTCAACAACTTTCTATAGATAATTGGTATGTCAGACAAGGCAGACTCGACATTGACTTTCTATAGATAATTGGTATGTCAGACAAGACTGACTAGTCAATGACTGTCTTTAGATAATTGATATGTCATACAGTACTGATTCATCAATGGCTTTCTATAGATAATCGGTATATCAGACAAGGCAGACTTGTCAATGACTTTCTATAGATAATTGGTATGTCAGACAAGACTAACTTGTCAATGGTGTCTATAGATAATTGGTATGTCAGACAAGGCAGAATCAACAATGATTTTCTATAGATAATTGGTATGTCAGACAAGACTGACTAGTCAATGACTGTCTATAGATAATTGGTATGTCATACAGTACTGACTTATCAATGGCTTTCTATAGATAATTGGTATGTCAGAGAAGACAAACTTGTAAATGACTTTCTATAGATTATTGGTATGACAGACAAGGCAGACTTGTCAATGACTTTCTATAGATAACTGGTATATCAGACAATGCAGACTAGTCAATGACTTTCTAAAGGTGATTGGTATGTCAGACAAGGCAAACTTGTCAATGGCTTTATATAGATAATTTGTATGACAAACAAGGCAGACTTGTCAATGACTTTTTATAAGTAATTGGTATGTCAGGCAAGGCAGACCTGTCAATGACTTTCTATAGATAATTGATATGTCAGACAAGGCAGACTTGTCAATGACTTTCTATAGATATTTTGTATGTTAGACAAGGTGGATTTGTCAATGGCTGTCACTATATATAATTGATACGTCAGACAAGGCAGATAATTACTCTCTATAGATAATTGGTATTACAGACAAGGCAGAGTTGTCAATGACTTTCTATAGATAATTGGTATGTAAGATAAGGCAGACTTGTCAATGGCATACTTGTCAATGACTTTGTATAGATAATTGGTATGTTAGACCAGGCAGACTTGTCAATGACTGTCTATAGAAAATTGGTATGTCAGACAAGGCAGATTTGTCAATGACATTCTATAGATAATTGGTATGTCAGACAAGGCAGACTTGCCAATGGCTTTCTATAGATAATTGGTATGACAGACAAGGAAGACTCGTCAATGACTTTCTATAGATAATTGGTATGTCATACAAGGCAGACTTGTCAATGACTTTCTATAGATAATTGGTATGTCATTCAAGGCACACATGTAAATGATTTTCTATAGATAATTGGTATGACAGACAAGGTAGACTTGTCAATGACTTTAAATGGAAAATTGGTTTGTCATACAATGCAGACTTGTAAATGACTTTCTATAGATAATTGGTATGTCAGACAAGGCAGACTTGTCAATGACTTTCTATAGATAATTGGTATGTCAGACAAGGCAGATTTGTCAATGACTTTATCTAGATAAGTGGTATGTCAGACAAGGCAGACTCGACAATGAGTTTCTATAGATAATTGGTATGTCAGACAAGACTGACTTGTCAATGACTGTCTATAGATAATTGATATGTCATACAGTAATGACTCATCAATGGCTTTCTATAGATAATTGGTATGTCAGACAAGGCAGACTTGTCAATGATTTTCTATAGATAACTGGTATGTCAGATAATGCAGACTTGTCAATGATGTCGATAGATAATTGGTATGTCAGACAAGACTAACTTGTCAATGGTGTCTATAGATAATTGGTATGTCAGGCAAGGCTGACTTGTCAATATGTCTGTCTATAGATAAATGGTAAATATTTCTGTTTCTTATTTTAGTAACAATATTATGTACATGCGACTGCTATGGTCTATGTACCAAATAAATATGATTGTATATGAGGATTTTAAGTTCATATCAAACTATGACATTTATTATGTCACCAGATACATATATAAGGGAGAAACAAAGAAACCCTCCACTGATGGGAGAGCGCATGTGAAAATGTGCTAGTTTCTTGTTCCCAATTTAGAATGATTTCTCAATTCTTATCAATATTAGTGGTGGACAACTGTTGTAACTGTACACAAATAAACAATGGGAAGCAGCATTTTAGGGTTGAATCCTTGATCATCTGAATAGTAGCTTAGTATGATACACTGAGAGTTACCTGGAATTATCCTGATGGTAAAAGAAAACATCTGGATAATCATGACTGGAATCATCCTGATGGTAGAAGAAAACATCTGAAAAATCATGACCGGAATCATCCGCATGGTAGAAGAAAACATCTGGATAATCATGACTTTCAATTGATTCAACTTACAATGCATCTGTTTTTATTTAGCATTAAAATTAGAATTAAAGATAAATTAAGAATTTTAATTGCTTTTGAAAGTGGAAATATAAATGAAATTATTATTGATATTCTTAACTGCATAAAACTAATACAAAGCAATACCCAGGAATTCTGTTAGACATTGGAAACACAGGTTGATTATTGTCACTTTACAATTACTATAAACCAAAACATGATTTGCCTTGAAGTAACATGTCAGGATGTATCAGTAACATGTTACATGTGGCAATAACAGATGATGACCCAGGTCTGGACAGACCAGGATGTCCATTTACAAACATGATAAATCACATAGCTTATTATTCCCCTACCAGTAGAAGGAGACTCTGGGTTTATCCTTCGTCCTGGTCCATGTACAAACAGAATAAATCACATAGCTTATTATTCCCCTACCAGTAGAAGGGGACTCTGGGTTTATCCTTCATCCTGGTCCATGTACAAACAAGATAAATCACATAGCTTATTATTCCCCTACCAGTAGAAGGGGACTCTGAGTTTATCCTTCGTCCTGGTCCATGTACAAACATGAAAAATCACAGAGCTTATTATTCCCCTACCAGTAGAAGGGGACTCTGGGTTTATCCTTCGTCCTGGTCCATGTTCAAACAGTATAGATCACATTGCTTATAATTCCCCTACCTGTAGAAGGGGACACTGGGTTAATCCTCTGTCCTGGTCCATGTTCAAACAGGAAAGATCACATAGCTTATAATTCCCCTACAAGTAGAAGGGGACTCTGGGTTTATCCTTCATCCTGGTCCATGTACAAACATGATAGCTCACAAAGCTTATTATTCCCCTACCAGTAGAAGGGGACTCTGGGTTTATCCTCCGTCCTGGTCCATGTTCAAACAGGATAGATCACATTACTTATTATTCCCCTACCAGTAGAAGGGGACTCTGGGTTTATCCTTCATCCTGGTCCATGTACAATTAGGATAGATCACATAGATAATTATTCCCCTACCAGTAGAAGGGAACTCTGGGTTAATCCTTCTTCCTGGTCCATGTTCAATTAGGATAGATCACATAGCTGATTATTCCCCTACCAGTAGAAGGAGACTCTGGGTTTATCCTTCATCCTGGTCCATTTACAAACATGATAAATCACATAGCTTATAATTCCCCTACCAGTAGAAGGGGACTCTGGGTTTATCCTTCATCCTGATCCATGTACAAACATGATAGCTCACAAAGCTTATTATTCCCCTACCAGTAGGAATGAACTATGGGTTTATCCTTCATCCTGGTCCATGTACAAACATGATAGCTCACAAAGCTTATTATTCCCCTACCAGTAGGAAGGAACTATGGGTTTATCCTTCATCCTGGTCCATGTACAAACATGATAAATAACATAGCTTATTATTCCCCTACCAGTAGAAGGGGACTCTTGGTTTATCCTTCATCCTGGTCCATGTACAAACATGATAGCTAACATAGCTTATAATTCCCCTACCAGTAGAAGTGGACTCTGGGTTTATCCTTCGTCCTGGTCCATGTACAAACAGGATAGATCACAGAGCTTATTATTCCCCTACCAGTAGGAGGGAACTATGTGTTTATCAATTGTCCTGGTCCATGTACAAACTTGATAGATCACATAGCTTATTATTCTCCTACCAGTAGGAGGGAACTATGAGTTTATCCTTCATCCTGGTCCATGTACAAACAGGATAGATCACATTACTTATTATTCTGCTACCAGTAGAAGGGAACTCTGGGTTTATCCTTCATCCTGGTCCATGTACAAACATGATAGCTCACAAAGCTTATTATTCCCCTACCAGTAGGAATGAACTATGGGTTTATCCTTCATCCTGGTCCATGTACAAACATGATAGCTCACAAAGCTTATTATTCCCCTACCAGTAGGAAGGAACTATGGGTTTATCCTTCATCCTGGTCCATGTACAAACATGATAAATAACATAGCTTATTATTCCCCTACCAGTAGAAGGGGACTCTTGGTTTATCCTTCATCCTGGTCCATGTACAAACATGATAGCTAACATAGCTTATAATTCCCCTACCAGTAGAAGTGGACTCTGGGTTTATCCTTCGTCCTGGTCCATGTACAAACAGGATAGATCACAGAGCTTATTATTCCCCTACCAGTAGGAGGGAACTATGTGTTTATCAATTGTCCTGGTCCATGTACAAACTTGATAGATCACATAGCTTATTATTCCCCTACCAGTAGGAGGGAACTATGAGTTTATCCTTCATCCTGGTCCATGTACAAACAGGATAGATCACATACCTTATTATTTCCCTACCAGTAAGAGGGAACTTCATCCTGGTCCATGTTCAAACATGATAAATCACATAGCTTATTATTCCCCTACCAGTATGAGGGAACTATGGGTTTATCCTTCATCCTGGTCCATGTATAAACAGAATAATTCACATAGCTTATTATTCCCCTACCAATAGAAGGGAAATCTGGGTTTATTCTTCATCCTGGTCCATGTACAAGCAGGAAAGATCACATAGCTTATTATTCCCCTACCATTAGGAGGGAACTATGGTTTTATCCTTCATCTTGGTCCGTGTGCAAACATGATAATTCACACAGCTTATTATTATCCTACCAGTAGAAAGAAACTATGGGTTTATCCTTCATCCTGGTCCATGTACAAACAGGATAAATCACATAGCTTATTATTCCCCTACTAGTAGAAGGGGACTCTGTGTTTATCCTTCATCCTGGTCCATGTACAAACAGGATAAATCACATAGTTTATAATTCCCCTACCAGTAGGAGGGAACTCTGAGTTTATCCTTCTTCCTGGTCCATGTACAAACAAGATAGATCACATAGCTTATTATTCCCCTACCAGTAGAAGGGGACTCTGAGTTTATCCTTCGTCCTGGTCCATGTACAAACAGGATAGATCACATAGCTTATTATTCCCTTACCAGTAGAAGGAGACTCTGAGTTTATCCTTCATCCTGGTCCATGTACAAACAGGATAGATCACATTGCTTATTATTCCCTTACCAGTAGAAGGGAACTATGGGTTTATCCTTCATCCTGGTCCATGTAAAAACAGGATAGATCACATAGCTTATTATTCCCCTACCAGTAGAAGGAGACTCTGAGTTTATCCTTCATCCTGGTCCATGTACAAACAGGATAGATCACATAGCTTATTATTCCCTTACCAGTAGAAGGAGACTCTGAGTTTATCCTTCGTCCTGGTCCATGTACAAACAGGATAGATCACAGAGCTTATTATTCCCTTACCAGTAGAAGGAGACTCTGAGTTTATCCTTCGTCCTGGTCCATGTACAAACAGGATAGATCACATAGCTTATTATTCCCTTACCAGTAGAAGGGAACTATGGGTTTATCCTTCATCCTGGTCCATGTACAAACATGATAATTCACATTGCTTATTATTCCCCTACCAGTAGAAGGGAACTATGGGTTTATCCTTCATCCTGGCCCATGTACAAACAGGATAGATCACATAGCTTATTATTCCCTTACCAGTAGAAGGAGACTCTCAGTTTATCCTTCGTCCTGGTCCATGTACAAACAGGATAGATCACAGAGCTTATTATTCCCTTACCAGTAGAAGGGAACTATGGGTTTATCCTTCATCCTGGTCCATGTACAAACATGATAATTCACATTGCTTATTATTCCCCTACCAGTAGAAGGGAACTATGGGTTTATCCTTCATCCTGGTCCATGTACAAACAGGATAGATCACATAGCTTATTATTCCCCTACCAGTAGAAGGGGACTCTGGGTTTATCCTCCATCCTGGTCCATGTACAAACAGGATAAATCACATAGCTTATTATTCCCCTACCAGTAGGAAGGGAACTATGGGTTTATTCTTCGTCCTGGTCCATGTACAAACAGGATAGATCACATAGCTTATTATTCCCCTACCAGTAGGAAGGAACTATGGGTTTATCCTTCATCCTGGTCCATGTACAAACAGGATAGATCACATAGCTTATTATTCCCCTACCAGTAGAAGGGGACTATGGGTTTATCCTCCATCCTGGTCCATGTACAAACAGGATAAATCACATAGCTTATTATTCCCCTACCAGTAGAAGGGAACTATGGGTTTATCCTTCATCCTGGTCCATGTACAAACAGGATAAATCACACAGCTTATTATTCCCCTACCAGTAGGAAGGGAACTATGGGTTTATTCTTTGTCCTGGTCCATGTACAAACAGGATAGATCACATAGCTTATTATTCCCCTACCAGTAGGAAGGAACTATGGGTTTATCCTTCATCCTGGTCCATGTACAAACAGGATAGATCATATAGCTTATTATTCCCCTACCAGTAGGAAGGAACTATGGGTTTATCCTCGTCCTGGTCCATGTACAAACAGGATAGATCACATAGCTTATTTTTCCCCTTACCAGTAGGAAGGAACTATGGGTTTATCCTTCTTTCTGGTCCATGTACAAACAGGATAGATCACATAGCTTATTATTCCGCTATCAGTAAAAGGGAACTATGGGTTTATCCTTCATCCTGGTCCATGTACAAACATGGATAAATCACATAGCTTATTATTCCCCTACCAGTAGGAAGGGAACTATGGGTTTATTCTTCATCCTGGTCCATGTACAAACAGGATAGATCACATAGCTTATTATTCCCCTACCAGTAGGAGGGAACTATGGGTTTATCCTTCATCCTGGTCCATGTACAAACAGGATAGATCATATAGCTTATTATTCCCCTACCAGTAGGAAGGAACTATGGGTTTATCCTCATCCTGGTCCATGTACAAACAGGATAGATCACATAGCTTATTTTTCCCCTACCAGTAGGAAGGAACTATGGGTTTATCCTTCTTCCTGGTCCATGTACAAACAGGATAGATCACATAGCTTATTATTCCGCTACCAGTAGAAGGGAACTATGGGTTTATCCTTCATCCTGGTCCATGTACAAACAGGATAGATCACATAGCTTATTATTCCGCTACCAGTAGAAGGGAACTATGGGTTTATCCTTCATCCTGGTCCATGTACAAACAGGATAAATCACATAGCTTATTATTCCCCTACCAGTAGGGAGGGAACTATGGGTTTATTCTTCATCCTGGTCCATGTACAAACAGGATAGATCACATAGCTTATTATTCCCCTACCAGTAGGAAGGAACTATGGGTTTATCCTTCATCCTGGTCCATGTACAAACAGGATAGATCATATAGCTTATTATTCCCCTACCAGCAGGAAGGAACTATGGGTTTATCCTCGTCCTGGTCCATGTACAAACAGGATAGATCACATAGCTTATTATTCCCCTAACAGTAGGAAGGAACTATGGGTTTATCCTTCTTCCTGGTCCATGTACAAACAGGATAGATCACATAGCTTATTATTCCCCTTCCAGTACGAAGGAACTATGGGTTTATCCTTCATCCTGGTCTATGTACAAACAGGATAGATCACATAGCTTATTATTCCCCTACCAGTAGGAAGGAACTATGGGTTTATCCTTCATCCTGGTCTATGTACAAACAGGATAGATCACATAGCTTATTATTCCCCTACCAGTAGGAAGGAACTATTGGTTTATCCTTCATCCTGGTCCATGTACAAACATGATAATTCACATAGCTTATTATTCCCCTACCAGTAGAAGGGGACTCTGGGTTTATCCTTCATCCTGGTCCATGTACAAACAGGATAGATCACATAGCTTATTATTCCCCTACCAGTAGGAAGGAACTATTGGTTTATCCTTCGTCCTGGTTCATGTACAAACATGATAATTCACATAGCTTATTATTCCCCTATCAGTAGAAGGGGACTCTGTGTTTATCCTTCATGCTGGTCCATGTACAAACAGAATAAATCACATAGCTTATTATTCCCCTACCAGTAGGAGGGGACTCTGGGTGTATCCTTCATCCTGTTCCATGACATTGTACAAACAGGATAAATCACAGAGCTTATTATTCCCCTACCAGTAGAATGGAACTATGGGTTTATCTTTCATCCTGGTCCATGTACAAACAGGATAAATCACATAGCTTATTATTCTGGTTTTTGTCCAAAATAATTACTCAAAAGTATCCAAGCTAGGTTTATGAAACTTGACATGTAGGCAATAAGGAGATAATGCAAATTATTTGATTTTTTCAGTCAGGCAAAAACCATTAGAGATGCATTGCTTGTTGAAATTAGCTTGTGTGCTAGTGCATTACCTAATGGTAGAGTATCAGACCAAGGATTTGAGGGTTCTCAGTTCAATCCTCTGCTTCAGCCATGTGTAGTATCCTTTCATAAGACACATTATCCACATTATATCTTAGTACTGCATTGCTTTTTTAAGCTTGAGAATTATTTAAATCTGACCTGGGTGTGCAGTTTTAATATATATACATCCTTATGGCAGTATTAAAGGGCTATGTGAGTATACTAATACATCTGAGCATGATATAATGGTTGTTGCCAATTCTAAGATTCTGACTTTAGATTGATTGATTGAATATTTAGCGTCATTTTTATGCCATTGAGGGCTAACAGATGATCAGTTAACCTAACCACTGTTTTCTGGGATCCTGGAAGGTTTACCAGTACTCACGCACACCCCATCTCTTCAAGTAACTGATAACTTTTTCACTTGAATCAGCAGTAAGAGATGAATGATAATGAGACGCAATGTCGTATATTAAACATCAAAGAGATTTTGGCCTGGTGGGGATTCAATCTCACGATCCCTGGAATGACAGTCAGACATGCTAACGACTGAGCTTATTGGGCCCGGCCTCTGACTTAACGATTGGTAGTTAATTATTTTGGTGGTTACTATCCTTTGTGTCTGACTTGAATAAATGTGTCATATTTGACCTCTCCTTGAATAATATGAAATCATGACCTGTTTCTATTTAGCAGGATTGTGGATAAAAAATTATGTCAGTCTGCATACATTGCCTTTGATGAGCCAATCAAAATATGACTTACAAAAACATGGTCATGTAAGTCTGAGTCATAACAGAAACAAAAATTATGCAGAAACACAATCATTACATGCATCCCATCTTGTGACAGTTTTATAAGATTTATAAGAATGACACTCAATAAGTGTGCACATGTTTTAACTTAGGCCAAGTATGGAATTGTCCGCTGAGTATGAAGTATATGGATGAAAATCATACTTAACTGACATCGAAATTGAATCAATGTCAGATAAATATCTAGTTTGAACTGGCATTTGGACATGGACGGATAAATAAAACTGTATTTGGAGTTGTTTTATTATAAGTATTGCAAATACACAGTACACGGCTGATTAAATACAGCGATGATTTTGTTTGTTAAGGAGAGATTGATCATATTTCTTACAATAATCTCAGACATCTCTATCCTTGTATTATATAGAGAAGTATGTAATTTGAGGCCACTTTATTTGGGAGACTTTGTATTGAATGTTAGTGTATTGGCTGGGGATTGGGGGTGTCATAATCGCTCCTTCGATAACATATCTGTTTACAGAGCTGCATGGTTATGTACTGTTTATTTTGTGTGTTTTTTGTATTGGGATTGAAGAAATATTAGTTGTTTGGGTGATTTTTTTTCACTAACTAAAATATTGTGCATGTGCTAAAAATCATACATAATAGTACAATATAGAAAAAACTAAATTCATTCATGGATTAGGAATATTTTAATTTGTGTGTAAGTAAAATTACATAATATTCATATTTTGTATGTAAAAGTAAAATAAATATACATAAATAGTTATAAATTTATAAATAGCATTTTTATTATGCTTTTGTCTGAGATAAAATGTCCAACTGTAAAATTCAATTATACTATTAAGATGGTTTATGCTCTTTTTTTAAAAAATAGATTCAGTTGAAAAGTTTCTTTAACTTGTTAACATAATTATGTATAAATAACTTTGAGGGCATTTAACTACTCTTCTACTTTATTTCTATATTTATAGTTCTTTTAAATGCTCAGTGGGTAGTATTTTTTGTAACACATACCGAAAGACATTAACTATTGATTGACTGATTGATTGAATATTTAGTGTCATTTTTATGCCATCGGGGGCTAACAGACGATCAGTTAACTGACCACTGTTTCCTGGGATCCTGAAAGGTTAACCAGTACTCGAGCACACCCCATCTCTGCAAGTTACCGATAACTTTCTCACCTGAATAAGTGGTGAGAGATGAACGATAATGAGACACAGTGTCGTATATAAATAATCATGGAGAATGTTGCTGGGTAAGACATGAACTAAGAAAGCAGACGTTGAGATAAGTTGATTTTCAGAGGTATTAACCCTCATCACAAGGTCTAGTTAAATAGATGCCCCCTTAGATTTCAATATGATAAATGTCTGTTTTGACTCATTCTAGCTATATTCATGACCCTGCCTTTGGAAGAATGGTGAAGGAGCATTAAGTGCTACCCCTGTGTGTCCGTCCGTTCATTCATCGTTGTCCCAGATCAAATTGGTTCCTGGTCAATTATAAACTTAAAAAGGGTCTATGTATTTAATTAATATTTTGTTTACCAAGCCATATAGTTACACAATACAGGTCAAGTACAATTTTTATGCCCCCCAAAAATATTTCATTTGTGGCCTGAAACTTTGTCATACATAGATCTGGTTTTGTACCACAAAATCCAGCCAAAAATGAAAGAACTGGTGATTTTCGAAGCCCTGACCTTTTTATCATATTAAACAGGCCCAGTATTGTATAGTATTTTGACCCCTCTGTGAAATGACCCCAGGGTCAAATTACTATATAGTAAAATGACCCCCCTGATCACTCATTGAAGCTGATATTCGGACTTGAAGAGGCCCGGGTCAGAACAAAATTCATCACTTATTGAAGCTGATGCTCAGACTTGAAGAGGCCGGGGTCAGGACAAAATTCATCACTCATTGAAGCTGATGCTCAGACTTGAAGAGGGCGGGGTCAGGACAAAATTCATCACTCATTGAAGCTGATGCTCAGACTTGAAGAGGCCTGGGTCAGGACAAAATTCTTCACACATTGAAGCTGATGCTCAGACTTGAAGAGGCCTGGGTCAGGACAAAATTCATCACTCATTGAAGCTGATACTCGGACTTGAAGAGGCCTGGGTCAGGACAAAATTCATCACACATTGAAGCTGATGCTCAGACTTGAAGAGGCCTGGGTCAGGACAAAATTCATCACTCATTGAAGCTGATGCTCAGACTTGAAGAGGCTGGGGTCAGGACAAAATTCATCACTCATTGAAGCTGATGCTCAGACTTGAAGAGGCCCGGTCAGGACAAAATTCATCATTCATTGAAGCTGATACTCAGACTTGAAGAGGCCAGGGTCAGGACAAACTTTATCACTCATTGAAGCTGATACTCGGACTTGAAGAGGCCTGGGGCAAAACATAAATTATCACTCACTGAAGCTGATACCCAGACTTGAAGAGGCCGGGGTCAGGACAAACTTCATCACTCATTGAAGCTGATACCCAGACTTGAAGAGGCCTGGGTCAGAACATAAATAATCACTCACTGAAGCTGATACTGGGACTTGAAGGGACCCGGGTCAAGACATAATTTATCACTCATTGAAGCTGATGCTCGGACTTGAAGAGGCCCAGGTCAGGACATAATTTATCACTCATTGAAGCTGATGCTCAGACTTGAAGAGGGCCTGGTCAGAACATAATTCATCACTCATTGAAGATGATGCTCGGACTTGAAAAAGCCAGGGTCCAGACATAAATTATCACTCACTGAAGCTGATGCTCAGACTTGAAGAGACCCGGTCAGGACAAAATTCATCACTCATTGAAGCTGATGCTCGGACTTGAAGAGGCCTGGTCAGGACAAAATTCATCATTCATTGAAGCTGATACTCAGACTTGAAGAGGCCGGGGTCAGGACAAACTTTATCACTCATTGAAGCTGATACTCGGACTTGAAGAGGCCTGGGTCAAAACATAAATTATCACTCACTGAAGCTGATACCCAGACTTGAAGAGGCCGGGGTCAGGACAAACTTCATCACTCATTGAAGCTGATACTCAGACTTGAAGAGGCCAGGGTCCAGACATAAATAATCACTCACTGAAGCTGATACTGGGACTTGAAGAGGCCCTGGTCAGGACATAATTCATCTCTCATTGAAGCTGATGCTCAGACTTGAAGAGGCCCCAGTCAGGACATAATCTATCACTCATTGAAGCTGATACTCAGAAGTGAAGAGGCCCGGATCATGACATAATTCATTACTCATTGAAGCTGATGCTCGGACTTGAAGAGGCCCCGGTCAGGACATAATCTATCACTCATTGAAGCTGATACTCGGACTTGAAGATGTCAGGAACAGGACATAATTTATCACTCATTGAAGCTGATACTCGGTCTTGAAGGGGTCAGGACATAATTTATCACTCATTGAAGCTGATACTCGGACTGGAAGAGGCCCAGGTCAGGACATAATTTATCACTCATTGAAGCTGATACTGGGACTTGAAGAGGCCCAGGTCAGGACATAATTTATCACTCATTGAAGCTGATACTGGGACTTGAAGAGGCCCGGGTCAGGACATAATTTATCACTCATTGAACCTGATACTTGGACTTGAAGGGGCCTGGGTCAGGACATAATTTATCACTCATTGAAGCTGATACTCAGACTTGAAGAGGGCCTGGTCAGGATATAATTCATCACTCATTGAAGCTGATTCCCGAACTTGAAGAGGCCCTGGTCAGGACATAATTTATCACTCATTGAAGCTGATACTTGGACTGGAAGAGACCCGGGTCAGGACATAATTTATCACTCATTGAAGCTGATACTCAGACTCAGAATCAAACTATAAAAATTTGAAATAAAATCCATTAATAAGAAAATTACCATATTTGCAAGTGATTTTAACAATTAACAGAAAAAGTTTGAAAACGATATTTTTATACCCCTAATTGTTCATGGTTTATTGAAAATTTAACATTGCCGATTGACCAACTCAAAAGCTTAATAAGTGTAGATCCAGGTAGGTCTGTCAAGATTCATACCACAGCAGTGATAAGTGTAGATCTAGGTAGGTCCTTCAGGATTCATACCACAGCAGTGATAAGTGTAGATTCAGGTAGGTCTGTCAGGATTCATACCACAGCAGTGATAAGTGTAGATCCAGGTAGGTCTGTCACGATTCATACCGCAGCAGTGATAAGTGTATATCCAGGTAAGTCCGTCAGGTTCATACCACAGCAGTGATAAGTGTAGATTCAGGTAGGTCCATCAGGATCATACCACAGCAGTGATAAGTGTAGATCCAGGTAGGTCTGTCAGGATCATACCACAGCATTGATAAGTGTAGATCCAGGTAGGTCTGTCAGGATTCATATTACAGCAGTGATATGTGTATATCCAGGTAGGTCCGTCAGGACTCATACCACAGCAGTGATAAGTGTAGATCCAGGTAGGTCCATCAGGATCATACCACAGCAGTGATAAGTGTAGATCCAGGTAGGTCCGTTAAAATTCATACCACAGCATTGATAAGTGTAGATCCAGGTAGGTCTGTCAGGATTCATACCACAGCAGTGATAATTGTAGATTCAGGTAGGTCAGTCAGGATTCATACCACAGCAGTGATAAGTGTAAATCCAGGTAGGTCAGTCAGGATTCATACCACAGCAGTGATAAGTGTAGATCCAGGTAGGTCTGTCAGGATTCATACCACAGCAGTGATAAGTGTGGATCCAGGTAGGTCCGTCAGGATTCATACCACAGCAGTGATAAGTGTAGATCCAGGTAGGTCTGTCAGGATCATACCACAGCAGTAATAAGTGTAGATCCAGGTAGGTCTGTCAGGATCATACCACAGCTTTGATAGGTGTAGATCCAGGTAGGTCTGTCAGGATTCATACCACAGCAGTGATAAGTGTAGATCTAGGTAGGTCTGTCAGGATTCATACCACAGCAGTGATAAGTGTAGATCCAGGTAGGTCTGTCAGGATCATACCACAGCAGTGATAAGTGTAGATCCAGGTAGGTCCATCAGGATTCATACCACAGCAGTGATAAGTGTAGATCCAGGTAGGTTTGTCAGGATTCATACCACAGCAGTGATAAGTGTAGATCCAGGTAGGACAGTCAGGATTCATACCACAGCAGTTATAAGTGTAGATTCAGGTAAGTCAGTCAGGTTTCATACCACAGCAGTGATAAGTGTAGATCCAAGTAGGTCCATCAGGATCATACCGCAGCATTGATAAGTGTAGATCCAGGTAGTTCTGTCAGGATTCATACCACAGCAGTGATAAGTGTAGATCCAGGTAGGTCCATCAGGATTCATACCACAGCAGTGATAATTGAGATCCAGGTAGGTCCATCAGGATCATACCACAGCAGTGATAAGTGTAGATCCAGGTAGGTCAGTCAGGATTCATACCACAACATTGATAAGTGTATATCAAGGTAGGTTTGTAAGGATTCATACCACAGCAGTGATAAGTGTAGATCCAGGTAGGTCTGTCAGGATTAATACCACAGCAGTGATAAGTGTAGATTCAGGTAGGTCTGTCAGGATTCATACCACAGCAGTGATAATTGTAGATTCAGGTAGGTCAGTCAGGATTCATACCACAACAGTGATAAGTGTAGATCCAGGTAGGTCTGTCAGGATTCATACCACAGCAGTGATAAGTGTAGACCCAGGTAGGTCTGTCAGGATTCATACCACAGCAGTGATAAGTGTAGATCCAAGTAGGTCCTTCAGGATTCATACCACAGCAGTGATAAGTGTAGATCCAGGTAGGTCTCTCAGGATTCATACTACAGCAGTGATAAGTGTAGATCCAGGTAGGTCTGTCAGGATTCATACCACAGCAGTGATAAGTGTATATTCAGGTAGGTATGTCAGGATTCATACCACAGCAGTGATAAGTGTAGATCCAGGTAGGTCTGTCAGGATTCATACCACAGCAGTGATAAGTGTAGATCCAGGTAGGTCCATCAGGATTCATACCACAGCAGTGATAAGTGTAGATCCAGGTAGGTCTGTCAGGATTCATACCACAGCAGTGATAAGTGTAGATCCAGGTAGGTCTGTCAGGATTCATACCACAGCAGTGGTAAGTGTAGATCCAGGTAGGTCTGTCAGGATTCATACCACAGCAGTTATAAGTGTAAATCCAGGTAGGTCCTTCAGGATTCATACCACAGCAGTGATAAGTGTAGATCCAGGTAGGTCTGTCAGGATTCATACCACAGCAGTGATAAGTGTAGATCCAGGTAGGTCTGTCAGGATTCATACCACAGCAGTGATAAGTGTAGATCCAGGTAGGTCTGTCAGGATTCATACCACAGCAGTGATAAGTGTAGATCCAGGTAGGTCTGTCAGGATTCATACCACAGCAGTGGTAAGTGTAGATCCAGGTAGGTCCGTCAGGATTCATACCATAGCAGTGATAAGTGTAGATCCAGGTAGGTCTGTCAGGATTCATACCACAGCTGTGATAAGTGTAGATTCAGGTAGGTCAGTCAGGATTCATACCACAGCAGTGATAAGTGTAGATCCAGGTAGGTCTGTCAGGATTCATACCACAGTAATGATAAGTGTAGATTCAGGTAGGTCTGTCAGGATTCATACCACAGCAGTGATAAGTGTAGATTCTTGTAGGTCAGTCAGGATTCATACCACAGCAGTGATAAGTGTAGATTCTTGTAGGTCAGTCAGGATTCATACAACAGCAGTGATAAGTGTAGATCCAGGTAGGTCTGTCAGGATTCTGCCACAGCATTGATTATGTTGCAAAGTGTCCATCTTACATGTGGAAGGTTGTGAGTTGGATACTGGCCTTATGTTTAGAGAATAGTTTTAAATCTGGTCATCATGGTGTCAGTATAATTTGACTGTATCATAACATGTGTCTGCAGCATGATACTTCAGTGTGGCAGCATGCAGAAAACTATCTCAATTAGACAATGTTGTGCTTTGACTGAAACATTGTGATGAATTGTGAAAATGGAATCTCTTCAATTAGTTTAAACATAAACAAAACTAGTGTAGGTGTTACTGTAATCAACATAACTTTCTATGCAGGTAGTTCCTATTTTACTTGAACAAGTTTTACAGTTATATCAAATTGATGGTAGTAGTTGAAAGATTTGATATCAATGAGAAATTGTTACTTTGCATGTGTTGTTTGATGGATATTACATAAACATGCTTTAATTAACTCTTTGATCTTCCAAAGATGTTCTGTATCATTTTCTTAAATAGTCAAGGTGCATATTTAGTATATTGTGTAAGATTATTAGAATCTTCTGCCAACCTTTTTGAAATAACAAATCATAGGTTGGCATTAATTTGAGACCAAAGCAAGTATCAATAGCAGATTTGTTTATTTATAAATGGAAATAAGGTCGCTTGATCTTTGTTAAGTATTGATAACAGATTTGTATACTTATAAAGGGAAATAAGAAAACTTGATGTTTGTTGAGTATTGATAACAGATTTGTATACTTATAAAGGGAAATAAGAAAAACTTGATGTTTGTTAAGTATTGATAGCAGATTTGTATACTTATAAAGGGAAATAAGAAAACTTGATGTTTGGTAAGTATTGATAACAGATTTGTATACTTATAAAGGGAAATAAGAAAACTTGATGTTTGTTAAGTATTAAAAGCAGATTTGTTTATTTATAAAAGGAAATAAGAAAACTTGATGTTTGCTAAGTATTGATAGCAGATTTTTACATTTATAAAGGGAAATAAAGAAGCTTGATGTTTGTTGAGTATTAATAGCAGATTTGTAAATTTATAAAGGGAAATAAGAAAACTTGATGTTTGTTAAGTATTAATAGCAGATTTGTATATTTATAAGGGGAAATAAGAAAACCTGATGTTTGTTAACCATCAAAAGCAGATTTGTATACTTATAAATAAAGGGAAATAAGAAAACTTGATGTTTGTTAAGTATTGATAACAGATTTGTATACTTATAAAGGGAAATAAGAAAACTTGATGTTTGCTAAGTATTAATAGCAGATTTTTAAATTTATAAAGGGAAATAAAGAAGCTTGATGTTTGTAAAGTGTTAATAGCAGATTTGTATATTTATAAAGGGAAATAAGAAAACTTGATGTTTGTTAAGTATTAATAGCAGATTTGTATATTTAAAAGGGGAAATAAAAAAACTATATGTTTGTTAAGTATTAATAACAGATTTGTATACTTATAAAGGGAAATAAGAAAACTTAATGTGTGTTAATTGATAGCAGATTTGTACATTTATAAAGTGAAATAAAAAAACTTGATGTTTGTTAAGTATTGATAGCAGATATTTACATTTATAAAGGGAAATAAAGAAGCTTGATGTTTGTTAAGTATCAATAGCAGATTTGTATATTTATAAAGGGAAATAAGAAAACTTGATGTTTGTTAAGTATTAATAGCAGATTTGTATATTTATAAGGGGAAATAAGAAAACCTGATGTTTGTTAACCATCAAAAGCAGATTTGTATACTTATAAATAAAGGGAAATAAGAAAACTTGATGATTGTTAAGTATTGATAGCAGATTTGTACATTTATAAAGGGAAATAAAAAAGCTTATTGTTTGTTTAGTATTGATAACAGATTTGTACATTTATAGAGGGAAATAAGAAAACTTGATGTTTGTTAAGTATTAATAACAGATTTGTATATTTATAAAGGGAAATAAGGAAGCTTGATGTTTGTTAAGTATTGATAGCAGATTTGTATGTTACAAAGGGAAATAAGAAAACTTGATGTTTGCTAAGTATTGATAGCAGATTTGTACATTTATAAAGGGAAATTAAAAAGCTTGATGTTTGTTAAGTATTGATAGCAGATTTTGTATATTTATAGAGGGAAATAAGAAAACTTGATGATTGTTAAGTATTAATAACAGATTTGTACATTTATAAAGGGAAATAAGGAAGCTTGATGTTTGTTAACCATCAAAAGCAGATTTGTATACTTATAAATAAAGAAAAATAAGAAAACTTGATGTTTGTTAAGTATTGAAAACAGATGTGTATATTTATAAAGGGAATTAAGAAAATTTCATGTTTGTGAAACTTTGCATGTCAATAGAGAGCAATAAGGAGATAATGCAAGTCATCAATATTTTTTACTTTGACAAAAATTATGGTTGCCATGGTAATGAAATTGGTAAAATAACAGATACAATGTTTAACCTGAATCGTGTGGTAACAGAAAAAAAGTATCCTAGCTACATTTATTAAGTTAAGCATGTGGATAGAGAACACTAGGAGATTATGTAGTTCATTTTATTTTTTCAGCCGGACAATAATTGTGGTGACAAAATAAGTAAATTTACAGATACAATCTGGAAATGGTAGGGGACTTACGTATTGCTTGCAATACTCAAATGTTTAAATGTTTGTTAAAAATTGCATTAAACCCCTTTTCTCATATAGATGCTACTTTATCCTCCTTGTGGGACTCGAGGACTTTATTAAACATGTCTTATCATTTTCTTCGTAACTGCTGGAGTGCAGACAATATTTTGTCAACCTGTTTTTGTCATTCAGTGGAATACTCCTGATTGTTTAGAACATCTCTGCAACTGGTAATCTGCTTAATTTTTGTTTTTTATGTTCAATTTTGTGTAATTGTTTCAAGATTTTATGTAGTTATTTTCCTGTGTGAGAGAGTGATGAGGTATAATTGACTGCCATATTTCCCCCCACAGGGTATGTTTGGTATTTGAAATGTGGTTGTTTCATACATGTGTCGTGTAATAGAATTATCTTAGAAATGGAAGTTGGGTGAGGGTGGGGGAAAATACAGAAATCCTGAACCATTTCCTGTTCTTCACATATATAGTAGATAGATTGCTGTGTTTCTTACTGATATTGAAAGGGTTTAATCCATACACATTTACATCCACTCATTGTCTTGTGATGGCATTGGTATAAATATTACCATCGCTTTTATGGAAAGCAATTCTTCTTGTTAAATGCTTAATGCTTAATTACAACTGTTCAACTGAATATGTTTAATGTATAATTCTTTATTCCTATTTTTCAATTCTAAATGATTAGTTCAAAATCATTCTATATTTCTATTAAAGATATCTAAAATAGAAAATGCTAAATAATATGTGTTTATTATAATGGCTTAACTCTTAATTCTTAATACATAATGTGTAATTGGCATGCCAGTTGCGAACTAAACTCAGTATGGATTGTGGATGCAAGAATCTTAGCTAAATTTCATTGCAATTTCTATATTCCAAATTAAATTTTGGTGTTGTGATAACAGAGGGCACTATCCAGTTAAGCTCAATGTGTTTCCCTAGATGATGTCATTAGCCCAGATTGACATCAGTGCGTACCTAGTGGTAATAGAAAGGTTAAAGCTCAGAACTGAACAGCATTACATCACAGATGCATGAAATACACTTGTTAAAATGTACAATACATCTTCTTTACCCACATGCTAATGGAAGACAATAGGCAATTTACCAGTGAACAATATGTGTCTACCTAGTATACAATAGATACCCCCAGGTAAAACCAAACAGTTTACTGGGTACAACATGTGTCTCTTTAGTATACAATAGATACCCCCAGGTAAAACCAAGCAGTTTACTGGGTACAACATGTGTGTCTTTAGTATACAGTAGATACCCCTAAGTAAGACCAAACAGTTTACCGGGTACAACATGTGTCTCCCTAGTATACAATAGATACCCCCAGGTAAAACCAAGCACTTTACTGGGTACAACATGTGTCTCTCTAGTATACAGTAGATACCCCTAAGTACAACCAAGCAGTTTACCTGATACAACATGTGTCTCTTTAGTATACAGTAGATGCCCCTAAGTAAAACCAAACAGTTTACTGAGTACAACATGTGTCTCCCTAGTATACAATAGATACCCCCAGGTAAAACCAAGCACTTTACCGGGTACAACATGTGTCTCTCTAGTATACAGTAGATACCCCAAAGTACAACCAAGCAGTTTATGAGGTACAACACATGTCTACCTGGTGTACACTAGATACCACCAAGTACAACCAAGCAGTTTACCTGGTACAACTTGTGTCTCCCTGGTATACACTAGATACCCCCAAGTACAACCAAGCAGTTTACCAGGTACAACATTTGTCTCCCTGGTATACACTAGATACCCCCAAAAACAGCCAAGCAGTTTACCGGGTACAACATGTGTCTCCCTAGTATACACTAGATACCCCAAAGTACAACCAAGCAGTTTACCAGGTACAACATGTGTCTCCCTAGTATACAATAGACACCCCCAAGTACAACCAAGCAGTTTACCGGGTACAACATGTGTCTCCCCAGTATACACTAGATACCCCAAAGTACAACCAAGCAGTTTATCAGGTACAACATTTGTCTCCCTGGTATACACTAGATACCCCCAAGATCAACCAAGCAGTTTACCGGTTACAACATGTGTCTCCCTGGTATACACTAGATACCCCAAAGTACAACCAAGCAGTTTACCGGGTACAACATGTGTCTCCCTAGTATACAATAGATACCCCAAGATCAACCAAGCAGTTTAACGGGTACAACATGTGTCTCCCTAGTATACAATAGATACCCCCAAGATCAACCAAGCAGTTTACCGGGTACAACATGTGTCTCCCTAGTATACAATAGATACCCACAAGATCAACCAAGCAGTTTACTGGGTGAAAAATGTGTTTCCCTGGTATACACTAGATAACCCACAGTATAACCAAGCAGTTTACCGGGTACAACATGTGTCTCCCAAGTATACACTAGATACCCCTATGTACAACCAAGCAGTTTACTGGGTACAACATTTGTCTCTGCCAGTTAAGGATGGAAGGTTAAACAGTACTCAAGAATATAAGCCAGTTACTGATGGATGGTTAAACAGTACTCAAGTATCTCTGGCAGTTATGGATGGAAGGTTAAACAGTACTTGAGTAACTCTGCCAGTTACTGATGGAAGGTTAAACAGTACTTGAGTAACTCTGCCAGTTACCGATGGAAGGTTAAACAGTACTCGGGTATCTCTACAAGTTACTGATGGAAGGTAAAACAGTATTTGAGTATATCTGCCAGTTACTGATGGAAGGTTAAACAGTACTCAAGTCTCTGCCAGATACTGATATAATGTTAAACTGTACCTGAGTATCTCTGCCAGTTACTGATGGAAGGTTAAATAGTACTTGAGTATCTTTGCAAGTTACTGATAAAAGGTTAAACAGTACTTGAGTATCTCTGCCAGTTATAATGGATGGTTAAACAGAACTCAAGTATCTCTAACATTTACTGATGGAAGATTAAACAGTACTCAAGTATCTCTACCAATTACTAATGGAAAGTTAAACAGTTCTTGAGTATCTCAGCCAGTTACTGATGGAAGGTTAAACAATACTCAAGTATCTCTGCCAGATACTTATGGAAGGTTAAACAGTTCTTGAGTATCTCTTCCAGTTATTAATGGAAATCTAAACAGCAATAGAGTATCTCTGCAAGTTACTAATGGATGGTTAAACAGTACTCAAGTATCTCTGCCACTTACTGATGAAAGATTAAACAGTACTTGAGTATCTCTGCCAGTTACTGATGTAAGGTTAAAGAGTACTTGAGTATCTCTGTCAGTTATTGATGGAAGGTTGAACAGTACTCAAGTATCTCTGCAAGTTACTGATGGAATGTTAAACAGTCCTCAAGTATCTCTGCAAGTTACTGATGGAAGGTTGAACAGTTCTTGAGTATCTCTGCCAGTTACCGATGGAAGGTTAAACAGTACTTGAGTATCTCTGCCAGTTACTGATGAAAGGTTGAACAGTACTTGAGTATCTCTGCCAGTTACTGATGGAAGGTTAAACAGCACTTGAGTATCTCTGCCAGATACTGATTGAAGGTTAAACAGTACTCGAGTATCTCTGCCAGTTACTGATGGAAGGTTAAACAGTACTTGAGTATGTTTGCCAGTTACTGATGGAAGGTTAAACAGTAGGCAAGTATCTCTGCCAGTTACTGATGGAAGGTTAAACAGCACTTGAGTATCTCTGCAGGATACTGATTGAAGGTTAAACAGTGCTCGAGTATCTCTGCCAGTTACTGATGGAAGGTTAAACAGTACTCAGATATCTCTGCCTGTTACTGATGGATGGTTAAACAGTACTCAAGTATCTCTGCCTGTTACTGATGGTTGGAGTAACAGTACTCAAGTATCTCTGCCATTTACTATTGGAAGGTTAAACAGTACACAAGTATCTTTGCCAGTTACTGATGGAAAGTTAAACAGTACTCAAGTATCTCTACCAGTTATTGATGGAAGGTTAAACAGTGCTTGAGTATCTCTGCCTGTTACTGATGGAAGGTTAAACAGTACTGAATTATATCTTTAAGTTACTGATAAAAGGTTAAAAAGTACTCGAGTATCTCTGTCAGTTACTGATGGAAAGGTAAACAGTACTCAAGTATCTCTACCAGTTACTGATGGATGGTTAAACAGTTCTCGAGTATCTCTGCCAGTTACTGACAGAAAGTTAAACAGTACTCAAGTATCTCTGCCAGTTACTGATGGAAGGTTAAACAGTATTCGAGTATCTCTGCCAGTTACTGATCAATGGTTAAACAGTACTCAAGTATCTTCGCCAGTTATTAATGAAAGGTTAAATAGTATTCAAGTTTCTCTGCCATTTACTCATGGAAGGTTAAATAGTACTTGAGTATCTGTGCCAGTTACTGATGGAAGGTTAAACAATACTCAAATATCTCTGCCAGTTACTGATAGAAGGTTAAACAGGACACGAGTATCTCTGCCAGTTACTAATTGAAGGTTAAACAGTACTGAATTATCTCTGTTAATTACAAATGGAAGGTTAAACAGTACTTGAGTATCTCTGCCAGTTACTGATGGAAGGTTAAACAGTACAAGAGTATCTCTTCCAGTTACTGATGGAAGGTTAAACAGTACTTGAGTATCTCTGCCAGTTACTGATGGAAGGTTAAACAGTACAAGAGTATCTCTTCCAGTTACTGATGGAAGGTTAAACAGTACTCGAGTATCTCTGCCAGTTACTGATAGAAAGTGAAACTGTATTCAAGTATCTCTGCCAGTTACTGATGGATGGTTAAACAGTACTCGAGTATCTCTGCCAGTTACTAATGGAAGGTTAAACAGCACTCGAGTATCTCTGCAAGTAAAGGATGGAATGTTAAACAGTACTCGAGTATCTCTGCCAGTTACACTGATGGAAGGTTAAACAGTACTCGAGTATCTCTGCAAGTTACTGATGGAATGTTAAACAGTACTAAAATATCTCTGCCAGATACTGATGAAAGGTTAAACAGTCCTTAAGTATCTCTCCATGTTACTGATGGATGGTTTAACAGTACTCAAGTATCTCTGCCATTTACTGATGGAAAGTTAAACAGTACTCAAATATCTCTGCCAGTTACTAATGGAAGGTTGAACAGTACTCAAGTATCTTTGCCAGATACTAATTAAAGTTTAAACAGTACTCCAGATTCTCTTCCAGTTACACTGGTGGAAGGTTAAACATTACTCGAGTATCTCTGCCAGTTACTAATGGAAGGTTAAACAGTACTCGAGTATCTCTGCCAGTTACTGATGGAAGGTTAAACAGTACTAAAATATCTCTGCCTGATACTGATGGAAGGTTAAACAGTTCTCGAGTATCTCTGCCAGTTTCTGATGGAAGGTTAAACAGTACTCGAGTATCTCTGCCAGTTACTGATGTAATGTTAAACAGTACTCGAGTATTTCTGCCAGATACTGATGGAAGGTTAAACAGTACTCAAGTATCTCTGCCAGTTACTGATGGAAGGTTAAACAGTACTTGAGTATCTCTGCCAGTTATTGATGGAAGGGTTAACAGTACTCAGTTATCTTTGCCAGTTAGTGATTGAAGGTTAAACAGTACTTGAGTATCTCTGCCAGATACTGGTGGGAGGTTAAACAGTACTTGAGTATCTCTGCCAGTTACTAATGGAAGGTTAAACAGTACTCAAGTATCTCTGCCAGTTACTAATTGAAGGTTAAACAGTACTCAAGTATCTCTGCTAGTTACTGATAGCTCTCCCAATGGAATCAGCAGTTAGAGATGAAAGACATTGACATGCAATCATGGAGACTTTTACCAGCAGGGATTCAAATTCATGACCCCTGGATTAATAGTAAGCCACCTGAAATATAAGTTCAGAATTTACACAAACAGACCTATGGCTCTAAACATTCATTTGAGTCACCAGCCAATCAGAATTTAAGTTTCTGAAAAATGTAGAATTTAATTATAAAATTTTTATTTACTGGTATTAAAATTAATTCTGTATGCATGGTTCTTGTAAAACAGAAATTTATGTGATTTTAGCATCATCATTGTCAAAATTGCATAAACTTTACCAATGTGTATGACACTTGTTATAAGTAATGCTTCTGACCCAGACAAAGTAGGAAGATAATCAATCACACAATATGCAGCTTTTTGCAATAAGTAATGGAATAAAGTACTCTGCCAGCCCAGCTTCATCATTTTGTATATTAAGCTTTTTCTTGGTTAATTATACACTTATTTATAGTTATGCAACCTCTCCTGGTGTTCCCTGAACTACTACTATCCATTCATCTCAGGTTTTTGTGATCAGTTTTCATCCATCGTCCATCCACTCTTCCATGCATCTGTCTGTCTGTTAACAATTGTTTCAAATGACTTCTCTGAAACCACTTGACAGATTTTTACCAAATTTTGTGTGAAGCATTCTTGTACAAACCTCTCTCGACTCTGTTCAAATGATTACACGCGGGTCAAATTAGTAAAAAATTCCTCCCAAACTGTTGCAAAGTAGATCATAATAGTCTGCCATATTGTTTATTGTAACACATCACATGGTGATCACATGACAAAATCACATGGTTTGACAATGTTTTTCATTGGCTTGCCTCTACAGAGGCCAGCCTAAGTATAAAGATAGGTTCTGATTTCCTGTTAGGTACTCTGTTCAAAATGAAACAAGTCAATACAATGCAATATGGTACAGGGTACCATCAAAATTAGATACATTCTGTATTCTATGCTTTATTTTACAATACAGTATAGTCTTGACCATCTTCTACAATTTCTTTTCTTAAAGGTCTGTTTGTCTCAATTTATCAAATCATTAAGCTTGTTTTTATAAATAGGCCATTATACTGTCTCTAAAAATGCCAGCGCTATCAGCTGGCGCTATGGAACGGTAGTGAGAAGATGCTTTAGAAAAGCAAGTGTCGGAGATGATCAAGACTACAAAAGATATGCAGACTAGTTTAGTTTAATTTGCAGGTTATCATCGTTCTGTTATCGTAAGCATCCTCCATAGGTTAACTTGGTAAAGTCTGAGGTTTTTTCTTTTTATTTGATTTGTAGGTGCCAATGGTTAATTTGTTGTTTATTTCAAAACACAATTTAATATGCCATGACTGGTGAAAATTAATCCCCTTTCTTTATGGACTTGTCTTGCTAATTTCTAGCCAAATTGCCAATTTTATCTTATAAATATTAATGAGGTGAGTCCATTTTATATAGGTTGGATACTGTTACCGGTACTCCAATTTTATTTACTTGGTAAAGGACTTGTCGGTTTTATGGTATTATTTAATTTTTTTGGGGGGTAAAACATTTAAAAGATACCCTGATATTTAATATATAGGTTATTGTTGAAATGATATTAGAATGAGTCTTTATAATGATGATTTACCTCTGATGAAAGTGGGTCACACTATTAATAAACATAAGAGGGCAAAAGCATAACAGTCAGGGCAGGATGATCCCCTATTACAATGATTAGGTTTGGTGAGATTAGCTCCCATCAGAATACGGTAACAACCATATTTTCTAACAAATGAGCAGAATTCGACAGTTAGTGTTTAAGATATCAAAAAAAATTCGGAGCGGTTCCCCATATCCCAAAAGTGGGAGAATGACATCCTTCCCAGGTTGCCTCCCCCAATAATCGAAATGCTCTTACGCCCATTAAAGTATCGTTTACCTACAAAATATTTATAATTATGCTCAAAAAGGCAAGCCATTCCTTTTAAAAGGAAATTTTATATTTATTTGATATAGCTATTTTGTGTTTGGGAGATACTGCTGAATTAATTCAGGTATGTTTCATCCTCGTTCAGGAATTAAAAAAAAAATTATATGGTGATTTTAAACGAGCTTCATCTGCAAAATTAACCTCGAGGTTAACACCAATCTAGTTCCCAACTTTAATGAGGATCTTAAGGTAGTTATATTAGCTGTGTACTTGCAGGATTAAAGAATCAACATACACTATGTACATAACTAAATGTAGTATAGGTCAACGAAATGTGGTATCACTGTACGTGCAGCTTATTACTGTCACTCTCCTGTCTAGAGATTAAGTATTTAAAAAACGCATTGCTTGCATAATTGTCTACTGAATTTTGTACTATTGTAAATCTTTGATTTGAAAAAAAACATATGAACATCTACCAGCCAGGTTATAGGTATGTTCTGTCGAAGCCGTGACAAAGGATTTATTCTCCCCCTTTTTCTATTTCCCAATCTCTCTCTCTCAATTATTCTTATATTCTTTTCCATCTCTAAAACAGGTTTTATATATTTTGAAATAGCTATTCAAAAATGATAACAACCAATTACATAATCTACTTGATTCATCTTATGTCAAAATATATGTTATCAATGAGTGTCAAGCCACTATTTACTTATGTAACAACGGGAAACAGATTTTAAAAAAGTCATAGATTTACTTCTGCATCCCTTTCATTATATACTTTTGTTATTGTGATTAATGTTATATGTCATTCATTCTCCACTAACGTGAGTCACCAGGGGTTAGGAAAAAGTGAAAATATGACCAGAGCAGACTCGTTTCACTCCTCAATATCATGAAAGCCACACATCTGAAGAATTCAAATCCATACTGGTTGATCTTAAATAAGTTGAGTTTCAAAGAAATGATGCTTGCAATACATTTTTACCAGTACAGTTACGTTACCTGTTATCAGAACAAGGTTCAAGTGATTAGTGGCATTTTTAGTGCTCTGATATTTTGATATGACATACATCGCCTGTTACATTGCAACATGTTCTGGTGGATATTACGATTTCTAGTATTTTATTGCGCTATTTAACTCTCTACTCCATAGATAAGCGTTTTCCCGCACCAGTCAAAGAAAGCCTTTGAAAACAGTGCAGGAAGAGTTCAGATTGCTTGTAACGAGCAATCTGAACACTTCCTGCACTGTTTTCCACTCTGTTTGTTAATATAAATAAATTCACCCATGACTGATATGTGGTGAATTAATGCTTTCAATATTAGAGGTGTCCAAAGGTGTCTATGTGTAAAATAAAACTGAAAATACCACTCACTGTTAAAAAACTTTCTCTAGAAACTCCAAGGACATTAAAAATGGTTATTGGCTTCTATTAGTGGAGAATAATAATAATAATAATAATAATAAAGACTTTATTTCAAGAGGTTACACAGTCCAACATGCTGGATCTTCCCTGTGTGCCTCCATATTATACATATATACATTTTAAAACATAATTAGTGGTAGATTCAATACAATCATGTATTTACAAATACGTTTACATACTAGAAACTTAGGCATTTTGAAAAGATGAAAAGAATTTAAACAATTGTAATAGAGAACAAACAGAAAATCAGCATTACATAATGTACAATCGTCAGATGAATTAAGAATAAAATCGTACAAAAATCAAGCACATTAGAATACAAGTCATACATACTTCATTAGGAGTTAGTAACACTGGTGGATTTTATCCTCTTCAGAAAATTTGATTTAAAATTAACTAAAGATGCAGAATTACTAACAGAACCAGGAAGTGAGTTCCAAATTTTAACGCCAGAGTATGAAAGTGTTTTTTGATATATTTCAAGATTAAGCTTTGGAATATACAGTTGACTTTGGTCACCTGACCTTAAATTAATGCCATGAAAGTCACTCCCAAAACTGAACTTGTTCTGGAGATAAGCTGGTGCCAGATTGTTTAGAGATTTGAAAACAAGAGTAGCCTTTTTATATTGGATTCTTTCCTGGAATGTCATCCAGCCAAGTTGATCAAATAATTCTGCAGATGGATAATCATAGTCTTGTTGAGTATTATTCTTGCTGCACGTTTTTGGAATTTTAGGAGATTGTTCAAAAGTTCTGAATTGCAGTTGCCCCAAATGGTACAACAATAATCTAAATGTGGCAGTATATATGCATTAAAAAAGAGTTTGTGTGTAGGGATGTCAATGAAGTATTTAATGCAATATAAAAGGTATAACAGAGAATTATATTTTTTAATAACATTTTCAAACTGAATTTTCCAGTGTATTGTCTACGTGCACACCAAGCAATTTTTCACAATTGGTTGAATCAATGTCCACATTCTACGAATGAATGACATATTAAAATGATATACATTTTGAATAAAATACTGTTTAAACTAAAGAACCAACCACTCTATTTTGAATTAAGATTTATATTATTTATTAATTATACAATCACCATATAGTGCGCACTTACTGACTTTTCCAGAATGCCATCTGTTTTTCAAAATTTTATTGAAATGCGTTTAATAAATTTTATTAGTAGTGAACAGGAAATTAATTGCTTTCAACTGTTCATAGACTTTGTGTGTTTTTTTGTCAAATAAACCTGATAACGAGTTTTGAAGTTGGATTCAGGAAGGAAATATTGCTAGAAGAGTACATTTTAGTGGGAGAAGAAAAAAGAGACTTTTGCAGTGTCCTAGAGTGATTTTCCAAGAGAGCATTGTTCATATTTGGAGTTGTTATGTCTCCCCCTCTTGGGGAGACATATTGTTATTGTGCTTTCTGTCTGTTACAAAACTTTGTTTAAAGAACTCCTGCATAAGTGGTCAGATTTAGCTGAAATTTTCTGTAAAGGATGTAAGATCTAGTTGCGTATTTCCTTTTTGCGTTCAGGTTCGATGATTTTTGCCATAGTTATGGCACTTTGTGCATATTTTTTGTTTTCGATTTAAATGTATTTTAACTGAGTAAAGGCCCTTTGCATATTTGGGATTAAAGAATGGACCTAAACATTTGGATTTTGTTGAAAATTGCTTGGAATGATCAGGGTGAGGCCATGTTAAGCATAATATATCCTTTTTGCGCTCCTGTTGACTGAATTAGTGCACTATTAAGTCTGCTAAATGTGGAGTACTATATATATATACACAGATTTTTTTTATGAAACTGAAGAGCCTTTACAAATAGTTATTCTGCAAATGTTCAAATAGTACCATTTGTTCTACATGTTCCCACAATAGTACCATATGTTCTACATGTTCCCACAATAGTACCATTTGTTCTACATGTTCCCACAATAGTACCATATGTTCTACATGTTTTTCTACATGTTCCCACAATAGTACCATATGTTCTACATGTTCCCACAATAGTACCATTTGTTCTACATGTTCCTACAATAGTACCATATGTTCTACATGTTTTTCTACATGTTCCCACAATAGTACCATATGTTCTACATGGTCCCACAATATTACCATTTGTTCTACATGTTCCCACAATAGAACCATATGTTCTACATGTTTTTCTACATGTTCCCACAACTGGAATAAGAGTGTTACTCATTGTATTCCTTCCAGAGGCATTGCACATTTTCATTAAAAACTTCAATTCTTATTACTGTTGCTACTGCTAGCTTCTATGGTTACTGTTGGTGATGATTATGATACTTTGTGATATAACACCACAACGATGTATATAAACAGACTTCACATACCAATGATTTCAAAGAAGTGAATATAAAAATGATTGGATGTTAGAGATTATGATTGTGCACTCATTAAACTTTGTTTGTGTTATGTGCTGCAAGTTTGTTTGTAGTAATCAACAGCCTTCTTCAGCACTTTATGTCAACATCAGAACTATTAATTGCCTATATGGTAACAATGCAATACATGGAACATAAATATTTATACAATATTGTCAGTTAGGGAACAATGGCAATTGCCCCCATCATACTTGAATGATAAGGCTCTGTATTTGTTGAGTTTTATTTGCAAAAAGAAAACCAGGAAATCAATTTATGAGGCAAAAGTTGGACAATAAACTGTTGTTAGTTTGTTACGAGATGAAGTTGTAGCTTTATGGTTCTTTGGAAAGTACAGACTGACAGATGTGCATTTGTTCCAATGAAGTCAGTCACCTTGCACTCATGCAATCTTTTGTTTAATAGCTCCATCATGTGTTGGTGAAGGGTCAGTTCATGTTTCATGGTTTCATGCTTATCCTGAATGATCAATAATCAATAATTTGTAATTTTGTTTGGTGAAAATCTCTACATTGTAAAACTTACTGAAAAATCAAAATCTAAAGTTAAATATGATATAAAAGTTAAGATTAAATTTTGTAAAACTTTGACAAATAATACAATAAATCTTAATATACTAAAAATTGTTAAAAAAAAACAAAATTGAAAAATAAAAAATGCCAATAGGCTAAAGCCTCATACTAAAGATATGCTTATTAAGTTACTGGGGGTTCCCCATGGCCATGTAGTAGTAGGTATCTCACTGCTGAGGCTGCAGGATATATATAGCCTAGCTTGTTAAAAAAACTGTACATGTGAATGTTTTCCAACTACTTACTGACATGTTTAAATCAAAGCACTGTAGTGCTGATGGGGGTAGAGCATATAAGATGTAAAATGTCGCTATTGTTTTAGACAAACAGGTCAGTTTGCATACGTTGAAGTAGAATAATCCCGATTACCTTTGATTCTTATACATGGTACAGAATCTACATGTATCTATATGCTTAACGTTGACTCTTTTCTCGAATATGTCAGAAACGTAACTGAATGGTTTGCCTTTGAAAGTGTATTTCTGCTATATAGTAAGAATATTAACTTTTAAATTTGGCAAATGTCCAACTTCAAGATATTAGTTCAACTCAATGATATGAGATTTGTATCTTCAACTCAACTCGTGATATTTTCAGAGATGTCATGCTTTCTATCATAAACAGTATATATAAAATAGCAAAGTACTCTGAATCTAGCACGATGAATTCCACTTTGAGTCTTTATTGATTTCTCTAGCGCAACAGTGAAACAATTCGTTTAAAAGACGAAAAGTAGAAATGTGTATGTCGACATTGATAATTGATATATATGCTCTCCTGTATGATTTGGAGGAAATAAAGATATATATACATGTATATATATTTATATTTTCTAGGGCCCTACATCACCCCGTAAACGGAACCGCACTAACCAAAATGTTATGGCGCCGATTTATAGACACATCTGGATGCTTGCATATTTTCGCTACGGAAACACAAATGCTTTAACTCTTATCTGTTAAAGTAGAAATTATCTACCGTTCAAATTATTGGAAATATGTGAAATATTTACTAAATAATAAAAAAACAGCACTGACATTATTCATAACTCGATCAATATCGAATTCTTTTTAGGAATACAAGTCTATTTTTAAACATTTGGGAGAAACCGCAAGTCACATGATCGACATTAGCATATCTCTATTTTTAGAACGAGTATTGATTGTTTATTGACATAAGCAAGGAGTATAGTTCCTTGGCATAAGGGACATATCTAGAAAAGTTTCGTTACCGTACGCATTTTTAAAATGATAGAAAAAAGCGAAATCAAACTCCCGAATCAAGTACTTATTATCTGAAGTCCTTGCCGAAATATACGACTCTTTCAATGTGCATGTTGGCGATATAGTTCGTGACCTGGAATTTGATTTACAAGATGGCGTAATCTTTTTGTTCAGCGCGTCTGTATTCATGCGCTTTCATTCCTTTGTGCTGATTAATGCTACAGAATATAAACTTGGAATTTATACGATACGTAATTGTTTATACCGGTAGGTATAAATCGTCGCTGTATGTTATAATATTAATATTTTCGTTGAAATAGGCAAATCTACTGTTTATAGTGAGTTCGAGAGCTTATAAGGTGGAACTATTTGATAAGTGGTTGTTAGGTCTGCATTAACACGAAACACGGTTGTAGATTTGCAGTATTGAAAATAAAATCATGTTAGCTCTGAGAGCGGCTGCTAAAGCACCGCCCCCAAAAATGGTGTTAAATCCCATTAAAAAAAAGTAATAAGACAACAATGGTAAAATGTAATCTCAAAGGGAATTAATCAGGATTTTTCAAACTTTTAAAATTGGCTGAAAACATTTTAATAAAATATAGGAGTTTATGGGCGGGATGGGGTGTACATCTTTTTTAGCTCGTCTTTTTGAGAAAAAAAACCCCGATGAGCTATTGTCATGGCCCTGGTGTTGTTGTTGTAGGCAGCAGCGGTGGTGGCATCATCATTGTCATCGTCGTTCGCTGGTCAAAGTTTTATGTTTAGCTCAGTTTTTTCTCTGTTTTTGAACAAATAACTCATGTTACGGTGACTAAATTTCATAAACACATTCATATCATGTAATACAAACAATGTATATAGCTAACTTACCTAAATTTACATACTTTGGGCTTTAAAACCTAAGATTAAAGTTTTTTGTTTAGCTCGGGTTTGGTTTAAGTTTTATATTGAGCTCAGCTTTTTCTCTGTTTCTGAACAAACTACTCATGATTTGGTGACTAAACTTCATAAACACATTTATATTATGTTATAAAAACAGTGTATATATAGCTAACTTACATAAATTTCCATAATTTGGGCTTTAAACCCTTAGGTTAAAGTTTTTAGTTTAGATCAGGATTGAATTTTTTTTTTTATTTAAACAATTTTATTTTTCAGTAATACTGTTAATTCTGTAAGCTGATCACCATCAACTGAAAAAGAGTTTACATCACTGACCTAGACCTATTTAATGTACTTGGTTAATACTGTCATTATCCAGTTAAAAGCTTTATGGCCCCAATACTGTTATTGAGTATTTATATGAATTGTTGTACATGGAAATGTATCCAGATTGATAAATAGATCACAGATTGGAAAAACTTTGTATCATTGTTTGAATTTGCCAGGTCCATTGTCCCATATCTACTTGGCTACCTGCCCAAGCCCAACCAAGACCCCCACCCTGCTGCCATTTTTTAATTTTTTTTTTTAAATTTGTTGTGTATTAAATCAAATACTCTGCCCCATTTCAACTTTGTTACCAATCCCAAGACCCTCACCCCAACCTCCCCCCACCATCACCACCCACTCCCATCCCCGCCAATTTTATTTATTTATTTATTTATTTTTTTAAATTTGTTTTGTATTAAATCAAATACTCTGCCCCATTTCAACTTTGTTACCAATCCCAAGACCCTCACCCCAACCTCCCCCCACCATCACCACCCACTCCCATCCCTGCCAATTTTATTTATTTATTTTTTTTTTTTTTTAAATTTGTTTTGTATTAAATCAAATACTCTGTCCAATTTCAACTTACAGACCCCAAGACTCTCCGCCCTACCCAACCCCCATCTGTTAAATGCTTTGCCCCAATTTCAACTTTGTTACCGACCCCAAGGACAAGTCCCCACCAAGATCCATTGCCCATTTTTTTTTTTTCCTTTAAATTTTGTTTTGTTTTAAATTCAATACTATTCTGCCCCCTTTGTTACCATCCCCCTCCAATTGTTTTTTTTAAATTTTGTTCTTTTAAAATTTTGTTCTGTATTGAATTAGATACACTGTCCCTTTTCAACTTTGTTACAAACCCCAAGACACAAGACACCCTCTCCCTCAAGCTTTTTTTTATTGTATTAAAACTGCACAGCCCTATTACTGTTCTGTGACAAGGCTAGAATAGTCGAGATAACATTGTTCTTCGGCTTCTCTATTTTTTTGTGATTTTTTTTAAATATATTTTATTTTTTCAGTAATAGTATTGATTTTTTAAACTAATCACCATTATGTTTAAAAAGTTTACATCACTACATAATAGATTTGGAAAAAAGATGAGTGTCTGTTGTTTTGTTTTAATGAGTAGGCTATTGAAACAGGCTTACACGAAGTAAAAAAAATGTTCACCTTAGAAAGAGTCCGAATTACGTCAAATACAGACCCTAAACCACTCAAGTACCCCATAATTGCACTCTGTTTGCGCTCAGTTTGCACTTCGTTTGTGCTCCATTTGCGTGCACTCGATTAAGTGCGGTTAATTTAATGCACTCACAAACGCAAGTATTCGCTCACGAGCGATGTTTACTATCTTTAATTACTACTTTTCTCAGCGTTCGCTTCGTTCATTCAGCATTCACTCATCATTCAGTCCACTCAGTTCGGTATCCGGCCCATAACCAATCGCAACCTCTCAACTCTTTAAAATGATTCCATATTGACTTTTTAATTGAAGCTGTTAAAAAATGGAGCAATAAATAAAATGTATCCATGGGATTTAGTCAAGGTAATTGAATTCATAATTCGATTGTTTGTCTACATATTGTGTCACCCGCTGGGTGAAAGGTTGTAAATTTCGGATAAACCATTATTGATAATAGGGAAGATTAACGGAAGAGTCTATATTTTGATATGTGATCAGTGGTCTGTGTGTTCAAAGAATATCGCACGTTCTACCGACTTCTACTATCCAGACCGAAATGTGTTTCTGTTGCGCAAACCAAATCATGTTTAAATGTGCAACTTAATTGGCCTTGAAACCGTAGATAACCATTGATGCGTCGTCTATTGTATAATAGGTTTTTAAACTTTATTATATTGATTAGCTTAATATTGATATTTATGATATAATTAACAAATTGTTGACCAAAATTAGTTTTATCATGCATTATACCAAAACAACATTTATATATACTACATGGTTTATATTTATGTGAACAGAAAATTTCTTATTTATCTGGATTTTGATTATTGACTTCACACTCAAATAATGAAAGAAGAGTGTAGCCGAATGAACAAATGCAGTTAGTAGCGCACGAATAGTTTAGTTTTCAGTTATCTTACTGTGTCTAGCAGTATAGTGCATATACTGTGCATATCAGTGCACTCGATCTATTTCATGTGTTCAGGAGTGCGTTTATTATTCAAAATCCAGCGTTCACTAACAGTCCAGGTCCGCTCCGTCAGCGCTCAATCTACGCTCCGTTCGCGCTCCGATTACGCTCTGAGTGCACTCCGTTTGTGTGCAATTGTGTGCAATTGTGTGCAATTGGGGTACTTGAGCGGTTTAGGGTCTGTAGTATTTAAGTGATGTCTATTTTTAGAATGGGGATTTCGTTTCAAGTTGACCACTCCAATTTAAATATAGATTTTGTCAAGTTTTGGTTGATTTGACATTCCAAGCCATTCGGGGTTTATTTATTAATGGTAATGTGATGGTTATTATCCATTTTAAAATTATTTTTATTTTTTTAGACAGTTATAGCCTTTTTTTCTGAAATAGTCTTTTTAAAGGGGATTTACAAAATTTTAAAATTGTTTTTTAACACTTTTTTCCAATATCTCATGCCTATATCAGGGGGTTAAAGCCAGAACATGCTATCTGCCACTTTTGACAATTTTTACTTTTTTTGATAAAATCATTCATCTTTATCATTTGCAAATTGTTTCAAAATTTCAGGATTGTATCTTAATTAGTTATTTAGATGTATATTGATTAGAAACCAAACCAGTTATCTGGTATCGCATGGGTCTTCGTCAACAAGAACCCTCTTAATTCATATAGCTTGATCAGCTTCCAATTACTACCATGAAAAAGTACAACAAGAACATTATATTTGCAGATAGCTAATTTGTTCTGGCTGGAAACTGAATTTTGCTCAACCTGATATATGACCGACCAGAACATATGGAAATATTGTATTCTGGCTTACATTGAACATAGACAAAACAGTTCATTCATTGCAGACAGATCATTCCATTAAAACATGGTATTTGTATTTCTCTAAATGTCTTGCTATTATTAATGCCAGTTTAAGGGTTGTAAACATAGAGCATTGTGGTACATGCAAATATCATCAGTGGCTAATTCCTTTTTTGTGCTTAAAAACAGCTTTAATCAACATACAGGATTGTGGCAGTGTGGATTGCTATACATGGAATGTTATTAGATTGATAATGCCAGTTGTATCAGATATCAAGTTTGTGATATTGATAATTGTAAATGTGTTGTTGTTAAATACATCAATTTTAGCTGTGGTGTGACACTGTGTCTATAAATGAATATTTTATGAAAGTAAGATTTATAATTTTATAGTAATACATAGAGTTGATATTTAATTAATAAATAAATACAATTTTATAAAATTTGAGTAAATGATCTTAAAATATGTATTATTTCAATTTAATCTAATAAATTAAGTATTGTCATGTACTATGAGAGATAAACTTTCACATTATATTACAGTAACGTGATCATAAATTGCATTAAAGAAACCTAACAAACAACAATAGTACATTGAACAAAGAAATTTTAATGTTTCAATATATGTCTTTTTGATTAGTTTTTATCAAGTCAGTTGATTACAGTGTTGATTATTACATTACTCATTATCCATTACAAATGAAGGATATTACATGGAGTGACTGAAGTGACACAATGTGAAACATTGAACGAGCCCGCAGAGCAAATTGAAAGTTTTATTAATGTCAATAGTGCACCTCTGTGTGAAAACCTGGATCAGTCTATTGTAAGAAAGAATAGAACACTTCAGTGCAAAACCATGGATCAGTTTAATATAAGGCATACATGTAGTACCACCATTGGAAAAAGGAAGTGCTTCCGTGGGGTAGTCGCATAATGGCGGTTATAAATAATCCTCATTTTTTCTTCTTTAAAAATGCATTTTCCTTATTTTAATGCTCATTTTTTTATTTGAATGGCATTATTGATGTATTTTGAACGTTTTGACAGCATTGTCATGTTTGAATTGTGAAATTAGAAAAAAAAAATTGATGCTTGGAATTTGGGGTATGAATACATGATTTAGGATTTGTCAACAGTGTACACACTGAGCAGAAAAAATCTCCATGACACATGGCCCCTACTAATTTCTCATCATATTTTCAGAGGTTGACAAACAGTAAAATGTAAGTTTTACTTCTTTCATTTGGGTCTCTCTATGAAAGACAAGCCTTCAAACTTTTATTATTTACTATAGAATAAAGAACAAAAATCAATGGTGGGTTTACACCTATAAGGGAGAGTGGTACATTTCAGTGTGAAACCCTGGGCCTGTCTTATGCAAGTTAGAGAGAACAGTACATCTCAGTGTGAAACCCTTGACCAATCTAATGCAAGGGAGAATGGTACATCTCAGTATGAAACCCCGGACCAGTCTAATATAAGGAAGAATGGTATATCTCAGTGTGAAACCCTGGGTCAGTCTAATGCAAGGAAGGATAGCATATCACAGTATGAAACCTTGGACCAGTCTAATGCAAGGGAGAATTATACATCTCAGTGTGAAACCCTGGACCAATCTACAGGTAATGCAAGGGAAAATGGTAAATCTCAGTGTGAAACCCTGGGTCAGTCTAATGCATGGAGAATGGTACATCTCAGTGTTAAACCCTGGACGACCAGTGTAATACAAGGGAAAATAGTACACCTCAGTGTAAAACCCTGGACCAGTCTAATGCATGGAAAATAGTACACCTCAGTGTGAAACCTTGGACCAGTGTAATACAAGGGAGTGTAAAACCCTGGACTAGTCTAATGCATGGAAAATAGTACACCACAGTTTGAAACACCAAACAAGCCTAATGGGACTGACAATAATATACATCTCAGTGTGAAACATTTGACTTGCAATCAGTTCTCCATAATCTCTGTTCCCTAATGTAAGTCTGATGTACTATATGCTGCTATAACCTTTTTATATAGCACTGAGGACAGAAAAGGAAGTTGATCTTCAGAAATAGCAACATGCCTTCTACTACTCCTAAATACACTACCTGCTAATGTTGAATATATGGTCTTGTACTCAGATGTTTGTTGGGGACAGAATAAAAACAAAATTGTTGCTAGCCATTTTCTTTATGCTGTAAAATCAATTGCTTACATCAAAATCATTGACCACAAGTTAACAGAAAGTGGTCACACACACATGGAAGTAGACACTCAATGTATGCTGCTATAGAAATTGTGATGCAAAACTGCAATGTATGTTCCATCACAGTGGGTCACAGTTTTTCTTATGGCAAGAAAAAGACTCGTACTCCAGACCATCTAAGTGTTGTCACCGTCTGTGTTGTCATTTCCTTAAACATGAAAGATTGGACCAAAGTGAGATGGACAGGGTGCACAAAAGAAGACCCTAATGTATGTTCAAGTACGAGATGGAGAAAGAGTTTCAAAAGGTTCAAAAGTTTGTTGGTTCAAGGCATAAACATCCCAGTTATGAAGAACAATATCTGCCTGGGAAATACAAAAATGAAATCTTCAGCCAAAAAGAAATACTTGATCCAGCTCTGCAAATCGGATGTCATTCCGATAGAATTCCATAAATATTACCGATGCCTGCCTTTTAATCAACATGTGACCGGCAAACAACCAGAATCTGATGTAAAAGATGATTAAAACAGCGATAAATGTGAATATTAACAATATTGAAATATGACATTTTTAGCAAATGTGTTAGCATAGTTGTTGAATATGCCACTTGATTAACACAGTAGAGAATTAACTGTCATAGTATATGGAGTAACGTGTACATACTAATACTTCTTTTCACTGCTTTAACCACTTAGTATACAAAGATATAGTAGATATATGTGTGTTCTTTTCATATCTAAATTACATATTTTATTCTGCTAAATAATGTTATATATTGATGACCCAGTTATGTATCTGAAATTAACATGTAGCAAGCAGAATGTCTTATCACGTTATAGCGGATTCATTCCTCAGATCTGTAAGCATTTCATCTACTTTTGATACCAACCATATGCAGTTATTGTTATAAAGATGTTTTTGGCAAAGCTTTATGTTAGTTTTACTTCAGCTGCCATGAGTGACAGAATACGATAACTTCTTATAGCATGTTATGGCATTTCCAAACAACTCCTTTTCTCAAAATGTGTAATTCCCAAACAGTCTTTCTAATTATAGCATGTTTTGGCAGAAACAAATGAAAAACGTTTGCTTCAAATGTATTTCAGCCAAAGCCAGCTTTCTCTTATGTATCGATTTGGTTTGAACAGTAGAAAGCCCAGAATACCACTTAAGAGAGCCATAAAAGGAGTATCAATTTTTAGTGACTTAATTGGTACAGAATGAAATGTAAATTTAGCATATGATATAAACTTACATTTTTATGATAACTGCAAGGTCAGAACTTCAAATAGTTTCATTTTACAAATTTGAGGAAGAAAAATTGTGCTCCTGAAAACTTTCAAACTGTAAAGATGGCTGGTTTTGGCTTTAACCCCTCAATATAAACTCACTGGCCCCATTTTGAGTAAAGGATATATATTTAAACTTGGCAAGATAATGATAAAAAAATTATATTGAAAGGGATTTTTTAAATAGATTTGCAACATATTTTGTGACGTGACATGGTTTCATTTTGATTTCAGTTTTATCAGTTTTACAGGTATACAATGTCATGTAGTAAAAATGGTTTCATCTCAGAAAGAGTCTGAATGATGATGTGAAGGTCATTAAGCGGTAGTTAAGAGCTGTTTGTATATTATATGTTACTTAAGGAGATTTTGTTTACCCCTCCAATTTAAATATTGATTTTGTAACCTTTTTGTGGATTTGACATATCAGACCATTTGTGGATTTGACATATCAGACCACTTGTGGATTTGACATATCAGACCATTTGTGGATTTGACATATCAGACCATTTGTGGATTTGACATATTAGACCATTTGGATTTTATTTATTAATGATGATGAGATGGTTTTTATCAATTTTAAAAATAATTTTATCTTTTAAGACATTTATAGCATGTTTTTTTCCAATACACTCCCTTTAAAGCATGAGTAAAAATACAACTAACAATATGATTACCCTCAAAATGACAAAATATTGTACAATCTTTTCCAGCATAAAGACCTCTTTATGTAATGCATAACAATGTCAAACCATGGGCATAGGGTGACAAATTTGGAAGTTACTCAGGGTGAAATATTTAACTGCAGCGGGAAATGTTTGCCTGGATGTGACTACTTGCATTGCATGAATTTTGGATTATTCAAAGCTGAATGACATAATTATATGTAATCTGTAATGTATTCTAAATCATTGAGTACCCCATCCCAAAAATAGTTTAAAAGAGCCCTTCCATTAGCTTGTGATATTGACACAGAAAAGCCCTTCCATTAGTTTGTGATATTGACACAGAACAGCACTCCCATTACTTTGTGAAATTGATACAGAAGAGCACTCCCATTTGTTTGTGATATTGACACAGAAGAGCACTCCCATTACTTTGTGATATTGACACAGAAGAGCACTCCCATTAGTTTGTGATAATGACACAGAAGAGCACTTCCATTAGTTTGTGATATTGACACAGAAGAACCCTTCCATTAGTTTGTGATATTGACACAGAAGAGCACTCCCATTAGTTTGTGATATTGACACAGAAGAGCACTCCCATTAGTTTGTGATATTGACACAGAAGAGTGCTCCCATTAGTTTGTGATATTGACACAGAAGAGCCCTTCCATAACTTTGTGATATTGACACAGAAGAGCCCTTCCATTAGTTTGTGATAGTGACACAGAAGAGCACTTCCATTAGTTTGTGAGTTTGACACAGAAGAGCACCCCCATTACTTTGTGAAATTGATACAGAAGAGCACTCCCATTTGTTTGTGATATTGACACAGAAGAGCACTCCCATTACTTTGTGAAATTGATACAGAAGAGCATTCCCATTTATTGTGATATTGACACAGAAGAGCACTCCCATCAGTTTGTGATATTGACACAGAAGAGCACTTCCATTAGTTTGTGATATTGACACAGAAGAGCACTTCCATTAGTTTGTGATATTGACACAGAAGAGCCCTTCCATTAGTTTGTGATATTGACACAGAAGAGCACTTCCATTAGTTTGTGATATTGACACAGAAGAGCACTTCCATTAGTTTGTGATAGTGACACAGAAGAGTGCTTGTGATATTGACACAGAAGAGCACTTCCATTAGTTTGTGATAGTGACACAGAATAGTGCTTCCATTAGTTTGTGATATTGACACAGAAGAGCGCTCCCATTATTTTGTGATATTGACACAGAAGAGCGCTCCCATAGGTTTGTGATATTGACACAGAAGAGCCCTTCCATAAGTTTGTGATATTGACACAAAAGAGTACTCCCATTAGTTTGTGATATTGACACAGAAGTGTGCTTCCATTATTTTGTGATATTGACGCAGAAGAGCACTTCCATTAGTTTGTGATATTGACACAGAAGAGCTCTTCCATTAGTTTGTGATATTGACACAGAAGAACACTTCCATTAGTTTGTGATATTGACACAGAAGAGCCCTTCCATTAGTTTGTGATATTGACACAGAAGAGCACTCCCATTAGTTTGTGATATTGACACAGAAGAGCACTTCCATTAGTTTGTGATAGTGACACAGAAGAGTGCTTCCATTAGTTTGTGATATTGACACAGAAGAGCACTTCCATTAGTTTGTGATAGTGACACAGAAGAGTGCTTGTGATATTGACACAGAAGAGTACTTCCATTAGTTTGTGATAGTAACACAGAAGAGTGCTTCTATTAGTTTGTGATATTGACACAGAACAGCGCTCCCATTAGTTTGTGATATTGACACAGAAGAGCGCTCCCATAAGTTTGTGATATTGACACAGAAGAGCCCTTCCATTAGTTTGTGATATTGACACAAAAGAGCACTCCCATTAGTATGTGATATTGACACAGAAGAGTGCTTCCATTAGTTTGTGATATTGACGCAGAAGAGCACTTCCATTAGTTTGTGATATTGACACAGAAGAGCCCTTCCATTAGTTTGTGATATTGACACAGAAGAGCACTTCCATTAGTTTGTGATATTGACACAGAAGAGCACTCCCATTAGTTTGTGATATTGACACAGAAGAGCACTTCCATTAGTTTGTGATATTGACACAGAAGAGCACTTCCATTAGTTTGTGATATTGACACAGAAGAGCCCTTCCATTAGTTTGTGATATTGACACAGAAGAGCGCTCCCATAAGTTTGTGATATTGACACAGAAGAGTGCTTCCGTGTACACAGACCTCTTGTTATGATAATAACGGTATACTAATTTCCTTACATGATCTATTGCAGCTGTATTGCCTGCCTACTGCTTCTATTTATGTTAATTATGGATAATCTTCTCTGTTTATATGTACATCTCATCATCAGAATATTTATAATAATAACTGCCTATCAGCTTTCCTCCATGCTGACAGTTGATACCAGCCTTCATTTTGTGGGTCATTTGTTTGTGAACCTTTCTGCTACTGTCAGTTCATCTTGTAGGTGGCTGAACCCGCACATATTTAATCCTGGTGTTGGATAGGGATATATTTCAGTAGTTAGTGGTATACAACTAAACCTGGAGGAATTATTTAGATAATATAGAGCTCAGTAAAGTAATATACACAATTAACTGCTCATCTATTGAAAGTTAATCAGTTTATAACTTCTCTTTCTTCTTTGTGTTCATTGTGAGGTGGAGACTCTAAATATATAAATAAAAATTGGAGTGATTAATAACAATCATACAGGTTAATTTGAGTGATTTTATAACAAACATACAGGTTAATTGGAGTGATTTAATAACAAACATACAGGTTAATTGGAAAGATTTAATAACAATCATACAGGTTAATTTGAGTGATTTTATAACAAACATACAGGTTAATTGGAGTGATTTAATAACAAACATACAGGTTAATTGGAAAGATTTAATAACAATTATAAGGGTTAATTGGAGTGATAGAAAACTTAATCAATGTTAAATAGAAATAGAAATATTTATAAATATGAACGAAATAATTGATAATATAGAATTGAATTTCTTAAATTAAGTTATACGGACAAGTTGATAAAAATAAACTGAAGGAACTACAATAGTATATAATTAAAAGTGCAAATGAAGATGAAAGGAGAGAATTTAGGGAATGAAACTGTTTTGACTTTTTAGTAAAATATTAATTGAAGTTCTTCAGATTTTCCGGGAGTTAAATTATGATCTGAGCAAAGGTGGAAAGTGAAACAATGGTAAAAAATGAACAAAACAATTGTCAAAACTGGAGGTACATGAAATTTGAACTGCTCTGTTAAAGAAAACATGGATAAAAAAGAGTTATTATTAATAAAATCTAACATAAGAATTATTATTAAAATAAGAACATGGATTTAGAACAGATTTTAACTGAATGATAACATGGATAAGGAAGACAGGTGAATTTAATTAGAACATGGGTTAGGTTCTAATAGAGGTTAATGAATTTAAAACAGAGGTGACATATTAGATGAGAGCATGGAGAACAAAGGTTACTGAAATATGAACTATGATTTGGAATAGTGGAGATAAAATACAAGTACCTGGATTCATAAATGTGGTATCAATGATAAACACAGATGTATCATTCAATGGGGAAATACATACTGGTATATACATCACAGGCAATATTTAATCTTGATCAGTGGTGATATTCACTCGAACAGACATAAATGCAGCAAAACTGTGATATAAAATGAAATAGTAATTAGGAACTGATATAAAATGAAACAGTAATTGAGAGCAGTGGTATAAGATAAACCTGACATGAGAACAGAGCTTTAAAATCAAATCGATATAAAGATCACATTGTATCCAAACAGAGTGTGAAAGGTAGCAGTATTAATTCATCAATGGCCTGTAATATTGTAATAACATTTAGAACATGACGTTGAATTGTGAGAAATAGATATATTCAATAAAAAAAAATTAATTTAGAACAGTGAAGATATAAGATAAAAACAATAATTTAGAACATTGTAGATATTAAATGAAAAAAACATTGATTTAGAACATTGTTACTTTAATTATAAACAGTGATCACATAAATTGTAGCCTGGATTAAAAACATCAACAGTGGTGATATAAATTGTAACATGAAAAACAAACAGTGTTGATATAAATTGTAACATGCATTACAAACAGTTGTGATATATATTGTAACATGAATTACAAACACCAACAGTGGTGATATAAATTATAACATGGGTTACAAACAGTGGTGATATTAATTGTAACATGCATTACAAACAGTTGTGATATATATTGTAACATGAATTACAAACACCAACAGTGGTGATATAAATTATAACATGGGTTACAAACAGTGGTGATATTAATTGTAACATGCATTACAAACAGTTGTGATATATATTGTAACATGAATTACAAACACCAACACTTGCAATATAAATTGTAACATGAATTACAAACAGTGGTGATATAAATTGTAACATGCATTACAAACAGTGGTCATATAAATCGTAGCATGGATTACAAACACCAACAGTGGTGATATAAATAATGACATGAATTAAAAACAAAGGTGATATAAATTGTTACATGCATTACAAAGAGTGGTTATATATATTATAACATGAATTACAAACAGTGGTGTTATAAATTGTAACATGCATTACAAACAGTGGTCATATAAATCATAGCATGGATTACAAACACCAACAGTGGTGATATAAATTATAACATGGATTACAAACAGTGGTGATATATATTGTTACATGCATTACAAACAGTGGTGATATATATTGTAACAGTGGTGATATTAATTGTACCATGAATTATAAACAGTGGTGATACATATTGTAATATAAATTACAAAAGTGGTGATATATATTATAACATGGATTACAGACAGTGATGAAATAAATTGTAACATGAATTACAAACAGAGGTGATATATTTTGTAACATGAATTACAAACAGTGGTGATATATATTGTAACATGAATTACAAACAGTGGTGATATATATTGTAACATGGATTACAAACTATCATGATATATATTGTAACATGAATCATAAACAGTGGTGATACATATTGTAACATGAATTACAAAAGTGGTGATATATATTGTAACATGGATTACAGACAGTGATGAAATAAATTGTAACATGAATTACAAACAGAGGTGATATATTTTGTAACATGAATTACAAACAGTGGTGATATATATTGTAACATGAATTACAAACTATGGTGATATATATTGTAACATGAATTACAAACTATCATGATATATATTGTAACATGGATTACAAACTGTGGAGATATATATTGTAACATGAATTACAAACTATGGTGATATATATTGTAACATGAATTACAAACTGCGGAGATATATATTGTTACATGAATTACAAACTATCATGATATATATTGTAACATGGATTACAAACAGTGATGAAATAAATTGTAAAATGAATTACAAACTGCGGTGATATATATTGTTACATGAACTACAAACATTTGTGATATATATTGTAAGATGAATTACAAACACTTGTGATATTAATTGTAACATGAATTACAAATAGTGGTGATATATATTGTAACAAGAATTACAAACTGTGGTGATATATATTGTAACATGAATTACAAATACCAACAGTGGTGATATAGATTATAACATAGATTACAAACAGTGTTGATGTAAATTGTAACATCAATTACATACAGTGGTGATATTAATTGTAACATGAATTACATACAGTGGTGATATCAATTATAACATGAATTACAAACAGTGGTGATATATTTTGTAACATAATTTACAAACTATGGTGATATATATTGTAACATGAATTACAAACAGTGATGAAATAAATTGTAACATGAATTACAAACAGTGCAGGTATATATTGTAACATGGATTACAAACAGTGGTGATATCAATTGTAACATGGATAACAGACAGTGGTGATATAAATTGTAACATGGATTATAAACAGTGGTGATATATATATTGTAACATATTTGAAGACATATTGGAATCAAAGCATGTTTTACAGAATTTTGTGTCCAGTATACCATCTTCTAATTGTGTTAACATGTTCACTGAATGGTGTAAATGGTGGCAAAAATGTATATACCATGGAGGAGAGTATTTTGAGAAGAAGTGACTCAGTAAATTTGATACAAAAGCACCTGTTATGTCAACTGCTATGCTTTGAATAGTGCCTTATTTTCTTAATAGTTGAAGTATCATGCTAAAATTTTCAAATTATGTCCCATATACATTTATTTCAAATAAAAGAACACTACTGTGCATTGTATAATTGACAAAAATAAGTTATGGCAAAAGTCTACAAACTTTCTGATCCCCCTTCGTATATTGTAACATGGATTACATACAGTGGTGATATATATTGTAACATGGATAAAATACAGTGGTGATATATATTGTAACATGGATTACATACAGTGGTGATATAATTATATTGTAACATGAATTACTAACAGTGGTCTATATATATTGTAACATGAATTACAAACAGTGGTGTATATATATTGTAACATGGATTACATACAGTGGTGATATATATTGTAACATGGATTGCATACAGTGGTGATATAAATTGTAACATGTATTACAAACAGTGGTGATACAAAGTGTAGCATGAATTACAAACAGTGGTGATATAAATTGTAACATTAGATAACAATGGTCATATAAATTGTAATATGAATTATATACCGGGGTGATACATATTGCAACATGGATTACAATCAGTGGTGATATAAATTGTAACATGGATTACAAACAGTAGTGATATAAATTGTTACATGGATTACAAACAGTGATGATATAAATTGTAACATGGATTACAAACAGTAGTGATATAAATTGTTACATGGATTACAAACCGTGATGATATAAATTGTTACATGAATTACAAGCAGTGGTGATATCAATTGTAACATGAATAACAAACATTTGTGATATATATATTGTACAGTAACATGCATTACAAACAGTGGTGATATATATTGTTACATTCATAACAAACAGTTGGGATATCTATTGTAACATGCATTACAAACAGTGGTGTTATAAATTGTAACATCAATTACAAACAGTGGTGATATAAACTGTAACATGAATTACGAACAGTTGTGATATAAATTTTAACATGAATTACAAACAGTGGTGATACATAATATTATTGCACCAATTACAAACAGTTGTGATATAAATTGTCACATCAATTACAAACAATGGTGATATAAATTGTAACATCTATTTCAGACAGTGGTGATATAAATTATAACATAGATTACAGACACTGGTGATATATATTTTAACATGAATTACAAACATTTGTGATATATATATTGTACAGTAACATGCATTACAAACAGTGGTGATATAAATTGTTACATTGATGACAAACAGTTGGGATAACTATTGTGACATGCATTACAAACAGTGGTGATATAAACTGTAACATGAATTACAAACAGTGGTGATATTTATTGTTACATTGATGACAAACAGTTGGGATATCTATTGTAACATCAATTACAAACAATGGTGATATAAACTGTAACATGAATTACAAACAGTGGTGATACATATTGTTGCACCAATTACAAACACTGGTGATATAAATTGTAACATCAATTACAAACAATGGTGATATAAATTGTAACATCTATTACAGACAGTGGTGATATAAATTATAACATGGATTACAAACAATGGTGATATAAATTTTAATATGAATTACAAACAGTGATGATATAAATTGTAACATCAATTACAAACAATGGTGATATAAATTATAACATGGATTACAAACAGTGGTGATACATATTGTTGCACCAATTACAAACACTGGTGATATAAATTGTAATATCAATTACAAACAATGGTGATATAAATTGTAACATCTATTACAGACAGTGGTGATATAAATTATAACATGGATTACAAACAATGGTGATATAAATTATAACATAGATTACAAACAATGGTGATATAAATTTTAATATGAATTACAAACAGTGATGATATAAATTGTAACATCAATTACAAACAATGGTGATATAAATTATAACATGGATTACAAACAGTGGTGATACATATTGTTGCACCAATTACAAACACTGGTGATATAAATTGTAACATCAATTACAAACAATGGTGATATAAATTGTAACATCTATTACAGACAGTGGTGATATAAATTATAACATGGATTACAAACAATGGTGATATAATTTTTAATATGAATTACAAACAGTGATGATATAAATTGTAACATCAGTTACAAATAATGGTGATATAAATTGTAACATGAATTATATACAGTGGTGATATCAATTGTAACATCAATTATATACAGTGGTGATATAAATTGTAACATCAATTACAAACAATGGTGATATAAATTGTAATATGAATTACAAACAATGGTGATATCAATTGTAACATCAATTACAAACAGTGGTGGTATAAATTGTAACATCAATTACAAACAATGGCGATATAAATTGTAATATGAATTACAAACAATGGTGATATATATTTTAACATGAATTACAAACAGTGATGATATCAATTGTAACATCAGTTACAAACAATGGTGATATAAATTGTTACATGAATTATATACGGTGGTGATATATATTGTAACATGAATCACAAACAGTGGTGATATGTATTGTAACATGTATTACATACAATCACTTATATTCCTGTCATTTTTTTATATTTTCAGGTATTGGTTGCCATGATAACAGAGACCTATTCTAGATGTATTGTGTATTAATACCCCTGTGTGACTGGGATAGCCATGTGTGATTATGGGACATGGTAGCAGTCTACGTCAATGCCATGCCCATTTCCTTTGTTTTGTCTTGTTTGGTGTTTTAATTTCGAGGACCAATGCAACCAAATATGTCTGGAAAACAGGTAATTATTGTAGAACTTAAAATTGTATTACATGCTAAACAATTAAATAGATATTGTGGTCTACAAAATGTTTTCTTAACAGCAAGCCAATCAGAGGTTTATATATTTTGAAGCATGTATCTAAGATAATGTTTGTTAATTCAAGATGGTGCCAGCCATTATCTTCCCCCAAAATGAGCTAATGAGCACAGTGAATAAAATTGGCTTGAGTATCTGAAGACATTTTAAAAAAATGGAAAATTTGTCAGAACACCATTATATTATTTTTTTTAAAGAAAGAACTGTCAAGTCCTTTAGAGATGATAAAGATATTATAGAGTACTTATCTATGTCAGTCAGAAGCTGTAGAGTAGCAAACATACATATGTCAGCAAGATGCTGAAGAGTAACAAATAAATCTATGTCAGTCAGAAGCTGTAAAGTAGCAAAAATATCTATGTCAGTCAGAAGCTGTAGAGTAGCAAACATATCTATGTAAGCCAGAGGCTATAGAGTAGCAAATATAACTATGTCAGTCAGAAGCTGTAGAGTAGCAAACATATCTATGTCAGTCAGAAGCTGTAGAGTAGCAAACATATCTATGTCAATTGGATGCTTAAGAGTAGCAAACATAACTATGTCAGTCAGAAGCTGTAAAGAAGCAAACATATGTATGTCAGTCAGAAGCTGTAGAGTAGCAAACATTTCTATGTCAGTTGGATGCTTAAGAGTAGCAAATATAATCTATGTCATTCAGAAGCTGTAGAGTAGCGAACATATTTATGTCAGTCAGAAGCTATAGAGTAGCAAACATATCTATGTCAGTTAGAAAATGTAGAGTAGTAAACATCTATGTCAGTCAGAAGCTGTAGAGTAACAAACATAATCTAAGTCAGTCGGAAGTTATAGAGTAGCAAACATAAAATATGTGAGTCAGAAGCTGTAGAGTAGCAAACATATCTATGTAAATCAGAAACTGTAGAGTAGCAAACATATCTATGTCAGTAAGAAGCTATAGAGTAGCAAACATATCTATGTCAGTCAGATGCTTAAGAGTAGCAAACATATCTATGTCAGTCAGAAGCTGTAGAGTAGCAAACATATCTATGTCAGTCAGATGCTTAAGAGTAGCAAACATATCTATGTCAGTCAGAAGCTGTAGAGTAGCAAACATATCTATGTCAGTCAGAAGCTATAGAGTAGCAAACATAATTTATGTCAGACAAAAGCTATAGAGTAGCAAACATATCTATGTCAGTCAGAAGCTGTAGAGAAGCAAGCATATCTATGTAAGACAGATGCTTAAGAGTAGCACACATATCTTTGTCAGTCAGAAGCTGTAGAGTAGCAAACATATCTATGTCAGTCAGAAGCTATAGAGTAGCGAACATATCTATGTCAGTCAGAAGCTATAGAGTAGCAAACATATCTATGTCAGTCAGAAGCTATAGAGTAGCAAACATATCTATGTCAGTCAGAAGCTATAGAGTAGCAAACATATCTATGTCAGTAAGAAGCTATAGAGTAGCAAACATATCTTTGTCAGTCAGAAGCTATAGAGTAGCAAACATAATTTATGTCAGACAAAAACTATAGAGTAGCAAACATATCTATGTCAGTCAGAAGCTGTAGAGAAGCAAGCATATCTATGTAAGACAGATGCTTAAGAGTAGCAAACATATCTTTGTCTGTCAGAAGCTGTAGAGAAGCAAGCATATCTATGTAAGACAGATGCTTAAGAGTAGCAAACATATCTTTGTCAGTCAGAAGCTGTAGAGAAGCAAGCATATCTATGTAAGACAGATGCTTAAGAGTAGCAAACATATCTTTGTCAGTCAGAAGCTGTAGAAAAACAAATATAATCTATGTCAGTCAGAAGCTATACAGTAGCAAACATAATCTATGTCAGACAGAAGCTATAGAGTAACAAACATATCTATGTCAATCAGATGCTTAAGAGTAGTAAACGTATCTATGTCAATCAGAAGCTGTAGAGAAGTAACCATATCTTTGTCAATCAGAAGCTGTAGATTAACAAACATAATCTATGTCAGACAGAAGCTGTGGTGTAGCAAATATATCTATGTCAGTCAGAAGCTGTAGAGTAGCAAACATATTTATATCAATCGGATGCTTAAGAGTAGTAAACGTATCTATGTCAGTCAGAAGGTGTAGAGTAGTTAACATATCTATGTCAGTCAGAAGCTGTAGAGTAGCAAACATATCTATGTTAGCCAGAGGCTATAGAGTAGCAAATATAACTATGTCAGTCAGAAGGTGTAGAGTAGTAAACATATCTATGTCAGTCAGAAGCTGTAGATCAGTAGCAAACATATATATGTCAGTCAGAAGCTGTAGAATAGCAAACATCTATGTCACTCAAATGCTTAAGAATAGCAAATATATCTATGTCAGTCAGAAGCTGTAGAGTAGCAAACATATCTATGTCAGTCAGAAGCTGTATAGCAGCAAACATATCTATGTCAGTCAGATGCTTTTGGGTAGAAAATATAATTATCTATATCAGCTAGAAGCTTGATGGTAGTAAACATCTGCATTAGTGTGAAGCTAAATTGTTTAAAGCATATCTTACGTCAATTGACAGCTGGTGCATTATGATACAAGTTCTGTTTATGTGCAACAATTAGAAAGATATATGTATGTTACATAACCAACCAATTGATTACCAACCATGTATAGTAAATATCATTGTCACCCTAAGTCTTGACCAGAATGGACAGTTATATTTGACCAGAATGGACAGTTATGTACATTCTTGAAGAAAATAGAAAAACAGTTTCCACTCAATAACTTAAGTTTCCCTTTAAAACATGTTGATGTTATTAATAAGATCCTATGAAAAGGAGAATCAAAATGAGGCTTTGAATTAAAGGATATCAAAATTTAAAAATACAAAACTGGTTTTGACTAATTAACTGAAATGTTTTTCCTGTAATATGATTGGATGGTATTGTGTGCATCAGTTCCTGGTATAGAAAGGTAACTCGGTATTAATTTGAGGTAAATGGAGTGGGGTCAAGATCACTGTTACTAAAATAGAAAAAAATAGTTTCTGCTCAATGATTTTAGTTTCCTTTAAGATATTTTGATGGAAATATGAAGATTGCTAACATGGAAAGGAAGCTTAGGATTGATTTGAAGTAACTGGGGTCAAGGTCTTCTGTTGGCTAGTCACTGTTACTTAAAATAAAAAAAATTCTGCTAAATAAATAGTTTTCATTGAGATACTTTGATGAAGTTTAGTGCAGGTTCCTAACAAGAAGCTTATGTATGATTTGAGGTAAACCAGGACATAGTCACGGCCTTTGTTAGTAAAATAGAAAAATGGTTGAACATATTTGGCAGGGATGTTTATGATCATAAAATTTCAAAGTATTTTTGTATCAACTGGGTAATGGGACCAGATTGAACCAATAGAGTGATATAGGCCCTATTGGACCTCTTATTTGTGTTGCTTGGGTGAATTATTGGCAGGAAATTTAAAAATGAAATTCTCAGCATTTAACATAGTTTTGTTTATAATTTCATAATTGTGTACAGTCTGCATAATGACTGTCTATTAAGAGTACAGTAAATATCCTGTATATATTGTTTTTGAAAATTTTCTAAAAATATTTGAAGACTTAAGTTATGGCAAAATGTTTGTTATCATCTTAGTTATCATCTTTGATATCATCTTAGTTATCATATTTGTTATCATATTACTTATTTTCTTAGTTATCATCTTTGTAATTATCTTAGTTATCATCTTTGTTATCTTCTTAATTATTATCATAGTTATCATTTTTGTTATCATCATTGTTATCATCTTAATTATTATCATAGCTATCATCTTAGTTATCATCTTAGTTATCATCATAGCTATCATCTTAGTTATCATCTTAGTTATCATCATAGCTATCATCTTAGTTATCATCTTAGTTATCATCATAGCTATCATCTTAGTTATCATCTTTGTTATCATCATAGCTATCATCTTAGTTATCATCTTTGTTATCATCTTAGTTATCATCTTTGTTATCTTCTTAGTTATCATCTTTGTTATCATATTTGATATCAACTAAGTTATCTTCTTAAGTATGTGGCATTGATCAGTGAATATACAACCAACCATATAAGTATGTTGCATTGATCAGTGAATATACAACCAACCATATAAGTATGTGACGTTGATCAAGTGAATATACAACCAACCATATAAGTATGTGGCATTGATCAGTGAATATACAACCAACCATATAAGTATGTGGCATTGATCAGTGAATATACAACCAACCATATAAGTATGTGACATTGATCAGTGAATATACAACCAACCATATAAGTGTGTGGCATTGATCAGTGAATATACAACCAACCATATAAGTATGTGGCATTGATCAGTGAATATACAACCAACAATATAAGTATGTGGCATTGATCAGTGAATATACAACCAACCATATAAGTATGTGGCATTGATCAGTGAATGTACAACCAACCATATAAGTATGTGGCATTGATCAGTGAATATACAACCAACCATATAAGTATGTGGTATTGATCAGTGAATATACAACCAACCATATAAGTATGTGGTATTGATCAGTGAATATACAACCAACCATATAAGTATGTGGCATTGATCAGTGAATATACAACCAACCATATAAGTATGTGGCATTGATCAGTGAATATACAACCAACCATATAAGTATGTGGTATTGATCAGTGAATATACAACCAACCATATAAGTATGTGGCATTGATCAGTGAATATACAACCAACCATATAAGTATGTGGCATTGATCAGTGAATATACAACCAACCATATAAGTATGTGGCATTGATCAGTTAAAATGTATAACTAACCACCAATCTGTGTGCCTGACACCCAGCACTGTTAGGGGAATATCAGAAAACATTAGCCAGCTAAATGTACTAAGAAAAAAATTAGATATATTGTACCTCCCAAACTCTGATGGGGTCTGTTTTAATAATAACCATGTTTACAGCCTTCAAAACATTAGTTAGTAAAACAAGCTTAGTATATAGGAAATAAACAAGCTCTAACGTTGTTTTACTTGCAACTTCCACTCAAGGCGAAGCAGTGATAATGAAGATCAGTGCATATATCCCCAGTAGATTATTGCCTATTGCTTATTTATGACTTCTCCAACCAAGGATAAGATTTTAATGAGTTAAAACTAAACATTCCATGGACGTGCCAATCAACAGATTGTACAAAACGTGGTTACTGATAAAATATCAGATTGTGGATAAAAGGGTGGTAGGTTTGAGTTTTCACTGAGACAATAAAATGATGTTGTATCCCCTTGAAAGCCACATGTTTCAAACACTGACACCAAGCATACTGTTTATGTTGTACCCCTGGCAAGCCACATGTTTCACACACTGACACCAAGCATACTGCTTACATTGTATCCCCTGGCAAGCCACATGTTTCACACACTGACACCAAGCATACTGCTAATGTTGTATCCCCTGGCAAGACACATGTTTCACACACTGACACCAAGCATACTGCTTATGTTGTATCCCCTGGCAAGCCACATGTTTCACACACTGACACCAAGCATACTGCTTACATTGTATCCCCTGGCAAGCCACACGTTTCACACACTGACATCAAGCATACTGCTTACATTGTATCCCCTGGCTAGCCACATGTTTCACACACTGACACCAAGCATACTGCTTACATTGTATCCCCTGGCAAGCCACACGTTTCACACACTGACATCAAGCATACTGCTTACATTGTATCCCCTGGCAAGCCACACGTTTCACACACTGACATCAAGCATACTGCTTACATTGTATCCCCTGGCAAGCCACATTTTTCACACACTGACACCAAGCATACTGCTAATGTTGTATCCCCTGGCAAGACACATGTTTCATACACTGACACCAAGCATACTGCTTACGTTGTATCCCTGGCAAGCCACATGTTTCACACACTGACATCAAGCATACTGCTTACAAGATCATACTCTTCGATCAAATATCTATAGGTACAGATCGTAATCCACTGACATCAAGCATACTGCTTACAAGATCATACTCTTCGATCACATATCTATAAGTATAGACTGTAATCCATTCAAGTACACCAAAAATGCATTTCAAATGCATTTGTAACACGTTTGTTATGTGTTTCAAATGCATTTTTGATTTTCTGAATGCAGTTCAAATTGATACTAGACACATTTGAATCCTTTACCGTGTGCCATTCATCATTTATCGTTACATGGCGTGTTTACCAATCCCATCATCTCTGATTGATAAACACTCATTACAAAATATTTGGTTGCAGTAGAATTAATAGTAAGAACTATATATTTAACGAAATCACAAGTGTTTTATATGATAGTATATTAGTTTAAATCTTAAAATCTTAAAACCTATTTTAGATATGATCTACCATATAAGTGATGATTTTTAGCATGACAACAGATTAATCTGTTACTTAAAACTTAATTGCTTTGCATCCTTTGAAATTAAATACACGCTGTAAGCACGTCATGTCTATTTCATAAGATAAACACGTTATGGTCACGTTATCATTAAATGTCCACTCAAAGCCAGATTAGTTTACACTAAAGTTAACATTTACTTTTATGCAGAAACATTGTATAGATGCCGCAGGCAAGTATTAATCTTATGTAGAGGAATAATGCAATATTTACCAGTATTTTTGCAATTATAATTCCAGTTATAAATTTTGATAGATTGTCAAGTTAAACAAGTATAGCAATTCATTAAACAAAAGAATTTTAATAATCCGCAAAGATAATATATTTACAAATACACATGCCTTAGTTTATGTAGCGAATGTCTATGCTATAATATGTCTATAGCTCCGACAACATTTACTTTTGACCTTGTGCAGATGTGCGATGTCAACACTCTGACAGTTTCTTACGTCATTTTGCATTGCATTCTACTTCACTAAGTGGAAAAGTTTCGATGTAATGAACATGATTTTCTAAAAATAGCATAAAAACTTTTCCTTATTGTCAATCATATAACAAAACAGTGACTTAAAATCGGTATTTATATAAATAGATCAGTTAATTTGGGGAGTTGTGTAAAGCTATGAGTAGATTAAGGCTTTCATCCCATAGATTAGAGGTTGAATGTGGAAGATGGACAAAACCAAATCATGTGCCATTTCAGGACAGAAAATGTAAGCATTGCAATGTCTTAGAAGACGAATATCATTTCGTAATTGAGTGCAAATGTTTTGATGAGTTACGAGAAATGTACATTAAAAGGTATTACTGGAAAAAACCAAGTTATTCTAAGTTTGCAGAACTGATAACATGTACAAACAAATCAGTTGTAAAACTGTTAAGGATTTATATATATAAATCATTCGAACTGAGAAAAATCATCAACTCTTATCAATAAAATGAGGTTCAAAAGGATGTAAAGAATGTAAATTAAAAAAGTATTCTTTGAAACGGGCATTTGCGGGTATTTTTACTTAACAATTGCATTGATAAAGTTTTATGACAGAAACGGAACCAATTTATCTTTCCCAATAAATTCGTAACGTTATGTAACATCACTAAAACCAAGATCTATTTAAAAGGTGAACACATTAACCAATTTGATTATAAACATTAATACAGTTGTAGTTATTATTACTGCATTTATAAAATGTCTGCCATCTATACATGTACTAATCATTTGTGTATTATTGTATGCATGTTCATGGGCCATATTTGGCTTAAATAAATCAATAAACTGTAAAACTGTGTAAGCAGGCCATGTATCACCTGATTGTTTTATCACATGTTTACAAGCATATAAACGATGCCCGAGGCAATGTTTTTCATGGATAAAATCGGGATTGAAATTTATAACAAAGAAATTAAATTAAAGTTACATGTATGACAACTTATAGACTTTAAATAACAAAGAGAGCAATCATTTCGCTTAATCATTTTTTTCATTGTCAGTATAACAGGATACTATTAGAGGATATCTGAATCTCCAATGCATTTCCTAGCATTTACAACTTTTTGCATTTAATGTTTATATTTATCATTTTGTATTGTTTGTGGATCGTTTGTGGACCATTCATGGATCGTTTGTTCTGTTGCATTCGTGAAATGCTTTGTTTATCATTACGTTTGTATTTTTAGTCTGTTCGTATTACGTTTAAAACGCGTTTGATATTCATTTTGTTTGCGTTTGTTTGGTGAACTAAAACTAGACTGTTATTTACTGGCTCATCTGGGTCAGAGACAAATGTCAATTTCTGATATGATGGACAAATCAAGTCTAAAATAGAGGAAGAAACAAATAAATCTTTTTATATGTAAATGTCAAAGGTACCATTGTAATAAAGGAAAGTCATCTGGTAAATGTCAAAGTTCAGACATTATAGATGCAGTTAGTTTTAAATGGCAAGGTGGCAAATTATCAGGAATATAATGATTAAACAAATATATTAAAAAACAATAAAGATATCTGATCAACAGCATCTAGCAATAAATCTTGAAACATTATAATAAGCCCAGTAAAGTGAGAAGTGAGATATGCAGGCACCCACTGTTTCAGCAGTCCTTCTTTATCACTTGCACTCAGCGCAATCGTAGGCAAATAAGTGTGAAATCTATGTAAGTGTAACTTACTTTACAGATTATACCACAGGGTGTATGCAGAATTTTGATTTATAAGCCTTTTACTGATTTTTTTTTTATGCAAAATAGCTATTAATTATTTAACATCATAAGTACATTTTCTATAAAATGAAAAAGTAACAAGTGTGAATGAATTTGTTCAAGGTGCAATTTTATTTTTTTAGCCTCTAAAAGAGAAGTCATTATCTTATTAGGCATGAAATAATAGAAATTAGGACACAATACTAAAAGGGTAACACAGTATTGGTGAAGTGGAATTATACTCATGTTTCACGCATCAAATCTTTACAGGGTATAACCAACCACAATTATGATAATAGCAAAGGGAGTATATTGGCATTTAATTCTCAATATGGTGTCATAAATAAACATTACACATACAAAGATATGCATAAAACTTACATATTTATGAATGCAAGATATATATTATATATTGCTGCTTGATACTATGTGTTGGTTTTCAGAAGCTATATCATTTGATTTGTTTACCTTTCCATTTTGAACAAATTGCCTTCAATATTCAGATCAACCATCGTACATCGTGACTGTGTAAATATTTGTGTACAGATGCATAGTTTACACCTGGTTAAGTGTGTGCATGGATATTTTAGAAAAAGTTATGTTCAGAATGTTTATGGAGATTATTATATAAAATGTACTTTTTCGTGTCCCCCAATAAAGTTTTGTCAATATTTTGTTTAGGGTTAATTTAATAACTCTTGGGTTAATTATGGCATTTAATTGGTACACACACACACACGCACGCCGCACGCCCTGAGGGTTCAATTAGGGGACACGTCATTATAATATTTTTTTTTTTTTTTTAAAAATGGAAAGGATTTTGCCTATATCTTCACAGAAACATTGTTTGGTGAAGGAGGTTCAAATTTGTAAAAATGAATGGGTTCCACTGTCTTAAGGGGTCAGGAGGGGCCCCAAAAGGGTAAAAATGGGGAATTACTAAAATCGTTTTCTTGAGAACCGGTATGTCAGATTTGTTCATATTTGGCATAAATTATCCCTATGTGTAGGGGTTTGATTGCAGATAAGAATTAAGGGGCTAAAATTTATAGGGGCCCTGTAAGGGGACTTAGAATTTTACATAGGGATACTATGGGAAAACAGAAAATTCTCTTTTTCTTTCATCCTTTCTGAAACCACAAGGCCAATTAAACAGAAACTTCACATGCATGTTTCTGTTGCATAGGACACTATACAGAAGATTTATTATTTGATCTTAAATTCAAGATGGCCGCCGTTACTAAAAAATAGTCCAAAACTTAAAATCTTCTTCTCATGAACGGCCCAATATATTTTCAAAATGTTTATGTAGTAATGATGACCAACTATAGTATTGTTAGATTTGTTCAAATGGTGTCCCTAGGGTTAAAAATGACCCCGCCCCGAGGGTTCATGAGTCAGTAGAGCATCCTCAGGCCCTCTTGGGCCTCTTGTTTCTTATTGTTTTGCTTTGAAATGAATTAAATGTTTGTTTTTTAATTCAACAATAAGATGAAATATAAATATACAAAATTTTGTATATGAATTTTACAACTTGCCAAATGCTTGCTACACCTGCAGATTCATTATGATTGTTTCAAGCAAGATAAATGAAAATATTTAACTATTTTTAGCTCTACTGGCCAAAGGCCAGAAGTGCTTATGCGATGGTGCATCGTCTTTCATCTGTCGTCTGTTAGCAGCACTTTCTTTGAAACCACTAGGATAATTAAACTGAAACTTCACGTGGATGTTTCTATTGCATAGGAGACTATACAGAAGATTTTTTTTTTTTCAATTTGAAATTCAAGATGGCCAACATTACTAAAATTAGTCCAAAACTTAAAAAGTCTTCTTCTCATGAACAGACCAACAGATTTTTAAAATGTTTATGTAGTAATGATAACCAACTATAGTTTTGTTAGATTGGTTCAAATGGTGTCCTTAGGGTTAAAAATGACCCTCCCCGAGGGTTTAATTAGGGGACACATGTCATAATATTTTTTTAATTTTTGGAAGGCGAGCAAAGCTCTGACTTCCTTAGCTGTCGTGCAGCTCTAGCATCTGTTATACACTACTACGTATGGCAGGAACCGCCATATCCGTCCGACTGATAAAGAGTTCACAAGTTTCGAAACGCATTTACCGCAGCTAGAGGACGTATTATACAACAAAAGATTCAAAGTTTTTTAAATATTGCGGATATTTTTTTTTACAAAAGATCAAAAATACGATATGGGAAGCATACAATTTGCATGGAAATGCGGAAGAATACACTTCTAAAAAAACGCACCAATTTTCATTGATAAAAAAATATTTTACGCATTTACTACTATGCATAGTGACGTCATCTGGTGAGGGGGGGATATAATCTCTAACGCCATTCGACATGTAATCATTAATGGGGTGAAATATTGACATGTTTTCGATATAATAACTCTAGTTTGGGTAAATAATGATTGTTAGTGTAATTTTATTCACTACAGATTGTCCTCTTTTAATTTTGATAGTAAAATAACGAAATTAGGTTCGGGGCTACATTTGTTGTTTATAGAAAAATGCGCCAATCTGTCATCTTATGCAAGCAGTGTTTTTATGAACATATTTAACGGGGGTCACTCCGCTTACCGAAATGTAGCATATTTCGGTAATTTACCGAAATGTACTTCACAGTTACCGAAATGTAGATCAAATAGCGTGATAACACGTTATATTTAATAAATGTTTTGTTTCTATTAAATATCTTTGATCATTTCAAAAGTAAAATGTGTTTATTTATTGGAAAAATGTAGGAAAAGTATGTTTTTGAACATTTTATATAAAATCGGTGCATCGATTCGTGCGATGTGAGAAATGTTTTTCCATAAGAAATACATTTATTTTTTATTGCTTATACTAGCATATGAAATTATATAATAGAAATGAGAAAAAACAAGAATCTCAAAGGTTTAATAAAATTTATTATGAAATATTGTCAACTCTCCCTCTGTACATTTAACATTTAAGCAAAAATCACAATTGAATATATAGGCAGAAGACATTGTACTACTACAAGGGGAGTTGGGCTAGCTGAATAGTTCCTGCTGCATAAATCTCTCTCTCTCTCTCTCTCTCTCTCTCTCTCTCTCTCTCTCTCTCTCTCTCTCTCTCTCATATCGAACTCCGCTCTTCCGAGGCTCTCTCTCTCTCTTTCTCTCTCTATCTTATATCAAACTCCACTCTTTCCGAGGCTCTTTCTCTCTCTCTCTCTCTCTCTCTCTCTCTCTCTCTCTCTCTCTCTCTTCTCTCATATCAAACTCCACTCTTTCTGAGGCTCTCTCTCTCTGTCTCTCTCTCTCTCTCTCTCTCTGTCTTTCTCTCTCTCTCTCTCTCTCTCTCTCTCTCTCTCTCTCTTTCTCTCATATCAAACTCCGCTCTTTCTGAGACTCTCTCTCTCTCTCTCTCTCTCTCTCTCTCTCTCTCTCTCTCTCTCTGTCTCTCTCTGTCTCTCTCTCTCTCTGTCTCTCTCTCTCTTATTTATACAAATTCAATAAATATAAAATGATATGATATTAATGTTTTAGTGTGTCTTAAATGTCGGAATAAATGTGGTGTTTTATTGCACATTTGCATGATTTCATTTTGAAGGACTTATAACTATATATAATTTTTTGTTTTAATGTAACTTTTGTATGTTATATGAATTAAAATATTAAAGTATTAAAATTTGTTCTAATAACTAAACCAAAGGTTACCCAATATGTCATTGCTGGGGATTAACTGACAAAATCAACATAGCATAACAATTCAGTTGATCCAGATTGGTTAGTTTGGTTTATTACATTCATTTGCATATGAATTGAGTTATCATTCTTTTCTTAGCTGGTCTATTCCTCTGTTGGTTCACATAATATCCATAGCAGCAGTGTCTGCTGTTTCGCTGTTTCATTATAGGGCCTACGCAAAAAATATATATGTATACATAAGGGAGAGATAATAAATTAATAAATTAATTAATACTCCCAAACAATACTGAATATATCATAACAGTTTCACCAGAGACATTTAAACTAATATTGAGTTACTGGTTTCACAAGTGGGTTTTCTTTATCATCTTCCGTATATGTTTAGAATACACAATTCTAAATTTTACATTATTCCATTGTGTATAAACATCATTGTATTAAACCTCTTTAAAACTTTTCAATATAAACACTATTTAAATTAGTGTCGATAGCTATCACTGTTTTGGTCTGTTAATTTTCGGTATTTAGTATTCAGTATGAGAAACAAGTAAAAATATCGCCCAATACACTATTTACTAAACATAGCTGACACATATAAATAAGTTGCCTAATAAAGCAAAATATCAACATCATAATCATAATTTGGCATATCGAAATACTCAAATATAACGTGTTATCGTACTTTTAGTGTTTCTGAAGTAACAAAAAAAATTGAATAAATTGCAACAACTTTAATGTTCACGTGATACCTGTGAATATTTAGCATCATAGTTATGCCATTGATGAATTTCTTATGGAAAAGCATTTCTCACATCGCGCAAATCGATGCACCGATTTTATATAAAATGTTCAAAAACATACTTTTCCTACATTTTTCCAATAAATAAACACATTTTACCTTTGAAATGATCAAAGATATTTAATAGAAACAAAACAATTATTAAATATAACGTGTTATCACACTATTTGATCTACATTTCAGTAACTGTGAAGTACATTTCGGTAAATTGATGTATCTATTTTATATAAAATGTTCAAAAACATACTTTTCCTACATTTTTCCAATAAATAAACACATTTTACTTTTGAAATGATCAAAGATATTTAATAGAAACAAAACATTTATTAAATATAACGTGTTATCACGCTATTTGATCTACATTTCGGTAACTGCGAAGTACATTTCAGTAGATTACCGAAATATGCTACATTTCGGTAAGTGGAGTGACCGTTTAACGGTTAATTAGGTCATACGACCGTTATGTTTGTTGTGTTTCTGTGTTGTATTTTTTGGATTTATTAAATCTAGGTCACGCAACACCGTTTATAATGCTTTTAATTGATTATTTATATTGTTGATTGAAAGCTATATGAGAATCGAACATAATTCAAGTCAATATACACATAAATCTATAAGTAGTTCATGTTTGTTTTGGTCAAGACAAAGAGTTATGGATATGTGTTGTATATTCTCGGACAATCAGGAACATTTTGTGCTGAATGCGTTTCGTTATCCATAAATCATAACTATTGAACTGGAGATATTAAAATTGAATTTGGAGCCATTTTCTAACAATAACAAATTTACATGTAAACACTGCAGATGGCATAAACAGTGTGTATTACATCATCAAGTGATGCTAAACTCTTCATTGACCTATTTCACTATAAACTATATGCACCTATTTATAGCGCACAGAAAGTTTTTTTGTTTAAACCAGTACACACTCCCTGGTAAATCAGCTGTTTAGCAAGCACCGAATAATTATGTCCCTTGACTGTAGCACAAAATATATGATTGCCAGACATGGAAAAACAAAATCTGGAGTTGAAATTAAAACATAATACATGTATATATATATGGAGCTGAATTGTTGAAATTCTTGCTTGAGGAGTTGGACAAGTTAAGAACTCAAATGACCCATTTGAATGGTATATTTGTGATTTTTTTAAGGATTTAACAATTGTTTAAATAAACAAGTATTTATTCATTGTTGGTGGTTGTTTGCACATTATTAAAAGGCACTTTGAAGTGGTACATTCTTTTTTTTTATTAAATAATGGGGATAGATATTGAGCAATGGAGATGTAAAATTGGTAGTTTTAATGCCCCCCTAAAAAATTTTTTTTGGTGGCATATAGTAATCGCAGCCGGGCAGACAAATTGGTATTTAAGTGTCTAGGGTTTAGGGTTAGTAATTTTTATGGACAGTTGAAAAGCTGTTGAAAAAACAATTAAGTGGCTGTTCTAGACACTTAAAAAACAGCTCTTATAAGGTGGCTTTTTTTCTCTTATGTGGCTAAAATTTAGCCACACAAGTAATACGATTGATGCAAAAAAGCCACTTAAATACCCATTTGTGAGAACGTCCGTCCGTCCGGTATTTCGTTTCCAGCCTGTAACTTTGTCATGCATAGATGGATTTTGTTGACACTTGCTACAATTGATCAACATAGCATGACGACGTGTCGCGAGTAAGAACCACACCCGTACCTCAAAGGTCAAAGTCACAATTTGAGTTTGTTTGACAACACTTTGAGTTTGTGTGAGATTTCGTTTCTGGCCTGTAACTTTGTCATGCATAGATGGATTTTGTTGATACTTGCTACAAATGATCAACATAACATGAAGATGTGTCGCGAGTAAGACCCACACCCGTACCTCAAAGGTCAAAGTCACAATTTGAGTTTGTTTGACAACACTGAGTTTGTGTGAGATTTTGTGTGCGGTCTGTAACTTTGTCACGCATAGATGGGTTTTATAAATACTTGCTACAAATGATCAACATAACATGACGATGTGTCGCAAGTAAGAACAATACCCATACTTCAAAGGTCAAGGTCACACTTTGAGTTTGTTTGACAACACTTTCAGTCTGTTTGAGATTTCGTGTCTGGCCTGTAACTTTGTCATGCATAGATGGATTTTGTTACTACTAGCTACAAATGACCGACATAACATGACAATGTGTCGTGCATTACACTCACAATCCCACTTCAAAGGTCAAGGTCACAATTTAACTTTGGTTGATGACATTTCAGTCTGATTGCGATTTCGTGTTTGGTCTGAAACTTTGTCAACTATGGAAAAATTTCAAAAACACTTGGCTCAATTCATCAGCATTTCATTACAAAGTGTCATGTGTAAGACCCACATGCATAACTCAAAGGTCAAGGTCGCACTTTGAGTTTGTTTGACAACACTTTCAGTCTGTGTGAGATTTCTTTTCCGATCTATAACTTTGTCATCTATGGATATATTTTCAAAACACTAGGCTCAGTTGATAAACATGACATAATTAAATGGCGCATGTAAGACCCAGAAACTTTCCTCAAAGGTCAAGGTCACACTTTCAATTTGTTTGATATTGCATGTCTAGTCTGTGACTTTGTCTTTAACTTGGCTAAATTTATCGATATGACACAACGACGTGTCATAAAAAAAACCTAGACACTGTCACACTTTGAGTATGTATGACAACACTTTGAATCTGTTTGAAATTTCACGTCTGTCTTATAACTTTATCATGCATGGATGGATTTCAAAAACACTTGGTTCAATTTATCAATTGATCAACAATTGATCTGTAACTTACATTTAGGGATTTTAAAATAGCTTGACACAAATGATCAGCATGTCATGATAATGTTTCACCTGTATTTAACTGTTGAAATACCCAGACCATTACATCAGATGTCAAAATCAAGGTTACACAAAGGTCAAGGTCATGCTTTAATGTAAAAAAAAAACATGGAATTGCATGTCTAGTCTGAAACATTAGTCCATTACCTATACATCGCTACCTATTATATCATATATTGTCATTTTCACAGACCATTTGTGGGGCATGTGACACTTAACAGTGACATTTCTTGTTCTGTGAAGCATGTGTCGATCAGTACTCTGTCAAAAAGTCAAACATCAGAATATGAAGGTTTGTTTGTGAAGCTTTCATATAGGTTGTTCATGTTGATAACTATTATGTGGAGATGTGGAAAGGAATCCTGGACCACCATGTTACCAGTTTACAAAATGTCCTGAAATTGATATTTTCACCAGTGTCATCAAATATTCAGTCAATTTTCATAGGGAATGGTGTGTACGATGGTGTTTGCATTTTTTTCAAATGCATTATTAAAACCGTTTGATAGCTACTCTTGGAAAAGTATTGATATGGACTCTGAATTGTATGCAGGTGATTATTTATACAGATACACAAAAGAAATATCAAACACACCACATTCTTTTCTAAATCCCAATGAATTGCCTTTTAACATATCAGAAATCTAACTAAGTTTACCAATTTTCTGAACTTACATTTTCGAAATAACACAAGCAGCGAGCCTTCCCTCAGGCCTTTCAGGCCTTTGATTAAGATAATAAAACAACAACATACCGGTAGTTGATTCAACCAGGTACTAGTTTCAGGATTCTTGAAATAAACCAATAAATATTTAAATAGTTTCTGCATGGTATTAAATTGTCAACATGCAGCTTGATTAGTTACATGAACAAGTACCTAGAGGCAGGAAGCCAACCATTTGTCTGCAACAGGATTAGCATCTTTCATATTTACTCCACCTGCTGCTGTATTATGGGAGGCACATGCACTGCAGAATAAGAACTGAACATTGTTGCCATCATGCAGAAATATGCATATGAAATAAGAACTGAGCATTGTTGCCATCATGCAGAAATATGCATATGAAATAAGAACTGAGCATTGTTGCCATCATGCAGAAATATGCATATGAAATAAGAACTGAGCATTGTTACCATCATGCAGAAATGTATGTGCATATGAAATAAGAACTGAGCATTGTTGCCATCATGCAGAAATATGCATATGAAATAAGAACTGAGCATTGTTACCATCATGCAGAAATGTATGTGCATATGAAATAAGAACTAGGCCATCCTTAAAAAATGAATTGTTTGCCGTGCTTCTACCTACTTACTCAAAATTGCCGCAACCCAAACTTTTTTGTTGATTTTCAAAGACTTAAACTCTTTTGGCAAGATTTCTTCCCATTTTTTAGCTCTGCTGGCCAAAGGCCAGAAGGGCTTATGCGATGACGCATTGTCTGTCATCCGTCATCTGTTGTCTGTTAGCACCACTTTCTCTGAAACCACTTGGCCAATTAAACTTAAACTTCACATGCATGTTTGTATTGCATGGGAGACTATACAGAAGATTTTTTTTCTATCTGAAATTCAAGATGGCTGTCATTACTAAAAATAGTCTAAAACTTAAAAAATCTTCTTCTCATGAACCGCCCAACAGATTTTCAAAATGTTTATGTAGTAATCATAATCAACTATAGTTTTGTTTAATTTGTCCAAATGGTGTCCCTAGGGTTAAAAATGACCCCGCCCTGAGGATTCAATTAGGGGACACATGTCATTATAATAAATATATATTTTTAGCTCACCTGAACGGAAGGCTCACAGGTGAGCTATTGTGATTGCCTGGTGTCCGTCGTCTGTCGGGCGTCGTCTGTCGGCCTTCGTCTGTCGTCCGTCGTTAACTTTTAGCTTCTAACAACTTCTCCTCTGAAACCACTGGGCCAATTTTTATGTAACTTTACAGAAATGTTCCTTGGGTGACCCTCTATCAAGTTTGTTCAAGCAATCTTGATTCGTCAAAAAACATGGCCGCCAGGGGGCGGGGCATGTTTAATTAGTAAAAACTTAAAAAATCTTCTTGTTAGAAACTACTGACTCGATTTTAAAATAATTTCACAAAAATGGTCCTTGGGTGACCCTTTACCAAGTTTGTCCAAGCCATCTTGATTCGTCAAAAAACATGGCGCCAAGGGGGTGGGGTTAGTTTACAATATAAGCTATAGTAAAAACTTAAAAAATCTTCTTGTCAAAAACTGATGACTCGATTTTAAAATAATTTCACAGAAACGGTCCTTGGGTGACCCTCTCCCAAGTTTATTCGAGCCATCTTGATTCGTCAAAAAACATGGCGGCAAGGGGTTGGGGTTAGTTTACTATATGAACTATAGTATAAACTTAAAAAATCTTCTTTTCAGAAACTACTGGCTCGATTTTAAAATAATTTCACAGAAATGTTCCTTGGGTGACCCTCTCCCAAGTTTGTTCAAACCGTAGTTTCGTCAAAAAATATGGCGGTCAGGGGATAAGTTAGTTTACTATAATTATAAGCTATAGTAAAAACTTAAAAATCTTCTTGTCAGAAACCACCGGATCAATTTTAAAACAATGGCAGAAATGTTCCTTGGGTGACCCTTTACCAAGTTTGTTCCAGCCATTGTGATTTGTTAAAAAACATGACTGCCACAGTGAGGTGCTAGTTTACTATATAGGCAGCTATAGTAAAAACTTCAAAAGCCTTCTTGTCAGAATCTACTGACCTGATTTCAATGTAATTTCACTGACATTTACCATGGGTGAACCTCTACCAAGTTTGAACTCTTCTATGCATCTGTTACATCTTCAAAACAAATCAAAATTCTTGCCAATCTCGTTTTTCACGAATTTTAAGCGTACATGTATTTTATAATCTTCTAAGTTGGTTGACTCAAGGTCAGTCAGGTGAGCGATATAGGGCCATTTTGGCCCTCTTCTTTTATTTTGCATCTATGTGTACAAAAAAATTTCTTTTTTAAATTTGAATCATTTCTGCTCATAACAAATCGCTAAGAGTGGGTGATTGAAGTTCTGACAAATTAAGGGGCTGGGTTGTATAAGGGTTCTGTACAATCGACTATATTTTTCTTACAGATAAATGTTATGGGAATTAAAAGTATTTCCTTTTTATAACAATTAAGTTTTTGTTCATTTTGGATGTGGTACGGGTATTTATCCGTAAGTTGTTAAGACGACCCCCCAAAGAGGGTAAATATTGTGGAATTTCAAAAAGTGCTATGGCCACTATGAGTCAGTAGAGTGTCCTCACACACTTGTGGGCCTCTTGTCTTTAAAATGACTATGTTAAATAAAAATTTTGCTGAAAATGTTTTTAGCTACCTACCTACCATGAAGAATATGGGGTTGGAGCACAGCAAACAAAATATTTTTAAGGATGGTCCTGAGCATTGTTGCCACCATGCAGACATATGCATATGAAATAAGAATTGAGCATTGCAGCCATCATGAATTACATTTTAATGAAGGTAACTGTTATTTAAAGCTCATTTTGCCTCCTACTTTAGTGACCTACCTCACTTGTTTATGATTGCTGGATGAAGTGAAGTGGTTAATTGATATAGCAGATCAGGGTTATGGCCCATAATAAGAATAACTTCTAGCCCAACACACTTTCCTTCGAGATCTGTTAATAACATTATATCGTTTCATGGCGCCACAGTAACTCTTCAAGCATCAAACATCTTTACTAATTTTGTTTTGAATTTTTTTTTAGATTTATTTTACATACTTATTTTACTATTTGAACTATTTATTGTCTTTAACAATGACATCTGTCTGTTCATCCATGGCATGTTCATTCATTGATTATTGTGATGGAAGTGGTGGTGGGAGTGGTGATTGGAGTAACAATGGAAGTTGTGATTGAAGCAGTGATAGAAGTGGTGATAGGAGCTATGATGGGAATGGTGATGGGGGTTGTGATGGAATTGTGGATGGGAGTTGTGATGGAAGTGGTGATGGAAGTGGTGATAGAAATTGTGATGGAAGTGGTAATGGGAGTGGTGATGGAAGTAACAATGGAAGATGTGGTGAAAGTAGTGATAGAAGTGGTGATAGGAGCTATGATGGGAATGGTGATGGGAGTTGTGATGGAAGTGGGGATGGGAGTTGTGATGGAAGTGGTGATGGAAGTGGTGATAGAAATTGTGATGGAAGTGGTGATGGGAGTAACAATGGAAGATGTGATGGAAGTAATGATAGAAGTGGTGATAGGAGCTATGATAGGAATGGTGATGGGAGTTGTGATGGAAGTGGGGATGGGAGTTGTGATGGAAGTGGTGATAGAAATGGTGATGTGATAGAAATGGTGATGGAAATGGTGATGGGAGTAACAATTGAAGTGGTGATAGAAGTGGTGATGTGAGTTATGATGGGAGTGATAATGGAAGTTGTGATGGAAGTGGAGATGATAGTTGTGATGGAAGTGGGGATGGGAGTGGTGATGGAAGAGATGATGGAAGTGGTTATGGGAGTTGTGATTTAAGTGGCAATGGAAGTGGCAGTGGAAGTGGTGATGTGAGTTGGGATGGAAGTGGCAATGGAAGTGGTGATGTGTGTTGGGATGGAAGTGGCAATGGAAGTGGTAATGGAAGTGGTGATGGGAGTTGGGATGGAAGTGGTTATGGAAGTGGTGATGGCAGTTGTTATGGAAGTGGTGATGGCAATGTGATGGAAGTGACAATGGAAATGGCAGTGGAAGTTGTGAAAGAAGTTAAGATTGGAGTTGTGAGGAGGTTGTGATGGGAGTGATGATGGAAATGATGATGGGAGTGGTGATGGAAGTTCAAGTATTGATAGGAGCAGAGCTTGCAGTGGTGATGGAAGTGGTGATGGAAGTGAGGATGGAAGTGAGGATGGAAGTGGCAATGTAAGTGGTAATGGAAGTGGTGATGGGAGTTGTGATGGAAGTCACAATTGAAGTGGTGATGGGAGTTATGCTGGAAGTGAAGATGGAATTGATGATGGAAGTTGCAATGGGAGTGTCAGTGTGAGTGGCAATTGAAGTGGTGATGGAAGAAGTGATGGATGTGCTGATTGAAGTGGTGATGGAAGTGGCAATGGAAGTTATGATGTAAGTGGCAAAAGTAGTTTAAATTGAAGTGGTGATGGGAGTTGTGATGGGAGTGGCAATGGAAGTTGTGATGGAAGTGGCAATGTAAGTGGTGATTGAAGTGGGGATTGGATATGTGATTGGAGTGGGGATCGGAGTGGTTAGGGAAGTGGTAATGGAAGTGGTGATGGTAGTTTTAATGGGGAAGTGGTGATGGGAGTTTTAATGGGAAAGTGGCGATGGGAGTTGTGATGGAAGTCGTGATGAGAGTTTGATTGGAGTGAAGTGGTGATGGAAGTTTTGATGGAAGTGGAGATGGGAGTGGAGATGGGAGTGGTGATTGAAGTGGTGATAGGAGTCTGATGGGAGTTGTGATGGAAGTTGCAATGGAAGTGGTGATGGGACTTGTGATGGAAATGGTGAAGGACGTGGTCATTGGTGTAGGGACGGAACTGGGGATGGCAGTTGTGATGGGAGTGGTGATAGGTTAGGTGATGGACCTAAGACAGAAGTGATGATGGAAATGGAAATGTAAGTGGTTAAAGAAGCGGGGATGGTAGTGGGGATGGGAGTGGTGGTGGATGTGGTGATCCAAGTGTCAATAGAAGTTGTGATGGAAGTGGTACATGTAATGGAAGTGGTAATGGGAGTGGTGGTGGATGTGGTGATGGAAGTGGTGATGGGAGTGCTAATTGAAGTGTTGATGGGAGTGGTGATAGGAATTGTGATGGGAGTACTGATGGAAGTCATGATGGGAGTTGGGATGGGAGTTGTGATGGAAGTGCTGATAGAAGTCATGATGGGAGTTGTGATGGGAGTGCTGATGAAAGTCATGATGGGAGTGCTGATGGCGGTCATGATAGAAGTTGTGATGGGAGTGCTGATGGAACTCATGATGGAAGTTGAGATGGGAGTGCTGATGGAAATGTTGATTGAAGTTGTGACAGAGTTTTAATTGGAAATGGAAGTGGTGATGAAAGTGGTGATAGAAGTGGCAATGGAAATTGTGATGGGAGTGTCGATGGAAGTCATGATGGGAGTTGTGATGGGAGTGGTGATGAAGGTCATGAGTTGTGATGGGAATGCTGATTGAAGTCATGATTTGAGTTGTGATGGAAGTGGTAATTGAAGTGATTGAAGTGTGATGGAAGTGGCAATGGAAGTGGTGGTGGAAATTGTGATGGGTCTCATATGATGCTGTAAACATGAGTCACTTACAATCCAGGGCAGTACATCACTGACAGCAGGAAGAAAAAGAGGTCAAGTTTATGATTCATCTCATATAGTTTCCCCTCAGATTTATTTCTCTAGAGGTCCTCCATGGCTAAGTGGTCTAAAACCCTGTCTCAAGATTACCTACAGGTTACTGCTGAGGTTGTGCATTTGAGCCCAGCTTGATTTGTTTTGAATACACTGTGTCAACATTGATTTGTTTTGTGGACATAGTGCCAACATTGATTTGTTTTGTGGACATAGTGTCGAAATTGTTTTAATTTGTGGACATAGTGCCAACATTGGTTTGTGTTGTGGACATAGTGCCAACATTGGTTTGTTTTGTGGACATAGTGCCAACATTGGTTTGTTTTGTGGACAAAGTGCCAACATTGATTTGTTTTGTGGACACAGTGTCAACATTGATTTGTTTTGTGAACACAGTGCCAACATTGATTTGTTTTGTGGACACAGTGCCAACATTGGTTTGCCAACATTGATTTGTTTTGTCGACATAGTGCCAACATTGGTTTGTTTTGTGGTCATAGTGTCAAGATTGGTTTGTTTTGCGAACATATTGTCAAGACTGATCTGTTTTGTGGACATTGTGTCAACTTTGATTTGTGTTGTGAAAACAGTGCCGTCATTGATTTGTTTTGTGATCATAGTGTCAAGATTGGTTTGTTTTGTGGATATAGTGCCAAGGGCTTCTAGGCAACTTAAAATTAGTCTTATTTTTTTCATCATCTGATGAAAACTCAAAATTCGACTATTAATCCTTATATTTACATTATATTCTCCAGCTATTTTAGATAAAACTATTACATTATTTTTATAATTTTAATATTTAAAAAACAAATTATATGCATTAAACTGCAAAACCAATGCCATGAATGTAACGGTGACAGTGTTAAAATACTGAATAAGTTCATGCATTTGTAGGACAACTTACGGCAAACGTCACATGAAAATAACGGCAACATGACGTCTCACCCGCAAAACAAAGTCATGCAACCAATGAAATGCAAACTGGTCCTTTTTAGCTCCGCCCAGTTGCAAGTTTTTTTCACTGGAAAATGAAATGCAGTTAATCTATACAGTTCATTTAGGCTCATTTCTGTGGGAATGTAAATATTCAGTATTAATAACAATTTCAAATACCAGTTATAAACTGTAAAAATAAAAATTCCTTATACAGACACATTGCCAAGAATACAATGTCATCTAATATGTAAAAAAATTTAATTCTCACCTGAGAATCATAAAAATATTTCCCTGTGCTGCAACATGTAATAAATTTAATGACTACAAGCTTGGCATGGAGACTTTGTCTTGGTTGTAAAAATCAACTAAAATAGAAACTGAAGCCTTCTGTAACACCTTGTAAATATGGAAACCTGTCTAGTTGCCGACAGATGAGATTACAGGTAATGTTTTAATGGATTCCAGAGGCAGAGATCGAATGCTTTCTCTAATGTGCTTAACTTGATTACTGATATTTGTATGAAGAACTGAAATGTGTTAATGTAATGGTAGCATTGATTCTGTTAGAAAATGACTGCAGTGTTAGAACAGTTTCACCTAGAGTGGCATTTTGTCAGAACAGTTTCACCTAGAGTGGGATTTTGTCATAACAGTTTCATCTAGAGTGGCATTTTGTCAGAACAGTTTCACCTAGAGTGGCATTTTGTCATAACAGTTTCACATAGAGTGGCATTTTGTCAGAACAGTTTCACCTAGAGTGGCATTTTGTCATAACAGTTTCACCTAGAGAACGATTTTGTCAGAACAGTTTCATCTAGAGTGGCATTTTGTCAGAACAGTTTCATCTAGAGTGGCATTTTGTCAGAACAGTTTCACCTTGTGTGGCATTTTGTCTGAGGTCTTCCTCCACCAATAAAACTGGATATGCCATATTGGTGTTAAACCCCATTAATCCCCTTCCCTTCCTTTAAAAACAGAAACAAATAAAACTAAAACCTACATGAGTGAAGGAGGTTCAGATTTGTAAAATTGACTGGGTTCCACTGTCTTAAGGGGTCAGGAGGTGCCCCAAAAGGGTAAAAATTGGGAAATACTAAATTCGTTTTCTTAAGAACTGGTATGTCAGATTTGTTCATATTTTGCATAAATTATCCCTATGTGTAGGGGTTTGATTGCAGATAAGAATTTAGGGGTAAAATTTATAGGGCCCTGTAAGGGGACTTAGAATTTTACATAGGGATACTATGGGAAAACAGAAAATTCTCTTTTTCTTTCATCTGTTCTGAAACCACTAGGCCAGTTAAACTGAAACTTCACATGGGTGTTTCTATTGCATAGGAGACAATACCAAAGATTTTTTTTTTATCTGAAATTCAAGATGGCCGCTGTTACTAAAAATAGTCCAAAACTAAAAAAATCTTCTTCTCATGAACGTCCCAACAGATTTTCAAAATGTTTATGTAGTAATGATGACCAACTATAGTTTTGTTAGATTTGTTCAAATGGTGTCCATTGAGTTAAATAAGACCCCACCCCGAGGGTTCAATTAAGGGGACACATGTCATTATAATATATATATTTTTTTTTTTTTAAAATGGAAATGATTTTGCCTTTGTCTTCACAGAAGCATTGTTTGGTGAAAAAGGTTAAGATTTGTAAAAATGAATGGGTTCTACTGTCTTACGGGGTCAGGAGGGGCCCCAAAAGGGTAAAAATCGGGAATTACTAAATTCGTTTTCTTAAGAACCGGTATGTCAGATTTGTTCAAATTTTGCATAAATTATCCCTATGTGTAGGGGTTTGATTGCAGATAAGAATTTAGGGGCTAAAATTTATAGGGGCCCTGTAAGGGGACTTAAAATTTTTCATAGGGATACTATGGGAAAACAGAAAATTCTCTTTTTCTTTCATCTGTTCTAAAACAACTAGGCCAGTTAAACTGAAACTTCACATGGGTGTTTCTATTGCATAGGAGACTATACCGAAGATTTTTTATTTTTCGATCTGAAATTCAAGATGGCTGCCATTACTAAAAATAGTCCAAAACTTAAAAAATCTTCTTCTCATGAACGGCTCACCAGATTTTCAAAATGTTTATGTAGTAATGATGACTAACTACAGTTCTGTTAGATTTGTTCAAATGGTGTCCCTAGGTTTAAAAATGACCCTGCCCCGAGAGTTCAATTAGGGGACACATGTCAATATAATATTTTTATTATTTTTTTTAAATGGAAATGATTTTGCCTATATTTTCACTAAAGCATTGTTAGGTGAAGGAGGTTAAGATTTGTAAAAACGACTGGGTTCCTATGTCTTAAGGGGTCAGGAGGGGCCCCAAAAGGGTACAAATTGGGAATTAGTAAAATTGTTTTCTTAAGAACCGGTATGTCAGATTTGTACATATTTGATATAAATGATCCTTAAGTGTAGGGGTTTGATTGCAGATAAGAATTTAGGGGCTAAAATATATAGGGGCCCTGTAAGAGGACTTAGAACTTTACAGAGGGATACTTTGGGAAAACAGAAAATTCTCTTTTTTTTTTTCATTTATTCTGAAACCACTAGGCCAATTAAACTGAAACTTCACATGGGTGTTTCTATTGCATAGGAGACTATACAAAAGATTTATTTTTTCTATCTAAAATTCAAGATGGCCGATATTTCTATTGCGTAGTAGAATTTCAAAAAGTGCTATGGCCACTATGAGTCATTAGAGCGTCCTCAGGCCCTCTTGGGCCTCTTGTGTTTGAAGTTTACTAATCATGAGGCAAGAAGCCTGAAGAAAATTTATATATTATATTGTTTGAACAAAATGTTTAACATAGTTTCAAGCTAGGCTGTTTCACAGCTGAATCCAGCGAAGACGCAGTCGCCTTACAAAAGATCCTGTTTTTAGTTCATGATACTCACCAAACATCTTGACAGTTTATTATATAAGCTATAGTAAAAATTTTAAAAATTCTTCTTGTCAGAAACTACTGGCTCGATTTTAAAATAATTTCACAGAAATGTTCCTTGGGTGACCCTCTACCAAGTTTGTTCAAGCCATCTTGATTCGTCAAAAAACATGGCTGCCAGGGGGTGGGGTTAGTTTACTATATAAGCTATAGTAAAAACTTAAAAAATCTTGTTGTCAGAAACTACTGGCTCGATTTTAAAATAATTTCACAGAAATTTTTGCTGGCTAACCCTCTACCAAGTTTGCTCAAGCCATCTTGATTCGTCAAAAAACATGGCCGTCAAGAGGCGGGGCAAGTTTAATCAGTAAAAACTTAAAAAATCTTCTTGTCAGAAACTTCTGGCTCGATTTTAAAATAACTTCACAGAAATGTTCCTTTGGTGACCCTCTACCAAGTTTATTCAAGCCATCTTGATTCATCAAAAATATGGCAGCCAGGGGTTGGTGATAGTTAACTATATAAGCTATAGTAAAAAATGTTCTCGTCAGAAACTGCTGGCTCAATTTTAAAATAATTTCACAGAAATGTTCCTTTGGTGACCCTCTACCAAGTTTATTCAAGCCATATTGATTCGTCAAAAAACATGACCGCCAGGGGGCGTGCATGTTTAATTAGTAAAACCTTAAAAAATCTTCTTGTCAGAAATTACTGGCTCGATTTTAAAATAATTTCACAGAAATGTTCCTTTGAGGACCCTTCACCAAGTTGTGATTTGTTAAAAAACATGACCGCCACAGGGAGGTGCTAGTTTACTATATATGCAGCTATAGTAAAAACTTCAAAAGCCTTCTTGTCAGAATCTACTGAACTGATTTCTATGTAATTTCACTGACATTTACCATGGGTGAACCTCTACCAAGTTTGAACTCTTCTATGCATCTATTACATCTTCAAAACAATTCAAAATTCTAACTACTTGCCCATCTCGCCTTTCTGGAATTTTGAGTGTACATGTATTATATAATCTACTTAAGTTGGGTGACTCAAGGTCAGTCAGGTGAGCGATATAGGGCCATCTTGACCCTCTTGTTTCAGAACAGTTTCACCTTGTGTGGCATTTTGTCAGAACAGTATCACCTTGTGTGGCATTTTGTCTGTGGGTGGGTGACACAGTTTTCTCACAATGGTTAGGTGCTGAATGATAACTCACTGAATATTTCTGAAGTGATATTAGTTACCTATAAAAAAAAATTAAATGATTCATTTATTTATAACTGTATCTGCCACTACATCTTTCTGAACTTTGTTGAGTAGACTTTCACTTTACACATTTTCATGTCAACTTCTCTGTTACTTTATATCAGGAGGTGATGAAACTTAATGGAAAGTACTGGTATGGAGCAAGATGGTCACATTGGCAATATGGAAAGATGGTTCAGTTAATTAATTATAAGTGAACTATTGTATCGTCAGTTGTACGATTATACTACATACAAAACTAAGACATCAGTGTTGTTAGATTATATTTAAATTAAGGTTTTCATTTGAAAAGTCCTTGTTAAATTGCTGTTCAGATAATGTCATGCAACATTGCCAGAAAGACACTTGTTATCAGTAATTTTGTGTAAGGACAATACTCTTGTGAATATACAGAAGGCATCATATTTTACATAATCTTAGCTATAATTGTTTTACAATAGGTTTTATCAAATATTTTCTTTTTATTGGTTTGTATCTATTTTGATTAATATAAGATAAAAAATACAAAGAAATTTCAATTTATATTTTTTAAGAATTTTAAGCTCACCAGAGCAAAGCTCAAGATGAGCTATTCTGATCGCCTGTTGTCCGTCGTCTGTTGTCTGTCCATGAACTTTTTGTTGTGTGCACTCTAGCACCCGCATTTTTCATTGGGTCTTCACTAAACTTATATAGTAGTTATATAACCATAATATCTTGAGAAGTTCTTGAACTGGCCAAATCGGATTATTAGTGTCAAAGTAATGGCACTTGAAACATAAAAAAATGCACCCCTTGTCCGTGTGTGCACTCTAGCACCCGCATTTTTCATTTGATCCTCACAAAACTTGAACCGTAGTTATATAGCCATAATATCTTTAACAAGTGTTTGAACTGGCCAAATCAGATTATTAATGTCAGAGTTGTGGCACTTGAAACATTAAATAATGCATTATTTGACCTTGTGTGCACTCTAGCACCCACATTTTTCATTTGATCCGGTTGTCATATAACCATAAAATCTTGGACAAGTTCTTGAACTGGCCAAAATGGGTAATAATTGTCAGAGTTATGGCCCTTGAATCACCAAAAATTGCATTATTTGACCTTGTGTACATTCCAGTGCTTACAGTTTTCACTTGATGTCGACGAAACTTTCATAATTGTTATACAACCGTAATAATTTTGACAAGTTCTTGAACAGGTCAAATCAGATAACTGTTGTCACAGTTATGACCTTTGAATCATAAAAAATGCATTATTTGATGTTGTGTGCAGTTCTACACTCTAGCACTTGGAATTTTTTATTTGATACTCATTAGACGAACACAGTAGTTGTACCCCCAGATACAAAATATATAAGGGCCATAGACTAAGGAGTCATGCTCATCAGTCTGGCTGTCTGTTGGTCTGTCCACATGTGGACAATTTTAGTGATTGCTATTTCTCAGCAACCATTGTCTGGAAATCAATAAAACTTCACAAGGATGACTGCTACCAAGCCTAGTTGTGCATATTGTCAGCATGTTGCACAAAAATGATTTTTCAATGAGTTATCATCCTTTGAATTTTTCATACAAATTTTATGTTGTCACTATTTCTCGATAACCATTGTCTGGAATTCAATGACACTTCACAAGGGTGACTGCTACCAAAATTCCATAATTATCGTGTTTGTTATTTTTTTCAGGCTTGTGGATGGAGTGCCGCCACCATAACTGCGGAAAAGGGGGAACACAGTTCCGCTCCGTGTTCTGTGGTGAGCAGGGAGAGTACAACTACAACCAGGCGGACGAATCTAAATGCAGCCATTTGCAAAAACCAAAGGTAAATAAATTGATATAATCTGATTTCCATATTCACTGGATTTATTGGGATGGCAACACATAATTAAAAGAATTGTTATAATATTTTTAGCTCACCTGAGCTGAAGGCTTACAGGTGAGCTTTTGTGATCACCTGGTGTCCATCGTCTGTCACCGTCGTCTATCATTAACTTTAAGCTTCTAACAACTTCTCCTCTGAAACCACTGGGCCAATTTTGATATAACTTCACAGAAATGTTCCTTGGGTGACCCTCTACCAAGTTTGTTCAAGCCATCTTAATTTGTCAAAAAACATGGCCACCAGTGGGCGGGGCATGTTTAATTAGTAAAAACTTAAAAAATCTTCTTGTCAGAAACTAATGGCTCAATTTTAAAATAATTAAACAGAAATGTTACTTGAATGACCCTATACCAATTTTGTTCAAGCCAACTTGATTTGTCAAAAAACATGGCAGCCAGGGGGTGGGGTTAGTTTACAATAAAAGCTAAAGTAATAACTTAAAAAATCTTCTTGTCAGAAACTATAAGCTTGATTTTAAAATAAGTTCATAGAAATGTTTCTTTGGTGACCCTTCACCAAGTTTGTTCGAGCCATCTTGATTCCTCAAAAAACATTGCGCCCAGGGGGTGGGGTTAGTTTACTATATAAGCTATATTAAAAGCTTAAAAAATCTTCTTGTCTGAAACTATTGGCTTGATTTTAAAATAATTTCACAGACATGTTCCTTTGGTGACCCTTTACCAGGTTTGTTCGAGCCATCATGATTTGTCAAAAAACATGGCGGCCAGGGGGTGGGGTTAGTTTACTATATAAGCTATAGTAAAAACTTAAAAAATCTTGTTGTCAGAGACTACTGGCTCAGTTTTAAAATAATTTCACAGAAATGTTCCTTGGAGGACCCTTCACCAAGTTTGTTCAAACTGTAGTGATTCATTAAAAAACATGGCGGCCAGGGGGTGGGGTTAGTTTACTATATATGATCTTCTCGTCAGAAACCAACAGATCATTTTAAAACAATTTCGCAGAAATGTTCCTTGGAGAACCCTTTACCAAGTTTGTTCAAGCTGTTGTTATTTGTTAAAAAAACATGACAGCCACAGTGAGGTGCTAGTTTACTATATAGGCAGCTATAGCAAAAACTTCAAAAGCCTTCTTGTCAGAATCTACTGACCTGATTTCGATGTAATTTCACTGACATTTACTATGGGTGAACCTTTACCAAGTTTGAACTCTTCTACGCATCTAAAACATCTTCAAAACAAATTAAAATTCTAACTACCTGCCCATCTCGTCTTTTTTGGAATTTTTAGTGTACATGTATTATTATAATCTACTTAAGTTGGGTCACTCAAGGTTAGTAAGGTGAGCGATATAGGGCCATCTTGGCCCTCTCGTTTATTTACTGATTTGATTTCATCAAAAATTACCAGATGCAAATACAAATCATTATACCAATTGGGGAGCTTTGGTTATTAAATAAATTTAACTTGTATGTATTTTTTTTTCATTGACACAAACCAAGCCTTTACCTGTTTGTTTTATTTTAAATTACATAAAAATAAAATTCCTAATTCGGAAATTCTTCAAAAACTTTATAGCAAGTCTGACTATGGTAACGAAGTAAATGCCTAAGTTTATGTAGAATGTGTAGACATGTGATCTATTTTTTTTGACACAGTATAATTCTTTGATTTTTTTCCACATGTGATGATGTCACTTTCACAGTTTTCATAATCATTGAAACAATCATGTCACATGTTATTACACTAAGTGGAAACTTTAGCTTTAATTTTTTGGAAATTTTAGTTTCAATATTATAGCAAACTTCTAAAAATTCAAAGAAATGTTATTGGGCATTCAGTAGCTTTCTTTGTCAACCTGTTTGTTCCTTTGTCATTCCATGCCAACGTCTGTTCATGCATCTATCTGTCAAATTGGTTTCAGATCAATAACTTTTGTTGAAAAGGTCTATATATTAAATTAATAAGAGGTGTGTAATTGTATATTTAACAGGAGTTTAATGACTTCTTTTTAGCTCTACTGGCCAAAGGCCAGAAGTGCTTATGCGATGGCGCGTTGTCCGTTGTCCGTTGTCTCTCGTCTGTTAGGTACAAATTGGGAATTACTAAAACTGTTTTCTTAAGAACAGGTATGTCAGATTTGTTCATATTTGGCATGAATTATCCCTATGTGTTGGGGTTTCATAGCAGATAAGAATTAAGAATGGGTTCTACTGTCTTAAGGGGTCAGGAGGGGCCCCAAAAGGGTAAAAATTGGGAATTACTAAATTCGTTTTTAGCTCTACTGGCCAAAGGCCAGAAGTGCTTATGCGATGGCGCGTTGTCCGTCGTCCGTCGTCTGTCGTCTGACGTCTGTCGTCTGTCGTCTGTTAGCAGCACTTTCTCTGAAACCACTTGGCCAATTAAACTTTAACTTCACATGGGTGTTTCTATTGCATAGGAGACTATACCGAAGATCTTTTTCGATCTGAAATTCAAGATGGCCGCCGTTACTAAAAATAGTCCAAAACTTAAAAAATCTTCTTCAAATGAACGGCCCAACAAATTTTCAAAATGTCTATGTAGTAATGATGACCAACTATAGTTCTGTAAGATTTGTTCAAATGGTGTATCTAGGGTTAAAAATTACCCTGCCCCGAGGGTTCAATTAGGGCACACATGTCATTATAATATATATATATTTTTTTTTTTTAAATGGAAATGATTTTGCCTATATCTTCACAGAAGCATTATTTGGTGAAGGAGGTTCAGATTTATAAAAATGACTGAGTTCTACTGTCTTAAGGGGTCAGGAGGGGCCCCAAAAGGGTGAAAATTGGGAATTATTAAATTCGTTTTCTTAACAGCCGGTATGTCAGATTTGTTCATATTTGGCATAAATTATCCCTATGTGTAGGGGTTTGACTGCAGATAAGAATTTAGGGGCTAAAATTTATAGGGGCATTGTAAGGGGATTTAGAATTTTACATATGGAAACTATGGGAAAACAGAAAATTCTCTTTTTCTTTCATCTGTTCTTTAACCACAAGGCCAATTAAATTGAAGCTTCACATGGGTGTTTCTATTGCATAGGAGACTAAACCGAAGATTTTTTTTTTCGATCTTAAATTAAAGATGGCCACCGTTACTAAAAATAGTCCAAAACTTAAAAAATCTTCTTCTCATGAACAGCACACCAGATTTTCAAAATGTTTATATAGTAATGATGACCAACTATATTTCTGTTAGATTTGTTCAAATGGTGTCCCTAGGGCTTAAAAATGACCCCGCCCCGAGGGTTCAATTAGGGGACACATGTTATTTTTTTTTTTTTTTTAAAATGGAAATAATTTTGCCTATATCTTCACAGAAGCATTATTTGGTGAAGGAGGTTCAGATTTATAAAAATGACTGAGTTCTACTGTCTTAAGGAGTCAGGAGGGGCCCCAAAATGGTGAAAATTGGGAATTACTAAATTCGTTTTCTTAAGAACCGGTATGTCAGATTTGTTCATATTTTGCATAAATTATCCCTAAGTGTAGGAGTTTGATTGCAGATAAGAATTTAGAGGCTAAAATTTATAGGGGCCCTGTAAGGGGACTTATTATTTTACATAGGGATACTGTGGGAAAACAGAAAATTCTCTTTGTCTTTCATCTGTTCTTAAACCACTAGACCAATTAAACTGAAATTTTACATGGGTGTTTCTATTGCATAGGAGACTATACAGAAGTTTTTTTTTTATCTGAAATTCAAGATGGCTGCCATTACTAAAAATAGTCTAAAACTTAAAAAATCTTCTTCTCATGAACGGCCCAACAGATTTTCAAAATGTTTATGTAGTAATGATGACCAACTATAGTTCTGTTAGATTTGTTCAAATGGTGTCCCTAGGGTTAAAAATGACCTTGCCCTGAGAGTTCAATTAGGGGACACATGTCAATATAATATTTTTTTTATTTTTTTTTTAAATGGAAATAATTTTGCCTATATCTTCACTAAAGCATTGTTAGGTAAAGGAGGTTAAGATTTGTAAAAATTACTGGGTTCCTATGTCTTAAGGGGTCAGGAGGGACCCCAAAAGGGTACAAATTGGGAATTAGTAAAATTGTTTTCTTAAGAACTGGTATGTCAAATTTGTACATATTTGATATAAATTATCCCTAAGTGTAGGGGTTTGATTGCAGATAAGAATTTAGGGGCTAAAATATATAGGGGCCCTGTAAGGGGACTTATAATTTTACATAGGGATACTGTGGGAAAACAGAAAATTCTCTTTTTTTTTCATTTATTCTGAAACCACTAGGCCAATTAAACTGAAACTTCACATGAATGTTTTATATTTTGCATAGTAGACTATATAAAATATTTATTTTTTCTATCTAAAATTTAAGATAGCCACCATTACTAAAAATAGTCCAAAACTTAAAAAATCTTCTTCTCATGAACGGTCCAACAGATTTTCAAAATGTTTATGTAATAATGATGACTAACTATAGTTTTGTTAGATTTGTTCAAATGGTGTCCCTAGAGTTAAAAATGACCCTGCGCCGATGTTTCTATTGCATAGTAGAATTTCAAAAAGTGTTATGGCCACTATGAGTCAGTAGAGCGTCCTCAGGCCCTTTTGGGCCTCTTGTTACTGGATATAAAAGTCAGAGTTTTTATGGTTCAGACAGGGATGGTTTACTGCTTCATAATAAAGCAATACAATATTTTTAGCTAGTTTCATCACAGCAAGAAGCTTGAGATTTTCAGTATTAAAATGTAATTGAAATTTTGGAGGAGGAGCTGAATTTTTTTTGGGGGAGAGTGCACTGGGACAAAGATTCTTTCAAGTGATATACCTTGCGAAGGCTTGTGTTTGAAACTAATAGGAATATTTATTGTGCTGGAACTGAGGATTTTTTCATGCACAATAGTTTAGTCTGATGCTTTAGTTTGAAACCGTTCTCGAACATAACAGGTTAGTTTTGTGCTGGAACTGGATATTTATCTTAGTTTGAAGACTTACCATCTATAGTAAAAACTTCAGAAGCCTTCTTGTCAGAATCTACTGACCTGATTTTGATGTAATTTCACTGACATTTACCATGGGTGAACCTCTACCAAGTTTGAACTCTTCGACGCATCTGTTACATCTTCAAAAGAAATCAAAATTCTAACTACTTGCCCATCTCATTTTTCTGGAATTTTGAGAGTTCATGTATTATATAATCTACTTATGTTGGGTGACTCAAGGTCAGTCAGGTGAGCAATATAGAGCCATCTTGGCCCTCTTGTTATATAGATCTTTCATTTTGAGTTGAGCATGAATAAAGTTATATAACCCTGGGGTCTGGCATCATATTTAAACCTACCATGAAGGTAAAAATTTACACAGAGTTATATGAAGAGGTTAAATTATATTTTTTGGATGAAATTATAAGTTTGATCTTAAAAAATTTAAAATAAAGATATGCAATGGCTTTCTCTTAAAGTTTGAATGTTGACCATGAAAATAATCTACTACATGTATGTGTTTAGCTGTGATGGACCAACACTAACAATGTTTCATGTGAACAATATATTAAGAGCAATCTGTTTTATTTATTGCTACAATAAAAACACGTTTATTTTGTCATTGTCTATAAAAATTAATAACTTTTTTTTTCAGAACATGCAGAAATGCTTTAAAGTATGTGATAGGCACCACAAGGACTTGAGCTGGGTGGCTTCTGCATATTCTGATTGTGCTCTGAATCCGGAATATCGGGTGTGTTCCATAAAACATGGCATTCAATACAGAAACGTTACCTGTATGTGGAGGACACACGGCCATATAGAGGATGACCGAGTATGTGCGGAGTTTAAACCGAAACCAGAGATGGAGAAACGCTGTGATCTGAAATGTGAACAAGACTGTGTTGTGTCTGTGTGGGGAGGATGGAAGGACTGTGATACTTGTTTAATTTTAAATGAAACACGGACGCGACACTTGATTATTCCTCCAGCAAACGGAGGGAAATTGTGTCCAGAATTTACTGCAATGATTCCATGTGATAATTGTTCTCAAATATATACTTATAAGATTGGTCCATGGGATGTGTGCTCCCCTGTGGACGAGTATACCCGCAGCACCTCAAATATTCACCCACTTATTGGATTTCAGAGACGCAATATACACTGTATTAATAGCCTTGGATCTATAGTTGCATATAAGTGAGTATGGGTCTTTAATATCTGGCATCTGTTTCACTGACATTTTTTGAGTTTTACTTTAATACGAGGTATGTCCCAAAAGTAATAGGACGCATTTAGAAATATGACCTTTAGTGTTTCAATCCAAACAAAACTTGACATGGATAATTTTTAATATCTAAACTATAAGCATGCAAAATTTCAATATTGTACACCACTATATAACATTAATTTTGACAAGTCAAAATGTATATGTTACAAAGTAAGGGGGAGATTGACGTTATTTGTGCGACGTCAAATTGACATACAAATGAAAGTCATTCTTTTTTCGAAGTATGAACCGCTGTGCAAAACACAATTTTTGTGGTACTGCACCCATTTCTGGTACATGTCACGATACTATGATGACTTATAGATCATAACCACAGAATGTACACTCAGGCATATGGCCCAGAGGTACTGGAAGCGCTTTTCATGAAGATCTGACATGAATCCCAGGAAAATCAAAACAAGATTTCGGTCATCCAGATCGCTGATGGTCAGTTACTTTTGTCTCACCATTGGAAACCCATTTGTACCACCAATAGATAAGACTCCATGATATGCCATCTGTTATAGAGTATGTGTGAAATAAACTTCCGAGTTTCCTGTGGGGTCATATCATTCCAAAACAAAATTTTACCACACTCCAAATTTCCACTCCAGGCGTGACATCGTCCAATTTCTTTACCATTCAAATTCGCACTTGTTATTTTAAAAGTGTGCACAATAATCAAATGTTTATCAATAAAGTCGAATTTATAAATGACTTCGTACATGATCTGAATTTACTTCTACTGATATTTCATAACATTTGGCACAATATTGAGGAAGATGTCTGCTTTTGAAGGCAATATTGTTTTTTTAAATGGCGTCTAATTTCAAAGTACCCCTTACTTCCAAACTCCGTTACTGTGGTGCCTTTTGCATGAACTTAACAATGACTGAAAGTTGATTTGATGTTTTATGACAATAGAAGATGTGTTGATCTATCCATTGATACCACTTGTTTGCATGTGAAACCCAAAATACAAAAATGACAGGGTCGTCCTATTACTTTTGGGACATATCTCGTACTTAAAATGTTTAAATTTATTTTGACTTGTTACTTTAATATTTTTTAGTCAAGTGTTAATGAAACCAAATGTAATTTTGCTGGAGCCAGTTGTAACTGATGATCACCTGGATTCAGTATATACTTAAATTTGTTGGTGAAAATGGAGCCTGTTTAATTAATACTCCAATAAATAACCATTTATTATTTTTCACAAAATAATGAATAGTTTTTATGAATTTTGTTGAAAATCAATGTCTCTTATATGTCAAGTGCTGATTTTTTAATAAAAACATAATATAACATTTTAACAATAAGCTTTTTAGTTATTTGAAGATAAAATCTGATGAAATTTTGTGTTTATGGTTTCGAGGTAAATCAATTCAAGATCAGAAAAAAAGCTAACTTCTGCTTTCTTAACACCATAAGGCCTTCAGCATATATGAGTAGAAATGAAAAAAATCATTGTTAAAAAAGTCTGGTTTTGGAAGAATAAATTCTGGATGGTTGTCAAAGGCAAGGGAATGGATATCAGTTTGAAGGTTGTACTGTAGTGGTTGCACTGAGATAGATTACATTTATGAGTCTGATGATAAGATGGAACATAAAAAATCAGCATTGGAAAAACATCTGCAGTGTGAAAATACACTTTAAAAACATTTTTCAGCTTTAAAAATAAAGTTAGGTGATAAAATACCCTTTGCACTACTTTCTCATATGAACTAGAAAGGTGAGATGAAGATACGTATCACATGTCAATGTTTTCCAGTTAGTGATAACAAACAGTTGTGAGAGTTCTAATTTTATCATTAATTTTTAATTTTCATGATTGATTTCAGAAATTGCTTCAAAGTGCTCCTTTCTTCCACTGTGGAGCTAGTAAATAGACAAACTTGCATCATTCCACAAGACTGTGTGGTCTCCAACTGGACGGCCACGATACAACTCAACACCAGCTGCTACCATGTAGATGGCACAAGACAACCCGGCTATATAATCCGTACCCGCACCATCACAACTGTTCCACTTGGCTTGGGCAGACCCTGCCCAAATCTGTTTCATTATTATGAAGTTCAGCAAACTGAAGAGAAACCTTGTCCAAAGTGAGTCTTAAAATATCTTTATATGACTAACTGGTATTTTCTTTTTTTTTGAAATTGAATTTAAAAAATGAAACATACATGCATTATTATTGTTCTCTCAAATACCCTTGTGAAGCCCTTGCATTTTTTGATACTTGGTAGACTACTCCCCCACCTTATAACACTATACTGATCTTGGTAGACTACTTCCCCACCTTATAACACTATACCAATCTTTGTAGACTACTCCCCCACCTAATCACACTATACTAGATCTTGTTAGACTACTCCCCACCTAATCATACTATACTGGATCTTGGTAGACTACTCCCCACCTAATCACACTATACTAGATCTTGGTAGACTACTTTCCATCTAATCACACTAAACTGGATCTTGGTAGACTATTCCCACACTGAATCACACTATACCGATCTTGGTAGACTACTCCCCCACCTTATAACACTATACCGATCTTGGTAGACTACTTTCCAACCTTATAACACTATAAGGATCTTAGTAGACTACTCCCCCACCTAATCACAATATACTAGATCTTGTTAGACTACTCCCCACCTAATCATACTATACTGGATCTTGGCAGACTACTCCCCACCTAATCACACTATACTGGATCTTGGTAGACTATTCCCTCACTGAATCACACTATACTGCATCTTGGTAGACTACTCCCCCACCTAATCATACTATACTGGATATTGGTAGACTAATTCCCCACCTAATCATACTATACTGGATCTTAGTAAACTACTCCCCACCTAATCATACTATACTGGATCTTGGTAGACTACTCCCCACCTAATCATACTATACTGGATATTGGTAGACTAATTCCCCACCTAATCATACTATACTGGATCTTAGTAAACTACTCCCCACCTAATCATACTATACTGGATCTTGGTAGACTACTCCCCATCTAATCATACTATACTGGATATTGGTAGACTAATTCCCCACCTAATCATACTATACTGGATCTTAGTAAACTACTCATCACCTAATCACACTATACTGGATCTTGGTAGACTACTTTCCATTTAATCACACTAAACTGGATCTTGGTAGACTATTCCCTCACTGAATCACACTATACTGCATCTTGGTAGACTACTCCCCCACCTAATCATACTATACTGGATATTGGTAGAGTAATTCCCCACCTAATCATACTATACTGGATCTTAGTAAACTACTCCCCACCTAATCATACTATACTGGATTTTGGTAGACTACTTCCCCAACTTATCACACTATACTGGATCTTGGTAGACTACTCCCCCACCTAATCACACTATACTTGATCTTGGTAGACTACTTCCTCACGTTATAACACTATACTGGAACTTGATAGACTACTCCCCACCTAATCATTCTATACTGGATCTTGGTAGACTACTCCCCACCTATTCATACTATACTGGATCTTGGTAGACTACCCCCCACCTAATCATATTATACTGGATCTTGGTAGACTACTCATCCACATAATCACACTATACTGGATCTTTGTAGACTACTTCCCAACCTAATCACACTATACTGCATCTTAGTAGACTACTTTCCCACCTTATCACACTATACTGCATCTTGGTAGACTACTCCCCACCTAATCACACTATACTGGAACTTGTTAGACTACTCCCCCACCTAATCACACTATACTACATCTTGGTAGACTACTCCCCTACCTAACCACACTATACTGCATCTTGGTAGAATAAACTCCCTTCCTAATCACACTATACTGCATTTTGGTAGACTATAATCTCCCACCTTATCACACTATACTGGATCCTGGTAGACTACTTCCCCACCTTATCACACTATACTGCATCTTGGTAGACTACTCCCCACCTAATCACACTATACTGGAACTTGGTAGACTACTCCCCCACCTAATCACACTATACTGCATTTTGGTAGACTATACTCTCCCATCAAATCACACTAAACTGGATCCTGGTAGACTACTTCCCCACCTTATCATACATGAACTATATTGGATCTTGGTAGACTAATTCCCCCACCTAATCATACTATAATTGATCTTGGTAGACTATTACCCCACCAAATCATACTATACTGTATATTGGTAGACTACTCCCCTAACTAATCATACTGTACTGGATCTTGGTAGACTAATCCCCCCACATTATCACATTATACTGCATCTTGGTAGACTACTCCCCACCTAATCATACTATACTAGACCTTAGTAGACTACTTCTCCAACTTATCACACTATACTGGATCTTGCTAGACTACTTTCCCACCTTATCACACTATACTGAATCTTGGTAGACTACTCCTCACTTAATCATACTATACTGGATCTTGGTAGATTTCTTCCCCACCTTATAACACTACTGGATCTTGGTAGGCTACTTCCACACCTTATAACACTATCTTGGTAGACTAAACTCCCCACCTAATCACACTATACTGCATCTTGGTAGACTACTCCCCTACCTAATCACACTATACTGCATCTTGGTAGACTACTCCCCTACCTAATCACACTATACTACATCTTGGTAGACTACTCCCCTACCTAATCACACTATACTGCATCTTGGTAGACAACTCCCCCACCAAATCACACTATACTGCATCTTGGTAAACTACTCCCCCACCTTATTACACTATACTGCATCTTGGTTGACTACTCCCCTACCTAATCACACTATACTGCATCTTGGTAGACAATTTCCCCACCTAATCACACTATACTGCATCTTGGTAGACTACTCCCCTACCAAATCACACTATACTGCATCTTGGTAGACTACTCCCCCACCTAATTACACTATACTGCATCTTGGTTGACTACTCCCCTACCTTATCACACTATACTGCATCTTGGTAGACAATTTCCCCACCTAATCGCACTATACTGCATCTTGGTAGACTATACTATCCCACCTAATCACACTACATTGGATCCTGGTTGACTTTTTCCCCATCTTATCACACTATACTTGATATTGGTAGACTACTCCCCACCTAATCACACTATAATGAATCTTGGTAGACTACTCCCCCACCTAATCACACTTTACTGCATCTTGGTAGACTATACTCTCCAACCAAATCACAATATACTGGATCTTGGTAGATTACTTCCCCACCTTATCATATTATAACTTATCATACTATACTGGATTTTGGTATACTACTTCTCCACCTTATCACACTATAGGTCTCACTACACAGTTAAATTTTGTTCTTTGTTCTATATAAAATAAGGTCTAGGATTTCAATGGTAAATAAAGAATTCCACATAGAATTTTTTTTTAAGTATGTTTTTTTCATAGCAGGAATGTATACCAACATAAAAATGCACAATAACTGGTAGGTTGTCCACATCATTTTTAGCTCATTTAAGCCAAAGTCTCACAGGTGAGCTTTTGTAATCGCCTGGTGTCCGTCGTCTGTCGTCCGCCGTCCGTTTTCCATTGTTAACTTTAAGCTTTTAACAACTTTTCCTCTGAAACCACTGGGCCAATCTGTATATAGCAATTATTATAAGAAGAGGTAATAAACTCTTTAAATAAACTTTTTTTTGCTATAATTATACAATATTGTACCAGATATAAAATTTAAAAGATAATTCATCATAAAAAGATGAATTATACAATTATAATCAATGATTGAAATATTATTCATATATCATGAACCATTTTAAAATAGGTGTTTCTCTGAATATAAAAGTCAGAGTTTTTATGGTTCAGACAGTGATGGTTTACTGCTTCATAATACCATAATACCATATTTTTAGCTAGTTTCTTCACACCAAGAAGTCTGCTTGAGATTTTCAGTGTCATCTTGGAGGAGGCGCTTAATAGTTTTTGGGGGAGAGTATCACTGCGACAAAGATTCTGCAAGCGATAGGTTTTGGGAAGGCTTGTGTTTGAAACTCAAAGGAATATTTTTTGTGCTGGAACTGTGGATTGTTTCATGCACAATAGTTTAGTCTGATGCTTTAGTTTGAAACCATTCTTAAACATAACAGGTTAGTTTTGTGCTGGAACGGGATTTTTAGCTCACCTCAGCTGAAGGCTCACAGGTGAGCTTTTGTGATCGGTCGTCTGTCATACATCGTCTCATCCATCGTTAACTTTTACCTTCTAACAACTTCTTATCTGAAATAACTGGGCCAATTTTGATATAACTTTACAGAAATGTTCCTTGGGTGACCCTCTACCAAGTTTGTTCAAGCCATTTTGATTCTTCAAAAAACATGGCCGCCAGGGGGCGGGGCAAGTTTAATTAGTAAAAATTTAAAAAATCTTTTTGTCAGAAATTACTGGCTCGATTTTAAAATCATTTCACAGAAATGTTCCTTGGGTGATCCTCTACCAAGTTTATTCAAGCCATGTTGATATGTCAAAAAGAAAACATGGCAGCAAAGGGGTGGGGTTTGTTTGCTATATGAGCTAATTAGTAAAAATTTAAAAAATCTTTTTGTCAAAAACTACTGGCTCGATTTTAAAATAATATCACAATAATGGTCCTTGTGTGACCATCTACCAAGTTTGTTTAAGTCATCTTGATTCGTCAAAAACATGGCAGCCAGGGGGTGGGGTTAGTTTACTATATAAGCTATAGTAAAAACTTAAAAATCTTCTTGTCAGAAACTACTGGCTCAATTTTAAATTAATGTCACAGAAATGTTTCTTGGGTGGCCCTCTACCAAGTTTGTTCAAGTCATCTTGGTTCGTCAAAAAACATCATGGCCAGGGGATAGGGTTAGTTGATTATATAAGTTAATTAGTAAAAACTCAAAAAATCTTCTTGTCAAAAACTACTGGATCGATTTTTAAAATAATTTCACAGAAATGGTTCTTGGGTGACCATCTCCCAAGTTTGTTCAAGTCATCTTGATTCGTCCAAAAACATGGCAGCCAGGGGGTGGGGTTATTTTATTATATAAGCTATAGTAAAAACTTAAAAAATCTTCTTGTCAGAAACTACTGGCTCAATTTTAAAATAATTTCAAAGAAATGTTCCTTGGGTGACCCTCTACCAAGTTTGTTCAAGTCCTCTTGATTCGTCAAAAAACATAGCAGCCATGGGATGGGGTTAGTTTACTAAATACTAAAAACTTAAAAACTTAGAAATGTTCTACAATGTTCTTATAGACACTCTTGGCATAGATACGTTATAATTACCCTCTTGTTGTAAGCGTAAGAATCTTGTTACCATGGCAAAAAAGGTGCGCAACTGTGGAGTGAGACATATACTGGATCTTGTTAGACTACCCCCCCCCCCCCCTCCCCCTCTACATAATCATACTATACTGGATCTTGGTAGACTGCTGTCCCACCTTATCACACTATACTGTATCTTGGTACACTACTCCTACACCTAATCATAATAAACTGGATCTTGGTAGACTACTCCCCCAACTAATCACACTATACTGGATCATGGTAAACTACTCTCCCATGTAATCACACTATACTGTATCCTGGTACACTACTCCCCCACCTTATCACACTATACTGGATCTCAGTAGACTACTCCCCCACCTTATCACACTATACTGGATCTTGGTAGACTACTCCCCCACCTTATCACACTATACTGGATCTTGGTAGACTACTCCCCCACCTTATCACACTATACTGGATCTTGGTAGATTACTCCCCCACTGTATCACACTATACTGGATTTTGGTAGACTACTCCCCCACCGTATCACACTATACTGGATCTTGGTAGACTACTCCCCCACCTTATCATACTATACTGGGTTTTGGTAGACTACTTCTCAACCTAATCACACTATACTAGATCTTGGTAGACTATTCCCCCACCTTATCACACTATACTGGATCTTGGTAGACTACTCCCCCACCATATCACACTATACTGGATTTTGGTAGACTACTCCCCCACCTAATCATACTATACAGGGTTTTGGTAGACTACTTCTCAACCTAATCACACTATACTAGATCTTGGTAGACTACTCCCCAACCTTATCACACTATACTGGATCTTGGTAGACTACTCCCCCACCTAATCATACTATACTGGATCTTGGTAGACTACTCCCCCACCTAATCATACTATACTGGATCTTGGTAGACTACTCCCCCACCGTATCACACTATACTGGATCTTGGTAGACTACTCCCCCACCTTATCATACTATACAGGGTTTTGGTAGACTACTTCTCAACCTAATCACACTATACTAGATCTTGGTAGACTATTCCCCCACCTTATCACACTATACTGGATCTTGGTAGACTACTCCCCCACCATATCACACTATACTGGATCTTGGTAGACTACTCCCCCACCATATCACACTATACTGGATCTTGGTAGACTACTCCCCCACCTTATCACACTATACTGGATCTTGGTAGACTACTCCCCCACCTAATCATACTATACTAGATCTTGGTAGACTACTCCCCCACCATATCACACTATACTGGATCTTGGTAGACTACTCCCCCACCATATCACACTATACTGGATCTTGGTAGACTACTCCCCCACCATATCACACTATACTGGATCTTGGTAGACTACTCCCCCACCTAATCATACTATACAGGGTTTTGGTAGACTACTTCTCAACCTAATCACACTATACTAGATCTTGGTAGACTACTCCCCCACTAATCACACTATACTGGATCTTGGTAGACTACTCCCCCACCTAATCATACTATACAGGGTTTTGGTAGACTACTTCTCAACCTAATCACACTATACTAGATCTTGGTAGACTACTCCCCCACCTTATCACACTATACTGGATCTTGGTAGACTACTCCCCCACCTAATCATACTATACAGGGTTTTGGTAGACTACTTCTCAACCTAATCACACTATACTAGATCTTGGTAGACTACTCCCCCACCATATCACACTATACCGGATCTTGGTAGACTACTCCCCCACCATATCACACTATACTGGATCTTGGTAGACTACTCCCCCACCTAATCATACTATACAGGGTTTTGGTAGACTACTTCTCAACCTAATCACACTATACTAGATCTTGGTAGACTACTCCCCCACCATATCACACTATACCGGATCTTGGTAGACTATTCCCTCACCTTATCACACTATACCGGATCTTGGTAGACTACTCCCCCACCATATCACACTATACTGGATCTTGGTAGACTACTCCCCAACCTTATCATACTATATTGGGTTTTGGTAGACTACTTCTCAACCTAATCACACTATACTAGATCTTGGTAGACTATTCCCCCACCTTATCACACTATACCGGATCTTGGTAGACTACTCCCCCACCATATCACACTATACTGGATCTTGGTAGACTACTCCCCCACCTAATCATACTATACTGGATAATTGTTCAATACTCCCCCACTAATCACACTATACTGGATCTAGGTAGACTACTCCCCCACCGAATCATACTATACTGGATCTTGATAGACTACTCCCCCACCATATCACACTAAACTGTATCTTGGTAGACTACTCCCCCACCGAATCATACTAAACTGGATCTTGATAGACTACTCCCCCACCTTATCACACTATACTGGATCTTGATAGACTACTCCCCCACCATATCACACTAAACTGTATCTTGGTAGACTACTCCCCCACCTAATCATACTATACTGGATCTTGATAGACTACTCCTCAACCTAATCACTTCCACGATGCCTACCTCCCTATTCTGTTTCTGTGAATGTGTATACTATAGTATGCTGACTAGACATGACAGTATCTTGTTATGATACCTACATCAATATTCTGTTTCTGTGAATGTGTATAGTATGCTGACTAGACATGACAGTATCTTGTTATGATACCTACTTCCCTATTTTATTTCTGTGTATGTGTACAGTATGCTGACTAGACATGACAGTCTCTTGTTAGTATACCTACCTCCCTATTCTATTTCTGTGTATATATATAGTTTGCTGGGTAGACATGACAGTATCTTGTTAGTATACCTACTTCCCTGTTCTATTTCTGTGTATGTTTATAGTATGCTGACTGGACATGACAGTATCTTGTTAGTATACATACCTCCCTATTATATTTCTGTGTATGTGTATAGTATGCTGACTAGACATGACTGTATCTTGTTAGGATACCTACTTCCCTATTCTATTTCTATGTATGTGTATGGTTTGCTGGCTAGACATCACAGTACCTTGTTAGGATACTTACCTCCCTATTCTATTTTTGTTCAAAGATTCTAAATATTAAAACATTCCAGATGATTTGTCAAGTTCAAACTGAGATGACAAAAGAAGAATGATTTGTTGTTAGTTCACTAGAATGACATCTGCTTGTGCTGATATATTCAATTAATTCTGGTACTTACCAGTGTTCCTCAACTTGAACAATGACTTGTATAAAAGTGGTAGCCATGGTTTCATCTTTTAATTTATAATTCTCTTTATTTTCAATTTACATTAGGCTGGAGTGTAACTCCATGGGGAGTAACAGCCACATACAAACATGGCATGCAGGAAATGATACAAATGTATATAATGGTGAATACAATTACATTGACTCAGGAGTCCATCATTTATAAAAGAGAATACACATGCATGTACACAAACACAGGGGCTTTATCCGTTATAATAGAGAATACAAGTACATGTACACAGGGCTTCATCATTTATAATAGAGAATACAAGTACACGTACACAGGGCTTCATCATTTATAATAGAGAATACAAGTACACAAACACAGGGCTTTATTGTTTATAATAGAGAATAATACAAGTACACAAATACAGGGCTTTATCATTTATAAAAGACAATACAAGTGCTCAAACACAGGGACTCATCATTTATAATAGATAATACATGTACACATACACAGGGCTTCATCATTCATAAAAGAGAATACAAGTACACAAACACATGGCTTCATCATTTATAATAGTAAATACAAGTACACATAACAGGGCTTCTTCATTCATATTAGAGTATACAAATACACATACACAGGGCTTCAATATTTATAATAGATAATACAAGTACACATAACAGGGCTTCTTCTTTCATATTAGAGAATACAAATACACATACACATACACAGGGCTTCATTATTTATGATAGATAATACAAGTACACATACACAGGGCTACTTCATTTATAATAGAGAATACAAGTACACATACACAGGGCTTCATCATTCATAATAGAGAATACAAGTATACATACACAGGGCTTCATCATCCATAATAGAGAATACAAGTACACATACACAGGGCTTCATCATTCATAATAGAGAATACAAGTACACAAACACAGTCCTTCATAATTTATAATAGAGAATACAAGTGCTCAACACAGTTCTTCATAATATAAAATAGAGAATACAAGTACACATACACAGGGCTTCATCATTTATAATAGAGAAAACAAGTTCACAGACACAGGATTTCATCATTTATAATAGAGAAATCATGTACACAAACACATGGTTTCATCATTTATAATAGAGAATACAAGTGCACAAATGCTAGTTTCATCATTTATAATAGAGAATACAAGTACACATATACAGGGCTTCATCATTTATAATTGAGAATACAAGTGCACAAACACATAGCTTCATTATTTATAATAGAAATACAAGTACACATACACAGAGCTTCATCATTCATAATAGAGAATACAAATACACATACACAGAGCTTCATCATTCATAATAGAGAATACAAATACACATACACAGGGCTTCATCATTCATAATAAAGAATAAAAGTACACATACACAGGGCTTCATCATCTATATTAGAGAATACAAGTGCACAAACACAGGGCTTCATCATTTTTTAATAGAAAATACAAGTACACATACAGAGGGCTTCATCATTTATAAAAGAGAATAGATGTACACATACACAGGGCTTCATCATTTATAACAGAGAATAGATGTACACATACACAGGGCTTAATCATTTATAATAGAGAATACATGTACACATATACAGGGCTTCATCATTTGTAATAGAGAAAACAGGTACATATACAGAGGGCTTCATTATTAATAAAAGAGAATACATGTCCACATACACAGGGCTTTATTATATATAATAGACAATACAAGTTCACATACATAGGGCTTCATCATTAATAATAGAGAATACATGTACACATATCATACACATGACTTCATTATTTATAATAGAGAATACAAGTTCACATACATAGGGCTTCATCAATTATAATAGTGAGTACATGTACACATAAACAGGGCTTCATCATTTATAATAGAGAATACAAATACACATACACAGGGCTGTATCAATTATAATAGAAAATACAAATACACATACAGAGGGCTTCATCATTCATAATAGAGAATACAAGTGCTCAAACACAGGACTTCATCATTTATGATAGAGGATACAAGTGCACAAACACAGGGGTTCATCATTTATAAAAAATAGAGTATACAAGTACACATACACAGGGCTTCATCATTCATAAAAGAGAATACAAGTACACAAACACAGGGCTTCATCATTTATAACAGAGAATACATGTACACATACACAGGGCCTCATCATTGATAATAGAGAATACAAGTTCACATACACAGGGCTTCATCATTTATAATAGACAATACAAGTAAACATACAGAGGGTTCATCATTTATAATAGAGAATACAAGTACACATACACAGGGCTTCCTCATCTATATTAGAGAATACAATTGCACAAACACATGACTTCATCATTCATAATAGAGAATACAAGTACACATACAGGGGGCTTCTTCATTTATGAAAGAGAATAGTTTCACACATACACAGGGCTTTATCTTTTATAATAGAGAATAGATGTACACATACACAGGGTTTCATCATTTATAATAGAGAATACATGTACACATATACAGGGCTTTATCATTTGTGACCCTCTACCAAGTTTTTTCAAGCCATCTTGATTCCTCAAAAAACATGGCCACCAGGGAGCGGGGCAAGTTTAATTAGTAAAAGCTTAAAAAATCTTCTTGTCAGAAACTACTGGCTTGATTTTAAAATAATTTCACAGAAATGTTCCTTGGAGGACCCTTCACCAAGTTTGTTAAAACTGTGGTGATTCGTCAAAAACATGGCGGCCAGGGGGTGGGGTTAATTTACTATATTTGCTAAAGTAAAAACTTAAAAAACCTTCTTGTCAGAAACTACTGGCTTGATTTTAAAATAATTTCACAGAAATGTTCCTTGGGTGACACTCTACCAAGTTTGTTCAGTCCCTCTTGATTTATCAAAAAACATGGCCACCAGGGGGCGGGGCAAGTTTGATTAGTAAAAACTAAATAATCTTGTCAGAAACTACTCACTCACCCAGGCTCAATTTTTTAATTTATAATTTATAATAGAGAATACAAGTACACATACAGTGGGCTTCATCATTCATAATAGAAAATACAAGTACACATACAGGGGGCTTCTTCATTTATAAAAGAGAGTAGATGTACACATACTCAGGGCTTTATCATTTATAATAGAGAATAGATGTACACATACACAGGGCTTCATCTTTAATAATAGAGAATACATGTAGACATGCACAGGGCTTAATCATTTATAATAGAGAATACATGTTCACATTTACAGGGCTTTATCATTTGTAATAGAGAAAACAGGTACACATACAGAAGGCTTCATTATTCATAATAGAGAATACAAGTACACATACACAGGGCTTCATTTTTTATAATATAGAATACAAGTGCACAAATACATGGCTTCATTATTCTTAATTGAGAATACAAGTACACAAACACAGGTCTTCATCATTTATAATAGAGAATACAAGTACACATACACATGTTTCCATCATTTATAACAGAGAAGACAAGCACACACACACACACACACACACACACACACACACACACACACACACACACACACACACACACACACACACACACATAGGACTTCATCACTTATAATAGAGAATACAAGTACACAAACACACAGCTTTATCATTTATCATAGAGTATACAAGTACACATACACAAGGCTTCATCATTTATAATTGAGAATACAAGTACACATACACAGGGCTTCTTCATTTATTAGCTCATCTGAGCCAAAGGCTCACAGGTGAGCTTATTTGATCACCTGGTGTCCATCGTTTGTCGTCCGTCGTTAACTTTTAGCTTCTAACAACTTCTTCTCTGAAACCATTGGGCCAATTTTGATATAACTTCACAGAAATGTTCCTTGGGTGACCCTCTACCAAGTTTTTTCAAGCCATCTTGATTCGTCAAAAAACATGGCCACCAGTGAGCGGGGCAAGTTTAATTAGTAAAAGCTTAAAAAATCTTCTTGTCAGAAACTACTGGCTTGATTTTAAAATAATTTCACAGAAATGTTCCTTGGAAGACCCTTCACCAAGTTTGTTAAAACTGTGGTGATTCGTCAAAAACATGGCGGCCAGGGGGTGGGGTTAATTTACTATATTAGCTAAAGTAAAACTTAAAAAACCTTCTTGTCAGAAACTACTGGCTTGATATTAAAATAATTTCACAGAAATGTTCCTTGGGTGGCCCTCTACCAAGTTTGTTCAAGCCCTCTTGATTTATCAAAAAACATGGCCACCAGAGGGCGGGGCAAGTTTGATTAGTAAAAACTAAAGAAATCTTGTCAGAAACTACTGGCTCAATTTTTAAATTTATAATTTATAATAGAGAATACAAGTACACATACAGTGGGCTTCATCATTCATAATAGAGAATACAAGTACACATATAAAGGGCTTCATCATTCATAATAGAAAATACATGTCCACATACACAGGGATTCATCATTTATAATAGAAAATAGAATTACACATACATAGGGCTTTATCATTTATAATAGAGAATAAATGTACACATACACAGGGCTTGATCATTTATAATAGGAAAAACAAGTGCACAAACACACGGCTTCATCATTCATAATAGAGAATACAAGTAAACAAACACAGGGCTGCATCATTTATAATAGAGAATACAAGTACACATACAGAGGGCTTCATCATTCATAATAGAGAATACATGTCCACATACACAGGGATAGAGAGGGCTTCATTATTCATAATAGAGAATACAATTACACATACACAGGGCTTCACAATTTATAATAAAGAATACAATTGCACAAATACATGGCTTCATCATTCATAATTGAGAATACAAGTACACAAACACAGTGCTTCATTATTTATAATAGAGAATATAAGTACACATACACAAGGCTCCATCATTTATAATAGAGAATACAAGTACACAAACACACACGCATGTACGCATGCACGCACACAAGCACGCACGCACGCACACACGCACGCACACACAAAGAGTGCTTCATCATTCATAATACATAAACACAGAGCTTTATCATTTATTATAGAGTATACAAGTACACATACACAGGGATTCATCATTTATAATAAAGAATACAAATGCTCAAACACAGGGCTTCATCATTCATAATAAAGAATACAAATAAACAAACACAGAGCTTCATTATTTATAATAGAGAATACTTGTACACATACACAAGGTTTCTTCATTTATAATAGAGAATACAAGTACACAAACACAGGGCTTCATCATTTATAATAGAGAACACAAGTGCTCAAACACAGGGCTTCTTCATTTATAATAAAGAATATTATTACACAAACATCAGACTTCATCATTTATAAAAGAGAATACAAGTGTTCAAACACAGGGCTTTATCATTTATAATAGAGAATAGAAGTACACAAACACAGGGCTTCATCATTTATTATGGAGAATACAAGTGCTCAAACACAGAGCTTCTTCATTTATAATATTTTATAGAAATAAACATAGTTAGGGCTATAAAGAATTCACATATACAAACACAGGGCTTCATCATTTATAATAGAGAATACAAGTGCACAAACACAGGGCTTTATCATCTATAATAGAGAATACAAGTACACATACACAGGGCTTCATCATTTATAATAGAGAATACAAGTACACATACACAGGGCTTCATCATTTATAATAGAGAGTACAAGTACACAGACACAGGGCTTCATCATTTATAATAGAGAATACACATATACAAACACAGGGCTTTATCATTCATAATAGAGATTACAAGTGCTCAAACACAGGGCTTGATCATTTATAATAGAGAAAACAAGTGCTCAAACACAGGGCTTCTTCATTTATAATAGAGAATACAAGTACACATACACAGGCCTTCATCGTTTATAATAGAGAATACAAGTGCTTAAACACAGGGCTTCATCATTTATAATAGAGAATACAAGTACAAAAACACAGGAGTTTTCATCATTTATAATAGAGAATACAAGTACAAAATCATAGAAGTATGTCATTTAACCACAACATGATAAAAAGTCAGAACATAGACTCAGCATTACATTAATTTGTAGAAGTTGAAGCCTAGCTTGGTAAAAATATGTTAATTTATTAAAGTTTTCCTGTTACTTTTGGAATGAAGTGATTCTGCTCTAAGTTCAAGATATTCTGCCAGTAAACATGCCTACCATAATGTAAAACAATTATAATGTTTTCCTCACCCAGTGCAGTGATCAACAGTGGTTCTAGACTTACCTAGAAATACACCATGTGTATATCATGTGTATTTCAGGTATAATAAACTTTTAAAATAAAAGAATGGAAGCATATACACAGAGTTGGTGATGAAAATGATAACAAATGTTTAAAACTAAAATAAAAAATGTTGTGCAACATCTCCTCCCAGTTGATATGAGAGAGATGGGAGGGGGAATGTATGAGGAACTATTTTAAATACAGTAATGGTTATATGTGGCATACAGTTTTATTGGTTGGGGAAGACCTCAGAATGTATCTTAACTATAATCACTGTCCTTTGACCAGTAAAGGGCTACATGGTGATGGAGGACCCCAACCACCCAACAATTGAAAAAAAAGTTGTCTATTAAACATCGGATTCCATCACAATTGCATTAATCATTCATAATACTCTGGTGCTGTGTTATTTATTAGAAAATTACATGTACTAACATTTTACGCAATTGTCATAAGTAGTTTGCTTCTATTTTCTCCTAATGACAAAGTATCTTTATCTTCTCCTAATGACATATTCACTTTCTTAGAGTGAGATTTCTGGATAGAACCAATACTGGGTGTTGTTTCTGATGGTCACTTTCCTTGATAGAACCTAGTGACAGTCACTTTATCTTCTCTTAGTGACACAGTCATTTTATCTTCTCATAAGTGATATGGTCTCTTTATATTCTCCTAGTGACAAAGTATCTTTATCTTCTCCTAATGACAAATTCACTTCCTTCTGACAGTCTCATCTTCTCTAGGTGACACAGTCACTTTAACATATCTCCTAGTCACAGGTTTTTAGCTGTCACGGAAAATTGTCTGTCGTACACCTTCATTTTTCATTGAATCTAAACCAAACTTGCATAGCAGTTATATAACCACAAGATCTCAGACAGGTTTTTGAACCAGCGTAATTCAACCACAAATGCCCTCCCCACAGATCTTATACATGTTAGCACATTTTAAGCAACACTTTAAAAAACACTTTCTCTAAAAGTTTAAGGCCGAGACATATTTTACAATGTAGCATTGCATTGACGTCCCCATAAAGGTTGTTGAAGTTTGGTCCCTGGGGTCAAATTTGAGGGCGTCACATTGGTCACTGTTTTACATAGAGTTATATAGGGAAAATGTTGTAGAATTGATAACACCTTCATTGTCTCGCCGCGACGAAGAAGAGATGAGATTAAGGTGTTGCCTTTCTGTCGACGTCAAACATTTATATTTAGCTCCAACGTTAAGTTTTTGTTTTTACACTATTTCTCAAAAAGTACAAGTGCTAGGACACTCATACTTGGATCATAGTTACAACTATCACCCTACATCACATATACTGCAGATGCTGAGTGTGACTTACATTTAATGGTCCATTGACATTGTTTGATGCTGAATTTTGCATTTACCTCCAACGTTAAGTTTTCATTTTTATACTATTTCTCAATGGATCATAGTTACAACTAACACCCTGCATTATATAATGCAGATGTTGAGTACTTTTCTTTTTTTTATTTTAATTAAAAAAAAAAATTATTCTTTTTTATTTTTTATATATTTTTTTTAAATATGTTTTACTTAGAAATATTTTTTTTTTTTTTTTTATAAATATTTTTTACTGTTTTACTTAGAAATACTGATTAAATATGTGTGCAACTACCACCAAGTTCATATCTCAAAAATCACTTAATGATCCAAACTTCACACAATACTTCTTTCAATATTTCTTAGTCATTAAACCTACTACATTAACCAAGTTAGATAACTCTTGCATGAATATAATATTTTAATTTTTTTCTCTTCCATGTGTGTATTAACGGTCGAGGCATATCATTCCGCAGAATTCTCACTTTTTCATTGAATCTTAACAAAACTTGCACAGCAGTTACACGTACATAACCACAAGAACTTAGACAAGTTCTTTAAACAGCTTGATTTGACTGAAAATGCCCCCACCACGGGCCTATAAGCACATTTTAAGTGAAACAAAATTATATAAAGTTAATTTTCAAGTTTTTAAATTAGCTGTGTATACAGATTTTTCTTTAAACATTTATTAGAGATTTTCATTATGTTTTGTTTTCTGAAGATTACAATGTTATAGTTCACCTGGCCATCACATAGCATTCATCATCATCTGCCATTTATCATCAGCTACCATTCCTCATCATTTGGTGTTCATTATCACCTGGCATTCATCATCATCTGTACCAGCATTTTTAACATCTTAATCTTCTTGAAACAAATGAAGAAAATTGAATTAATCTTGGCAAAAATTATTCAAAGGTGGTCGTCCACTATCCCAAGCTGGACCTCCACTATTCCAATGTGTTCCTCCACTATCCCAATGTGGTCCTCCACTATCTGAAGCTGGACCTCCACTATCCCAATGTGGTCCTCCACTATCTGAAGGTGGTCCTCCAATATCCCAAGGAGTCTCTTCACTATTCCAAAGTGGTCCTACACAATCCCAAGGTGATCTTTTACTATCACAAGGCAATCTTCCACTATCTGAAGGTGGTCCTCCACTATTCAAAGGTGATCCTCCACTATTCCAGTGTGGTCCTTCACTATCCTAAGGTGATCCTCCACTATCCCAGTGTGGTCCTTCACAATCCCAAGTTGATCCTCTACTATCACAAGGTGATCCTCCACTATCCCAATGTGGTCCTTCACTATCCCAAGATGGACCTCCACTATCCCAATGTGGTCCTCCACTATCTGAAGGTGGTCCTCCAATATCCCAAGGAGTCTCTTCACTATTCCAAAGTGGTCCTACACAATCCCAAGGTGATCTTTTACTTCACAAGGCAATCTTCCGCTATCTGAAGGTGGTCCTCCACTATTCCAAGGTGATCCTCCACTATTCCAGTGTGGTCCTTCACTATCCTAAGGTGATCCTCCACTATCCCAGTGTGGTCCTTCACAATCCCAAGTTGATCCTCTACTATCACAACGTGATCCTCCACTATCCCAATGTGGTCCTTCACTATCCCAAGATGGTCCTCCACTATCCTAATGTGGTCCTCCACTATCTGAAGGTGGTCCTCCACTATCCCAAGGTGATCCTCCACTATTCCAGTGTGGTCCTTCACTATCCCAAGGTGATCCTCCACTATCCCAGTGTGGTCCTTCACAATCCCAAGTTGATCCTCTACTATCACAAGGTGATCCTCCACTATCCCAGTGTGGTCCTTCACTATCCCAAGATGGTCCTCCACTATCCCAATGTGGTCCTTCACTATCCCAAGGTGATCCTCTACTATCACAAGGTGATCCTCCACTATCCCAAGGTGATCTTCCACTATTCTAAGGTGGTCCTCCACTATTCCAATGTGGTCTTTAACTATCCCAAGGTGGTCCTCCACTATCCCAAGATCATCCTCCACTATTCAAAGGTTGTCCTCTACTATACCAAAGTGGTCCTCAACTATCACATGGTGGTTTTCAACTATCCCAAGGTGATCCTTCACTATCCCTAGGTGATCCTCCACTTTCCCAAAGTAATCCTCCATTATCCCAAGGTGGTCCTTCACTATCCCAATGTGATTCTCACCTATAACAAGGTGATCCTTCACTATCCCAAGGTGGTCCTCCACTATCCCAAGGTGGTCCTCCACTATCACAAGGTGGTCATCCACTATCCCAAGGTGGTCCTCCATTATCCAAGTGTGGTATTTCACTATCCCAAGGTGGTCCTCCACTATCCCAAGATCATCCTCCACTATCCCAAGGTGGTCCTCTACTATCCAAAAGTGGTCCTCCACTATCACATGGTGGTTCTCAACTATCCCAAGGTGGTCCTTCACTATCCCTAGGTGATCCTACACTTTCACAAAGTAATCCTCCATTATCCCAAGGTGGTCCTTCCCTATCCCAATGTGATCCTCACCTATAACAAGGTGATCCTCCACTATCCCAAAGTGGTCCTCCACTATCCAAAGGTGGTCCTTCACTATCACAAGGTAGTCCTCCACTATCCCAAAGTAATCCTCCATATCCCAAGGTGGTCCTTCACTATCCTAATGTGATCCTCACCTATAACAAGTTGATCCCCCACTATCCCAAGGTGGTCCTCCACTATTCCAAGGTGGTCCTCCACTATCCCAAGGTGGTCCTCCATTATCCAAATGTGGTCTTTCACTTCCCAAGTTGGTCCTCCACTATCCCAAGGTGGTCCTCCACTATCCCAAGGTGATCCTTCACTATCCCTAGGTGATCCTCCACTTTCACAAAGTAATCTTCCATTATCCCAAGGTGGTCCTTCCCTATCCCAATGTGATCCTCACCTATAACAAGGTGATCCTCCACTATCCCAAGGTGGTCCTCCACTATCCCAAGGTAGTCCTTCATTTTCCCTAAGTGATCCTCCACTTTCCAAAAGTAATCCTCCATTATCCCAAGGTTGTCCTTCCCTATCCCAATGTGATCCTCACCTATAACAAGGTGATCCTCCACTATCCCAAGGTGGTCCTCCACTATCCCAAGGTGGTCCTTCATTTTCCCTAAGTGATCTTCCACTTTCCCAAAGTAATCCTCCATTATCCCAAGGTGGTCCTTCACTATCCTAATGTGATCCTCACCTATAACAAGTTGATCCCCCACTATCCCAAGGTGGTCCTCCACTATCCCAAGGTGGTCCTCCACTATCACAAGGTGGTCCTCTACTATTCGAAGGTGGTCCTCCATTATCCAAATGTGGTCTTTCACTATCCCATGTTGGTCCTCCACTATCCCAAGGTGGTCCTCCACTATCCCAAGGTGATCCTTCACTATCCCTAGGTGATCCTCCATTTTCTCAAATGAATTCTCCATTATCCCAAATTGGTCCTTCACTATCCCAATGTGATCCTCACCTATAACAAGGTGATCCTCCACTATCCCAAGGTGGTCCTCCACTGTCCCAAGGTGGTCCTTCACTATCACAAGGTAGTCCTCCACTATCCCAAGGTGGTCCTCCATTTTCCCAAGATCATCCTTCACTATCACAAGATGGTCCTCCACTATCCCAAGGTAGTCCTCCACCGTCCCAAGGTGGTCCTTCACTATCACAAGGTAGTCTTCCACTATCCCAAGGTGGTCCTCCATTATCCCAAGATCATCCTTCACTATCACAAGATGGTCCTCCACTATCCCAAGGTAGTCCTCCACCGTCCCAAGGTGGTCCTTCACTATCACAAGGTAGTCTTCCACTATCCCAAGGTGGTCCTCCATTATCCCAAGATCATCCTTCACTATCACAAGTTGGTCCTCCACTATCCCAAGATCATCCTCCACTATCCCAAGGTGGTCCTCTACTATCTCAAAGTGGTCCTCCACTATCACATGGTGGGTCTCAGCTATCCAAAGAAGGTCCTTCACTATCCAAAGGTAATCCTCCATTATCCCAAGGTGGTCCTTCACAATCTGGTATCTACCAAAATTTCCGAAAATAGGGTTTTCAAATTATTAGTATTATATTTTTTAAACACATATTGTCTCAAAATTTTAGCTTTGTATCTTAATTAGTTTTTAAGATATTGATTATAGATCAAACCTTGTATCTGAAATCAATCCGATTTCCACCTGCCAAAATCTTGTAGATGCAGATACTATATATTTTTGTCATTTATGCAACTCATTTGCATGCCAGAGTATAGCACCTGTGCATACAATATTTTGGTTTTTAACTACCAGGAAGAATTCAGTAAAAAACCCTAGGGCCAAAACATAGTATATGACTATGACAGGTTACAGCTTTAACATGTGACAACTATAATCATCTGTACCATTTTGCCAAAACCTAGCATCTGGGGATACACATGTTTACTAGTTAATATTCAGCCATACTCTGGTATTAAACAATAGAATTGTATGGCTGTGTGAGAAATAGTGGCAATGTCTGGTGTGGTAAAAACCAGTCCATATCATTTGTAAATGAAACATTTTAAAAGCAGGTATTTGACCAATAATTATTCCTGTATATGTCAACCAATTTAGTTAATTCAAAAATTAAAATTGTACTTATACTGAATAATTATATCAATTATTACTATGGTTGCCGTAACATTTTTTGTGGTTATCACGCATTTGTTCATATTATAGTTGGGTGATAAATGGTTAGTTTAAAATACAGAATTATTATCAATAAATAATTTTCTAGATGTAGTCAGATGTTAATGATAACGACCTTTATACCTTTGCCACACAGATAGAACAGTTTTTGGTTGAAAATGAAAACATATCTGGAAATGAAATAATTGCTGTAACAGAAAAAAATGAATGTAACGAAATAACAACCATAAAAGAGAAGTTGGGTATTATAATTGATGTAACCAAGGAAAATTATTGTAACGATATAACAACCATAAAAGAGAAGTTGGATATTGTCAGTGTTGTCACAGAGGAAAATGAGTATAACAATATAACAACCATAAAAGAGAAGTTGGATATTGCAAGTATCATCACAGAGGAAAATGAGTATAACAATATAACAACCATAAAAGAGCAGTTGGATATTGCAAGTATCATCACAGAGGAAAATGAGTGTAACAATAAAACAACCATAAAAGAGAAGTTGGATATTGTCAGTGTTGTCACAGAGGAAAATGAGTATAACAATATAACAACCATAAGAGAGAAGTTGGATATTGTCAGTGTTGTCACAGAGGAAAATGAGTGTAACAATATAACAACCATAAAAGAGAAGTTGGATATTGCAAGTATCATCACAGAGGAAAATGAGTATAACAATATAACAACCTTAAAAGAGAAGTTGGATATTGCAAGTATCATCACAGAGGAAAATGAGTGTAACAATATAACAACCATAAAAGAGAAGTTGGATATTGCAAGTATCATCACAGAGGAAAATGAGTGTAACAATATAACAACCATAAAAGAGAAGTTGGATATTGCAAGTATCATCACAGAGGAAAATGAGTATAACAATATAACAACCATAAAAGAGAAGTTGGATATTGCAAGTATCATCACAGAGGAAAATGAGTGTAACAATATAACAACCATAAAAGAGAAGTTGGATATTGCAAGTATCATTACAGAGGAAAATGGGTGAAACGATATAACAACCATAAAAGAAAAGTTGGCTATTGCAAGTGTCATCACAGTGGAAAATGGGTGAAACGATATAACAAACATAAAAGAGAAGTTGGATATTGCAAGTGTCGTCACAGAGGAAAATGGGTGAAACAATATAACAACCTTAAAAGAGAAGTTGGATATTGTCAGTGTTGTCACAGAGGAAAATGAGTATAACAATATAACAACCATAAAAGAGAAGTTGGATATTGCAAGTATCATCACAGAGGAAAATGAGTATAACAATATAACAACCATAAAAGAGCAGTTGGATATTGCAAGTATCATCACAGAGGAAAATGAGTGTAACAATAAAACAACCATAAAAGAGAAGTTGGATATTGTCAGTGTTGTCACAGAGGAAAATGAGTATAACAATATAACAACCATAAGAGAGAAGTTGGATATTGTAAGTGCTACCACAGAGGAAAATGAGTATAACAATATAACAACCATAAAAGAGAAGTTGGATATTGCAAGTATCATCACAGAGGAAAATGAGTGTAACAATATAACAACCATAAAAGAGAAGTTGGATATTGCAAGTATCATCACAGAGGAAAATGGGTGAAACGATATAACAACCATAAAAGAGAAGTTGGCTATTGCAAGTGTCATCACAGAGGAAAATGGGTGAAACTATATAACAAACATAAAAGAGAAGTTGGATATTGCAAGTGTCGTCACAGAGGAAAATGAGTGTAACAATATAACAACCTTTAAAGAGAAGTTGGATATTGCAAGTATCATCACAGAGGAAAATGAGTGTAACAATATAACAACCATAAAAGAGAAGTTGGATATTGCAAGTATCAATCACAGAGGAAAATGGGTGAAACGATATAACAACCATAAAAGAGAAGTTGGATATTGCAAGTATCAATCACAGAGGAAAATGGGTGAAACGATATAACAACCATAAAAGAGAAGTTGGCTATTGCAAGTGTCATCACAGAGGAAAATGGGTGAAACAATATAACAAACATAAAAGAGATGTTGGATATTGCAAGTGTCTTCACAGAGGAAAATGGGTGAAACAATATAACAACCTTAAAAAAGAAGTTGGATATTGTCAGTGTTGTCACAGAGGAAAATGAGTATAACAATATAACAACCATAAAAGAGAAGTTGGATATTGCAAGTATCATCACAGAGGAAAATGAGTGTAACAATATAACAACCATAAAAGAGAAGTTGGATATTGCAAGTATCATCACAGAGGAAAATGAGTGTAACAATATAACAACCATAAAAGAGAAGTTGGATATTGCAAGTATCATCACAGAGGAAAATGAGTGTAACAATATAACAACCATAAAAGAGAAGTTGGATATTGCAAGTATCATCACAGAGGAAAATGAGTGTAATGATATAACAACCTTAAAAGAGAAGTTGGCTATTGCAAGTGTCATCACAGAGGAAAATGGGTGAAACGATATAACAAACATAAAAGAGAAGTTGGATATTGCAAGTGTCGTCACAGAGGAAAATGGGTGAAACCATATAAGAACCATAAAAGAGAAGTTGGATATTGTAAGTGCTGCCATAGAGTAAAATGAGTATAACAATATAACAACCATAAAAGAGAAGTTGGATATTGTAAGTGCTGCCACAGAGGAAAATGAGTATAATGATATAACAACCATAAAAGGAAAGATGGATATTGTAATTTATGTAACCAAGGAAAATAAGTGTAACATTATAACAACCATAAAAGAGAAGTTGGATATTGCAAGTATCATCACAGAGGAAAATGAGTGTAACAATATAACAACCATAAAAGAGAAGTTGGATATTGCAAGTATCATCAAAGAGGAAAATGAGTGTAACGATATAACAACCTTAAAAGAGAAGTTGGCTATTGCAAGTGTCATCACAAAGGAAAATGGGTGAAACGATATAACAAACATAAAAGAGAAGTTGGATATTGCAAGTGTCGTCACAGAGGAAAATGGGTGAAACGATATAACAACCATAAAAGAGAAGTTGGATATTGTAAGTGCTGCCACAGAGAAAAATGAGTATAACGATATAACAACCATAAAAGAAAAGATGGATATTGTAATTTATGTAACCAAGGAAAATAAGTGTAACATTATAACAACCATAAAAGAGAAGTTGGATATTGTTAGTATCATCACAGAGTAAAATGAGTGTAACAATATAACAACCTTAAAAGAGAAGTTGGAAATTGCAAGTGTCATCACAGAGGAAAATGACTGTAACTGTAACAACCATGAAAGAGAAGATGGGTAATTAAAGGCTGTCAAAGAGAAAAACAAACTTGATGATGCAACAACCATAAAAGAGAAGTCGCATAACATAAGTGCTGTCACAGAGGAAAACTAATGTAACAATACAAAGAGAAGTATATCACAGAAGTAAACGAAACAGCTAGAAAGACAATGGAAAATGAACTTGTAGATAGAAGTGAGAATAAGAAACACTAGAATCTAAAGCGAATGCTTACAAGAAAAAAAAATACATTTCAAATTCTAATTAAGTGTACCAACTGGTACATTCCACATAATGATAGTGATGCTGTAACATTTGCTCGAACAAAAACACAAGGATAGCAAGATTGCAAAGTAGCAAAGTTCACACCTGTACCTTACAATCAGTCGTGTACACACCATGTTCACTAGTAAATGTGATGTATTGCATAAACAAATGGTGTTGTTTTATCTTGTTTTTATATGGTGCAGGTGACAAAAGGGCAGCATATTATCTTTGATCATAAATCAAACATTTCTAATCGCTCAAGTTTGGAATCTTCAGTTGAACATGTAATTCTATACTCAGGTGTATACCCTGGACAAAACAGAAATCATATCATGGCCACACATATCTATATTTCTGTAAAAACAATACCTAACATCAAAAACAAATGAAAACAAATGTCTTGAGAGTGGGCATAATGTACATGATGTGCGATTGTATGTACGCGGCGACTGAAGTAAAAAAAGTCAAAATCAAATAGCTTCATAACAAGCCAACGGGACACTGTGATATCTATGACACTGCAAAAAAAAGTCCTTACTATGTAGTGACCCCAAAACATAAGGATTTCAAAGACTTCAAAAATGTCAGATATAAAACACCCAGCACAACAACACGAAAAGCGGGCAAAAACAAAATGAACCAGCATAAAGTTAGTGCAAATCATTAAAGATGACCCAGATATGTGCCACTTCAAATATAATTTTGACAAATTAAGGTAATATCAGAAAGTGAAGATGATGCATAGTAAATAGTCAAAAACTGCTGTATTTGTACAGAGCAAAATTACAAATATCGAGTGCCAAGAAAAAGGACATGACTGCTTTGTGAAAGAATGGTGGAATACCATCCGAATTCAACAAGTACTAAAACTTAAAAATGTCCCATGTAACAGCATAGATCTATATACATGTAATGGTAGAAGACAAGACAGTTGAACAGTGATAAAAAAAAAGTTTAATTAAATGTTCAGTTTTCATGTACTTAAAAATACTAAACTAAATGTCTTTGTATTCAAACTGTTTGAAATTAGAAATGACCACAGTGTATAGGAAAAATGATTATGATGATATCATGACCACGAATTGCAAAAAGGCACATTTTGAGGTCTGATAGTAATACTAGGTAACAGTATGTAAAATGTGTGTATAATAAATGTGTAATATTTTCTTTTGTCATTTAAAGAAAACGTGTTTAAAGTCTTATATACCTGAATTATTGTGTGTGATAAAAAAATCTTAATTGCTAATGCATCTAAATGACTTTATCATGAACATGGCGGCCAGGGGGTGGGGTTAGTTTACTATATAAGCTATAGTAAAAACTTAAAAAATTTCTTGTCAGAAACTACTGGCTCGATTTTAAAATAATTTCACAGAAATGTTCATTGGGTGACTGTCTACTAAGTTTGTTCAAGCCATCTTGATTCCTCAAAAAAACATGGCTGCCAGAGGGCGGGGCAAGTTAGATTAGTAAAAAACTTAAAAAATCTTCTTGTCAGAAACTACTGACTCGATTTTAAAATAATTTCACAGAAATGATCCGTGGGTGACCCTCTACCAAGTTTATTCAAGCCATCTTGATTTGTCAAAAAACATGGCCGCCAGGGGGTGGGGCAAGTATAATTAGTAAAAACTTAAAAAATCTTCTTGTCAGAAACTACTTGCTCAATTTTAAAATAATTCCACAGAAATGTTCCTTGGAGGATCCTTCACCAAGTTTCTCAAACTGTAGTGATTTGTCAAAAAACATGGCGGCCAGGGGGTAGGGTTAGTTTACTTTATAAGCTATAGTAAAAACTTAAAAAGTCTTCATGTCAGAATCTACTTACCGGTACCTGATTTCGATGTAATTTCACTGACATTTACCATTGGTGAACCTCTTCGCATCTGTTACATCTTCAAAACAAATCAAAATTCAAACTACTTGCCCATCTCATTTTTCTGGAATTTTGAGTGTTCATATATTATATAATCTACTTAAGTTAGGGTGACTCAAGGTCAGTCAGGTTAGCGATATAGGACCATATTGGCCGTCTTGTTTAACATTTGACAACGTTTTTCATGTTCCTGAACAATTTCAAAAAACGTAGATACCAGGCTCTGATTTTTAACCGACGAGGTGATCATCCACTATCCCAATGTGATCCTCCACTATCCCAATGTGATCCTCCACTATACCAATGTGGTCCTTCACTATCCCTAGGTGGTCTTCCACTATCCAAAGTTGGTCATTCATTATCCCAAGGTCGGCTTCCACTATCACAAGGTGTTGCTCCACTTTCCAAAGGTGGTCCTCCACTATCTCAAGGTGGTCCTTCACTATCCTTAAGTGGTCTTCCACTATCCAAAGTTGGTCATTCATTATCCCAAGGTCGGCTTCCACTATCACAAGGTGTTGCTCCACTTTCCAAAGGTGGTCCTCCACCTGATTCCACCACATCCTCACTACTTTTTTTTTTTAACATGTCCAAAGTTTGACCACGTTTTCATGTCCATGGAGACCACTGGACGTCCTTATTGGACCACACCACGTCCTTCTACGTTTTACTTCTTACTGCAGTAGGGAACGTTGCTGACTGTGAGGGGGATTTTAATGAAGATGAAAGTTACATTGCCATATGTTTATGCCTTACAATTTAGTAATTACAATAAAAGACAAGCCTCTGCACCCGCTTATTGGTCTGACATAATCATATGGACAAGTGTACACTGTTTTATATGTACTGATCTGACATAACCATGTGGACAAGTGTACACTGTTTTATATGTATTGGTCTGACATAACCATGTGGACAAGTGTACACTGTTTTATATGTACTGATCTGACATAACCATGTGGACAAGTGTACACTGTTTTATATGTACTGATCTGACATAACCATGTGGACAAGTGTACACTGTTTTATATGTATTGGTCTGACATAACCATGTGGACAAGTGTACACTGTTTTATATGTATTGGTCTGACATAACCATGTGGACAAGTGTACACTGTTTTATATGTACTGATCTGACATAACCATGTGGACAAGTGTACACTGTTTTATATGTTCTGATCTGACATAACCATGTGGACAAGTGTACACTGTTTTATATGTATTGGTCTGACATAACCATGTGGACAAGTGTACACTGTTTTATATGTATTGGTCTGACATAACCATGTGGACAAGTGTACACTGTTTTATATGTATTGATCTGACATAACCATGTGGACAAGTGTACACTGTTTTATATGTATTGGTCTGACATAACCATGTGGACAAGTGTACACTGTTTTATATGTATTGGTCTGACATAACCATGTGGACAAGTGTACACTGTTTTATATGTATTGGTCTGACATAACCATGTGGACAAGTGTACACTGTTTTATATGTATTGGTCTGACATAACCATGTGGACAAGTGTACACTGTTTTATATGTACTGATCTGACATAACCATGTGGACAAGTGTACACTGTTTTATATATATTGGTCTGACATAACCATGTGGACAAGTGTACACTGTTTTATATATATTGGTCTGACATAACCATATGGACAAGTGTACACTATTTTATATGTATTGGTCTGACATAACCATGTGGACAAGTGTACACTGTTTTATATGTATTGATCTGACATAACCATGTGGACAAGTGTACACTGTTTTATATGTATTGGTCTGACATAACCATGTGAACAAGTGTACACTGTTTTATATGTATTGGTCTGACATAACCATGTGGACAAGTGTACACTGTTTTATATGTATTGGTCTGACATAACCATGTGGACAGGAGTACACTGTTTTATATATATTGGTCTGACATAACCATGTGGACAGGAGTACACTGTTTTATATGTACTGATCTGACATAACCATGTGGACAGGAGTACACTGTTTTATATGTACTGATCTGACATAACCATGTGGACAAGTGTACACTGTTTTATATGTATTGGTCTGACATAACCATGTGGACAAGTGTACACTGTTTTATATGTATTGGTCTGACATAACCATGTGGACAAGTGTACACTGTTTTATATGTACTGATCTGACATAACCATGTGGACAAGTGTACACTGTTTTATATGTTCTGATCTGACATAACCATGTGGACAAGTGTACACTGTTTTATATATATTGGTCTGACATAACCATATGGACAAGTGTACACTGTTTTATATGTACTGATCTGACATAACCATGTGGACAGGAGTACACTGTTTTATATGTATTGGTCTGACATAACCATGTGGACAGGAGTACACTGTTTTATATGTACTGATCTGACATAACCATGTGGACAGGAGTACACTGTTTTATATGTATTGGTCTGACATAACCATGCAGACAGGAGTACACTGTTTTATATGTATTGATCTGACATAACCATGTGGACAAGTGTACACTGTTTTATATGTATTGGTCTGACATAACCAAGTGGACAAGTGTACACTGTTTTATACGTATTGGTCTGACATAACCATGTGGACAAGTGTACACTGTTTTATATGTACTGATCTGACATAACCATGTGGACAAGTGTACACTGTTTTATATATATTGGTTTGACATAACCATGTGGACAAGTGTACACTGTTTTATATGTACTGATCTGACATAACCATGTGGACAGGAGTTCACTGTTTTATATGTATTGGTCTGACATAGCCATGTGGACAAAAGTACACTGTTTTATATGTACTGATCTGACCTAACCATGTGGACAAGAGCACACTGTTTTATATGTACTGATCTGACATAACCGTGTGGACAGGAGTACACTGTTTTATATGTATTGATCTGACATAACCATGTGGACAGGATCTGACATAACCATGTGGACAGGTGTACACTGTTCTATATGTACTGATCTGACATAGCCATGTGGACAAAAGTACACTGTTTTATATGTACTGATTTGACCTAACCATGTGGACAAGAGCACACTGTTTTATATGTACTGATCTGACATAACCATGTGGACAGGAGTACACTGTTTTATATGTATTGATCTGACATAACCATGTGGACAGGATCTGACATAACCATGTGGACAGGTGTACACTGTTCTATATGTACTGATCTGACATAACCATGTGTACAGGAGTACACTGTTTTATATGTACTGATCTGACATAACCATGTGGACAGGAGTACACTGTTTTATATGTACTTATCTGACATAACCATGTGGACAGGAGTACACTGTTTTATATGTACTGATCTGACATAACCATGTGGACAGGAGTACACTGTTATATATGTACTGATCTGACATAACCATGTGGACAGGAGTACACTGTTTTAAATGTACTGATCTGACATAACCATGTGGACAGGAGTACACTGTTTTATATGTACTGATCTGACATAACCATGTGGACAGGAGAACACTGTTTTATATGTACTGATCTGACATAACCATGTGGACAGGTGTACACTGTTATATATGTACTGATCTGACATAACCATGTGGACAAGAGTACACTGTTTTATATGTACTGATCTGACATAACCATGTGGACAGGAGTACACTGTTTTATATGTACTGATCTGACATAACCATGTGGACAAGTGTACACTGTTTTATATGTACTGATCTGACATAACCATGTGGACAGGAGTACACTGTTTTATATGTACTTATCTGACATAACCATGTGGACAGGAGTACACTGTTTTATATGTACTGATCTGACATAACCATGTGGACAGGAGTACACTGTTTTATATATATTGATCTGACATAACCATATGGACAGGAGTACACTGTTTTATATGTACTGATCTGACATAACCATGTGGACAAGTGTACACTGTTTTATATGTACTGATCTGACATAACCATATGGACAATTGTACATTGTTTTATATGTACTGATCTGACATAACCATGTGGACATGTGTAGACTGTTTTATATGTACTGATCTGACATAACCATGTGGACAGGAGTACACTGTTTTATATGTATTGATCTGACATAATCATGTGGACAAGTGTACACTGTTTTATATGTATTGATCTGACATAACCATATGGACAGGAGTACACTGTTTCATATGTATTGGTCTGACATAACCATGTGGACAAGTGTACACTGTTTTATATATATTGATCTGACATAACCATGTGGACAAGTGTACACTGTTTTATATGTATTGATCTGACATAACCATGTGGACATGTGTAGACTGTTATATATGTACTGATCTGACATAACCATGTGGACAGGAGTACACTGTTTTATATGTATTGATCTGACATAACCATGTGGACAGGAGTGCACTGTTTAATATGTATTGATGTGACATAACCATGTGGACAGGAGTACACTGTTTAATATGTATTGATCTGACATAACCATGTGGACAAGTGTATACTGTTTTATATGTACTGATCTGACATAACCATGTGGACATGTGTAGACTGTTTTATATGTACTGATCTGACATAACCATGTGGACAGGAGTGCACAGTTTTATATGTATTGATCTGACATAACCATGTGGACATGTGTAGACTGTTTTATATGTACTGATCTGACATAACCATGTGGACAGGAGTGCACTGTTTTATATGTATTGATCTGACATAACCATGTGGACAGGAGTACACTGTTTTATATGTATTGATCTGACATAACCATGTGGACAGGAGTGCACTGTTTTATATGTATTGATCTGACATAACCATGTGGACAGGAGTGCACTGTTTTATATGTATTGATCTGACATAACCATGTGGACAAGTGTACACTGTTTTATATGTATTGATCTGACATAACCATGTGGACAGGAGTGCACTGTTTTATATGTATTGATCTGACATAACCATGTGGACAGGAGTGCACTGTTTAATATGTATTGATCTGACATAACCATGTGGACAGGAGTGCACTGTTTTATATGTATTGATCTGACATAACCATGTGGACAGTAGTGCACTGTTTTATATGTATTGATCTGACATAACCATGTGGACAGGAGTGCACTGTTTTATATGTACTGATCTGACATAACCATGTGGACATGAGTGCACTGTTTAATATGTATTGATCTGACATAACCATGTGGACAGGAGAACACTGTTTTATATGTATTGATCTGACATAACCATGTGGACAGGATCTGACATAACCATGTGGACAGGAGTGCACTGTTTTATATGTATTGATCTGACATAACCATGTGGACAGGAGTGCACTGTTTAATATGTATTGATCTGACATAACCATGTGGACAGGAGTACACTGTTTTATATGTATTGATCTGACATAACCATGTGGACAGGATTACACTGTTGTATATGTATTGATCTGACATAACCATGTGGACATGTGAAGACTGTTTTATATGTACTGATCTGACATAACCATGTGGACAGGAGTACACTGTTTTATATGTACTGATCTGACATAACCATGTGGACAAGAGTACACTGTTTTATATGTACTGATCTGACATAACCATGTGGACAAGAGTACATGTTTTATATGTACTGATCTGACATAACCATGTGGACAAGTGTACACTGTTTTATATGTACTGATCTGACATAACCATGTGGACATGAGTACACTGTTTTATATGTATTGATCTGACATATTCATGGGTGCACTTTAATGGTTTATTTTATCTAGTAGTTAATGTTATTATTTATGTTATTCAAGACATTCAGTTATTCATTTGCAGAACATACTGGAAGATGTCGAGCTGGAGTGATTGTGCAGCACCACCTGGTGGATTCACTTGTACTATAGGACTACAGACACGCAGCGCCATCTGTGTACAACAGAACGGTAAGTTGTTATGCGCTTCTATACTCATCTTGGCAAACTACATCAAAGTTTCCTTTAGCAGAAGTTGCTTAAACCCAACATTTTTTATCGCAATTAAGAATTGGCTAAATAGCAACTCAAGTAATCAAATTAGTTTTTCCTTTTGTCTATTTTATATTGTAAATATGGATGATTATAACTGTTATCGTATGCATGTGTTCAGAATAAAAAGTATAGTTCGAGAGAAGTATTTTCCCAATATGCAAAAATAATGAACATATTTGTAGAGAAATGAAGATTTCTATAATTTTTATGTTCATGTAAAATTGCTTTAAACAATTATTTTATACTGGTTTGCATATTTTACATACTGAATACAATACAAGAGACCTTGAGTTTCACGTGTATCTGTAAATTAGAGTGCCATCTGAAATAGGGTCAGTTACAGTAAAATAGTGCATGGTGGCACTGGCTGCCTGACTGATGGAAGAGAACTCTGTCATCGATTAATACTGATTATATGTTTACCTGTTTTAAATTTGACTGTCTTTATTGTGAGCTGCCCTTTTGTTGCCTTCATCAGTCTTTTCTTTAATCAAGATCAAGATGTCAAAAACATCAGGGAAATTCAACAGAGTTGTTTCCCTTTGCACATGAAAAACTATTGAAATTATCTTTTGTAAACTTCCACTTCAACTGACCGATCACAAACATGCACACTTGTGATCTGGTCATCAGAAAATGAAAAAAATTAGAATGACAGTATATTTCTTGCACGCCGGATAAGGATATCTCAATTTTTACTGAGATAAAATTCTCGCACTGTGAAGTTGGAACCATCTATAAGACGTATATGTAACGTATTTAATATATGACATAAATCACATAATTAAACATCTTGAAAGTGGTCGTTGTAAAATGTATAATGATAAATTAAGTTAAAATAATTATTCAATATGTTTGGTATGCAAGAAAAAGAATCATCCATGGTATTTTCTGTTCGGATAGAAAATTCCATTCCTTGGGATAACTGTTTTCGTGGGAACGAGGCTCTGGACAGAATTTTCTATTTGAACCTCAAGACTCTTATAATCTAAAGCAGACGCTGGAATTTTGTTGATATGCAAATTGTTTTCTCTCATTACAGTTTCACACAATTTATGAAAAGCACTTATTTCTTTTTAGCAGCTAGTAATCAAAATTCGCAAATTGTGGAAAATGCAATTGGTAGCACAAGCGGAGCTCATAGTGTGTAACAACAATTCAAATATTTAATGGTAAGAAAACAGCATCCTTCCATCTTTCCATATAAAATCATTCCCATTAGTCAAACAGAGTTTATTTAAGTAAATGCTCTCATTTCAGAGGATGGTAAAGAAAAGCCTGTGGCTGAAAAGTTTTGTGTCATGAAACGACCGTTAACCTCCCAGACATGTCATGCTGAATGTGATCTAGACTGTACCATGTCACAATGGACACAGTGGACAGAGTGTAAGGTCACAGACTGTGAACTTTACCTACGACGCAGACGGACTGATGAAGGAACAGGTATAAGACGTCCACTTAACTCTTCAGAAATCTTCATATGTATGACAACAATTGTTTGTTGTGATAAGAGCACATGACTTACCTATTCCAACACCCTTCAGAAATCTACATATATATCACAAGTGTTCATTGTAATAAGAGCACATGATTAACCTATTCTAAAACCTTTCAGAAATTTGCGTATGTATTATGAGAGTTTGTTGTGATAAGAGCACATGACTTACCTATTCTTACACCCTTCAGAAATCTTCATATGTATTACAACGAAGGTTCATTGTGATAAGAGAACAATCATGACTTACCTTTTCTAACACCCTTTAGAAACCATCATCTGTATTCAACGAGTGTTCATTGTGATAAGAGCACATGACTTACCTATTCTAACACCCTTCAGAAATCATCATATGTATTACAAGGAGTGTGCATTGTGATAAGAGCACATGACTTACCAATTCTTACACCCTTCAGAAATCTTCATATGTATTACAACAAGTGTCCGTTGTGATAAGAGCACATTATTGACCTATTTTAACACCCTTCAGAAATCTTCATATGTATTATAACAAGTGTTCATTGTGATAAGAGCACATTATTGTATATTTTAACACCCTTCAGAAATCTTCATATGTATTATAACAAGTGTTCGTTGTGATAAGAGCACATGACTTATTAATTCTGACACTTCAGAAACCTTTATATGTATTACGAGTGTTCGTTGTGATAAGAGCACATGACTTACCTTTTCTAACACCATTGAGAAATCCTTATAGTTATGTATTACAACAAGTGTTCCTTGTGATAAGAGCACATGATTTACCTATTCTAACACCCTTCAAAAATCTTCATATGTATTACAAGTATTTGTTGTGATAAGAGTACAGGACTTACCTATTTTAACACCATTCAGACATCTTCATATGTATTACAAGTATTCTTTGTGATAAGAGCACAATCATGATTGACCTATTCTAACACCTTCAGAAATCTTCATAATTATGTATTACAACAAGTGTTCCTTGTGATAAGAGCACATGATTTACCTATTTTAACACCGTTTAGAAACCTTCATATGTATTACAAGGAATGTTCATTGTGATAAAAGCACATGATTAACCTATTCTAACACCCTACAGAAATCTTCATATGTATAACAACAAGTGTTCATTGTGATAAGAGCATGTGATTGAACTATTTTAACACCCTTCAGAAATCTCCATATGTATTACAACAAGTGTTCATTGTGATTAGAGCACATGATTAACCTATTCTAACACTCTACAGAAATCTTCATATGTATTACAACAAGTGTTCATTGTGATAAGAGCATGTGATTGAACTATTCTAACACCCTTCAGAAATCTCCATATGTAACAACAAGTGTTCATTGTGATAAGAGCACATGATTAACCTATTCTAACACCCTTCAGAAATATCCATATGTATTACAACAAATGTTCATTGTGATAAGAGCACATGATTAACCTATTCTAACACCCTACAGAAATCTTCATATGTATAACAACAAGTGTTCATTGTGATAAGAGCACATGATTGACCTATTTTAACACCCTTCAGAAATCTCCATATGTATTACAATGAGTTTTCATTGTGATCAGAGCACATGATTAACCTATTCTAACACCCTACAGAAATCGTCATATGTATAACAACAAGTGTTCATTGTGATAAGAGCACTTGATTGACCTATTCTAACACCCTTCAGAAATCTCCATATGTATTACAATGAGTTTTCATTGTGATCAGAGCACATGATTAACCTATTCTAACACCCTACAGAAATCTTCATATGTATTACAATGAGTGTTTATCCTGATAAGAGCACATGATTAACCTATTCTAACACCCTACAGAAATCTTCATATGTATAACAACAAGTGTTCATTGTGATAAGAGCATGTGATTGAACTATTCTAACACCCTTCAGAAATCTTTATATGTATTACAACGAGTGTTCATTGGGATAAGAGCACATGATTGAACTATTCTAACACCAATCAGAAATCTTCATATGTATTACAACGAGTGTTCATTGTGATAAGAGCACATGATTAACCTATTCCAACACCCTACAGAAATCTTCATATGTATTACAACAAATGTTAATTGTGATAAGAGCACATGATTAACCTATTCTAACACCCTTCAGAAATCTTCATATGTATTACAATGCGTGTTCGTTGTGATAAGAGCAAATGATTAACCTATTCTAACACCCTTCAGAAATCTTCATATGTATTACAATGCGTGTTCGTTGTGATAAGAGCACTTGATTGACCTATTCTAACACCCTTTAGAAATCTTCATATCTATTACAATGAGTGTTCATTGGGATAAGAGCACATGATTGAACTATTCTAACACCAATCAGAAATCTTCATATGTATTACAACAAGTGTTCATTGTGATAAGAGCACATGACTTACCTATTCTAACACCCTACAGAAATCTTCATATGTATTACAACGAGTGTTTTTTGGGATAAGAGCACATGATCGACCTATTCTAACACCCTTCAGAAGTCTTCATATGTATTACAATGGGTGTTCATTGTGATAAGAGCACATGATTAACCTATTCTAACACCCTTCAGAAGTCTTCATATGTATTACAATGAGTGTTCAATGGGATAAGAGCACATGATTGACCTATTGTAACACCCTTCAGGAACCTTAATATATATTACAATGAGTGTTAGTTGTGATAAGAGCACATGATCAACCTATTCTAACACCCTTTAGAAACCTTCATTTGTATTACAATAAGTGTTCATTGTGATAAGAGCACATGATTTACCTATTTTAACACCGTTTAGAAACCTTCATATGTATTACAAGGAATGTTCATTGTGATAAAAGCACATGATTAACCTATTCTAACACCCTACAGAAATCTTCATATGTATAACAACAAGTGTTCATTGTGATAAGAGCATGTGATTGAACTATTTTAACACCCTTCAGAAATCTCCATATGTATTACAACAAGTGTTCATTGTGATTAGAGCACATGATTAACCTATTCTAACACTCTACAGAAATCTTCATATGTATTACAACAAGTGTTCATTGTGATAAGAGCATGTGATTGAACTATTCTAACACCCTTCAGAAATCTCCATATGTAACAACAAGTGTTCATTGTGATAAGAGCACATGATTAACCTATTCTAACACCCTTCAGAAATCGTCATATGTATTACAACAAATGTTCATTGTGATTAGAGCACAGGATTAACCTATTCTAACACCCTACAGAAATCGTCATATGTATAACAACAAGCGTTCATTGTGATAAGAGCACATGATTGACCTATTCTAACACCCTTCAGAAATCTCCATATGTATTACAATGAGTTTTCATTGTGATCAGAGCACATGATTAACCTATTCTAACACCCTACAGAAATCTTCATATGTATTACAATGAGTGTTTATCCTGATAAGAGCACATGATTAACCTATTCTAACACCCTACAGAAATCTTCATATGTATAACAACAAGTGTTCATTGTGATAAGAGCATGTGATTGAACTATTCTAACACCCTTCAGAAATCTTTATATGTATTACAACGAGTGTTCATTGGGATAAGAGCACATGATTGAACTATTCTAACACCAATCAGAAATCTTCATATGTATTACAACGAGTGTTCATTGTGATAAGAGCACATGATTAACCTATTCCAACACCCTACAGAAATCTTCATATGTATAACAACAAATGTTAATTGTGATAAGAGCACATGATTAACCTATTCTAACACCCTTCAGAAATCTTCATATGTATTACAATGCGTGTTCGTTGTGATAAGAGCACATGATTAACCTATTCTAACACCCTTCAGAAATCTTCATATGTATTACAATGCGTGTTCTTTGTGATAAGAGCACTTGATTGACCTATTCTAACACCCTTTAGAAATCTTCATATCTATTACAATGAGTGTTCATTGGGATAAGAGCACATGATTGAACTATTCTAACACCAATCAGAAATCTTCATATGTATTACAACAAGTGTTCATTGTGATAAGAGCACATGACTTACCTATTCTAACACCCTACAGAAATCTTCATATGTATTACAACGAGTGTTCTTTGGGATAAGAGCACATGATCGACCTATTCTAACACCCTTCAGAAGTCTTCATATGTATTACAATGAGTGTTCATTGTGATAAGAGCACATGATTAACCTATTCTAACACCCTTCAGAAGTCTTCATATGTATTACAATGAGTGTTCAATGGGATAAGAGCACATGATTGACCTATTGTAACACCCTTCAGGAACCTTAATATATATTACAATGAGTGTTAGTTGTGATAAGAGCACATGATCAACCTATTCTAACACCCTTTAGAAACCTTCATTTGTATTACAATAAGTGTTCATTGTGATAAGAGCACATGATTAACCTATTTTAACACCCTTCAGAAATCTTCATATGTATTACAATGGGTGTTCGTTGTGGTAAGAGCACATGATTAACCTATTTTAACAACCTTCAGAAACCTTCATATGTATTACAATGCATGTTCATTTTGATAAGAGCACATGATTGACCTATTCTAACGTCCTTTAGAAACCTTCATATGTATTACAATGAGGATTTGTTGTGATAAGAGCACATGATTATACTATTCTAAGACCCTTCAAAAACCTTCATATGTATTACAACAAGGATTCATTGCGATAAGAGCGCATGGTTTACCTATTTTAACACCATACAGAAACCTTTATATATATTACAAAGTGTGTTTGTTGTGATAACAGCACATGATTGATCTATTCTAATACCCATCAGAAACCTTCATATGTATTACAAAGCGTGTTCGTTGTGATAACAGCACATGACTGACCTATTGTAATATCTTCAGAAATCTTCATATGTATTACAAAGCGTGTTTGTTGTGATAACAGCACATGATTGACCTATTCTAACATCCTTTAGAAACCTTCATATGTATTACAATGTGTGTTTGTTGTGATAAGAGCACATGATTAACCTACTTTAACACCCTTCAGAAACCTTCATATGTATTACAATGCATGTTTATTTTGATAAGAGCACATGATTGACCTATTCTAACCTCCTTTAGAAACCTTCATATGTATTACAATGAGTGTTTGTTGTGATAAGAGCACATGATTAACCTACTTTAACACCCTTCAGAAACCTTCATATGTATTACAATGCATGTTCATTTTGATAAGAGCACATGATTGACCTATTCTAACGTCCTTTAGAAACCTTCATATGTATTACAACGAGGAATCGTTGTGATAAGAGCACATGATTATACTTTTCAAACACCCTTCAGAAACCTTCATATGTATTACAACGAGGATTCATTGCGATAAGAGTGCATGATTTACCTATTCTAACACCCTACAGAAACCTTCATATGTATTACAAAGTGTGTTCGTTGTGATAACAGCACATGATTGATCTATTCTAAATCCCTTCAGAAACCTTCATAATTATTATGTATTACATCGAGTGTTTATGCGAAACATTTTAATATTAAGAGTTGGAAACTGATCTAAACAATTTCGCTGAGAGAAGTAAAATCACAAAGTAATGAGTAAATGATGTAATAAAACATTATTTATAACGGGTATGTACATCAGAGCTGAGAGAAAAGCTGACTGGCCTTTGCATTGGTAGCAGTTAAGCTTATGATGTCATATTTTTTTCGCAGCTAGCCATATAAATTATGCATGGTATGTAATCTACAACGTTAGGTCCATGGAAAGTACTTTCATAATTTTATGAAGAGTGATATGCTTATTGAAACCACCTTCATGGGATATAGGCATGACAAGAGGATAATACTTGGGATTATTCTGAAGTCAGAATAATTGGAATTATGGAGACTGAGATTGCATGTTTGCAGTAGAGTTGAAGATATTTTGTTAAGTATGAGTCCCAATGATGATTAATGCTAAGACTTATCCAATCACGATTATAAACATGTATTGAACAATGCGACTAAACTTAACACCCATATTCTATTATGTTAATATCTTCAGAGGTTAAATAGCTCCACAGAAGTAAATGCTGATAAAGCAGTTGCCCATGGTAGTAAGCAAATATGAAAGCAGTTCGCCTGACAGCAGTTTCCATCAAATGATTTCCTAAACTGTTGAGGCATAGGCTGTGTCAAAGAGACAAATAAAAGCAGGAGATGCTAAATTATTTGATAGGACTCTGATATACTCAAGATAAGGATTGCAGACAAGTTCACGTTATATAGGTATTACAAACCTGTACCGACATCATTGTTTACAGATACAGGCGATCTCAGAATTGCGAAATCAACGACATTACTGCAGAAAGAAGTATTGAAGCGACATAACTCAAATCAACTAACAGACAACTTAGCATATTCATAGACAAGTCTGCTGTTCTGTAATGGCCAACAGATGTCTTTGGAAATATTATTTTGAGATTTTTAAGGTCTAATACATAGAAACTAAGATGTTACCTAGTTTTTGACAGATATTCGCCATTCTTCACAAAATGTATCACATGCTCTTGTAGAGAAAACACAGGCATGCAGGATACAACTAAACAACTCAACCTTAATATGTCAATTACAGCTCAGAAAATAATTCTTACAGTAACTGAAATGACATCAACTGATAGTAATCAAGTAGTTCTGTAAAAGACATACACACATTTATAATCTTGTTGTTACATGTCTTGGAGAAAATTACATACCAATTGAGATAAATAAATATATTGTTATTGAAACGGAGGACATTAAAATTACACACGAGGAGACAGATCTTAATAACCTGCACAAGTGATCATAGCAGCACATAAACTAAACAGAGGTATAACAGCAATTTCAATTGATACTGATGTATTTGTACTTTAACATCATTATCTTCAGGAAACCCTAATAAATCTGAGCCAAGGTATGTATACATAGATATAACGACCATGGGCTGTCTGGTTGCAATAACATGGCAAGGTATTGTGGTATCTGAAAAGGAATAGTTTTAAGAATATGAGGCTTCAGTAGTCACTAAAGTTGGTAGGTGATGTTAATTGTAAAACAATGCATACTTTAAATACTTTACCACTAACAACAGATTCTGAAACTTCTGAGCTCACAGACAGGCATGTATATGGAAACATACATTGGATTCTGACCAACCAACCAACCATTGATACCCAAGCACTTTCCTATGGCAGTTCCAACAGAGCTAGCATTTTCTCCTGCAGAATAATTGAAGATGATCAAATGTTAACATCCGATTGCATAAAAATGACACTAGATATTCAAACAAATCAAACTTGTTTAGGAAAATGGTGGTCATATTAAAGGCCATGTGCTTTTAATTGCAAATATGTTTGTCATCTAAACACCAAACACATAGAAAATTTGAGTTAATTTTACTATTTGTCTATAGTATACTTACGACAACATTACATATGCTAATACTCGATTTGCTATAATCCACGAAAACAGAAAGACTTAACTATCCTCTTATACGTAACGAGTTACTATCCTTTGCCGAAAATATGTGCATGCGCGAAAGCAACATCCTCTTCTGAGGAGGGGAGGGTTTGTAATGTTGTCGTAAGTATACTATAGACAAATAGTAAAATTAACTCAAATTTTCTATATTGGTCTATTCATATCTTACGACAACATTACATATGCTGACTTTAACATAAAAGCCTGGGGAGGAGAGGATAGATAAGTCAAAATAAAAGGTAACAGGGGAGCCTGTAAGAAAATTATCTTAAGAAACTAAGATATGTCATGTAAAAATCAGTTATGAACTGTAACATAGAACTAAACTGAATAAACTATAACAGTGCTACAAAACTTACATACTTTGTAGAACCGTCTGGAAGGGCTGTAACATCTCCGGAGTGGAAAGAAGGAGTAGTGGAAGAAAGATCTGTCTAGTTGTAGAAAACCATCCTCCCAACAAGTACAGCTTGTAATCCAATCCATATTTAAAGTAGCAGAATAAAACTACTTTGCATATATAGACTGAGGCAACTCTAGTCAGATACCTGGAGACACGTCCGTCAAAAGGTCAACAAAAATAATCGACAAAATCAAAAAAAAAAAAAAGTCGATTAGGAGACCCATGTATCTATAAATTGATATCTTGTGTTAGAGATACATCATCGTAAATACTGAGATTAAACAATATCAGTAAGATTCAAAATAAAAGTTTTTAAAAAATATAAAATTAATTTATGTGATCAGGAATCCTGATACATAAAACCACCCACTAATAGGAGGTAGACTACCTAGTCTAACACTGTAAAGTTTGTTAAACAAACTCAAACTTGAGGTTCAACGCTGATCACGGACTGAGCTGCCACAACAGGGCCTAAAGTCAGTAAATCATTATTAAAAAGAGAGCAATCTCTGAGATAGAACCTAGTAAAAGAGTTATGGGAACTCCAGTAACATGCTCTTAGAATACGATCCAGAGGAATAGAATTCAGCCAAGCAAGAGAAGAAGACAATGCTCTAACTTCATGGGCCGTTGGGTTGGATCTTGGAAGCTCTACTCCTTCCACCTCATAGGAGGACTTAACTGTCTCTACAATCCATCTTGAAATGGAAGAAAGACAAATTTCTCGTATGGCCTCTGGATGATAAGGAACAAAAAGCCGTTTCCTGTTCTTGTGTCAAGCCTTAGAGCGATCCAAGTAGATCTTTAAAGTTCTCACTGGACATAACACAGAGGAAGAAAACTCGTTATCTGAGTTGTGTATAGGTAGAGCTGGGATAACCAGTGGCTGACTAGCAACCGAAGGAGGTTGATTCTTGGCGAGAAACCCCGGAAAGAAATGTAATGTAATGGAAGAGCCATCTACCGCAAAGTAAATGGACTCGTCAGTTCCTAATAAAGCATGTAGCTCACTACGCCTACGCCCCGAAGCTAGAGCTAGAAGGAAAGTAGTCTTTAAAGTTAATTCCCTTCTCGAACAAGAAATAAGTGGTTCGAATGGAGGACCTGAAATGGCCTTCAAGACCAGAAGAAGGTCCCATTTAGGAGTGACCTGAGAAGATGCGGGTCTCTCTAATTCTATGCTCCTAACTATGTTAGAGAGTAGTGGACTATCAGAAAAATCCTTGCCTGTAACCTGCTTAAGTGTTACCGAAATGGCCGAACGATAACCTTTAACTGAAGATGGTGAAAGACATTTATCTTCGAAAAGTGACACAAGAAAATCTGATAGAGAACTCAAAGAGGGATTGAGTGGATCCAGTGACCTTGACTCACACCAATCCACCCAACATTTCCATCTGTACTCATAAAGGGCATTTGTGGAAGATCTTCTAGAAGTACAGACTCTGTTGGCAACTCGAGCAGAAAATCCTTCTGCTTCGAGATGTTGTTTGATAAGAGACAAGCGTGAAGATGAAACACTTCTGGCTTGGCGTGAACTAGACGAGATAGAGGTTGACACAGAAGGTCTCGTCTGAGAGGAAGAACTATTGAAGGAGCCACTAATAGTGATAGCAGTGTAGGAAACCATGGGTGTCCTGCCCAAAATGGGGTTATCAAAATCAGCGAGCAATCTTCTCTCTGTGCTTTCAGAAGAACCCGAGACAGAAGTGGAGGTGGAGGAAATGCATATGCGAACAGACCCTGCCACGGAATTGACAGAGCATCTACTGCCCATGCTAGGGGATCTGGAACTGGTGACACAAAAGTTGGTAGTTGGTTGTTCAACCGAGTAACAAATAGATCTAGGTGAGGTGTATCCCAATGTTGGAACACCCGAGCTAGTGTTGGTCGATGTAACATCCATTCTGTGTGAACTATCTGGGTTTTCCTGGAAAGAGAATCTGCCAGAACATTCAGCTTGCCTGGAATATACCTGGCTCTGAGAAAGATTCCTACTTGGGAGCACCAAGTCAGAGTCTCGGTTGTCAACCGGAGAGCTCTTGAGAATGAGCCCCCCCCCCCCCTCTTTGTTCACATAAGCTGCTACGGTTGTGTTGTCCATGGCTAGCATGACCGAGTGTCCTCAAACTGTATCTAAAAGGACTGTAGGGCCAGAAAAACTGCCCTCATCTCCAATACGTTGATATGGCTCGTCAATAAATGATTGGGCCAAGACCCTGCCGCGTGAAGATCTCCCAGATGAGCTCCCCATCCCTGGAGACTGGCATCTGTGAAAAGATGAAGATCGGGGCTTGTTGGGTGGAGTGGAACTAAGGACATGAGAAAGTCTGTGTCCCTCCATTGTTGGGTGACTTCCGGGAACCAAGAACCTAAAAGTATCTGGTAATCCCAGAGTTGGGAAACTTGATTCCATCTGTCCTTGATTGCCCACTGCAGAGGACGTTTGTGTCCTCTGCCCTGTGGTAGGAGTTTGGACATAGATTCCATCTGACCCAGTAGAGAATGAAGTTCCCTGGCTGAGGCAGAGGGAACTGAAAGAAGATGTTCCAGATTGAACTGAAGTAATCTGACTCTCTCTAGAGAAGGACCCAATAAAGCTTCCTGTAGTAGGAAACGTGCTCCCTAAGGAAAGTAAATATTTGGCAGGGTACCAATTCTGACTTGTCCCAGTTGGGAATGAAGCCCAGCTCTAACACGAGATCTATAAGACGTCTTGAGTGTTGAAGAGCCAATTCCCTGGAGTTGGCGGGTAAGAGCCAGTCGTCCAGATAAGTATGGAGACGAATACCCATAAAATGCACGCGGGAACATACGCACTTTACTAATTGAGTGAAAATGTACGGTGCTAGTGCTAGACTGAAGGGAAGAGCTCGAAACTGATAGGTTGAACCTTGCCAAAGGAAGTGAAGGTATCGCAGTGAATCTGGATGGATCAGAAGTAAGCATCCTTTAGATCCAGAGAAGTAACCCACTCGTCCTTTTGAAGTTCCATACGAATGGAGTCGAGGGTCTCCATTTTGAAGTGGGGGGTGGAAAGAAACTTGTTCAGGCGAGAAAGGTCGATAATGGTTCTCCATCCCCCCATGCTCTTGGGAACTACAAAAAGACGACTGTAGAACCCCTTCTTGTGAAAGGAGGGGAGTACCGGTTCGATAGCAGCAAGAGACAGAAGATTCTTTACTTCTGTGTCAAGAATCTCCTGCTTCGAAGGATCCCGTAGATTTTTCAATAATCTTGGGGGAAATGAAACCGTTGGAGGATTGACCCCGAAAGGAATGAGATACCCGCCCCGGATCACTGACAGTGTCCAAGGGTCTGCGAATTTTTCCCAGGCCTCTGAGAAGGCTGAAAGTCTGCCTCCTGTGAGAATGTCTTGCCTTGGGATCTTCCAATTTAGGTTGGAAGAACCCGGCAATTCTGTAAAGACCTGGAAATTTCCGGAGCGGGCACCACTATGGGGCAGGCGCTCTACCTCCTATGCCCCTGCCCTTGCCTCTGTAAGATTTACTACCTTTCTGGTTAAAAGTAACCCGGGAAGAAGAAGTCTGAGGCAAACTGGGGGCTCTAGACCTAACTACTGGAGCCTTACTGACTGTAGCTTGAGGAACTTTAGGTGGAAACCATAATGGAGGTCTAGTATGAAGCTTGGTCATGGCTAACCGCTGAAAAGAGTTCTTAATCTCTTCTCTATGAAGCTTGACCACTTCTTGGAAATTAGGTCCAAGAAGTGTAGGAGAGTTAAAGGGAACAACCCTCAGACTAGAAACCAGCTGTGGGTTTAGTGAACTCTGTTCCAAAAGAGAATCCCGACTCACTAAAGTGAGAAATTGTGAAAGCTTGATAAAAAACTCCATCATATTGGCGTTGGCCTTAGCTGTTGACTAGAGGTATTGCTGGAGCTCGAGAAGAGCTTCTGGAGAAGGATTAGGGTCTTGCAGAATAGACAAGATACCACAAAGAAAAAGATCTGAGTGAGAACTGACCTGAACTCCGAAGCGAGCCAATGAATCTAACGAAGTAATTGCGGAGTGAGAAACACGAGCAAAAGAAGAGAACTTAGAAAAACCTGGCTTCAAAATCTCATTCACTGAAGGATCCGTAACAGGGGAATCCAATGGATAAAAGGGGTCCTACGGAATGTAGAATTTCTTATGCCTCCTGATAAAATTCTTTAAATTCGAGCACAACTTGTCTTTCGTAAGCGCCTTAGGAAAGTGAGAAAGAGGGCCAAAAGGGACCATCCCCTCCCCTCTCAGTTCTCCTGTAACCTTTGTTACTAACTGAGATACCTGACTACTTTGAGGTAGTGAAATGTTAGAGTTAGGCGGAGTGTCAGTCTTAAAAAAATCTAAGGCTGAGGTACCCTGAACAGTAGTGGGTGTAGAAACTACCGTGGGGCAAAGTTCTGGGCCCAATCTCCCTCTAAGAAGAGAAATCATCTCTGAGTATCGAGGCAATTGTGATTCCAAACCCTCAACCAAAATGTCCTCATTGTCCATGGAAGGAGGAGCAACCCTAGCCCCTGAAGGGGGGACAGACGGTTGATTAGCAGGGAGTAAAGGGACTACGTCGACAGGAGTAAAACCCCTCAAACAGTTTGACCTAGTAGAGGGAGAATGTACTGGAGATCTAGATCTCGCATTCCTTGTACGTTTATGAACTCGACGATGTGAACTGGATCGAGAATTGACCGCCGCTAAAATCTTGTCGAGAATATCATGATCCCTCCCTCTATGTCTAGATCTGCCCCTGGAATCCCTAGAAATAGAAGGGGAAGAGAAACCCGAAAAGTCAGAACTAGAAGAAGAACAAGAAACTATACCTTTTCTATTTCTACTTGTCCTCCCCTTCTCACGGGAAGTCTCTCTCGACCGCCTGTTGTGCCTCCTATCCGTGTGCTGCTGTGCGCTGCTAGGATGGTGATAGTTTGCGGTTCTGGAGGAGCTCCTGGAAAGACTCCTTCCATCCTTTTCTCTCTGGGTTGCGGTACTTGCCCTAGCCCTTGGAGACTCTCTGTAGACAGACCCGGAGGTCGAAGGTCAAACGGAGGGTGTAACTCCAGCACCCACAGTGCCTTCCTCCAAGAGACATTGCTCCATGGGAAGGCCCTTGGGATCCCCGTGGTGAAGATACCTGGGTTAAGAGATACCCCTGGTTTCCCAAGACTATATGAGCTATGTTCAGACATTTTGTACAAATATATGTAGTTTGTACAAATATCCTGAAATACACAACAAAACTGGCGAACAATTTCGCCGATTAGTATACAAATATAATTTGAAAAAAACAGTTAAAAGACGAAGAACTCGTCGACTATTTTACTTTTTATAATTTAACAGTGAAATTCTTAGCAAAATTAAACTGAGAAATAAAACTGTAAAGCGAATTTATTCGCTAAAAGAAGTAACACAACTACAAACTAATGAATGTGCAACTTAATAAAACAATAAAACGCAACTGTATAACGAAGAAACCGTGGAAAATTAGCAATTTTTACGAGCGAATTCGAATTACCTACCTCACACGAGGTCACAAAAACAGAAGAGGATGTTTTCGCACATGGGCGTATTTTCGGCAAAGGATAGTAACTCGTTACGTATAAGAGGATAGTTCAGTCTTGATTATAGCAAATCGAGTATTAGCATATGTAATGTTGTCGTAAGATATGAATAGACCAATATTAAAATTATCCTTTGGTATGGAATTTTTAGCTCACCTGAGCCGAAGGCTCACAGGTGAGCTTTTGTAATCGCTTGGTGTTTGTCGTCTGTCGTCCGTCATCTGTCATCCGTCGTCTGTCATCCGTTGTTAACTTTTAGCTTCTAATAACTTCTCGTCTGAAACCACTGGGCCAATTTTGATATAACTTTACAGAAATGTTCCTTGGGTGAACCTCTACCAAGTTTGTTCAACCCATCTTGATTCTTCAAAAAACATGGTCACCAGGGGGCGGGGCAAGTTTAATTAGTAAAAACTTAAAAAAACTTCTTGTCAGAAACTACTGGCTCGATTTTAAAATAATTTCACAGAAATGTTCCTTGGGTGATCCTCTACCAAGTTTGTTCAAGCCATATTGATTCGTCAAAAAAACATGGCGGCCAGGGGTGGGGTTAGTTTACTATATAAGCTTAAGTAAAAACTTAAAAAATCTTCTTGTCAGAAAATACTGGATCGATTTTAAATAATTTCACAGAAATGTTCCTTGGTAGACCCTCTACCAAATTTGTTCATGTAATCTTGGTTCGTCAAAAAACATGGCGTCCAGGGGGTGGGGTTAGTTTACAGACCCTAAACTGCTCAAGTACCCCAATTTCACGCAAACAGAGTGCACTCAGAGCGTAAACGGAGCACGAACGTAGCACAGAATGAGCGCGAACGAAGCTCAGACATGCTGAGTGCACTCAGATGCGCAGTATATGCATTATACGCTAGACACAGTAAGATAACTGATAACTAAACTATCGGTGCGCTACCGAGTGCACACCTTCATTTGGATACACTCTTCTTTCATTATTTGAGTGTGAAGTGTATAATCAAAATCGAGATAAATAAGAAATTTTCTGTTCACATAAATAGAAACCATGTAGTATATATAAAATGTTTTTTTGGTATAACGCATGATAAAACTAATTTTGGTCAACAATTTGTCAATTATAACATAAATATCAATATTGAGCTAATCAATATAATAAAGTTTAAAAACCTATTATACAATAGACGACGCATCAATGGTTATCTACAGTTTCAAGTTCAGTTTAGTTGCACATTTAAACATGATTTGGTTTGCGCAACAAAAATATAAATAAATTTATATATTATGTTAATAACAATTTGAAAATATGTAATATGAAATCACTATTTGCCTTGCTATTTTGATATAAATTAGTTATAGAACATACAGAACATATATTTCAATTGGGTTTAAGCGCATACAGCTCTAAACACAAAAAAAATCAATGCATTTGTGATTTAAAACTTGTGATTTAGACATGCATAATGTTAAGGGGAGCTAACCCTACATAAAATTAATACATTTAAGTGTTTGTTTACATATTTCATATAATACCACAAGGTGTATTGGTAATAAAAATCTGGGCATGTGAACCGTTGATCAGGGCAAGTTATTTTTCAGCCAGAGCAAGTAGATTTTTTCAGCCTACTTGCCCTGGGCTAGTTCCAAATTTTTTTTTCTTGGAGCACTAATGTGTCATTCATTTAAATGGTATTCTTTGTATACCTAATATCGCAATATACATATTACCGTGAATGCCCCATATAATAACAATATTCTAGACATGTTCAAAGCTCAAACTTCCGTTAGTGTCAGCATTTGTTTACATTTCGTACCGTCAACTGTTTGTTATTCAGCACACTTAAGTAACTTCATTACCTTTTATTATTGATGCCATTATTTAGATGGTTGACAAAATTTTATACTCGCAGTATTAGGTATGACCAGTATAAGTGCTATTAGAACACTTGTCACTCAAGTAACTTTTAAATTTTACTGATAAAGCATAAAAGTGCATTAGAATACCTTCAGTGTCAAGGTTAAAATTTAAAAAAAAAACAATACATGGATGCTTAGCCCTATATTTTACACTAATTATGATTTTACAAAATGAATTATACAAATTATGTATCATGTGTTGATGAGTAGAAACAATACTTTATATTATTTTGATGTAGTGTCAGACCTACAAGTATCAAAACACATGGTCTTATGGGAGAAGGGATTCCTGCATGATGGACCAATTCTTGGTCTGAAGCTCTACCACAAGACCATTATCTACCATTCATATCAAAGGGATGTCGGCTTGAGAAAGTATTGTTATATCATCCAGCAGGCTAGTTTACCTGAGGCTGTCTTAGAAGGGTAATATCAAACATATTTAATACATCATATTGTATTTTACATCTATATCAGGACAGAGATATCGGGTGCGTAAGGTTCTGACAAATGCCCGGAGAGATGGTAAGAGATGTCCCCATCTTAGTGAAACTCAAACCTGCGACCCCCAGCCCTGCTACCATTGGAATATCACAGTTCACGAATGTACACTGCTCAACCCTAACACATCCCCACCTTGTGGACTTGGAATTGCTCTAAGGAATCTTGCTTGTGTTAACAAGTTTGGAGTAAGTATGCCGTGTGAAAACACTTCATGTCAGTATGGAGTTAAAATCAAAGCGCTGTGAGCTCTGAAGGCCTGGGGCTGCATATGGCTTGATGGAGAAATTGATTAGGATCAGAATAAAGACACATTTTTCATTGGAAATATAAAAGAAATAAAGATGTTTATGTATTTATTGTTAATATCATGCAGGAACAATGTATCAAAAAGTATCAGACATATTGGCAAATAAAAAGGTTTCAATACATATAGGCAATTTTTAATTTTTACCAATATTTTCTTATAACATATGTCAATGGAAATACAAAATAATTAAGATTAGTGCATTTAACATATGACACATACTATGGGTAGCCGTTTTACTATTGAACCTCAATAAGTGATATCACTCATTTGGATAAGTGATATCACTTACTCAAATTCAAATAAGTTATATCACTTATTGGAATGAGTGATATCACCTATTCAAATGAGTGATATCACTCATTGGAATAAGTGATATCACCTGTTCAAAACCTAATAGGTGATATCACTTATTGAACTGAGTGACATCATCTATTCAAAACAAATCAGTGTGATATCACTTATTCGAATAGGTGATATCAATTATTCAAGTAAGTGATATCACCTATTTGAAACTATCACTCATTCAAATCAGTGATATCATTCATTTGAATAGGTGATATCACTCATTCGAATAGGTGATATCATGCATTCGTTTCAAATAAGTGATATCACTTATTCGAATGAGTGATATCACCTATTCAAAAAGTGATATCACTTATTGAGGTTAAATAGTAAAACGGCACCCCATAACATACCACCACATTTGCTTTTAACCAGCAGCCAGGATATGGCCAGGTCAACCACAACCTGGCTGGGTTTAAATATCATACCTTAAATTAGGTCATGCCTGATACTATTTTTAGCATATGACTGCATACTTCCTGATGTAGTGCAATCGCTTTTACAGAGTTGTTCTAATGGGTTAGTTAAGATTCACTACACAGTTGAATTTTGTTCTTTGTTCTATATAAAATAAAGTCTTAAAATTTCAATGGTAAAAAAAGAATTCCACATTGAAGAATTAAAGTATTTTTATCATAGCAGGAATGTATACCCACATAAAAATGCACAATAACTGATAGGTTGACCAGGTTGTTTGTTTTTTTAAAGAGGGTGAAGTGACACCCTGAGATTTATTAAAAAAAGTCCTCAAATGCTCATAAATACATGCATATGTTGAAATGCTATAAAAGTCAGGTGAGCTTTTGTGATAGCCTGGTGTCCGTCGTCTGTCATCTGTCGTCCGTCGTCTGTCATGGGTGGGGGTTAGTTTACTATATAAACTCTAGTAAAAACTTAAAAAATCTTCTTGTCAGAAACTCCTGGCTCGATTTTAAAATTATTTCACAGAAATGTTCCTTGGGTGACTCTCTCTACCAAAATAGTTCAAGCCATCTGGATTTGTCAAAAAACATGGCAGCCAGGGGGTGGGGTTAGTTTTATGTCAAATTAATGTCCTTGTTTTATAGCATAAATGTCTGTTTATAGCAATTATTATAAGAAAAGGTAATAAACTCTTTAAATAAACTTTTTTTTGCTATTATCATACAATATTATACCAGATATAAGATTTAAAAGATAATTCATCATAAAAAGATGAATGATACAATTATAATCAATGATTGAAATATTAATCATGAATTGGATACAGACCGTAATCCGTTCAAGTACACCAAAAATGCATTTCAATTGCGTTCGTTTTGCGTGTCAAACGCGTTTGTTTTACGTCTGAAATGCATTTTAGTTTCGTTAATGGTTTGCATTTTTTTGATGATAAACTTTAGAGAAAATACCAAAATGCAGTTCAAAACGATAGTGAATGCATTTTAACCTGCGTTTGCGTTCGAATCGTTTTGCGTGTATCGTTTACCGTGTATCTTTTACCATTGAACGTTTACACGACATGTTCACCAATCGCATCATCTCTGGTTGTCCAGTTGTAACACCGCAGTAGAATAAATAATAAGAACTAGATATTTAAAGAAATCGCCGGGTTTTATATGATAATATATTAATTAAATAAATTAAAATAATATTGATTAAAATCTTTCTGAAATATTGATTAAAATCATTCTGAAATATTTTTAACTAAGCCACCCTATGTTAGATATGGTCTACCATAAAGTTGATGATTTGTAGCGTGACAGCAGATTAATATGTTACATAAAACTCAATCATTGAAATTTAATACACATGGTACGGGGCATGTCAATTACATCAGATAAACACGTTACGGTCACGTAATCATTAGAGTGGCCAAACATTGCCAGACTGGTTTACACTAACATTAATATTACAGTATCGAAAAAGTATATAGTAAATAAATGTGAACCAGTCCGTGTTTTTTTATATCTGCAGTGGTGTATAATCTGCTATTATGCAAGAAACAGAGTATAGACGCCTCAGCAAGTATTTATTTTATTTACAGGAATAATGCATTATTTACAAGTATTTTCCAATTTTAATTCCAGTTATGAATTTCGATAGATTGTCATGTTAAACAATTATAACAATTCATTAAACAAAATAATTTATATAATCCGCAAAGATAAATATATTTACAAATACACATGCCTTAATTTATGTAGCGAGCGCACACACTTTATGTCTATTACTCCGACACAATTTATTTCTGACCTCGTGGCAATGTGCGATGTCGTCACTCTGACAGTTTCTTGCGTCATTTAACATCGCGTTTTATTTCACTATGGTAAATGCATGGGGGAGGCGGAGATGTTTCCATAAAAAAGATGCCTTTAAGGGTAAAAGTTTTTTGTCTTGTGGCATGGCTTCTAAAATCGCTGGTACATGTACTTCCGTCTGACGCTTTCAAGGACTTTTATGTACATTACATATCCTTCCATCAAAAATTTCCAAGATACCCACTAAGTGAATAAAATGTTTGTTTCACTGGTGACGTAATCGGACATTGGCACAAGGTGATAGTGAAAGGGACAGCGTGTTCATTCTGTACACAAATTAAGGTATGTGTAGTTATTAATAACTATATCAGCTTAATAGTAATCTTTTTTTAACAAATGCCTATATTGAAAACAAACATTTTGGAAGACACCCAGTAACAAACAAACACCAACCCTTTACGTGTGTTTGTTATATGTATATGAACTATTTTTATATACAATTTTGGAAAAGCCCTAAGGGATTTTTGGTGTAACAAACAGATTTTCTAAAATTGAGTGAAAACTTTTCCTGATTGGCAATCATATAACAGAACAGCAACATAAATCGGTGTTCAGATAATTAAATCAGTTAATTGGGGTAGTTGTGTAATCAGGTCATGCGTCATCTGATTGTTTTATCACACTTTTACAAGTAAAGAAACGATGCCCGAGGCAATGTTTTTCACGGGTAATTCGGGATTAAAAGTTACAGGTATAGCAATTTAAAGATTTTAAATGACAAAGAGAGCAATCATTTCGTTTAATTATTTATTTCATTGTCAATATAACTACGACAATATTAGAGGATATCCGAATCTTTATTATTTGATGCGTTTAAGTTTGCATTATTGTTTGTATTGTTCGTGGATCGTTCGCCCTGTTGCGTCCATGTATCGTTTCGTTTATCGTTTCGTTTTGTTTATCGTTTCGTTTGCATTTTAAGTCCGTTTGTATATCGTTTAAAACGCGTTTGATATTCGTTTCGTTTGCGTCCGTTTGCTATACTTGAACGGATTACGGTCTGTACCTTTTTTAAATAGGTGTTTTCCTGAATATAAAAGTCAGAGTTTCTATGGTTCAGACAGGGATGGTTTACTGCTTCATAATAAAGCAATACCATATTTTTAGCTAGTTTCTTTCGCTGAAAGAAGTCTGCTTGGGATTTTCAGTGTCAAAGTGTACTTGAAACCTCGGAGGGGCAGCTTAATTGTGATGGGTGGGAGAACGCATTGCGACAAAAATTCTTTCTAGCGATAGGCTTTGGGAAGGCTTGTGTTTGAAACTCAAAGGAATATTTATTGTGCTGGCACTGGGGATTGTTTCATGCACAATAGTTTAGTCTGATGCTTTAGTTTGAAACCGTTCTTAAACATAACAGGTTAGTTTTGTGCTTGAACTGGATTTTTATCTTAGTTCGAAGACTTGGGTTTGGAACAGTCTCCAAACGTATAAATGTATATTTATGCTGGAACTGAGCATTGTGCCAAGCATACAGTTTTGTTTTTAGTTTGAAACCGTTCTCAAACAATAACTTTATTTACGTGCTGAAACTTGACTTTATTTCATGCGCTTAAGTTTGAAGACTAAGGTTTGAAACAGTCTTCAAACATATAGGTGTACTTTTATGCTGGATAAACAGTGTTCCAGACATAAGCTTTGGTTTGAGTTTGAAACAAGTCTCAAATGTATGCTGTCCAGACACGTTGTCTGAACAGCTGGTCTCATTATTTAACTAGTGTTGAACAACAGTTAGTTCAACTCTACAGGGTTTGAAACATTAAACTGTATATAGTTGATTGGTATGATCATTTGTCTGTATGACTTTTAAATATTAGAATCATTTTATTATTATTTTGTTTGAAGTTTACTAATCATGAGGTAAGAAGCCTGAGGAAAATTGAAATATTATAATAACAAAATGTTTAACATAGTTTCAAGCAAGGCTGTTTCACAGCTTAATCCATTGAAGACACAATCGCCTTACAGAAGATCCCGTTTTAAGTTCGAGATACTCACCCAACATCTTGACAGTTTACTATATAAGCTATAGAAAAAACTTAAAAAATCTTCTTGTTAGAAACTACTGGTTCAATTTTAAAATAATTTAACAAAAATGATCCTTGGGTGACCTTTTACCAAGTTTGTTCAAGCCATCTTGATTCGTCAAAAAACATGGCCCCCAGGGGGCATGGCAAGTTTAATAAGTAAAAACTTAAAAAATCTTCTTGTCAGAAACTACTGGCTCGATTTTAAAATAATTTCACAGAAATAATCCTTGGGTGACCCTCTACCAATTTTTTCAAGCCATCTTGAATCGTCAAAAAACATGGCGGCCAGGGGGCGGGGTTAGTTTAATATATCAGGTATAGTAAAAACTTAAAAAATACTACTGGCTCGATTTTAAAATAATTTCACAAAAATTATCCTTGGGTGACCCTCTACCAAGTTTGTTCAAGCCATCTTGATTAGTCAAAAAACATGGCGACCAGGCGGTGGGGTTAGTTTACTAAATAAGCTATAGTAAAATCTTAAAAAATCTTCTTGTCAGAAACTATTGGCTCGATTTTAAAATACATGTAATTTCACAAAAAAGATCCTTGGGTGAACCTGTCCCAAGTTTGTTCAAGCCATCTTGATTTGTCAAAAAACATGGCGACCAGGGAGTGGGGTTAGTTTACTAAATAAGCAATAGTAAAATCTTAAAAAATCATCTTGTCAGAAACTGCTGGCTCGATTTTTAAATAATTTCACAGAAATGGTCCCTGGAGGACCCTTCACCATGTTTAAATGTTCAAACTGTAGTGATTCGTCAAAAAACATTGCGGCCAGGGGCTGGGGTTAGTTTACTATATAAGCTGTAGTAAAAACTTAAAAAATCATCTTGTCAGAAACTGCTAGCTCGATTTTGAAATAATTTCACAAAAATGATCCTTGGGTGACCCTCTACCAGGTTTGTTCAAGCTGTCTTGATTCGTCAAAAAAAAATGGCCGCCAGGGTGCGGGGCATGTTTAATTACAGACCCTAAACCACTCAAGTACCCCAATTTCATGCTAACGGAGTGCACCCAGAGCATAAGGGGAGTGCGAGCGTAGTGCATACGGAGCGCGAACAGAGCGCAGATTGAGCGCTGATGGAGCAGACCCGGACCGTTAGCAAACGCTGGATTTTGAATAATAAACGCACTCCTGAACGCATGAAATAGATCGAGTGCACTCAGACACACTAAATGCACTCCGATGCGCAGTACATGCAATATACGCTAGACACAGTAAGATAACTGATAACAAAACTATTCGTGCACTACTGAGTGCACTCGTTCATTCGGATACACTCTTTTTAGCTCCACTGGCCAAAGGCCAGAAGTGCTTATGCGATGGTGCGTTGTCTGTCGTCCGTCGTCCGTCGTCTGTCGCCTGTCGTCCGTCGTCTGTTAGCAACACTTACTCAAAAAACCACTGGGCCAATTAAACTAAAACTTCACATGGGTGTTTCTATTGCATAGGAGACTATACAGAAGATTTTTTTTTTCGATCTGAAATTCAAGATGGCCGCTGTTACTAAAAATAGTCCAAAACTTAAAAAATCTTCTTCTCATGAACGGCCCAACAGATTTTCAAAATGTTTATGTAGTAATGATGACCAACTATAGTTTTGTTAGATTTGTTCAAATGGTGTCCCTAGGGTAAAATATGACCCCGCCCCGAGGGTTTAATTAGGGGACACATGTCATTATAATATTTTTTATTTCTTTCTTTCATCTGTTCTTAAACCACTAGGCCAATTAGACTGAAACTTCACATGGGTGTTTCTGTTGCATAGGAGACTAGACAGAAGATTTTTTTTTTTCGATCTGAAATTCAAGATGGCCGCCATTACTAAAAATAATCCAAAACCTAAAAAATCTTCTCCTCATGAACGGCTCAACAGATTTTCAAAATGTTTATGTAGTAATGATGAATAACTATAGTTCTGTTAGATTTGTTCAAATGGTGTCCCTAGGGTAAAAAATGACCCTGCCCCGAGAGTTCAATAAGGGGACACATGTCAATATAATATATATATATATATTTTTTTTTTTTAAATGGAAATAATTTTGCCTATATCTTCACTAAAGCATTGTTTGGTAAAGGCAGTTAAGATTTGTAAAAATGACTGGGTTCCTATGTCTTAAGGAGTCAGGATGGGCCCCAAAAGGGTACAAATTGGGAATTAGTAAAATTGTTTTCTTAAGAACCGGTATGTCAGATTTGTACATATTTGATATAAATTATCCCTAAGTGTAGGGGTTTGTTTGCAGATAAGAATTAAGGGGTTGAGAAATATAGGGGCCCTGTAAGGGGACTTAGAATTTTACTTAGAGATACAATGGGAAAACAGAAAATTCTCTTTTTTTTCCATTTATTCTGAAACCACTAGGCCAATTAAACTGAAACTTCACATGGAGGTTTCTATTGCATAGGAGACTATACAAAAGATTTATTTTTTTATCTGAAATTCAAGATGGCCGCCATTACTAAAAATAGTCCAAAACTTAAAAAGTCTTCTTCTCATGAACGGTCCAACAGATTTTCAAAATGTTTATGTAGTAATGATGACCAACTCTAGTTTTGTTAGATTTGTTCAAATAGTGTCCCTACAGTTAAAAATGACCCTGCCCCGATGTTTCTATTGCATAGTAGAATTTCAAAAAGCGCTATGGCAACTATGAGTCAGTAGAGCGTCCTCAGGCCCTCTTGGGCCTCTTGTTTTCATTATTTGATAGTGAAGTCGATAATCAAAATCGAGATGAAAAAGAAATTTTCTTTTCACATTAATGTAGCATATATAAATGTTAATGGTATAACGCATAATAAAAACTAATTTTGATCAACAATTTGTCAATTATAGCAAAAATATCAATATTTAGCTAATCAATATAATATGTTAACAATACCTTTTATACAATAGACAATGCATCAATGGTTATCTACGGTTTCAAGGCTGATTTAGTTGCATATCTAAATATGATTTGATTTGCGCAACAAAAAATATAAATAATTATATATATTATGTAAATAACAATGCAAAAAGATGTAATATAAATTCACTATTTGCCTTGCTATTTGGGTATAAATTAGTTATAGAACATACAGAACATGTACTTTATTTCGATTTAAGCATATACAGCTCCAAATACGAAAGAATCAATGCATACTTGAATCAAACAAAACATAATTATGTGGAAAATTATATGATTATGATTCTGTTTGTTTAAGTATTTTGGCAAAATAAAAATTACCCATTTTCAATTCAATTTGGAGTTTAGTTTTATATTTTCCTTTAACATAGTTACACCGACTTTGTGTTTAGTTGTGAACAAATGTATGTCAAACTGTTATATTGCAATCAAAGTGAAAACAGTATACTCCTGCACATCTCATTAAAATATGCAAATAATAGTAATAAATTAATTGAACTCTAAAGTATAAAGTGGATCAGTAGTGCAGTGGATAGAGTGCTGGCTTCAGACGGCAGAGATCGCGAGTTTGACCCAGGCTTTACCCTATGACCTCTCAAATCACAATTTAGTACCAGATCTAATAAAGGAATGCACAGAAGAATGATATGCATAAGCTCCGAGCATACTTGACAATCAAGCTAAATTAAATTAATGTAAAATAAATGTACGTATGCCAAAATAACATGAAAGGCCGAAATAATACGATAGACACAGGAAATAAAAACTAGTAAACAGAAATTTGTAGGTGAGCTTTTTGAGGTGGTGATTTTATATTGACTAAAGAACCTTAGAAAAGGAACAGTTTTTAGCTCTACTGGCCAAAGGCCAGAAGTGCTTATGCGATGGCGCGTTGTCTGTCGTCCGTAGTCTGTCGTCTGACGTCTGTCGTCTGTCGTCTGATTGCAGATAAGAATTAAGGGGCTAAAATTTATAGGGGCCCTGTAAGGGGACTTAGAATTTTACATAGGGATACTATGGGAAAACAGAAAATTCTCTTTTTCTTTCATTTATTCTGAAACCACTAGGCCAATTAAACTGAAACTTCACATGCATGTTTTTGTTGCATAGTAGACTATAGAGAATTTTTTTTTTTTTCGATCTGAAATTCAAGATGGCCACCGTTACTAAAAATAGTCCAAAATTTAAAAAATCTTCTTCTCATGAACGGCCCAACAGATTTTCAAAATGTTTATGTAGTAATGATGACCATATATATTATTGTTAGATTTGTTCAAATGTTATCCCTAGGGTTAAATATGACCACGCCCCGAGGGTTCAATTAGGGGACACATGTCATTATAATATTTTTTTTTTTTTTTTTAAAAATGGAAATGATTTTGCCTATATCTTCACAGAAGCATTGTTTGGTGAAGGCGGTTCAGATTTGTAAAAATGAATTGGTTCCACTGTCGTAAGGGGTCAGGAGGGGCCCCAAAAGGGTAAAAATTGGGAATTACTAAAATCGTTTTCTTGAGAACCGGTATGTCAGATTTGTTCATATTTGGCATAAATTATCCCTATGTGTAGGGGTTTGATTGCAGATAAGAATAAAGGGGCTAAAATTTATAGGGGCCCTGTAAGGGGACTTAGAATTTTACATAAGGATACTATGGGAAAACAGAAAATTCTCTTTTTCTTTCATTTATTCTGAAACCACTAGGCCAATTAAACTGAAACTTCACATGCATCTTTCTGTTGCATAGGAGACTATACAGAAGATTTTTTTTTTCGATCTGAAATTCAAGATGGCCACCATTACTAAAAATAGTCCCAAAACTTAAAAAATCTTCTTCTCATGAATGGCCCAACAGATTTTCAAAATGTTTATGTAGTAATGATGACCAACTACAGTATTGTTAGATTTGTTCAAATGGTGTCCCTAGGGTTAAAAATGACCCCGCCCCGAGGGTTCATGAGTCAGTAGAGCGTCCTCAGGCCCTCTTGGGCCTCTTGTTTTATATAGTTTGTCATTTTAAATAATATATTAACATAAAGCATACTATCAGTAAAGAAATAATTTGAGAAACCCACTGAAAAAGTTAATTTCAGGTATATTTATATACATAATGATAACGAAAATATTTATAAAAACTTATAATGATAAGAATATTTATTTTTCAGTTTATTGAAGCCACATTTATCGAGAATAACACTACAAGATTATTATTTTTCAAAAATCATTTATTATATGTCAAATTGTATCGCATGGATTGTAATAAATTTTTCATCACACATGCAGTGCATATTATTGATTATAAAGCTGATTTTAGTATTTACATTAACAAAACCAGTGACATATCCACCCGTTGTTAAGTCACTGCTTACACTGGTAAAATTTATGGATTACTATAAGGAGCAGAATACAATTATTAATTAAATTTAATTATTGATAACAATATATTTAGTTTATGTTGGTGATGTATCTGTACATTTTTTGGACAAACTTTATTGCTTTCCTAAAACAAACGGCTTACGGTATATCAAAAAAGTTACTGATCCAAACACATTTCAGTCTGGATAATAGAAGCCGGTATAACGTGCGATATTCTTTGATCACCCAGACCACTGATCACATATCAAAATATAGACACTTCCGATAAAGTTCCCTACTATCGTTAATGGTTTATCGGAAATTTACCTTTAATTTAACCTTTTGCCCAGTGGGTGACACAATATGTAGACAAACAATCAGATTATGAATTAAATAACCTTGACTTAATCCTATGGATACAGTTTATTTATTGCTCCATTGGAACAGATTAAATTAAAAAGTCAATATAGAATCATTTAAGAGTTGAGATGTTGCGATTGGTTATGGGCCGGAAACCTGAGCATGAGCGGACTGAACAGTTGAGTGAACACTGAATGAAGGACGCGAATGCTAAGAGGAGTATTAAATAAAGTTGGTATAGAGCACTCAGATATTCATTGCTGGTGAGCGAATACTTTCGTTTGTGAGTGCATTTAATTAACCGCATTTAATCGAGTGCATGGAAACGGAGTGTAAACGGAGCGCGAACTAAGCGCAGACGGAGCGCAAACAGAGTTCAAACTGAACGCAAACAGAGTGCAATTATGGGATACTTCAGCGGTTTATGGTCTGTAGTAAAATTTTAAAAAAATCTTCTTGTCAGAAACTACTGGCTCGATTTTGAAATAATTTCACAATAATGTTCCTTGGGTGACCCTCTACCAAGTTTGTTCAAGCCATCTTGATTCATCAAAAAACATGGTGGCCAGGGGGTGGGTATGTTTACTATATAAGCTATAGTAAAAACATAAAAAATCTTCTTGTCAGAAACTACTGGCTCAATTTTAAAATAATTTCACAGAAATGGTCCTTGGGTGACCCTCTACCAAATTTGTTCAAGCCATCTTGATTCGTCAAAAAACATGGTGGCCAGGGGGTGGTGTTAGTTTACTATATAAGCTATAGTAAAAACATAAAAAATCTTCTTGTCAGAAACTACTGGCTCGATTTTAAAATAATTTCACAGAAATGGTCCTTGGGTGACCCTCTACCAAGTTTGTTCAAGCCATCTTGATTCGTCAAAAAAAACATGGTGGCCAGGGGGTGGTGTTAGTTTACTATATAAGCTATAGTAAAAACTTAAAAAAATCTTCTTGTCAGAAACTGCTAGCTCGATTTTGAAATAATTTCACAGAAATGATCCTTGGGTGACCCTCTACAAGGTTTCTTCAAGCCATCTTGATTCGTCAAAAAATATGGCCGCCAGGGGGCGGGGCAAGTTTAATTAGTAAAAAACTTAAAAAATCTTCTTGTTAGAAACTACTGGCTCAATTTTAAAAAAATTCAACAGAAATGTTCCCTGTTTGTTCAAACTGTAGTGATTCGTCAAAAAACATGGGGGCCAGGGACTGGGGTTAGTTTAATATATAATTAAGTTAAAGTAGAGTTAGTGAGAAACCAAGCATTGGTACTGTGGCCTTTAGGGTAACCGGCCAAAAGTAGAGTTAGTGAGAAACCCAGCATTGCTATTGTGGCCTTTAGGGTAACTGGCCAAAAGTAGAAGTGAGTGTTAAACAAGCATTGGTACTATGGCCTTTAGGGTAACAGGCCAAAAATAGAGTTAGTGAGAAACCCAGCATTGGTACTATGGCCTTAAGGGCAACCAGCCAAACTTTAGAGTTAGTGAAAAACCCAGCATTGGTACTATGGCCTTAGGGCTACCAGCCAAAAGTTGAGTGAGTGAGAAACCCAGCATTGGTACTATGGCCTTTAGGGTAACAGGCCAAAAATATAGTTAGTTAGAAACCAAGCATTGGTACAATGGCCTTTAGGGCAACCAGCCAAAAGTAGAGTTAGTGAGAAACCCAGCATTGGTACTATGGCCTTTAGGGCTACCAGCCAAAAGTTGAGTGAGTGAGAAACCCAGCATTGGTACTATGGCCTTTAGGATAACAGGCCAAAAATATAGTTAGTGAGAAACCCAGCATTGGTACAATGGCCTTTATGGCAACCGGCCAAAAGTAGAGTTAGTGAGAAACCCAGCATTGGTACTATGGCCTTTAGGGCAACCAGGCCTAATGTAGAGTTAGTGAGAAACCTAGCATTGGTACAATGGCTTTTAGGGCAACCAGCCAAAAGTAGAGTTAGTGAGAAACCCAGCATTGGTACTATGGCCTTTAGGGCAACCGGCCCAATGTAGAATTAGTGAGAAACCCAGCATTGGTACTATGGCCTAAAGGGCAACCAGCCAAAAGTAGAGTTAGTGAGAAACCAAGCATTGCTATTGTGGCCTTTAGGGTAACTGGCCAAAAGTAGAGTTAGTGAGAAACCAAGCATTGGTACTATGGCCTTTAGGGCAACTGGCCCAATGTAGAGTTAGTGAGAAACCCAGCATTGGTACTATGGCCTTTAGGGCAACAAGCCAAAGTAGAGTTAGTGAGAAACCCAGCATTGGTACTATGGCCTTTAGGGCAGCCAGCCAAAAGTAGAGTTAGTATGAAAAAAATTCATGAACTTGGTGTAGTCTCAGTTGTTTATAAACTCTGTTTTCAGTAGTTTTTGTGACAAAAACAACCATCTAGTTTTTAGCTCTACTGGCCAAAGGCTTATGTCAGGGTAAGTTGTCCATCTGTCCATTAACTGTTTTCGTGTAGACGCAATTTTTTCATTGAGTCATAACCAAACAAGCACAGCAGTTATATAATCACAATATCTCAGATGAGTTCTTGAACCAGCATGATTCGACCACAAACACCCCCGCCACAGGGCTTACAGACCCTAAATCGCTCAAGTACCCCATAATTGCACTCCGTTTGCGCTCAGTTTGCACTCAGTTTGCACTCTGTTCACGCTCTGTTCATGCTCAGTTTGCGCTCCATTCATGCTCTGTTTGTGTGCACTCGGTTAATTTAATGCACTCACAAATGCAGTATTCGCCCATGAGCGATGATTACTATCTTTATTTTATACTTCTCTCAGCGTTCGCTTCGTTCGTTCAGCGTTCACCCATTGTTCAGTCCGCTCAGTTTGGTTTCCGGCCCATAACCAATCGCAACCTGTCAACTCTTAAAATGATTCCAAATTGACTTTTTAATTAAAGCTGATAAAAAATGGAGCAATAAATAAAATGTATCCATGGGAATTTAGTCAAGGTAATTGAAAATTCATAATCCGATTGTTTGTCTACATATTGTGTCACCCGCTGGGCGAAAGGTTGGAAATTTCGGACAAACCATTACTGATAATAGGGAAGATTAGAGTCTATATTTTGATATGTTTGTCTAAATATTGTGTCACCCGCTGGGCGAAAGGTTGGAAATTTCGGACAAACCATTACTGATAATAGGGAAGATTAGCGGAAGAGTCTATATTTTGATATGTTTGTCTACATATTGTGTCACCCGCTGGGCGAAAGGTTGGAAATTTCGGACAAACCATTACTGATAATAGGGAAGATTAGCGGAAGAGTCTATATTTTGATATGTTTGTCTACATATTGTGTCACCCGCTGGGCGAAAGGTTGGAAATTTCGGACAAACCATTACTGATAATAGGGAAGATTAGCGGAAGAGTCTATATTTTGATATGTTTGTCTACATATTGTGTCACCCGCTGGGCGAAAGGTTGGAAATTTCGGACAAACCATTACTGATAATAGGGAAGATTAGCGGAAGAGTCTATATTTTGATATGTTTGTCTACATATTGTGTCACCCGCTGGGCGAAAGGTTGGAAATTTCGGACAAACCATTACTGATAATAGGGAAGATTAGCGGAAGAGTCTATATTTTGATATGTTTGTCTACATATTGTGTCACCCGCTGGGCGAAAGGTTGGAAATTTCGGACAAACCATTACTGATAATAGGGAAGATTAGCGGAATCTTAAAAAAGATATTCTGATATAAAATTTAATAAATATTTTCGTTATCATTATGTATGTATATGTACCTGAAATGAACCTTTTTTCAGTGTTTCTCAAATTATTTTTTTTACTGATAGTATGATTCATGTTAATATATTAATTAAAATATAAACTATATTAAACTTGTTTGAAAATATACCCACTGTGCTATACCGCTACTTATATGACACAAAGCAATACAGACACCCTTGGTGTTAATTATGTTATGTCACATGCCAGTGAGAGCGGTGTCAATTAAATTATACACCATAGCAGTGACTTACCGGTCTATTGCCCACGGAAGAACCATGGGATGCTTTCAATTTGATTGTAATTAGTGCCAAACGGATGAATCTTAATTGAATCCGCAGTATGTGATTGAAAAGAAAAGATATAAGAAAAACTGCCATGCCAATTAACAACATATCAAACAAATTCACATAAGATATTGGTAATTCGAGGTTTCAAAACGATACTTTAGTATGTAAACCCATATAACGAGTACTGAGTGAATGGTAGAAAGTGCGACACAAGTAATAAGGGATGTGTATCTAGGGCTGTCAATTTACCACAGCTGGCATTCTGGATCTTGACTTTTGATGTAAAATAAATAAATTTAAAATCAAAAATAAATTAATGTGCATGCATGGGCAATATACTTATGATTTAGTTGTTTTATTTTAAATAACAAATGCATTGATTATAAATTACGAACATATTTGACAGTTTTGACAGTTTGCAGTTTTTGTCTGTTAATTATCTGTCATTAGTCCCGTGGCTTAAATAAACAAGTCAATTACAATCCCAATCTGCAGGAGATGAATGTCAGCATATCTTTTGATAAAAAACAGATAAAACTAAAAATCAGAATTGTTAATTCCACAAGATAAAAACAATCCTACAATCTTAAAACTAATGAAAATGTAGTAGTGATTTGTATTATTATTATTAATTTGTTTTATTTTTTTTTAAATATTAGTATCGTTGGATCTGTTATTATAATAGATATATATATTGACTTCTTGATTTGTCACAGTTTTTATATTGGATACGTGCATGTGTGTATTTTGATTATAATTTGTACCAGATTAATGGATCTTAATTTAACCCACGACATGTGATTTAATAAGAAATATATAGTCAAAATCAATACTAAAAAAATGCAATTTTTCATAATTATCAGCCTGTCGGGTTGTTTTTGCATACATACATTTATTTTACATTAATTTAATTTAGCTTGATTGTGAAGCAAGCTCGGAGAATATGCATATCATTCTCCAGTGCATTCCTTTATTAGATCTGGTACTGAATTGTGTTTTGAGAGGTCATAGGGTAGAGTGCGGGTCAAACTTGTGACCTCTGCAGTCTGAAGCTAGCTCTATCCACTGCACTACTGACCCACTTTATATTTAAAAATGATATTAATTTGGTACTATTATTTTTATATATTTTAATGAGATGTGCACGAGTATACTGTTTTCACTTTAATTGCAATATAACAGTTTTACATGCATTTTTTTCACAACTAAGCACAGACTTGGTGTAACTATGTTTGGAGATAATATAAAACTAAACTCCAAATTGAATTTAAAATGGGTAATTTTTATTTTGCCAAAATACTCAAACAAATAGAATCATAATTTTCCGCATATCTATGTTTTGTTTGATTCACAAATGCATTGATTTTTTTGTGTTTAGAGCTGTCTACGCTTAAATCCAATTGAAATATATGTTCTGTATGTTCTATAACTAATTTATATTGAAATAGCAAGGCAAATAGTGATTTCATATTACATATTTTCGAATTGTTTACATAATACATAAATTTATTTATATTTTTGTTGCGCAAACCAAATCATGTTTAAATGTGCAACTAAATTGGCCTTGAAACTGTAGATAACCATGATTGATGCGTCGTCTATTGTATAATATGTTTTTAAACTTTATTATATTGATTAGCTCAATATTGATATTTGTGATATAATTGACAAATTGTTGACCAAAATTAGTTCTATCATGCGTTATACCAAAAAAACATTTATATATACTACATGGTTTATATTTATGAGTACAGAAAATTTCTAATTTATCTCAATTTTGATTATTGACTTCACGCTCAAATAATGAAAGAAGAGTGTATCAGAATGAACGAGTGCACTCAGTAGCGCAAGTATAGTTTAGTTATCAGTTATCTTACTGTGTCTAGCGTATAGTGCATATACTGCGCATCTGAGTGCAGTCAGCGTATCTGAGTGCACTCAGTGTGTCTCAGTGTACTTGATCTATTTCATGTGTTCAGGAGTGTGTTTATTATTCAAAATCACGCATTCGCTAACGGTCCAGGTCCACTCTGTCAGCGCTCAATCTGCGCTCTGTTCGCAATCCGTCTGCACTACGTTCACGCTCTGTTTACACTCAGAGTGCACTCAGTTTGCGTGCAATTGGGGTACTAGAGCAGTTTAGGGTCTGCATAAGCACATTTTAAGTAAATTTTAAAGAACAGTTTCTCTGAAAGTTTAGGGCCTAGACCTTAGATATGTTACATGTAGCATTGCATTGAGGTCCCTTAAAAGATTTGTTGAAATCGGGTCCCTGGAGTCAAATTTCTGGCCGCCACAAGGGTCACTATTTTACATAGAGTTATATAGGGAAAATGTTGTAAGAAGCAATTGCACCTTCATTTTTTATGGAATCTTAACCAATCTTGCACAGCAGTTACATAACTATAAGATCTCAGACAGGTTCTTGAACCAGCATTATTTGACCACAAATGCCCCCTCAACAGGGCTAATAAGTACAATTTAAGTGAAACTTTAAAAAACATTTTCTTTGAAAGGTCAAGGTCTGGACCTTAGATATTTTATGTGTAGCATTGTATGGTGGTCTCCTAAAAGATTTGCTGAAGAGTAACTTAAAAAAACATTTCCTCCGTAAAATTTTTGTTTGTCCATTTTTTGCTAGTAGAGCGATTCAGGCCCACTTAGACCTCTTGTTAAAGGTATTGTCTGAAATTGAAATGGTCCAAAGATAGTCTTGTTATATGAGTATTTTATTTCTTTATATATTGTAGCACAGGGTTGCCAGTTTAAAATGTGAAGAACTCGAAGAACAGCCCAGTAGCCGTGAAGACTGTAATATCCCATGTCCTCAGGACTGTATCCTGTCCCCCTGGAGTCCCTGGTCCTCCTGCCCAAATATGTGTCAGGAGGGACGTAACAGTGCTCCAATACAAACCAGGGAGCGATCCATACTTGCCCAGGCAGGCAGAGGTATTTATAAGTATAACCATTATAAAGCAGTTAAAGCCGTGGAAAATAATGAAAACAAGAAAATATTGATGACTTCCTTTTGAAAGCAGCCTATGCAAATTACCTACTATCGAATAACTAGAACTTGTTCTTCCAGTTTGGTAACCAAACAATGAGGATCTGTCATTATTTCTTACCCAGTTTGAAATAACTTATTGTAACAAACCGTATGTTTTTTTTAATCTAATTTATAACCACCGATATGTTCTCATTATCAGCATATAAAAAATATATGTTAATCATACTAACAATATATTATTCACTCATTCAAAAAATTACTGCTCCCCATATTATGACTAAAATTCAGAGCATTAATAGAGTCGACTGGTAGACTCATAAATCCAAATTATGGTATCTAGAACAATGAGTGTTGTCATCAACACTTCAGATAAATGGAAGCAACATCAGTGTCAGCAACAAGAATATCTGGCAAAATGTATAACAAACAAGTTCCGTTAAAATATTGAAACAGATTCTTTTTATCATTCATATTTATCAATCTGATATTCATTGTATTGTTGCAATGTAAGGTTAGTCTGGATCATCGTCAATGATTGTTGTTTCTAAAAGACAAACCCTGTTTGTTGTTTCTAAAAGACAAACCATGTCTGTTGTTTCTAAAATACATACAATGTTTGTTGTTTCTTAAAGACATACATTGTTTGTTGTTTCTAAAAGACAAACCCTGTTTGTTGTTTCTAAAAGACATACAATGTTTTTTTTGTTTCTAAAAGACAAACAATGTTTGTTGTTTCTAAAAGACATAGTATTACAATGTTTGTTTTTCTTAAAGACATACATTGTTTGTTGTTTCTAAATGACATACACTCGGGTCCCGTTATAAAGCGGTTCTTGGAATCCACAAAATGAAACCGCATTATAAGCGGACCGTGTTATAGAGATAATTACCTTGAAAAAAATCGATGTCGGTTATTCACACCTCTTAAGTAAATGGTATTGTTTGCATTGTTATGTGATACAACATATATTCGGTTACAAAAGATACATTACGATATGTATATAATTAATAAAAATAAAGAAAATAAAAACGTTTGATAAAAATAAAATTGGCAGCCATTGCCGTTTAACCCAGAAGGAGAAAAACTCAACGCTATTAGTGTTAAAATATAAAAAACATATACAGGCCCCAAACCACTCAAGTACCCCATAATTGCACTCCGTTTGCAGTCTGTTCGCGTTCAGTTCGCGCTCCGTTCACGCTCCGTTTGCGTGCACTGAATTAAGTGCAGTTAATTTAATGCACTCACAAATGCAAGCATCGCTCATGAGTGATGTAACCTTCATATCTGAGTGGTCTATACTATCCATACTGTGTTCACTCCATTCGTTCAGGGTTTGTTCAGCGTTGGCTCAACGTTCAGTCCGCATTCCGGTGCTTAACAAATCGCAACATCTTTATTCTTAAAGTAATTCTTTATTGAATTCTTAAATTCAGCTTTTCCTTTGGAGCGCTACATAAATTTATCCATGGTACTTAGTCATGGTAATTTGATTCCTAATCCAATTGTTTGTCTGCATATTGTGCCACCCGCTGGGCGAAAGGTTATCAATTTCAAATAAACCATTACCAATAGTAGGGAAGTTTAATGAAAGTGTCTATCATTTGATGTGTGATCAGTGGCCTATGTGATCAAAGGCTATCGCACGTAACCGACTTCTATTGTCCAGACTGTAATGTGTTTGCATCAGTAATTTCTTTGATATACCCAGTGACTTAATTGTTTATATGTTTCTGGATATACCGTTAGCCATTTGTTACAGAAAAGAAAAGTTGTCCACAAAATTTACAGATACATCATCAACATAAACTAGATATATTGTATCTGTAATTAATAATTCAATAAGTTTATACCTACTTAAATTATTTGATCAGTGTAAATCATTGATTTGATACAGTTTCTTCCTAACTACGTAATGAAACAACATTAAACAATGGATGTCAACATGCCACTTTCCAGTTCTTTGATGTTCATTTCACCAAAGAACTTAATAATTTCTTGATTTTTCCAACTTTATTCCGTTGATATTTACCGACGTACGGTTACGTCACGCCGCATCACAGAAACGCTGATGTGAGAGCGATTTCCTATAAAAAGCAGATAATAAAACTAAAAATTTGTATGAATTTAAAACTAATGAAAATATTTTATGGTACTATCATTTGTATTACTTTTTAGCTCACCTGAGCCGAACGCCTGGTGTCTGTCATCTGTCGTCCGTTGTCCATCGGCCGTCATCCGTCGTCTGTTGTCCATCGTTAACTTTTAGCTTCTAACAACTACTCCTATGAAACCACCAGGCCAATTTTGATATTACTTCACAGAAATGTCCCTTGGGTGACCCTCTACCAAGTTTGTTCAAGCCATCTTGATTCATCAAAAAACATTGCCGCCAAGTGGCGGGACAAGTTTAATTAGTAAAAACTTAAAAAATCTTCTTGTCAGAAACTACTGGCTCGATTTTAAAATAATATCACAGAAATGTTCCTTGGGTGACCCTCTACCAATTTTGTTCAAGCCATAGTGATTCGTCAAAAAACATGGCAGCCAGGGGTGGGGTTAGTTTACTATATAAGCTATAGTAAAAACTTAAAAAATCTTCTTGTAAGAAACTATTGGCTCGATTTTAAAATTATTTTACAGAAATGTTCCTTGGGTGATTCTCTACAAAGTTTGTTCAAGCCATCTTGATTCGTCAAAAAAAATGGCAGCCAGGGGGTGGGGTTAGTCTTATGTCAAATTAATGTCCTTGTTTTATAGCATAAATGTCTGTATATAGCAATTATTATAATAAGAAGTAATAAATTCTTTAAATAAACTTTTTTTTCGTTATTATTATACAATATTATACCAGATATAAGTTTTAAAAGATAATTCATCATAAAAAGATGAATGATAATTATAATCAATGATTGAAATATTAATCATGAATTGGAAACCTTTTTAAAATAGGTGTTTTCCTGAATATAAAAGTCAGAGTTTCTATAGTTCAGAATTGGATGGTTTACTGCTTAATAATAAAGCAATACCATATTTTTAGCTAGTTTCTTTCGCTGCAAGAAGTCTGCTTGAGATTTTCAGTGTCAAAGTGTACTTGAAACCTCGGAGGGGCAGCTTAATTGTGATGGGTGGGAGAGCGCACTGCGACAAAAATTCTTTCTAGCGATAGGCTTTGGGAAGGCTTGTGTTTGAAACTCAAAGGAATATTTATTGTGCTGGAACTGGGGATTGTTTCATGTTTGATTGAAATGTTCCTTGGGTGACATTCTACCAAGTTTGTTCAAGCCATCTTGATTCGTCAAAAAACATGGCCGTCAGGAGGCGGGGCAAGTTTAATTAGTAAAAACTTAAAAAATCTTCTTGTCAGAAACTAGTGGCTTGATTTTAAAATAATTTAACGGAAATGTTCCTTAGGTGACCCTCTACCAAGTAAGTTCAAGCCATCTTGATTCGTCAAAAAGACATGGCGGCTAGGGGTTGGGGTTAGTTGACTATATAAGCTATAGTAAAAACTTAAAAAATGTTCTTGTCAGAGACTGCTAGCTCGATTTTAAAATAATTTCACAGAAAATTTTTAATGATCCTTGGCTGACTCTCTACCAGGTTTGTTCAAGCCATTTTGATTCATCAAAAAACCTGGTCACATGGGGCGGGGCAAGTTTAATTTGTTAAAACTTAGAAAATGTTGTTGTTAGAAACTACTGGCTAAATTTTAAAATAATTTCACAGAAATGTTCCTTGGAGGACCTTTCACCAAGTTTGTTCAAACTGTAGTGATTCGTCAAAAAACATGGCGGCCAGAGGCTTGAGTTAGTTTGCTATATAAGCTATAGTAAAAACTTAAAAAATCTTCTTGTCAGAAACCACCAGATCAATTTTAAAACAGTTTCACAGAAATGTTCCTTGGGTGACCCTTTACCAAGTTTGTTCAAGCCGTTGTGATTTGTTAAAAAACATGACCGCCACAGTGAGATGCTAGTTTACTATATAGGCAGCTAAAGTAAAAACTTCAAAAGCCTTCTTGTCAAGTATACTGACCTGATTTTGATGTAATTTCACTGACATTTACCATGGGTGAACCTCTACCAAGTTTGAACTACTCTACGCATCTGTTACATCTTCAAAACAAATCAGAATTCTAACTACTTGCCCATCTCGTCTTTCTGGAATTTTGAGTGTACATGTTTTGTATAATCTACTTAAGTTGGGTGACTCAAGGTTAGTCAGATGAGCGATATAGGGCCATCTTGGTCCTCTTGTTTATATTTTATTATTGTTTTTTTTTAAATTCATTATCATTGGCTTTTTTTTATCATATATGTTGTATTTTTTTACTTCTTGATTTGTCACAGTTTTTCTATTGGATAAATTGTTAGACTCATGCGTGCACGTGGTCAGTCTTTTACAACTAGTAAACCAATCTATTTATTATTATGTTGGCAGTAAATAGAGGTTTTGATTTGGTTATTTCTATTGTCTGTATGATTGCTTCAGCAAATAATAAGTTGGTGATTTATCAGTTTATTTACTACAAAAGAACTCTGCTCGTGTGCAAATTTTACACTAATGTAATTTTTGCCATGTGAATGATTCTTAATTTAACCCACGGCATGTTATTAAAATTAATAAGAAATATAAAGGTCTAAATCAATACTAAAAAAATTAAGTATTTTATTAAAATATTATTATTATAATTATTATTACTATTTATTATTTTTATATTATTATGATAATAATTACTGTTATCATTATTGTTATCATTATTATTATCATTATTTTTACCATCATCATCAACAGCAGCAGCATCAGCAATAGCAGTAGTAGAACTAATACTTGTAATTGAGGTAGTAGTAGCAGCAGTAGTAGTAGAAGTAGCAGCAGTAGTAGTAGTTGTGTTATTATTATTATTAGTAGTAGTAGCAGTAGCAGCAGCAGCAGCTGTTGTTACCGTCATCGCAGTAGTAGTTGTAGTAGCAGCAGTAGTTGTGATGGTAGTGATAGTGGTAGTGATTGCAAATATATAGTTTACGATGTGATATATGCACGGGAAGTTGCTTTTGAACGATATTATTGTTTTAGTTTGTTTCCCAAAGGGAGTTTACATATGGCCTCAGTAAACTGACAAATACTTTTAACTGACAGTATGATTTATGTTTTTATATTATGTAAAATGACAGAGATATCGAAGATGACTGACAATAGACACAGTATGTTATACTGTCACTGATTGCCATAATCAGCAAAGCAGAACCCCATGGTGTGAACCACATGTATGCCACTTGAATAACTAGTTAGTTGGTGATTTAATAGTCCACTGATCACGAAAGAACCCTGCCACATTTTGCCAGGTGAATGAATCTTAATTTAACCCGCGGCATGTCATTAAATAAAAAATATATACGTCAAAAACAATAGTAAAAAAATAAGTATTTTATTTATTATTTTTAAATTATTATCATAATTATTATTATTATTGTTATCATTATTATTATTATCATATATGCAGTAGTTGTAGAAGTAGCAGTAGTAGTTGTAGCAGTAGTGGTAGTAGATGCATGTATGTCAATTGAATAAATAATTAATTGGTGATTTATCGGTCCGTTTATAACGATAGTACCCTGTCACCTTTTGCCAGGTGAATGAATCTTAATTTAACCATCGACATGTCATAAAATAATAAATATATAAGTTTAAACCAATACTTAAAAAATGAAGTATTTTATTAAAATATTATTATTATTATAATTATTATAATTATTATTATTATTATTATCATTATTATTACGTGCACGTGGCCAATCGTGTTTTGTTATAGGAAAACAATATATTTACTATTATATGCTTAGGCAGTAAATACATGTTCTGTTTTGTTTATTTCTATTTTCCACATGATCAAAAACTGTTCTTTTTCAAAGAATCTTTTGTCAACATAAAATCAGAACCTCAAATGACAAAATGTCAGGTAGAAATTTATGTTAGCTAGTTTTTATTTCTTGTGTCTATCGTGTTATTTCGGCCTAATATACATATAGTTAGTTTATATTAATTCATTTTAGCTTAATTGTGAAGTAAGCTCAGATCTTATGAAAATCATCGGATAATAGTCTGGGTCGAACTTGTCACCTCTGGCATCAGAAGCTAACACTTAATTCTCTGTACTAATGACCCACTTTATATCCAGGAATACAATTAATTTGGTACTACAATTTTAATAATTAAATGAGATGTGCACAATGATACTGTATTTACTTTAATTGAAATATAAAAGATGGATGTTCTGTTTGTTAACGCATGCATTTTTTGTATGATGATGTGTTGTATATCTTTAATCGAAATAAAATGCACATTTTGTATGTTCTATAACTAATATAATTATAGAGAAATAGCAAGGCAAATAGTGAATTTGGAATTGTTATTTTTGTAAAATAATATCTATATTTTGCTGTGCAAAACATTTCATGTTTAAATATGCCACTGAGAAGAATTGGCCGTGAAGCTGTTGTTTAGCACTGAATTAAGCGCTGTTTATTGTAAAATAGGTTGTTTAAACACTCTATATTGATTGGTTAAATATTGATATTTATGAAATAGTTGCCAAATTGATGACTCGATTCACAGTTTTATACTGCAATACACCAAAAAACATTAATACATACTACAAAGTTTATAATTATGTGAAAATAAAATTCCGTTTTTATTTCAATTTCAGATATCGACTCAACTCTCTAATAAACTAATAAAGCAAAAAAAAGAGTATCCAAATGAACGAGTGCACTCAGTAGTGCACAAATAGTTTTGTAATCAATTATCTTACTGTGTGTAGTGTATAGTGCATGAATTGCGCATGTCTGAGCGCACTTGGTCTATTTCTTGCGTTCAGGAGCGCATCTATTATTCAAAACTCAGTGTTCCATTAGTGCTACATTCACACTCCGCTCACACTCCGCTCACACTCCGCTCACACTCCGTTGGCACTCTGTTTACGCTCTGAGTGCACTCTGTTTGCGTGCAATTGGGGTACTTGAGCGGTTTAGGGTTTGTTTCTGAAGTATTTACAACAATAAAATAATAAAAATAGATTTGTGTTTATTATCTGATAAGATACCCGTGATATATTAATGCCTGTCAACCACTTGGTTGCTTCATCACATGATCACTTGATTATAACAAGTTTGCATATGGCTTCCATGTTTGGCGCATGTCAGCATTTATTGAAGCACTCAGGATTATTACAAACTGTTAATAATCAATGCTGGCATGAATAAATCACAACTACCCTTGAAACCACCATATGGTTATGGTTATAACAGTTTGCCTGACGTAAGCGGAACTGCTCGTCATATGTGCGCCATGCCAGGCCTCCCTGACGCATAGCGCATTCCCTAACATTATACATGTAGTGGAGCATTTCATGGACTCTATCACTATGCGATAATAGATAAATTGAAGAGTATATAATGAATGCATTTGTCTATTGTTCTATACTTGTTATTTTGTCTTTGTACTGTCAGCGGTCTCAATGTGACCGTCGACTGTTCGCCCCCTTTGCAAAAATTAGACAGCTCTGCTGCCCCTTTGAGTAAAAGGGCTAAATTTATATATTCACCCTTGCCGATCTGTTGCTTTAGAGATGAAGGGACATGTGCTGCCAAATCATCACAAGCCAAATGGACTGAAGGCGCAGTTTGCGCATTACTGGTCAGACAATACTGACCGGTTTGGTTCAAAATTTGACCTGGCGGCCAGACAGGCAACTTATTGCCGCTCACATCGCCAAATCCTGATTTTTCACCTGAGTTCTCTAAAACAGTATTTCTAAGAGGTAAAATACCAGAACTTTGTAAAACATTTTCAAAATCAATAAAATTGTTATTACACCCACTGGCATCATCATGGAGCAGTCTGTGGTCACCAGCGTCGAGTTCGTGCATCTGGCCTTGCGCACCCACATGTCTCTCCGCTCCTGCAGCGTTGTCATCCTGCCGTTGTACCTCGTCGACATTCCGTTTCCTGCCTCTTGTTTTGTTGAGGCTGGGCTGCTTGCCTAGCGTTTTGCCTGTTACATTCCTGGCCCTCTCTGTGGGCTACTTGCCGCCTCAATCTTCCATGTGGCATTCTAAGCTATGCCTTATTTAAACTTCAGTTTAATTTTGTAAACTCTTGTGTCATGTAGATAAAAGTGAGAAGGCTTCACGGGATTTGCGTTTATATACCGCGGTTGGACAGATTGTTTTCCGATTCTGTATTGTATTATTAAACAATGTGTTTATTGAAAGGGGAACCAGCTTACCGGACGATAAAATCTGAAGAGCTACGAATCCGTAGCAACGGACAAACGTTATTTCTCAAATAGACCAAATTATTTGAAGGGAAATAATTTTTATTATTAATATACTTCATGTGATTTATTATATACTTCATGTGATTTATTATATATTTCATCTGGTTTATTGTATACTTCATCTGATTTATTATATATTTCATCTGGTTTATTGTATACTTCATGTGATTTATTATATACTTCATCTGGTTTATTGTATACTTCATCTGATTTATTATATATTTCATCTGGTTTATTGTATACTTCATGTGATTTATTATATACTTCATCTGATTTATTGTATACTTCATGTGATTTATTATATATTTCATCTGGTTTATTATACACTTCATGTGATTTATTGTATACTTCATGTGATTTATTGTATATTTCATCTGATTTATTGTATACTTCATCTGATTTATTATATACTTCATCTGGTTTATTGTATACTTCATCTGATTATTGTATACTTCATCTGATTTATTTATACTTCATCTGATTTATTATATACTTCATCTGATTATTGTATACTTCATCTGATTTATTGTATACTTCATCTGATTTATTATATATTTCATCTAGTTTATTGTATACTTCATCTGATTCATTATATACTTCATGTGATTAATTGTATACTTCATCATACTCCATCTGATTTATTATATACTTCATCTGATTTATTATATACTTCATCTGATTTATTATATACTTCATCTGATTTATTATATATTTCATCTGGTTTATTGTATAATTTATGTGATTTATTATATACTTTATCTGATTTATTGTATACTTCATCTGATTTATTATTTACTTTATGTGATTTATTATATACTTCATGTGATTTATTGTATACTTCATGTGATTAATTATTTACTTTATTATTTACTTTATGTGATTTATTATATACTTCATGTGATTTATTGTATACTTCATGTGATTAATTATTTACTTTATTATTTACTTTATTATATACTTCATCTGATTTAGTATATACTTCATGTGAGTTATTATATACTTCATGTGAGTTATTATATACTTCATCTAATTTATTATATATTTATCTGAATTATTGTATACTTCTTCTGATTTATTGTATACTTCATGTGATTTATTATATACTTCATGTGATTTATTATATACTTTATGTGATTTATTATATACTTCATCTGATTTATTATATACTTCATCTGATTTATTATATACTTCATGTGATTTATTGTATACTTCATCTGATTTATTATATACTTCATGTGATTTATTATATACTTCATCTGATTTATTATATACTTCATGTGATTTAATGTATACTTCATGTGATTTATTGTATACTTAATGTGATTTATTGTATACTTCATGCAAGTTATAATATACTTCATCTGATTTATTATATACTTTTTCTGATTTATTGTATACTTCATCTGATTTATTGTATACTTCATGTGATTTATTATATACTTCATGTGATTTATTGTATAATTTATGTGATTTATTATATACTTTATCTGATTTATTGTATACTTCATCTGATTTATTATTTACTTCATCTGATTTAGTATATACTTCATGTGAGTTATTATATACTTCATCTAATTTATTATATACTTCATCTAATTTATTATATATTTATCTGAATTATTGTATACTTCTTCTGATTTATTGTATACTTCATGTGATTTATTATTGTGATTTATTATATACTTTATGTGATTTATTATATACTTCATCTGATTTATTATATACTTCATCTGATTTATTATATACTTCATGTGATTTATTGTATACTTCATCTGATTTATTATATACTTCATGTGATTTATTATATACTTCATCTGATTTATTATATACTTCATCTGATTTAATGTATACTTCATGTGATTTATTGTATACTTAATGTGATTTATTGTATACTTCATGCGAGTTATAATATACTTCATCTGATTTATTATATACTTTTTCTGATTTATTGTATACTTCATCTGATTTATTGTATACTTCATCTGATTTATTATATACTTCATGTGATTTATTGTATACTTCATGTGATTTATTATATACTTCATGTGATTTATTATATATTTCATCTGATTTATTATATACTTCATCTGATTTATTGTATACTTCATCTGATTTATAGTATACTTCATGTGATTTATTGTATACTTCATGTGATTTATTGTATACTTCATGTGATTTATTATATACTTCATCTGATTTATTATATACTTCATGTGATTTATTGTATACTTCATGTGATTTATTATATACTTCATCTGATTTATTGTATACTTCATCTTGTCTGTTAAAAACCAGAACCTGGTATCTATGTTTTTTGACATTGTTCAGGAACGTGAAGAAACGTTGTCAAATGTTAAAAAATCCATATTTACACAAAATTCTTAGCAATTTAACTCATCGATACATGCTTTAGTAATATACATATGTTTCAAATTATTTGTTCTTCAAATGATGACATATAAGACTATTTAGGTTTTGGCAGAATAAATTTAGTTAAAAAGCAGTATTTTTGAATAGGTTAAACATCTTATCTACTGATAAGAGGTTCTGGTTTTGAGCAAAATGAAAAGTGTTCTTTATTTCAGCCAACCATACCCTGGTATCTATAGATGCATGTATTTAGCATATGTGAATAACAAATATTTCTGAAAATATTTTATGCCAGAACCTAGTATATAACTATACCAGTCTTTAGCTTTAAGGACATGATAACAAATTGTATATGAATGGAGAGGCAAACTGTTGTATAAACCAAAACAATATTTTGGCATTTACAAAAGCAAGAGTTAAGTACTATTTTTATTTTGCTATATAAGAGTATACATGAATACAATCATATGGCAGTACAACTTGATAACAAAAATCTAATAAGATAAAGACATAATACTGTAAATTGCCATATGCTGTTCTGGTTGTAACATAAGTCGCAGATATACTGAGACTTTTTAAAACAAAACATGTTATCTGGCGGGTTGATAACATTTATAATCATGATAAAGTCATTTAGATGCATTAGCAATTAAGAGTTTTTTATCACACACAATGTGATTATATTTCTCATAATCTATAGACATGCAATTCAGGTATATAAGGCTTTAATTATGTTTTCTTTTAATGATGAAAGAAACATTTACACATTTATTATGCACACATTTTACATACTATTACATAGTATTACTATCAGACCTAAAAATGTGCCTTTTGGCAATACGTGGTTCTGATATCATTATAGTCATTTTTCCTATACACCCTGGATATTTCTAGTTTCAAACAGTTTAAATACTAAGACATTGAGTTGAGTATTTTTAAGTACATGAACACTGAATATTTAATTGAACGTTTTTTATCACTGTTCAACTGTCTTGTCTTCTACCATTACATGTATATAGATCTATGCTGTTACATGGGACATGTTTAAGATTTAGTACTCGTTGAATTTGGATGGTATTCCACCATTCTTTCACAAAGCAATCGTGTCCTTTTTCTTGGCACTTGATATTTGTGATTTAGCTTTGTACAAATACAGCAGTTGTTCTTTTGACTATTTACTACGCACCATTTTCACTTTCTGATATTCCCTTTATTCGTCAAAATCATATTTGAAGTGGCACATATCTGGGTCATCTTTAATGATTCGCTCCACTTTATGCTGGTTTATATTGTTTTTGCCCATTTTCCGTGTTGTTGTTCTGGGTGTTTTATATCTGACATTCTTTGAAATCTATATGTTTCGGGGTCACTATGTAGTAAGGACTTTTTTTTGCATCACAGTGTCCCACTTGCTTGTTAAAAAAGATATTTGATTTTGACTTTTTTTACTTCAATAGCTGCGTACATACAATTGCATATCATGTGCATTATGCCCACTCTCAAGACATTGACGGTCATTTATTTTGATGTTAGGTATTGTTTTTACAGAAATATAGATACGTGTGGCCATGATCTGATTTCTGTTTTGCCTAGGTTATACACCTGAGTATAGAATTACGTGTTCAACTGAAGATTCCAAACTTAAAAGATTGAAATGTATGATTTCTGATCAAAGATAATATGCTACCCTTTTGTCACCTGCACCATATATAGGCAAGATATAACAACACCATTTGTTTATGCAATACATCACATTTACTAGTGAACATGGTGTGTACACGACTGATTGTAAGGTTCAGGTGTGAACTTTGCTTCTCTGCCTTGCAATCTTGCTATCCTTGTGTTTTTGTTCGGGGCAAATGTTACAGCATCACTATCATTATTTGGGATGTACCGGTTGGTACACTTAAATTAAAATTTGAAATGTATTTTAATATTTTTCTTGTAGGCATTTGCTTTGGATTTTAGTGTTTCTTACTATCACTTCTATCAACAAGTTCACTTTCCATCGTCTTTCAAGCAGTTTTGTTCACTTCTGTGATATACTTCTTTTTTATGGTTGTTGTATTATTACATTAGTTTTCCTCTGTGACAGCACTTACATTATGCGACTTCTCTTTTATGGTTATTGTATCATCAAGTTTGTTTTCCTCTGTGACAGCCTTTAATTACCCATCTTCTCTTTCATGGTTGTTGCATCGTTACATTTATTTTCCTTTGTGACAGTATTAACATTTTCCGATTTCCTTTTTATGGCTGTTGTATCGTCACGTTCGTTTTCCTCTGTGATAGCACTTACATTACCTGACTTCTTTTTAATAGCTGCAATACCGTTTTCCTCTGTGACAACACTTACAATGTCCTTCTTCTCTTTTATGGTTGTTATATCGTTACACTCATTTCTTCTATGACAACACTTACAATATCCAACTTCTCTTTTATGGTTGTTATAGCATTACACTCATTTTCCTCTGTTACAACACTTACAATATCCATCTTATCTTTTATTGTTGTTTTATCATTACACTCATTTTCCTCCTTGACAGCACTTACAATATCCAACTTCTCTTTTAGGGTTGTTATATCATTACACTCATTTTCCTCTTTGACAGCACTTACAATATCCAACTTCTCTTTTAGGGTTGTTATATCAGTGTAACGATATAACAACCATAAAAGAGAAGTTGGATATTGTCAGTGTTGTCACAGAGGAAAATGAGTGTTACGATATAACAAACATAAAAGAGAAGTTTGATATTGCAAGTGTTGTCACAGAGAAAAATGAGTGTAACGATATAACAAACATAAAAGAGAAGTTCGATATTGTCAGTGTTGTCACAAAGGAAAATGAGTTTAACGATATAACAACCATAAAAGAGAAGTTTGATATTGCAAGTGTTGTCACAGAGAAAAATGAGTGTAATGATATAACAACCATAAAAGAGAAGTTGGATATTGCAAGTGTCGTCACAGAGGAAAATGAGTGTTATCATTTTTCTCTGTGACAACACTTGCAATATCAAACTTCTCTTTTATGTTTGTTATATCGTTACACTCATTTTCCTTGGTTACATCAATTAAAATATCAAATTTTTCTTTTATGGTTATTATTTCGTTACATTCATTTTTTTTTTGTTACAGCAATTATTTCATTTCCAGATATGTTTTCATTTTCAACCAAAAACTGTTCTATCTGTGTGGCAAAGGTATAAAGGTCGTCATCATTATCATATGGCTACATCTAGAAAATTATTTACTGCTAATAATTCTGTATTTTAAACTAACCATTTATCATGTTACTATAATATGAACAAATGCACGATAACCACAAAAAGTGTTATGGTGACCATAGTAATAATTGATATAATTATTCAGTATTAGTACAATTTTAATTTATGAATTAACTAATTGGTTGACATATACAGGAATAATTATTGAAATTTTGGTATTTATTTATAATATCTATTTCTAGTACAATACATACTTATGTAATTGCATTTATCTATAATATTGAGTGATGCATAAAATAACATACCTTTAAAATTCATAATTTTGAGTCACTTTTTCTAGATTGTGTTCATACCATTGCTTACCATCAACACAATAACAATTAGATGAAATCTGATATACCAGGTTATCAATACCAATTTGCACTTCTTTGGTCAAATACTTGCTTTTAAAATGTTTCATTTACAAATGATATTGACTGGTTTTTACCACACCAGACATTGTCACTATTTCTCACACAGCCATACAATTGTATTGTTTAATACCAGGGTATGGCTGAATATTGTTTGTATTTATTTACTAGTAGACATGTGTATCCCCAGATGCTAGGTTTTGGCAAAATGGTACAGATGATTATAGTTGTCACACATTAAAGCTGTAACCTGTCATAGTCATATACTTTGTTCTGGGGTTGGGAATTTTACCGATTTCTTCCTAGTAGTTAAAAACCAAAATATTGTATGCACAGGTGATATACTCTGGCATGCAAATGATTTGCATAAATGACAAATATACATAGTACATTGTATCTTCATCTACAAGATTTTGGCAGGTGAAAATCATTATATACTTCATGTGATTTATTATATACTTCATGTGATTTATTATATACTTCATGTGATTTATTATAATTATATTTCATGTGATTAATTGTATATCATACACTTTATTTGATTTATCATATACTTCATCTGATTTATTATTTATTGAGATATAATTCCAATTTCATTATCATATATTTATTTAAAGCATTTTCATTGGACAATGTCAATTTTTTAAAGACTTTTATTTTACAATAAAACCCTGGAACTGGACTACTTTTACGTTTCTCGCGTAAACAAAGTAGCATCGACATTTTGATGGTCGGTTTATTTAACAATATAAAAACTTAAATGACGTTCACTATGGTTCCACGCTTATTTTAATAATCAAATACAACAAAAACAAATGTTAGATCTATTCCTAGCTGTTTTCATCTGTTTATTGTTTTATAGATTTCAGCGATTTAACTGGGCGTCACAATCAAGCCATAGGTTGTTTTGGGAAACAATGAAGAAGTTCATAAAATGTTCACATTTGAGATGTATAGTATACCACTGAACACCACCCTGGTTTATCGAACGTAAATACTAGTCATTGACAAAAATTTCAAGACCAATTTATTCTACAGGAAAAATGAAATAAAAACATGTACATGTAGTGAAGTTCAGAAGCAGAGGATCGTGAGACAATGTAAATACACAAACCTTGCACGTAAAAGTCGTTTAAAACCTTTAAAATTCGGATTCTCTATCAATGAGCGTGGATTTATATGACCTTCATAAGATTGACACATTTTTTAAAAACAAGCGTGTAGACAAAAACTAAACAATGACGTCAGCGTCTACACTGTGTGGGTATTTCTTGGAATTATTGATTTTTAGCTCTACTGGCCAAAGGCCAGAAGTGCTTATGCGATGGCGCGTTATCTGTCGTCCGTCGTCTGTCGTCTGTTAGCAGCACTTTCTCTGAAACCACTAGGCCAATTAAACTTAAACTTCACATGGGTGTTTCTATTGCAAAGGAGACTATACAGAAGATTTTTTTTTTCGATCTGAAATTCAAGAAGGCCGCCATTACTAAAAATAGTCCAAAACTTAAAAAATCTTCTTCTCATGAACAGCCCAACAGATTTTCAAAAGGTTTATATAGTAATGATGACCAACTATAGTTTTGTTAGATTTGTTCAAATGGTGTTCCTAGGGTTAAATATGACCCCGCCCCGAGGGTTCAATTAGGGGACACATGTCATTATAATATTTTTTTTTTTTTTTTTTTTTTTGAAATGGAAATGATTTTGCCTATATCTTCACAGAAGCATTGTTTGGTGAAGGCGGTTCAGATTTGTAAAAATGAATGGGTTCCACTGTCTTAAGGGGTCAGGAGAGGCCCCAACAGGGAATTACTAAATTCTTTTTCTTAAGAACAGGTATGTCACATTTGTTCATATTTTCCATAAATTATCCCTATGTGTAGGGGTTTGATTGCAGATAAGAATTTAGGGGCTAAAATTTATAGGGGCCCTGTAAGGGGACTTAGAATTTTACATAAGGATACTATGGGAAAACAGAAAATTCTTTTTCTTTCATCCGTTCTGAAACCACTAGGCCAATTAAACTGAAATTTCACATGGATGTTTCAGTTGCGTAGGAGACTGACTATACAGAAGATTTTTTTTTTTTTCGATCTGAAATTCAAGATGGCGGCCGTTGCTAAAAATGGTCCAAAACTTAAAAAATCTTCTTCTCATGAACGGCCTAACATATTATGTAGTAATGATGACCAACTATAGTTCTGTTAGATTTGTTCAAATGGTGTCCCTAGGGTTAAAAATGACCCTGCCCCGAGAGTCCAATTAGGGGACACAATCATGTCAATATAATATTTTTTTTTTTTTAAATAGAAATGATTTTGCCTATATCTTCACTAAAGCATTGTTAGGTGAAGGAGGTTAAGATTTGTAAAAATGACTGGGTTCCTATGTCTTAAGGGGTCAGGAGGGGCCCAAAAGGGTACAAATTGGGAATTAGTAAAATTGTTTTCTTAAGAACCGGTATGTCAGATTTGTACATATTTGATATAAATTATCCCTAACTGTAGGGGTTTGATTGCAGATAAGAATTTAGGGGCGAAAATATATAGGGGCCCTGTAAGGGGACTTAGAATTTTACATTGGGATACTGTGGGAAAACAGAAAATTCTCTATTTTTTCATTTATTCTGAAACCACTAGGCCAATTAAACTGAAACTTCACATGGATGTTTCTATTGCATAGGAGACTATACAAAATATTTATTTTTTCGATATAAAATTCAAGATGGCCACCTGTTACTAAAAATGGTCCAAAACTTAAAAAATCATCTTCTCATGAACGGTCCAACAGATTTTCAAAATGTTTATGTAGTAATGATGACCAACTATAGTTTTGTTAGATTTGTTCAAATGGTGTCCCTAGAGTTAAAAATGACCCCGCCCCGATGTTTCTATTGCATAGTAGAATTTCAAAAAGTGCTATGGCCACTATGAGTCAGTAGAGCGTCCTCAGGCCCTCTTGGGCCTCTTGTTTATTTGTCTAAATTGAGAGTTAGAAGGCGGGTGTTTAATTTTTTCACTGCAAAATATTTCGTCATTTAACAATAAACCAACTAATGTTACAGAATTCATCGTATAACAGAAACAATAGCCGTTATGATATATTAGATCTCGAAAATTTGATATCTACCAGGACAGAGGTGATGTATTCTTACGCGTTTACTTTGCAGCGTATAGTTATTTGTTTTTATTTTTTTCATTCACTTGAGGAGTCTCAAATCAAATATAATCATCAGGATTGGAGTTATAAGGATAAAATTAATTTTTTCTGTTTTTTATGCATGTGTAAAGAATGTCGAATCACGCACAAATCAAATAAAGACCTTTGCATAAAAAACAGAAAAAATTAATTTTATCCTATAATAATGTTAGTAGAGAATTTGTGTATTAAGTGTCTCTGTTTGTTGCAGATGGTAAGGGCTGCCCCACAAACAGATACATGTCTGAGGTACGCCCATGTTTAACAACAATAGAGTGTGCTGTGTATGTGTGGCAGACAGAGCCGTGGGGCACGTGTCAAGTGAACAGACCTGGTGCAATGTGTGGACCTGGGACACAGTCTCGTGATGTCAGCTGCTACAGTATCCAAGGACAACTTGTTTCAGATCAGAGGTATTGAAAGTTTAATTTACATCATGTGACTTCAACAAATTGTTTACTATTCTGAGTTATGTCAATAAATATTTTCTGCTGAAACAGAGCTGGAAAAAATATCTTATGGAAAATATGATGTGCTAAGCTTTGTTTCTTCTGAACTTTTAGGCCCAGACAATGAACTTGGTTCATAACTCTATAACATTTCCTTTTAAAAGGATGCGCGCACAAAATGACCTATTTATGTGTCGACGTGCCGTAAAACACCATTCATTCATTCATTCATTTTAAAAGGAATGGCTTGCGTTTTTGAGTAACTTAGCATAATTTTAAGTATTTTGTAGGTAAACGATACTTAAATAGGCATAAGAGTATTTCAATTACTGAGGAGAGGCAACCTGCAGGTACACACACACACACACACACACACACACACACACACACAGACACACACACACACACACACACACACACACACACACCACTTTGATGTATTTAAAAGTGAATCTCAATTGAGTTTCACTCCCAGTACTTTAAGTCAAGATGTAGTGAAAAATGTCCCGACCCCTCCTGCAAATGTGAGTAGGTAGTGTGTGTATGGCAGGGGCCTAGAACTGGTAGGCCTAGAAATTTTGATGGGGGTTCTGGTGTACTCCACCCTATATTTTAATAATGTTAATGACAATGGTGCATTATCAAGGGTTTTGTGTGTATTTTTTCTATGTAAAATATATATCAATTACTTAGGGACTTTTATTTTTCTCGGAAAAGTGCAGGCCCTGGCATGCAGTGCCTACATGTAGCTACACTAGTATTTCACTGCCATATAACAAGCACCGGATTCGCTGCTGCCAGGAATAATAGTATGCCATGGAAAGTGTTTTTTTAACAAAATACATGTTGGGACAATGTATATGCTGACCCTGTTCACCTCACCTAACTTGAACATTGTGGTAGGGGGTCATCTCAATTTGGCTACTACGCCTTTGCTCTCATGTGCAAGGAAATAATATTAATGGTGTGACCCGCTTTCATCGGAGGTAAATCATCAGTATAATGACTTGTTCTATTATCATTTCAACCATAACCTTTATATACTAAATATCAGGGTATCTTTTAAACATTTTATCCATAAAATATTAAATAATACCATAAGACCAAAGAATCCATTACTAAGTAAATAAAATTGGAGTACCGGTATCCAACCTATACAAAAAATGGACTCACCTCATTAATATTTATTAGATAAATTGGCAATTTGGTGAGAAAATAGCAAGATGAGTCCATATAGAAAGGGTATTAATTTTCACCAGTCATGGCATTTTAAATTGTGTTTTGAAGTAAACAACAAAATAACCATTGGCACCTACAAATCAAATAAAAAGAAAAAACCTCAGACTTTACTAAGTTAACCTATGAAGGATTCTTACGCTAACAGAACGATGATAACCTGCATATTAAAATAAACTAGTCTGCATATCTTTCGTAGTCTTGATCATCTCCGACACTTGCTTTTCTGTAAACATCTTCTCAAGACTGTTCCATAGCGCCAGCTGATATCACTGGGATGTTTAGAGATAATGTTAGATGTTTAGTATAATGGCCTCTTTATAAAAACAAGCTTAATGATTTGATAAATTGAGACAAACATACCTTTAAGAAAAGAAATTGTAGAAGCTGGTTAAGACTATACCGTATTGTAAAGTATAGTGTAAAATACAGAATGTATCTGATTTTGATGGTACCCTGCGACATATTGCGTAAATACAGAAGCAAGCCAAAAACATAGATGACTTTGACCTCAACAAATAATTAACTTGATCTACAAGATGTTATGTTCTTGTTTTAAGCTTCCCTTTTTAATACTGTTTGCCCAAGAGTTGCCATATTTTATTTGTGTAATGGGTAGAACTATTTTCATTGCCTAATCTTGTAATAAGACATCTTATTTCATGGAACTCTTCTTAATCAGATAATAATAGCTGGGATTTACTAGCTTATTCTCCCCCCCCCCCCCCCCACCCCCACCCCCACCCCCTGCATAACATTCCTATCTGGATCTTCTCCATTGCTGGTAAGTTACTGGCAATAGGCCAGACTATTTTCTCCTCAGATGAATCAAAATTGTACAGGTGGCAGCTAACACTTTATTATAACATACCAGCATACATGTGATACCTCACAGTATGAGACATAATCCACATTGTAAAATCTCAAACATATATCCTGAATGTAAAATCTCAAATGTATATCCTGAATGTAAAGTCTCAAACATATATCCTCAATGTAAAAACTCAAACATATATCCTCAATGTAAAATCTCAAATGTATATCCTGAATGTAAAATCTCAAATGTATATCCTGAATGTAAAATCTCAAATGTATATCCTGAATGTAAAAACTCAAACATATATCCTCAATGTAAAATCTCAAATGTATATCCTGAATGTAAAATCTCAAACATATATCCTCAATGTAAAAACTCAAACATATATCCTCAATGTAAAATCTCAAATGTATATCCTGAATGTAAAGTCTCAAACATATATCCTCAATGTAAAAACTCAAACATATATCCTCAATGTAAAATCTCAAACTTATATCCTCAATGTAAAAACTCAAACATATATCCTCAATGTAAAATCTCAAATGTATATCCTCATTGTAAAATCTCAAATGTAAAATCTCAAATGTATATCCTGAATGTAAAATCTCAAACATATATCCTGAATGTAAAATCTCAAACATATATCCTGAATGTAAAATCTCAAACATATATCCTCAATGTAAAATCTCAAATGTATATCCTGAATGTAAAGTCTCAAACATATATCCTCAATGAAAAAACTCAAACATATATCCTCAATGTAAAATCTCAAATGTATATCCTGAATGTAAAATCTCAAATGTATATCCTGAATGTAAAAACTCAAACATATATCCTCAATGTAAAATCTCAAATGTATATCCTGAATGTAAAATATCAAACATATATCCTCAATGTAAAAACTCAAACATATATATCCTCAATGTAAAATCTCAAATGTATATCCTGAATGTAAAGTTTTAAACATATATCCTCAATGTAAAAACTCAAACATATATCCTCAATGTAAAATCTCAAACATATATCCTCAATGTAAAAACTCAAACATATATCCTCAATGTAAAATCTCAAATGTATATCCTCAATGTAAAATCTCAAATGTAAAATCTCAAATGTATATCCTAAATGTAAAATCTCAAACATATATCCTCAATGTAAAATCTCAAATGTATATCCTGAATGTAAAATCTCAAACATATATCCTCAATGTAAAATCTCAAATGTATATCCTGAATGTAAAGTCTCAAACATATATCCTGTATGTAAAAACTCAAACATATATCCTCAATGTAAAATCTCAAACATATATCCTCAATGTAAAATCTCAAATGTATATCCTGAATGTAAAATCTCAAATGTAAAATCTCAAATGTATATCCTGAATGTAAAATCTCAAACATATATCCTGAATGTAAAATCTCAAATGTATATCCTGAATGTAAAATCTCAAACATATATCCTCAATGTAAAATCTCAAATGTATATCCTGAATGTAAAATCTCAAACATATATCCTCAATGTAAAAACTTAAATATATATCCTCAATGTAAAAACTCAAACATATATCCTGAATGTAAAATCTCAAATGTATATCCTGAATGTAAAATCTCAAATGTATATCCTGAATGTAAAATCTCAAACATATATCCTCAATGTAAAAACTCAAACATATATCCTCAAATTAAAATCTCAAACATATATCCTTAATGTAAAAACTCAAACATATATCCTCAATGTAAAATCTCAAAAGTATATACTCAATGTAAAATCTCAAACATATATCCTCAATGTAAAATCTCAAAAGTATATACTCAATGTAAAATATTAAAAGTATATACTCAATGTAAAATTGCAAACATATATTCTCAATGTAAAATCCCCAAAGTTTATCCACATTGTAGAATATTAATGGTGTTTCCTCAAAATAAATGTAAAATATTAATGGTACATGTATATCCTCAATGTAAATGTAAAATATCAATGGTGTATCCTCAATGTAAATGTAAAATATCAATGGTGTATACTCAATGTAAATGTAAAATATCAATGGTGTATCCTCAATGTAAATGTAAAATATCAATAGTATATTCTGAATGTAATTTAAACCTCAATGTAAATGAATAGTAGTGATACTAATGTCCAATTGCTATCAGATTTCTAGTTCTGTGTGGTAATGATGGGTGGCTTTTTGTGGTTGTCATATATTGTTATCCTTTCTTATTAAGAAATACTGGAGAAATTACACTAAAGGAAACATTCATTTTGTTTTATGAATTTATATTGAATGTCTCATATTTATGAATATTATGTGACTCATTGAACTACTGTAATATGATAGTAGGCAGAGCTTCACTTCAACTCAATTAATAAAATTTTACTCAATAATGGGAATCTGTCAATAACGGAAGATTGTCTCTATATTACTTGGAATTTTAGATTCTAAAGTAGTCCCCAATGTAAATATTAATGGTGAAAAAGCCTCCAGCATTCTAAAATACAAACACATGATTATATAGGAAAATGGCAAGTGCATTTTTATTACCATTATTTCTGCAAAACATCTCGTATATGAATTTTCTATGGGAATTAATTGGGAAACTTTCAGTGGAAGTTTGTTCGATGACAGGGTAGACAGGATTTTGTAACAAAATTATAGTTGCTGTCTTAATAGTGAGTTAAAAAACACAGGAAGCAAAATAGTTTCTTGGTTGCTCTATTTGTCCCCTCTTGGGAATAGGTCATAATATTTTAAAGAATGTACAGATAATTAACCATAATGTCAATGTACGATTGATGTATAGGGTATAGGTTACTGGGTAAGATATGATATAGTGGAGGTAGGGTATAGGTTATTGGGAGTGAGAGATGATATAGGGGGAGTAGGGTATAGGTCATTGGGAGTTAGAGATGATATAGGGGGAGTAGGGTATAGGTTACTGAGTGTAAGAGATGATATAGTGAAGTAGGGTATAGGTTATTGGGAGTGAGAGATAGTATAGGTAGAAGCAGGTTATATAGGTTATTGGGAGTGAGAAATGATATAGTGGAAGTAGGTTATAGGTTATTGGGAGTGAGAGATAGTATAGGTGGAAGTAGGTTATATAGGTTATTGGGAGTGAGAGATAGTATAGGTGGAAGTATGTTATAGGTTATTGGGAGTGAGAGATGATATAGGTGGAAGTATGTTATAGGTTACTGAGTGTAAGAGATGATATAGTGGAAGTAGGGTATAAGTAATTGGTAGTGAGAGATGATATAGGGGAGTAGGGTATAGGTTACTGAGTGTAAGAGATGATAAAGTGGAAGTAGGGTATAGGTTATTGAGATTGAGAGATGATATAGGGGGAGTAGGATATAGGTAACTGAGTGTAAGAGATGATATAGTGGAAGTTGGGTATAGGTTATTGGGAGTGAGAGATAGTATAGGTGGAAGTAGGTTATAAGTAATTGGGAGTATAGGTTATTGCCAGTGAGAGATAGTATAGGTGGAAGTAGGTTATAAGTAATTGGGAGTGAGAGATGATATAGGGGGAGTAGGGTACAGGTTACTGGGTGTAAAAGATGATATAGTGGAAGTAGGGTATAGGTTATTGGGAGTGAGAGATAGTATAGGTGGAAGTTGGTTATAAGTAATTGGGAGTGAGAGATGATATAGGGGGAGTAGGGTATAGGTTACTGAGTGTAAGAGATGATATAGTGGAAATAGGGTATTGGTTACTGAGTGTAAGAGATGATATAGTTGAAGTAGAGTATAGGTTACTGAGTGTAAGAGATGATACAGTGGAAGAAGGGTATAGGTTATTGGGAGTGAGAGATAGTATAGGTGGAAGTAGGTTATAGGTAATGGGGAGTGAGCGATGATATAGGGGGAGTAGGGTACAGGTTACTGAGTGTAAGAGATGATATAGTGGAAGTAGGATATAGGTTATTGGGAGTGAGAGATGATATAGGGGGAATAGGGTATAGGTTACTGAGTGTAAGAAAGGATATAGTGGAAGTAGGGTATAGGTAATTGGGAGTGAGAGATGATATAGGGGGAATAGGGTATAGGTTACTGAGTGTAAGAGATGATATAGTGGAAGTAGGTTATAGTTTATTGGGAGTGAGAGATAGTATAGGTGGAAGCAGGTTATAGGTAATGGGGAGTGAGAGATGATATAGGGGGAGTAGGGTACAGGTTACTGAGTGTAAGAGATGATATAGTGGAAGTAGGGTATAGGTTATTGGGAGTGAGAGATAGTATAGGTGGAAGTAGGTTATAAGTAATTGGGAGTGAGAGATGATATAGGGGGAGTAGGGTATAGGTTACTGAGTGTAAAAGATGATAGTGGAAGTATAGTATAGGTTATTGCGAGTGAGAGATAGTATAGGTGGAAGTAGGTTATAGGTAATTGGGAGTGAGAGATGGTATAGGGGGAGTAGGGTATAGGTTACTGAGTGTAAGAGATGATATAGTGGAAATAGAGTATAAGTTACTGAGTGTAAGAGATGATATAGTGGAAGTAGGGTATTGATTACTGGGAGTGAGAGATAGTATAGGTGGAAGTTGGTTATAAGTAATTGGTAGTGAGAGATGATATAGGGGAGTAGGGTATAGGTTACTGAGTGCAAGAGATGATATAGTGGAAGTAGGGTATAGGTAATTGGGAGTGAGAGATGATATAGTGGAAGTAGAGTATAGGTTACTGAGTGTAAGAGATGATATAGTGGAATTAGGGTATTGGTTATTAGGAGTGAGAGATAGTATAGGTGAAAGTAGGTTATAGGTAATTGGAAGTGAGAGATGATATAGGGGGAATAGGGTATAGGTTACTGAGTGTAAGAGATGATATAGTGGAAGTAGGGTATAGGTAATTGAGAGTGAAAGATGGTATAGTGGAAGTAGAGTATAGGTTACTGAGTGTAAGAGATGATATATAGGAAGTAGGGTATTGGTTATTGGGAGTGAGAGATGATATAGGGGAGTAGGGTATAGGTTACTGAGTGTAAGAGATGATATAGTGGAAGTAGGGTATATGTAATTGGAAGTGAGAGACGATACAGTGGAAGTAGAGTATAGGTTACTGAGTGTAAGAGATGATATAGTGGAAGTAGGGTATTGGTTATTGGGAGTGAGAGATAGTATAGGTGAAAGTAGGTTATAAGTTATTGGTAGTGAGAGATGATATAGGGGAGTAGGGTATAGATTACAGGTTACTGAGTGCAAGAGATGATATAGTGGAAGTAAGGTATAGGTAATTGGGAGTGAGAGATGATATAGTGGAAGTATAGTATAGGTTACTGAGTGTAAGAGATGATATAGCGGAAGTAGGGTATTGGTTATTGAGAGTGAGAGAAAGTATAGGTGAAAGTAGGTTAAAAGTAATTGGGAGTGAGAGATGATATAAGGGAGTAGGGTATAGGTTACTGAGTGTAAGAGATGATATAGTGGAAGTAGGGTATAGGTAATTGGGAGTGAGAGATGATACAGTGGAAGTAGAGTATAGGTTACTGAGTGTAAGAAGATATAGTGGAAGTAGGTTATAGGTTATTGGGAGTGAGAGATAGTATAGGTGGAAGTAGGTGATACGTAATTGGGAGTGAGAGATGATAAAGGGGGAGTATGGTATAGGTTACTGAGTGTAAGAGATGATATAGTGGAAATAGGGTATTGATTACTGGGAGTGAGAGATAGTATAGGTGGAAGTAGGTTATAAGTAATTGGGAGTGAGAGATAATATAGGGGGAGTAGGGTATAGGTTAATGAGTGTAAGAGATGATATAGTGGAAGTAGGGTATAGGTAATTGGGAGTGAGAGATGATACAGTGGAAGTAGAGTACAGGTTACTGAGTGTAAGATGATATAGTGGAAGAAGGTTATAGGTTATTGGGAGTGAGAGATAGTATAGGTGGAAGTAGGTTATAAGTCGTTGGGAGTGAGAGATGATAAAGGGGGAGTATGGTATAGGTTACTGAGTGTAAGAGATGATATAGTGAAAGTATGGTATAGGTTATTGGGCTTGAGAGATAGTATAGGTGAAAGTAGGTTATAGGTTATTGGGAGTGAGAGATGATATAGGGGGAGTAGGGTATAGGTTACTGAGTGTAAGAGATGATATAGTGGAAGTAGAGTATAGGTTATTGGGATTGAGAAATGATATAGGGTGAGTAGGGTATATGTTATTGGGATTGAAAAATGATAAAGAGGGAGTAGGGTATAAGTTATTGGGTGTGAGAGATGATATAGGGGGAATAGGGTAAAGGTTATTGTGAGTGACAGATGATATAGGGGGAGTAGGGTATATGTTATTCGGATTGAGAGATGGTATAGGGGGAGTAGGGTATAAGTTACTGGGTGTAAGAGATGATATAGGGGGAGTAGGGTATATGTTATTGGGATTGAAAGATGATACGGAGGAGTAGGGTATAGGTTATTGGGAGTGAGAGATGATATAGGGGGAGTACGGTATATATTTTTTGGATTGAGAGATGGTATAGGGGGAGTAGGGTATAGGTTACTGTGTGTAAGAGGTGATATAGTGGAAGTATGGTATATGTTATTGGGACTGTGAGATGATATAAGGGGATCAGGGTATAGGTTATTGGGAGTGAGAGATGATGTAGGGAGAGTAGGGTATAGGTTACTGGGTGTATGAGATGCTATAGTGGAAGTAAGGTATATGTTACTGGGATTGAGAGATGATATAGGGGGAGAGAGGTATAGGTAATTGGGAGTGAAAGATGATATAGGGGGAGTACGGTATAGGTTACTGGGTGTAAGAGATTATATAGTGGAAGTAGGGTACATGTTATTGGGATTGAGAGATGATAATTATAAGGGGAGTAGGTTATAGGTAATTGGGTGTGAGAGATGATACAGGGGGAGAAGGGTATAGGTTATTGTGAGTGTGAGAAGGTATAGTGGAAGTAGGGTATAGGTTATTGGGTGTGAGAGATGATATAGTGGAAGTAGGTTATAGGTTACTGGGTGTGAGTGATGATTAGTGGGAGTATGGTATAGGTTATTGGGTGTGAGTGATGATAAGTGGGAGTGAAGTAGGGGTTATTTGGTGTGAGAGATGGTATAGGGGGAGTAGGGTATAGGTTATTGGGAGTGTGAGAGATGGTATAGGGGGAGTAGGTTATTGGTAACTGGGTGTGAGAGGTGATATAAGGGGAGCAGGTTATAGGTTATTGGGTGTGAGAGATGCTGAGTGTGACCTACATTTCATAGTCCATTGACATTGTTTGAATCTGACTTTTGCATTTACCTCCAAAGTTAAGGTTTCATTTTTACACTTTTTCTCAACAAGTACAAGTGCTAGGACACTCATACTTGGATCATAGTTACAACTAACACCCTGCATCACATTATATACTGCAGATGTTGAGTGTGACCTACATTTCATGGTCCATTGACATTGTTTGATGCTGAATTTTGCATTTACCTCCAACGTTAAGTTTTCATTTTTACACTATTTCTCAATAAGTACTAGTGCTAGGATACTCATACTTGGATCATAGTTACAACTAACACCCTGCACTGTATAATGCAGATGCTGAGTACTTTTCTTTTTTTAAATTTATTTAAAAAAATAATATTCTTTTATTTTTTTTTTTTATTTTTATTTTTTTTTTTTTATAAATATGTTTTAATAAGAAATAATGGTTAAAGTTTTTTTTGTTTTTTGTTTAAATATGTTTTACTTAGAAATACTGGTTAAATGTTTGTATGCAACTACCATCAAGTTCATATCTCAAAAATCGCTTAATGTATTTGATCGAAACTTCACACAATACTTCCTACAATATTTCTTAGTCATTAAACCTACTACATTAACCATTTAGTTAGATAACTCTTGCATGATTATAATATTTTAGTTTTTTTCTCTCCTATGTGTGTATTAACGGTCAAAGCGGACACGGCGAGACATATCATTCCCTGGAATACTTGTTATAACATAAACTTGAAATGCGCTATTTATGCACTGTCGGATATTCCAGGGTGTCAGTTTTATACATCATGATGGATGGAGAGTATCGCAGTTGATACCAGAGGGTATCCAACGATCAGTGAAAACAAAACTTAAACTTTTTTTTTCAATACAGGATGGCTTACCCATCCCTTGCTGAAATGGGTGTACTCCAGTACTGGTTAACCTTCCAAGATCTCAGGAAAAAGTAGTTAGGCTAACTGATCTTTTTTAAGCCTTAAATGGCATAGCAATGACTCTAAATATTCAAACAAACAAACAAATGACGCCTCTCAGGGCCTAGAGTCCTTTGATTTTCATTTTCATGAAAGTTTAATTTTCTGTAAAAAAAATTTCTTCATTTTCTTTAAAGGGTATCCAGTTGTGGTAAACTGTGCATGCTGGTACATGATTATTTCAACTATATATCTATTAGATTATAAATCCATTAACAAGAACTGGTATATTACCATATGATTTGAAGTTAGTGCATAATTGTATTGCATATGTAAAACATTGATAAACTAATCTTGAAACAGATCATCTCAACTATAGCTTACACTATATTTTAAATTCTTGCTGGAATTATTTCAGGTAATGTTTAATTTGTATATTAAGTATTGCTTGACCAACTTAAATTATTCTAGTCATGCAATTGAAGTACTGTGAAATCATTAATTTTCGTGGGATACTAATTATCGTGGATTTCGTGGGAAGCCTAGACAATGAAATCAAATACCCACAAACTTAGTTTATGCAATAATGTAATGCTGTCAATATAAATAACCTCTCTTTTCATATGCCTACGTGCATCGCATTGTGGTAAATAATCCATCCTTTATCTATATATCTTCTTTCGTCATATTGCATCAATATTTACATTGATGATTTTGTAAATAGTGCAAGAATTTTTAATTACAAATATCATCTTTAATTCATAGATGTGTGTGTGTAGCTTCAATCAAATGTCAGAGTTGCTAAAAATAGATTGTCACCTTGCAGCAAAATGCTATCGAGTTGAAACAATGTGACGTATAGGCCTACGGTAAACATTGTAAAAACAAGTGTAAAACATTGTAAAAGGACATGTGCCTGCCTACAAAGAAAACTAAAACACAAGTTTCAAGTGAAGTTATATCTTTTATTCACAGGTGAGCTTTTATGATCGCCTGGTGTCCGTTGTCTGTCGTCCGTCGTCCGTTGTTAACTTTTAGCTCCTAACAACTTCTCCTCTGAAACCACTGGGCCAATTTTGATATAACTTCACAGAAATGTTCCTTGGGTGACCCTCTACCAAGTTTGTTCAAGCCAGCTTGATTCATAAAAAAACATGGCCGCCAGGGGATGGGGCATGTTTAATTAGTAAAAACTTAAAAAATCTTCTTGTCAGAAACTACTTTCTCAATTTTAAAATAATTTCACAGAAATGTTCCTTGGGTGACCCTCTACCAAGTTTGTTCAAGCCACCTTGATTGGTCAAAAAACATGGCGGCCAAGGGGTGGGGTTAGTTTACTACATAAGCTATAGTAAAAACTTAAAAAATCTTCTTGTCAGAAACTACTGGCTTGATTTTAAAATAATTTCAAAGAAATGTTCCATGGGTGACCCTTTACCAAATTTGTTCAAGCCATGTTGATTCGTCAAAAAACATGGCAGCCAGTGGGTGGGGTTAGTTTACTATATAAGCTATAGTAAAAACTTAAAAAAATCATCTTGTCAGGAACTTCAGGCTTGATTTTAATATAATTTCACAGAAATGATCCTTGGGTGACCCTCTACCAAGTTTGTTCAAGCCATCTTGATTCGTCAAAAAACATGGCCGCCAGGGGGTTGGGCAAGTATAATTAGTAAAAACTTAAAAAATCTTCTTGTCAGAAACTACTGGCTCAATATTAAAATAATTTCACAGAAATGTTCCTTGGAGGATCCTTCACCAAGTTTCTCAAACCGTAGTTTTGTCAAAAATCATGGCGGCCGGGGGTTGGGGTCAGTTTACTATATAAGCTATAGTAAAAACTTCAAAAATCTTGTCAGAAACCACCTGATCAATTTTAAAAATATTTCGCAGAAATGTTCCTTGGGTGACCTTTTACCAAATTTGTTCAAGTCATTGTGATTTTTAGCTCTACTGGCCAAAGGCCAGAAGTGCTTATGCGATGACGCGTTGTCTGTCGTCCGTCGTCTGTCGTCTGACGTCTGTCGTCTGGTAGCAGCACTTTCTCTGAAACCACTATGCCAATTAAACTGAAACTACACATGGGTGTTTCTATTGCATAGGAGACTATACAGAAGATTTTTTTTTTCGATCTGAAATTCAAGATGGCTGCTGTTACTAAAAATAGTCCAAAATTTAAAAAATCTTCTTCTCATGAACGGCCCAACAGATTTTCAAAATGTTTATGTAGTAATAATGACCAACTCTAGTTTTGTTAGATTTGTTCAAATGGTGTCCCTAGGGTTAAATATGACCCCGCCCCGAGGGTTCAATTAGGGGACACATGTCATAATATTTTTTTTTTTTTTTTTTAAATGGAAATGATTTTGCTTATATCTTCACAGAAGCATTATTTAGTGAAAGAGGTTCAGATTTGTAAAAATGACTGGGTTCCACTGCCTTAAGGGGTCAGGAGAGGCCCCAAAAAGGGTTAAAATTGGGAATTACTAAATTTGTTTTCTAAAGAACCGGTATGTCAGATTTGTACATATTTTGCATAAATTATCCCTATGTGTAGGGGTTTGATTGCAGATAAGAATTAAGGGGCTAAAATTTATAGGGGCCCTGTAAGGGGACTTAGAATTTTACATAGGGATACTATGGGAAAACAGAAAATTCTCTTTTTTCTTTCATTTATTCTGAAACCACTAGGCCAATTAAACTGAAACTTCACATGCATGTTTCTGTTGCATAGGAGACTATACAGAAGATTTTTTTTTCGATCTGAAATTCAAGATGGCCGCCGTTACTAAAGATAGTCCAAAACTTAAAAAAATCTTCTTTTCATGAACGGCCCAACAGATTTTCAAAATGTTTATGTAGTAATGATGACCAACTATAGGTTTGTTAGATTTGTTCAAATGGTGTCCCTATGGTTAAATATGACCCTGCCCCGAGGGTTCATGAGTCAGTAGAGCGTCCTCAGGCCCTCTTGGGCCTCTTGTTTTAAAAAACATGACCTCACAGTGACGTGCTAGTTTTGTTATATAGGCAGCTTTAGTAAAAACTTCAAAAGCCTTTTTGTCAGAATCTACTGACCTGATTTCGATGTAATTTCACTGACATTTACCATGGGTGAACCTCTACCAAGTTTGAACTCTTTTACGCATCTGTTACATCTTCAAAACAAATCAAAATTCTAACTACTTGACCATCTCGTATTTCTGGAATTTTGAGTGTTCATGATGTATTATATAATCTACTTAAGTTGGGTGACTCAAGGTTAGTCAGGTGAGTGATATAGGGCCTCCTTGGCCCTCTTGTTTGTGTTTTTAATGAAATGTTTCACTGTTGCTTTAGAGAAATCAATAAAGAAAAGAGTAAATGAGTATGCTCAAAGTGGAATTTGAATGTGCTAGATTCAGAGCACTTCGATAATTCATGTATGATAGAAAGCTGAAATATATCTGACTTCAGTTGTATGTACAAATCTCATATTATGAGTTAAACAAATACAGTCAAACCTGTCTTAAGAGACCACTAAAGGGAAATCTGAAAAGTGGTCTCTTAAGGCAGGTGTTCTCTTATTGGGGTAAAATGTTTTTTTGTTGGTCTTTTTTTTTTGTCTTATATAATGCATGTACGTTTCCATCATTTTTAGGGCTTTCGCCCGCTGTTCTAATGTTAGACATTTTCTCTTTGCTGCAGATATGGCAACGTTGATAGAATATCGCAGTATGAAACCACAATATTGAAACACGTCAAATAAACCTTGATATTCATTGTCTTACTTTTACTCATTTTTGTCGTAAAAACGTTCAAACCGTCCATGAAAACCATGACAAACTGTTTAGTCTTTAGTTTCCAATTTAATCTAATCAAAAAGCCGATCAAATAATCAAACGTAATTATAGTTTTTAATCATAATAAAAAAATATAAAAACAAACGGCACACAGTCCAATCTCAATTTTCCAATTTAACCTGATCAAAAAGTCCGATCAAACCTATTTAATATTTTTTGTTGTAATAAAAACAAACAACAAACAAACCTCAAGCTGTCCTATCTTTAATTCCAATTTTATTTAAGTAATTGACGATCCTTTAATCGTAATAAAACAAATAGCAAACATGTCAATTTATTCCACCCGAACAATGATCAAACGTTGATATATAATTGGGGTTAAAGTGTTTTAACTCTATATCTTGTTATCGAACAATTATCGGCTTTTACCACAAGACTGCAGTATTTGGCCTCGGGTTATTTTTAGCACATTACCTCGGAGATCGACAATTTTACACTTACACATTTGTCACGTACACAACACATGATGCTGAAATTTCACACCTCGTGTATTCGTGGTCGTATGTTAAAGGATATTTGTTGAAATTTGATGGGTTTTTCAGCGGTCGCTGGTCGCAGAAAGCAAGTGGTCGCTTATTGCATGTGTAATTATGAATGAAATTCGTTGGGGGGGGGGGGGGGGGGACTTAATGTGGTCGCTTACATCAGGGGGTCGCCTATAACAAGTGGTCGCTACTGCAAGTTTGACTGTATGTTGGAGTTGGACATTTGCCATATTTAAGAGTTATTAATATTCCTACTATCTTATTATATAGAAGACAAATACACTTTCAAAGGCAACACTTTCGGTTACCTTTTCTGACTTATTCGAAAATAGGGTCAACCTTTAGCAGAGAACATGTAGATTTTGTACTGTATAATCAATGGTAATCGGGATTATTCTACCTCAATGTGTGCAAACTGACCTGTTTGTTTATTATATATTGTTATTAGTATATAAAAAAACAACAGTGACATTTTACATTTTATATGCTCCGCCCCCATCAGTACTTGACTTCTTTGATTTTCACTTAATTTTATAGTGAAAATGGACATAATTGTCACTTTAAGATACAATAAACACTCAGAAATAAAAGTGCTGATGTGAAGTTCATTATGATTAATTACAAAATTTAATGTTGATATTTACTTACATTACATTTTAGTTGTGTAAGAATAGTGACTAAGAGACATAGACTAAATTGGGTTGTCATAAAAAAAATTATTCAATATTTCATTTGGAATTAACAATCCAAATATGGTCTTACATTGTGTATGTGTTTTACTAACCCCAACTGAGATATAAAAAAACAACAAATCTTTAATCAACAGGTGCACACTTTCGGTAAAACCAGGTACCAGACAACCATGTGAAGTACCATGCCCAGTTGACTGTGAAGTGACGGAGTATTCTGATTGGTCCCCTTGCAGCTCCTCCTGCTGGGAAGGTAGTATATACACTTAATCCTCCATTGTTTACCAACTGAATAACATTTAATATAACTTGAGGGAAAGTCGCTTTTTCCCTGTAGGCATAGTGCCACCATTGCAAAAAGGAAGTGCTTCCGTGGGGTAGTCGCATAATGGCGGTTATAAATAATCCTCAATTCTTCTTCTTTAAAAATGCATTTTCCTTATTTTAATGCCCATTTTTTTATTTGAATGGCATAATTGATGTATTTTGAACATTTTGATAGCATTGTCATGTTTGAATTGTGAATTTAGAAATAAAAAATGATGCTTGGAAATTGGGGTATGAATTCATGATTTCGGAAGTCTACTTTCACTTTGTCACCAGTGTACACACTGAGCAGAAAAAAAATCTCTTATATGACACATGACCCCTACTTTTCTGATCATATTTTGATAGTGCAGAGGTTGACAAACAGTAAAATGTAGGTTTCACTTCTTTCATTTGGGACTCTCTATGAATGGCAAGCCTTCAAACTTTTATTATTTACTATAGAATAAAGAACAAAAATCAATGGTGGGGTTACACCTGTAACATTTGATTTTTAATAACCCTTGTTTGTCTGCCTCTCTTTCATACATGTGATATTTTCAGGACCCCAACCTGTGAATTTAGTGATTATTTTCTGTGAATTTATGTCTAAAACTGTGAGGTTTTTTAGCTCTACCTGGCCAAAGGCCAGAAGTGCTTATGCGATGGCGCGTTGTCTGTCGTCCGTCGTCTGTCGTCTGTTGTCTGTAGTCTGTTAGCAGCACTTTCTCTGAAACCACTAGGCCAATTAAACTGAAACTTCACATGCATGTTTCTGTTGCATAGGAGACTATACAGAAGATTTTTTTTTCAATCTGAAATTCAAGATGGCCGCCGTTACTAAAAATAGTCCAAAACTTAAAAAATCTTCTTCTCATGAACGGCTTAACAGATTTTCAAAATGTTTATGTAGTAATGATGACCAACTATAGTTTTGTTAGATTTGTTCAAATGGTGTCCATAGGGTTAAATATGACCCCGTCCTGAGGGTTCAATTAGGGGACACATGTCATTATGGTATCGTCATTATAATATTTTTTTTTTTTTTTTTTTTTAAATTGAAATGATTTTGCCTATATCTTTACAGAAGCATTGCATGGTGAAGGAGGTTCAGATTGTAAAAATGAATGGGTTCCACTGTCTTTAAGGGTCAGGAGGGGCCCCAAAAGGGTAAAAATGGGGAATTACTAAAATCGTTTTCTTGAGAACCGCTATGTCAGATTTGTTCATATTTGGCATAAATTATCCCTATGTGTAGGGGTTTGATTGCAGATAAGAATTTAGGGGCTAAAATTTATAGGAGACTATACAGAAGTTTTTTTTTCAATCTGAAATTCAAGATGGCCGCCGTTACTAAAAATAGTCCAAAACTTAAAAAATCTTCTTCTCATGAACGGCTTAACAGATTTTCAAAATGTTTATGTAGTAATGAAGACCAACTATAGTATTGTTAAATTTGTTCAAATGGTGTCCCTAGGGTTATATATGACCCCGCCCCGAGGGGACACGTCATTATAATATTTTTTTATTTTTTTTTAAAAATGGAAATGATTTTGCCTATAGTTTGGAGGTTATGCCTGTTGGAGGTGAATAAGTCAGTGTCTGAAGTCATATTTACCCCTTAATGTTGTAGTTTGGCGGTTATGACTGTTGGAGGTGTATAAGCCATTGTTTAAAGTCATATTAACCTCTCACTGTTGTAAATTTGGGTAATGGCTGTAGTTTGGGGGTTATGCCTGTTGGAGGGGTATAAGGCAGTGTCTGAAGTCATATTTACCTTTCACTGTCAAAGATTGGAGTTATGCCTGATGGAGAGGTATAACCCACTGACTGAAGTCATATTAACCCTTCACTGTTTTAGAATGGAGTTATGCCTGTTGGAGGGGTATAAGCCATTGTCTGAAGTCATATTAACCCCTCACTGTTGTAGATTGGAGTTATACCTGTTGGAAATATTCATTGCAGTGTCTCAAGTCATATTAACTTCTCACTGTTGTAAATTGGGGGTTATGCCTGTTGGAGGGGTATAAGCAAGTGTCTGAAGTCATATTAACCCCTCACTGTTGTAGATTGAAGTTATGTCTGTTGGAAATGTCTAAGGCAATGTCTCAAGTCATATTAACCTCTCACTTCTCTAGTTTTGGGGGTTATGCCTGTTTGAAATGTCTAAGGTAGTGTATCAAGTCCTATTAACCTCTCACTGTTGTAGATTTGAGTTATGCCTGTTGGAAATGTCTAAGGCAGTGTCTAAAGTCATATTAACCTCTCACTGTTGTAGATTAGGGTTATACCAGTTAGAAGAATATAAGCTGGTGTCTCAAGTCATATAAACCTCTCACTGTTGTAGTTTGGGAGTTATGCCTGTTGGAGGGGTATAAGCCAGTGTCTAAAGTTATATTAACCTCGCTTTGTTGTAGATTGGAGGTTATGCCTGTTGGAAATGTTTATGGCAGTGTCTCAAGTCATATTAACTTCTCACTGTTGTAGATTGGAGTTTATGCCTGTTGGAAATGTTTATGGCAGTGTCTCAAGTCATATTAACCCCTCACTTTTGCAGATTGGAGTTATGCCTGTAGGATATGTCTAAGGCAGTGTCTCAAGTCATATTAACCTCTCACTGTTGTAGATTAGGGAAATACCTGTTAGAGGGATATAAGCTGGTGTTTGAAGTAGTATTACCCTCTCACTGTTGTAGTTTGGGGGTTATTCCTGTTGGAGGGCTATAAGCCAGTGTCACAAGTCATATTAACCCCTCACTGTTGTAGATTTGAATTATGCCTGTTGGAAATGTCTAAGGCAGTGTCTCAAGTCATATTAACCTCTCACTGCTGTAGTTTGGGAGTAATGCCTGTTGGAAATGTCCAAGGCAGTGTCTCAAGTCATATTAACCTCTCACTGTTGTAGTTTGGGGGTTATGCCTGTTGGAGGGGTATAAGCCAGTGTCTAAAGTCATATTACCCTCCCACTGTTGTAGTTTAGGGGTGATGCCTGTTCGAGGGGTATAAGCCTGTGTCTGAAGACATATTACCCTCTCACTGATGTAGATTGAAGTTATGCTTGTTGGAAATGTCTAAGGCAATGTCTGCAGTCATATTAACCTCTCACTGCTGTAGTTTGTAGGTTATGCCTGTTTGAAATGTCTAAGGCAGTGTCACAAGTCATATTAACCTCTCACTGTTGAAGTTTTGGGGTTATGCCTGTTGGATGGGTATAAGCCAGTATCTGAAGTCATATTAACCTCTCACTGTTTTAGATTTGACTTACGCCTGTTGGAATTGTCTAAGAAAGTGTCTCAAGTCAAATTAATCCCTCACTGTTGTGGATTTGAGTTATGCCTGTTGGAAATGTCTAAGGCAGTGTCTCAAGTCATATTAACCTCTCACTGTTTTAGATTTGAGTTATGCCTGTTGGAAATGTTTAAGGCAGTGTCTCAAGTCATATTAACCTCTCACTGTTTTAGATTTGAGTTAAGCCTGTTGGAAATGTCTAAGGCAGTGTCTGAAGTCATATTAACCTCTCACTGTTGTAGTTTGGAGGTTATGCCTGTTTGAAATGCCTAAGGCAGTGTTTCAAGTCATATTAATCTCTCACTGTTGTAGTTTGGGGGTTATGTCTGGTGGAATTATCTAAGGCAGTGTCTCATGTCATATTAACCTCTCACTGTTGTAGTTTGGGGGTTATGCCTGTTGGAATTGTTGAAGGCAGTGTCTCAAGTCATATAAACCTCTCACTGCTGTAGTTTGGGGGTTATGCCTGTTGGAAATGTCTAAGGCAGTGTTTCAAGTCATATTAACCCCTCACTGTTGTAGATTAGGGTTATACCTGTTAGAAGAATATAAGCTGGCGTCTGAAGTCATATTACCCTCTCATTGTTGTTACTTTGGAGTTATGCCTGTTGGAAATGTCTAAGGCGGTGTCTCAAGTCATATTAACCTCTCACTGTTGTAGTTTGGGGGTTATGCCTGTTGGAATTGTCTAAGACAGTGTCTGAAGTCATATTAACATCTCACTGATGTAGTTTGTGGGTTATACCTATTGGAGGGATATAGGCTGATGTCTGAAGTCATATAACCCTCTCACTGTTGTAGTTTGGGGGCTATGCCTGTTTGAGGGGTAAAAGCCAGTTTCTGAAGTCATATTACCCTTTCACTGTTGTAGTTTGGGGGATATGCCTGTTGGAGGGGTATAATCCAGTGTCTAAAGTCATATTACCCTCCCACTGTTGTAGTTTAGGGGTGATGCCTGTTGGAGGGGTATAAGCCTGTGTCTGAAGTCATATTACCCTCTCACTGATGTAGTGAAGCTATGCTTGTTGGAAATGTCTAAGGCAATGTCTGCAGTCATATTACCTTCTCACTGCTGTAGTTTGTAGGTTATGCCTGTTTGATATGTCTAAGGCAGTGTCTCAAGTCATATTAACCTCTCACTGTTGTAGTTTGGGGGTTATGCCAGTTGGAGGGGTATAAGCCAGTGTCTGAATTCATATTAACCTCTCACTGTTTTAGATTTGAGTTATGCCTGTTGGAATTGCCTAAGGAAGTGTCTCAAGTCAAAGTAATCCCTCACTGTTGTGGATTGGAGTTATGCCTGTTGGAAATGTCTAAGGCAGTGTCTCAAGTCATATTAACCTCTCACTGATTTAGATTGGGTTTATGCCTGTTGGAAATGTCTAAGGCAGTGTCTGAAGTCATATTAACCTCTCACTGTTGTAGTTTGGAGGTTATGCATGTTTGAAATGCCTAAGGCAGTGTCTCAAGTCATATTAATCTCTCACTGTTGTAGTTTGGGGTATATGTCTGGTGGAATTATCTAAGGCAGTGTCTCATGTCATATTAACCTCTCACTGTTGTAGTTTGGGGGTTATGCCTGTTGGAATTGTTGAAGGCAGTGTCTCAAGTCATATAAACCTGTCACTAATGTAGATTGGGTTAATGCCCATTGGAAATGTCTAAGGCAGTATCTGAAGTCAGATTAACCCCTCAATGTTGTTGATTGAAGTTTATGCCTGTTGGAAATGTCTAAGGCAGTGTCTCAAGTCATATTAACCTCTTACTGCTGTAGTTTGGGGGTTATGCCTGTTGGAATTGTCTAAGTCAGTGTTTCAAGTCATATTAACCTCTCACTGTTGTTGTTTGGTGTTATGCCTGTTGGAAATGTCTAAGGCAGTGTCTCAAGTCATATTAACCTCTCACTGTTGTAGTTTGGGGGTTATGCCTGTTGGAGATGTCTAAGGCAGTGTTTCAAGTCATATTAATCTCTCAATGTTGTTGGATTGGAGTTATGCCTGTTGGAAATGTCTAAGGCAATGTCTCAAGTCATATTAACCTCTCACTGTTGTAGTTTGGAGGTTATAGCTGTTGGAATTGTCTAAGGCAGTGTTTCAAGTCATATTAACCTCTCAATGTTGTTGGATTGGAGTTATGCCTGTTGGAATTGTCTAAGGCAATGTCTCAAGTCATATTAACCTTTCACTGCTGTAGTTTGGGGGTTATACCTGTTGGAATTGTCTTAGGCAGTGTTTCAAGTCATATTAACCTCTCAATTTTGTTGGATTGGAGTTATGCCTGTTTGAAATGTCTAAGGCAGTGTCTCAAGTCATATTAACCTCTTACTGTTTTAGTTTGGGGGTTATACCTGTTGGCATTATCTGAGGCAGTGTTTCAAGTCATATTAACCTCTCAATGTTGTTGGATTGGAGTTATGCCTGTTTGAAATGTCTAAGGCAGTGTCTCAAGTCATATTTACCTCTCACTGTTGTAGTTTGGGGGTTATACCTGTTGGAATTGTCTAAGGCAGTGTTTCAAGTCATATTAACCTCTCACTGCTGTAGTTTGGAGGTTATACCTGTTGTTGGAATTGTCTAAGGCAGTGTTTCTAGTCATATTAACCTCTCACTGTTGTTGTTGGGAGTTATGCATGTTGGAAGGGTATATGTCACCGAACTCCAAAATGTGCCTAATTATTGTCGGTTTTTTGGTTCTAACCAGTTGGCGTAAGCTTAAGCAAGTGGGGAATTAGTTGGTAGGCAGCTTACACACAACTGGTATTTCGATGACACATGTGGGGTCAGTCTATCTGTAGACTTAATTCAATGTACAATACAGTACACAAGTCTTTTTGGTGTTTAACACTTTTATTTTGGTTTGATTTATAACAATAAAGTAAGATAGTTTATAAGTTCCAAAATATTAAATTAACACAGTTTAAATAAGTTCTTAAGTAAGTAATCGTAGTCTTAAGTAATAATTTTAAAATAACTGACTAAAGATTTTGTTCCGTTTAGCTATTGTAAATTATATAATGGCTAGCGTTATGCCATTTAAAATACTAAGTCCTATCTCTCCCTCTCTTACTTATCTATATGTAATTCCTCCTTTTTTTTTAAAAAAAAACTTTCTTTATATCATAAGTTCCTAAAATGTATTAGCTAATAAAATTAATTTTGAATATTTAACCAATGAATCATTTTAACAATTAACCAATGAAATCTAGTTTTATATATATTTTGACCTAAAGCTGTTAATCTGCTAGAAGTTAACAATTAAGATATTCTTATCAAATGTAATCAACATAATATAAACAAACAAACTATAACAATCAAACAAGTCCTGGAAATGAGCAATTATTTCATTCTCATGTCAACACATGTCAACTCAGAATCAAATGATTATATCAACATCTGGAAGCTTTTCTCCAAAACAATAATACTTGGATTTTATAACTGATTGACTAAGATTTTAAAATTTGATATTACATAGAAATGAAAATTTAAATACCTTCTCTTTTTAACTAAAATACAGTTGTTATTAACACCTCAAGGGTTTCTTGTTACAACATGGCTTGTATAATGATTACTATAATGAAACTTGTATATACTGCATATTAACAAAATTCTCACCTAACAAAGCTCTACAAACATCAGACAAATATGCCATTTTACAATAAACTTAACTGAAACTTGAAGCCTTAATAAAGTTTACCTTTTTAATTGAAATTTCATTATTTTTATTTATTTTATTATTTGATAACAGCAATAAAATTATAACAGTAATTTTATGCCTGTTACATATAAGCAAGTGTCTGAAGTAATATTAACCCCTCACTGTTGAATATTGGGGGTTATGCCTGTTTGAAATATCTAAGGCAGTGTCTCAAGTAATATTAACCCCTCACTGTTGAATATTGGGGGTTATGCCTGTTTGAAATGTCTAAGGCAGTGTCTCAAGTCATATTAACCTCTCACTGTTGTAGTCTGAGGTTATGCCTTTTGGAATTGTCTAAGGCAGTGTCTCAAGTGATATTAATCTGTCACTGCCATAGTTTGGGGGTTATGCCTGTTGGAATTGTCTTAGGCAGTGTCTCAAGTGATATTAATCTGTCACTGCTGTAGTTTGGGGGTTAGGCCTGTTGAAGGGGTATAAGCCAGTGTCTTCAGTCATATCAACCTCTCACTGCTGTAGTTTTAGGGTTATGCCTTTTGGAATTGTCTAAAGCAGTGTCTCAAGTGATATTAATCTCTCACTGCTGTAGTTTGGGGGTTATGCCTGTTGGAGAGGTATAAGCCAGTGTCTTCAGTCATATCAACCTCTCACTGTTGTAGTTTTGGGGTTATGCCTTTTGGAATTGTCTAAGGCAGTGTTTCAAGTGATATTAATCTGTCACTGCTGTAGTTTGGGGGTTATGCCTGTTGGAGAGGTATAAGCCAGTGTCTTCAGTCATATCAACCTCTCACTGTTGTAGTTTTGGGGTTATGCCTTTTGGAATTGTCTAAGGCAGTGTCTCAAGTCATATAAACCTCTCACTGCTGTAGTTTGGGAGTTATGCCTGTTGGAGCGGTATAAGTCAGTGTCTTCAGTCATATCAACCTCTCACTGCTGTAGTTTGGGAGTTATGCCTGTTGGAGAGGTATAAGCCAGTGTCTCAAGTCATATTATGCCTGTTGGAATGTCTAAGACTGTGTCTCAAGTCATATTAACCTCTCACTGTTGTAGTTTTGGGGTTTTTTATGTTGGAAGTGTCTTAGCAGTGTTTCAAGTTATATTAATATCTCACTGTTGTAGTTTGAGGGTTATGTCTGTTGTAGGTGTCTAAGCAGTGTCTCAAGTCATAGTAACCTTTCATTGTTGTAGTTTGGGGGTTATCCCTTTTGGAGATGTCTAAGCAGTGTTTCAGGTCACATTAACCTATCACTGTTGTAGTTTGGAGGTTATCCCTGTTGGAAGTGTCTAAGCAGTGTTTTAAGTCACATTAACCTGTCTTTGTTTTAATTTGGGGGTTATGCCTGTTAGAGGTGTGTAAGTAGTGTTTCAAGTCACATTAACATCTCACTGCTGTAGTTTGAGTTTATGCCTGTTGGAAGTGTCTAAGGCAGTGTCTCAATTCATATTAACCTCTAACTGCTGTAGATTGGTGGTTATGCCTGTTAGAAAAGTCTAAGGCAGTTTCTAAAGTCATTTTAACCTCTCACTACTGTAGTTTGAGTTTATCCCACTTGGAAATGTCTAAGGCAGTGTCAAAAGTCATATTAACCCCTCACTGCTGCAGTTTGGTGGTTATGCCTGTTAGAAATGTCTAAGGCAGTTTCTAAAGTCATTTTAACCTGTCACTGCTGTAGTTTGAGTTTATGCCTGTTGGAGGTGTCTATGGCAGTGTCTCAAGTCATATTAATACCTCACTGCTGTAGTTTTGGATTCTGCCTGTTAGAAGTGTCTAAGGCAGTTTCTCAAATCATATAAACCCCTCACTGCTGTAGTTTGGGATTGTGCCTGTTCGAAGTGTCTAAGGCAGTGTCTCAAATCATATAAACCCCTCACTGCTGTAGTTTGGGTGTTATGCCTGTTGGAAATGTCTAAGGCAGTGTCTCAAGTCATATTAACCTCTCACTGCTGAAGTTTTGGGGGGTTATGCCTGTTGGAAATGTCTAAGGCAGTTTCTCAAGTCATTTTAACCTCTCACTACTGTAGTTTGAGTTTATCCCACTTGGAAATGTCTAAGGCAGTGTCTCAAGTCATATTAACCTCTCACTGCTGTAGTTTGGTGGTTATGCCTGTTAGAAATGTCTAAGGCAGTTTCTAAAGTCATTTTAACCTCTCACTGCTGTAGTTTGAGTTTATGCATGTTGGAGGTGTCTATGGCAGTGTCTCAAGTCATATTAATACCTCACTGCTGTAGTTTGGGATTCTCTTGTTGGAAGTGTCTAAGGCAGTTTCTCAAATCATATAAACCCCTCACTGCTGTAGTTTGGGATTGTGCCTGTTCGAAGTGTCTAAGGCAGTGTCTCAAATCATATAAACCCCTCACTGCTGTAGTTTGGGTGTTATGCCTGATGGAAATGTCTAAGGCAGTGTCTCAAGTCATATTAACCTCTCACTGCTGTAGTTTTGGGGGGCTATGCCTGTTGGAAATGTCTAAGGCAGTGTCTCAAGTCATATCAACCTCTCACAGCTGTAGTTTGGGTTTATGCCTGTTGGATGTTGGAAATGTCTAAGGCAGTGTTTCAAGTCATATTAACCTCTCACTGCTGTAGTTTGGGGGTTATGTCTGTTAGAAATGCCTAAGGCAGTGTCTCAAGTAATTTTAACCTCTCACTGCTGTGATTTGGGTTCATGCCTGTTGGAGGTGTTTAAGGCAGTGTCTCAAGTCATATCAACCTCTCACAGCTGTAGTTTGGGTTTATGCCTGTTGGATGTTGGAAATGTCTAAGGCAGTGTTTCAAGTCATATTAACCTCTCACTGCTGTAGTTTGGGGGTTATGCCTGTTAGAAATGCCTAAGGCAGTGTCTCAAGTCATATTAACCTCTCACTGCTGTAGTTTAGAGGTTATGCCTGTTAGAAATGTCTAAGGCAATGTCTCAAGTCATGTTAACCTCTCACTGCTGTAGTTTAGAGGTTATGCCTGTTAGAAATGTCTAAGGCAGTGTCTCAAGTCATGTTAACCTCTCACTGCTGTAGTTTGGGGTTATGACTGTTGGAAGTGTCTAAGGCAGTGTCTCAAGTCATATTAACCCCTCACTGCTGTAGTTTGGGGGTTAAACCTGTTGGAGGAGTATAAGCCAGAGTCTGAATGCATATTAACCTCTCACTATTGTAGATTTGAGTTATGCCTGTTGGAAGTGTCTAAGGCAGTGTTTGAAGGCATATTAACCTCTCACTATTGTAATTTGGGTTGATGCCTGTTTGAGGTGTCTAAGGCAGTGTCTCAAATCATATTAACCCCTCACTGCTGTAGTTTGTGTTTATGCCTGTTTGAGGTGTCTAAGGCAGTGTCTCAAATCATATTAACCCCTCACAGCTGTAGTTTGGGTTTATGCCTGTTTGAGGTGTCTAAGGCAGTGTCTCAAATCATATTAACCCCTCATAGCTGTAGTTTGGGTTTATGCCTGTTTGAGGTTTCTAAGGCTGTGTCTCAAATCATGTTAACCCCTCACAGCTGTAGTTTGGGTTTATGCCTGTTTGAGGTGTCTAAGGCAATGTCTCAAATCATATTAACCCCTCACTACTGTAGTTTGGGTTTATGCCTGTTGGAAATGTCTAAGGCAGTGTCTCAAATCATATTAACCCCTCACTGTGTGGGTTTAATGCAAAGCTGAGTCTTAAAATGCTGCTGTGATTTAGTTACTTGTAGAAGGGATGATAATTAACTCAGATACATTCATAATTTGAAACACAATTCATTTTAGTTTTCATATCAAGCGTTTAACTCTCAAAATATATTAATACTAGATTTTACTAAATATCATTGAAATTAGCTCAAGTGTCATTTTCCTCCCATAAAACTGTTACTTATACTAAATTTTTCATTTTTTTGCATTTCCAGCCAAACAGACAGTTCCAGTTCAAACCAAGGTTCGATACATTATACAGTACCCTAAACATGGTGGCTCCCCCTGCCCCAATAAGCTGACAGAGGTGAAACAATGCACCAACCTGACTTTATGTAAGGCTTCGTACTGGGAAACTACAGCTTGGAGTCGGTGTATACTACCCTTACACAAAATACCACAGTGTGGACAAGGACTCCAGGCTAGAGGTTTGTTCTAATAACCTTCTGTTTGCCATTTGTTTGTATTTGCCTTTCTGTCTAAATTCAATACAGCCCCATTCATTATCTCCAATAACTTGTAAACTTTTTTTACGACACCTGAGAATTTGCCTCAAGAGACCTTTTGCGATCGCCATTTGTGTGTCGTCGTCCATCTTGTGTCTGTAAACAATTGACATTTTCGACTTCTTTTTAAAAACCGTACGCTCAATCGTAATGAAATGTTGCAGCTAGGATGAATCAAAATTATTATTTGCATGGTCCCTATCCCCCTGGGGCCTTGGGGGGTGGGGCCAAAACAGTCAAATTTAAGGTAAACTTTGAAAATCTTCTTACTATTGGAATCATTCGGAAACAAATGGTGAGCATGATTATGGACGTATATGGGTCCTTTATAAAAACTATGAATTGCATGTCCCTGGATCTGATGGTTGGGCCCTTGGGGTGGGGCCTACTTTACAAAATGTATACAAGAGAAAATGACAAAAAACATCATTTCTGATGATTGAATAGACTCATTTGAATGGTTTTTGGTGTGAGTTGTTGTTGCTGACATGATGGTTGATGCTTTATGTTTTATTGACAAAAATTGGAAAATAAATTCATATAGCTTTATGTCATCAAGAATAATCAGGTAACCGTTAAGGCTCATGGGCCTCTTGTTTGAATGTTTCTTCCTTGTGTGCCCTTTTTTGTATTTCATTTTGAAATACTGTTGGTTTTCATCAATTTTGCAATGTTTTTCAACCATTTGCAGTGCACTGTAAACAAAATACTTCAGTTAAAGTTACATTGATACACAAGAAATTCATGACAGCTTAAAAATGACGCTATATATCTGATCATTCAATTGATTATATGTATACATGTGTGGGCATATGTTAATACTTGTATATTGTTTTGCTTTCTTTTTTTTTATGTGAAAAATTGGTTATTAACCTAATAGGCAGTAAATTATATTTTTATACATAAGATTCATTTTGGTTCTTGTTACTTAGTGAGTTAAAATATTTTTGCTTTCATGAGATTTAATTTAAATATCTACCTAAAGTTTCAAACTTACTTTTTAATTTTATGCATTTTGATGATTTATGAACATTTTTCAGTTAATTATATTTGATAACTTCACCGTTAAAATACTAAAACATTGATCAAAATTAAGTGTAAATGTGTGTGACACAAATTTTGCAACCCTGTCTTAGTTTGTTATTGCTCTTGCTACCATATTGCAATTCTTGTGGAGCCATTTTCATCCATATTTTCCATGCAATTGACTTGAAACTTTGCAAACATGAACAGCATCAAGTGTTGTGACACTGACTTAACTCCATGAAGAGCTTATTTCTGCATTTTTTATTAACTATACTTAATGGAACAGCTCATTTACCTGCCACCTGACATTTTATGTACCTGACATTTTATGTATTTCTCAAAAAAATATCAATTCAATTTCCTTCAAAATTGGAGTTGAACTAGAAAGAACATTTAGACCATGCAAAAAAATGTTTTTATTGCCTGTTATTGTCATATACAAACTTAAATAATGCTACTCCAGATTTTAACGATAATGTTGGAAATATAAAAGTGGGGGGTTAGCTGTTCCGTTCAGTATATAATTGCTATGTGTACGAGTAATCAGACTTTCACTGTATTCTGGAACACTCGGCACTGTTGAAATGGAATTTTACTTATGTTAACACATTAAATCAATATGTAAGGCTAGGAAGATTTTACCATGATTAATACCCATATATCAAAACCTACTGATATTTTTTGTAAACCAGTAGTGTCACGATAATTTGGAAAATATGAGTTAAATAATACAAATTAATTATATTAGTCATACCAATAGTCAATGATATAATAAAAGCACTTGATATACATTTTGTCATATTTGACCACAAACAGGGGAATTAGGTTGCATTTTAACTATTTCCAAGGGTTATGCCCCTTTTAAGAATAGAAGCAAAATTAAAGGTCTGCACAGTATGATAAAGCCATATTGTAGATAAATAATGTTTTAGATATAGCATGTAAATGAATAATCATGGCTAGTGCTGTGTCTCTATAACATAACCTGATTCTTTTGTCCTGCCATTCCATTTGTCACAATCTACTTTTTATTGTGTAAGCCATCATTACACCCTCAAACACAAAGTTTATCTGAGCTATATAGTAGTCACGTTTGTCCGTCTGTCCATTCTTCCGTCTGTCTGTGGACACTTTTTGTGATCATTATTTCGAGGGCTCGGCGCATGACTATTCTAACTTGATTTTTTCAGAAAATGTTTTTTTGATATTTTTTGGTTACAATTCTTTAAATACACAATCTGTAAAAATATTATAGTTATATTCAAAATATTTTTAAAGTTATTAAAATATTGAAAAAATATTCTATCTTGGAATGATAATTTTCTCAGCGCAAGACTATTCTAACTTAAGAAAGAATTGTCTTGTAATCTTTTTTTAAACTTTAGAAATAATTTGTTTTAATGCAAAACTATTCTAACTCAAACTAAAATAATTTTACACATCAATTACATTTGAACATTCTATATTTGAAGAACAGAACTATTCTAATTTGAATTGATGACATAATAATTTCATTTTGTGGTGTCATTGTCATTTTTTTTAATATTTGTACATAATTTGGGAGACAGTTTAGATATAACTGTCATTGATTATGTGAAGTTTTATAGCTTTTGTTTATTTTTTTCAATTGAAACTCACTGTTTCCCAAACTGGAGCCTAACAATTTCATGAAAATGCCTTCTTGCAAAATCATTTGTGAAAATATAAAGTTATAATCATTTGGTAAAGTTTGCCTCAATCCCTATTGCACCAAATGAAAGAGATCTGTATTGGTTTCACACTGTCTACCAGAGCAGATATATGGGTTTTAGCTTAAGACTGATCTTATTTGATAAATATGACTGTTGGTTCATTGACTTGGAAACAAATAACAGTATAATTTTATATAGGATTTCTCTGCAAGTAAAGACTAAAACCTTAAAGGTTATGAATAACTTGATAAGAATCTGGTTAGAATATTAAATATTGTCTATCAAACCTTTGTTTAAGAACTTTAATCAGTTTAAACTCTGGAAAAAGAAAAAAATGATACCAATTTATATACACTCAGTTTCCATGTTTCCCCTCATTTAATCTCCAGCTAACTAATTTTTAGCTCACCTGAGCCAAAGGCTCACAGGTGAGCTTTTGTGATCGCCTGGTGTCCGTTGTCCGACGTTAACTTTTAGCTTTTAACAACTTCTCCTCTGAAACCTCTGGGCCAATTTTGATATAGTTTCACAGAAATATTCCTTGGGTGACCCTCTACCAAGTTTGTTCAAGCCATTTTGATTTGTCAAAAAACATGGCGGCCAGGGGGTGGGGTTAGTTTACTAAATAAGCTATAGTAAAAACTTAATAGATCTTCTTGTCAGAAACTACTGGCTCGATTTTAAAATAATTTCACAGAAATGTTCCTTGGGTGACTCTCTACCAAGTTTATTCAAGCCATCTTGATTAGTCAAAAATCATGGCAGCCAGGGTGTGGTACATTCTGAAAACAGTGAAGAACCCTTTTTTTTGGCAAATATTTTCACAATAAGATGACTATTTTTAATGATACACATAAACTGTTTTAAAGTAATATTCAAACTGAAGTTTTTAGTCACCTATTTCAGATATATTCAACTATGGTATATTTGATATTCCATTCCAGTGCATGGATGATGCATTAAATTCCCTGAAAATGATTTGCGCTGTAGCAATTATGAAACTAGATAGTTGTTATCAGGTCTTTGACTCCTGGAGATCATACCTTTGGATGTTGTATTCTGATGATATAAGATTATTGACTAGCACAACAGTGTTTAAAAGTTATGCTTGATAGTGGCATATTGTGTGGAAGTTTCTTTAGAAAATCAGTGAGTATGATTGGATAAATTGAGCTTTCATGGTATACCACTACACACAAAGGTTAAATGACACCAAAAAAGAAGATACCTGTGAGAGTCACTCTCCATGTACAAAACAACAAATTAACATACATCAACAAATGTATGCCTAATGAATCTTAAACCTTGGCACATGCAGAACTGCAGAGTTTCAGTAAATTCTATCAAATATTTAATGTATTAATGCTTCTAATGCCATGCATGAGCTCTAGTGATCCTGTTATTGTCATCATTATTGACACCCTGGAAACATACATATGAACAAAATATGATATAATGGACATGACACCACTTTGTTATCTGAAAAAAGCACAAGAAACTTTGGACACCATTGTATCCACTGAGCTTGAACTAAGCATGTGATCGAAGACTGAGAATCTAGTGATAATGTGTCAGTATCTTTGTAGTTTGTGACCTAAATATAAACTCACTTCATTTGAAAGAAAACTAAACCATGATGATGATTTTTATGTATCCACATTGAGAAAATCAGATTCAAAAGGGTATAAAAACAGTTCTAATAAAATCTAGAGAACAAAAACAAGTAGACCAAGATTGAAAAAAGTACTGTTAAGACTGAATGTAGGTATGATAGATGGTGGGAAAGACCGGGTAGGTGGTAATAACATTGTGGGTGAAGATACTACAAGTGGTGGCAATCACATTATAAAGGGTGATGGTACTGTAGATGTGGATGGTGGCAGTATGATATGTGGTAATATTCTGAGTGACAATTGCTTGGTAAGTAGTGATTTTAGATGAACGGTGGCAGTTTGGTAGTGAGTTAGTAATCACATAATGAGTGGTGATGATAGTATTACAGTAGGTTGAGTTGGTTATAAAGGTATCACAGGTATTGATATTTTTTAATTATAAAAAGTAAACAAACATTTATATATATGTCTTGATATTTATTTTACAAGCATTCTCGATCATTCAAGTTAGAATACTTTTGCATCAAGAAATTATTGCATTATGAAAAAACATTACCGCAAGACTATTCTAATTTAAGTTGAAATAGTCTTGCATAACAATTGCTGTAGAATAAGATACTTTTCACTTTCAAAACTATTCCAACTTGATAAATTACATTTGATGACATACTGATGTTGTTGTTTATTTATATGGTGTTTTAAGATGTGTATATGAAAAGACAATATTATAAAGTCAATATTGAAACTAAAAAAAAGTTTTTTTCATCTCCTGTAAAATTTCTGAAATGTCAGTTAGAATAGTCTTGTGCTGAGCCCTCGGAATTTTCTCGGAAACCATTGGCTGGAATTCAATGAAACTTTTACAATGAGTTTTGGCCCTTTTTATTTTTCATACCTATTTTTTGTGGTCGCTTTTTCATGTCAACCATTGGCAACCATTGGCTGGAAGTCAGTGATACTTCACAAAATTGATTGTTTACTCTAATTTGTTCAATGTGTCAAAGTGGGCAGCAAAAGGGTACAGTAACTGTGTCAGGGCGCCATCTTCAATGATACCTTCAGTGATATTTCTACTTTCACAACACTTTGCACTTGTGCAATATATGTTGTAAAGACCTTTAATCACCTATTAAGTATATTCGGTTTCTCTGGAAGTTTTTAAATTGGAAACTTGAAGTGACCTCAACAATACTCCATTTCTGTCTCAGAAGTGATTTGTATGTTGTGAGCAGTTCTCTTCTAAAGATAATAAGGGATAATGTGACCTGGGCACCAGAGAGTGCCCTTCTGTCTGTTTTACACATAAAACATGCTTTTTTAATATTTAAAAAGAAATCGTTTCTGAAATAATTTTGGATGTATGACATCTTCTGAAATTTTTATTGTATAACTTATTTTATTACAGACGTTAAATGTCGATCAGAAAATGGTTCAATACAGGAAGAAAATATTTGTATTCAGCAACTTGGTTTCATCCCGGAGTTTTCGAAAACATGTTATAAGTCATGTGATGAGGAGTGCGTGTTTGAGGAGTGGTCGTTCTGGAGTCGGTGTGTCAATGGCTGTAGCGGAAACAGGTTCAGAACCCGCAAACTTATTAGTATGTACAATAACAGAACTTGCAAACTTATTAGTATGTAAAATAACAGAACTTGCAAACTTAATAGTACAAACAATAACAGAACATGCAAACTTATTAGTATGTACAATAACAGAACTTACAAACTTATACGTATGTTAATAACAGAATTTGCAAACTTATACGTACATTTAATAACAGACCTTGCAAACTTATACATACATTCAATAACAAAACTTGCAAACTGATATGTATGTACAATAACAGAACTTACAAACTTATTTTAAGTACATACAATAATAGAACTTGCAAACTTATTAGTATGAACAATAACAGAACTTGCAAACTTATACGTACATACAATAACAGAACTTACAAACTTATACGTACATACAATAACAGAACTTACAAACTTATATGTACATACAATAACAGAACTTGCAAACTTATGAGTACGTACAATAACAGAACTTGCAAACTTATGAGTATGTACAATAACAGAACTTACAAACTTATACATTTGTTTAATAACATAATTTGCAAACTTATAAGTACATTTATTACAGAATTTGCAAACTTATACGTACATTAAATAACAGAACTTGCAAACTTATACATACATACAATAGCAGAACTTGCAAACTTATATGTATGTACCATAACAGAACTTGCAAACTTATACATACCTTTAATAACAGAATTTGCAAACTTATACGTACATTTAATAACAGAATTTGCAAACTTATACATACATTAAATAACAGAACTTGCAAACTTATACGTACATACAATAATAGAACATGCAAACTTTATGTATGTACAATAACAAAACTTGCAAACTTATGAGTATGTACAATAACAGAACTTACAAACTTATACATACCTTTAATAACAGAATTTGCAGACTTGTACGTACATTTAAAAACAGAATTTGTTAACTTATACGTACATTAAATAACAGAACTTGCAAACTTGTACGTACATACAATAACAGAACTTGCAAACTTATACATACATACAATAACAGAACTTGCAAAATTAATATTACATACAATAACAGAACTTGCAAACTTATTAGTACATACAATAATCGAACTTGCAAACTTACAAGTACATATAATAACAGAACCCACAATCTTATTGGTATGTACAATAACAGAACCTACAAACTTATAAGTACGAAAGTTATCCCAAATTAGCGTGTAATTGATAAATAAGCCAATAATGGTATGTGATATGGTAATGAAACTTTGCAAATATGTTCTATCAGACTCTTCAGATAGTTTGAAATATTTTATTGCTGAATGAATTTGGTATGTTAATCCATTTTATTATAATGATTTTTCCTGCGCTAGGTATAGCCGTATGGCCTACCACTAAAATTGCTTATCTAACTTTGCATTCCTGTTACTTCAATTTGATGCTGTTTTGTCAAATGTGTATACATTTACAAACAAATAATATTACCTGTTACATCGATAATTGATGTGTATGTATGCGAAATTTCGAGTTTTTAACGATACTATGTGTGACTTTATGATGCAAAAATTGAAAAGCACTAACAGTTACAGTGTACTCAAAATGATGATGTCCGGCAATGCTATGACCCACAGAACTGTCAGTGGCACAAACGTTGTTTGGCCTAATGGATACATGTAGTAGTAAGTTGCAGTACTAAAGAAAGACCTGCAAAAATAGACAATGTGATAATCCAGTGACTGTCTAACGTCATTAAGGCAGACCATCGTTAAACTGCTCGAGAAATTACAAAAAAAATTTAAATATGTAAATCACCAATGCAAATAATTCTTTCTGAGAATTTATCAATATTTTGTGTATGTGCGAGGTGGGTTTCTCGATTGGTCATGGGGGGAACAAAACAGACTAAACAAAGAACTAATGAGTGACGTTCTTAAAGTGTACTAGTATATTATGACGGTACACGACCTGGGCCATAATACGGTACCTCATGTTGTGGTTTTGTCATGAAAATGCAAAGTTTTATGATTTTATACATTATTGAAATTTTCACATTTAATTGATAAATGATTATACATGTACTATCGAAATATCAAATTTTTAGATACAGACCTTAAACCACTCAAGTAGCCCAATTGCACACAAACGGAGTGCACTCGGAGTGTAAATGAAATGAGAACATAGCGCGAATGTAGCGTAGATGGAGCGCTGATGGAGCAGACCTGGATCTGTAGTGAATGCTGGATTTTGAATAATAATTGCACTCCTTAACGCATGAAATAGATTAAGTGCACTCTGACACATTAATATAATATGATGTCAGAAATTTTGTAAGTTCGTTCTGCCTACATAATAGTAAATAGATTGTTTTATCAATTGTGAATGACTTGACCACATGCATCCACACACATATTCATTATAAAGCTGTGACAAATCAAGAAATCAATAATGATAATAATAGATCCAATGATAATAATATTTAAAAAAATAAACAAATAATAAAAAAGATAAAATACTGCATTTTTATTAGTTTTAAAATTGTAGGATTGTTTTTATCTTGTGAAATTAACAATTCTGATTTTTAGTTTTATCTGTTCTTTATTCGAAATCTCTTATCACGTCGCAAATTAAATTAGCGCAGTTCTTTAAATAAAAAATATGTGATATATATGTTTTTTCTAATGTGCAATAAAATGTATTATTGATGCAAAGGATATGCTGACATTCATTTCCTGCAAATGGGGAATGTAACTAACTTGTTTATTTAACCCACGGGACTAATGACAGTTAATTAACAGACAAAAACTGCAAAATATCACTTAAAGAAGCATACTTCCCATGCAGGGCTTGGAACTAACATTTCAAATGGCAAATAGGATCATGATTTATAATAACTGCATTTGTTACATAAAATAAAACCACTAAATTGTAAGTATAATTTCCATGCATGCACATTTATTTATTTTTGTTTTAAATTTATTCATTTTATATCAAAAGTCAATATCCAGAATGCAAGTTGTGGTATTGTGACAGCCCTGAATACACATCCCTTAATAAGCATATGTCACACTTTCTAGCATTCACTCTGGTTATATTATCATGGGTGTACATACTTAAGTATTGTTCTGAAAACTCGAATAACCAATATTTTAAATGAGTTTGTTTGATTTGTTGTTAATTGGCTTTTCAATCACATACTGTGGGTTCATTTAAGATTCATCCATCTGGCACTTTAATTCACATGGCTCTCACTGGCATGTGAAATACGTAATTAACACCATGGGTGTGTGTGTTGCTGCCTGTCATAAAAGTAGTGGTATAGCACAGTGGGTATATTTTCAAACAAGTTTAATATAATTTGTCATTTTAAATAATACATTAACATAAATCCTACTATCAGTAGAAAAAATTAATAATGCCACATTTGCAACCAATTTGAGAAACACACTGAAAAAAAGAAGATATTTTTCAAAAGCAATTAAGTTCATTTCAGTTACATACATGTATATATACATAATGATAACGCAAATATTTATGAAATCTTATAATATCAGAATATTTTTTTTTAAGTTTAGTGAAGCCACATTTGGACCCAAATCAAGAAAAACATTACAAGATGATATTTTTCAAAAATCATTTATTATAATGTCAAATTCCATCGCACGGATTATAATAAAATTTTCATCACCCATGCAATGCATATTGATTATAAAGCTGATTTTAGTTTGAACATTAAGAAATTCAGTGACATATCCATATGTTGTTAAGTTGATCACACAGACCACTGATCACACATCAAAATATAGACTCTTCTGTTAAACTTCCCGCTATCAGTAATGGTTTATCCGAAATTTACAACCTTTCGCCCAGTGGGTGACACAGTATGTAGACAAACAATTGGATTATGAATCCAATTACCTTGACTAAATCCCATGGATACATTTTATTTATTGCTCCATTGGAACAGCTTAAATTAGAAAGTCAATATGGAATCATTTTTAGAGTTGAGATGCTGCAATTGGTTATGGGCTGGATACTGAACTGAGCGGACTGAACATTGAGTGAATGCTGAATGAACGAAGCGAACGTTGAGAGGAGTATTGAATAAAGATAGTATAGAACACTCAGATATACATCATTTGTGAGCAAATACTTGCGTTTGTGAGTGCATCAAATTAACAACACTTAATCGAGTGCACGCAAATGTAGCGTAAACAAAGAACAAATGGAGCGCGAACTGAGCGTGAATGGAGCACAAACTGAGTGCAAACTGAGCACAAAAGGAGTGCAATTATGGGACACTTCAGCTGTTAAGGGTCTGTACGAGTGTTGTTAAATTTACCCTTGTAAACCTTTTATATGCTATTTTGGGAAACACTTATACATGCAATAACAGAATCTGCAATCTTATTGGTATGTACAATAACAGAACCAACAAACTTATTGGTATGTACAATAACAGAACCTACAAACTTATTGGTATGTACAATAACAGAACCTACAAACATATTGGTTTGTACAATAACAGAACCAACAAACTTATTGGTATGTACAATAACAGAACTTACAAACTTATCGGTATGTATAATAACATAACCAACAAACTTAATGGTATTTACAGTAACAGAACCTACAAACTTATTGGTATGTACAATAAAAGATCTTACAAACTTATTGGTATGTACAATAACAGAACCTACAGAACTTATTTGTATGTACATTAAAAGAACCTACAAACGTATTGCTATGTATATTAACATAACCCACAAACTTAATGGTATGTACAATAACATAACCCACAAACTTATTGGTATGCACAATAACAGAACCTACAAACTTATTAGTATGTACAATAACATAACCCTCAAATTTATTGATGTGTACAATAACAGAACCAAAAAACTTATTGAAATCTACAAAAACAGAACCTACAAACTTATTGGTATGTACAGTAACAGAACACATTAACTTATTGGTATGTATAATAATATAACCCACAAACTTCATGGTATGTACAATAACAGAATCAACAAACGTATTGGTTTGTACAATAACAGAACCCACAGACTTATTGGTATGTACAATAACAGAACCTACAAACTTATTGGTATCTACAATAACATTACCCACAAACTTATTGGTATGTACAATAACAGAACCTACAAACTAATTGGTATATATAATAACATAACCCACAAACTTATTGATATGTACAATAACATAACCCACAAACTTATTGGTATGTACAATAACAGAACCCACAAACTTATTGGTATGTACAATAACAGAACCCACAATATTATTGGTATGTACAATAACAGAACCCACAATATTATTGGTATGTACAATAACAAAACCCGCAAACTAATTGGAATATACAATAAAAGAACCCACAAACTTATTGGTATGTACAATAACAGAACCAACACTCTTATTGGTATGTACAATAACATAACCCTCAAATTTATTGGTATGTACACAATTACAGAACCTACAAATGTATTGGTATGTACAAAAACAGAACCCACAAACTTATTTGAATGTACAATAACATTAACCACAAACTTATTGGTATGTACAAAAACATAACCCACAAACCTATTGGTATGTACAATAACAGAACCCACACACTTATTGGTATGTATAATAAAATAACCTACAAAATTAATGGTCTGTACAATAACAAAACCTACAAATGTATTGGTATGTACAATAACAGAACACACAAATGTATTGGTATGTACAAAAACAGAACCCACAAACTTATTGGTATGTATAATAACATAACCTACAAACTTATTGGTATGTACAATAACATAACCCATATACTTATTGGTATGTACAATAACATAACCCATATACTTATTGGTATATACAATAACATAACCCATTAACTTATATTTATGTACAATAAAAGAACCCACAAGCTTATTGGTATGTACAATAACATAACCCACACTCTTATTGGTATGTACAATAACAGAACACACACACTTATTAGTATGTACAATAACAGAACCCACAATCTTTTAAGTATGTATAATAACAGAACCTACAAAATTATTGGTATGTACAATAACAGAACCCACAGTCTATTGGTATGTACAATAACAGAACCTACAAACTTATTGGTATGTACAATAACAGAACACACACTCTTATTGGTATGTACAATAGCAGAATCCACAATCTTATTAGTATGTACAATAACAGAACCTACAAACTTATTGGTATGTACAATAACAGAACACACAAATTTATTGATATGTACAATAACAGAACCCACAAACTTATTGATATGTACAATAACAGAACTGACAATCTTATAAGTATGTACAATAACAGAACCTACCAACTTATTGGTATGTACAATAACAGAACATACACATTTATTGGTATATACAATACCATAACCCACACATATTATTGGTATTTACAAAAACAGAACCCACAAACTTATTGGTATGTACAATAACAGAACACACAAACTTATTGGTATGTACAATTACAGAACCTACAAACTTATTGGTATATACAATTACAGAATCTACAAACTTAATGGTATGTACAATAACAGAGCCCACAAACTTATTGGTATGTATAATAAAAGAACCCACAAACTTATTAGTATGTACAATAACAGAACCCACAAACTTATTGGTATGTACAATAACAGAACTCATAAGTACAGGCCTGAAACCGCTCAAGTACCCCATAATTACACTGCCTTCGCATTCAGATTGTACTCCGTTTGCACTCAGTTCTTGCTCTGTTTGCGTGCACTCAATTAAGTGCAGTTAATTTAATGCACTCACAAATGCAAGCATCGCTAACAAGCAATGTAAGCTTCATATCTGAGTGGTCTTTACTATAATTATTTAATATTCAATTCCGCGTTCACTCCTTTCATTCAGCGTTACCTCAACGTTCAGTCCGCACAGTTCGTTTTTCGGCGCTTAATTAATCGCAACTTCATAACTCTTAAAATGATTCTATATTGAATTTTTAAATCAAGCTGTTCATTTGGAGCACTACACTAATTTATACATTGGACTAAGTCACAATAATTTGATTTATTATCAAATTGTTTGTCTGCATAATTATGGTGTCACCCACTTGGCATAAAGGTTGTCAAGTTGGAATTAATTATTATCGATAGTTGTTTAACGGAAGAGTCTATCATTTGATGTGTGATCAGTGGCCTATGTGATTAAAGAATATCGCACGTAACCGACTTCTTTTGTCCAGACCGAAATGTGTTTGCGTCAGTAATTTCTTTGATATATACAGTGACTTCATTATTTAAATGTCTCTGGATATACAGTTAGCCATTTGTTACAGAAAAAAAAGTTGTCCTTACAATTTACAGATACATCATTAACATAAACTAAATAAATTGTATTTGTGATTAATAATTCCATAGGTTTATACCTACTTCATTAATTTGATCAGTGTAAATCACTGATTTGGTATAGTTTCTTCCTAACTACTAATCAAACAACATTAAAAAAAAAAGGATGTGAACATGCCACTTTCAAGTTCTTTGATGTACATTTCACCAAAGAACTAAATAATTCCTTGATTTCTCAGACTTTATTCCTTTGATAGTTGCTGACATACGGTGAGAGCGATTTTGTGAAAAAGCAGATTATAAAACTAAAAATCAGCATTGTTAATTTGACAAGACAAAAACATTTGTATAATTTTAAAACTAATGAAAATGTATTATTGTATTATTATTTGTATTACTTTTTTAGCTCACCTGAGCCAAAGGCTCACAGGTGAGCTTTTGTGAATGCCTGGTGTCCGTCGTCAACTTTTAGCTTCTAACAACTTCTCTGAAACCACTGGGCCAATTTTGATATAACTTTACAGAAATTTTCCTTGGGTGACCCTCTACCAAGTTTGTTCAAGCCATCTTGATCCATCTTCTTGTTAGAAACAACTGGCTCGATTTTAAAAGAATTCCACAGAAATGTTCCTTAGAGGAACCCCTACCAAGTTTGTTTAAACAGTAGTGATTTGTCAAAAACATGGCGGTCAGGGAATGGGATTAGTTTACTATATACATGTAAGCTATTGTGATCGCCTGGTGTCCCTCGTCTGTCGTCCGTCATCTGTCGTTAACTTTTAGCTTCTAACAACTTCTCCTCTGAAACCACCGGATCAATTTTAAAACAATTTCACAGAAATGTTCTTTTGGTGACCCTTTACCAAGTTTGTTTGAGCCGTTGTGATTTGTTAAAAAACATGACTGCCACAGTGAGGTGCTAGTTTACTATATAGGCAGCTATAGTAAAAACTTCAAAAGCCTTCTTGTCAGGATCTACTGACCTGATTTCAATGTAATTTCACTGACATTTACCATGGGTGAACCTCTACCAAGTTTGAACTCTTCTACGCATCTGTTACATCTTCAAAACAAATCAAAATTCTTGCCTATCTCGTTTTTCTGGAATTTTAAGTGTACATGTATTATATAATCTACTTAAGTTGGGATACTCCAGGTCAGTCAGGTGAGCGATATAGGGCCACTTTGGCCCTCTTGTTTATATTTTATTTTTTTATTTTTTAAATATCATTATCATTGGATCTTTTTTTATTATATATACATTTTGTATTGTATTTTTTAACTTCTTGATTTGTCACAATTTGTTTATTTCTATTGTCTGTATGATTACTTGAGTAAATAAATAATTGGTGATTTATCGGTCCATTGACCACAAAAGAACACCGCTGGTGTGCAAATTTTCATTGTAATTTTTGCCAGGTGAATAAATCTTAATTTAACCTGCGGCATGTCATTAAATAAGAAATACATAAATCTAAATCAATACTAAAAAAATAAAATATTTTATTTAAATATTATTATTATTATTATTATTGCTTATTATGTGCATATGGTCAGTCATGTCGATTTTGTTATAGGAAAACAATATATTTACTATTATATGCTTAGGCAGTAAATACATGCTCTGTTTTGTTTATTTTCATTTTCCGCATAATCAAAAGCTGTTCATTTTCAAAGAATCTTTAGTCAGTATAAAATCAAGATCTCAAATCACAAAATAACAAAATGTCAGGTAGAAATTTACATTTACTAGTTTTTATGGCAACATCGCACGTTGTACTTTCTACCAATTGTTGTGATCACATTGTCTAGGAGGTGCATGCAAGTCCAAGTTTGAAAATAAATATAAATATAATCGGAACAAAAACGCAAAATAATCGTACGAGCATTGTACGATAATATGATTTTCAAGCAAGGTTCATAGGCATCTCGTGCAAGTCATGTGCGATTCTCAACCGGAGTCTCAGCTGGTATAACCTCAGCCTCTGTGGGGGTATCAGTGCCATCTTCTTCTTCTTCTTGTTCTTGTGGTGCAACTAGCAGTGTCCTGTGGAGAGAGGGGTATATATAGCAGGTGCAATTACTCACACGATACCTGCAGGGCACGCATGTGAGGACATAGGAACATGAGTGATGTTACATGAGGCTCACACACAATACGCACGTACCATACTATTAAAGCACGCACCTCACAGGATTATCGTACGTAATTGCACGATATCTTATGACAATCATATGACAATCATATGATTTTATGCCCCCCAAAGTCCATTTGGGGTCAATGATTGTCAGATAAATCGTGCGACTGTCACATGATGCATCACACGATGCTCGTGCGAGGGGTCTACGATGGTTCCCAGACCCGTGATGCTACAATTTCAAGAAATATTTTTAACTCTGAATTAAAACCATCACAGCACTTCACAAGGCAAAAAAAAAACATATGGGGCTCGGAAGAATTGTCCGACACACGAAAGATTTTGCCAATTTTGGGCAGTTAAGAGCCTCAGGAACACATCTTGAGGGCTATCTGACTAAGGCTTTAGCTTGGATCTTATGAAAATCATTCTCAAGTGCATTCCCTTATTAGATTTGGTACTGAGAGGTCATTGGATGTCCGGGGTCAAACTTGCGACCTCTGGTGTCAGAAGCCAACACTTTATTCTCTTTACTACTGACCAACTTTATATTCAGGAGTACAATTAAGTTGGTACTATTATTTGAATAATTAAATGAGATGTGTACAAGGATACTGTATTTACTTTTATTGCAATATAATAGATGTATGTTTTGTTTGTTTCATGCATGCATTGATTTTTTGTATTTTATATGATGATGTGCTGTTTATCTAAATGGAAATAAAATATATGTTTTGTATTTTCTATAACTAATATATAGGGAATATATACATATATAAATATATACTACATGGTTTGTAATTATGTGAAAATAAATTTCCGTTTTTATTTCAATTTCAGTTATCGACTCAACTCTCCTATATCGAAAAAATAGAGTGTATTCAAATGAACGAGTGCACTCAGTAGTGCATTAATAGTTTTGTAATCAGTTATCTTCCTGTGTATAGCAGTTAGTGGTTGTATTGCATACCTGAGTGCACTCAGTCTATTTCTTGTGTTCAGAAGCGCGTTTTTTATTCAAAACCCAGCATTTGCTCTCAGTCTAAGTTCGCTCGGTCCGCGTTCTGTCACGCTCCATTCGCGCTTCATCATTGCTTTGTTCATGCTCTGTTGGCACTCCATTTATGCTCTGTGTGCACTCTGTTTGTGTGAAATTGGGGTACTTGAGGGGTTTAGGGTCTGTATGTACAATAACAGAACCCATAATCTTATTGGTATGTACAATAACTAAACCCACAATCTTATTGGTATGTGCAAGAAGAAAACTGGAAACAATTTTGGTATGTACAGTTAGATAACTGGAAAACTTATTGGTAAATGCAATAAAAGAGGTACATATAACGTGACTGTTGGTTATTATAAATCATAAATTGTTTAGCTTGGAATAATGATGTATTATAATTTTAATTAAATCATCATTTCTTTAATCTTTAGCTAATCATTCCATTAAAAATTGGCATACCATCAGAATATGTTGAAAGATATCAAACAAAAACATTATGTAGCAACATTTTAATCTTTTCCCAAAATATGAAATTTAATGGCTCTCTTTGTCAGTTGACGAGTTGGTTCCAACTAACCCTAAATGCCGTGACCGACGTATGTACCCAGTGGACTCATTTGAGAGGTGCCTGTGTGACAAGCATCAAACAATCACAATTGGCAACTGGTCAGAATGTATACTGGAGGCGGATAGTGCCTACTACAAGTCACCAAGGTCATTTCCAGGTATCTATGTCAATTATTTTACATCATTTTACAGAGACTATTTGTGCTATATTAGTGCTGTGACACAGCTCAAACAAATACATTCCGACCAGTTTAAAACAGTTACAGAGGTGAAATAGAAAATTTACTTCATAAATTCTATAGAAACTGCTTCACTTGTCAGCCAGCAAAGTCATAGTAAATTAAAATACATATATCTATATACACTTGGGTCCCGATATAGCGTGGCCCTGAAAAAGCATGGTCCGATATAGCCCGGTCCTGATATAGTGGTCCCATGTAAAGAGAAACTTATTATAAAGCCATTTTTTTTATGGCTTTAAGATTTAAAATTGAAATTTAAACCAGATTTATGAGAAAATCATGTTGTAACAATTGACAATTCATTGAAAACGCTAAACTAAATTGCAAAGTTATGTTTTTTCCAACTGTGACCTCATCTAATTTGTGCATCAATTACACCTTTTAATCCAGACTTACATGATGGTATCCACTTATGGTTATACACAACATCCATTTTTATCCAGACTAACATGAAGGTATCCACTTGTGGTTATACACAACATTGAGTTTAATCCAGTCTAACATGAAGGTATCCACTTATGGTTATACACAACATTTAGTTTTCACTAAACTGATATGATGGTATCCACTGATGGTTATACACAACATTCAGTTTAATCCAGACTAACATGATGGTATCCACTGATGGTTATACACAACATTGAGGTTAATCCAGACTATCATGATGGTATCCACCTATTGTTATACACAACATTGAGTTTAATCCAGACTAACATGAAGGTATCCACTTATGGTTATACACAACATTGAGTTTAATCCAGACTATCATGATGGTATCAACTTATTGTTATACACAACATTGAGTTTAATCCAGACCAACATGAAGGTACCCACTTATGGTTATACAAAACATTCAGTTTAATCTTGACTAACTTGATGGTATCCACTTATGGTTATACACAACATCGAGTTTAATCCAGACTAACATGATGGTATCCACTTATGGTTATACACAACATCGAGTTTAATCCAGACTAACTTGATGGTATCCACTTATGGTTATACACAACATCGAGTTTAATCCAGACTAACTTGATGGTATCCACTGATGGTTAAACACAACATCGAGTTTAATCCAGACTAACTTGATGGTATCCACTTATGGTTATACACAACATTGAGTTTAATCCAGACTAACATGAAGGTATTCACTTAAGGTTATACACAATATTGAGTTTAATCCAGACTGACTTGATGGTATCCACTTATGGTTATACACAACATCGAGTTTAATCCGGACTAACATGAAGGTACCCACTTATGGTTATACAAAACATTAAGTTTAATCTTGACTAACTTGATGGTATCCACTTATGGTTATACACAACATCGAGTTTAATCCAGACTAACATGATGGTATCCACTTGTGGTTATACACAACATTGAGTTTAATCCAGACTAACATGATGGTATCCACTTATGGTTATACACAACATTGAGTTTAATCCAGACTAACATGATGGTATCCACTTATGGTTATACACAACATCGAGTTTAATCCAGACTAACTTGATGGTATCCACTTATGGTTATACACAACATCGAGTTTAATCCAGACTAACTTGATGGTATCCACTGATGGTTATACACAACATTGAGTTTAATCCAGACTAACTTGATGGTATCCACTTATGGTAATACACAACATTGAGTTTAATCCAGACTAACATGAAGGTATTCACTTATGGTTATACACAATATTGAGTTTAATCCAGACTAACTTGATGGTATCCACTTATGGTTATACACAACATCGAGTTTAATCCAGACTAACATGAAGGTATCCACTTATGGTTATACACAACATTGAGTTTAATCCAGACTAACTTGATGGTATCCACTTATGGTTATACACAACATTGAGTTTAATCCAGACTAACATGATGGTATCCACTTGTGGTTATACACAACATTGAGTTTAATCCAGACTGTCATGATGGTATCCACTTATGCTTATACACAACATTGAGTTTAATCCAGACTAACATGATGGTATCCACTTATTGTTATACACAACATCGAGTTTAATCCAGACTAGCATGATGGTATCCACTTATGGTTATACACAACATCGAGTTTAATCCAGACTAACTTGATGGTATCCACTTATGGTTATACACAACATTGAGTTTAATCCAGACTAACTTGATGGTATCCACTTATGGTTATACACAACATTGAGTTTAATCCAGACTAACATGATGGTATCCACTTGTGGTTATACACAACATTGAGTTTAATCCAGACTGTCATGATGGTATCCACTTATGCTTATACACAACATTGAGTTTAATCCAGACTAACATGATGGTATCCACTTATTGTTATACACAACATCGAGTTTAAACCAGACTAGCATGATGGTATCCACTTATGGTTATACACAACATCGAGTTTAATCCAGACTAACTTGATGGTATCCACTTATGGTTATACACAACATCGAGTTTAATCCAGACTACCATGATGGTATCCATTTCTGGTTATTCACAACATCAAGTTTAATCCAGACTAACATGATGGTATTTACTTGTGGTTATACAAAACATTAAGTTTAATCTTGACTAACTTGATGGTATCCACTGATGGTTATACACAACATCGAGTTTAATCAAGACTAACATGATGGTATCCACTTGTGGTTATTCACAACATCAAGTTTAATCCAGACTAACATGATGGTATTTACTTGTGGTTATACAAAACATTAAGTTTAATCCAGACTAACATGAATGTATCCACTTATGGTTATACACAACATTGAGTTTAATCCAGACTAACTTGAAGGTATCCTCTTGTGGTTATTCACAACATCAAGTTTAATCCAGAATAACATTATGGTATTCACTTGTGGTTATACATAACATTAAGTTAAATCCTGACTAACTTGATGGTATCCACTTATTGTTATACACAACATCGAATTTAATCCAGACTAACAAGATGGTATCCACTTATTGTTATACACAACATCAAGTTTAATCCAGACTAACATGATGGTATCCACTTATTGTTATTCACAACATCAAGTTTAATCCAGACTAACATGAAGGTATCCACTTATTGTTATACACAACATGGAGTTTAATCCAGACTAACATGGTGGTATCCACTTGTGGTTATACACAACATTCAGTTTAATCCAGACTATCATGATGGTATCCACTTATGGTTATACACAACATTGAGTTTAATCCAGACTATCATGATGGTATCCACTTATTGTTATACACAACATCGAGTTTAATCCAGACTAACATGAAGGTACCCACTTATGGTTATACACAACATCGAGTTTAATCCAGACTAACATGAAGGTACCCACTTATGGTTATACACAACATTGAGTTTAATCCAGACTAACATGTAGGTATCCACTTATGGTTATACACAACATCGAGTTTAATCCAGACTAACATGAAGGTACCCACTTATGGTTATACACAACATCGAGTTTAATCCAGACTAACATGAAGGTACCCACTTATGGTTATACACAACATTGAGTTTAATCCAGACTAACATGATGGTATCCACTTATTGTTATACACAACATGGAGTTTAATCCAGACTAACATGATGGTATCCACTTATGGTTATACACAACATCGAGTTTAATCCACACTAACATAATAAAGGTATCCTCTTGTGAATATACACAACATCGAGTTTAATCCAGACTAATTTGAAGGTATTCTCTTGTGGTTATACACAACATTGAGTTTTATCCAGACTAACATAATAAAGGTATCCTCTTGTGAATATACACAACATCGAGTTTAATCCAGACAAATTTGAAGGTATTCTCTTGTGGTTATACACAACATCGAGTTTAGTCCAGACTAACATAAAGGTATCCTCTTGTGAATATACACAACATCGAGTTTAATCCAGACTAATTTGAAGGTATTCTCTTGTGGTTATACACAACATTGAGTTTTATCCAGACTAACATAATAAAGGTATCCTCTTGTGAATATACACAACATCGAGTTTAATCCAGACTAATTTGAAGGTATTCTCTTGTGGTTATACACAACATTGAGTTTTATCCAGACTAACATAATAAAGGTATCCTCTTGTGAATATACACAACATCGAGTTTAATCCAGACAAATTTGAAGGTATTCTCTTGTGGTTATACACAACATCGAGTTTAATCCACACTAACATAAAGGTATCCTCTTGTGAATATACACAACATCAAGTTTAATCCAGACTAATTTGAAGGTATTCTCTTGTGGTTATACACAACATTGAGTTTTATCCAGACTAACATAATAAAGGTATCCTCTTGTGAATATACACAACATAGAGTTTAATCCAGACTAATTTGAAGGTATTCTCTTGTGGTTATACACAACATCGAGTTTAATCCAGACTAATTTGAAGGTATTCTCTTGTGGTTATACACAACATCGAGTTTAATCCAGACAAATTTGAAGGTATTCTCTTGTGGTTATACACAACATTGAGTTTAATCCAGACTATCATGATGGTATCCACTTATTGTTATACACAACATCGAGTTTAATCCAGACTAACATGATGGTATCCACTTATGGTTATACACAACATTGAGTTTAATCCGGACTTACTTGATGGTATCCATTGATGCTTATACATAACATTGAGTTTAATCCGGACTTACTTGATGGTATCCATTTATGCTTATACATAACATTGAGTTTAATCCGGACTTACTTGATGGTATCCATTTATGCTTATACATAACATTGAGTTTAATCCGGACTTACTTGATGGTATCCATTTATGCTTATATATAACATTGAGTTTAATCCGGACTAACTTGATGGTATCCACTTATAGTTATACACAATATTGAATTTAATCAAGACTAACATGATGGAATCCACTGATGATTATACACAACATTGAGTTTCATCCAAACTAACATGAAGGTATTCACTAATGGTTATACACAACATCGAGTTAATCCAGACTAACATGAAAGTATCCACTTATGGTTATACACAACATTGAGTTTCATCCAGACTAACATGAAGGTATCCACTTATGGTTATACACAACTTTCATGTTAATCCAGACTAACATGATGGTATTCACTTATGGTTATACACAACATTGAGTTTAATTCAGACTAACTTGATGGTATCCATTTATGCTGATACATAACATTGAGTTTAATCCAGACTAACATGATGGTATCCACTTATGGTTATACACAATATTGAGTTTAATCCAGACTAACTTGATGGTATCCATTTATGCTTATACATAACATTGAGTTTAATCCAGACTTACTTGATGGTATCCACTTATGGTTAAACACAATATTGAGTTTAATCCAGACTAACATGAAGGTATCCTCTTGTGGTTATATACAACATTGAGTTTAATCCAGATTAACATAAAGGTATCCACTTGTGGTTATACACAACATTGAGTTTAATCCAGACTAACATGATGGTATCCACTTGTGGTTATACACAACATCGAGTTTAATCCAGACTATCATGATGGTATCCACTTATTGTTATACACAACATTGAGTTTAATCCAGACTAACATGATGGTATCCACTTATGGTTATACACAACATTGAGTTTAATCCAGACTTACTTGATGGTATCCATTTATGCTTATACATAACATTGAGTTTAATCCGGACTTACTTGATGGTATCAATTTATGCTTATACATAAAATTGAGTTCAAACCGGACTTACTTGATGGTATTTATTTATGCTTATACATAACATTGAGTTTAATCCGGACTAACTTGATGGTATCCACTGATGATTATACACAACATTGAGTTTCATCCAAACTAACATGAAGGTATTCACTAATGGTTATACACAACATCGAGTTAATCCAGACTAACATGAAAGTATCCACTTATGGTTATACACAACATTGAGTTTCATCCAGACTAACATGAAGGTATCCACTTATGGTTATACACAACTTTCATGTTAATCCAGACTAACATGATGGTATTCACTTATGGTTATACACAACATTGAGTTTAATTCAGACTAACTTGATGGTATCCATTTATGCTGATACATAACATTGAGTTTAATCCAGACTAACTTGATGGTATCCACTTATGGTTATACACAACATTGAGTTTAATTCAGACTTACTTGATGGTATCCATTTATGCTGATACATAACATAGAGTTTAATCCAGACTAACTTGATGGTATCCACTTATGGTTATACACAACTTTCATGTTAATCCAGACTAACATGATGGTATTCACTTATGGTTATACACAACATTGAGTTTAATCCAGACTAACTTGATGGTATCCATTGATGCTGATACATAACATTGAGTTTAATCCAGACTAACTTGATGGTATTCACTTATGGTTATACACAACATTGAGTTTAATTCAGACTAACTTGATGGTATCCATTTATGCTGATACATAACATTGAGTTTAATCCAGACTAACTTGATGGTATCCACTTATGGTTATACATAACATTGAGTTTAATCCAGACTTACTTGATGGTATTCACTTGTGGTTATACACAACATTGAGTTTAATCCAGATTAACATAAAGGTATCCACTTGTGGTTATACACAACATTGAGTTTAATCCAGACTAACTTGATGGTATCCACTTATGGTTATACACAACATTGAGTTTAATCCAGATTAACATAAAGGTATCCACTTGTGGTTATACACAACATTGAGTTTAATCCAGACTATCATGATGGTATCCACTTATTGTTATACACAACATCGAGTTTAATCCAGACTATCATGATGGTATCCACTTATTGTTATACACAACATCGAGTTTAATCCAGACTAACATGATGGTATCCACTTATGGTTATACACAACATTGAGTTTAATCCGGACTTACTTGATGGTATCCATTGATGCTTATACATAACATTGAGTTTAATCCGGACTTACTTGATGGTATCCATTTATGCTTATACAAAACATTGCGTTTAATCCGGACTTACTTGATGGTATCCATTTATGCTTATACATAACATTGAGTTTAATCCGGACTTACTTGATGGTATTTATTTATGCTTATACATAACATTGAGTTTAATCCGGACTAACTTGATGGTATCCACTTATAGTTATACACAATATTGAATTTAATCAAGACTAACATGATGGAATCCACTGATGATTATACACAACATTGAGTTTCATCCAAACTAACATGAAGGTATTCACTAATGGTTATACACAACATCGAGTTAATCCAGGCTAACATGAAAGTATCCACTTATGGTTATACACAACATTGAGTTTCATCCAGACTAACATGAAGGTATCCACTTATGGTTATACACAACTTTCATGTTAATCCAGACTAACATGATGGTATTCACTTATGGTTATACACAACATTGAGTTTAATTCAGACTAACTTGATGGTATCCATTTATGCTGATACATAACATTGAGTTTAATCCAGACTAACTTGATGGTATCCACTTATGGTTATACACAATATTGAGTTTAATCCAGACTTACTTGATGGTATCCATTTATGCTGATACATAACATTGAGTTTAATCCAGACTTACTTGATGGTATCCACTTATGCTGATACATAACATTGAGTTTAATCCAGACTTACTTGATGGTATCCACTTATGCTGATACATAACATTGAGTTTAATCCAGACTAACTTGATGGTATCCACTTATGGTTATACACAACATTGAGTTTAATCCAGACTAACATGATGGTATTCACTTATGGTTATACACAACATTGAGTTTAATCCAGACTTACTTGATGGTATCCACTTATGCTGATACATAACATTGAGTTTAATCCAGACTTACTTGATGGTATCCACTTATGCTTATACATAACATTGAGTTTAATCCAGACTTACTTGATGGTATCCACTTATGCTGATACATAACATTGAGTTTAATCCAGACTTACTTGATGGTATCCACTTATGCTGATACACAACATCGAGTTTAATCCAGACTAACTTGATGGTATCCACTTATGGTTATACACAACATTGAGTTTAATCCAGACTTACTTGATGGTATCCACTTATGCTTATACATAACATTGAGTTTAATCCAGACTTACTTGATGGTATCCACTTATGCTTATACATAACATTGAGTTTAATCCAGACTTACTTGATGGTATCCACTTATGCTGATACATAACATTGAGTTTAATCCAGACTAACTTGATGGTATCCACTTATGGTTATACACAACATTGAGTTTAATCCAGACTTACTTGATGGTATCCACTTATGCTGATACATAACATTGAGTTTAATCCAGACTTACTTGATGGTATCCACTTATGGTTATACACAACATTGAGTTTAATCCAGACTTACTTGATGGTATTCACTTATGCTTATACATAACATTGAGTTTAATCCAGACTTACTTGATGGTATCCACTTATGCTGATACATAACATTGAGTTTAATCCAGACTAACTTGATGGTATCCACTTATGGTTATACACAACATTGAGTTTAATCCAGACTTACTTGATGGTATCCACTTATGCTGATACATAACATTGAGTTTAATCCAGACTAACTTGATGGTATCCACTTATGCTTATACATAACATTGAGTTTAATCCAGACTTACTTGATGGTATCCACTTATGCTGATACATAACATTGAGTTTAATCCAGACTTACTTGATGGTATCCATTTATGCTGATACATAACATTGAGTTTAATCCAGACTAACTTGATGGTATCCACTTATGGTTATACACAATATTGAGTTTAATCCAGACTTACTTGATGGTATCCACTTATGCTTATACATAACATTGAGTTTAATCCAGACTTACTTGATGGTATCCACTTATGCTGATACATAACATTGAGTTTAATCCAGACTAACTTGATGGTATCCACTTATGGTTATACACAACATTGAGTTTAATCCAGACTAACTTGATGGTATCCATTTATGCTTATACATAACATTGAGTTTAATCCAGACTTACTTGATGGTATCCACTTATGGTTAAACACAATATTGAGTTTAATCCAGACTAACATGAAGGTATCCTCTTGTGGTTATACACAACATTGAGTTTAATCCAGACTAACATGATGGTATCCACTTGTGGTTATACACAACATTGAGTTTAATCCAGACTAACTTGATGGTATCCACTTGTGGTGAAACACAACATCGAGTTTATTCCAGACTAACATGAAGGTTTCCACTTGTGGTTATACACAACACTGAGTTTAATGCAGACTAACATGATAGTATCCACTTGTGGTTATACATAACATTGAGTTTAATCCAGATTAACATGATGGAATCCATTTGTGGTTATACACAACATTGAGTTTAATCCAGACTAACATGAAGGTATCCACTGTTGGTTAAACACAACATCTAGTTTAATCCAGACTAACATGAAGGTATCCACTTGTGGTTATACACAACATTGAGTTTAATTCAGACTAACTTGAAGGTATCCACTGATGGTTATACACAACATTGAGTTTAATCCAGACTAACTTGATAGAATCCACTTGTGGTTATACACAACATTGAGTTTAATCCAAACTAACATGAAGGTATCCACTGATTGTTATACACAACATTGAGGTTAGTCCAGACTTACATGATGGTATCAATTTGTGGTCATACACAACATTGAGTTTAATTCAGACTAACATGAAGGTATCCACTTATGGTTATACACAACATTGAGTTTAATCCAGACTAACATGAAGGTATCCACTTGTGGTTATACACAACATCGAGTTTAATCCACACTAACATAAAGGTATCCTCTTGTGAATATACACAACATTGAGTTTAATCCAGACTAATTTGAAGGTATTCTCTTGTGGTTATACACAACATTGAGTTTTATCCAGACTAACATAATAAAGGTATCCTCTTGTGAATATACACAACATCGAGTTTAATCCAGACAAATTTCAAGGTATTCTCTTGTGGTTATACACAACATTGAGTTTAGTCCAGACTAACATAAAGGTATCCTCTTGTGAATATACACAACATAGAGTTTAATCCAGACGAATTTGAAGGTATTCTCTTTTGGTTATACACAACATTGAGTTTAATCCAGACTAATTTCAAGGTATCCTCTTGTGGTTATACACAAAATTGAGTTTAATCCAGATTAACATGATGGAATCCATTTGTGGTTATACACAACATTGAGTTTAATCCAAACTAACATGAAGGTATCCACTGATTGTTATACACAACATTGAGGTTAATCCAGACTTACATGATGGTATCAACTTGTGGTTATACATAACATTGAGTTAAATTCAGACTAACATGAAGGTATCCACTTATGGTTATACACAACATTGAGGTTAATCCAGACTTACATGATGGTATCCTCTTGTGGTTATACACAACATTGAGTTTAATCCAGACTGACATGATAGTATCCACTTGTGGTTATACACAACATTGAGTTTAATCCAGACTAACATAAAGGTATCCTCTTGTGGTTATACACAACATTGAGTTTAATCCAGACTTACATAAAGGTATCCTCTTGTGAATATACACAACATTGAGTTTAATCCAAACTAAATTGATGGTATCCACTGATGGTTAGTCATAACATTGAGTTTAATCCAGACTAACTTTATAGTATCCACTTGTTGTTATACACAACATTGAGTTTAATCCAAACTAAATTGATGGTATCCACTGATGGTTATACACAACATTGAGTTTAATCCAGACTTACATGATAGTATCCAATTTTGGTTATATACAACATTGAGTTTAATCCAGACTAACATAAAGGTATCCTCTTGTTAATATACACAACATTGAGTTTAATCCAAACTAAATTGATGGTATCCACTGATGGTTAGACATAACATTGAGTTTAATCCAGACTAACTTTATAGTATCCACTTGTGCTTATACATAATATTGAGTTTAATCCAGACTTGCATGATGGAATCCACTTATTGTTATACGAAACATTGAGTTTAATCAAGACTAACTTGAAGGTATCCACTTGTGGTTATACACAACAGTGAGTTTAATCCAGACTAACATGAATGTATCCACTTATGGTTATACACAACATTGAGTTTAATATCATCTAACATGTAGGTATCCACTTATGGTTATACACAACATTGAGTTTAATCCAGACTTACATGATAGTTTCCACTTGTGGTTATACACAACATTGAATTTAATCCAGACTAACATGATGGAATCCATTTGTGGTTATACACAACATCGAGTATAATCAAGACTAACATGAAGGTATCCACTTATGGTTATACACAACATCGAGTATAATCAAGACTAACATGAAGGTATCCACTTATTGTTATACACAACATTGAGGTTAATCCAGACTAACATGAATGTATCCACTTGTGGTTATACACAACATTCAAGTTAATCCAGACTAACCTGATGGTAGCCACTTATGGTTAAATACAACATTGAGCTTTATCCAGACTAACATGAAGGTATCCACTTATGGTTAAATACAACATTGAGCTTTTTTCAGACTAACATGATGGTATCCACTCATGGTTAAATACAACATTGAGTTTAATCCAGACTAACATGATGGTATCCACTTATGGTTAAATACAACATTGCGCTTTATCCAGACTAACGTGAAGGTATTCACTTATGGTTAAATACAACATTGAGCTTCATCCAGACTAACATGAAGGTATCCACTTATGGTTAAATACAACATTGAGCTTCATCCAGACTAACATGAAGGTATCCACTTGTGGTTAATATATGGGCGAAGGTATGTGGAATTGATTAGTTACACACACCTTAATTTGTGTTTTGGAAGTGATTGCTACACATGTTCCAATATATGGGCAAAGGTATGTGGAATTGATTAGTTACACACACCTTAATTTCTGTTTGGAAAGTAATTGCTACACGTGTTCCAATATAATGGCAAAAGGTATGTGGAATTGATAAGCTGCACACACCTTAATTTTTTGTTTTGACAGTAATTGCTACATATGTTCCAATATATGGGCAAAGTTATGTGGAATTGATAAGTCACACAAACCTTAATTTGTTCTTTGACAGTAATTGCTACATGTGCAAATATATGGGCCAAGGTATTTGAAATTGATTAGTTACACACACCTAAATTTGTGTTTTGACAGTAATTGCTACAGGTGCAAATATATGGGCAAATGTATGTTGAATTGATTAGTTACACACACCTTAATTTGTTCTTTGACAGTAATTGCTACATGTTCCAATATATGGGCCAAGTTATGTGGAATTGATTAGTTACACACACCTTAATTTGTTCTTTGACAATAATTGCTACATGTGTTCCAATATATGGGCAAAGGTATTTGAAACTGATTAGTTTCACAAACCTTAATTTGTTCTTTGACAGTAATTGCTACATGTGTTCCAATATATGGGCAAAGGTATTTGGAATTCATTAGTCACACACACTTTAATTTGTGTTTTGACAATAATTGCTAAACATGTTCCAATATATGGGCCAAGTAATGTGGAATTGATTAGTTACACACACCTTAATTTCTGTTTTGAAAGTAATTGCTACACGTGTTCAAATATATGGGCAAAATGTATGTGGAATTAATTAGCTATACACACCTTAATTTTTTGTCTCGACAGTAATTGCTACATATGCCCCAATATATGGGCAAAGTTATGTGTAATTGATTAGTCACACACACCTTAATTTGTTCTTTGACAGTTATTGCTACATGTGCAAATATATGGGCCAAGGTATTTGAAATTGATTAGTTACACACACCTAAATTTGTGTTTTGACAGTAATTGCTATAGGTGCAAATACATGGTCAAAGGTATGTTGAATTGATTAGTTACACATACCTTAATTTGTTCTTTGACAGTAATTGCTACATGTTCCAATATATGGGCCAAGTTATGTGGAATTGATGAGTCACACACACCTTAATTTGTGTTTTGACAGTAATTGCTACATATGTTCCAATATATGGGCAAAGGTATTTGGAATTGATTAGTCACACACACCTTAATTTGTGTTATGACAATAATTGCTACAAATGTTCCAATATATGGGCAAAGGTATTTTGAATTGATTAGTTACACACACCTTAATTTCTGTTTTGACAAGTAATTGCTACATGTGTTCCAATATATGGGCAAAGGTATGTTGAATTGATTAGTTACACAAACCTTAATTTGTTCTTTTACAGTAATTGCTACATGTGCAAATATATGGGCCAAGAGATGTTGAATTGATTATTTACACACACCTTAATTTGTGTTTTGGCAGTAATTGCTACATGTGTTTCAATATGTGGGCAAAGGAATTTGAAATTGATTAGTTACACACACTTTAATATTTCTTTAGACAGTAATTACTACATGTGCAAATATATGGGCCAAGGTATTTGAAATTGATTAGTTACACACACCTAAATTGTGTTTTGACAGTAATTGCTGCAGGTGCAAATATATGGGTAAAGGTATGTTTAATTGATTAGTTACACACACCTTAATTTGTTCTTTGACAGTAATTGCTACATGTGCAAATATATGGGCCAAGTTATATGGAATTGATTAGTCACACACACCTTAATTTGTGTTTTGACAATAATTGCTACATGTGTTCCAATATATGGGCCAAGGTATTTGAAATTGATTAGTTACACACCTTAATTTGTGTTTTGACAGTAATTGCTACATGTGTTGCAATATATGGGCAAAGGTATTTGAAACTGATTAGTCACACCCACCTTTATTTATTCTTTGACAGTAATTGCTACATGTGCAAATATATTGGTCAAGTTATGTGGAATTTATTAGTCACACACACCTTAATTTGTGTTTTGACAATAATTGCTACACATGTTCCAATATATGGGCAAAGGTATGTGGAATTGATTAGTTACACACACCTTAATTTGTGTTTTGACAGTAATTGTTACACATGTTCCAATATATGGGCAAAGGTATGTGGTATTGATTAGTTACACACACACCTTAATTTGTGTTTTGACAGTAATTGCTACATGTGCAAATATATGGGCCAAGATATGTTGAATTTATTATTTACACACACCTTAATTTGTGTTTTGGCAGTATTTGCTACATGTGTTCCAATATGTGGGCAAAGGAATTTGAAATTGATTAGTTACACAGACTTTAATTTGTGTTTTACAGTAATTGCTACAAATGTTGCAATATATGGGCAAAGGTATGTGGAATTGATTAGTTACACACATGTTAATTGGTGTTTTGAAAATAATTGCTACATTTGTTCCATTATATGGGCAAAGCTATTTGAAATTGATTAGTAACATACACCTAATGTGTTTTGACAGTAACTTCTACACATGTTCTAATATATTTGTATCTTGAATAAGCTAGCTGTGCATAAATTATTGTTGGAAAAAAAAAAATGTGAAATAAAATAAAATATTACTACTTTAATTTCAGTTATATTTGCAGAAAGTGAATTGAATAAGTTACAAATATTACACACACACACACAAAGTGTAAAAGCAATATTTCTTACTGAAATAATCATAAAAAGGAAATAGATGTAAATTATTACACCTAGGCCCTATACATTATAACACCTAGGCCCTATACATTATTACACCTAGGCCCTATACATTATTACATCTAGGTCCTATACATTATTACACCTAGGCCCTATATGTTATTACATCTAGGTCCTATACATTGTTACACCTAGGTCCTAAATGTTATTACATCTAGGCCCTATACATTATTACACCTATGCCCTATATGTTATTACATCTAGGCCCTATACATTATTACACCTAGGCCCTATATGTTATTACATCTAGGCCCTATACATTATTACACCTAAGCCCTATACATTATTACATCTAGGTCCTATACATTATTACACCTAAGCCCTATACATTATTACACCTAGGCCCTATACATTATTACAACTAGGCCCTATACATTATTACACCTAGGCCCTATACATAATCAGGATAATTTTCCAGATACAGTATTTGTTTCAAGTGTCAATTACCATGCCTGTGATCAGCATGGTTAAACATGTTTACTCCGTTTATAAATACAAACAGTGACTAAACGAGCAAAAGTAAATGGAAATTGGACTACATTAGCACTGTCCCTCTGTTTTTCATTAAGTCACTTGATTAAACGCAAGCAAACAGCTTGTGGAGGTGTTTACTCTGTGAGCAAACTTTTAAAGCGAACATGTTGTTCAGTGCACTTCTGTTATCAAACGTTTGCAAACAAATTTAACGTTTAAGCGAATTGAAAGCAGCCTGGTATACTGTATTGGGCAGGATAAGCTTTATTACTAGGTATATCTCTTTACTGTATTGGGCAGGATAAGCTTTATTACTAGGTATATCTCTATACTGTATTGGGCAGGATAAGCTTTATTACTAGGTATATCTCTTTACTGTATTGGGCAGGATAAGCTTTATTACTAGGTATATCTCTATACTGTATTGGGCAGGATAAGCTTTATTACTAGGTATATCTCTAAACTGTATTGGGCAGGATAAGCTTTATTACTAGGTATATCTCTATACTGTATTGGGCAGGATAAGCTTTATTACTAGGTATATCTCTATACTGTATTGGGCAGGATAAGCTTTATTACTAGGTATATCTCTTTACTGTATTGGGCAGGATAAGCTTTATTACTAGGTATATCTCTTTACTGTATTGGGCAGGATAAGCTTTATTACTAGGTATATCTCTATACTGTATTGGGCAGGATAAGCTTTATTACTAGGTATATCTCTATACTGTATTGGGCAGGATAAGCTTTATTACTAGGTATATCTCTATACTGTATTGGGCAGGATAAGCGTTATTACTAGGTATATCTCTTTACTGTATTGGGCAGGATAAGCTTTATTACTAGGTATATCTCTTTACTGTATTGGGCAGGATAAGCTTTATTACTAGGTATATCTCTTTACTGTATTGGGCAGGATAAGCTTTATTACTAGGTATATCTCTATACTGTATTGGGCGGGATAAGCTTTATTACTAGGTATATCTCTATACTGTATTGGGCAGGATAAGCTTTATTACTAGGTATATCTCTTTACTGTATTGGGCAGGATAAGCTTTATTACTAGGTATATCTCTTTACTGTATTGGGCAGGATAAGCTTTATTACTAGGTATATCTCTTTACTGTATTGGGCAGGATAAGCTTTATTACTAGGTATATCTCTTTACTGTATTGGGCAGGATAAGCTTTATTACTAGGTATATCTCTATACTGTATTGGGCAGGATAAGCTTTATTACTAGGTATATCTCTATACTGTATTGGGCAGGATAAGCTTTATTACTAGGTATATCTCTAGTAAAGATTACCATCATAGACAACTTATGGTGTTTTATTATGCTAGCTGAAATTGTGTTATCTCCCTTAAATAAATAAATTAAATAAATAGTTATAATAGTTATACAATTAAAAAGTAAGTTGATTTGAAAAGAAAACCATAAAATGTAATTTATTTAATCTCATCTACTATAACATTATACTGCAGTTGGGGAATCTGGCCGGGAGAATGTGACGCCGCAAATGTTAGCGAGTGTTGGCGTTAACGCTGTGTGTGGGCAGGGACAGAGGTATAAGGTGCTGGCCTGTCAGAATGATAAAGGGGAGGTAGAAGCTGCCAAACAGTGCTCCTTTAAGCGTAAGTTTTTTCTCTGCTATTGGATTGCATAATAAGAAATTTTCATGGATACTCAAGTGAGAGGTTTCACAGTTTATAAAGGAACCGAGACTATGCCAAGGTTTCACAGTTTATACTAGAACCAATTCTCTGCCAAGTTTCACAGTTTATACTGGAACCAAGGCTCTGCCAAGTTTCATAGTTTATACTGGAACCAAGGCTCTGCCAAGTTTCACAGTCTATACTGGAACCAAGGCTCTGCCAAGTTTCACATTTTATACTAGAATCAAACCTCTGCCAAGGTCTCTCAGTTTATACTGGAACCAATGCTCTGCCAAGTTTCACAGTTTATACTGGAACCAAGCCTCTGCTAAGGTCTCAAAGTTTATACTGGAAACAATGTTCTGCAAAGGTTTCACAGTTTATACTGGAATCAAGGCTCTGCCAAGGTCTCACAGTTTATACTAGAACCAATGCTCTGCAAAGGTTTCACAGTTTATACTGGAACCAAGGCTCTGCCAAGGTCTCACAGTTTATACTAGAACCAATGCTCTGCAAAGGTTTCACAGTTTATACTGGAACCAAGGCTCTGCCAAGGTCTCACAGTTTATACTGGAACCAATGCTCTGCCAAGTTTCACAGTTTATACTGGAACCAAGGCTCTCTTAAGATCTCACAGTTTATACTGGAATCAATACTCTGCTAAGGTTTCACAGTTTATACTGGAACCAAGGCTCTGTAAAGGTTTCACAGTTTATACTGGAACCAAGGCTCTGCCATGGTTTCACAGTTTATACTGGAACAAAGGTTCTACCAATGTTTCACAGTTTATATTGGAATCAAGGCTCTGCCAAGGATTCATAGTTTATACTGGAACCAATGCTCTCTGTTTATACTGGAACCGAAGTTCTGCAAAACTTTCATAGTTTAAACTGGAGCCAAGGCTCTGCCAAGGATTCATAGTTTATACTGGAATCAATGCTCTGCCGAGGTCTATAGTTTATACTGGAACCAAGGCTCTTCCTGGGTTTCAGAGTTTATCTGGAACCAATGCTCTGCAAAGGTTTCACAGTTTATACTGGAACCAAGGCTCTGCAAAGGTTTCACAGTTTATACCGGAACCAATGCTCTCTGTTTAAACTGGAACCAAAGCTCTGCCAAGGTTACACTATACTGAAACTGAGGCTCTGCCAAGTATTAAAACATTATGTTCGAATTGAGGCTCTGCCAATGTTTCGGAGTTGATACAGGAACCGATGCTCTGCCAAGGTTTCATAGTGTGTACTGCAACCAAGACTCTGCCAAGGTTTCACAGTTAATACTGGTACCAATGCTCTACCAATGTTTCACATGTTCTACTGGAACCAAGGTTCTGCCAAGGCTTCAGTTTATACTGGAACCAAAGCTCTTCCAAGATTTCACAGTTTATACTGGAACCATGGCTCTGCAAAGATTTCACAGTTTATACTGGAACCATTGCTCTGCCAAGATTATACAGTTTATACTGGAACCAAGGTTCTGCCAAGGTTTCAAAGTTGATAAAGGAACACAGATTCTGCCAAGGTTCCACAGTTTATACTGGAACCAATGCTCTGCCAAAGTTTCACAGTTTATACTGCAACTAAAGCTCTGCCAAGGTTTCACAGTTTATACTGGAACCAAGGCTCTGCGAGTGTATCACAGTTTGTACTGGCACCAAGGCTCTGCCAAGGATTCATAGTTTATACTGGAACCAATGCTCTCTGTTTATACTGGAACCAAAGTTATGCAAAGGTTTCATAGTTTATACTTGAACCAAGGCTCTGCCAAGGATTCATAGTTTATACTGGAACCAATTCTCTCTGTTTATACTGGAACCAATGTTCTGCAAAGGATTCACAGCTTATACTGGAACCAAGGCTCTGCAAAGGTTTCACAATTTATTCTGAAATCAAGGATCTGCCAAGGTTAAACAGTTTATAGTGGAACCAAGGCTCTGCCAAGGTTTCATAGTTTAGTCTGGAACCAAGGCTCTGCTATGGTTTCACAATATTTATTGAACTGAGGCCTGCGAAGTTTTAACACGATTTATTGGAACCAACGCTCTGCCAAAGTTTCATAATGGGTACTGGAAACAAAGCTCTGCCAAGATTTCACAGTTTATACTGGAACCAAGGCTCTACTAATGTTTCACAGTTTAAACAGGAACCAAGGCTCTGCCAAGGTTTCAGTTTATACTGGAACCAACGCTCTGCCAAGGTTTCATAATGGGTACTGGAATCAAGGCTCTGCTTAGATTTCACAGTTTATACTGGAACCAAGGCTCTACTAATGTTTCACAGTTTAACAGGAACAAAGGTTCTGCCAAGGTTACAGTTTATACAGTAACCAAGGCTCTGCAAAGATTTCACTTTTTATACTGGAGCCATGGCTCTGCCAAGATTTCACAGTTTATACTAGAACCAATGTTCTGCCAAGGTTTTGCAGTTAATACATGAACCAAGACTCTGACATGGTTTCACAGTTTATACTGGAACTAATGCTCTGCCAAGGTTTCATAGTTTTTACTGGAATCAAGGCTCTGCCAAGGTTTCACAGTTTATACTGGAACAAAGGCTGTGCCAAGGTTTCACATTTTATACTAGATCCAATGCTCTGCAAAGATTTCACAGTTTATACTGAAATCATGACTGTGCTAAGAATTCATAGTTTAAACTTGAACCAATGCTCTGCAAATGTTTCATAGTATATGCTGACACCAAGGCTGTGCCAAGGTTTCGCTGTTTATACAGAAACCAATGCTATGCAAAGGTTTCATATTTTGTATTGAACCAATGCTCTGCCAAGGTTTCATAATTTATACTGGAACCAATGCTTTGCCAAGGTTTCATAGTATATACTGGAACCAAGGCTCTGTCAAGGTTTCATAATTTATACTTGAACTAATGCTCTGCCAAGGTATCATAGCCTATCTTTGAAATGATGCTCTGCCAAGTTTTTATAATTTATACTGATATCAATGCTCTGCCAAGGTTTCATAGTTTAAACTGGAACCATGGCTCTGCCAAGGTTTCAAAGTTTATACCAGAACCAAGGCTTTGCCAAGGTTTTGCACTTTATACTGGAACCAATGCTCTGCCAGGGTTTTATAGTTTAATACTGGAACCAATGCTCTGCCAAGGTTTAACAGTTTACACAAGGTTTCACAGTTGATACTCGAACCAAGGCTCTGCCATGGTGCCATAGTTTATACTGGAACCAATGCTCTGCCAAGGTTTCATAGTTTATACTGGAACTAATGCTCTTCTAAGGTTTCACATTTTATACTGGAACCATGACTCTACCATGGTTTCATAGTTTATACTGGAACCAATGCTCAGCCAAGGTTTCATAGTTTATACTGGAACCAATTCTCTGCTAAGGTTCCACAGTTTATACTGGAACCAATGCTCTGCCATGGTTTCATAATTTATACTGGAACCAATGCTCAGCCAAGGTTTCATAGTTTATACTGTAACCAATTCTCTGCCAAGATTTCATAATATATACTGACACCAAGGCTCTACCAAGGTTCTCTGTTTATACTAGAACCAATGCTATGCAAAGGTTTCATAGTTTATACTGGAACCAATGCATTGCCAAGGTATAATAATATATACTGGAACCAAGGCTCTGCCAAGGTTTCATAATTTATACAGGAACTGATGCTCTGCCAAGGTTTCATAGTATATACTGAAGCGAATGCTCTGCTAAGATTTCATAATTTATATTGGAACCAAGGCTCTGCCAAGGTTTCATAGTTTATACTGAAACCACTGCTCTGCTTAGGTTTCACAGTTTATACTGCAATTATGGCTCTGTCAAGGTTTCACAGTTTATACTGGAACCAAGGCTCTGCCAAGGTTTCATAATTTATACTGGAACCAAGGCTCGGCTTATGTTTAACAGTTTATAGTAGAACCAATGCTCTGCCATGGTTTCATAGTTTATACTGGGACCAGTGCTGTGCCAAGATTTCATAGTATATACTGGAACCAATGGTTTGCAATGGTTTTATAATTTAAACTGAAACCAAGAGACCAATACTCTGCTAAGATTTCATAATTTATACTGTTACCAAAGCTCTGCCAAGGGTTCATAGTTTATACTGAAACCATGGCTCTGCCAAGTTTTCACAGTTTATACTTGAACCAAGGCTCTGCTAAGGTTTCATAATTTATACTGGAACAAAGGCTCTGCTAATATTTAACAGATTATAGTGGAACCAATGTTCTGCCAAGGTTTTTATAGTTTATACTGAGACCAGTGCTGTGCCAAGGTTTCATAGTATAAACTGGAATCAATGGCATGCAAAGGTTTAATAATTTATACTGGAACTTAGGCTCTGCCAAAGTTTCACAGGTTATACAGGAGCTAATGCTGTACCAATGTGTCATAGTTTATACTGGAACCAAGGCTATGCGAATGTTTATCAATTTATACTGGAACCAATGCTCTACCAACGTTTTTAAAATTTATACTGGAACCAAGGTTCTGCCAAGGTTTCATAGTTATTATTAAATCAATGCTTTCTGTTTATAATGCTCTGCCAAAGTTTCATAATGGGTACTGGAAACAAAGCTCTGCCACGATTTCACAGTTTATACTGGAACCAAGGCTCTACTAATGTTTCACAGTTTAAACAGGAACCAAGGTTCTGCCAAGGTTTCAGTTTATACTGGAACCAACGCTCTGCCAAGGTTTCATAATGGGTACTGGAATCAAGGCTCTGCTTAGATTTCACAGTTTATACTGGAACCAAGGCTCTACTAATGTTTCACAGTTTAGCAGGAACAAAGGTTCTGCCAAGGTTACAGTTTATACAGTAACCAAGGCTCTGCAAAGATTTCACTGTTTATACTGGAGCCATGGCTCTGCCAAGATTTCACAGTTTATACTAGAACCAATGTTCTGCCAAGGTTTTGCAGTTAATACATGAACCAAGACTCTGACATGGTTTGACAGTTTATACTGGAACTAATGCTCTGCCAAGGTTTCATAGTGTTTACTGGAATCAAGGCTCTGCCAAGGTTTCACAGTTTATACTGGAACAAAGGCTGTGCCAAGGTTTCACATTTTGTACTAGATCCAATGCTCTGCAAAGATTTCACAGTTTATACTGAAATCATGACTGTGCTAAGAATTCATAGTTTAAATTTGACTCAATGCTCTACTAATGTTTCACAGTTTAGCAGGAACAAAGGTTCTGCCAAGGTTACAGTTTATACAGTAACCAAGGCTCTGCAAAGATTTCACTGTTTATACTGGAGCCATGGCTCTGCCAAGATTTCACAGTTTATACTAGAACCAATGTTCTGCCAAGGTTTTGCAGTTAATACATGAACCAAGACTCTGACATGGTTTCACAGTTTATACTGGAACTAATGCTCTGCCAAGGTATCATAGTTTATACTGGAATCAAGGCTCTGCCAAGGTTTCACAGTTTATATTGGAACAAAGGCTGTGCCAAGGTTTCACATTTTGTACTGGATCCAATGCTCTGCAAAGATTTCACAGTTTATACTGAAATCATGACTGTGCTAAGAATTCATAGTTTAAATTTGAACCAATGCTCTGCAAATGTTTCATAGTATATGCTGACACCAAGGCTGTGCAAAGGTTTCTCTATTTATACAGAAACCAATGCTATGCAAAGGTTTCATATTTTATATTGAACCAATGCAATGCCAAGGTTTCATAGTTTATACTGGAACCAATGCTTTGCCAAGGTTTCATAGTATACACTGGAACCAAAGCTCTGTCAAGGTTTCATAATTTATACTTGAACTAATGCTCTGCCAAGGTATCATAGCCTGTCCTTGAAATGATGCTCTGCCAAGATTTTATAATTTATACTGGAATCAATGCTCTGCCAAGGTTTCATAGTTTAAACTGGAACCATGACTCTGCCAAGGTTTCAAAGTTTATACCAGAACCATGGCTTTGCCAAGGTTTTGCACTTTATACTGGAACCAATGCTCTGCCAAGGTTTTATAGTTTATACTGGAACCAATGCACTGCCAAGGTTTAACAGTTTACACAAGGTTTCACAGTTGATACTGGAACCAAGGCTCTGCCATGGTGTCATAGTTTATACTGGAACCAATGCTCTGCCAAGGTTTCATAGTTCATACTGGAACTAATGCTTTGCTAAAGTTTCACATTTTATACTGGAACCATGACTCTACCATGGTTTCATAGTTTATACTGGAACCAAAGCTCAGCCAAGGTTTCATAGTTTATACTGGAACCAATTCTCTGCTAAAGTTCCACAGTTTATACTGGAACCAATGCTCTGCCATGGTTTCATAGTTTATACTGGAACCAATGCTCAGCCAAGGTTTCATAGTTTATACTTGAACCAATTCTCTACCAAGATTTCATAATATATACTGACACCAAGGCTCTATCAAGGTTCTCTGTTTATACTAGAACCAATGCTATGCAAAGGTTTCATAGTTTGTACTGGAACCAATGCATTGCCAAGGTTTAATAATATATACTGGAACCAAGGCTCTGCCAAGGTTTCATAATTTATACAGGAACTGATTCTCTGCCAAGGTTTCATAGTATATACTGAAGCGAATGCTCTGCTAAGATTTCAGAATTTATATTGGAACCAAGGCTCTGCCAAGGTTTCATAGTTTATACTGAAACCACGGCTCTGCCTAGGTTTCACAGTTTATACTGCAATTATGGCTCTGTCAAGGTTTCACAGTTTATACTGGAACCAAGGCTCTGCCAAGGTTTCATAATTGATACTGGAACCAAGGCTTGGCTTATGTTTAACAGTTTATAGTAGAACCAATGCTCTGCCGTGGTTTCATAGTTTATACTGGAACCAATGCTCTGCCAAGGTTTCATAGTTCATACTGGAACTAATGCTTTGCTAAAGTTTCACATTTTATACTGGAACCATGGCTCTACCATGGTTTCATAGTTTATACTGGAACCAAAGCTCAGCCAAGGTTTCATAGTTTATACTGGAACCAATTCTCTGCTAAAGTTCCACAGTTTATACTGGAACCAATGCTCTGCCATGGTTTCATAGTTTATACTGGAACCAATGCTCAGCCAAGGTTTCATAGTTTATACTTGAACCAATTCTCTACCAAGATTTCATAATATATACTGACACCAAGGCTCTACCAAGGTTCTCTGTTTATACTAGGACCAATGCTATGCAAAGGTTTCATAGTTTGTACTGGAACCAATGCATTGCCAAGGTTTAATAATATATACTGGAACCAAGGCTCTGCCAAGGTTTCATAATTTATACAGGAACTGATTCTCTGCCAAGGTTTCATAGTATATACTGAAGCGAATGCTCTGCTAAGATTTCATAATTTATATTGGAACCAAGGTTCTGCCAAGGTTTCATAGTTTATACTGAAACCACGGCTCTGCCTAGGTTTCACAGTTTATACTGCAATTATGGCTCTGTCAAGGTTTCACAGTTTATACTGAAACCAAGGCTCTGCCAAGGTTTCATAATTTATACTGGAACCAAGGCTCAGCTTATGTTTAACAGTTTATAGTAGAACCAATGCTCTGCCGTGGTTTCATAGTTTATACTGGGACCAGTGCTGTGCCAAGATTTCATAGTATATACTGGAACCAATACTCTGCTAAGATTTCATAATTTATACTGGTACCAAAGCTCTGCCAAGGGTTCATAGTTTATACTGAAACCATGGCTCTGCCAAGTTTTCACAGTTTATACTGGAACCAATGCTCTGCCAAGATTTCATAATATATACTGACACCAAGCTACCAAGGTTCTCTGTTTAAACTGGAACCAATGCTATGCAAAGGTTTCATAGTTTATATTAGAACCAATGCATTGCCAATGTTTAATAATATATACTGGAACCAATGCTATACCAAAGTTTCACAGTTTATACAGGAACCTAGGCTCTGCAAAGGTTTCCTAGTTATAACTGAACCAATGCTCTCTGTTTATACTTGAAACAATGCTCTGCCAAGGATTCATAGTTTATACTGGAACCAATGCTCTGCCAAGGTTTCACAGTTTATACTGGAACCAAGGCTGTGCATAGATTTCACAGTTTATACTGGAACAAATTTTCTGCCAAGGTTTCATAATTTATACTGGAACCAATGCTGTACCAAAGTTTCACAGTTTATACAGGAACCTACGCTCTGCAAAGGTTTCCTAGTTATAACTGAACCAATGCTCTCTGTTTATACTTGAAACAATGCTCTGCCAAGGATTCATAGTTTATACTGGAACCAATGCTCTGCCAAGGTTTCACAGTTTATACTGGAACCAAGGCTGTGCATAGATTTCACAGTTTATACTGGAACAAATGCTCGGCCAAGGTTTCACAGTTTATACTGGAACAAAGGTTATGACAAGGTTTAACATTTTATACTGGAACAAATGCTCTGCCAAGGTTTCATAGTTTATACTTGAACCAATGCTCTGCCAAGGTTTCACAGTTTATACTGTTATCAATGCTGGGCCAAGGTTTCAAAGATATACTGGAACCAAGGCTATGCAGTGGTTTCACAATTTATACTTGAACCAATGCTCTGTTAAGGTTTCACAGTTTATACTGGAACCAATGCTCTGCCAAGGTTTCACAGTTTATACTGGAACAAAGGTTATGACAATGTTTAACATTTTATTCTGGAACCAATGCCCTGCCAACATTTCACTGTTCATACTGAGACAAATGCTCTGCCAAGGTTTCACAGTGTATATTGAAACCAAGGCACTGACTAGGTTTAACATTTTATACTGGAACCAATGTTCTGCCAAAATTTCACAGTTTATACTGTAACCAAGGCTCTGCCAAGGTTTCACAGTTTAGTTTAAACTGGAACCAATGCTCTGTCAAGGTTTCATAGTATATACTGGAACCAAGGTTCTGCTATGGTTTCACTGTTTATACTGGAAACAATGCTCTGCAAATGTTTCACATTTTGTACTTGAACCAAATCTCTGCCAAAGTTTCACTCTTTATATTGGAACCAAGTCTATGTGAAGGTTTCACAATTTATACTGGAAAGAGTGCTCTGCCAAGGTTTCACAGTTCATACTAGAACCAAGGCTCTGCCAAGGTTTCATAGTTATAGGTGAACCAATGCTCACTGATTATATTTGAACCAATGCTCTGCCAAGATTTCACAGTGTATACTGCAACCAGCAAACAATGCTCTGCCAAGGTTTCACAGTTTATACTAAAACCAATGCTCTTCCAAGGTTTCATAGTTTATACTAGAACCAATGCTCAGCCAAGGTTTCATAGTTTATAATGTAACCAATGCTCTGCTAAGGTTCTACAGTTTATATTGAAATCAAGGCTCTACCATGGTTTCATAGTTATAGGTGAATCAATGCTCACTGATTATATTTGAACCAATGCTCTGCCAAGGTTTCACAGTGTATAGTGCAACCAATGTTCTGCCAAGGTTTCACAGTTTATACTAAAACCAATGCTCTGCCAAGGTTCTACAGTTTATATTGAAATCAAGGCTCTACCATGGTTTCATAGTTATAGGTGAACCAATGCTCACTAGATTATATTTGAACCAATGCTCTGCCAAGTTTTCACAGTGTATACTGCAACCAATGCTCTGCCAAGGTTTCACAGTTTATACTAAAACCAATGCTCTGCCAAGGTTCTACAGTTTATATTGAAATCAAGGCTCTACCATGGTTTCATAGTTATAGGTAAACCAATGCTCACTGATTATATTTGAACCAATCTCTGCCAAGGTTTCACAGTGTATACTGCAACCAATGCTCTGCCAAGGTTTCAGTTAATACTAAAACCAATGCTCTGCCAAGGTTTCATAGTTTAAACTGGAACCAATGCTATGCTAAGGTTCTACAGTTTATACTGGAACCAATGCACTGCCATGGTTTCATAGTTTATACTGAAATCAATGCTCAGCCAAGGTTTCATAGTCTATACTTGAACCAATGCCCTGCCAAGATTTCATAGTATATACTGACAACAAGGCTCTACCAAGGTTCCACAGTTTATACTGGAAACATGGCTATGCAAAGCTTTTAAGTTTATACTGGAACCAATGAATTGCCAAGGTTTAATAATATATACTGGAACCAATGCTTAGCCAAGGTTTCATAGTATATACTGACACCAAGGCTCTTCCAAGGTTTTCTGTTTATACTGGAACCAATGCTATGCAAAGGTTTCATAGTTTATACTAGAACCAATGCATTGCCAAGGTTTGATAATATATACTGGAACCAATGCTGTACCAAAGTTTCACCGTTTATACAGGAACCAAGGCTCTGCGAAGGTTTCCTAGTTATAACTGAACCAATACTCTCTGTTTATACTTGAATCAATGCTCTGCCAATGTTTCATAGTTTATACTGGAACCAATGCTCTGCGAAGGTTTCATAGTTTATACTGGAACCAATGCTCTGCCAAAGTTTCACAGTTTACACTGGAACCAAGGCTGTGCATAGATTTCACAGTTTATACTGGAACAAATGCTCGGCCAAGGTTTCACAGTTTATACTGGAACAAAGGTTATGACAAGGTTTAACATTTTATACTGGAATAAATGCTCTGCCAAGGTTTCGCAGTTTATACTTAAACCAAAGCTCTGCCAAGGTTTCACAGTTAATACTGTTATCAATGCTGTGCTAAGGTTTCAAAGTTATACTGGAACCAAGGCTATGCAATGGTTTCACAATTTATATTGGAACCAATGCTATGTTAAGGTTTCACAGTTCATACTGGAACCAATGCTCTGCCAAGGTTTCACAGTTTATACTGGAACAAAGGTTATGACAAGGTTTAACATTTTATACTGGAACCAATGCTCTGCCAACATTTCACTGTTTATACTAAAACCAACGCTCTGCCAAGGTTTCACAGTGTATATTGAAACCAAGGTACTGACTAGGTTTAACATTTTATACTGGAACCAATGTTCTGCCAAAATTTCACAGTTTATACTGTAACCAAGGCTCTGCCAAGGTTTCACAGTTTAGTTTATACTGGAACCAATGCTCTGTCAAGGTTTCATAGTATATATTGGAACCAAGGTTCTGCTACGGTTTATACTGGAAACGTTTCACATTTTGTACTGGAACCAAATCTCTGCCAAAGTTTCACACTTTATATTGGAACCAATGCTTTGTCAAGATTTCATAGTATATACTGGTACCAATGGTCTGCTAAGATTTCATTATTTATATAAAGTCAGTCTCAGCAAAGGTTTCAAAGTTTATTCTGGAACCAATGCTCTGCAAATAATTCACAGTTTGTATTGGAACCAAGGCTCTGCCAAGGTTTGACAATTTATTTTGTATCCAAATCTCTGATAAGGTTTTACAGTTTATACTGGAACCAAGACTGACTTGGTTTCACAGTTTATACTGGAACCAAAGCTCTTCCAAGGTTTCATAGTATAAACTGTAACCAATGCTCTGCCAAGGTTTAACAGTTTATACTGGTACCAATGCTCTGCCAAGGTTTCACAGTTTATACTGGAACCAAGTTCTTCAAAGATTTCACAGTTTATACTTGAACCAATGCTCTGCTAAGGTTTAGTAGTATTATACTGGAACCAAGACTATGCCAAGATTTCATATTTTATACTGGATCCAAAGCTCTGCCAAGGTTTCACAGTTTATAAGGTAACAATGGCTCTCTTAAAGTTTCAGTGTATACTCGAACTAAGGCTCTGCCAAGGTTTCATAGTTTATACCAGAACCAGGCTCGTACTAGGTTTCATAGTTTATACTGGAACCAATGATCTGCCAAGGTTTCAAAATTTATACTGGAACTATAACTCTACCAATGTTTAATAGTTTATACTGGAACTATGGCTCTGCCACGGTTAAACAGTTTATACTAGAACCAATGCTCTGCCAAGGCTTCATAGTTTATACTAAAACCAAGGCTCTGCCAATGTTTCATGATTTATACTGGTGCCAAAGCTCTACCAAGGTTTAACAGCTTGTACTGGAACCAATGATCTGCCATGGTTTCATAGTTTATACTGGAACTGATGGTCTGCCAAGGTTTGATAGTTTGTACTAGAACCAAGGATCTGTCAATTTTTAACAGTTTATACTTAATTGAAGGCTCTACCAAGGTTTCATAGTTTATGCTGGAACCATGGCTCTATCAGGGTTTCACAGTTTATGCTGGAACCAATGCCCTGCATAAGTTTCACAGTTTGTACTGGAACCAAGGCTCTGCCAAGGTTTCACAGTTTATACTGTAACCTATGCTCTGTCAAGGTGTTTAAGTTTATACTGGAACCAAGGCTATGCGAAGGTTTCACAATTTATATTGGAACCAATGTTCTGTGAAGGTTTCACAGATACAGACCCTAAACCGCTCAAGTACCCCAATTGCACACAAACGGAGTGCACTCAGAGCATAAGCATAGCGCAAGCGTAGCGCAGACGGAGCGCGAACGGAGCGCAGATTGAGCGCTGACGGAGCGGACCTGGACCGTAAGCAAACGCTGGATTTGGAATATTAGTGCATTCCTGAACGCATGAATTATATCGAGTGCACTCAGACACGCTGAATGCACTCAGATACGCTGAGTGCACTCAGATGCGCAGTATATGCAGTATATGCTAGACACAGTAAGATAACTGATAACAGAACTATTCATGCGCTACTGAGTGCACTCTTTCATTCAGATACACTCTTTTTCATTATTTGATCGTGAAGTCGATACTTAAAATCGAGATAAAAAAGAAATTTTCTTTCACATAAATATAAACGATGTAGTTTATATAAATGTTTTATTGTAAAACGCATGATAAAACTTATTTTGGTCAACAATTTATCAATTATAACATAAATATCAATATTTAGCTGATCAATACAATAATGTTTAAAATACCTATTATACGATAGACGACACATCAATGGTTATCTACGGTTTCAAGGCTAATTTAGTTGCATGTTTAAGCATGATTTTGTTTGCGCAACAAAAAAATAAATAATTATATATATTGTGTAAATAACAATTCGAAAAGATGTAATATGAATTCACTATTTGCCGTGTTATTTCAATATAAATTAGTTATAGAACATACAAAACATGTACTTTATTTGGATTTAAGCGTATACTGCTCCAAATACAAAAATATCAAAGCATGCGTGAATCAAACAAAACATAGATATGCGGAACATTATACGATTATGATTCTATTTGTTTGGGTATTTCGGCAAAATAAAAATTACCAATTTTCAATTTAATTTGGACTTTAGTTTTATATTTTCCCCAAACATAATTACACTGAGTTTGTGCTTAGTTGTGAACAAATGTACGTAAAACTGTTATATTGCAATTAAAGTGGAAACATTATACTCGTGCACATCTCATTATAATAATAGTAATAAATTAATTGTATTCTAAAATATAAAGTGGGTCAGTAGTACAACGGATAGGTTGCTGGCTTCAGATGGCAGAGGTCGCGAGTTTGACCCAGGCTCTACCCGACCTCTCAAAACACAATTCAGTACCAGATCTAATAAGGGAATGCACTGGAGAACGATATGCATAAGATCCGAGCTTACTTCACAATCAAGCTAAATTAAATAAACATGTATTTATGCCAAATTAACACGACAGACCAAAATATCACATTAGACACAGGAAATAAAAACTAGTAAACGTAAATTTCTAGGTGACCTTTTTTTAGGTTGTGATTTTATATTGACTAAAGAACAGCTTTTGATCACGAGGAAGGTTTAAATAAAAAAAAAAAGAACATGTATTCACTGCCTATAAAATAGTAAATATATTGTTTTCCCGCTTTCCTACAAAATCGATACACCTGATCACGTGCACGTAAGCACGTAACATAATTGTTATAAAAGCTGTGAAAGGGGCAACAAGTAAGAAATGACAACAATAAGAATAATAATAATAATAATAAAGAAGAAGAAAAAATACTCAGATAATAATAATATAATAATATAATTATATAATGATATAATAATAAAATAATATGATAATATAAAAATATAATAATGAAGTAATATAGCAATAATAACAATAATATTAATAATATTAGTAATAAATAATAATAAAATATATAATAGATATTAATAATAATGATGATAATAACAATAATATTATAAAAAATCTGCATATTTTAGTATTGATTTTGACTATATATTTCTTATCCAATCACATGCCGCAGGTTAAATAAAGATTCATTCATCTGGCACAAATTATAATCAAAATGAAAATTACACACCGGCAGGGTTCTTCGTGATCAATGGACCGATAAATCACCATTTAACTATTTATTGACACACATGTGGTTCTCACCATGGGTATCTGTTTTGATGATTGCCATGCAACTCTGCCTTCATAATAGTAATTAAATTGTTATATTAATTGTGAACGACTGACCAGATGCACGTACGCACGTATCGAATATAAAAGCTGTGACAAATCAATAAGCCAATATGTATATTATAATAGCTCCAATGATAATAATATTCAAAAAAATAAAACAAATAATGAAAGTAAAAAATAATACAAATAAAATACTACATTTTTACAAGGAATTATTTAGAGACATGTCTTTAATTTTTATCAGTTTTAAAATTGTAAGATTGTTTTATTTTGTAAATTAACAATTCTGATCTGTTTTTTTATACCAAATCGCTATGGCAGCTGTGGTAAAATGACAGCCCTGAATAAACATCCCTTAATACATGTATGTCACACTTTCTACCATTCATTCAGAACTGGCATGGGTTTTTCGGTTCGTTAATTTAATGATATTAACATCATAATATTTACATACTAAAGCGTTCTGAAACTTCGAATAACCAATATCTTAAATGATTTTTTTATTTGTTGTTAATTGGCTGGCAGTTTTTCTTTTTTATCTTTTCTTTTCAATCACATAATGTTGGCTTAATTAAGTTTCATCCATCTGGCACGAATTACAATCAAAATGAAATCATACATATCTTCCGTGGTCAATAGACCGATAAGTCATCGCTTTAGCATATAACTTAATTGACACGGCTCTCACTGGCATGTGACATAATGTAATAAACACCACAGGTGTGTTGCTGCGTGTCATATAATTAGCAGTATAGCACAGTGGGTGTAGTTTCAAACAAGTTTGATGTAAGTTGTCATTTTAAATAATATAAAACATAAAGTATACTATCAGTAAAAGAATAATTTGAGAAACCCACTGAAAAAAGTTCATTGCAAGTATATTTATATACATAATGATAATGAAAATAATTATAAAAACTTCAGAATATCTTTTTTAAGTTTAGTGAAGCCACATTTGTACCCAAATCGAGAAAAACACTATAAGATTATTATTTTTCAAAATTCATTTATTATAATGTCGAATTGCATCGCACAGATTATAATAAATTTTTCATCACCCATGCAGTGCATATAATTGATTATAAAGCTTATTTTAGTTTGAACATTAACAAAACCAGTGATATATCCACATGTTGTTAAGTCACTGCTTACACTGAGCAGATTTATGGATTATTATAAGGCCAACGAGGTAAACAGTATGGAATTATTAATTAAATTTAATTATTAATAACAATATATTTAGTTTATGTTGATGATGTATCTGTAAATTTTGTGGACAAACTTTATTGCTTTCCTGTAACAAACGGCTTACGGTATATCAAAGAAGATACTGACGCAAACACATGTCGGTCTGGATAACAGAAGCCGGTATAACGTGCGATATTCTTTGATCACCCAGACCACTGATCACATATCAAAACATAGACACTTCCGTTAAACATGCCTACTATCGATACTAGTTCAACCTTTCGCCCAGTGGGTGACATAATATGTAGACAAACAATCGGATTATGAATTAATTTACCATGACTAAATCCCATGGATACATTTTATTGCTCCATTGGAACAGATTAAATTAAAAAGTCAATATAGAATCATTTTAAAGTGTTGAGATGTTGCGATTGGTTATGGGCCGGAAACCGAACTGAGCGAACTGAACGTTGAGTGAACACTGAACGAAGCAAACGCTAAGAGGAGTATTAAATAGAACACTCAGCTATACAGCTCTCGTGAGCGAATACTTGCGTTTGTGAGTGCATTAAATTAACCGCGTTTAATCGAGTGCACGCAAACGGAGCGCAAACTAAACGCGAACGTAGTGCAAACTGAGCGCAAATGGAGTGCAATTATGGGGTACTTGAGCGGTTTAGGGTCTGTAATACTGGAACCTAGGCTCTGTCAAGGTTTCACTGTGTATACTGGAACCAAAGCTCTGCCAAGGTTTCAGTGTATACTGGAACCAAGGCTATGCCAAGGTTTAACAGTTTATACTGGAAGCAATGCTCTGCCAAGGTTTCATAGTTAATACTAAAACCAAGGCTATGCGAATGTTTCACAGTTTATACTGGAACCAAGGCTCTGCAAAGGATTCACAGATAAAACTGGAGTCAAGGGTCTTCTAAAGTGGTGCAGTAGTCTAATGGATAGAGTGTTGGCCGCTCACACCATAGGTTGCAGGTTCGATCTCCTGGTGGACCAGATGCTTCTCATCAAACAACACTCAATAATGGTTCTATCCAGGAAGTGGACTAGAGAGTGGTTCATAAAAGCTCTGAGCTTTCATTGCAACTGAGCTAAAATAAATTAGTATAAACTAAGGGTCTTCCAAGGTTTCATAGTTCATACTGGAACCAAGGCTCTGCAAGGGTTTCACAGAAAACACTGGAATCAAGGGTCTTCCAAGGTTTCACAGTTTATACTGGAAACAAAGCTCTGCAAAGGTTTCACAGATAATACTGGAATCAAGAGTCTTCCAAGGTTTCACAGTTTATACTGGAACCAATGCTCTGCCAAGGTTTCATAGTATATACTGGAACCAAGCCTCTTCAAAGGTTTCACAGTTTATACTGAAACCCAGGCTCTGCAAAGGTTTCACAGTTTATACTGGAACCAAGGCTCTGCCAAGGTTTCATAGTTTATACTAGAACTGAGGCTCTTGTAGAGTCATTGTTAGAAAAACATTATTATTAGAGTTTAAATCTCATTGATATGAACATTTCACAACTTCAAAGTTTTTTTCGAATAGTGAACAATATTGTTGTTACGATTCATTCCAAATTCTTAATTTCAGCTTATGAAGAAGATGTGTGCTTGATTCCATGTCCTGTAGACTGTGTCATGTCAGACTGGTCTCATTGGACAGACTGCTCTACTTCCTGTGGGACTGGCACACAGATGAGATACCGTCACATCAAACAAATGCCGTCTGATGGAGGACGACTGTGTCCCTCTCTTGATAATGCTGGAAAAGTAAGATATATAGTGTAGAATGGTGTTTTCTGGTCACTTGGACACAATTTTAATGTTACTCAAAGTTTAGTGGTTCACTTTGGATATCTAAGGCCACTAGGCTAGTTATACTCAGATTTCATGACATGGATATTTTTCACGTACGTGTATGTTACTTGACTATATACAAGATTTTATTTTTCGCTCTTTAATTAAAGGTGGTTGGCAATTCTAGAAATAATGAAATAACTGCCAAACTTTTATTTTATTTGTTTGTGCAAAATATTATTCTATTTGAGATCTGAAGCATCATCTAGTCATATTTGAATTTACAAGTCAAGGGATAAAAATGTATTAGGGGGCCTGTAAAGAGACTTTGAGTTTTACATAAGAATACTATGGGGGTAATTCTCAGGTACTCATCTTTTTGTTTAAACTATTGTTTTTTTTTTTGAGATATGAGGCTTTGGTTAGTAATTATAGTGAATTCAATCAGGTTCAACAAGAAGAATTGAATTCCCATAAGGTGCCCCCAAAAAAGTTGAAACTGTGAAATTTAAAAAATCACACTATGTTGAAAAAATGGATCTTTTTCATTTTCATCTATTTGTACAAAAAAGTTCAGTTTGAGATCTAAAGCATTACCTGATCATAACAGTTCTTAGAGTAGGGATTGAAGTTTGGATAAATCAACGGGTTCTGAAGTATGGGGACTTCTTGTTTTTTTACAATGGCAAATAGTCCATGCAACTTTTTTTACACAGATAGTTTCATGTTAACAATCAGTGTGTTAAATGACAGTAATATGATGATTGTGAAGTATTACTTAATTGATAAACAATTACATGTATACATGCATAATACAGAAATATTAGAGCAAAATACATACACATCAATGTATATTTCAACTATCAACAAATATGATTTCTTTTCATCTTTTAAAAAAGCACAATGGAGATAAAAAAATTATTACTACAGATGCTATTAATTTCATTTTGTGTTGCCATTAAATTGCAAATATAGAATGAGTTGGATTAATGAAATATTTACACTTCTCTTAAATATTTTAATTTATCTCAACACAGTTAAAAGTGATACTCATCTTCTACAACATTTACATCACACAATGCACATAATCTTCTACAACATTTACATCACACAATGTACATAATCTTCTACAACATTTACATCACACAATGCACATAATCTTCTACAATATTTACATCACACAATGCACATAATCTTCTACAACATTTACATCACACAATGTACATAATCTTCTACAACATTTAATCTTCTACAACATTTACATCACACAATGCACATAATCTTCTACAACATTTACATCACACAATGTACATAATCTTCTACAATATTTACATCACACAATGTACATAATCTTCTACAACATTTACATCACACAATGTACATAATCTTCTACAATATTTACATCACACAATGCACATAATCTTCTACAACATTTACATCACACAATGTACATAATCTTCTACAATATTTACATCACACAATGCACATAATCTTCTACAACATTTACATCACACAATGTACATAATCTTCTACAACATTTACATCACACAATGCACATAATCTTCTACAACATTTACATCACACAATGCACATAATCTTCTACAACATTTACATCACACAATGTACATAATCTTCTACAATATTTATATCACACAATGCACATAATCTTCTACAATATTTACATCACACAATGCACATAATCTTCTACAACATTTACATCACACAATGTACATAATCTTCTACAACATTTACATCACACAATGTACATAATCTTCTACAACATTTACATCACTCAATGCACATAATCTTCTACAACATTTACATCACACAATGCACATAATCTTCTACAATATTTACATCACACAATGCACATAATCTTCTACAACATTTACATCACACAATGTACATAATCTTCTACAACATTTACATCACACAATGCACATAATCTTCTACAACATTTACATCACACAATGCACATAATCTTCTACAACATTTACATCACTCAATGCACATAATCTTCTACAACATTTACATCACACAATGTACATAATCTTCTACAACATTTACATCACACAATGTACATAATCTTCTACAATATTTACATCACACAATGTACATAATCTTCTACAACATTTACATCACACAATGCACAAAGTCTTTGATTTCTTTCTATAATTTTCTACAATAACCTCTTTCAGATTATGCTCATCAGAACTTGATTGTAAACTTGCATAATAAAATAAAATTGTCTGATATTGAGCACAATGAGATACTTTTTCATATGCAAAACATTGTTTATAAAATGTGTATAGATATGAGTGTCCAGCTAGAAATAATAATTCCATCCCAGTATTGTAAATTGGTAAAGTACATCTTATGACCATCACCTTGACAAAACTGTTACTCTGTAGAATTGACATTCCAAAACTATTTTTTTACAAGTTTTATATTATTATAAGTCTATGTCTCATGCCTTGACAAAATATCACTATATTTAACACTTCAGCTTTCAGTTTATTTGTGTCACAAAAGTCAAAGAATATATTAAGCTGTTTTTGTAGTTAAATAACTGTGTCTGCAGGAGATTAAGAATGTCTGCAAACATTAACAACATTATCTGAGTAATGTTGAGGTGTAATTGAACACTTTCAAGCTCATCAATAAAACATGAGAATACAGTAATATTGCACTGGCTAGATACTTTTGTTTCATGTATTATAGTATTTACTTACTGAAATTGATTATATCTCAATGGTACTCAGATGGACTTTGGCATTGTATTCTTGCATGGATGAAATATGATATGGTTGTTACTGCTTGCATCTTGTCACACACATTTACTTTACTCAGATGCTGCTCTGCTCAGATACGATCATTTCTTAGCTGTACTACCCCTAGACCAGCAGGGCTTATGTCATGGTAACTTGTCCATCCATCCATCTGTGATCCTTGGGTTAACCTTTTTTCTTGTAGATATGATAGCACCTTCTTTTTCATTGAATCTTAACCAAACTGGCACAGCAGTTATAGAACCACAAGATCTTGCATTTTTGGAAGGCGAGCAAAGCTCTTAGCTATCGTATAGCCCTAGCAATCTGTTATAAAGGTTACGTATGGCAGGATGACCTTAGTGTTGGGCTAACTCACGAAAGAATCAATGACGGAGAATACATTTACATAAGTTTAATACAACTTTAAAAATATGTTCAATATATATACAATTATATAAAAAAAAAACAAGCGAATACACAAATGAAATATGAAAAGAATGTTCTTATGAACGTTTAAGACGTTCTTAGTATTGTTCTAAATACTTAATTTATAAGACACTAAAATGTTGTTAAAGCTAAACCAATGTTGATCTATGATCTAGCGCGATAACTGTGATGCGCGAGAGCTCATGAAGATGATGATGCGCGAATTCAATGGGTGATTGTCATCAAATGCCTTCTATAAGGGTTGATGACGTGATCTAATGATGGTTAACCTCCAATGAGGTTGTGGATGACGTTCCTCCAGTGAGGACTGATAACGGGCCCACCTCGTGTCCCGGGGTGTCGATACTATGACCTGGCCCTGTTGCGCAGGTACGGGGACCGTCTCCACCGCTCGTAAACGTTATGTTGATTCTAGTGTAGAATCACCTGAAGGGCTTACACACCCTAAAGGCTTAGCTCCACTCCGGGAGGCTTATATCCTGGATGGCTTAGATCCTGGATGGCTTAGATCCTGGATGGCTTAGATCCTGGATGGCTTAGATCCTGGATGGCTTAGGCACATTTTGCCTGTGAGTTTGCCGTCCAATCTCTGTTCCAACAACGTACTATCGATTATTCCCGGCGAGAGCTAGAAGACAATGGGTTTTATAGCAAACATTACGCCCAAATCCCTATTTCCCCCGTTCAATCCGTGACAAACGCGGCTAAATCTGCAGTATTGAATCTACAAGAGAGGCCCCTTGTACACTTTTGCCGTGTAAGGAAGATATACCCATACGTTTACATGCATTAGCACAAAACTAAACTTATGACACGGCCTCTCTGGCGGCCACTTAAAATGTGCATGCTTTTACGTGTTAAATGAATATATCATGACTATCGTGAAATTGTTTCAACTCGAACAATATATTTGGGTGTACCTGATAACTTACAAGAGCTATGTACGACCAGTATACTCTACTGGTGACATTTTGTGACAACATCTCCCCACTTAAAGAAAGTGCTACACTTTTTAAAATTCAACAAAATGATAATTAATATTTACACGTTAAGAAACTATTAATTCTTCTTAGCAACTGACCAGTCAAAACGTACAAGCTGATGGCTCATCCACTGCAGTTATAATCTAACTATAATATGTAATTACAATTTCAACACTATTTTACAATTGTACACTACACTGCAATACACTATTATATTAAACCGGTGATTATGTGCGGCGACTTAAATAGTCTGCCCCAATATTGTCCTTTCCTCGGATCGCTTTAATTTTCATCCGGTAAGGCTGCAGAGTCAGTGCCCACCTCATTAACCTACTGTTAGCTACCTTTGCTTTATTCATATAAGCTAACGGTTGGTGGTCAGTCTCCAAGACAAATTCCTTACCAAAAACATACCGGTGGAATTTACTGACACCCCACACTACTGCAAGACACTCCCTTTCGATAACAGAGTAGTTACATTCCCGGGGTAATAGTTTCCGACTTGCGTAAGCCACGGGGAGACTACACCCATCTTGCTCTTGCAGTAGGACTGCACCCACCCCGATATCGGAGGCATCCGTTCTGAGGATAAACTCCTGGTCAAGTTCAGGTAATTTTAGTATTGGGGTTTTGACCAGACTCCCCTTTAAAGATACAAAAGCTCGCTCCTGGCTTTCCCCCCAAGTTATACTATTGGGTTGACCTTTCTTTGTTAAGTCTGACAAAGGTGCAGCTATAGCCGAAAAGTTTGGAATAAACTTCCTGTAAAAACCCGCCAACCCTAAAAATGACCTAACTTGTTTCTTTGTCTCGGGTCTTGGTGCTTCCTGAATTGCCTTGACCTTGTCGGGGTTGCGTTTCAATTTCTGGTCCCTCCCGACAACATGACCCAGACACTCTATATCTGCGTAACCTATGTGACATTTGCTAGGTTTTGCAGTCAGTTTAAACCGGCGTAGCCGTTCCAACAGATTACGTAGAGCATTAATATGGTCGTCAAATGTTGTTGTAAACACCAGGATGTCATCTACAAAACTGTCTGAGTTGGACAAATCCTTCAGGACCTTCCTCATCAACCTACAGAATGTTGCTGGGGCGTTGACGAGCCCAAAGGGCATGACCTTGAACTTAAAAAGTCCTTCCGAAGTTTCGAAGGAGGTCATCTCTTTAGCTCGGTCTGAAAGTGGGACTTGCCAATAACCTTAACTGAGGTCTAACTTGGAGAAATACGAATATCCCGCAAGTTTAGAGAATACCTCCTCAATATTAGGCATTGGCTCGGCATCAAAGATGGTACGTTTATTGATCTGCCTAAAATCGATGCAGAATCGAATTGACCCATCTTTCTTCTTAATAAGTACGACTGGGGATGAAAATGGGGCGTTTGAAGGTTCGATGACACCCAATTTCAACATGTCTTTCACCTCCTCATCAACAATTGATCGGGAGTGAAATGGAATGGGATACCCCTTACTTCTAATTGGTTCCCCTGATGTGAGGACAATATCATGTTGCACTCCATCTGTCTGCCCCGGTTTTTCGGACAAGACATCACTGAACTCCGAGAGTAAACTACCAACCTCTCGTTGCTGCTCTACACTAAGCATGTCCGATATGTCTACATCGGCTGCTGTCTCCCTACCTACACTAGTGGGAAAATACATGGGACTAGTGTCCTCACTACTGTCTTCCTCACTATCCTCAATAACTGCAACATTAACTACGGTTAATAACCCTTGTTGCACATTATCGGTTCTACTGATATACTCTTTCAGCATATTCGCATGAAAGGTCTTTAACTTTCCGTTTATCTCGATACGGTAATCCATAGTGTTCACTATCCCTCTAACGTAAAACGGACCTTTCCATTGTAATAACAACTTGTTATTGTCGGTCGGGAGTAACAGTAACACCTGGTCACTTATCTTAAACTTCCTAGCTCTAGCTTTCTGGTCATAGTACCGTTTATACTTGGTACTTGCCTTAACTAACTGACTTTGAGCTATCTTACAAGTCTCCTCTAGTTTCTCCTTAAGATCTAAAACATACTGATATGTAGTCTTAACCTCATCACTATCTACTTCATCTGCCCACATCTCTCTAAGAATCCTCATGGGACCTCTAACTGACCTTCCGTACAATAACTCAAACGGAGAAAACCCTAAACTTTCTTGTGGAACCTCTTTAAATGCAAACAACAAAGCATTGAGATACTTGTCCCAATCTTTGGGTCTCTCTGTACACATACGCCGTAACATTTGCTTTAACGTCCCGTTAAATCATTCGACTAACCCGTTACACATAGGGTGATATGGTGTTGTCATGATTTGACGCAAAGACAATAACCTGCTTACTTCAGCCATAAGTTATGACGTAAACTGTGACCCACAATCAGTCAGCATTTCCTCTGGTACACCTAGCCTACTGAATATATCAACTAATGCCTCCGCTACTCTCTCAGTTTCAATTGAGGGCAATGCCACTGCCTCCGGATACCTAGTTGCATAGTCGACCATGGTTAAAATGTACCTATTTTTCCTATCCGACACTGGAAAAATTGGTCCCACTATGTCTACGGCTACCCGCTTAAATGGTATATCTATCAGTGGCATCTGACCTAAATGTTCTTTGGTCACTCGACCTTTTGGTACTGTCCTTTGGCATACATTGCAGGACCTACAATACCTAGTTACATTTCCACTAACGCCTGGCCAATAAAATTCTGCCAATACTCTATCTGACGTTTTCTTTACGCCTAAATGACCTCCCATAATTGACTCATGAGCTACCTTAAGCACTGTCGTTCTATACTGGGTAGGTACCACTAATTGGTGAAACTGTCTACTACCACTATCTTCAAATTCTCTGTACAATAACCTATTCTTATGTACAAACTTACAACTACCGGACCCTTTATACTTCTTCACTACACCATCCTTGGCCTTCACTTTATAAGGCTCTAACGACTCGTCTTGAGTTTGTGCTTCTATAAACTCCGCTTTGGATATGTCACCTATGGCTGCAGGAACCTTTAATTTTCTATAAGCCTGAGCTTGCTTCTGAACCTGCGCTCTAGTCTCTACTGCATTACTTATGCTACTTCTAAAATCGGACATTACCGGAAGTACTGAACCTTCTATGTTCCCTATCGTTATATCATACATCGGGTCGTCCATACATAGTGCCTCTGTAGTCCCTTTAAAGAAAGGTGTATCTACATCTATTCTCGCTATTGGTACGTGTTCTACCGACTTATTTAACAACATACACGGTGCCTGTTTACCTACCAACTGGTCATCCGTAACTAAACTACGCCTAACTACCACACCTGTACACCCTGTATCCCTCATTACAGTTACGTCCGTGCCATTCACTCTACCATCTGCCGTTGGAAGATTTGCGTACGGAAAGAGACATGTTCCGATCTTCGCCATTGCACCATCCGCTTTAACACAACAGCTACTACTCTCGGTTTTAATAACCGGACTATTACTACCTCTACCTCTACCTCCACCTCTACCTCGGTTTTGACCACCTCTACTTCTACCGAAATTCCATGGGTTGTTAAAACCTTGGTTCCGACTCCCTCCATTATTGTCCACTCTACTATTGTCACTAAAATTGTCTACGACAGCGGACACGTTTACCGCTTTCCTACACTCATGTGAAGCATGATTCCCATTACAGTGACGACAACGAATAAAAGGTCTCCCTATGTTACCACTATTGCTACCTCCTCTAGCACCCATCGAACTACCTCCACCTCTATAGTTTCCACTCTGGCCTTTTTGTTTATGACTATGATCATTCCCTTGCCTATCCCTAAAAGTTCTGTCTTTCGACACTACATTATGAGCTCCACCTCTAGCCTCGGCAAACTGATCTGCTTGTGTTGCCATTTCATCTACACTAGTTAGTTTTCTTTCTTTTAGAAATAAGAACAGATCTCTACTACAAACATTGAATAGCTGGTCCCGCAACAAGAAATCTATGAGGCCCTGATAAGTCTGCGCTACCTTTCCTAACTCTAACCACCTATCTAAGTAATTTCTAGACCTACTAATAAACTGAATAAATGATTCGCCTTTCTCAGGCAGACAAGCTCTAAACCGCTTTCTAAAACCTTCTTCAGTTAACTCAAATCTCTTTAAAAGAGCATCCTTTAACTTGTCATAGTCAAGAGCATCTACACTAGGCAATCGAGAAAATACGTCTAAGGCCTTGCCTCTCAATAACGCACTTAAATGAACTGCCCACTTAGCTTTGGTCCATTCCTGTAACTCAGCATAACGCTCGAACCGTAACAAGTAACTGTCCATGTTATCGTGGTCAGCATCAAAGTATGGTAACTTAGAACCTTTTAACTTCCCAGAATAACTACCTTTCTCTTCAGTTTTACTATCCTTACTATGTGCCTTAGCCGCTTCCAACTCTAAAGCTAACTTATGCTCATACTCTTTTTGCTCCCTCTCCATCATTGCATTAGCCTTAGCTAGTCTACCATCTGTTTCGAACCTCTCATGTTCTAACGCTTGCTTCTCCCTTACTAATCTACTTTCATCATCTCGCTTCTCTTTAGCTAACCTACCTTCTAATTCTAACTTCTCTGTGGCTAGTCTACTTTCTAATTCTACCTTCTCTTTAGCTAATCTACTTTCTACTTCTAACCTATCTTTATCAGCTTCTAGCTTCTCTTTAGCTAATCTACTTTCTTCATCTCTTTCCTGCTTTGCTAATTCTCTTTCCTTAAGTCTAAATTCCCTTTCCCTAGCCTGTTCGTCTTTAACAAAGGTTCTAAGCTCCTCTCCAGCATACCCTAACTCCTTACCCATTTCCGTAAGATCCTTTATGGACGTCATGGTTATAGACATTGTGGACTACACACTACAATATTACAATACACACATCACTAATAATCCTACTCAACTAACTACTACTGGCAAGTCACTGTGTCCTCAGTAAATACCTGGGCATCATCATAGGACAAGTTACATACACATTTGTACTAGCGCTAACTACTAACGGTTATGTATAGATAGTATCTAGCTTCCACAAACATATACACTACATAAAATATCTATATTTGATATTAGACATAAACCTTAAACAATCATAGAAATGTGTATGACATGAACATATTTATTTACTTCTCCCATCAATATAAGTTTACTCGAGTGTCACAACATGAGTAGAACGTCTTGTTCGCCAACCTGATTGGATACTATTGGTATATCAAGGGAGGTAAAACAAATTATTTAGCAAAAAGTGCCTCAGACCCACTCGTGTAGACCACTGCGACCTCGCGCTAAGGAAAGAACGGACAAAACAAAAGTTTGGACTCACCCTACCCTTGTCGTGTCTTGACTTGTCTTCCAAGCTTTGGCCGTGATCGTCGACAGTCACCTTGATGGATCAGAGGGTGGTACACAATTCTAAAATAATAAGTAGAGATTTAGTATATCATAATAAAGATCACTTATTGATTCTTTCCCTTCGTAGTCGCCCAAAATCCCACTACTCTGAAAACCAGTTGTCACAGGATGACCTTAGTGTTGGGCTAACTCACGAAAGAATCAATGACGGAGAATACATTTACATAAGTTTAATACAACTTTAAAAATATGTTCAATATATATACAATTATATAAAAAAAAAACAAGCGAATACACAAATGAAATATGAAAAGAATGTTCTTATGAACGTTTAAGACGTTCTTAGTATTGTTCTAAATACTTAATTTATAAGACACTAAAATGTTGTTAAAGCTAAACCAATGTTGATCTATGATCTAGCGCGATAACTGTGATGCGCGAGAGCTCATGAAGATGATGATGCACGAATTCAATGGGTGATTGTCATCAAATGCCTTCTATAAGGGTTGATGACGTGATCTAATGATGGTTAACCTCCAATGAGGTTGTGGATGACGTTCCTCCAGTGAGGACTGATAACGGGCCCACCTCGTGTCCCGGGGTGTCGATACTATGACCTGGCCCTGTTGCGCAGGTACGGGGACCGTCTCCACCGCTCGTAAACGTTATGTTGATTCTAGTGTAGAATCACCTGAAGGGCTTACACACCCTAAAGGCTTAGCTCCACTCCGGGAGGCTTATATCCTGGATGGCTTAGATCCTGGATGAGATCCTGGATGGCTTAGATCCTGGATGGCTTAGGCACATTTTGCCTGTGAGTTTGCCGTCCAATCTCTGTTCCAACAACGTACTATCGACTATTCCCGGCGAGAGCTAGAAGACAATGGGTTTTATAGCAAACATTACGCCCAAATCCCTATTTCCCCCGTTCAATCCGTGACAAACGCGGCTAAATCTGCAGTATTGAATCTACAAGAGAGGCCCCTTGTACACTTTTGCCGTGTAAGGAAGATATACCCATACGTTTACATGCGTTAGCACAAAACTAAACTTATGACACGGCCTCTCTGGCGGCCACTTAAAATGTGCATGCTTTTACGTGTTAAATGAATATATCATGACTATTGTGAAATTGTTTCAACTTGAACAATATATTTGGGTGTACCTGATAACTTACAAGAGCTATGTACGACCAGTATACTCTACTGGTGACATTTTGTGACAATGTTCATCCGACCGAAAAAGTAGTTCACAAGTTTCAAAAAGCATTTGCCGTAGAAGAGGACTCATTATACAAAAAAGATTCAAAGTTTTTTAATTTATTGCGGATTTTTTTCTGTATAAAAATTCAAAGATACAATACGTGAAGCATACAATTTCCATTTAAATGTGGAAGAATACACTTATCTCGCTGTGCTCTAAAAAAACATGGCAATTTTCATTGATAAAAAAATTGTTTTACGCAATTATTACTATGCATAGTGACGTCATCTGGTGGGGTGGGGGGGGGGGGGGGGGGGGGGCTATAATCTCTAACATCATTCGACTGTAATCAGGTGTAATCATTGACAGGGTGAAATATGGACAGGTTTTCGATATAATAACTCCTAGTTTGAGTAAAAAGTGATTGTTAGTGTAATTTCATTCACTATTGAATGTCCTCTTTGATTTTGATAGTAAAATAAAGAAATTAGGTTTGAGGCTATTTTTGTTATTGACAGAAAAATGTGCCAATCTGTTATCGTCTGCAAGCAGTGTTTTGATGTTGATGTACAGATCCACCGCTCAAAGTAATTGATTTAAATATACATTAATAATTTCATATAAATATTTACCCTTATCATATACTGTTGTATTGCTACTCAATTTTTGCTGCTAATTAGTTTATCCAAACATATTTAACCATTAATTAGGTCATCCAGCTATTATGTTTGTTGTGTCTGTGTTGTATTTTTTAGATTGATTAAATCAAGGTCACCCAAAACCGTTTATAATGCAATTAATTGATAATTTATATTGTTGATTGAAAGCTTTATGAGAATCGAACATAACTAAAGTCGATATTCACGTAAATCTGTAAGAAGGTCATGTTTATTTTGTTCTGGACAAAGAGTTCTGGATAATGTGTGGTATATTCTCGGACAATCAGGAACATTTTGTGCTGAATGTGTTTCTTTATCCATAAATCATTACTATTGAACTGCAGATATTAAAATTGACTGGAGTTGTAGCACAAAATATATGATTGCCAGACTGAAGATGATTCATGGAAAAACAAAATTTGGAGTTGAAGTTAAATTATAATATATATATCTGGAACTGAATCGTTGAAATTCTTGCTTGAGGAGTCAAGACAAGTTAAGAGTTCAGATGATTCATTTGATCAAACGTCAGAATATGAAGGTTTGTTTGTCAAGCTTTCATATAGGTTGTTCATGTTGATAACTTTTATGTGGAGATGTGGAAAGGATTCCTAGACCACCACGTTACCAGTTTACAAAATTCCCTGTAAATGGCAATTTTCACAAGGGACATCGAATATTCAGTCAATTTTCACAGGAAAACAGTGTGTACCATGTTGTTCATCATTTTTTGCAAGTGCAATATTAAAACAGTTTGATAGGTACTGTTGGAAAAGTATTGATATGGACTCTGTATTGTATGCAGGAGATTATTTATACAGATACACAAAAGAAATATCAAACACACCACATTCTTTTCTAAATCCCGATGAATTGCCTGCTTACTTAACATATCAGAAATCTAACTAAGTTTTCCAATTTCCCGAACCTACATTTTTGAATTAACACAAGCAGTGAGCCTTCCCTCAGGCCTTTGAGGCCTTTGATATAGTTGAAGGCCTAGACTATAGATATTTTACATGTAGCATTGCATGGAGGTCCCCTAAAAGATTTGTTGAAATCAGGTCAACAGGGGTCACTGTTTTACATAGTGATATATAAGGAAATTAGCACAATAGCACCTTCATTTTTAGCTCTATTTGCCAAAGGCCAGAAGTGCTTATGCGATGACATGTTGTCCGTCGTCCGTCGTCTGTTAGCAGCACTTTCTCTGAAACCACTAGGCCAATTAAACTGAAACTTCACATGGATGTTTCTAATACAAAGGAGACTATACAGTAGTTGTTTTTTTTTTCGATCTAAAATTCAAGATGGCCACCGTTACTAAAAATAGTCCAAAACTTAAAAAATCTTCTTCTCATGAACAGTCTGGCAGATTTTCAAAATGTTTATGTAGTAATGATAACCAACTATAGTTTTGTTAGATTTGTTCAAATTGTGTCTCTAGGGTTAAAAATGACCACTGCCCTGAGGGTTGAATTAAGAGACACATGTCTGTATAATAAATTTATATATTTTTTTTAAAATGGAGATGATTTTGCCCATGTCTTCACAGAAGCATTGTTTGATGAAGGAGGTTCAGTTTTGTAAAAATGACTGGGTTCCACTGTCTGTTTCTATTACCGATCAGACAAATTTGTTCATATTTGATATAAATTATCCCTAGGATAAAGAAATCTAAGTTTGTTTTAATCAAGGGACACTGGGATGTATAGAGGCCCGGTAAGGGGTCTTTTAGTTTTATACTATACTATGGGAGAATGGAAAATTCTCATTTTTTTGGCCATTTGTGTAAATATGTTGTTCAATTTGAGTTTACTATATGTTGTTAGTTTACTTTATTTGTCAAAAAACATGGCGGCCAGGGGATGGGTTTAGTTAACTATATAAACTATAGTAAAAACTTAAAAAATCTACTTGTCAGAAACTACTGGCTCTATTTTTAAATAATTTTACAGAAATGTTCCTTGGATGACCCTCTACCAAATTTGTTCAAGCCATCTTGATTCGTCAAAAAACATGGTGGCCAGAGGGTGGGTTTAGTTTACTATATGTTGTTAGTTTACTCTATGAACTATATTAAAAACATAAAAAATTTTCATGTCGGAAACCACCGGATCAATTTTAAAACAATTTTGCAGAAATGTTCCTTGGGTGACCCTTTACCAAGTTTGTTCAAGCCATTGTGATTTGTTAAAAAACATGACCGCCACAGTGAGGTACTAGTTTACTATATAGGCAGCCATAGTAAAAACTTCAAAAGCCTTCTTGTCACAATCTACTGACCTGATATGATGTAATTTCACTGACATTTACCATTGGTGAACTTCTACCAAGTTTGAACTCTTCTACGCATCTGTTACATCTTCAAAACAAATCAAAATTCTAACTACTTGCCCATTTTTTTTTTTCTTGAATTTTTAGTGTACATGTATTATATAATCTACTTAAGTTGGGTGACTCAAGGTCAGTTAGGTGAGTGATATCTTGGCCCTCTTGGTCATTTTATCAAACTCGCACAGCAGTTATGTAATCACAAAATCACAGACAAGTTTTTGAACTAGCATGATTCCACCACAAATGTCCCTATCACAGCACTTACAAGCAGGCCTTCTAAAATTCCAAAATGCAAATCGGTCCAGGTTTTTTACTAACGTAAGAAACGCACTTATTTATAAAAAAATCACTAAAATTGCTTTACATTATGCCATTACATGTATGCATACCCCACCCACCATGTCAGCTGCATCATGTATTTCTCTGTTTATTTATTAATAGGAAACGATTTCAAGTTTATTTGTGTATTATTTAAAACATACTTTATCACAATGTGTACATTTTAATGACTGACATTATGTTTCCGCTTTACTGAATAATTTTCATTATATTAAAAATGTTTGATCGAACCGGAAGTGATGCAAGTTCCGGAAGCTGCGTGAAATAATCACCGTGGAAACCAATGTAACGGTTCAACCACCAAAATAAATCATTCAGAACCTGTCCCACATCAAAATAAAATTGGTCCGGCTTTTATCACTTTCATTAATTAATGTCATTAATTTTATAATTAAAATTATTTTTTTTAAGAAATGAAACAAACAAGAAACACCGCACGTTTTATCAAATATTTTAATGACGCAAACAATATTCGGTCCGACCGTCCCAGCTTTGGCTAGCGGTATATCAAAGAAATATACGAACGCAAACACAGTCTTTTGATGAACCGACAGAACGCTATGGGTCACTGATCACACATCGAAGGCGTGCTACATAGCGATAGACTCTTCCGATAAACTCCCCTAATACCGTCAATGGTTTAGTCGAAATTGACATCATTTCGCACAGCAGGTGACAAAACAAACGGATTATTGGGTCAAATTATATTGCCGCAAGGCGTATTTCGCAGATCAGTATGGCATGGTAAGAGCAATTTATGAGATTTTATACAACCGATAGAAAATATCTGTACCGATTTTTTATTGAACTTTGAAAATATCTGGACCGATTTTTTATTAAACTTAGAAATGAAAACCGGTTTTGAACTTCAAAAATCGGTCCAAAAATCGAAAAACCGGCAATTTTAGAAGGCCTGTTTACAAGCATATTTTAAGCAAAACTTTGGATGGTGGTTTACTAAAAGATTTGTTGAAGAAAAACTTACAAAAAACATTTCATGCTGAAATGTTCATCAGTCCCTTTGTTGCTAGTAGAGCGATTCAGGCCCTCTTGGGTCTCTTGTTCTTGATAAGGCTGGCAAGTTGATCCATAGACCAGTGCTATGTTTATACACAAATACTCAGATACAGTCTTCTTTCTTGATAATGCTGGCAGGTTGAACAATATACCAGTGTTTTGTTTATAGACAAATACTCAGATACAGTCTTTCATCTTGATAATGCTGGCAAGTTGAATCATAGATCAGTGTTATGTTTATACACAAATACTCAGATACAGTCTTTTTTCTTGATAATGCTGGCATGTTGAACCATAGATCAGTGTTATGTTTATGCACAAATACTCAGATACAGTCCTTTTTCTTGATAATGCTGGTAGGTTGAATGATAGATCAGTGTTATGTTTATACACAAATACTCAGATAAAGTCTTTTTTCTTGATAATGTGGCAAGTTAAACCATAGGTCAGTGTTATGTTTATACACAAATACTCAGATATAGTTTCTTTTCTTGATAATGCTGGCAGGTTGAACCATAGACCAGTGTAATGTTTATGCACAAATACTCAGATATGGTCTTCTTTCTTGGTAATGCTGGCAAGATCAGTGTTTTGTTTATACACAAATGCTTATAATTAATGTTTTTTCTTGATAATGCTTGCAAGTTGAACCATAGATCAGTGTTTTGTTTATGCACAAATGCTTAGAAACAGTCTTCTTTTTTGGTAAAGCTAGCAAGTTTAACTATAGACCAGTGCTATGTTTTTGCACAAATACTCAGATACTGTCTTCTTTCTTGGTCATGCTGGCAAGTTGAACCAAAGGTCAGTGTTATGTTTACACACAAATACTCAGATACAGTCTTCGTACTTGATAATGCTGGCGAGTTGTACCATAGACAAGTGTTATGTTTATGCACAAATAATCAGATACAATCTTCCTCTTGATAATGCTGGCAGATTAAACCAAAGATCTGTGTTATGTTTATGCACAAATAATCAGATACATTCTTCTTTTTTGATTATGCTGGCAAGTTGAACCATAAACCTGTGTTGTGTTTATACACTAATACTCAGATACAGTCTTCTTTTCGGTAATGCTGGCAAGTGTAACTGAAGATAAGTATTATGTTGATGCACAAATACTCAGATACAGTATTCTTTCTTGATTATGTTGACAGGTTGAACCATAGATCAGTGTTATGTTCATACACAAATACTCATATATAGTCTTCTTTCTTGATAATGCTGGCAAGTTGAACCATAGACCAGTGTTATGTTTTTGCACAAATACTCAAATATATTCTTCTTTCTTGATAATGCTGGCATGTCAAACCATATATCAGTGTTATGTTTATACACAAATACTCAGATACAGTCTTATTTCTTGGTAATGCTGACAAATTGAATAATAGACCAGTGTTATGTTTACACACAAATACTCAGATACAGTCTTCTTTCTTGATAATGCTGACAAGTTGAATCATAGATCAGTGTTATGTTGACATACAAATACTCAGATACAGCTTTCTTTCTTGATAATGTCGGCAAGTTGTACCATAGAACAGTGTTATGTTTATGCACAAATACTCAAATACAGTCTTCTTTATTGATAATGTTGGCAGGTTGAACCACAGATCAGTGTTATGTTTATACACAAATACTGAGATATAGTCTTCTTTTTTTATAATGCTGGCAGGTTGAACTATATACCAGTGTTATGTTTATGCACAAATACTCAGATACAGTCTTTTTCTTGATAATGATGGCAAATTGAACCATAGATGAGTGTTTTGTTTATACACAAATACTCAGATACAGTCTTTTTCTTGATAATGCAGGCAAATTGAACCATAGATGAGTGTTTTGTTTATACACAAATACTCAGATACAGTCTTTTTCTTGATAATGCTGGCAAATTGAACCATAGATGAGTGTTTTGTTTATACACAAATACTCAGAAACAGTCTTCTTTCTTGATTATGCTGGCAAGTTGTACCATAGATCAGTGTTTTGTTAATACACACATACTAAGATACAGTCTTCTTTATTGATAATGCTGGCAATTTGAACCATAGATCAGTGTTATGTTTATGCACAAATTATCAGATACAGTCTTGTTTATTGATAATGTTGGCAGGTTGAACCATAGATCAGTGTTATGTTTATACACAAATACTCAGATACAGTCTTTTTTCTTAATAATGCTGACAAATTGAACCATAGATCAGTGTTATGTTTATGCACAAATACTCAGATACAGTCCTTTTTCTTGATAATGCTGACATGTTGAACCATAGATCAGTGTTATGTTTATACACAAATACTCAGATACAGTCCTTTTTCTTGATAATGCTGGCATGTTGAACCATAGATCAGTGTTATGTTTATGCACAAATACTCAGATACAGTCCTTTTTCTTGATAATGCTGGTAGGTTGAATGATAGATCAGTGTTATGTTTATACACAAATACTCAGATAAAGTCTTTTTTCTTGATAATGTGGCAAGTTAAACCATAGGTCAGTGTTATGTTTATACACAAATACTCAGATATAGTTTCTTTTCTTGATAATGCTGGCAGGTTGAACCATAGACCAGTGTAATGTTTATGCACAAATACTCAGATATGGTCTTCTTTCTTGGTAATGCTGGCAAGATCAGTGTTTTGTTTATACACAAATGCTTATAATTAATGTTTTTTCTTGATAATGCTTGCAAGTTGAACCATAGATCAGTGTTTTGTTTATGCACAAATGCTTAGATACAGTCTTCTTTTTTGGTAAAGCTAGCAAGTTTAACTATAGACCAGTGCTATGTTTTTGCACAAATACTCAGATACTGTCTTCTTTCTTGGTCATGCTGGCAAGTTGAACCAAAGGTCAGTGTTATGTTTACACACAAATACTCAGATACAGTCTTCATACTTGATAATGCTGGCGAGTTGTACCATAGACAAGTGTTATGTTTATGCACAAATAATCAGATACAATCTTCCTCTTGATAATGCTGGCAGATTAAACCAAAGATCTGTGTTATGTTTATGCACAAATAATCAGATACATTCTTCTTTTTTGATTATGCTGGCAAGTTGAACCATAAACCTGTGTTGTGTTTATACACTAATACTCAGATACAGTCTTCTTTTTGGTAATGCTGGCAAGTGTAACTGAAGATAAGTATTATGTTGATGCACAAATACTCAGATACAGTATTCTTTCTTGATTATGTTGACAGGTTGAACCATAGATCAGTGTTATGTTCATACACAAATACTCATATATAGTCTTCTTTCTTGATAATGCTGGCAAGTTGAACCATAGACCAGTGTTATGTTTTTGCACAAATACTCAAATATATTCTTCTTTCTTGATAATGCTGGCATGTCAAACCATATATCAGTGTTATGTTTATACACAAATACTCAGATACAGTCTTATTTCTTGGTAATGCTGACAAATTGAATAATAGACCAGTGTTATGTTTACACACAAATACTCAGATACAGTCTTCTTTCTTGATAATGCTGACAAGTTGAATCATAGATCAGTGTTATGTTGACATACAAATACTCAGATACAGCTTTCTTTCTTGATAATGTCGGCAAGTTGTACCATAGAACAGTGTTATGTTTATGCACAAATACTCAAATACAGTCTTCTTTATTGATAATGTTGGCAGGTTGAACCACAGATCAGTGTTATGTTTATACACAAATACTGAGATATAGTCTTCTTTTTTTATAATGCTGGCAGGTTGAACTATATACCAGTGTTATGTTTATGCACAAATACTCAGATACAGTCTTTTTCTTGATAATGATGGCAAATTGAACCATAGATGAGTGTTTTGTTTATACACAAATACTCAGATACAGTCTTTTTCTTGATAATGCCGGCAAATTGAACCATAGATGAGTGTTTTGTTTATACACAAATACTCAGATACAGTCTTTTTCTTGATAATGCTGGCAAATTGAACCATAGATGAGTGTTTTGTTTATACACAAATACTCAGAAACAGTCTTCTTTCTTGATTATGCTGGCAAGTTGTACCATAAATCAGTGTTTTGTTAATACACACATACTAAGATACAGTCTTCTTTATTGATAATGCTGGCAATTTGAACCATAGATCAGTGTTATGTTTATGCACAAATTATCAGATACAGTCTTGTTTATTGATAATGTTGGCAGGTTGAACCATAGATCAGTGTTATGTTTATACACAAATACTCAGATACAGTCTTTTTTCTTAATAATGCTGACAAATTGAACCATAGATCAGTGTTATGTTTATGCACAAATACTCAGATACAGTCCTTTTTCTTGATAATGCTGGCATGTTGAACCATAGACCAGTGTTATGTTTATGCACAAATACTCAGATACAGTCCTTTTTCTTGATAATGCTGGTAGGTTGAATGATAGATCAGTGTTATGTTTATACACAAATACTCAGATAAAGTCTTTTTTCTTGATAATGTGGCAAGTTAAACCATAGGTCAGTGTTATGTTTATGCACAAATACTCAGATACAGTCTTCTTTATTGATAATTTTGGCAGGTTGAACCATAGATCAGTGTTATGTTTATAACAAATACTCAGATACAGTCTTCTTTCTTGATAATGTTGACAGGTTGAACCATAGACCAGTGTTATGTTTATACACTAATACTCAGATACAGTCTTCTTTCTTGATAATGCTGGCAAGTTGAACCATAGACCATTGTTATGTTTATGCACAAATACTAAGATATAGTCTTCTTTCTTGATAATGCTGGCAAATTGAACCATAGATCAGTGTTTTTCTTTTACATGTATACAATATTTTTTCTCGATAATGCTGGCAAGTTAAATCATACATCAGTGTTATGTTTATACACAGATACTCAGATTCAGTCTACTTTCTTAATAATGCAGGCAAGTTGAATCATAGACAAGTGTTATGTTTATACACAAATATTCAAATACTGTCTTCTTTCTTGGTAATGCAGACAAGTGTAACCGAAAATCAGTATTATGTTGATGCACAAATACTCAGATATAGTCTTCTTTCCTGATAATGCTAGCAAGTTGAACCATAGACCAGTGTTATGTTCATGCACAAATACTCATATACATTCCTCTTTCTTGATAATGCTGGCATGTCGAACAATAGATCAGTGTTATGTTTATACACAAATACTCAGATACAGTCTTCTTTCTTGGTAATGCTGACAAGTTGAATCATAGACCAGTGTTATGTTTATACACAAATACTCAGATACAGTCTTCTTTCTTGATAATGCTGGCGAGTTTTACCATAGACCATTGTTATGTTTATGCAAAAATAATCAGATATAGTCTTCTTTCTTGATATTTTTGGCAGGTTGAACCATAGATCAGTTTTATGTTTATACACAAATATTTGATACAGTCTTCTTTTTTAGCTCATCTGAGCCAAAGACTCACAGGTGAGCTTTTGTGATTGCCTGGTGTCCGTCGTCTGTTGTCTGTCGTTAACTTTTAGATTTTAACAACTTTTCCTCTGAAACCACTGGGCCAGTTTTTATATAGTTTCACAGAAATATTCTTTGGGTGACCCTCTACCAAGTTTGTTCAAGCCATCTTGATTGATCAAAAAACATGGCGGCCATGGGGGAGGGGTTAGTTTACTATATAAGCTATAGTAAAAACTTAATAGATCTTCTTGTCAGAAACTACTAGCTCAATTTCAAAATAATTTCAGAGAAATGTTCCTTGGGTGACTCTCTACCTAGTTTGTTCAAGCCATCATGATTCGTCAAAAAATAAAGCAGCCATGGGGTGGGGTTAGTTTTATGTCAAGTTACTCCCCCTGTTTTATAGCATAATTGTCTGTATATAGCAATTATTATAAGAAGAGGTAATAAACTCATTAAATATACTTTTTTTTTGCTTTTATTATACAATATTATACCAGATATAAGTTTTAAAAGATAATTCATCATAAAAAGATGAATGATACAATTATAATCAATGATTGAAATATTATTCAAATATCATGAACCACTTTTATAATAGGTGTTAATCTGAATAGAAAATTTAGAGTTTTTCCGGTTCAGACAGGGATGGTTTACTGCTTCATAATAAAACAATACCATATTTCTAGCTAGTTTCATAACAGCAATAAGTCTGAGATTTTCAGTGTCAAATTGGAGGAGAAGCTTAATTGTTTTTTGGGGGAGAGTGCACTGCGACAAAGATTTTTTCAAGTGATATACTTTGGGAAGGCTTGTGTTTGAAACTCATAGGAATATTTATTGTGCTGGAACTGCAGATTGTTTCATGCACAATAGTTTAGTCTAATGCTAAAATTTGAAACCGTTTTTAAACATAACAAGTTAGTTATGTGCTGGAACTGGATTTTTATCTTAGTTTGCATCTATAGTAAAAACTTCAAAAGCCTTCTTGTCACAATCTACTGACCTGATTTTGTTGTAATTTCACTGACATTTACCATAGGTGAACCTCTACCAGGTTTGAACTCTTCTACGCATCTGTTACATCTTCAAAACAAATCAAAATTCTAACTACTCGTCTAAACTTTCTGGAATTTTGAGCGTACATGTATTATATAATCTACTTATGTTGGGTGACTCAAGGTCAGTCAGGTGAGCGATAAAGGGCCATCTTGGCCCTCTTGTTGATAATGCTGGCAGGTTGAATCATAGATCAGTGCTATGTTCATGCACAAATACTCAGATACAGTCTCATTCTTGATAATGCTGAGAAGTTGAACCATAGACCAGTGTTATATTTATGCACAAATACTCAGATACAGTCTCCTTTATTAATAATGCAGGCAAGTTGAACCATAGTCCAGTGTTATGTTTATAGATAAATACTCAGATACAGTCTTCTTTCTTGATATTGCTGGCAAATTGAACCATAGATCAGTGTTTTGTTTATACACAAATACTTATATACAAAGTTTTTTCTTGATAATGCTGGCAGGTTGAATCATACATCAGTGTTATGTTTATACACAAATACTCAGATTCAGTCTACTTTCTTAATAATGCAGGCAAGCTGAATCATAGACCAGTGTCATGTTTATACACAAATATTCAAATACTGTCTTCTTTCTTGGTAATGCTGACAAGTGTAACCAAAGATCAGTATTATGTTGATGCACAAATACTCAGATATAGTCTTCTTTCTTGATAATGCTAGCAAGTTGAACCATAGACCAGTGTTATGTTTATCCACAAATACTCAGATACAGTCTTCTTTCTAAATAATGCAGATAAGTTGAACCATTGACCATTGTTATGTTAATGAACAAATACTCAGATACAGTCTTCTTTCTTGATAATGCAGGCATGTTGAAACATAGACCAGTGTCATGTTTATACACAAATATTCAGATAGAGTCATCTTTCGTGATAATGCTGGCAAGTTGAACCATAGATCAGTGTTATGTTTATACATAAATACTTATATACAATCTTCTTTCTTGATATTGCTGGCAAGTTGAACCATAGACCAGTGTTATGTTTATACATAAATACTCAGATATAGTCTTCTTTCTTGATAATGCTGGCAAGTTGAACCAAAGATAACTGTTATGTTTATGCACACATACTCAAATACAGTCTTCTTTCTTGGTAATGCTGACAAGTTGAATCATTGATCAGTGTTATGTTTATACATAAATACTTATATACAATCTTCTTTTTTGATAATGCAGGCAAGTTGAATCATAGACCAGTGTCATGTTTATACACAAATATTCAAATACTGTCTTCTTTCTTGGTAATGCTGACAAGTGTAACCGAAGATCAGTATTATGTTGATGCAAAAATACTCAGATATAGTCTTCTTTCTTGATAATGCTAGCAAGTTGAACCATAGACCAGTGTTATGTTTATCCACAAATACTCAGATACAGTCTTCTTTCTAAATAATGCAGATAAGTTGAACCATTGACCAGTGTTATGTTTATACACAAATACTCAGATATAGTCTTCTTTCTTGATAATGCTGGCAAGTTGAACCAAAGATCAGTGTTATGTTTTTGCACAAATACTCAGATATAGTCTTATTTCTTGATAATGCTGGCAAGTTGAACCATAGATCAGTGTTATGTTTATACATAAATACTTATATACAATCTTCTTTTTTGATAATGCTGGCAAGTTGAACCATAGACCAGTGTTATGTTTATACACAAATACTCAGATATAGTCTTCTTTCTTGATAATGCTGGCAAGTTGAACCAAAGATCAGTGTTATGTTTTTGCACAAATACTCAGATATAGTCTTATTTCTTGATAATGCTGGCAAGTTGAACCATAGACCAGTGTTATGTTTATACACAAATACTCAGATATAGTCTTCTTTCTTGATAATGCTGGCAAGTTGAACCATAGATCAGTGTTATGTTTTTGCACAAATACTCAGATATAGTCAACTTTCATGATAATGCTGGTAAGTTGAATCATAGATCAGTGTTATGTTTATGTACAAATACTCAGATATATTCCTCTTCCATGATAATGCTGGCATGTCGAACCATAGACCAGTGTTATGTTTATACACAAATATTCAGATACACTCTTCTTTCTTGATAATGCTAGCAAGTTGAACCAGTTGTATGTTTATGCACAAATACTAAAATACAGTCTTCTTTCTTGGTAATGCTGACAAGTTGAATCATAGACCAGTGTTATGTTTACACAAAAATACTCAGATACAGTATTCTTTCTTGATAATGCTGGAGAGTTGTGCCATAGATAAGTGTTATGTTTATACACAAATAATCAGATACAGTCTTCTTTCTTGATAATGCTGGCAAATTGAACCATAGATCAGTGTTATGTTTATACACGGATACTCAGATAAAGTCTTCTTTTTAGCTCAACTGAGCCGAAGGTTCACAGGTGAGCTTTTGTGATCGCCTGGTGTCCGTTGGCAGTCGTCTGTCGTCCGTCGTTAACTTTGAGCTTTTAACAACTTCTCCTCTGAAACCACTGGGCCAATTTTGATATAACTTCACAGAAATGTTCTTTGGGTGACCCTCTACAAAGTTTGTTCAAGCCATCTTGATTCGTCAAAAAAAATGGCCGCCAGGGGGCGGGGCAAGTTTAATTAGTAAAAACTTCAAAAATCTGCTTGTCAGAAACTACTGGCTTGCATTTAAAATAATTTCACAGAAATGTTCCTTGGAGGGCCCTTCACCAAGTTTGTTCAAACCAGAGTGATGTGTCAAAAAACATGGCAGCCAGGGGGTGGGGTTAGTTTACTATATTAGCTATAGTAAAAATTAAAAAATCTTCTTGTCAGAAATTACTGGCTCAATTTAAAAATAATTTCACAGAAATGTACCTTGGGTAACCCTCTACCAAGTTTTTTCAAGCCATCTTGATTCATCAAAAAACATGGCCGGTAGGGGGTGGGGTTAGTTTACTATATTAGCTATAGTAAAAGTTAAAAAATCTTCTTGTCAGAAATTACTGGCTCAATTTAGAAATAATTTCACAGAAATGTACCTTGGGTAACCCTCTACCAAGTTTTTTCAAGCCATCTTGATTCATCAAAAAACATGGCCGGTAGGGGGCGGGGCAAGTTTGATTAGTAAAAACTTAAAAAATCTTCTTGTCAGAAATTATTGGCTCGATTTTAAAATAATTTCACAGAAATGTTCCTTGGGTAACCCTCTATCAAGTTTGTTCCAACCTAGTGATTCATCAAAAAACATGGCGGTCAGGGAGTGGTGTTAGTTTACTATATAAGCTATAGTAAAAACTTAAAAAATCTTCTTGTCAGAAACCAATGGGCCAATTTTGATTAAACTTCACAGAAATGTTCCTTGGGTAACCCTCTACTAAGTTTGTTCAAGTCATCTTGATTCGTCAAAAAAACATGGCCGCCAGGGGGTGGGGCATGTTTAATTAGTAAAAACTTAAAAAATCTTCTTGTCAGAAATTATTGGCTCGATTTTAAAATAATTTCACAGAAATGTTCCTTGGGTAACCCTCTACCAAGTTTGTTCAAACCGTAGTGATTCGTCAAAAAACATGGCGGCCAGGAGTTTGGGTTAGTTTACTATATAAGCTATAGTAAAAACTTAAAAAATCTTTAAGTCAGAAACCACTGGGCCAATTTTGATTTAACTTCACAGAAATGTTCCTTTAGTGACCGTCTACAAAGTTTGTTCAAGCCTTCTTGATTCATCAAAAATATGGCAGCCAGGGGATCATTACGTGTTCCTACCCATGAGGGTTTAAGTAAACTGTCACGTGACCACTTTCTTGAAACTCGGTACTACTTTTTTTCGGCAGGACTACTTTCACGGTACTCTCCCCCCACTACCACCCGCTGGGGTTTTCCCATTGGTAGGCACGCGTCTGCTGTTAAGGATTATCGTATGCTGACTGTGACTTTTTAAACTTTATTGCAGATTTTGATATTTTATTATTTAAAGAGACCTGGAATGCTAAACTATTGAATATTGATATTGACGGATACAGTTATTTTAATTGTCCACGTCCTAAATTTAACCGCAAGGCAAAGAAGATAGCGGAGGTGTTGTTATATATTATAAAAATAATTTTTTAAACAATTTAGAACTTGTTAGTACAAATTTTAATGGTATAATATGGTTTAAACTTAAAAAATGTTTCCTACATACCAATGATGATGTTTTTTTCTGTACATGTTATATTCCTCAAGAAGAGTCTAATTTATATAAGAATATTAATTCCAGTCTCTTTGAATTCGATTTTTTTCATCACTAGAGTAATGATATAAGACACTTTAGTGAGCTAGGCGATGTGTTTTTATCAGGGGACTTAAATGCACGCAAGGGTAATTTCTTAGATTACATTGATGACATATATTTAGACCCTTATGTAAATATGCCAAATGAAAATCTATATGATACCGATTTATCAATTCGTACTAATAATGATTTGCACGTGAATTCTTTCGGTAACAAGCTACTGACATTAAGTAAGGAAAACAATGTACATATTGTGAATGGACGTCTTTGTCATGGTAAATGTACTTATCGTAGTGTGTACAGAAACAGGGCTGTTTCTAACACTGTTGATTATTTAATTACTAATATCAACAATTTTAAATCCGTATCTGATGTTTATATTTATGATATGACAGAATTTTCTGATTGTTGTCCCATGACATTTTCTTTAAACTATAAATCAAGTAGGAATGTAGATACTAATCGCCGTAATGTCGATAAAATAGTAAAGAACCCTGCAGAGTCGGAGAGTTTTTTAAACATACTTCACTCGAAAAAATAAGTTTTCGACAATATATCAGATAAACTTATATCCGGTGAATGCGATATAAATAGGAGTATTGACTCTCTATCCGACATAGTGTATAATATTTCTTTTCAATGTTTTGGTAAATCTTACTCACCAAAACCAAAACAAAGAAAACGCCGTGGTTTAATGAAAATTGTCGCAAAGTTAAATTGGAGTTCTTTAGATGTAAATGGAATCTTGCCGAACATGCCTCTGAGGAAAATAAACTGTTAGTTTTATCAAATCGGAGCAAATTTGCATATGTAAAAGGTAATGCTTAGCGTGCCTTTGATATGAAAGAGAAACGTAACCTATCAAATTTAAGTAAACATTCACCCAAAAAGTTCTGGAAATATATAAAAAAGTTCACTAACAAGAAAAACAATAACCAATACGATATTAGTATGAACGACTTTGTTAATCATTTTACGTCAATTTCTAATACACCTCATAATCATGTAAACATGGATGATTATAACTGAACTCTTGATGAGACGGTACGCATTGAAATGTTAGATGCTCAGTTTAGTATCAAAGAAATACGAAAAACAATTTCTTCATTGAATAGAAACAAAAGCGCCGATTATTATAACAATGTAACCGACTTCTTTATTGAAGTGAATGATTTTATAAGTCCTTATTTGTGTAAGATGTTTAATATTATCTATGACTCGGGTATATACCCCGAGGCTTGGTGTAACGGTGTAATTGTCCCCATTCATAAAAAAGGAGATGCTGGTAATCCTTCCAATTATCGCGGGATAACATTAGTAAATACAGTTGGCAAGATTTTTTCTCTATTCTTAAGAAACCGAATAAATAATTGTTGTGAAACCGAGCATGTTTTTAATGATGCACAATTTGGTTTTCGTGATAAACGCTCTACCACAGATGCAGTATTTATTTTACATTCTGTTATACAAAAGGTATTATCCGCTTACTCTTAATTATGGTGCGTATTTATTGACTATGAAAAAGCGTTTGATACTGTTAAAAGAGATGCCCTCTGAGTGAAATTACTTCAATCTGGTTTTAGCTGTAAAATGGTTCATATGATAAAATCTATATATAACAATGTTAAATCATGTGTTAAACTTTCATCGAATATGGATTTGTCAGAGTTCTTCAACTTCACGTTGGGCTTGAAGCAAAGAGAGCCACTGTCACCCATTTTGTTCATTTTGTTTATTGATGATATTGTCGCTAATATCAATTTTGAGGCACTAACTGATAATGACCTAAATATGTTGACAAGATATCTTATTCTTTTCACCGATGATATTGTGTTATTTACAATGCACCCAGACAGCCTACAGGCTTAGATTAACAGTATTTACATATACTCGCATAAATGGGGTTTGAAAATAAATGTAAATAAAACTAAAGTATGTGTTTTCGAAAAAAAGGAAAACAAATAAAGATGTGGAATTTTTTTATAAATGGCGAAAAAATTGAAATGGTAGATAACTTTACATATTTAGGTATTAATTTTACTCACACCGGTAACCTGTCAAACGCTGTTAAAACTTTATCTAATCAAGCCCTTAGGGCATATCATAATTTACTGTCGGTGTTTGACAGAGTACCATTAGAGATTAAAACAAAACTGTCATTATTCGATTCCATGGTTGTACCAATTTTATTATATGGAGCTGAAGTCTGGGGCGTGTATAATTATAAAGAAGTAGATAAACTGCATATCAGATTTTGCAAGTATATTTTGGGAGTTCGTCAACAGATGTCAAATTATGCTGTTTATGGGGAAATAGGGCGATTTCCATTAACTGTAATAAGCAGGGAAAGGTCGTTAAAATTTTGGTTAAAGATAATGAGTGATGTTAACTCGCCTATATACAGCATTTATATTGACCAATGAAATAACATAAATGGGAGCTGTTGGGCAAATCATATTAGAACTATTTTTGACAATCTTGGTTATTCGAACTTAACTAACAACTTTCGGAACAATACCAATTATTTCCCTTTACTTAAAAGGCGATTACGAGACCAATTTGTTCAAGAATGCAGTATGAGTATACATAACTCACCTAAACTTGATTATTACGTAAAATTTGAAAACATATTTTGCTATGAAGACTATTTTGACAAATTTAAAAATGATTCTCTATGAAAGCAATAAACATGTTTAAGATTTAGTTCACATTCCCTTGAAATTGAGACCGGAAGATATAATGGTATTGATCATGCCAATAGATAATGTAAACTTTGTAACCAGAATGTTATGGAGTCAGAATATCATTTCGTGCTGTGCTGTACTAAATACAATGAAGTTTGTACTAAATATTTAGGCGGCATGGCTTGGCCTACACTAAATAAATTTATAGATATCATGTGGTCTAAGAATGAAAAAATGTTGTTAAAAATTTCAAAATTTATTCAAGAAGCTCTTGTAATAAGAAAAAAATACCCTTGAAAGTATGATTGTTTCGCAGGATTAATGTACATGTGATGTGTTGTTATTTGTGTAATGTTTGTTTTATATGTTTATTACAATATGTATTGTCTTTGCCATATTTCTTTGTAAAACTTTGTAAATGGCCAAAGGCATAATTTGCCGATTGCTGAATAAACTTGATATTATATTATACTGACGTCGAGTCAGAAGTTGAGGCTTCAGGGTAATGTGGGGAATAAAAGACTGTTCATATTGTTGAATAATCATATTGTATAAATTATTTTATACCAAATTAAAGATAATTTCATTTTCTTTGTAATTGTAATATTTTTATTTGATCATTGTGTAACATGTACACCAGGGAAATCTTTAACGCTTTTGCGTCAACAGAAAAACACGATGAGAGATGTAACAGAAATTTGCAACTAGTACTAGTTAATATATGCTAAATATTTTAGGGTTAAAATGGAGCCTAGTCATTTTGAGAACATGTATGACATTGAGACTAATACAGACAGAAGTGGTGTCCAAAAAATAATTGCGGCAACAAAAGAATAGATGGAAAAGTATAACTTAAAACTATATAAAACTATGAGAGTTTTGAGAAAAAGGGAATGGAGTAAAAGATGGCTAAGTATTAAAGTCATTTCACAAATTTATTTTTCAACAAAACAAAACTGTATGTACATTTAAAAAACATGTTTTCTTGTTATTTATGAGTATTTTCGTAAAATTGAAAAAGAAATTAAGTTTAAAAAGTTTTAATGGAAATACGATTTCTAGTAAAAATGTCACAAATGGTAAAAAACGTTTATTGTTAATTACATTGCTAAGTTTCTCATCAAATAAAATGATTCCTTTTAAACGTATATCAATTTTAGTTTAATCACATAATAGTGTTTTTATAAAGAACAACATGTGGTAATATTATTGCAAATCTCCAACGCATAAAAAAAGTTATAACAGTTTATTGATTTCTAGTAAAAATGTCACAACGCTTATATTTAAATCGACTTGATGTAACATGTATTTGAGAAAATAGCGTTTTAAGGAATGAAAATATACAACCCTTATCCTAGCACCATCTATTCTTTATATTACAGAAAACAAAAAAAAATAAAACATTCAATTTGAATGTAGACGACTATCTATCAGATTTGAAAGTACTCTATAGAGGATCTCGAAAATTTTACTTTGTACGTTATATGTATGTAGACGTATTACAGATTACGCAAATGTATTTAAATTGACATCCTATTACAGATAACGCAAATATATTTAAATTGACATGTGAACTAAAGTTTACCATTATTTTTTTACGAATGACTTTAATAGTATCGGCTCAATGTATTGTTATAAACTTATTATATAGTACAATAAAAGTTTACGCATGTTATTTTTAAAGTTAGTCAAGAATAACGTATGGTTGAGGTTCGTATTTTACGGCGTTTTGATGTTACACTTATAAGCTTCAACTTCTGTGTTTTATGGGTGTCAGTTCTGTATTACATGATGACACACACTTACATGATGCGGTGTCACAGTTAAGGCCGTGTTATGTACAATGTAAGATACCATAATAAGGAATTTATATATTTTTGCTTGACTAAAAAGTCGTTTGTGCACATCAGTTGAAGACGATAAATACCCATATTCCGTTATGATAATGATTGACCTTAACTTTTGCGCTGGTTGAGGGTTTCGTATGTAATTAGTTCATAATAATATGCACAATATGTTATGTAATACCGGTAAATACCGGTACCGTGACAATAAAACAATTTAAAGCAGTTGATTTTTTTTCAGATTCGAAACTGCAGTCTGATCAGTAAAGGAATTACCGACAAGCATCTGTAATATTTAATAAATATATATGGCTCAGGTCTGTAATTACATGTAACTACATGTACATCATCTCGGATGCCGATGTGTTCATCAGTTTGTCCTATTTATTAATACCGTTACTACAAAGCCATAATTGATCTATATTTAGATCCAATATGTAGTCTGATGACTTTATCACACAATACTTACACACGTCAATCTATCTATTTGAAAACTAGTTTGCATTATAAAAAAAATTAAAGCTTCAATTAGAGATACTAATACATATATATAATCTTTATTAACCTCCAATACTGAAGAGTTACAAAAACATATGAGAAAATGAAAAAGCAACATACAATTATACAAAACAAAATATACAGTACATTTCAATACAATACAATATATCAATTAAGCAACACACATTTTAACGCCCGAACACACGCACGCACATACACACACGCACGTGCATTAATCAAAAGCATGTTAATATTACCAGAGGAAAGGCCTCAAATGGAAAAAAAACAGAAGTCAAAACGAAATAACGAAATGTATGAGGAGAAAATGGTAATACAAACAAACTTAAAGAATAGCAAGGAGTCGTCATTAAATCCATCATGCGATGGAAATACCTTACAATAATCTTTAAACATTTTACTTGTAATTCGTCACAGATTAGAAATTGACGTAGGCCAGTGCATAGATGAGTTATTTGGCTTTTCATGTTAAGATTGATAAAGTTGTTAAAAACAATCGACCCAAACTGTGTGTAAATTACCTTCCACAGTGCCTCGCACAAATCTTCATTGGTTATACATTCAAATACAATGTGTATTGCTGGCGAGTTTACAACTGCACCACACTTAAAACAATTCTGAAAATAAAAATTACGAGAGTACAACATACTTTATAACTTCATGGTACTCTGACATTCACCCAAAAGCAATGGATATCTTTTACTCAACAGCCACAGTGCTGACGGAGAAAACACATCAGTAGCGGCAATGTATTCAGTAAGTTGAGGATCTTTTAGCATGGCTATTTGACGAACATTATTTTCGTATATGTAGATAGAATGTTTAATTATAGTTTTCCAACAGTATTTTGATGGGAAACTTCCATCTTTTAAGAAATCATCGAATATATGTTGAAGACGATATTTTGCCAATACCCTATAAATATCAGGAATTAATCCACTTTTACGATATGGCGCATCGTTATATCGGATAAGTCTATTAAGGAATATATTCTTTGCAAGAAAATGACCCTGGAAATTACACAGTTGACCAAAAAATCACAGTTTACGGTAATCTATCTCTGATTCTAGAGACCTACTGCCTACCATACATAAAGATATGTGAGTCCGTGTATTTGTAGAAATGCCTTGCAAAAACTTAATGCACATTCGATGACATCGTTCCATATCTTATAACTGTGCGCCATTCATAAATGGCAACCATAAAGAGCCTTTAATTGGAAGAACAACAGATTTATAAGTATTATATGACGTTAAGGTTAATGTAAGCCTTGCTCATGGACACCACTACATACAGACCGTAATCCGTTCAAGTACACCAAACGGACGCAAACGAAAGGAATATCAAACGCGTTTTAAACGATATACAAACAGACTAAAAATGCAAATGAAACGTTAAACGATCAACGATCAACGATATACGAAAAACGAAACGAAACGAAACGATAAACGAAACGATACACGGACGCAACAGGGTGAACGATCCACGAACGATACAAAACGATAATGCAAACTTAAACGCATCAAATAATAAAGATTCGGATATCCTCTAATATTGTCGTAGTTATATTGACAATGAAATAAATAATTAAACGAAATGATTGCTCTCTTTGTCATTTAAAATCTTTAAATTGCTATACCTGTAACTTTAATTTATTTTCTTTGTTATAAGTTTTAATCCCGAATTACCCGTGAAAAACATTGCCTCGGGCATCGTTTCTTTACTTGTAAAAGTGTGATAAAACAATCAGATGACGCATGACCTGCTTACACAACTACCCCAATTAACTGATTTAATTATCTGAACAGCGATTTATGTTGCTGTTCTGTTATATGATTGCCAATCAGGAAAAGTTTTCACGCAATTTTAGAAAATCTGTTTGTTACACCAAAAACCTTTAGGGCTTTTCCAAAATTGTATATAAAAATAGTTCATATATATATAACAAACACACCTAAAGGGTTGGTGTTTGTTTGTTACTGGGTGTCTTCCAAAATGTTTGTTTTCAATATAGGCATTTGTTAAAAAAAGATTACTATTAAGCTGATAGAGTTATTAATAACTACACATACCTTAATTTGTGTACAGAATGAACACGCTGTCCCTTTCACTATCACCTTGTGCCAATGTCCGATTACGTCACCAGTGAAACAAACATTTTATTCACTAAGTGGGTATCTTGGAAATTTTTGATGGAAGGATATCAGAGGAATCCTATCGGTGTAATGTACATAAAAGTCCTTGAAAGCGTCAGACGGAAGTACATGTACCAGCGATTTTAGAAGCCATGCCACAAGACATAAAACTTTTACCCTTAAAGGCATCTTTTTTTATGGAAACATCTCCGCCTCCCCCATGCATTTACCATAGTGAAATAGAACGCGATGTTAAATGACGCAAGAAACTGCACATTGCCACGAGGTCAGAAATAAATTGTGTCGGAGTAATAGACATAAAGTGTGTGCGCTCGCTACATAAATTAAGGCATGTGTATTTGTAAATATATTTATCTTTGCGGATTATATAAATTATTTTGTTTAATTAATTGTTATAATTGTTTAACATGACAATCTATCAAAATTCATAACTGGAATTAAAATTGGAAAATACTTGTTAATAATGCATTATTCCTGTAAATAAAATAAATACTTGCTGAGGCGTCTATACTCTGTTTCTTGCATAATAGCAGATTATACACCACTGCAGATATAAAAAAAAACACGGACTGGTTCACATTTATTTACTATATACTTTTTCGATACTGTAATATTAACGTTAGTGTAAACAAGTCTGGCAATGTTTGGCCACTCTAATGATTACGTGACCGTAACGTGTTTATCTGATGTAATTGACATGCCCCGTACCATGTGTATTAAATTTCAATGATTGAGTTTTATGTAACATATTAATCTGCTGTCACGCTACAAATCATCAACTTTATGATAGACCATATCTGACATAGGGTGACTTAGTTAGAAATATTTCAGAATGATTTTAATCAATATTTCAGAAAGATTTTAATCAATATTATTTTAATTTATTTAATTAATATATTATCATATAAAACCCGGCGATTTCTTTAAATATCTAGTTCTTATTATTTATTCTACTGTGGTGTTGCAATTGGACAACCAGAGATGATGCGATTGGTGAACATGTTGTGTAAACTTTAAATGGTAAAAGATACACGGTAAACGATACACGCAAAACGATTCGAACGCAAACGCAGGTTAAAATGCATTCACTATCGTTTTGAACTGCATTTTCGTATTTTTTCTAACATTTATCATAAAAAAAATGCAAACCATTAACGAAACTAAAATGCAATTCAAACGCAAAACAAACGCGTTTGACACGCAAAACGAACGCAACTGAAATGCATTTTTGGTGTACTTGAACGGATTACGGTCTGTACAACGCCAAAAAAAGCTCTTCTTAGTTTATTTGCGGCTTCGTTTATGGCCAACTCTGTATCATAATATTTATGAAATGTAATTCCCAAATGGGTGTATTGGTCACACTCAGCTACGTAATTGGGACCTAATCGCCATGTGCGTTTAATATTTCTAAAATCACGATAATCTTCGTTAAAAACAACTACTGCGCTTTTTTTTGCATTGTAATCATAATGCAAGCCACAGGCATATCAGTACAATGTTCATCATTTGATCTAGAGCGGACTTAGAAAGGGAGATCAAACATATATCATCTGCGACAGTTGGGCTGGAAATATTTAAATCGAACGAGCATAGACCTAAGCCTGAATCATGCAGCTCTTTTATTAGTCCATCAATGAATAATAAATATAGTATGGGACTTGTTACCCCACCCTGTCGGGTTCCCTGTAGAACTTGGAACCAGTCTGAATAAAACCCCTGAAATTTAACACAGCTCTCTAAATCTGAGTATAGGCTCACGAAAGCTTTGTAAGTCTGCATATCTAATTGAAGATCGTACAATTTACTAAATAAACCATCATGCCAAACCCTATCAAATGCTTTCTGTGCATCAAGGTAACATACAAACAGCTTAGAGTCTAACTCCTTACTTAGGCAAATGCATTCCTTTACAGTGTAAGATGTCATAACACAGCCCAACTTTTTTTGAAAACCGCATTGAAGACTGTTGAACTTTAAAGAGTAACCATCAGTATCAATTTTATTAAGAAGTATATTTTCATTCAGTCTAACTAAAACCGAGGATAAGGTAATAGCCCGGTAATTGTCGGGGTCATTTCTCGGTTTGTTACCATCTTTAAATAATGAGATAATTACATCCCTTTTCATGCTTCTAGGTATATATGATAATTGTAACATTGCAGTATATAGTTTAGAAAGTAATTTTCTGACAACTATTATATGTAACCACTATATATTAAATGTTCGTAAACAACTTTGTCTTTTCCTCCAGCTTTAGCCGTTTTCACTTTACACAATGCCAGATTGACAGATTCTAAAGACACCTGAGCTACTGATACAGTCGAACAGTTATTAACAAATATCTCAGAATTCACATTTGTCATTTTATTCTCAATGTCTGCTTTAAACTTTGGCTCATAGTTAAAATGATCAAATGGAGTGTATAACTGTTTAAAGTAATTACCCCTGTGCATTGTAATTTGTTCTGCATTTCTACAAAAACATTCGCCAAATTTCATTTCATTACCTACAGAATTACACGATTTTTCCCGTCGACTGTTTATAACCTTCCAAAATGTCATAGGATAAACTTAAATATAAACTATAAACTAAAATGTTTGTTCTCTTGACATTTCGATATTGAAATGTAAGAGCCCATTGTCCTTTTTGGTTTAGGCAGAGACATATAAACAATTAATTAAGTCACTGGTTTATGCAAGTAATTATAAGTCCGGAGGACCCATCTTCTGCTTTAATAGTAGCTATTTATAACCCCACCCCATCCTATAAATTACGTAATTAAATTATAGCGTCATCGTCGGCAATTATTTTGAAACAAAAATCTAAACAGATACTTATTTAAAAAACAAATCATTGTATGCATATGTAACATATATTTTTTTACATATATTTTGCTATATTTCTCAGTATACAAGATTGATTACGAGTATTTTTGTATACTGATTCTTAAAAATATTTATAAATGATGAAATCAACCCTTCCCCATTCATTACTTGTCGGTAGCAAAATGATATGAATAAAAAAAAATTTGTTTTGTAAATTTTCAAATAAAATTGGTTTTATATTCAATGCGCAATGCATGGATTCGTACAGTTATATTATGATCTGTGCACTGGAACTTGGAAGTTGACTTCTGACATTATTTTTTTCCCGTTATTATTATGTTGTACTTGTTTAACACAGATGCAAAAACATATTTTGAAAAATGCACTAGAAGTGAACCTATGCTTTAAAATTTGAATCTGTTTTTTTTTCTCAAATGGGTTTCGAATGTGGCTTCATAAATCTTTCTGATGCGATATCATTATGTAATACGCGTATCGCATGGGTACAAAAAATTAATAAGTGCCCTTGAAGTACTTTTGGAAAATTTCAATCTCAAATGGAGTCCAATTAAACTTACAAAAAAAATCTGAAATTATGATTTATGTTTATATCATATAATTATAATGACAAAGATTTACAACTAGGTTGAAAAACACACAATGTGCTATACCGCTACTTGTATGGCACTTAGTAATATGGACCCCCTGTGGTGTTATGTCATATTATCGCCACATGTGTCAGTCAAATTGCAAGTCAGCTGGTGCCTTATCGGTACACTGATCATGAAAGAACCCTGCTGATATGTATGTTTGATTGTAACACGTGCCAGGATGAATAAACCCGGGGCATGTGATTAAATAATGAAAACATTTCTCAAACATTTAAGCGAATCATTTTAACATATTGTAAATACTTTCAATTAATTAAATATTTAGTTATCAAAATCCATGATACTAATATCATTTAAATGAAACGAAAACTCAGTGTAAAATAATTAAGGTCCCAGTAGTATGACTATCTGTATGTCTGCATTTATATTCCTTTTCTGTACATACATAAAATATACGGACTAAATGCATGTGCAGTATTTGTGTGGATTAGGGATCATTGAATGTATTTGAAAGCTAAACAGGACCGGTATAAACTTTACCAAAACAGACATATACACATGAGCATAGGTTCAATTATTATGGGCCCGATGAACTCAGTCGGTTATGCGTCTGACTATCAATCTAGGGGTCGTGAATTCAAATCCCCTGCCTGGTAACAGTCTCCGTGATGATTGATATACGACATTGTGTCTCATTATCATTCATCTTTCACCACTGATTCAAGCGGGAAAGTTATCAGTTACTTACGGAGATTGGGTGTGCTCGAGTACTGGTTAATCCCAGAAAACAGTGGTTAGGTTACTGATCATCTGTTAGCCCTCGATGGCATAAAAATGACGCTAAATATTCAATCAATCAACCAATTATTATTGGGGCAACCTAAGGAGAGAGTTTATATGAAAACAAACTGCACAATTTCATTGCATGTATTGAATGAAACAACACGTTTGCTGTCATCTCTTTGATGAATGTGACGTCATCGTGCGTCGGCTAAGATCAAAGGGATATTGTAAGGGTGAAACGTACATGATTTCAAGTCCTTGAAAGTGACATGTTTATGTCATTTCTTTTTGAAAATTGAAGCATGTTTTTGGATTGCGAAGTTAGTAATATGGAGGAAATATATCAAATTAATGGATAAGATATATAAACGGTATGGAAATTTTATATTAATTATTTAGTTCAAGTTACGTTGATGATGCACAGATCTGTACTCTGCCGACAACTATTTATGTGGAGCACGTGGTCTTAGTGGTAGAGCACCAACCATGATCGGAGGGTCGTGGATTCGATCCTCCACCATGGCTATGTGTGGTGTCCTTGAGCAAGACACTTTTTCCGCATATGCTTTGTACTGGTTCTACCCAGGAAGACTTGTAGCGTGATTTGTCTAAGTTGTAAGAACTTGTTTCACATTCGAAGTAAAATAAATAAGTTTAAACTACAACTATTTTTCCAAACGTTATGGCTAACGCAAACAATTCCGGTCCGACATCAAAATAAAATCGGTCCAGGTTTGATAACTTTCCTTAATTAATGTCATTAATATTATAATTAAAGCAATTGTTAAAAAACTGAAGCAAACAAGTAATACTGCATGTTTTTATTAAATATTTAAATGACGCAAGCAATTTTCGGTCCGAAAGTCCCAGCTTTGACCACCCGGGGAAAAAACAAGTTAATACATTGCAGCAAGCGGTATATCAAAATTGACCTCCTGTCGCACAGCGGGTGACAATTGTTTAATCGAATGTATTGCAGCAAGGCGTATTTCACAGCTTAGAGTAAATCATGATAAGGGTTATTTATACGTCCGATAGAAAATATATGTTCCGATTTTTTTTTATTACATTTAAAAGCTTCCCAACAAAGTGCATTTTCCGGCTTACTTAGTTATTTAATTATTTAAAATACATCTGACACAATTGACAGTAACTTCTAAAATGGAGTGGACAGACAGCAGAAGCTTCATTATGATTCGATGTATTACTATGCGAATAACTAAACTCGTTATTCCAAGCAAAGTATTTTATATTCTTAATTATAGAATTATTTAATACACCTTTATGACTTTAAATAAAGTATTTTGAGAACAAAAATACTTTGATTTCAGCTAAATTAATCACATAAATATCGCACTATATTTTGATGGGTGGTGAAGCGACAGTGTAAGAATTGCACATTGGCGCAGTAATTTTCATGGTTATTTACCATAATAAACTTTTACTTCTATAATGTTTAACATTTACTTTTTTTAATTAAACTTTATCATAATTAAATCAATTAACCAAAAAATATAGAATAAGCATAAATATTTAATAACAACGTTATTTTTAACCGGTTTGGTTTAGGAACTCTTTCGCCATATTTCTTTTTATGCTGTACCCGAACAAACCCCACTGTTTTGAACAGAAACTGGGGTTTGCCTGGGGAGGTTTTCATGCGTACTGTACACGTAATGTGGGGCAAGTTTAATTAATAAGAACTTAAAAAAATCTTATTGTAAGAAACTACTGGCTCGATTTTAAAATAATTTCACTGAAATGCTCATTAGAGGACCCTTCACCAAGTTTGTTCAAACGGTAGTGATTCTTAAAAAAGCATGGTGGCCAGGGGGTAGGGTTAGTTTACTATATAAGCTATAGTAAAAACTTAAAAAATCTTCTTGTCAGAAACTACTGGCTCGATTTTAAAATAATTTCACAGAAATGTTCCTTGGGTGACCCTCTACCAAATTTGTTCCAACCATAGTGATTCGTCAAAAAACATGGCCAGGGGTTGGGGTTAGTTTACTATATAAGCTAAAGTTAAAACTGAAGAAATCTTCTTGTCAGAAACCACTGGGCCAATTTTAAAATAATTTCACAGAAATGCTCCTAGGGTGACCCTTTACCAAGTTTGTTCAAGCCATGTTGATTCCTCAAAAAACTTGTCACCAGAGAGCGGGGCAAGTTTGATTAGTAAAAACTTAAAAAATCTTTTATTCAGAAACTACTGGCTCAATTTTAAAATAATTTCACAGATATGTTCCTTGGGTGACCCTCTACCACATTTGTTCAAGTCATCTTGATTCGTCAAAAAACATGGCGGCCAGTGGGTGGTACTAGTTTACTATATAAGCTATAGTAAAAACTTAAAAAATCTTGTTGTCAGAGAACTACTGAAATAATTTCACAGAAATGTTCCTTGGGTGGCCATCTACCAAGTTTTTTCAAATCATCTTGATTCGCCAAAAAACTTGCAAAAAAACATTTCATGCTGAAATGTTCATCTGTCCATTTGTTGCTGGTAGAGCAATTCAGGCCCTCTTGGGTCTCTTTTTCTTGATAATGCTGGCAAGTTGATCCATAGACTAGTGTTATGTTTATACACAAATACTCAGATACAGTCTTCTTTCTTGATAATGCTGGCAGGTTGAATAATAGATCAGTGTTATGTTTATACACAAATACTCAGATAAAGTCTTCTTTCTTGATAATGATGGCAAGTTGAAACATAGACCAGCATTATGTTTATACACAAATGCTTATAATTACTGTTTTTTCTTGATAATGCTTGCAAGTTGAACCATAGATCAGTGTTTTGTTTATGCACAAATACTAAGTTACAGTCTTCTTTCTTGGTAAAGCTTGCAAGTTTAACTATAGACCAGTGCTATGTTTATAAACAAATACTGAGGTACAGTCTTCTTTCTTGGTAATACTGGCAAGTTGAACCATAGACCAGTGTTATGTTTTTGCACAAATACTCAGATACAGTCTTCTTTCTTGATAATGCTGGCAAAATGAATCATAGACCAGTGTTATGTTTTTGCACAAATACTTAGATACAGTCTTCTTTCTTGATAATGTTGACAGGTCGAACCATAGACCAGTGTTATGTTTATACACATATATTCAGATACAGTCTTCATTCTTGGTAATACTGGCAAGTTGAACTATAGACCAGTTTTATGTTTTTGCACAAATACTCAGTTACATTCCTCTTTCTTGATAATGCTGGCATGTCGAACCATAGATCAATGTTATGTTTATTGACAAATAGGTACAGGTACAGTCTCCTTTCTTGGAAATGCTGGTAAGTTGAACCAAAGGTCAGTGTTATGTTTATACACAAATACTCAGGTACAGTCTTCTTTTTTGGCAATGCTGACAAGTTATATCAAAGACAAGTGTTATGTTTACACACAAATACTCAGGTCAAGTCTTCTTTCTTGGTAATGCTGACAAGTTGAATCAAAGACCAGTGTTATGTTTACACACAAATACTCAGATACAGTCTTCTTTCTTGATAATGCTGGCGAGTTGTACCGTAGACCAGTGTTATGTTTATGCGTAAATAATCAGATACAGTCTTCTTTCTTGATAATGCTGGCAGATTAAACCAAAGATCTGTGTTATGTTTATGCACAAATAATCAGATACAATCTTCTTTCTTGATAATGCTGGCAGATTAAACCAAAGATCTGTGTTATGTTTATGCACAAATAATCAGATACATTCTTCTTTTTTGATTATGCTGGCAAGTTGAATAATAGATCAGTGTTATGTTTAGGTCAGGTACAGTCTTCTTTTTTGGTAATGCTGACAAGTTATTACAAAGACCAGTGTTATGTTTACACTCAAATACTCAGGTCCAGTCTTCTTTCTTGGTAATGCTGACAAGTTGAATCAAAGACCAGTGTTATGTTTACACACAAATACTCAGATACAGTCTTCTTTCTTGATAATGCTGGCGAGTTGTACTATATACCAGTGTTATGTTTATGCACAAATAATCAGATACATTCTTCTTTTTTGATTATGCTGGCAAGTTGAATAATAGATCAGTGTTATGTTTATACACAAATACTCAGATAAAGTCTTCTTTCTTGATAATGATGACAAGTTGAATCAAAGACCAGTGTTATGTTTACACATAAATACTCAGATACAGTCTTCTTTCTTGATAATGCTGGCGAGTTGTACTATATACCAGTGTTATGTTTATGCACAAATAATCAGATACATTCTTCTTTTTTGATTATGCTGGCAAGTTGAACCATAGTCCAGTGTTATGTTTATACACAAATGCTTATAATTAAAGTTTTTTCTTGATAATGCTTGCAAGTTGAACCATAGATCAGTGTTTTGTTTATGCACAAATACTAAGTTACAGTCTTCTTTCTTAGTAAAGCTTGCAAGTTTAACTATAGACCAGTGCTATGTTTATAAACAAATACTGAGGTACAGTCTTCTTTCTTGGTTATACTGGCAAGTTGAACCATAGACCAGTGTTATGTTCTTGCACAAATACTCAGATACAGTCTTCTTTCTTGATAATCATAGACCAGTGTTATGTTTTTGCACAAATACTCAGATAAAGTCTTCTTTCTTGATAATCATAGACCAGTGTTATGTTTTTGCACAAATACTTAGATACATTCTTCTTTCTTGATAATGTTGACAGGTTGAACCATATACCAGTGTTATGTTTATACACACATATTCAGATACAGTCTTCATTCTTGGTAATACTGGCAAGTTGAACTATAGACCAGTGTTATGTTTTTGCACAAATACTCAGATACATTCCTCTTTCTTGATAATGATGGCATGTCGAACCATAGATCAATGTTATGTTTATTGACAAATAGGTACAGGTACAATCTCCTTTCTTGGTAATGCTGGTAAGTTGAACCATAGTCCAGTGTTATGTTTAATACACAAATACTCAGGTACAGTCTTCTTTCTTGGTAATGCTGGCAAGTTGAACCACAGACCAGTGTTATGTTTATTCACTAATACTCAGATACAGTCTTCATTTTGGTAATGCTGGCAAGTGTAACCGAAGATCAGTATTATGTTGATGCACAAATACTCAGATACAGTATTCTTTCTTGAAAATGTTGACAGGTTGAACCATAGAACAGTGTTATGTTCATACACAAATACTCAGATATAGTCTTCTTTCGTGATAATGCTGGCAGGTTGAACCATAGACCTGTGTTATGTTTTTGCTCAAATACTCAGATATATTCCTCTTTCTTGATAATGCTGGCATGTCGAACCATAGATCAGTGTTATGTTTATACAAAAATACTCAGATACAGTCTTATTTCTTGGTAATGCTGACAAATTGAATCATAGATCAGTGTTACTTTGACATACAAATACTCAGATACAGTCTTATTTCTTGGTAATGCTGACAAATTGAATCATAGATCAGTGTTATTTTGACATACAAATACTCAGATACAGTCTTCTTTCTTAATAATGCTGACAAGTTTAACCATAGATAAGTGTTATGTTTACACACAAATACTTAGATACAGTCTTCTTTCTTAATAATGTTGGTGAGTTGTACCATAGAACAGTGTTATGTTTATGCACAAATACTCAGATACAGGCTTCTTTTTAACTCACCTGAGCCAAAGGCTCACAGGTGAGCTTTTGTGATCACCTGGTGCCTGTTGTCCATCGGCTGTCGTCCGTCATTAACTTTTAGCTTCTAACAACTTCTCCTCTGAAACCACTGGGCCAATTTTGATATAACTTTACAGAAATGTTTCTTAGGTGACCCTCTACCAAGTTTGTTCAAGCCATGTTGATTCATCCAAAAATATGGCCGCCAGGAGGCGGGGTAAGTTTAATTAGTAAAAACTTTAAAAGTCTTCTTGTCAGAAACTACTGGCTAAATTTTAAAATAATTTCAGAGAAATGTTCCTAGGGTGACCCTCTACCAAGTTTGTTCAAGCCATGTTGATTCGTCAAAAAACATGGCCACCAGGGGGCGGGGCAAGTTTGATTAGTAAAAACTTAAAAAATCTTCTTTTCAGAAACTACTGGCTCAATTTTAAAATAATTTCACAGAAATGTTCCTTGGGTGACCCTCTACCACATTTGTTCAAGCCATCTTGATTCGTCAAAAAACATGGCAGCCAGGGGGTGGGGTTAGTTTACAATATAAGCTAAAGTAAAAACTTAAAAAATCTTCTTGTCAGAAACTACTGGCTCGATTAAAAATCATTTCACAGAAATGATCCTTGGGTGACCTTCTACCAAGTTTGTTCAAGCCATCTTGGTTCATCAAATAACATGGCCACCAGTGTTATGTTTATACACAATTACTCAGATAAAATCTTCTTTCTCGATAATGCTGACAAATTGAACCATAGACCAGTGTTATATTTATGCACAAATACTCAGATATGGTCTTCTTTCTTGATAATGCTGGCAAGTTGTACCATAGATCAGTATTATGTTGATACACAAATACTTATATACAATCTTTTTTTTTGATAATGCTGGCAAGTTAAACCATTCATCAGTGTTATGTTTATACACAAATACTTATATACAATCTTCTTTCTTGGTAATGCTGACAAGTTGAATCATAGATCATCTTATGTTTACACACAAATACTCAGATACAGTCTTCTTTCTTGGAAGTGCTGACAAGTTGAACCAAAGATCAATGTTATGTTTATGCACAAATACTCAGATACAGTCTTCTTTCTTGATATTTTTGGCAGGTTGAACCATAGACCAGTGTTTAATGTTTATAAATTAATACTCAGATACAGTCTTATTTTTTGGTAATGCTGGCAATTGTAACCGAAGATCAGTATTATGTTTATGCACAAATACTCAGATACAGTCTTCTTTCTTGATAATGTTGACAGGTTGAACCATAGATCAGTGTGATGTTTGTACAAAAAACTCAGATATAGTTTTCTTTCTTGATAATGCTGGCAGGTTGAACCATAGATCAGTGTTTCGTTTATGCACAAATATAAGATACAGTCTTCTTTCTTGGTAATGCTTGCAAGTTTAACTTAAGACCAGTGCTATGTTTATATACAAATACTCAGGTACAGTCTTCTTTCTTGGTAATACTGGCAAGTTGAATCATAGAACAGTGTTATGTTTTTGCACAAATACTCAGATACATTCCTCTTTCTTGATAATGCTGGCATGTCGAACCATAGATGAATGTTACGTTTATACACATATATTCAGGTAGAGTCATCTTTCGTGATAATGCATGCAAGTTGAACCATAGATCAGTGTGATGTTTACACACAAATACTTATATACAGTCTTCTTTCTTGATAATGCTGCCAAGTTGTACCATAAACCAGTGTTATGTTGACACATAAATACTCAGATACAGTCTTCTTTCTTAATAATGCTGGCAAGTTGAACCTTAGTCCACTGTTATGTTTATGTAAAAATACTCAAATACAGTCTTCTTTCATGGTTATGCTGACAAGTTAAATCATAGACCAGTGTTATTTTTACACAAAAATACTCAGATACAGTCTTCTTTCTTGATAATGCTGGCGAGTTGTACCATAGATAAGTGTTATGTTTATACACAAATAATCAGATACAGTCTTCTTTCTTGATAATGCTGGCAAATTGAACCATAGATCAGTGTTATGTTTATACACAAATACTCAGATAGAGTCTTCTTTCTTGGTAATACTGACAAGTTGAATCATAGATCAGTGATATGTTGACACATAAATACTCAGATACAGTCTTCTTTCTTAATAATGCTGGCAAGTTGAACCTTAGTCCACTGTTATGTTTATGCAAAAATACTCAAATACAGTCTTCTTTCATGGTTATGCTGACAAGTTAAATCATAGACCAGTGTTATTTTTACACAAAAATACTCAGATACAGTCTTCTTTCTTGATAATGCTGGCGAGTTGTACCATAGATAAGTGTTATGTTTATACACAAATAATCAGATACAGTCTTCTTTCTTGATAATGCTGGCAAATTGAACCATAGATCAGTGTTATGTTTATACACACATACTCAGATAGAGTCTTCTTTCTTGGTAATACTGACAAGTTGAATCATAGATCAGTGATATGTTGACACATAAATACTCAGATACAGTCTTCTTTCTTAATAATGCTGGCAAGTTGAACCTTAGTCCACTGTTATGTTTATGCACAAATACTCAAATACAGTCTTCTTTCATGGTTATGCTGACAAGTTAAATCATAGACCAGTGTTATTTTTACACAAAAATACTCAGATACAGTCTTCTTTCTTGATAATGCTGGAGAGTTGTACCATAGATAAGTGTTATGTTGATAAACAAATAATCAGATACAGTCTTCTTTCTTGATAATGCTGGCAAATTGAACCATAGATCTGTGTTATGTTTATACACAAATACTCAGATAGAGTCTTCTTTTTAGCTCACCTGAGCCAAAGGCTCACAGGTGAGCTTTTGTGATCATCTGGTGTCTGTCGTCTGTCGTCCGTGGTTGGCAACTGTCTGTCGTCCGTCGTTAACTTTTAGCTTCTAACAACTCCTCTGAAATTAATGGGCCAATTTTGATATAACTTCACAGAAATGTTCCTTGGGTGACCCTCTACCAAGTTTGTTCAAGCCATCTTGATTCATCAAAAAACATGGCCACCAGGGGGCGGGGCAAGTTTAATTAGTAAAAACTTCAAAAATCTTCTTGTCAGAAACTAATGGCTCGATTTTAAAAATAATTTCACAGAAATGTTATTTGGAGAACCCTTCGCCAAGTTTGTTCAAACCATAGTGATTCGTCAAAAAACATGACAATAACAGGCAATAAAAACATTTTTTTGCATGGTCTAAATGTTCTTTCTAGTTCAACTCCAATTTTGAAGGAAATTGAATTGATATTTTTTTGAGAAATACATAAAATGTCAGGTGGCAGGTAAATGAGCTGTTCCATTAAGTATAGTTAATAAAAAAAGCAGAAATAACTCTTCATGGAGTTAAGTCAGTGTCACAACACTTGATGCTGTTCATGTTTGCAAAGTTTCAAGTCAATTGCATGGAAAATATGGATGAAAATGGCTCCACAAGAATTGCAATATGGTAGCAAGAGCAATAACAAACTAAGACAGGGTTGCAAAATTTGTGTCACACACATTTACACTTAATTTTGATCATGTTTTAGTATTTTAACGGTGAAGTTATCAAATATAATTAACTGAAAAATGTTCATAAATCATCAAAATGCATAAAATTAAAAAGTAAGTTTGAAACTTTAGGTAGATATTTAAATTAAATCTCATGAAAGCAAAAATATTTTAACTCACTAAGTAACAAGAACCAAAATGAATCTTATGTATAAAAATATAATTTACTGCCTATTAGGTTAATAACCAATTTTTCACATAAAAAAAAAGAAAGCAAAACAATATACAAGTATTAACATATGCCCACACATGTATACATATAATCAATTGAATGATCAGATATATAGCGTCATTTTTAAGCCGTCATGAATTTCTTGTGTATCAATGTAACTTTAACTGAAGTATTTTGTTTACAGTGCACTGCAAATGGTTGAAAAACATTGCAAAATTGATGAAAACCAACAGTATTTCAAAATGAAATACAAAAAACGGCACACAAGGAAGAAACATTCAAACAAGAGGCCCATGAGCCTTAACGGTTACCTGATTATTCTTGATGACATAAAGCTATATGAATTTATTTTCCAACTTTTGTCAATAAAACATAAAGCATCAACCATCATGTCAGCAACAACAACTCACACCAAAAACCATTCAAATGAGTCTAAACCAGTGTAATGTTTACAAACAAATACTTATGTACAGTTTTTTTCTTGATAATGCTGGCAAGTTGAACCATAGACCAGTGTTATGTTTATGCACAAAACTCAGAAACAGTCTTCTTTCTTGATAATGTTGGCAGGTTGAACCATAGACCAGTGTTATGTTTATGCACAAATACTTAGATACAGTCTTCTTTATTGATAATTATGGCAGGTTGAAACATAGATCAGTGTTATGTTTATGCACAAAAACTCAGATACAGTCTTCATTATTGATAATGTTGGCAGGTTGAACCATAGACCAGTGTTATGTTTATGCACAAATACTCAGATATGGTATTCTTTCTTGATAATGCTGGCAAGTTGAACCATAGGTCAGTGTAATGTTTACACACAAATACTCAGATATAGTCTTCTTTCTTGGTAATGCTGGCAAGTTGAACCATAGATCAGTGTTATGTTTATACACAAATGCTTATAATTAATGTTTTTTCTTGATAATGCTGGCAAGTTGAACCATAGATCAGTGTTTCGTTTATGTACAAATACTAAGATACAGTTTTCTTTCTTGGTAATGCTGGCAAGTTGTACCATAGACCAGTGCTATGTTTATGCACAAATACTCAAATACATTCCTCTTTCATGATAATGCTGGCATGTCGAACCATAGACCAGTGTTATGTTTATACACAAATATTCAGATATAGTCATCTTTCATGATAATGCTGGCAAGTTGAACCATAGATCAGTGTTATGTTTACACACAAATACTCAGTAACTGTCTTCTTTCATGATAATGCTGGCAAGTTGAACCATAGATCAGTGTAATGTTTACACACAAATACTCAGTTACTGTCTTCTTTCATGATAATGCTGGCAATTTGAACCATAGATCAGTGTAATGTTTACACACAAAAACTCAGATACTGTCTTCTTTCTTGGTAATGCTGACAAGTTGAATCATAGACCAGTGTTATGTTTACACAAAAATACTCAGATACAGTCTTCTTTTTTGATAATGTTGGCATGTTGTACCATAGACCAGTGTTATGTTTATGCACAAAACTCAGAAAAAGTTTAGTTCGCGGGACGAAGTCCAAGGAGAGCTATTGTCATGACCCTGGCGTTGTCGGTGTTGTCCTCTGTAGACACCCAGGTTAAACTTTTGCGTACAAGTTTCAGATATCTATGCAACCACTTATTGGATATGAATGAAACTTTGCATGTGTGTTTAGCATCATCAATGGAACACACCAAGATAAGAACCATAACTCTGGATTGCATTTTGGCACAGTTATGGCCCTTTTTGGACTTAGACACCCAGAGGAGAGCTTTGTTGGTCTTCTGACAATGCTTGTTCTTGATAATGCTGGCAGATTAAACCACAGATCAGTGTTATGTTTATACACAAATACTCAGATACAGTCTTCTTTCTTAATAATGCGGACAAGTTAAACTATTGACAAGTGTTATGTTTAAGCACAAATACTCAGATACAGTATTTTTTTCTTGATAATGCTGGCAGGTTGATTCATAGATCAGTGTAATGTTTATGCACAAATACTCAGATACATTCCTCTTTCTTGATAATGCTGGCATGTCGAACAATAGATCAGTGTTATGTTTATACACAAAAACTCTGATACAGTCTTCTTTCTTGGTAATGCTGGCAAGTTGAACCATAGTCTAGTGTTATGTTTATACACAAATATTCAGATATGGTCTTCTTTCTTGATAATGCAGTCAGGATGAATCATAGATCAATGTTATGTTTATGCAAAAATACTCAGATACAGTCTTCTTTCTTGATAATGCTGGCAAGTTAAACCATAGACCAGTGTTATGTTTTTTCACAAATACTCAGATACATTCCTCTTTCTTGATAATACTGGCATGTTGAACCATAGTCTATTGTTATGTTTATACACAAATATTCAGATATACTTTTCTTTCAAGATAATGCTGGCAAGTTTAACCATAGATCAGTGTTATGTTTACTCACAAATACTCAGATACAGTCTTCTTTCTTGATAATGCTGGCAAGTTGAACCATAGACCAGTGTTATGTTTATGCAAAAATACTCAAATACAGTCTTCTTTCTTGGTAATGCTGACAAGTTGAATCATAGATCAGTGTTATGTTTACCCACAAATACTCAGATACAGTCTGCTTTCTTGATAATGCTGGCAAGTTGAACCATAGACCAGTGTTATGTTTATGCAAAAATACTCAAATACAGTCTTCTTTCTTGGTAATGCTGACAAGTTGAATCATAGATAAGTGTTATGTTGACACACAAATACAGTCAAACCTGTCTTAAGCAGCCAGCCAAGGGAAAGGGCCAAATTGGCTGCTTAAGACAGGTGGCTGCCTACTACAGGGTCATCAATTTTCACCCAGATTAGCGAAGTATTTTTGTATATTGGCACAATTTCACAACCTCAACACGTTCATCCAAAGTCAAACACTTCCGTTTTGGTGGCATTGTTAACACGCTGACAATCAAAATATTTATGATATAAGTCACAATAAATCATTTCCAAATTTTATATTTTTCCACAATTAGCGCTTTTTACAAGTGTGAACTTAATGAATTAATTCCTTATCGTTCGTTAAAAGCACGAACAAACTGCCATTCTAATTATCGTCTCAAAAACGTTAGCTTCTTTATTCTTTTTATATGCCGACTTTTTCACAGTTAACGTGTTTACACAAAACACTTTGATCTGTTTATTTTACCAATTACGCGAGCTAAAAATAGAGATGTGAAAATTATCACGCACTACACTTGTGTTTGAGTCGGAAAAATTGCGATTATGTAGAACACAATAACAGCTTTGTTTGGTTTGAGTCGGAAAAATGGCGATTATGTAGAACACAATGACAGCTTTGTTTGGTTTGTTTACGGCCAAAACTAAAAGAAACTTATTTTAAATTAAAGATTTATTATAATTATTTGATTTATTTGGTTTTTAGTACTTTAATTAAATATTAATTCTGTGGCCGTAATGAAATTTTTTTATGCCAAAATCGATATTTTACGATAAAATTTGTTCATTTGGTGGCCGTTTTAGGAGGTTTTTAATGCATTTGGGACAAAAAATGTTGGTCGCTGGCCGCTTCGACAAGGTGACCTCCTATTGCAGTTAAATTATGACTGTACTCAGATACAGTCTTCTTTCTTAATAATGCTGGCAAGTTTAACCATAGACCAGTGTTATGTTTATGCACAAATACTCAAAACGTCTTGTTTCTTGGTAATGCTGACAAGTTGAATCATAGATCAGTGTTATGTTTACACACAAATAATCAGATACAGTCTTCTTTCTTGATAATGCTGGCAGTTCGAATCATAGACCAGTGTTATGTTCATGCACAAATACTCAGACACAGTCTTCTTTCTTTATAATGTTGGCAAGTTGAACCAAAGGTCAGTGTTATGTTTATGCACAAATACTCAGATACAGTTTTCTTTCTTGATAATGCTGGCAAGTTGAACCATAGATCAGTGTCATGTTTATATACAAATACTCAGATATAGTTTTCTTTCTTTGTAATGCTAACAAGTTGAACTAAAGGTCAGTGTTATGTTTATGCACAAATACTCAGATACAATCTTCTTTCTTGGTAATGCTGGCAGTTTGAACCATAGACAAGTGTTATGTTTATACATAAATACTCAGATACAGTCTTCTTTCTTAATAATGCTTTCAAATTGATCTATAGATCCAGTGTTATGCTTATAGACAAATACTCAGATACAGTTTTCTTTCTTGATAATGTTGGCAAGTTGAACCTTAGACCAGTGTTATGTTTATGCACAAATACTCAGATATGGTCATGTTTCTCGATAATGCTGGCAAGTTGAGTCATAGACCAGTGTTATGTTTATACAGAAATACTCAGATACAGTCCTTTTCTTAATAATGCGGACAAGTTAAACTATTGACCAGTGTTATGTTTAAGCACATATACTCAGATACAGTCTTTTTTCTTGATAATAGTGGCAAGTTGAACTATAGATCAGTGTTATGTTTATACACAAAAACTTGGATACAGTCTTCTTTCTTGGTAATGCTGACAAATTGAATCATAAATCAGTGTGATGTTTACACACAAATACTCAGATACAGTCTTTTTTCTGGATAATGTTGTCAAGTTGAATCATAGATCAGTGTTATGTTAATGCACAAATACTCAGATATAGTCTTTTTTTATTCTTGATAATACTGGCAAGTTGAACCATAGACAAGTGTTATATTTTTGCACAAATACTCAGATAAAGTCTTCTTTCTTGATAATGCTGGCAAGTTGAACCATAGATCAGTGTTATGTTTACACACAAATACTCAGATACAGTTTCCTTTCATGATAATGCTGGCAAGTTGAACCATAGATAAGTGTAATGTTTACACACAAAAACTCAGATACAGTCTTTATCTTGGTAATGCTGACAAGTTGAATCTTAGACCAGTGTTATGTTTACACAAAATACTCATATACAGTCTTCTTTGTTGATAATGCTAGCAAGTTGTACCATAGACCAGTGTTATGTTTATGCACAAAACTCAGAAACAGTCTTTTTTAGCTCGCCCGGACGAAGTCCAAGGAGAGCTTTGGTCATGACCCTGGCGCCGTCGGCATTGTTGACTGTGGACAGCCAGGTTACGTTTTTGTGTACAAGTTTCAGATATCTATGCAACCACTTATTGGATATGAATGAAACTTTGCATGTGTGTTTACCATCATCAATGGAACACACAGAGATAAGAACCATAACTCTGGATTGCAATTTGGCACAGTTATGGCCCTTTTTGGACTTAGACACCCAGAGGCAAGCTTTGTTGGTTTTCTGACAACGCTTGTTCTTGATAATGCTGGCAGATTAAACCACAGATCAGTGTTATGTTTATACACAAATACTCAGATACAGTCTTCTTTCCTAATAATGCAGACAAGTTAAACTATTGACAAGTGTTATGTTTAAGCACAAATACTCAGTTACAGTATTTTTTCTTGATAATGCTGGCAGGTTGATTCATAGATCAGTGTTATGTTTATGCACAAATACTCAGATACATCCCTCTTTCTTGATAATGCTGGCATGTCGAACAATAGATCAGTGTTATGTTTATGCACAAATACTCAGATACATTCCTCTGTGGAGCCATAGACCAAGTGTTATGTTTATACAGAAATACTCAGATATAGTGTTCTTTCTTGATAATGCTGACAAGTTGAGCCATAGACCAGTTTTATGTTTATGCACAAATACTCAGATACAGTCTTCTTTCTTGGTAATGCTGGCAAGTTGAACCATAGATCAGTGTTATGTTTATAGACAAATACTCAGATACAGTCTTCTTCCTTAATAATGCTAGCAAGTTAAACCATAGACCAGTGTTATGCTTATGCACAAATATTCAGATATAGTCTTCATTCTTGATAATACTGGTAGGTTAAACCATATGCAAGTTTTGTGTTTATACACAAATACACATATATGGTCTTCTTTCTTGATAATGCTGGCAAGTTGAGCCATAGACCAGTGTTATGTTTATACAGAAATATTCAGATAAAGTCCTTTTTCTTGATAATGCTGGTAAGTTGAATCATAGGTCAGTGTTATGTTGATACACAAATACACAAATACAGTCTTCTTTTTAGCTCACCTGAGCCAAAGGCTCACAGGTGAGCTTTTGTGTTGCCTGGTATTCGTCGTCTGTCGTCCATCGTCCGTCGTTAACTTTTAGCTTTTAACAACTTCTCCTCTGAAACCACTAGGCCAATTTTGATATAATTTCACAGAAATATTCCTTGGGTGACCCTCTACCAAGTTTGTTCAAGCCATCTTGATTCGTCAAATAACATGACGGCCAGTGGGTGGGGTTAGTTTTCTATATAAGCTAAAGTAAAAACTTAAAAAATCTTTTCGTCAGAAACTACTGGCTCAATTTTAAAATAATTTCAGAGAAATGTTCCTTGGGTGACTCTCTACCTAGTTTGTTCAAGCCATCTTGATTCGTCAAAAAATAAAGCAGCCAGGGGGTGTGGTTAGTTTTATGTCAAATTACTTCTCCTGTTTTATAGAAAAAATGTCTGTATATAGCAATTATTATAAGAAGAGGTAATAAACTCTTTAAATTAACTTTTTTTTTGCTATTATTATACAATATTATACCAGTTGTAAGTTTTAAAAGATAATTCATCATAAAAAGATGAATCATATAGTTATAATCAATGATTGAAATAATATTCTTAGTTCGAAGACTTAGCATCTATAGTAAAAACTTCAAAAGCCTTCATGTCAGAATCTTCTGACCTGATTTTGATGTAATTTCACTGACATATACTATAATTGAACCTCTACCAAGTTTGAACTCTTCTATGCATCTGTTACATCTTCAAAACAAATCAAAATTCTAACTACTTGCCCATCTCATCTTTCTGGAATTTTGAGCATACATGTATTATATAATCTACTTATGTTGGGTGACTCAAGGTCAGTCAGGTGAGCGATAAAGGGCCATCTTGGCCCTCTTGTTTAATAATGCTGGCAAGTTGAACCATAGACCAGTGTTATGTTTATACACAAATACTCAGATACAGTCTTCTTTCTTAATAATGCTGGCAGGTAAACCATAGATCAGTGTTATGTTTATACACAAATACTCAGATACAGTCTTCTTTCTTAATAATGCTGGCAGGTAAACCATAGATCAGTGTTATGTTTATACACAAATACTCAGATATGGTCTTCATATATTTCTACTCCTCTCTTGCATACATCTTTTTGTGCTCTCCATCTTTCTGTCACAAAATTATGTTGGAAATTTCCTTCTACATCTGTGGTCAGTTAATATACTTACTAATGTTCCTTTTAATACCTGGTTTGTATATTTTTCTCAGGTAATGCCCTTTTTGCTATTGGAAGAAAGAATCTTGTCTGCGCTTCTTCTCTTTCCTGAACCATCAGCTGAAACTTGCCAGGAAAAATTAGCCTGAAGCTTAGTTTTACTTATTCCCATTTTTGCATCCAGTTCAATAATTTTTTAGCTGAGTAAAGGTCCTTTGAATTTTCCAAATAAATAAAATGGCTAGTGCTTCTTTTCCACAACCAAGGTCACATTTTAATTTGCTGAGAAGAAAATGATCCCTGTGAGGCCTCAATGTCCACTTTTGCTTTTTGTGCCATAACAATTTCATGATCTCATTCCAGGAAACTCAAACTCGAATTTGCACAATAGATTGTCAAGAACACACATGGCGTTTATACAAATGGAGTCCCTGTATGCCAGATAGACATGACGCTCAATGTGGTAATGGTTCCCAGTCAAGGATTGTCAGGTACAAGTCATATTTATAGTATATAACTAGATTGAATGGGATTAAAGACCATTTTCAATACGTTTCACTTGATATAATGCATATCCAGTTTTATTGGTGCAGAAAGTCTGAGTAAAACCATCATCTTTCCACAAGTAACTGGCAAACTTTCTCACATGAAACATTTGGGTTGAGCAGGACTTGTACCTATGAACTTAGCAGTGAGAGGTAAGTGATCTTTAGATGGCATCTGAGACCACTCAGCCACGAAAGACCATCAACTAGATTGAATTAAACAACAGTTTATTATTAAATGTCTGGTAGTCACATATAGCATATCGTAATAATCTGGTCTTGATGCAGAAACTTTGTTGTGTTCTCGTCATATTATCAATTCTTTTGTATTTTTAAAACAGTTTTAAAATAGTGTGCCTGGTATATCTTTTCATTTTATGTTTGCAATTTAGAGAAATTATCTTCTGAAGTATTGTTTGTCTAATTATTCAAACATGTGATAATGTCACTGTGTGAGATGAACACAACAAAAGACATTCTCTACACCCAAGACTCATAAAGACATGGATAGGAAATCTCTAGACTAAATTTTGATAAAATAGAATGGTAGAGATTAATTATTTGGCAAATTAAACTGATTTCTTGTACATTAAATGAAAAGTGTTTCCTGAATGTTTTATAATGTTTTGATCATGCAAAATAATCTTCAATTAAAAACATTAGTGGCCCAAACCTGATAGAATTATAGTGTCTGTCAACAGAAATGACATTTTAAAATATGTTGATACATAATAATATGCCTTAAATTATTGTTATAATGTGAACATTTAAACTATTTACATACACTATGTGAGTTATAGATTGTGATTGCAATCATTATACTACTATGTTGATTGACAAAAAAAATATTTATAAATATATTTTACATGTGGCGAGATTAGAAACCATGACAATCAGGTTCCAGTGCAGCAGTGTTAACCTTTATTCTATGTAAATTCATTTAATTAAAATCAATTTGTTTTTAGTGTACTGAGGTTCCGTCTTATCAGGATTTGGAAGTGGGTGGGAGCAATATTCTATTTATATGTTATCTAGCATATATACTAATTATTTTTATATATCTTACTTAATAGCATGGCTTCTTATATTGTAATAAGCAACTTATTTTCTATTTTTGAGTCGCCAGACATTCTGGCGTCTCTTTAGTATCGTAGGTTGATAACTAGCTTATTTCATATGCACCAAAAAACTGCTTCCTCATGGTTTCAGACTACTCAAGAAAAAGTAGTTCTTGATTATTTATGTATCTGTCAGATGATAGTAACTTTTTAATGCAGGAAAAAAATAAAATAATAACGTTCAAATGTGTTGAGTCATTATTTTTGATATTTGATTTCTCAGTATGCATAAGATTGCTATTTAATGGAGTGAAGCGAAGGCTGAAATGCAGGAGTGTCCATACTAATTAGCGTATAGCATAACAACAATGAAAGTAGTCCCTGAAGCAAATGTTACTGGCTTTCTGCTTGAAAAGTTTAACCTGTCGTCTAATTTGATTTCGACGTTTGATTCAGAAATGTTTAACATTATCACAGAAAAGTTCAATATGTCAAGTATATTCAGATTCAAATCATTTCATTTAAAAGTAAGTAATAAAGTTGTGGAAGATCGCCTCTTTCGTTGATCTAATTTTAATCGTAGTGTATTATCAAGGACATTTTACAAGTAAACAAAACAATGCAATCATAAAGGGTTTTCTCAGCATTTAATTTAAACAATGATAGGATAAAATCACTTGAAATGGTTTATTTTGTAAATAAATTGAAGAATTTGTTTGAAGCAAAAAAAATGAAACTACCCGGAGGTTGCTCATCGGATGTTGACAAATTTGAGAAACCCGGTCCAAATGTCAGCACCTTTAAAAGTCAGCGCATAAGTTACTGCAGTCCCATTGATTAGGGATGTTTTAAGTCTTAACTATTAATGTCTACTTTTATAAAATTTATGTTTATATCAAAATATACAGATACTTAATGAAAATATTCTTCATTACAGAATCAAACATTAAAAATTACTTATCAATTGTATTAACTTTGAAATATGACAAGTTGTCCATTAAAGAATCCCTCCTTTACTTTATTTTTATGGCAACATATAGAATAGAAACATATATACTTGAAATGCACCGTTAATGCATCATCCGATATCCCGGGTGTCAACTTTATACATTGTGATGGATAGAGAGCATATCCGGGGGTATCCAATGATGCATTAATGATCCCAGGAAAAAGAATTTAGGATAACTGATCGTCTTGTAGCCCTAGATGGCATAGCCATGACTCTAAATATTCAAACAAACAAACAAATGTTGCCTCTCAGGACATTGAGTCCTTTAATTATAAACACAATTTTGACAAAGAGATAAAATTTATGGTCTATTGCTGGGCAGCTTTAAACAAAGGTTTGAAGTGTAAAAATAGCATGTATAAAAAGTTTGACCTCAAATCAGTTTTGTTCAATTGTTTAAAAACTCAACAGGGTCATCATTTAATTTTGTAGAAATAAAAAGTGTCATCAGGAAATAGGAAAGAGAAAAAAATTAATGTTAATTTTGATATAGAGCACAGTGTGAAAATAACTATAAACCCAATTGCCGGGAATATAGGGTCTGTTTGGCTTCACTTTTCATACCCAAACACATGTCGATCTTCAGAAATATACCAGATTTTCAACTATTAGAGAAATGTTCTGTTGCAAATTGTATAAAAATTTGAAAATCTACATATTTGAGAAATGGCTATATTGTTAGGCCAATTTCGTAGGTTTGTGGCAATTGTCATGAAAAGTTAAAAATTATTGTGTTTTAGGTGTGAAGTGGCCAATCCTCTTGGATATACAAACAATGCAGCAGATGAGAGATTTTGTATGCATCTCATCAAACCACATAACAGGCAGTTGTGTTACGCTCCATGTGTAGGACAATGTGTGGTCAGTGAGTGGCAGTCCTGGTCCAGATGTAAACAGGTCAGAAAATGATGCATGTTTTTACTTTGTTACTTTGAATTATTATTTCAGTAATGGTGTTTTTGTGAAAAACAATAGGTTTATAAGTTAAAAAAGTATTTCAACAGACATTTAACAGAATTTGTGTTCATTAATATGAGGATTTTTGTGAATATCACAATTTCATAGTGCAACATGCAAATACATGATTTCTTTAACGCAAAGTAAAAGGTAAATTTCAGTGGTTCTCTGTTGCCTGATATTTGAGATAAAATACCAACAAAAAGATAGCAATCTTTTTTTATTTAAATAAATATCGAATAAGTCAGATTGCTGGATTTTAACAAAATTGTCAGGGTTGTGTTCAGCACCATTGTCTGGTAACCTAAAATGATCTTATCTAGATAACATACACAGATTTGATGTTGTTTTTTTGTATTTTATTATTGAAGCCATGCATTGATCCAAACCAACTGCAGTCACGTACCCGGGTAATCCTGCGCCAACCTCAGGTCAAACATATCAATAACTGTCCAAAACTCCTCGAGGAAAGATTCTGCATCAGAGGAGATAACTGTATAGTGTACCAATGGCAGATGTCAGACTGGACAAGTTGTCTCATTAATAATGGGGAGGATGAGTGTGGGGTAGGCCACAAGGAACGGCACCCTATCTGTAGGGACCAGACAGGCAGGAAAGTTCACCACAAACTTTGTGAAGAGGTGAGTGGGGGATTGGGCGGCAATTAGGAATAAAAAGATGCCATAAATGAGTAAACACATGATGTTTCGTTTACGAGTAGACACAGATGTTTCATGCATGAGTAGACACAGTATTTCATGCATGAGTAGACACATATATTTCATGCATGGATAGACACATGTTTCATGCATGAGTAGACACAGATGTTTCATGCAAGGGTAGACACAGATGTATCATGCATGAGTTGACACAGGTGTTTCATGCATGAGTAGACATGGATGTATCATGCACGAGTAGACACATATGTATCATGCATGAGTAGACACATATGTTTCATGCATGAGTAGACACATATGTTTCATGCATGAGTAAACACAGCTGTTTCATGCATGAGTAGACACAGATGTTCCATGCATGAGTATACACAGATGTTTCATGCATGAACAGACACAGATGTTTCATCCATGAGTAGACACATATGTTTCATGCATGAGTAGACACATGTTTTATCCATGAGTAGACACATATGTATCATGCATGAGTAGACACAGATGTTTCATACATGAGTAGACACATATGTATCATGCATGAGTAGACACAGATGTTTCATGCATGAGTAGACACAGATGTTTCATCCCTGAGTAGACACATGTTTCATGCATTAGTAAACATAGATGTTTCATGCATAAGTAGACACAGATGATTTCATGCATGAGCAAGTAATCATTTAGTGTTCCTTAAATCAAAGTGCTTATATAAACCAATGATGAGACCACTGACATGTAACTGTTTTTAATTTTGAACCTCTGTTTAATTACAAATGGTGATTCTATGGTATTTATAAAATAAATATAAAAAGTGGCCAAATTGTGAGCTGGTTCAATTCATACAAAGAACATGTTTGTCTGTTATTTTTTGTAAGTTTCTGATTAGATGTCATACGAAAGGTAGGATATGACAGACAGACGAGTTTTTTCTAGGGCAAGATGGCCGTTGTAGCTCTTCTTTATTAGTTTCCAACTCGATAATGCTTGAATCTGGCAATGCATCAGTCACATTTTCATGTTTCTGTATATTCCAAATGCTTGGACCAATTTTCAAAAATCTTAGCAAAATAGTTCAGCATAACATGACAATGTGTTACACATAACAACTGTACATCTTCCTCAAAAGTCAGGACTTTGGCATATTTCAACTGTTGTTGGTCATGTCCAGGCTGTAACTTACAAACACATGGAGTAATTTTCATACTTTATCTATTACGGTCAAGAAAAACCTATACATCAGTCATTTGATTCTGTGGAATACTTTTATTCATTATAGGCTGTTGGTGAATCATCACAATTGAGAGTTGTGTCATGTCAGATCCAGTGTGATGTAGATTGTCTCCTGACTGAGTGGTCTCTCTGGAGTGAATGCAGCAGTACTTGTGGTATAGGTATGTGTCACCTGTTGGCTGTCTGTCATGTACACAGTAGTCTATTGTTGTTAGAAGTTTTACAAAAATTGTGAGATTTTTAATTTAAGTCTGATTTCTAATTCCTAAAGATTGATGATGTAAAATTGAGGTTTTAGAACTCACTTGCTCAATTTGTGCTAACCAATCCTGGAAATTAAATGTAGATATATTTTTGAAGGCTAGCGTAGGGATGCCTTTTATAATTGTTGTGCAGTCCAAAGTACAATTTTGTTCTATAACCTTTGTTATACTAATGACTAATGATTTTATTTCCTGCGATCGTTAAATAGTTTCAAAATGCAATTGCCATAGCAGAGGACGTAGAGATTATTGCGATTTTTGTTCTATCAAACAGACAGCAAAACACTTCAAATATGTGATAGTCAAAGCATATAATTTCCACTAATATGGCATGAAATGCAGACAACTACAGCGCATTAGTATAGCAACGGTAAAAATAGTCCCTAGTCTTTAAAAGGTACTATACTTGCTTTGTTTATTCAAAATAACAATTTGAACTCATGCAAAGGTCAATATTTGTGCTTTCCTCTTTCATCATTTGTGAAAATCAGTCACTTTGTATTGACGTTTACCTTATTTAATGACTTTTTTTTTTCTTTTTGACCTAACCTTATATAAGAGTCACTTTAGAAATAGACAGTTGGCTCTGCCATATTGAAATGTCATCACCACATGTTAAAAACATTTGTTCTAGCCATAAGGAGGTTACCATTGCTTTCAAAATAGTGCCTCAGATGGGATTGGGAGGTACTAAAACCAGGCCAGCTTCTGGCTGACCAGTCATTTTCCAGTTGCAATTGAAAGGCAAATGCGAAGGGTGTGTAATAATCATTGTGGCATTTTAAATGCCCTTATTTATAGTGCCTTATGGGATTGGGGTGGAATGAAAACCAGGCCAGGTTCCGGCTGATCAGTCATTTTCCAGCTGCAATTAAAAGGCGAATGCGGTGTGTGTACTAATCAATGTGGCATTTTAAATGCACTATTTTATAGTGTTTTATGGGATTGGGGTGGTATTAAAACCAGGCCAGGTTCCAGCTGACAAGTCATTTTCCAGCTGCAATTAAAAGGCAAATGAAGTGCATTTGAAATTGTGGCATTTTAAATGCACTAATTTATAGTACCTTATGTGATTGGTGTGCAATTAAAACCAGGCCAGGTACCGGCTGACCGGCATTTTCTGACTGCAATTAAAAGGCAAATGATGTGCATTTGTAATAATCATTTTGGCATTTTAAATGCACTAATTTATAGTGCCTTATGGGATTGGGGTGCAATTTAAACCAGGCCAGGTACCGGCTGACCGGCATTTTCTGACTGCAATTAAAAGGCAAATGTCGTGAGTGTGTGTTATGATAATTGTAGCATTTGAATGCACTAATATAAAAGCATTATTGTTTGCCATTTGTATATTAATTAATAAAATATTGAAAAATGAAATTAAAAACATTAAGGTCTTGAAACATCTTTTTCGACGATTTTTCGCTGTTTTTTTAATGACAAATTACTGCTGAGTTATGTATATCATTTTCAAATACCATATTTTTAATCAACTGTTACAAATATTATGATATGATGAACCCATAACAATGAAAATAATAACAATCAAGAAGCTACAATTGTTAATTTTATATATATTTTCTTTAAAAACAAAGCGGTTTTATCAGTGTGGTTTTACCGGTGTGGCATGCTATAAGAATCAGACATACTGCCCAACTTGCCAAGCTTTAAAAAATACATTTATTTGAACTGTTGTATTCTTTTAATTAATATATCCACAAATTGATTTAAAATATATTTTCACAATAGTAAATTTGATAGAACATTGCAGTAAATAAGTCATAAAACATTTTTTCCAGACATTTTCTTATTGAATATGCAAATGAAAATGCTTAATGATTCAGATTTGTGCATATAAAAAACATTATTACTATTAAATACACCACATTTGCCTTTTCCATGAAGCTGGAATTTGAAACACACCCCATTTGCCTTTTCCCTGAAGCCGGAAATTTGAAACTCACCACATTTGCCTTTTCCCTAGAGCCGGAAATTTGAAACACACCATATTGCCTTTTCCCTGAAGCAGGAATTTGAAACACACCACATTTGCTTTTTCCCTGAAGCACATTTGCCTTTTTCCTGAAACCTGAATTTGAAACACACCACATTTGCCTATTCCCTGAAGCTGGAATTTGAAACACACCACCTTTGCCTTTTCCCTGAAGCTGGAATTTGAAACACACCACATTTGCCTTTTCCCCGAAACTGGAATTTGAAACACACCACATTTGCCTTTTCCCTGAAGCTGGAATTTGAAACACACCACATTTGCCTTTTCCCCGAAACTGGAATTTGAAACACACCACCTTTGCCTTTTCCCCGAAGCTGGAATTTGAAACACACCACATTTGCCTTTTCCCCGAAGCTGGAATTTGAAACACACCACATTTGCCTTTTCCCCGAAGCTGGAATTTGAAACACACCACCTTTGCCTTTTCCCCGAAGCTGGAATTTGAAACACACCACATTTGCCTTTTCCTTGAAGCTGGAATTTGAAACACACCACATTTGCCTTTTCCCTGAAACTGGAATTTGAAACACACCACATTTGCCTTTTCCCTGAAGCTGGAAATTGAATCACACCACATTTGCCTTTTTCCTGAAGCTGGAATTTGAAACACATCACATTTGCCTTTTCCCCGAAGCCTGGAATTTGAAACACACCACATTTGCTTTTTCCCTGAAGCACATTTGCCTTTTCCCTGAAGCCTGAATTTGAAACACACCACATTTGCCTATTCCCTGAAGCTGGAATTTGAAACACACCACATTTGCCTTTTCCTTGAAGCTGGAATTTGAAACACACCACATTTGCCTTTTCCCTGAAGCTGGAATTTGAGACACACCACATTTGCCTTTTTCCCGGAGCCTGAAATTTGAAACACACCACATATGCCTTTTCCCCGAAGCCGGAATTTGAAACACACCACATTTGCCTTTTCCCTGAAGCTGGATTTTGAAACACACCACATTTGTCTTTTCCTTGAAGCCAGAATTTGACAGGGTCAGCTGGAACCTGGTGGACTTTTAGTACTCACCCATGTATTTAGTACCCAGTGTGCAGTTGTTTTTATCTTTCCACCATTCACTCAAATATTGCATCTTGCACCATTAAACAAGCATATTTCGTACAAACCCTAACTTATACCTTCATTCACTCTAATTGTTACCTCCTTTTTAAAAGCAGCCAACTTGTTTATACATATTTAGTATGCCTTCCATATCTAGTATGCCTTCCATATTTAAAGTGTTATCTACCCGGTATAACAATGGAAAACAAACAAAATATTATCATTTTTTAACGCAACTTGATTGAGTTTCTGTGGTGTTGTTGAAGTCAGAAATACATTAGCTATATGGGGGAGTGTCATCTCAAAAGTAAAAGAGAGCCAACCCGTGTTATACTATGTTGTTTGTTTGTTTCTTTTTTCTATCTATCAATCACAGGTTGTTTGGTTTATTATAAAATAAATTGCATCTTACAGTCTTTCAAATATTTTGTGATTTTATGCTCGTATGTGGAAGACTTTTGTTGCAACTAACATATCATTCATGAATGTGTTGGTTTATGATATCAAAAATACATACAATAAAAAAATATCAAAACTGTATAGACTTAATAAGAAATTATCCAGTATTTGAATTATAAAGAGATTTTCATTATTATAACAAAATGTCTTTTTTCTGTGTTTAGATCTGTATGAGCTCATTGATAAATTTGTATATCATATTCTGACAAGATTTTAAAGAAAAACGACATAATAGGCAAAACTGTGAATGAGTGAGCCTTCCATCAGGCCTTTAACGTCTCACACACCAATTAATTTTGTACTGTTCTACATATAGAAACATGCACTTCTAGAACACTGGATACATTACCAATGGCTCTAAAAGTGCCTTATTCCCATAGATAGTCCTCTGTTGGTCCAAATATGCAGAAAAAAACATGGGGTTGACCAGGTTGCTTTTTAACAATTTCGATGGTTTGATGGCACCCCTTCATTTTTGACAATTCTGCTCATTTGTTGCAGTGTATCACTACACATCTTTAAACTGTTATAGCATCATCAAACAGTTCCCAATATCACCCAAATTTTGCAGAAATCATGAAAATGTTCCAATGTTCCCATATGCACAAAGAAATATGACATTTTATGCATTTCTAAAAGTAAAATTACCCAATCGCTTTACACAGCTTTAATTCTTAGACGTAAGAATCTTGCTACCGTAATGTAAGGAAGGTAATTCCCCAGTGAGACCTTAAGGCCTTTGATTTTAATTTCAGGACGACGCTCAAGGGAGAGAGATATAGTTCAACAACCCCAAGGGAATGGACGACTGTGTCCTAACATTTTTGAGCAAGCTAAGCCATGTTTTGAACAAGGTTGCTATACGTGGGTTGTATCAGAATGGTCTCAATGCTCTTATCAGATTGGTGTCTGTGGTCACGGAATACAGAAACGAAATGTCACCTGCATTGCCAATGGTGGACTTCCTGTCAATGAATCCAATTGTGCCCCAGACCTAAATGTTATCATTCTTCAGGTGAATTGTTTTTTTGTGTTGTTGTTTCATAATATTTTAAATATAATTCTCTAAAAAGGATAGTGTGAAGATGGATGGATTGAGATTGTTTATACAAGGGGTATTCAAAATCTTTTGAGACTAATGCATTTCCGTAGAAATTGTTACAGGTATGTGCAGGAAGTTTTTGTGAACTTGTAGGTCATTTCAATTATATAGCCAGGTACACCAAAAATTTCAACACAATTGGAATTGCTATTGCAAAATTATTTAAAAAGCATTTAAACACAGCATACTTGTATACACAGACACTATTTTTGTAAGCATGAGGCAAAATTATAAGCATTTAAACACAGCATACTTGGAAACACAGACACTATTTTTGTAAGCATGAGGCAAAATTATAAGCATTTAAACACAGCATACTTGGAAACACAGACACTATTTTTGTAAGCATGAAACAAAATTATTGGTGATTCTTCTCCTTCCAAAGCCACTGTTTATAGGTGGGTAAACTTATTCAATAAGGGAGAATCTAGAGTTAAAGACCTACCTCATGTAGGGCGCCCCAAAATTTCATTGTATTCTAGGAACTGCTGTTGTAGAAGCCATGGTAGCTGAAGACTCGCTCTACACAGTTTCTCAGATAGCAGCATCATTGGGTATTTCATTGGGAAGTGTTCATGAAATTCTGACAAAACACTTACAATTATCAAAGGTATGTGCATGGTGAGTACTGCACCTTCTGACCAAAGAGCAAAAGGCCCAATGGATGAAATATTACAAAGATCTTTTGAAAGGGCACAAAAATTCTGATGAAAGAAGACTAAATGAGCTCCTCACAGGTGATAAAATGTGGATCTATTATTTCGAGCCTCAAAGACGGGTACATAATAATAGGTGGCTAAGAAAGGAACACATTCATTCTCCACTTATAGAAGCCAATTGCCGTTTTTAATGTCCCTGGAGTTTCTAGAGAAAGTTTTTTAACATTGCATGGTATTTTCAGTGTTATTTCATGCATTATGATGGGTCTGCACAAACTGAAATAACTCAGCCAGTGTAATGTGTACCTGTTTCTCAAAATTCACCTTGTACTGTTGAACATTTGACCAGTTTGCTGTGTCACTTGGTGAAGTGTACATTTACCATGTCTCATAGTTACAGGCACAACCTCTATTTGATCACATTTATTGTTTATTTCTATTAACAGAGTGTCCAGTCATTCAAATAAAGACTTTTGAAATACATTTCTTCCATTTTCTTTACAAAATACTGGAAATGCAGATGTCCCTGAGTTACTGAACAGATACGTTACCAACATTTCAATGGACCTGAGACCATAGTTATATTCATATTAAATAAACGCTTATTACTTTGGCATACTATGTAGTGGGTACAAACAAAATTATATGTCTATAAGAACACGGTAGGACATGGTCATCTATGTGGACTATTGAATGATAATCGGCATGTTTTATATTGACCTTTTATCAGGTAAACACATTATCATTATTGCCAAGCTGTGTATTTAGTTTGAAAGACATATTGAAGATGCAAAGTGAGGTAACGTATCTGTTGGAAATGGTAACGTATCTGTGTAAATGATAGAATATTATGCAACATGTAAGTATTAATGAATTTTTACCAACAAAACATCACCAACAACAACAATAGCAACATCACAGCAACAGCAACAACATCAGCATCAACAGCAGCAGCAATAACAACAACATATAAACACATTTTTTCAATATTAAACAAATTAAAACTACATGTATATATCAAAGTATACACATTTTTGGAGGACCATGGCTAAGTCTAGAGCTGAAATATAGAAATCTACAGAAACGGCAAAAGAAGAAAGTAACCAAGTTCCTTAACAGGGAAAGAAACTAAGCTGCGACGAATAGAGATAGGAAATCAGATGCCCTGTGTTACTGTTACTTGTGCATAAGCAAGAGCCACTGATAATCTGGTCAATATTGAGGGCACATTGTCGGATCAGTCCACCATTACAGAACAGTTTGAAACAACAATTCAGTCCAAGTCAGAACCCTTCAAACCACCAGTCAACTCTTACGTCACAGTGCATTATGATGAATACTGGTAAATTGATAAAACAGATTAGGACATGTCTCTTGTCAAAGTGCAATGCTAAGGACCAAATTCGGTTTTGGTGGCTCCAAGAAGTATTTGTGTTCCATGTACAACCATAATTTGTCAGGCGTTCAACCACTATCATTTGGTAGGTCTGCTAGATTTTACAGGGTAACAATGTTCTGCAGAAAATTGATTCCACAGTTCTCTCTTAGACATTTCGATTGAAACAGATACGTGATCTTCTTTTAAGCAAGCTGTCTTTCAAGATGGAACCTCAAATTGTTTAAGTCTTGCATTATATGTCTGCAGGATTTATTAGGCATAATATTGTTGCAGTAAGATTTCGTTATGCTATGTATTTCTATATTCCACACAAGTCTGAATTTCCCCCCAAAATCAATAGTTTATATTGTCAACTTTGTGCAGCGGAAATATGTGGTACAATTACACTAATGGAAGTATATTTTTGTGTTGTTAATGAAGACTTGCCATTTTTTAGTTATTAAAATAATGTATTCACATGTTTAAACAGTTTTTTTATATTTATTGAATGCCTTTAGTTATGGACAGATACGTTACTTCTTGCAGCACATTCAATTAGTTGCTTTGGTTAAGCAATTATGGAGAAAATCCATCCATTATCATTTCTATCCTTTATCATGCTTGGGGTTTCAAATTAAAACACAACTAATTAACACTAGAAAATTCATTACATTACAAAAGGGAAATCACAAATGTACTTGAACTTCAAAATTTAAACTGCAAATTGAATGTTTTGTTCAAATAGCGCAATAAAAAACTAGAAATTGTAATATCCACCAAAACCTGTTGCAATGTAACCTCTGGTGTTTGCCATATCAAAAAACCATAGCATTGAAAATGCCATTCTTGCAGTATCAATCTAATCACTTAAACCTTGTTCTGATAACAGGTAACGTATTGGTGATGGACAAAACACCTCCTGGACATTACCCCTCACCCTCATTTTTGTATGGGAGGACAAAACACCTCCATGACAATGCATCTGCACACAAGAGTAATATCTGCGGGACCAACAAGTGAAACAATTGCAGCACCCTCCATACTCACCAGACCCGAGTCCCTGTACTGAAATAGATGCTTGGAAAAGTGCATATCTGTTAAGGGGAAATATTTTGAAGGATTTATATAATTATATAAGAAATTTGCCATAAATCATCTTTAGTCTTATTTTATAAGGCCAGTCTCATATTGAATACCCCTTGTATTTGTCTCTGTTTCATATTACACCATAAAAAATAAAAGACAAACTAACACACTCTGTTAGAAAAGCTGTTATCTGGGAACAAATGTGTTTGAAAATTGCTGCCATATTATATAAGCATGTTTTATTAGCTAACAGGTGAGCTTTTGTTATTATCCAGGTGTGTCTGTTATCACCCAGGTGTGTCTGTTATCACCCAAGGTGTGTCTGTTATCACCCAGGTGTGTCTGTTATCATCCAAGGTGTGTCTGTTATCACTTTGATGTGTCTGTTATCACCCAAGGTGTATCTGTTATCACCCAGGTGTGTCTGTTATCACCCAAGTGTGTCTGTTATCACCCAAAGTGTGTCTTTTATCACCCAGGTGTGTCTGTTACAGACCGTAATCATTCAAGTACACCAAACGGACGCAAACGAAACGAATATCAAATGCGTTTTAAACGATATACAAACGGACTAAAAATGCGAACGAAATGATAAACGAAACGATAAATGAAAAGAAACGATAAACAAAACGATAAACGAAACGATACACAGACGCTACAGGGCGAACGATCCACGAACGATACAAAAAGATAATGCAAACTTTAAACACATCAGATAATAAAGATATGGATATCCTCTAATATTGTCGTAGTTATATTGACAATGAAATTAATAATTAAACGAAATGATTGCTCTCTTTGTCATTTAAAATCTTTAAATTGCTATACCTGTAACTTTAATTTAATTTCTTTGTTATAAGTTTTAATCCCGAATTATCCGTGAAAAACATTGCCTCGGGCATCGTTTCTTTACTTGTAAAAGTGTGATAAAACAATCAGATGACGCATGACCTGTTTACACAAATACCCCAATTAACTGATTTAATTATCTGAACACCGATTTATGTTGCTGTTCTGTTATATGATTGCCAATCAGGAAAAGTTTTCATGCAATTTTAGAAAATCTGATTGTTGCACCAAAACCTTGCCACTTAGGGCTTTTCCAGAATTGTATATAAAAATAGTTCATATATATATAACAAACACACGTAAAGGGTTGGTGTTTGTTTGTTACATATAACTGGGTGTCTTTCAAAATGTTTGTTTTCAATATAGGCATTTGTTAAAAAAAGATTACTATTAAGCTGATAGAATTATCAATAATTACACATACCTAAATTTGTGTACAGAATGAACACGCTGTCCCTTTCACTATCACCTTGTGCCAATGTCCAATGACGTCACCAGTGAAACAAACATTTTATTCACTAAGTGGGTATCTTGGAAATTTTTGATGGAATGATATCAGAGGAATTCTATCGGTGTAATGTACATAAAAGTCCTTGAAAGTTTCAGACGGAAGTACATGTACCAGCGATTTTAGAAGCCATGCCACAAGACATAAAACTTTTACCCTTAAAGGCATCTTTTTTATGGAAACATTCCCGCCTTTCCCATGCATTTACCGTAGTAAAATAGAACGCGACGTTAAATGAAGCAAGAAACTGTCAGAGTGACGACATTGCACATTGCCACGAGGTCAAAAATAAATTGTGTCGGAGTTATAGACATAAAGTGTATGCGTTTGCTACATAAATTAAGGCATGTGTATTTGTAAATATATTTATCTTTGCGGATTATATAAATTATTTTGTTTAATGAATTGTTATAATTGTTTAACATGACAATCTATCGAAATTCATAACTGGAATTAAAATTGGAAAAATACCTGTAAATAATGCATTATTCCTGTAAATAAAATAAATACTTGCTGAGGCGTCTATACGTTTTTTCTTGCATAATAGCAGATTATACACCACTGCAGATATAAAAAACATGGACTGGTTCACATTTATTTACTATATACTTTTTCGATACCGTAATGTTAATGTTAGTGTAAACCAGTCTGGCAATGCTTGGCCAATCTAATGATTACATGACCGTAACGTGTTTATCTGATGTAATTGATATGTCCTGTACCATGTGTATTAAATTTCAATGATTGAGTTTTATGAAACATATTAATCTGCTGTTACGCTACAAATCATCAACCTAGAAACCCTCACAATAAATTCGAGCTGCATATCGCTGTGCATCAGATTGCTGCTGTTCTTTCTGCTTGTGGCGCAGTGTGTAGAGAAAAATCCCGGCCCTCCAAAATCCAACTCAAGAAACACCACCCGTGATCGCGTGTCCACTAATAGTCGTAACCAAAGAGGAGCCAACTCTAATAGATCACTAAGGAGTGGTTCTCCTCACAAAGCAACAATGAAATGCGCCCACAACCATTTAATGAAGATAACCAACCACCAATTAACGCATGGTTGAGGAGTTCTCCTATTGCACAGAGGCAAGACGAAGACACCCAACGACAATGCAGTCTATCACTATCTGGTCAAAATAACAACTTTCAGCCTATGTCTCAACAATCAAATGAAACACAGAGAAACATAACGCCTGCTTTGTCTGATACTCATATGATGGAAGTGATGCTAGATATACAAAGATCTGTCCGTCGAATGGAGGATAAGTTTACGGGGTTCGAAAGATCACTTAAAGAAGTAAAAGATTCAAATAAGAAATTAGAACAAAAACAGGATTTGATACAAGAGTCAATGGTTGACATGTCAGATACTATTAAAGTATTGGAAGACAGACTGAAAATTAGTGAAGATAAATGCGACCAATTAGAATCCCAATCCCGACGAGAAAATTTAAAATTCTTTGGTCTACCAGAGATTGGAAGAGAATCATGGGAGGAAACTGAAGAAAATAGGCGTGCATATATAAAGAAAGATCTGGGGATAGACGAAGAACGGATAAGCATAGAAAGAGCTCATCGCTTCCCTGGTGGTAATGATAAAGAACGAGCAGTGATAGGTTAAATTCTCGTTTTTTAAAGACAGGGATAAAGTGTTAAAAGAATACAGAATGAAAAGGAGAGAATTAAATGAACGACATAGAAGCAGAGAACAAGCGAATGGTTTAGAAGAACGTGATAGAAATGATGTTGACGATAATGAGGACGAAACTACTGCAGAAACAGTTAAAAAATCATTTAGATCAAATATTTATGTCTCTGAGGATTTTTCAAAGAGAGTTTCGCAAGCTAGGTATGATCTTCGGCCATTCCTAAAAAGAGAAATAGAGAAAAACAACAAAGCCTATTTGAAACATGATAAACTTGTCGTTAATGGAGATAATATTCGTTTTTGATGCTGATAATAAAAACCTGAAACAGCTATATAGATAGGACAGAGGTCAAGGTCATAATGCGGAAAATAGAAGGCGAACATTAGATTTAAACATGTTATGCTGGAATATACAAGACTTATCGAAATACACATGTAACATTGATTTCTTGTCATTTGTACGACAATTTGATATATGTGCTTTCAATGAAACTTGGTCTAAAAGTAAAGACGAGTTTAACGACCTTTTAAGAGATTACACATGTTTTAATAATGCTTGAAACAAAAGGTGTTACAAAGGTCGCCACTCAGGTGGTGTATGTGCATTTGTTAAAACATCTTTGATTGAGAATGGCTTAGTGAAGAGGATATTTAGCCATTTAGATAATTGTGTATTCTTAAGACTAAATAATGATTTTATTAATGTAACTAAGGGTATTATTTTATGTTTTGTTTACATATCTCCGGAAGGGTCGACTTTGTATGATACGGATAATACAAGAAATGGTATTGAACTATTTGAAGAAAATCTATTAGAGGTTGTGTCAGAGTATACTGATGATGAACTTATTTTGGCGGGTGACTTTAATGCCAGATGTGGTAATTTGCAAGATATTATTGATGATGATAATGTTAATTTTATTTTTGATCATGAGGATACATTGTATGACAATGATACTTTTAATGTATATCGAAACTCCAAGGATACTCTATGTAACACATTCGGGTTTACGCTTATTGAATTATGCAAAATGTATGGTATTCACTTTTTGAATGGCAGATTGTTTAACGATAAAGAAGGAAATTTCACATCAACAGCAAATGGTGGTTCAAGTTTAATTGATTATGTAATTGCTTCTAGCAATCTGTTTCCACATATAACACATTTTGAGATAGGAGATCGACACTGAGTCTGATCACTTTCCTCTTATTTGTAGACTAGCATTTAAATCCGACCAAAATAGCAGTGATACTGATGATAATGATAACGAAATCAATGATGTAAACGATTTTAAACGCTTTAAATGGAATGAAAACAAAAGTGAAGAGTTTTCGAATAATATAAGATCTGCTTTATTAACTATAAAAGATACTATTCTTGAGGACATCCGTACTGATATCAACCAAGCTATACATAAAATTGTAGACATGTTTCATAAAGCTGCAATTAGCATGAGAATAAAACTTATATACATCCTAAACCTACACAACCCAAATGGTGGGATTCTAAATGTGAACATTTAAAAAGGGAAAATTACAAAAACTAAGATTATTTAGATTATTCAATACAAAATCTAGTTTACAAGATTATACACGAAGCAGAAATAAATTTGAATATTGCTGTAAACAAAAACAGACTGATCTTCAAGAGAAATTTCGACAAGAACTCGTAGAATCTCGTAAGAACCCAAATTTATTTTGGAAAGCAGTAAAAAAGTTTAGATTTAAAAACAATCAACATTGTGATGACACAATTTTAAAACAAACCTGGTATAATCACTTCAGAGATCTACTATATGATGCAAATGTAGTAAATAATTTGATTAACGATAATATTTTACCTGAAAATGAAATTGTAGATGACATGTTTAATGACTCTTTCTCATTAGCAGAGTTAAAGAGGAGTATTCTGAAATTAAAAGTTGGGAAATCCACAGGCCCTAGTGGAATATTATCAGAGATGGTTAAATGCACCCTTACCGACATGTCAGATGTATTGCTCCCCCTTTATAATAGGGTATTAGACACCTCGAGTTTTCCTGAAGCATGGGGACAAAGTATTCTTTGTCAGTTTCATAAAGTGGGAAATTTAAATGATCCAAACAATTTCCGTGGCATTTCACTCATAGACACTTTAAATAAAATTTTAACAGGAATGATGTTTAATAGATTTATCGAGTGGGCAGAAAATTATAATAAAATTGATCAAGCTCAGTCTGGTTTTAGAAATGGGTATTCAACTATTGATAATTTATTTACATTACAAGCAATGGTACAGAAATATCTAAGCAAAAAAGGTGGGAGATTTTATTGTTTATTTGTTGATTTTACCAAAGCGTTCGATACAATTAACCATGCACAATTATTTAATAGTCTAATTCGTAAAGGAATGGGTGGGAAACTCTTATCCCTCCTTCATAAAATGTATTCTAAGCTTTCATCATGTGTCAGATATGGAAATAACAAGTATACACAGATGTTTAACTGTAATATTGGTTGCAGACAAGGCTGTAAATTAAGCACGATTTTATTTAATCTTTTTATTAATGATTTAGTTGATGAACAGAAACAATCATGTACAAATGGTATTCATATAACTGAAGAAGTTGAAGATATATATGCCATTTTGTATGCTGATGACATTGCCAACTGCAGTGATACTGTTCGACTTTTACAGTCGCAGATTAATATAATTTCAAATTTTTGTAACAGAACGGGTATGAAAATTAATCTTAAGAAAACCAAATCATAGTGTTTAGAAACGGCAGCTATTTACGCAGAAATGAAATCTGGACATATAACGGGACAAATATCACAACTGTTCCTTGCTATAAATTTATGGGCTTATACATTACACCAAGACTAATATGGTCGAAAGCTAAAGATATGGTCGAAAGCTAAAGATATGCTCGCCGTTCAAAGTAAAAAGGCCATAATTTCTATTTATAAACTTCAAAAAAATGTTGGATATTTTGATCACAATGAACTTTTTAAATTATTCGACACTATGGTCACACCTATCCTCACTTATGGATCAGAGTTATGGGGTTTTGAGTACCGCAACGCAAATTGAAAACGTACATAGTCAATTCTGCTCTCGCTATTTAAAATTGTACAAAAATACATTTCACGCCTTTTCAAGAGGTGAGTGTGGTAAGTTTCCATTGTTTATAAATTATTATAGTAAGTGTGTGAAGTACTGGTTACGTCTTCTCAAAATGAACAATTCAAGATACCCTAAGCAATGCTATATTATGCTACGTCATTTAGATGAAGCTGGGAGAGTAACTTGGGCTATGAAGGTCAAAACACTACTTTTTCAATACGGGTTTGGTTTCGCTTGGATATCACAAGACATTGGTGATGATCATTTATTTATCTTAAGATTTAAACAACGTGTAACAGATTGTGCTCTGCAAAATTGGCACGCTGATGTCCATGAATCAAGAAAAGCTATTCATTATAAGCACTTTAAAACGCAACTAAACGTTGAGCAATACCTTACTTTGAAAATCCCTTTAAAATATAAAATTGCACTCTCAAAACTGTGTTGTTCAAAACATTCGTTATTTGTTGAAACAGGGAGACATACAAATATTGCTTATGCTGATAGAGTATGTATTTTGTGTAACTCACACGAAATAGGAGATGAGTTTCACGCTGTCATGACATGTACCTTTTATAACGATCTACGTAACCAATATCTTGCTGATATTATTAACTATAACGATCACAACTACCATAATGTATATGAATTCTACAGTTTGATGAGTACAGCCAATTCTGACAAGATAATCAAACTGGCAAATTTTGTATTTGAGATGTTTAATAAAAGAACTCTTTACCTCCAATCTTAAAACAAAATGACTTAAAACATAATGACTTTAATTAAATCTAGAAATTGTGTGTTACCTTTTTTCTTTTTTCAATATTTGAAATAAGATAGACACAAACATTGATCACGAGCAAAACAACAGAACAGTCAATACGTTAAAAAAAAACAATACATATATATGAATATATTGCATTCATCATATCAAAACTGTATTGAAATTATAATGTTCGTATTATGAATAAAATGAATAAATATCAACTATGTGGTAGACCATATCTAACATAGGGTGGCTTAGTTAGCAATATTTCAGAATGATTTTGATCAATATTTCAGAAAGATTTTAATCAATATTTCAGAAAGATTTTAATCAATATTATTTTAATGTATTTATTTAATAATTATGTTATCATATAAAACCCGGCGATTTCTTTAAATATCTAGTTCTTATTATTTATTCTACTGTGGTGTAACAATTGGACAACCAGAGATGATGCGATTGCTGAACATGTCGTGTAAACGTTAAATGGTAAAAGATACACGGTAAACGATACATGTTAAACGATTCGAACGCAAACGCAGGCTAAAATGCGTTCAGTATCGTTTTGAACTGCATTTTCGTATTTTCTCTAACGTTTATTATAAAAAAAATGCAAACCATTTACGAAACTAAAATGCATTTCAAATGCAAAACAAACACTTTTGACACGCAAAATGAACACAATTGAAATGCATTTTTGGTGTACTTGAACGGATTACGGTCTGTATCACCCAAGTTGTGTTTGTTATCACCCAGGTGTGTCTGTTATCTGTCTGTCGTTAACTTTGGCTTCAAATGATGATTTATCTGAAACCACTTGACAGATCATACCCAACTTTCGATATCAATGTCACGTGAAAATCCGATAATATTTTTACTATAAACAAAGAAGGACGATTTTAGTTTAATCTTTATAAATCAATAACTTTGAAATATCAAATTTGTACTTATCATAAAATGTTGTTTAAAATGTCCTCTACAAGTTGGTTATTTTTTCATAATTTTAAATTATTAATTTTTGGTCCTTTTTAAGATTTAAGACAATCACCCAATTTCTCTATATGTTCTATACAAAATTAAGAAATATTTGGGAGAAACTGGATATTTTATCTCCAACACCATATTTCAACCACATTATTCCGAATTTGTACTTATCAGCATAACAAGATATTTTATTAAGCTTTTCCATTGATATTACTTTTTGGAAGGCGAGCAAAGCTCTGACTTCCTTAGCTGTCGTGCAGCCCCAGCAATCTGTTATACAAACTACGTATGGCAGGAAGTCCATATTCATCCGACCGATAAAGTAGTTCACAACTTTTAACACGCATTTACCGTAGTAGAGGACATATTATACAACATATCTACCGTAGCAGAGGACATATTATACAACAACAATTTCAAAGTTTTTTATTTATTGCGGAACAAAAGTTCAAAAACACGATACGGGAAGCATACAATTTGCATGGAAATGCGGAAGAATACACTTATTTCGCTGTGCTCTAAAAAAACGCAGCAATTTTCATTGATAAAAAGATGTTTTACGCATTTACTACTATGCATAGTGACGTCATCTGGTGGTGGAGATATAATCTCTAACACCATTCGACATGTAGTCATTAATGGGGTGGAATATTGACATGTTTTCGATATAGTAACTCGTAGTTTGAGTAAATAGTGATTGTTAGTGAAATTTTATTCACTACAGATTGTCCTCTTTTAATTTTGATAGTAAAATAACGAAATTAGGTTCGGAGCTACATTTGTTGTTTTATAGAAAAACGCGCCAATCTGTCATCTTATAACGGTCAATTAGGTCATCTGACTGTTTCTGTGTTATATTTTTTAGATTGATTTAATCTAGGTCATGCAACACCGTTCATAATGCTATTTATTGATTATTTATATTGTTGATTGAAAGCTATATGAGAATCGGTCATAACTCAAGTCAATATACACGTAAATCTATAAGTAGGTCATGTTTGGTTTGGTCTAGACAAAGAGATATGGATATGTGTTGTGTATTCTCGGAAGAATCAGGAACATTTTGTGCTGAATGCGTTTCGTTATCCATAAATCATAACTATTGAACCGGAGATATTAAAATTGACTGGAGTTGTACATCACTACTCAGTTCTTTCGATTTTGGAGAAACATCAGAATATGAAGGTTTGTTTGTGAAGCTTTCATATAGGTTGTTCATGTTGATAACTTTTATGTGGAGATGTGGATCACCACGTTACCAGTTAACGGCAAAATGTCCTGAAATGGATATTTTCACCAGGGTCATCAAATATTCAGTCAATTTTCACACGGAAGACGGTGTGTACCATGGTGTTTGCATTTTTTTTCAAATGCATTATTAAAACCGTTTGATAGCTACTGTTGGAAAAGTATTGATATGGACTCTGTATTGTATGCAGGAGATTATTTATACAGATACACAAAAAAATATTAAACAACACCACATTCCTTTCTAAATCCCAATGCATTGCCTTTTAATATATCGGAAATCTAACGAAGTTTTCCAATTTTCTGAACCTACATTTTTGAATTAACACAAGCAGCGAGTCTTCCCTCAGGCCCTTCAGGCCTTTGATATTACAATAAGAATTTATCTCTTTGGACCTTTTTACACTTTTATAGAATCACTACTATATTTTTTAGCTCTACTGTCCAAGGCCAACATAACATGGATATTTCTATTGCATAGTAGACTATACAGAAGATTATATTTTTTCAATCTGAAATTCAAGATGGCCGCCATAACTAAAAATAGTCCAATACTTAAAAAATCTTCTTTTCATGAACACCCAATCAGATTTTCAAAATGTTTATGTAGTAATGATAACCAACTATAGTTTTGTTAGATTTGTTCAAATGGTGTCCCTAGGGTTAAAAATGAACCGGCCCCCAGGGTTCAATTAGGGGACACATGTCATTATAATAATTTATTTTTTTTTTAAAAGGAATGATTTTGCCTATACCTTCACAGAAGCATTGTTTGTTGAAGGAGATTCAGATTTGTAAAAATGACCGGGCCCGATTAGCTTAGTCAGTTACGCGTCTGACTATCAATCCACGGGTCGTGAGTTTGAATCCCAAACCTGGCAACAGTCATTGTGTCTCATTATCATTTGTCTCTCACCACTGATTCAAGTGGGAAAGTTATCAGTAACTTGCGGAGACGGGGTGTGCTTGAGTACTGGTTAATCCCAGGAAACAGTGGTTAGGTTAACTGATCGTCTGTTAGTCCTCGATGGCATAAAAATGACACTAAATATTCAATCAATCTTAAGAACCGGTAAGTCAGATTTGTTCATATTTGGCATAAATTATCCCTATGTGTAGGGGTTTGATTGCAGATAAGAGTTAAGGGGCTAAAATTTATAGGGGCCCTGTAATGGGACCTAGAATTTTACCTAGGGATACTATGGGAAAACAGAAAATTCTCTTTTTTTTTTTCATCTACTCTGAAACCACTTGGCCAATTAAATTTATTCACCATATCATAAAATACTGGTAATGACCTACTTTAGTACATAAATACCTGTGATACTAGAAAAGCCTACTGGTAGTTATTACAATAATTGCAGTACACACTATCAGTACTTAATACTTAACCTGTAACAGTGAAAATGGATTTAATAGGAATTAATTGATTTTGATAATTTTTGACAAAAGACATTTTAAAATTCAAAACTTGTTTCCCACCTCTCTTTGTATTACATACAACTGCATGCACTAATCCCTGTTTTTATGTGCCCCAAAAAATTTTTTGGGGTGGCATATAGTAATCGCAGCGTCCGTCCGTCCGGGCGGACAAATGGGTATTTAAGTGTCTAGGGTTTAGGGTTAGTAATTTTTATGGACAGTTGAAAAGCTGTTGAAAAAACATTACGTGGCTGTTCTGGACACTTAAAAAACAGCTCTTAGGTGGCTTTTTTTCTCTTACGTGGCTAAAATTTAGCCACACAAGTACTACGATTGACGCAAAGAAGCCACTTAAATACCCATTTGTAAGAACGTCCGTCCGTCCATCCGGTATTTCGTTTCCGGCCTGTAACTTTGTCATGCATAGATGGATTTTGTTGATACTTGCAACAATTGATCAACAGAACATGACGACGTGTTGCGAGTAAGACCCACACCCGTACCTCAAAGTTCAAGGTCACAATTTCAGTTTGTTTGACAACACTTTGTGTTTATGTGAGACTTCGTTTCTGGCCTGTAACTTTGTCATGCATAGATGAATTTTAATGATACTTGCTACAAATGATTAACATAACATCATGACATGTTAGGGGGCATGTGACACTTAACAGTGACATTTCTTGTTCTTAATGTATTTGGTAGGCCAGATGAGGTTAATTTTATTATGTATGACAATGGAGTCATGGTTATCTCCCCATTTTTACAGTTATTATGAATGACATAAACATTTTATCATTGAATTGCCATGGCCTTCATGGCAATCAGAAACGAGTGTACCTCAAAATCCCCTAGCTCATAATCCCCTAGGTCCAAAAATGGCTAGGTAGTCAAAATCCCCTAGGTGTAAAATACAGCTACTCAAAATCCCCTAGATGATATTTTCAGAGTACTCAAAATCCCCTAGACAGAAAGTTCAAGGTAGTCAAAATCCCCTAGAAGAATGATTGTAGATTTTTTCTATATAATTTATGTTTTTATAAATGTAGAATATAAACAGCTATCATTGCTAAATGATAGATAGACAGATAAATAGAGAGGGAGAGAAAGATGATGTATGAAACGCATTTTTGTTTAATTGAATAAGTAAGTAGGTGATTACCAATTAGTGATGTTATTAAATATTAAAGGTTTGTTTTTGTTTTTTGTCACTTTTAGATAATAGGTTAATCATTACTGTGTGTTTCTCCTTTAATCTATGGAATATATTTTAAATATTCCTTTCATTGTACATATTAATTGGATGTAATTGACAATTAGGTATTATTTTAACACCTATTTATTTTCGTTATGTTTTTCATTAATGTTCAAACTGTCTATTTTTTTGATATATATATATATATGTATTAGTGATACAAAGCCCACATGACGCGCCATATATGCTTGTATACATTAACATTCATTAGTTTAGATATTCACTATATATATATATTATTTTGTTTTTGTTGATTAAAGCGTATAATAAAGACATAATTGTTACTTATCTTTATGAAAAGAGCTGTTTTAACTCTTTCAACACTCTGATCTGCTAAAACATGAGTTACATCTGCCTGTATTTATGTTCTATCTATAATAGTTACTTAGTGTTGAAACTCTTGAAACATAAGTAGGAAGAAAATTATTTCAATTCTAGGGGATTTTGACTACCTTGAACTTTCTGTCTAGGGGATTTTGAGTCTCTGAAAATATAATCTAGGGGATTTTGAATACTCTGTATTTTATACCTAGGGGATTTTGACTACCTAGCCATTTTTGGACCTAGGGGATTATGAGCTAGGGGATTTTGAGTGGCACCCGCCACAAACGCCTTGGTATATTTCAGTACTTTAAGGAAAAAAAGGACCATAGTTACTGTTTACAAGACACACATTTTACAGAAGAACAACAAAAATTTATATATACACTTGCTACAATATACGGACCTAATACAGATCAACGTATGTTTTATAAGAATGTTCTACAAGAGATAGAGAAAATAGGAAATGACACTTTTATTTGGTGTGGTGATTTTAATCTTGTTCGAGATCCTGATTTAGTCTATTATAATTATAAAAATATGAACAATAAAAATGCTAGAAATATGCTTTTACAAATTGTAAATGATGACAAATTAGTTGCCACTAAACAGCAGAAGTATATATAACTTGTGTGCACAAAATAATGGTAAGAACAAACTTGTTTACTTATCACAAAACGTATACCTCACGCGCTATACTGACGTTGACGTTTGCTTTAAAGCGTTTTTTTACGTAGGGTAGGGTTAAATAATTGAATATCATAAAAAATCAAGTTTGTAAATTTTTATAAAAATCTCACAATTATTGTACAATATATAGTATAAAATCATATAAAAATTATGCAAAATTCGCTTGATTTGTTTTTTTGGTAATTTTGATTTGAAGCCGTTTTTTTTCGAAAAAATCGAGAAAAAATAGTTTCCGTTTTCGCTAGTATTTTCAAAATGTGGCATTTGTCGTAACTTTTGCATCTGTAAATCCATACATCCATCAAATGTGTACATGGTGATATATGTTTCTATTCTGTGTATTAGGAATAACTCAACTGAAGTCGAAAAATATGCGATTTGGCTGCTATACATTGGGACGTCAAAAAGGCTTAACATGGCCATGTTTACGACGTCACATATAAATATATATTCTATTGACCGCTGCAAAAAATACATTTCACATTGGAAATTACTTCTAGTTTCATAATATACTAATTGAACCACTGATTTAGAAAATATTTTAACCTTAATCAACCGCCAAAAATCTTATGGAAAACGCGTAATGTTATGCAATATGTTGACGTCATTTTTGACGTAGGGTGGGGTTAAATAATTAAAAATAAAAAAAAATCTAGGTTGTCAATTGTTCTAAAAATCTCACAATCACTGTGAAGCATATTGTTAGAAATCAAATAAAAATTATTCCAAAATCGCTCGGTTTGTTTTTTGGTAATTTTGATTTGAAGCATTATTTTCGAAAAAATAGAGAAAATAATAATTTCCGTTTTTCGCTAATATTTTCAGAATTTGGCGTTCGTCATAATTATTGCATATGTAAATTCATATATCCATTGAATGTGTACGTGGTGATATGTGTTTCGATTCTGTACATTCGGTATAACTTGACTGAGGTCGACAATTTTGCTGCTATAAATCGGGACATCAAAAAGACCAAACATGGCCATGTTTACGACGTCATAGGTAAAGAAGTGTTATATTTACCGCAGAAAAAAAAGCATATTCAAATTGGAAATTACTTCTAGTTTCATTACATTCCAAATATTCCACCGATTTCGAAAATAATTTAAAAGGTATATTCCTCCTTAAAGCAAACTTCGATAAAACTCAAGTCATTTTGATAGGTGCAATGAAATATAGTACAAAATCAATTAAAACAAAATGAAAATTAGCATGGGGCACAAGTGCATTTAAATTAGTGGGTTTAAATTTTCATGTTGATCTTGATAAAATGGTTGAGTTAAATTATTCAAATAAATTAAAAATACTTAAAATAACTATTGATCACTGGAAAAGACGTCAGTTAACAACAATTGGTAAAATTACAGTTATCAAATCATTATTAATCCCATCTTTTAACCATCTTTTCATTTCTATTCCAAATCAAGATGAAAAAACTGTAAACAGTATTAATAATTTACTTTTTGACTTTTTATGGCAAGGTCCAGCAATGTTCAAGAATATAGTAGTTGTTAAACAATATATGGAAGAATGATTAAATATGGTAGACTTAAAAGCTTTTATAGCAGGCCTAAAGCTAACTTGGATTAGAAGATTAGCAACAAGTGATAATAATTGGCAAAATATATGTAATAACTATTTTAACACAGTAAAATTGTTTTCCTGTTTCATTGAATCTTAACCGAACTTTCACAGCAGTTACAGACCGTAATCCGTTCAAGTACACCAAAAATGCATTTCAATTGCGTTCATTTTGCGTGTCAAACGCGTTTGTTTTGCGTTTGAAATGCATTTTAATTTTGTTAATGGTTTGCATTTTTTTATGATAAACGTTAGAGAAAATCCGAAAATGCAGTTTAAAACGATAGTGAACGCATTTTAGTCTGCGTTTGCGTTCGAATCGTTTAGCGTGTATCCTTTACCATGTATCTTTTACCATTTAACGTTTACACGACATGTTCACAAATCGCATCATCTCTGGTTGTCCAATTGTATAAATAATAAGAACTAGATATTTAAAGAAATCGCTGGGTTTTATATGATAATATATTAATTAAATAAATTAAATTATTATTGATTTAAATCTTTTTGAAATATTGATTAAAATAATTCTGAAATATTGCTAATTAAGCCACCCTATGTTAGATATGGTCTACCATATAGTTGATGATTTGTAGCGTGACAGCAGATTAATATGTTTCATAAAACTCAATCATTGAAATTTAATACATATGGTACGGGGCATGTCAATTACATCAGATAAACACGTTACGGTCACGTAATCATTAGATTGGCCAAACATTGCCAGACTGGTTTACACTAACGTTAATATTCCGGTATCGAAAAAGTATATAGTAAATAAATGTGAACCAGTCCGTGTTTTTTATATCTGCAGTGGTGTATAATCTGCTATTATGCAAGAAACCGAGTATAGACGCCTCAACAAGTATTTATTTTATTTACAGGTATTTTTCCAATTTTATTTCCAGTTATGAATTTCGATAGATTGTCATGTTAAACAATTATAACAATTCATTAAACAAAAAATATTTATAATCCGCAAAGATAAATATATTTACAAATACACATGCCTTAATTTATGTAGCGAACGCACACACTTTATGTCTATAACTCCAACACAATTTATTTTTGACCTCGTGGCAATGTGCAATGTCGTCACTCTGACAGTTTCTTGCGTCATTTACCGTCACATTCTATTTCACTACGGTAAATGCATGGGGGAGGCGGGGATGTTTCCATAAAAAAGATGCCTTTAAGGGTAAACGTTTTATGTCTTGTGGCATGGCTTCTAAAATCGCTGGTACATGTACTTCCGTCTGACGCTTTCAAGGAATTTTATGTACATTACACCGATAGATTCCGTCAAAAATGTCAAAGATACCCACTTAGTGAATAAAATGTTTGTTTCACTGGTGACGTCATCGGACATTGGCACAAGGTGATAGTGAAAAGGGACAGCGTGTTCATTCTGTACACAAATTTAGGTAATGTGTAGTTGTTAATAACTCTATCAGCTTAATAGTAATCTTTTTTTAACAAATGCCTATATTGAAAACAAACATTTTGGAAGATACCCAGTTACAAACAAACACCAACCTTTTACCTATGTTTGTTATATATATATAAATATGAACTATTTTTATATACAATTCTGGAAAAGCCCTAAGTGGAAAGGTTTTGGTGTAACAAACAGGTTTTTCTAAAATTGCGTGAAAACTTTTCCTGATTAGCAATCATATAATTCGGGATTAAAACCTATAACAAAGAAATTAAATTAAAGTTACAGGTATAGCAATTTAAAGATTTTAAATGACAAAGAGAGCAATCATTTCGTTTTATTATTTATTTAATTGTCAATATAACTACGACAATATTAGAGGATATCCGAATCTTTATTATTTGATGTGTTTAAAGTTTGCATTTTCGTTTTGTATCGTTCGTGGTTTGTTCACCCTGTTGCGTCCGTGAATCGTTTCGTTTATCGTTTATCGTTTCGTTTATAGTTTCGTTTGCATTTTTAGTCCGTTAGTATATCGTTTAAAACGCGTTTGATATTCGTTTCGTTTGTGTCCGTTTGGTGTACTTGAACGGATTACGGTCTGTATATAACCACAATAGCTCAGACAAGCTCTTGAACTAGCGTGATTTAACCAAAAATGCCCCTGCCATAGGGTTTATAAGCACAATTTAAAAGACATTTTAAAAAATTGTTTTCTATGAAAGTTCAAGACATAGATTTTAGCTACTTTACATGTAGCATTGCATGGAGGTCCCATAAAAGGTTTGTTGAGGTCGTATCCCTGGGGTCAGATTTGGAGCTGTCCACAGGGGTCACTGTTTCACATAGAGTTATATAGGAAAATGTTATAAATGCAATAATACCCCCATTTTTGATGAATCTTAACCAAATGTGCAGAACAGTTATGTAACCACAAGATCACGGACAAGTTCTTGAACCAGCGTGATTCAAATATAAATGCCCCTGCCACAATGCTTATAAGCATGTTTTAAGCGAAACTTAAAAGACATTTTCTCTGAAAGTTCAAGGCATAGACCTTAGATATATTACGTGTAGCATGACATGGTGGTCTCCTAAATGATTGTTGAAGCGGAACTTACACAAAAAACATTTCCTCTGAAATGTTCATCTGTCCATTTGTTTAAAGAGGCCTCACCTGTATTGCCAAAAAATTTTGGATCTTGGCAGTAAAACTGCTCATAAATCAAGCATTCTATATTATGGATATTTTATTCAATAACTTATATTGTATTTTGTCTCTGTTCTGTAAAATGACTTAATTTTGTTGACCAAATTCTAAATCGCTGCTCGTGATAAAGTCACTCATTGGCCAGTATCGGGCAATGCTAAAACATTGACGAAAAAAACAGAAAATGTTGACTTATGTATTAACAAATTTCTCAAAAAATGATAAACTACAAGGATGGAATCAACCATTACAATGTATCTTTGAATTGGAGCTTATCTTTTTTGTGATTCAATATATTTACATCATTTACTGAACAGAAAGTTATAGGTGCTGTATCTGTAAGTATATCACACAATTATGACAAGACAGTAACTTATACATGTTTTTAAGCTCTTGAATAAGGCACGTAACTAACTGACGAATGCTTTACAAAATGATATACTTGTTTGTGTTATCATGTAGTTTTCTTCTATGTTTTTACAGAAGGAGCAGCCATGCACCATACCATGTCCCGGTGAATGTGTTATAACAGACTGGAATGAATGGAACTCCTGCTTCATTGACTGTAAACACTATGATAGGTCTGGTAAGTAGACTACTATTAAATGTTATGTCAGACTAGACTAAATGGAACTCCTGCTTCATTGACTGTAAACACTATGATAGGTCTGGTAAGTAGACTACTATAATATGTTATGTCAGACTACTGAATGGAACTACTGCTTCATTGACATTAAACACTATGATAGGTCTGGTAAGTAGACTACTATTATGTGTTATGTCAGACCAGACAGAATTGAATTCATGTTTCATTGACTGTTAACACTATGATAGGTCTGGTAAGTAGACTACTATAATATGTTATGTCAGACTAGACTGAATGAAACACCTGCTTCATTGACTGTAAACACTGATAGGTCTGGTAAGTAAACTACTATAATATGTTTTGTCAGACTAGACTGAATGGAACTCCTGCTTCATTGACTGTAAACACTATGATAGGTCTGGTAAGTAGACTACTATTATGTGTTATGTCAGACCAGACTGAATTGAATTCATGCTTCATTGACTGTAAACACTATGATAGGTCTCGTAAGTAGACTACTATAATATGTTATGTCTGACAAGACTGAATTGAATTCGTGCTTCATTGACAGTAAACACTATGATAGGTCTGGTAAGTAGACTACTATTATGTGTAATGTCAGACCAGACTGAATTGAATTCATGCTTCATTGACTGTAAACACTATGAAAGGTCTGGTTAGTAGACTACTATAATATGTTATGTCAGACCAGACTGAATTGAATTTGTGCTTCATTGACTGTAAACACTGATAGGTCTGGTAAGTAGACTATTATTATATGTTATGTCAGACTGGACTGAATGGAACTCCTGCTTCATTGACTGTAAACACTATGATAGGTCTGGTAAGTAGACTATTATAATATGTCAGACTAGACTGAATGGAACTCCTGCTTCATTGACTGTAAACACTGATAGGTCTGGTAAGTAGACTACTATAATATGTTATGTCAGATTAGACTGAATGGAACTCCTGCTACATTGACTGTAAACACTATGATAGGGCGGGTAAGTAGACTATTATAATATGTCAGACTAGACTGAATGTAACTCCTGCTTCATTGATTGTAAACACTATGATAGGTCTGGTAAGTAGACTATTATAATATGTCAGACTAGACTGAATGGAACTCCTGCTACATTGACTGTAAACACTGATAGGTCTGGTAAGTAGACTACTATAATATGTTTTGTCAGACTAGACTGAATGGAACTCCTGCTTCATTGACTGTAAACACTGATAGGTCTGGTAAGTAGACTACTATAATATGTTATGTCAGATTAGACTGAATGGAACTCCTGCTACATTGACTGTAAACACTAATAGGTCTGGTAAGTAGACTATTATAATATGTCAGACTAGACTGGATGGAACTCCTGCTTAATCGACTGTAAACACTATGATAGGTCTGGTAAGTAGACTACTATAATATGTTATGTCAGACTAGACTTAATGGAACTCCTGCTTCATTGACTGTAAACACTGATAGGTCTGGTAAGTAGACTACTATGATATGTTATGTCAGATTAGACTGAATGGAACTCCTGCTACATTGACTGTAAACACTATGATAGGTCTGGTAAGTAGACTATTATAATATGTCTGACTAGACTGAATGGAACTCCTGCTTCATTGACTGTTAACACTATGATAGGTCTGGTAAGTAGACTACTATAATATGTTATGTCAGACTAGACTGAATGGAACTCCTGCTTCATTGACTGTAAACACTATGATAGGTCAGGTAACAAGACTACTATAATGTGTTATGTCTGATTAGACTGAATGGAAATCCTGCTTCATTGACTGTAAAAACTATGATAGGTCTGGAAAGTAGACTTCTATAATATGTTATGTCAGACTGGACTGAATGGAACTCCTGCTTCATTGTCTGTAAAAACTATGATAGGTCTGGTAAGTAGACTACTATAATATGTTATGTCAGACTAGACTGAATGGGGATCCTGCTTCATTGACTGTAAACACTATGATAGGTCTGGTAAGTAGACTACTTTTATGTGTTATGTCAGACCAGACTGAATTAAATTCCTGCTTCATTGACTGTGAACACTATGATAGGCCTGGTAAGTAGACAATTATAATGTGTTATGTCAGACTGGACTGAATGGAACTCCTGCTTTATTGATTGCAAACACTGAAATAAGTCTGGTAAGTAGACTACTATAATGTGTTTTGTCATACTGGACTGAATGGAACATCTGCTTCATTGACTGTAAACACTATAATAGGTCTGGTAAGTAGAATACTAATATGTGTTATGTCAGACCAGACTGAAATGAACTTGTGCTTCATTGATTGTAAACACTATGCTAGGTCTGGTAAATAGACTACTATTATGTGTCATGTCAGACTGGGCTGAATGGAACTTCTGCTTCATTGACTGTAAACACTGTGATAGGTCTGGAATGTAGACTACTATAATATGTTATGTCAAACTAGACTGGATTGAACTCATGCTTCATTGGCTGTAAACACTTTGATAGGTCTGGTAAGTAGACTACTATAATATGCTAGGTCAATCTAGACTGGATTGAACTCGTGCTTCATTGATTGTTAACACTATGATAGGTCTGGTAAGTAGACTACTATAATATGTTATGTCAAACTAGACTGGATTGAACTACTGCTTCATTGACTGTAAACACTATGATAGGTCTGGTAAGTAGACTTCTACCGTATATTCCCTAATTAACGCCCCCGGGGGCGTTACATTTTACAAGGTGGGGGTGTTTATAAAAGATAAAAAAATCAAATTTAACAACAGTTAAAAATACAATAAAACCAATAAAGCCATTGATAAACCTTAAATCCAGTTTAAATCCCCGAAGAAGTGGTTCAGAATTATTTGAGAGTAAATAAAATAATGGACATAGGATGAAAAAAAGCTGGAAGTCTGTATGAAATTACTAGTCTGCGTACTGGAATATCCGAATTTATGGTCAGTGTACTCTTCACTTTAAATCACTTGGACGCTTGCTCTTATCAACATGGAACAATGAGCTTTCAGCGTACACAGACTTACCGCATTGTCGACGTTTTGTAATGTTTTAAATGGCAGACGGTATTTTTACTAGTATTAAACAGCAAATATGGGGAAGTATTTGTTCAACCAAAAGTGGTTAAGTGGTCACCCAAGATATAAACAATGGGTTAAAGAGTTCAAAGGTAATAAACACTACGCTAATTGTTGTCTGTGTAACAAAATAATCAATCAGGGAAAAATGGGTGAATAATTAAGCACTCAAATCACATATACGTTTTATTTTTTGATTTTCCAGAAAAAGTAGGTCGGGGTGGGGGGGGGGGGGGGGGATGCGTTTATTAGAGTGGGGTTGTTTTTAAGGGAATATACGGTATAATATGTTATGTCAAATTACACTGGATTGAACTCGTGCTTCATTTGCTGTAAACACTATGATAGGTCTGGTAAATAGACTACTATAATGTGTTATGTCTGATTAGACTGAATGGAAATCCTGCTTCTTGACTGTAAATACTGTGATAGGTCTGGTAAGTAGACTACTATATTGTGTTATGTCAGACTAGAATGAATGGAAATCCTATTTCATTAACTGTAAACACTATGATAGATCTGGTAAGTAGACTACTATAATATGTTATGTCAAACTAGTCTGGATTGAACTCCTGCTTCATTGGCTGTAAACACTATGATAGGTCTGGTAAGTAGACTACTATTATGTGTTATGTCAGACTAGACTGAATGGAAATCCTACTTCATCGATTGTAAACACTATGATAGGTCTGGTAAGTAGACTACAATTATGTGTTATGTGAGACTAGACTGAATGGAACTCCTACTTCATTGACTGTAAACACTATGATAGGCTTGGTACCACTATAATGTGTTATGTCGGACTAGACTGAATGGAACTTCTGTTTCATTGACTGTAAACACTATGATAGGTCTGGTAAGTAGACTACTTTTATGTGTTATGTCAGACCAGACTGAATTGAACTCGTGCTTCGTTGATTGTAAACACTATGCTAGGTCTGGTAAATAGACTACTATTATGTTTTATGTCAGACTGGACTGAATGGAACTCCTGCTTCATTGACTGTAAACACCATGATAGGTCTGGTAAGTAGACTACTATAATATGTAATGTCAAACTAGACTGGATTGAACTACTGCTTCATTGACTGTAAACACTATGATAGTTCTGGTAAATAGACTACTATAATGTGAAATGTCTGATTAGACTAATTGGAAATCCTGCTTCATTGACTGTTAACACTATGATAGGTCTGGTAAGTAGACTACTATTATATGTTATGTCAGACTAAACTGAATGGAACTCCTACTTCATTGATTGTACACTTTGAAAGGTCTGGTAAGTAGACCACTATAATGTGTTATGTCAGACTAAACTGAATGGAACTCCTACTTCATTGATTGTTAACACTGTTATAGGTCTGGTAAGTAGACTACTATAATATGTTATGTCAAATTAGACTGGATTGAACTCCTGCTTCATTGGCTGTAAACACTATGCTAGGTCTGGTTAATAGACTACAATTATGTGTTATGTCAGACTGGACTGAATGGAACTCCTGCTTCATTGACTGTAAACACTATGATAGGTCTGGTAAGTAGACTACTATAATATGTTATGTCAAACTAGACTGGATTGAACTACTGCTTCATTGGCTGTAAACACTATGATAGGTCTGGTAAGTAGACTACTATTATGTGTAATGTCAAACTAGACTGAATGGAACTCCTTCTTTATTGACTGTAAACACTATGATAGGTCTGGTAAATAGACTACTTTTATGTGTTATGTCAGACTAGACAGAATGGAACTCCTGCTTCATTGACTGTAAACACTATGATAGGCTTGGTACCACTTTAACGTGTTATGTCGGACTAGACTGAATTGAACTTCTGTTTTCTTGACTGTAAACACTATGATAAGTCTGGTAAATATATTACTATAATTTGTTATGTCGGACTGTACTGAATGGAACTTCTGCTTCATTGACTGTAAACACTATGATAAGTCTGGTAAATATATTACTATAATTTGTTATGTCGGACTGTACTGAATGGAACTTCTGCTTCATTGACTGTAAACACTATGATAGATCTGGTTAATATATTTCTATAATTTGTTATGTCCGACTGTACTGAATGGAACTTCTGCTTCCTGGACTGTAAATACTATGATAGATCTGGTAAATATATTACTATAATTTGTTATGTCTGACTGTACTGAATGGAACTTCTGCTTACTTGACTGTAAATACGATGATAGATCTGGTAAATATATTACTATAATTTGTTTTGTCGGACTGTACTGAATGGAACTTCTGCTTCCTTGACAGTAAATAGGATGATAGATCTGGTAAATGTATTACTATAATTTGTTATGTCGGACTGTACTGAATGGAACTTCTGCTTCCTTGACTGTAAATACTATGATAGATCTGGTAAATATATTACTATAATTTGTTATGTCGGACTGTACTAAATGGAACTTCTGCTTCCTTGACTGTAAATACGATGATAGATCTGGTAAATATATTACTATAATTTGTAATGTCGGACTGTACTGAATGGAACTTCTGCTTCCTTGACTGTAAATACGATGATAGATCTGGTAAATATATTACTATAATTTGTTATGTTGGACTGTACTGAATGGAACTTCTGCTTCCTTGACTGTAAACACTATGATAAGTCTGGTAAATATATTACTATAATTTGTTATGTCGGACTGTACTGAATGGAACTTCTGCTTCATTGACTGTAAACACTATGATAGATCTGGTTAATATATTTTTATAATTTGTTATGTCCGACTGTACTGAATGGAACTTTTGCTTCATTGACTGTAAATACTATGATAGATCTGGTAAATATATTACTATAATTTGTTATGTCAGACTGTACTGAATTGAACTTCTGCTTCATTGACTGTAAACATAACTTGTTATGTCGGACTGTACTGAATGGAACTTCTGCTTCATTGACTGTAAACACTGTGACAGATCTGGTAAATATATAACTATAATTTGTTATGTCGGATTGTACTGAATGGAACTTCTGCTTCATTGACTGTAAACAATATGATAGATCTAGTAAATATATTACTATAATTTGTTATATCAGACTGGAATGAATGGAACTCCTGCTTCATTGAATGTAAACACTATGATAGGTCTGGTAAATAGACTACTATAATATGTTATGTCAGACGGGACTGAATGAAACACCTGCTTCATTGACTGTAAACACTATGATAGGTCTGGTAAATAGACTACTATAATATGTTATGTCAAACTAGACTGGATTGAACTCCTGCTTCTTTGGCTGTAAACACTATGATAGGTCTGGTAAATAGACTACTATTATGTGTTATGTCAGACTAGACTGAATGGAAATTCTACTTCATTGATTGTAAATACTATGATAGGTCTGGTAAGTAGACTACTTTTATGTGTTTTGTTAGACTAGACTGAATGGAAATCCTACTTCATTGATTGTAAACACTATGATAGGTCTGGTAAGTAGACTACTATTATGTGTTATGTGAGACTAGACTGAATGGAACTTCTACTTCATTGACTGTAAACACTATGATAGGCTTGGTACCACTATAATGTGTTATGTCGGACTAGACTGGATTGAACTCCTGCTTCATTGACTGTAAACACTATGATATATCTGGTAAGTAGACTACTATAATGTGATTTGTCTGATTAGACTGAATGGAAATCCTGCTTCTTGACTGTTAACACTATGATAGGTCTGGTAAGTAGACTACTATAATGTGTTATGTCTGATTAGACTGAATGAAAATCCTGCTTCATTGACTGTTAACACTATGATAGGTCTGCTAAGTAGACTACTATAATGTGTTATGTCAGACTAGACTGAATGGAACTCCTACTTCATTGATTGTAAACACTATGATAGGTCTGGTAAGTAGACTACTATAATGTGTTATGTCAGACTAGACTGAATGGAACTCCTACTTCATTGATTTTTAACACTATGATAGGTCTGGTAAGTAGACTACTATAATGTGTTATGTCAGACTAGACTGAATGGAACTCCTACTTCATTGATTGTAAACACTATGATAGGTCTGGTAAGTAGACTACTATAATGTGTTATGTCAGACTAGACTGAATGGAACTCCTACTTCATTGATTTTTAACACTATGATAGGTCTGGTAAGTAGACTACTATAACATGTTATGTCAAACAAGACTGGATTGAAATCCTGCTTCTTTGGCTGTAAACACTATGACAGGTCTGGTACAGACCCTAAACCGCTCAAGTTCCCCATAATTGCACTCCGTTTACGCTCAGTTTGCCCTCCGTTCGCGCTCCGTTTGCGTGTACTCGATTAAACGCGGTTAATTTAATGCACTCACAAACGCAAGTATTAGCTCATGAGCGCTGTATATCTGAGTGCTTTATTTAATACTCCTCTTAGCGTTCGCTTCGTTCAGTGTTCACTCAACGTTCAGTTCGCTCTGTTCAGTTTCCGGCCCATAACTAATCGCAACATCTCAACTCTTAAAATGATTCTATATTGACTTTTTAATTCAAACTGTTCCAATGGAGCAATAAAATGTATCCATGGGATTTAGTAAATTAATTCATAATCCGATTGTTTGTCTACTTATTATATCACCCGCTGGGCGAAAGGTTGTAAATTTCCGATAAACTAGTATCGATAGAAGGCATGTTTAACGGAAATGTCTATGTTTTGATATGTGATCAGTGGTCTGGGTGATCAAAGAATATCGCACGTTATACCAGCTTCTGTTATCCAGACCGACATGTGTTTGCGTCAGTATCTTCTTTGATATACCATAAACCGTTTGTTACAGAAAAGCAATAAAGTTTGTCAACAAAATTTACAGATACATCATCAACATAAACTAAATACATTGTTATTAATAATTAAATTTAATTAATAATTCCATACTGTTGATACCACGTTGGCCTTATAGTAATCCATAAATCTGCTCAGTGTAAGCAGTGACTTAACAACATGTGGATTATATCACTGGTTTTGTTAATGTTCAAACTAAAATAAGCTTTATAATCAATAATATGCACTGCATGGGTGATGAAAAAATTATTATAATCCGTGCAATGCAATTCAACATTATAATAAATGATTTTTGAAAAATAATAATCTTGTAGTGTTTTTCTCGATTTGGATCTAAATGTGGCTTCACTAAACTTAAAAAAGATATTCTGATATTTTAAGTTTTTATAATTATTTTCGTTATCATTATGTATATAAATATACTTGCAATGAACATTTTTCAGTGTGTTTCTCAAATTATTCTTTTACTGATAGTATGCTTTATGTTAATATATTATTTAAAATGACAAACTATATTAAACTTGTTTGAAACTACACCCACTGTGCTATACCACTAATTATATGACAAGCACCAACACACCCGTGGTGTTAATTACGTTATGTCACATGCCAGTGAAAGCCGTGTCAATTAGGTTATATGCTCAAGCGGTGACTTATCGGTCTATTGACCATGGAAGATATGTATGATTTCATTTTGATTGTAATTCGTGCCACATGGATGAATCTTAATTGAGCCAACATAATGTGATTGAAAAGAAAAGACAAAAAAGGAAAACTGCCAGCCAATTAACAACAAATAAAAAAAACATTTAAGATATAGGTTATTCGAAGTTTCAGAACGCTTTAGTATGTAAATATCATTTTTTGTTTATTAAAGCCTTCCCGATGATCAAAAGCTGTTCTTTAGTCAATATAAAATCACAACCTCAAAAGGTCACCTAGAAATTTACGTTTACTAGTTTTTATTTCCTGTGTCTAATGTGTTATTTCTGTCTGTCGTGTTAATTTGGTATGCATACATTTATTTTACATTAATTTAATTTAGCTTGATTGTGAAGTAAGCTCGGAGCTTATGCATAGCGTTCTCCAGTGCATTCCCTTATTAGATCTGGTTCTGAATTGTGTTTCGAGAGGTCGGATAGAGCCTGGGTCAAACTCGCGACCTTTATCGTCTGAAGCCAGCACCATATCCGCTGTACTACTGACCCACTTTATATTTTAGAATACAATTAATTTATTACTATTATTTTAATGAGATGCGCACGAGTATAATGTTTCCACTTTAATTGCAATATAACAGTTTTACGTACATTTGTTCACAACTAAGCACAAACTCAGTGTAACTATGTTTGGGGAAAATATAAAACTAAAGTCCAAATTAAATTGAAAACTGGTAATTTTTATTTTGCCAAAATACCCAAACAAATAGAATCATAATCATATAATTTTCCGCATATCTATGTTTTGTTTGATTCACGCATGCTTTGATTTTTTGTATTTGGAGCAGTATAAGCTTAAATCGAAATAAAGTACATGTTTTGTAAGTTCTGTAACTTATTTACTAATTTATATCGAAATAACACGGCAAATAGTGAATTCATATTACATCTTTTCGAATTGTTATTTACACAATATATATACATTTTTATTACATTTTTAATTATTTATATTTTTGTTGCACAATCCAAATCATGCTTAAACATGCAACTAAATTAACCGTAGATAACCGTTGATGTCGTATATTGTATAATAGGTATTTTAAACATTATTGAAATGATCAGATAAATATTGATATTTATGTTATAATTGATAAATTGTTGACCAAAATAAGTTTTATCATGCGTTTTACAATAAAACATTTATATAAACTACATGGTTTATATTTATGTGAAAGAGAATTTCTTTTTTATCTCGATTTTAAGTAACGATTTCACGATCAAATAATGAAAAAAGAGTGTATCGGAATGAACGAGTGCACTCAGTAGCGCACGAATAGTTCTGTTATCAGTTATCTTACTGTGTCTAGCTTATACTGCATAATTATACTGCGCATCTGAGTGCACTCAGCGTGTCTGAGTGCACTCGATCTATTTCATGCGTTCAGGAGTGCGTTTTTTATTCAAAATCCAGCGTTTGCTTACGGTCCAGGTCCGCTCCATCAGTGCTCAATCTGCGCTCCGTTCGTGCTCCGTCTGCGCTATGCTCGCACTCTGCTTACGCTCTGAGTGCATTCCGTTTGCGTGCAATTGGGGTACTTGAGCGGTTTAGGATCTGTAAATAGACTACTATAATGTGTTATGTCTGATTAGACTGAATGGAAATCCTGCTTCTTGACTGTAAACACTATGATAGGTCTGGTACATAGACTACTATTATGTGTTATGTCAGACTAGACTGAATGGAAATCCTACTTCATTGATTGTAAACACTATGATAGGTGTGGTAAGAAGACTACTATTATGTGCTATGTGAGACTAGACTGAATGGAACTCCTTCTTCATTGATTGTAAACACTATGATAGGTCTGGTAAGTAGACTTCTATTATATGTTATGTGAGACTAGACTGAATGGAACTCCTACTTCATTGACTGTAAACACTATGATAGGTCTGGTAAATAGACTACTTTTATGTGTTATGTCAGACTATACTGAATGGAACTCCTGCTTCATTGACTGTAAACACTATGATAGATCTGGTAAATATATTACTATAATATGTTATGTCAGACTGTACTGAATGGAACTTCTGCTTCTTTGACTGTAAACACTATGACAGATCTGGTAAATATAATACTATAATTTGTTATGTCTGACTGTACTGAATGGAACTTCTGCTTCATTGACTGTAAACACTATGACAGATCTGGTAAATATAATACTATAATTTGTTATGTCGGACTGTACTGAATGGAACTTCTGCTTCTTTGACTGTAAATACTATGATAAATCTGGTAAATACATTACTATAATTTGTTATGTCGGACTGTACTGAATGGAACTTCTGCTTCATTGACTGTAAACACTATGACAGATCTGGTAAATATATTACTATAATTTGTGATGTCGGACTGTACTGAATGGAAGTTCTGCTTCATTGACTGTAAACACTATGACAGATCTGGTAAATATATTACTATAATTTGTTATGTCAGACTGGACTGAATGGAATTCCTGCTTCATTGACTGTAAACACTATGATAGGTCTGGTAACAAGACTACTATAATGTGTTATGTCAGACTGGAATGAATGAAACTCCTGCTTCATTGACTGTAAACACTATGATAGGTCTGGTAACAAGACAACTATAATATGTTAAGTCAGATTAGACTGAATGGAACTACTACTTCATTGACTGTAAAAACTATGATAGGTCTGGTGAACAGATTACTATAATATGTTATGTCAGACTAGACTGAATGGAAATCCTGCTTCATTGACTGTTAACACTATGATAGGTCTGGAAAGTAGATTACTATAATATGTTATGTCAGTCTGTACGGAATGGAACTACTGCTACATTGATTGTATACACTAAGATAGGTCTGGTAAGTAGACTACACTAATATGTTATGTCAGACTGTACTGAATGGAACTCCTGCTTCATTGACTGTAAACACTATGATAGGTCTGGTAAGTAGACTACTATTATATGTTATGTCAGACTGTACTGAATGGAACTCCTGCTTCATTGACTGTAAACACTATGATAGGTCTGGAAAGTAGACAACTATAATATGTTATGTCAGACCTTACTGAATGGAACTCCTGCTTCATTGACTGTAAACACTATGATAGGTCTGGTAAGTAGACAACTATAATATGTTATGTCAGACTGTACTGAATGGAACTCCTGCTTCATTGACTGTAAACACTATGATAAGTCTGGTAAGTAGACTACTATAATATGTTATGTCAGACTGTACTGAATGGAACTCCTGCTTTATTGACTGTTAACACTATTATAGATCTGGTAAGTAGACTACTATTATATGTTATGTCAGACTGTACTGAATGGAACTACTGCTTCATTGAATGTAAACACTATGATAGGTCTGGTAAGTAGACTACTATAATATGTTATGTCAGACTGTACTGAATGGAACTACTGCTTCATTGAATGTAAACACTATGATAGGTCTGGTAAGTAGACAACTATAATATGTTATGTCAGACTGAACTGAATGGAACTCCTGCTTCATTGACTGTAAACACTATGATAGGTCTGGAAAGAAGACAACTATAATATGTTATGTCAGACTGTACTGAATGGAACTCCTGCGTCATTGACTGTAAACACTATGATAGGTCTGGTAAGTAGACAACTATAATATGTTATGTCAGACTGTACCGAATGGAACTACTGCTTCATTGACTGTTAACACTATGATAGGTCTGGTAAGTAGACAACTATAATATGTTATGTCAGACTGTACTGAATGGAACTCCTGCTTCATTGACTGTAAACACTATGATAGATCTGGAAAGAAGACTACTATAATATGTTATGTCAGACTGTACTGAATGGAACTCCTGCTTCATTGACTGTAAACACTATTATAGGTCTGGTAAGTAGACTACTATAATATGTTATGTCAGACTGTACTGAATGGAACTTCTGCTTCATTGACTGTAAACACTATTATAGGTCTGGTAAGTAGACTACTATAATATGTTATGTCAGACTGTATTGAATGGAACTACTGCTTCATTGACTGTTAACACTATGATAGGTCTGGTAAACAGATTACTATAATATGTTATGTCAGACTGTACTGATTGGAACTCCTACTTCATTGACTGTAAACACTATGATAGATCTGGTAAGTAGACTACTATTATATGTTATGTCAGACTGTACTGAATGGAACTCATGCTTCATTGACTGTAAACACTATGATAGGTCTGGTAAATAGACTACTATTATAATGTTATTTTAGACTAGACTGAATGGAACTCATGTTTCATTTACTGTAAACACTATGATAGGTCTGGTAGATAGACTACTATAATAATGTTATGTCAGACTAGACTAAATGGAACTCCTGCTTCATTGACTATAAACACTATGATAGGTGTGGTAAGTAGACTACTATAATATGTTATGTCTGATTAGACTGAATGGAACTCCTGCTTCATTGTCTGTAAACACTATGATAGGTCTGGTAAGTAGACTACTATTATATGTTATGTCAGACTGGACTGAATGGAACTCCTGCTTCATTGACTGTTAACACTATGATAGGTCTGATAAGTATACTACTATAATATGTTTTGTCAGACTGTACTGAATGGAACTTGTGCTTCATTGACTGTAAACACTATGATAGGTCTGGTAAATAGACTACTATTATAATGTTATTTTAGACTAGACTGAATGGAACTCATGTTTCATTTACTGTAAACACTATGATAGGTCTGGTAAATAGACTACTATTATAATGTTATGTCAGACTAGACTAAATGGAACTCCTGCTTCATTGACTATAAACACTATGATAGGCCTGTTAAGTAGACTACTATAATATGTTATGTCTGATTAGACTGAATGGAAAACTTGCTTCATTGTCTGTAAACACTATGATAAGTGTGGTAAGTAGACTACTATTATATGTTATGTCAGACTGTACTGAATGGAACTCCTGCTTCATTGTCTGTAAACAATATGATAGGTCTGTTAAGTAGACTTCTATAATATGTTATGTCTGATTAGACTGAATGGAAAACCTGCTTCATTGTCTGTAAACGCTATGATATGTGTTGTAAGTAGACTACTATAATATGTTATGTCAGACTGGACTGAATGGAACTCCTGCTTCATTGTCTGTAAACACTATGATAGGTCTGGTAAGTAGACTACTATAATATGTTATGTCTGATTAGACTGAATGGAAAACCTGCTTGATTGTCTGTAAACACTATGATATGTGTTGTAAGTAGACTACTATTATATGTTATGTCAGACTGGACCTAATGGAACTCCTGCTTCATTGTCTGTAAACACTATGATAGGTCTGGTAAGTAGACTACTATAATATGTTATGTCTGATTAGACTGAATGGAAAACCTGCTTCATTGTCTGTAAACACTATGATATGTGTTGTAAGTAGACTACTATTATATGTTATGTCAGACTGGACTGAATGGAACTCCTGCTTCATTGTCTGTAAACACTATGATAGGTGTGGTAAGTAGACTACTATAATATGTTATGTCTGATTAGACTGAATGGAAAACCTGCTTCATTGTCTGTAAACACTATGATAGGTGTGGTAAGTAGACTACTATAATATGTAATGTCAGACCAGACTGAATGGAAAACCTGTTTCATTGTCTGTAAACACTATGATATGTGTTGTAAGTAGACTACTATTATATGTTATGTCAGACTGGACTGAATGGAACTCCTGCTTCATTGTCTGTAAACACTATGATAGGTCTGGTAAGTAGACTACTATAATATGTTATGTCTGATTAGACTGAATGGAAAATCTGCTTCATTGTCTGTTAACACTATGATAGATGTGGTAAGTAGACTACTATTAAATGTTATGTCAGACTGGACTGAATGGAACTCCTGCTTCATTGTCTGTAAACACTATGATAGATCTGGTAAGTAAACTACTATAGTATGTTATGTCTGATTAGACTGAATGGAAAATCTGCTTCATTGTCTGTAAACACTATGATAGATGTGGTAAGTAGACTTCTATTAAATGTTATGTCAGACTGGACTGAATGGAAGTCCTGCTTCATTGACAAAACACTATGATAGGTCTGGTAAGTAGACTACTATTATATGTTATGTCAGACTGGACTGAATGGAACTCCTGCTTCATTGTCTGTAAACACTATGATAGGTCTGGTAAGTAGACTACTATAATATGTTATGTCTGATTAGACTGAATGGAAAATCTGCTTCATTGTCTGTAAACACTATGATAGATGTGGTAAGTATACTACTATAAAATGTTATGTCAGACTGGACTGAATGGAACTCCTGCTTCATTGTCTGTAAACACTATGATAGGTGTGGTAAGTAGACTACTATAATATGTTATGTCTGATTAGACTGAATGGAAGTCCTGCTTCATTGTCTGTAAACGCTATGATATGTGTTGTAAGTAGACTACTATTATATGTTATGTCAGACTGGACTGAATGAAAGTCCTGCTTGATTGTCTGTAAACACTATGATAGGTGTGGTAAGTAGACTACTATAATATTTTATGTGAATTCATTTATTTTCTTGGGTATTAAATTTCATGTTTTGCACTTCAAAGACATATTTATGGGGTCTTCAATTCATTTTTATAACAGCTCTGATAACAGTTATAATGTGAGATTACATTGTACTATTTATAATAGCTTTAATGTGTAGATTATATTGTACTATTTATATTAGCTGTTATATGTAGATTATATTGTTCTATTTATAACAGCTCAAATGTGTAGATTATATTGTTTTATTTATAACAGCACTAATGTGTAGATTATATTGTTCTATTTATAACAGCACTAATGTGTAGATTATATTGTACTATTTATAACAGTTCTAATGTGTAGATTATATTATAATATTTATAACTGTTATAATGTGTAGATTATATTATAATATTTATAACTGTTATAATGTGTAGATTATATTGTACGATTTATAACAGTTCTAATATGTAAATTATAATATATTGTACTATTTTTAACAAGTCTAATGTGAAGATTATATTTTACTATTTATAACTGTTGTGATGTGTAGATTATATTGTATTGTTTATAACTGTTGCAATGTGTAGATTAAATTGTACAATTTATCACTGTTGTAATGTGTAGATTATATTGTACTATTTATAAATGTTGTAATATGTAGATTATATTGTAATTTTTATAACAGCTCTAATGTGTATATAATATTGTACTATTTATAACAGTTCTGTTTTGAATATATTGTGCTATTTATAACTGTTGTAATGTGTAGATTATATTGTACTTTTTATTACTGTTGTAATGTGTAGATTAGATTGTACTTTTTCTAACAGCTCTAATATGTAAAGTATATTGTACTATTTATAACAGCTCTATTGTATAGATTATATTGTACTATTATTACATTTCTAGTGTGTAGATTATATTGTACTATTTATAACTGTTGTAATGTGTAAATTATATTGTACTATTTATAACTGTTGTAATGTGTAGATTATATTGTACTATTTAAATTAGTTCTAATGTGTAGATTTTATTGTGCTTTTTATACTAGCCCTAAGTGTAAATTTTATTGTACTGTTTATAACAGTTGTAATGTGTACATTGTATTGTACTATTTATAATAGCTCTATTGTGTAGGTTATATTGTACTATTTATAATAGCTCTATTGTGTAGGTTATATTGTACTATTTATAATAGCTCTATTGTGTAGGTTATATTGTACTATTTATAACAGGTCTATTGTGTAGGTTATATTGTACTATTTATAACAGGTCTATTGTGTAGATTATATTGTACTATTTATAACCACTCTATTGTGTAGGTTATATTATACTATTTATAACAGGTCTATTGTGTAGGTTATATTTTACTATTTATAACAGTTGTAATGTGTAGATTATATTGTACTATTTATAACAGCTGTATTGTGTAGTTTATATTGTACTATTTATAACAGGTCTACTGTGTAGGTTATATTCTACTATTTATAACAGTTGTAATGTGTAGAATATAATGTCCTTTTTATAACAGTTCTATTGTGTAGATTATATTGTAGTATTTATAACAGCTCTATTGTGTTGATGATATTGTACTATTTATGACAGGTCTATTGTGTCGATTATATTGCACTTTTTAAAACAGTTCTAACATATAGATTATATTGTACTCTTTATAACAGCTCTATTGTGTAGATTTTATTGTAATTTTTATAACTGATGTAATATGTAGATAATATTGTACTATTTATAACAGCTCTATTGTGTAGATTATATTGGACTATTTATAACATATCTATTGTGAAGATTATATTGTACTATTTATAACAGCTCTTATGTGTAGATGATATTGTAATATTTATAACAGCTCTATTGTGTAGATTATATTGTACTATTTATAACAATTTTAGTGTGTAGATTTTATTGTACTTTTTATAATAGATCTAATTTGTAGATAATATTGTACTATTTATAACAGCTCTATTGTGTAGATTAAATTGTACTATTTATAACAGCTCTGTTGTGTAGATTAAATTGTACTATTTATAACAGCTCTATTGTGTAGATTATGTTGTACTTTGGTAAATGTTGTAATATGTAGGTTATATACAGTTTTAATGTGATGAATATATTGTACTATTTATAGCATATCTGTTTGTAGATTATATAATTCTATTTATAACTGCTCTATTGTGTAGGTCATATTTTACTTTTGATAACAGTTGTAATGTGTAAATTATATTGTAGTATTTATAACAGCTCATATGCGTAGATTATATTGTACTTTTTATAACACTTGAAATGTGTAGATTATATTGTACTTTTTATAACCCTTGTAATGTGTAGATTATATTGTACTATTTATAACAGCTCTAATGTGTAGATTATATTGGACTTTTGATAACTGTTGTAATATGTAGGTTATATATAATTGTTATGTAAGGAATATATTGTACTATTTATAATGGCTCTTATGTGTAGATTATATTGTACTATTTATTACTGCTCTATTGTGTAGATTATATTGTACTATTTATTACTGCTCTATTGTGTAGATTATATTGAATTATTGATCACAGCTCTAATGCGTAGATTTTATTGTACTATTGATAACAGTTGTTATGTGTAAATTATATTTGTACTATTTATAACAGCTCTATTGTGTAGATTATATTGTACTATTTATAACTGGTGTAATTTGTAGATTATATTGAAATATTTATAACAGCTATAATGTGTAGATTATATTGTACTATTTATAACTGCTCTAATGTGTAGAATATATTTAGAGTAGATTATATTGTACTATTTATAACTGTTGTAACTTGTAGATTATATCGAGGGCTTGGCGCAAAACTATTGTAACTAGGTTTTTGCAAATTGTTCAGGAGGAGGAAAAAACTGTTTTTTATTTTCTTCTTAAGATATATTTACCTATATTTTTCAAAATTCAAATGAAAACTGCATTACTTACAATATTAACAAGTGTTATCAATTAAAGCTTTAATATAACTTGATTTATTTGTAAAAGTGTGAGTTACAATAGTGTTGCGTTGAAAATTCAATAAAACTGAATTTATATTTGGTGCAAAACTATTGTAACTCAAGTTACAATAGTTTTGCACCAAATTTTATGAGATAAATATTTAATTTCTAAGTTTAAAAATATTGTAACTCAATATAAAACTGTTTAAAATTATGTTGTTATTACTCCAAAACTAATTTTAATTCTATTAAAGGTTAACACAAACATATAAGAAGTATTTGAAATAAAGAAAAACATATACAAAAGTATATTAGGCTGTATTATTTATGTTTTAGCCTATAAATAAAATAATTTTGATAGTTCTCGTGTAAACAATCAATTAACCTATGTCATTAACACTGTAAAGCATAATATTTCAGTTATGAAAGTATTAAATTATTTTGATATAAGTTAATATATATAATTATATTTCCAAATTCGTATTTAGAAATTGATTTTGTGTAAATTTATATAGTATGCAGATACTATCTGGACCACAGCATAATCGTAACTAATACTGTCATGTTTAAGAATGTGACATTTTGATATTAATATACAAATAAATATCAAACAAGTTTATAAAACTGTTGTTTTCAGTCTTATAAATTTATTGGCGAATTTTTACCTGTAATGCAATAGGCAGTTGAGATCAAATTGCATACTACATTTTTAGACAAATAGACAAAAAGATACCAGTGTTTTATTTAGTTAAAAATTTGGAAAAAGTTATCGTTTAAATTTAAACAAGCGGTAAGTGGGTACTGTGCCCCATGGGCCCACTATACCAACATCACTAACAACTGTACCATCTACATTCGTCATACTAACTCCAATTCCAACTGCATCTTCAAAATCCATCATACCAAATTAATTTAACACCTTTTTGTCTTCAAACATGTACCAACTCCACTACCATGGTACTGTACCCTTTACACCCACCAAACTAACATCATTATACCCACTGTACCCTATACAACCACCATACTAACATCATCAACTCTACACTCTAAATCTAGTATACTAGCATCATTTTCAACTACATCCTCAACATCCGCCAAATCAAATCCATAAGACACTGATCCTTTATATTCATAACATGTATCGACTCCATCACCATACCAACTCAACTATCCACAGTGACTTTACCATCAACATCCACCATACCAACCCCACTACCCATTGCATCCACTACATCCATCATACTGACCTATTAACTACTGAACCATTACACCCACCAATCCAGTACCATTATTTACTGTAACATCTACATTCACTATATGAAATCCAATGCTCCCTCTACATTATCCCATTATAATAGGTACTGTATTCTCTCTACCAACCATTATCTATAATACCAACCAGAACCCCTTTACTTACTGTTCCATCTACACCCACCATTTAGATTCAACTACACTGTACCTTCTACATCAACAACACCAACAGCACTACCTGTGCTCTAAACATCCACCGTACCAACTTAATTACTCTTAATCCACATTATATCAACATCACTACCCACTTTACCCACTGAGTTCACCATACCAACATCACTACTGTCTGTTTCATGGACACTACATCCACCATACCATCTCAACTCTTCACTATTCCTTCTACATCCTCTATAATTCTTTACTAATTTCACTACTCACTACCCCCTTAATATCAACATCACTACCCGTTGCAACCATAACATTCATTATACCAACACCACTACTCAATGTCCACTCTGCATCCGTCATACCAATATAACTACTCACTGTACTTACTACATCCACTTTACCATATCATCCATCTTAATCACTCATTGTTCCCTTTACACCCATACCAACTATACTACCAGCTGTACCTTATATAACCTCCATACTAACTACACTAATAGCTTTAATATCAATACCCAACATACCAACTGCACTACCAGTTGTACCCTTTATACTCACATTACCAACTACACTATTAGCTGTACCCTCCGTACTCACAATACCAACTACACCACCAGCTGTACCCTTTATACTCATATTACCACATACACTACCAGCTGTACCCTCCACACCCAGAATACAAACTACACTACCAGCTATACCCTCCATATTCACAATACCAACTACACTACCAGCTATACCCTCCATACTCACAATACCAACTACACTACCAGCTGTACCTTCTTCACCCACCATACAAACTATACTACCAGCTGTACCCTCAACACCCACCATACCAACTACACTACCAGCTGTACTGTTTATGCCCACGATATCATCTACAAAACCACATGTATCCTCTTCACCCACAATACCAACTACACTACTAGTTGTACCCTCAACACCCACCATACCAACTATACTACCAGCTGTACTGTTTATGCCCACAATATCATCGGCATAACCAGATGTACCCTCTTCACTCACAATACCAACTACATTACCAGTTGTACCATCTGCACCCACTATAAAAACTATGCTACCAGCTATACCTTTTACACCAACCATAGCAACTATGCTACCAGCCAAACACTCTACACCAACTATACCAACAACATTACCAGCTGTACCTTCTACATCCACAATATCAACTACGCTACCAGTTGTATACTCTACACCCACCATACCAACTACACTACCAGCTGTACCCGCTTCATCTACAATACCAACTACACTACCTACTGTAACCTCTACACCCACTATACCAACAACGCTACCAGCTGTACCCTCTACACCCACCATATCGACTACACTACCAGCTGTACTGTCTACACCCATGATACCATCTACACTACCAGCTGTACTCTCTTCACCTACCATACCAACTACACTACCAGCTGTACTCTAAACACCAACAATACCAACTACATCACCAGCTGTACTCTCAACATCCACCATACCAACTATGTTACATGTCATACCCTCAACACCCACTATACCAACTATGCTATGAGCCATACCCTCTACACCCATCATACCAACTACGCTACCAGCTGTACCCTCAACACCCACCATACCAACTATGTTACATGTCATACCCTCAACACCCACTATACCAACTATGCTACGAGCCATACCCTCTACACCCATCATACCAACTACGCTACCAGCTGCACCCTCAACACCCACCATACCAACTATGTAATATGTCATACCCTCTTCACCTACCATACCGACTACACTACCAGCTGTACCTTCTACACCAACTATGCTACCAGCCATACTCTATACACCCACCATACCAACTACACTACCAGCTGTACCCTCAACACCCACCATACCAACTATGCTACCAGTTGTACCATCCACACCCACTATACCAATTACACTACCAACCATACCCTCTACACCCACCATACCAACTACATTACCAGCTGTACACTCTACACCCACCATACCAACTACACTACCAGCTGTACCCTCAACACCCACCATACCAACTATGCTACCAGATGTACCCTCTGCATCCACAAGATCAACTACAGTACTAGATGTACCCTCTACATCCGGCATACCCACAACACTACCAGATGTACCCTCTACACTCACACTGCCAACTATAGTACCAGATGTACCCTCTACACCCATTATACTCCCTATACTACCAGATGTACCTTCTACACCCACAATACCAACTACACTACCAGCAGCTGGACCCTCTACACCCACCATACCAAATACACTACCAGCAGCTGCTGTACCCTCTAGATCCACTTTACCATCTCAACTATCCGCTGTACACTCAGTATCCACCATACCCCATACCAACCCCACTACCCGCATTGTGCTTTATTCAATCGGTATGATTAAAAGTTAACTCTGAGAAACCTAGGTATATCGATATCTAAAATATATTGTTTTGGCTTTAACAGCCATTTTAAAATAATTAGATACTGTTGACTTCTAGTACTGATATATTAAAAAAGAGTAATACTGAGTGTACCAGGTAATTAGAATAATATCTCATTATGGAAGTATTCAAAAGGGATATATTGGTTTAGTAAAGTTATAATTGGTATAAATTAAAAGTGTGTTGAGTAATATTGTTAGATTGGACGGCCTTTTTATTAAAAAAAAAATGCAAACCAAAAAATTCACTGCAAATTTTAATAATCAGATTTTTTAACAAAATATCAACAAATGGTTCTTTTATAGCACATAACTATATTAATCATCCATTTTATTGTTATTAATGTCCAAATCAATAAAACATTAACATACTCATCTGACTAAAATTACTTTTTTATCAAAGTAAAATTTTTTCAAAAATTTATTAAAAAAAAAAAAGTCTCTATACCTGTATTTCTTCAAAATCTTAAAAGATTTTCCTGAACTATCATTTGAAAGTTGTATTGCAATATTCTTGGACTAAATAAATGTGTGGTTATACATGATAACTGGGTTTAATAAAATTTAAATTCAAGTTACAATAGTTTTGCACTGATATAAATAAAGATTTCCAAGATATTATTTGGTGCAAAACTATTGTAACTCAAGTTACAATAGTTTTGCGCTAAAGAATTAGTGTATTTGAGATACAATATTTTCACCAAAAGTGAATATCTTCAAAATTATTTAAAATATCAGGACAAAATTTTAACACATGATGCACATTGTAAAACTACAGTAATTTATGCAAAAAAACGATTTTTGGAAAAAACGGAGTTACAATAGTGTTGCGCTGAGCCCTCGATATTGTACTATTTAAATTAGTTCTAATCTGTAGATTATATTGTGCTCTTTATACTAGCCCTAAGTGTAGATTATAGTGTACCATTTATAACAATTGTAATGTGCAGATTATATTGTACTATTTATAACAGCTTTAATTTGTATATTATATTTTGCTATATAAAGCAGCTGTAGTGTGTAGATAATATTGTACTATTTATAACAGCTCTATTGTGTAGGTTCTATTGTACTATTTAAAACAGTTCTAATGTGTAGACTATATTGTACTATTTATCACTGCTCTATTATGTAGATTATATTGTACTATTTATGACAGGTCTATTGTGTAGGTTTTATTTAATATAACTCGAAATAAAAGGAAAACGTGCAGCATTCTCTATGTTTATTGAACATATATAGTTACGCTTGTGCAGTAACAAACTGCGAGATAATAAACAATCATAATCTATACTATTAAAAGGTAAATAAAGGTTGGCATGTTTAGGCCACTCTATGGTGTATAGATTCCTCCACCGAAAGGCGACCAGGCGCTACAGGCAAACTCCAATTTAACAGAGACCCAGCTTTTGATTAAAATGAAGACAAATTGAAGCAACACGCAATACAACACAAGTCAACAATGGACTGGCTGACGGCATCAAGCACACAGACTCCACCCGAATGCATGACCATAGGCCCCAGCTTACAACGGCTATGCACCAGAAACCAGTGCCACATTGAAAGTTAAGGTCTACGGCCAAACATCCGGTGCTAAAAGGGGTGCAGACAACTGCTATTGTAGTTATTCAATACTGGTGGTAATGACAGCCCATCCTACGGTTTACCAGCATAACAGTGGTTACTTTAACCACCATAAACTCGTATAACAATACGGTTACACATACAACTGACCAACTTTGGTATGCCCTTCATGATGCATTGAGTCACAAAGCAGCAACGCAATCTAGGTCTTGCCAGTTCTATAAGGGCCAGACCTAGTGGCCAGAATCAACTTGAGTCTGCCATTATTAAGTTGCAACATGCATCATGTACAATTTTCAGACAAATACACAAACACAACAAACCGCAACTGCATCAAACACACAAAATACGGTCTGGGTGCAAACTTTTTGATGCAAAACGTGGGCACACCATATGACACAGCTCAAGACCAACAGCAATGGTATAATGCGTGTTGCCACAATATCTAGTACAAGGTACCAATTTTTCCCATCTGTGACAATAACACCGTTAAACCACAGTTATACAAAAATAAAATATTTGGCTATTAACAGAATGCCTGATCCCTTCCGATGAACCCGACTTGAGCGACAGTTCTAGCAATTAAAGTTTAAAATAAATACTTTTGATCAACACTTTATATCATACTTATAGCAAACCGTTCTTAATGTTAGTGAGGCCCTTACCATATTCAGTTGTAAATAAATATTAAACAACAAACGCCAACTCAAACATTCTGTACAATTTAATGATAGTCTAAATCACTTTCGAATCTGATATCCAGGCATTAGGTACACAATGCATGTAACATATCATCCTGTTCCAAAAAGATAAATAAAGTGTCTGTTCATACAAGATAGAAGTAGGATAATATTCCCAAAGTCGGTACCTGTGGCAGAAGATCCATGATAGTATATACGTGGCAGTGAACTGGATATCGGAGACCATCTAATGCACATCAGTTGTTACCGCATCCATTAAATCTCAACGTACAAGATCCTCAAAAATATACTGGGAACAGCAATTCTGATACAAAATCATGCATATATGTAACCGGGATTAATAAGTCCTTATCACATACACTAGTTGCCATTGAACATGCAATTAAAAACATCTTCTAGGGGTGTGGTGGGCGGGTAATTTTGTAAACTCTTGTGTCATGTAGATAAAAGTGAGAAGGCTGCACGGGATTTGCGTTTATATACCGCGGTTGGACAGATTGTTTTCCGATTCTGTATTGTATTATTAAACAATGTGTTTATTGAAAGGGGAACCAGCTTACCAGACGATCAAATCTGAAGAGCTACCAAACCGTAGCAACGGACAAATGTTATTTCTCAAATAGATAAACCAAATTATTTTAAGGGAAATAATTTTTATTATTTAATATAACTCGAAATAAAAGGAAAATGTGCAGCATTCTCTATGTTTATTGAACATATATAGTTACGTTTGTGCAGTAACAAACTGCGAGATAATAAACAATCATAATCTATACTATTAAAAGGTAAATAAAGGTTGGCATGTTTAGGCCACTCTATGGTGTATAGATTCCTCCACCGAAAGGCGACCAGGCGCTACAGGCAAACTCCAATTAACAGAGACCTAGCTTTTGATTAAAATGAAGGCAAATTGAAGCAACACGCAATACAACACAAGTCAACAATGGACTGACTGACGGCATCAAGCACACAGACTCCACCTGAATGCATGACTATAGGCCCTAGCTTATAACGGCTATGCACCGGAAAACAGTGCCACATTGATAGTTAGGGTCTACGGCCAAACATCCGGTGCTAAAAGGGGTGCCGACGACTGCACTGTTTATTTTACGCCTGGTCACCCTCAGCAGATAGAATTTTTTCCGCCACAATAAATGAAACATTTATCCCCCAAAAATTCTAATGAACCAAAGACCTATTTTTCAATAGCGATTCTCTTATAAAATTGAGGTAAAATTCGAGACCAACCTCGTTAAGATGCACACCGTCGGCACGAAAGAAGTTAGTTTTGGTATCAATGTCTGGACTTATGATATTGCTTTTCCCAAACTTGTGTACAATGGCGCGGCCTAATCTATTAACCTGTTTGCGTTTTGCATCCGTAAGTTTAAGGCTGAAGTCCCCTCAGTGTTATATTATTGCTGCTAATACATTTCAACTTCTGTTATGTTTATTGCTATATTATTGTTACTGATTCATTTCAACTTCTGCTATGTTTATTGCTATATTATTGTTGATACTACTTTTTCTACTTCTGCTAGGTAAATTGCTATATTATTTTTACAACAACTTTTCTACGTTTGCTTTCTTTGTTGCATATTATTGTTACTGATGCATTTTAACTTCTACTATGTTTATTGCTATATTACTGTTATACTACTTTTCTATTTCTGCTAGATTCATTGCTATATTATTGTCACTACTACTACTTTTCTATTTCTGCTAGATTAATTGCGTTATTATTGTTACTACTTCTACTTTTCTATTTCTGCTAAATTCATTGCTTTATTATTTTTACTTCTATCTTTCTACTTCTACTAGGTTTATTGCTATATTATTGTTACTTCTACTACTTTTCCATTTCTGCTAGATTCATTTCTATATTATTGTTACCACTACTACTTTTCTATTATTTTTACTACTATCTTTCTACTTCTACTAGGGTTATTGCTTTATTATTGTTACTTCTACTACTTTTCCATTTCTACTAGATTCATTGCTATGTTATTGTTACAACTCCTTTTCTGCTTCTTCTAGGTTCATTGCTATATTAGTGTTATTACTACTTTTCTACTTCTGCTATGCGTATTGCTATATTATTGTTACTACTACCTTTCTACTTCTGCTATATTATTGTTCCAACTACTGTTCGACTTCTGCTATATTTATTGCTAAAATAGTGTTACTACTACTTTTCTATTTCTGCTACGTTTCTTGCTAGATTATTGCTACTACCACTTTTCTAATTCTGCTTTGTTTCTTGCTATATATTATTGTTACTGCTACTTTTCAACTTTGGCTATGTTTATTGATATTTTATTGTTACAACTACTTTTCTACTACTTCTATGTTTATTGCGATATTGTTGTTTTTATCACTTTACTACTTCTGCTATATTTATTGATATATTATTGTTACTACCACTTTTCTACTTCTACTGTATTTATTGATATATTATTATTACTATTATTTTTATTCTTCTGTTAGGTTCATTGTTATATCATTGTTAAAACTACGTTTGTACTTCTGCTAGGTTTATTGCTATAATAGTATTACTACTCCTTTTTTAATTCTCCTTGGTTTAATGCTATATTATTGTTACAACTACTTTTCTACTTCTGCTATATTTATTGCTATAATAGTGTTACTACTACTTTTCTACTTCTTCAATGTGTATTGCTATATTATTGCCACTACAACTTTTCTTCTTCTTCATGTTATTGCTATTTTTTTTTTTTTTTTTTTTTTTTACTACTTCTTTTCTACTTCTGCTATGTTTATTACTTTATTATTGTTACCACGACATTTCTACTACAGCTATGTTTATTGCTATATTATTGTTGCAACTACTTTTCTACTTCTGCTAGGTGTATTGCTATATTATTGTTACAACTATTTTTCTATGTCTGCTTTGTTCATTGCATATTATTGTTACTAATACATTTCAACCTATGCTATGTTTATTGCCATATTATTGTTACTGCTGCATTTCAACTTCTGCTATGTGTATTGCTATATTACTGTTATACTACTTTTCTATTTCTGCTAGATTCATTGCTATATTATTGTTACTACTACTACTTTTCTATTTCTGTTAGATGCATTGCTTTATTATTTTTACTACTACTTTTCTACTTTTGCTAGATTCATTGCTATATTATTGTTACTTCTACTACTTTTCTATTTCTGCTAGATTCATTGCTATATTATTGTTACTACTACTACTTTTCTATTTCTGTTAGATTCATTGTTATATTATTGTTACAGCTCCTTTACTGCTTCTTCTAGGTTCATTGCTATATTATTGTTACTACTACTTTTCTATTTCTGCTAGGTTTATTGCTATATTATTATTATTACTACTACTATTCTTGTTCTGCTATGTTGTAATGTGAAGGTTATATTGTACTATTTATACAAGCTTTATTGTATAGATTATACTGTACTATTATAACAGTTCTAATGTGTACATTATATTGTACTTTTTATAACAGTTCTAATGTGTAGATTATATTGTACTTTTTATAACAGTTCTAATGTGTAGATTATATTGTACTTTTTATAACAGTTCTAATGTGTAGATTATATTGTACTTTTTATAACAGTTTTAATGTGTAGATTATATTGCACTATTTATAACTGTTGTAATGTGTAGGTTATATTGTACTATTTATAACAGCTTTAATGTATAGATTATATTGTCCTTTTTATAACTGTTGTAATGTGTAGATTATATTGTACTATTTATAATTGCTCTAATGTGTAGATTATATTGTACTATATATAACTGCTGTAATGTGTAGATTATATTGTACTAATGTGTAGATTATATTGTACTATATATAACTGCTCTAATGTGAAGATTATATTGTACTGTTATAACAGTTTTAATGTTTAGGTTATATTGTACTATTTATAACAGTTCTAATTTGTTGTTTATATTGTACATTTTTCAATTGTTGTAATGTGTAGATTATTAGCTCTACTGACCAAAGGCCAGAAGTGCGTATGTGATGGCCCGTTGTCTGTTGTCTGTTATCTGCCGTCTCCAAAGTGTGTTAGCAGCACTTTCTCTGAAAACACTAGGCAAATTAAACTGAAACTTAAGGAGGTTCAGATTTGTAAAAATGAATGGGTTCCACTGTCTGAAGGGGTCAGAAGGGGCCCCAAAAGGGTAAAAATTGGGAATTACTGAAATCGTTTTCTTAAGAACTGGCATGTCAGATTTGCACATATTTAGCATAAATTATCCCTATGTGTAGGGGTTTGGTTGTAGATAAGAATTAAGGGGCTAAAAATTATAGGGGTCCTGTAAGGGGACATAGAATTTTTCATAGGTATACTATGGGAAAACAGAAAATTCTGTTTTACTTTCATCTATTCTGAAACCACTAGGCCAATTAAAATGAAACTTCACAAGTTATGCATGTTTCTGTTGCATAGGAGACTATACTGAAGATTTTTTTTTTCAATCTGAAATTGAAGATGGCCACCGTTACTAAAAACAGCCCAAAACTTAAAAAAATCTTCATCTCATGAACAGCCAAGCAGATTTTCAAAATGTTTATGAAGTAATGATGACCAACTATAGTTTTATTAGTTTTGTTCAAAAGGTGTCCCTAGGGTTAAATATGACCCCGCCCCGAGGGTTCAATTAGGGGACACATATTATTATTATATTTATTTTTTTTTAAATGGAAATGACTTTGCCTATATCTTCACAGAAGCATTGTTTGGTGAAGGAGGTTCAGATTTGTAAAAATGAATGGTTTCCACTGTCTTAAGGGGTCAGGAGGGGCCCCAAAAGGGTAAAAATTGGGAATTACTAAAATCGTTTTCTTAAAAACTGGCATGTCAGATTTGCACATATTTGACATAAATTATCCCTTTGTGTAGGGGTTTGGTTGTAGATAAGAATTAAGGGGCTAAAATTTATAGGGGCCCTGTAAGGGGACTTATAATTTTACATAGGTATACTATGGGAAAACAGAAAATTCTCTTTTTCTTTCATCTATTCTGAAACCACTAGGCCAATTAAACTGAAACTTCACATGCATGTTTCTGTTGCATAGGAGACTATACTGAAGATTTTTTTTTTTTATTTGAAATTGAAGATGGCCGCCGTTACTAAAAATAGTCCAAAACTTAAAAAATCTTCTTCTCATGAACGGCCCAGCATATTTTCAAAATGTTTATGTAGTAATGATGACCAACTATAGTTTTGTTAGATTTGTTCAAATCTTGTCCCTAGGGTTAAAAATGACCCCGCCCCGATATTTCTATTGCATAGGAGTATTTCAAAAAGTGCTATGGCCACTATGAGTCAGTAGAGCGTCCTCAGGCCCTCTTGGGCCTATTGTTTTCATTTTGCATCAATGTGTACAAAAAACTTCTTTTTAAAATTTAAATCATTTCTGCTCATAACAAATCACTAAGAGTGGGTGATTGAAGTTCTGACAAATAGGGGCCGGGTTGTATAAGGGTTCTGTACAGTTGACTATATTTTTTTTTACAGATGAATGGTATGGGAATTTAAAGTATTTTCTTTTCATAGCAATTAAGTTTTTGTTCAGTATGGATGTGGTGGGGGTATTTATCCATAAAGTTGTTAAGACGACCCACCCCCCTCCCCGAAAAAGGGTAAATATTGTGGAATTTTAAAAAGTGCCATGGCCACTATGAGACAGTAGAGCATCCTCTTGTATTGTACTATCTAAAACTGTTCTAATGTGTAGATTATATTGTACTATCTATAACATCTCTAATGTGTAGATTATATTGTACTATCTATAACATCTCTAATGTGTAGATTATATTGTACTATTTATAACATCTCTAATGTGTAGATTATATTGTACTATCTATAACATCTCTAATGTGTAGATTATATTGTACTATCTATAACATCTCTAATGTGTAGATTGTATTGTACTATTTATAACAGCTGTATTGTGTAGATTATATTGTACTATCTATAACATCTCTAATGTGTAGATTATATTGTACTATTTGTAACAGCTCTAATGTGTAGATTATATTGTACTATTTATAACAGCTCTAATGTGTAGATTATATTGTACTATTTATAACAGCTCTAATGTGTAGATTATAATGTACTATTTATAACTGCTCTAATGTGTAGATTATATTGTACTATCTATAACATCTCTAATATGTAGATTATATTGTACTATTTATAACAGCTCTAATGTGTAAATTATATTGTACTATTTATCACAGTTCTGTGTAGATTATATTGTTCTATTTATAGCAGCTTTATTTTGTAGATAATATTGTACTATTAACAACAGCTTCAATGTGTAGATTATATTGTACTATTTATCACAGTTCTATTGTGTAGAATATATTATACTATTTATAACAGCTCTATTGTGTAGATAATATTGTACGATTTATCCCAGTTTTAATGTGTAGATTATATTGTACTATTTATAACAGCTGTATTGTGTAGATTATATTGTACTATTTATAACAGCTGTAATGTGTAAATTATATTGTACTATTTATAACAGCTCTTATATGTAGATTATATTGTTCTATTTATAACAGCTCTATTGTGTAGATTATATTGTACTATTTACAACAGCTCTAATGTGTAAATTGTATTGTACTATTTATCACAGTTCTAATGTGTAGAATATATTGTACTTTTTATAACAGCTCTATTGTGTAGATAATATTGTACGATTTATCCAAGTTTTAATGTGTAGATTATGTTGTACTATTTATAACAGCTCTATTGTGTAAATTTTATTGTACTATTTACAACAGCTCTTATGTGTAGATTATATTGTATTATTTATAACAGCTCTATTGTGAAGATAATATTGTACTATTTATAACAGCTCTAATGTGTAGATTATATTGTACTGTTTATAACAGCTCTATTTTGTAGATAATATTGTACTATTTATCACAGTTCTAATGTGTAAATTATATTGTACTTTTTATAACGTCTCTATTGTGTAGATTATATTTTACTATTTATAACAGCTCTAATGTGTAGATTATATTATACTATTTATAACAGCTCTATTGTGTAGATAATATTGTACTATTTATCACAGTTCTAATGTGTAGATTATATTGTACTATTTATAACAGCTCTATTGTGAAGATTATATTGTACTTTTTATAACAGCTCTAATGTGTAGATTATATTGTACTTTTTATAACAGCTCTAATGTGTAGATTATAATTTACTATTTATAACTGCTCTAATGTGTAGATTATATTGTACTATCTATACAACTCTAATGTGTAGATTATATTGTACTATTTATAACAGCTCTAATGTGTAAATTATATTGTACTATTTATCACAGTTCTAATGTGTAGATTATATTGTACTATTTATAGCAGCTTTTTTATGTAGATAATATTGTACTATTTACAACAGCTTAAATGTGTAGATTATATTGTACTATTTATCACAGTTCTATTGTGTAGAATATATTGTACTATTTATAACAGCTCTATTGTGTAGATAATATTGTACGATTTATCCCAATTTAATGTGTAGATTATATTGTACTATTTATAACAGCTGTATTGTGAAGATTATATTGTACTATTTATAACAGCTCTAATGTGTAAATTATATTGAACTATTTATAACAGCTCTAATATGTAGATTATATTGTACTATTTATAACAGCTCTATTGTGTAGATTATATTGTACTATTTACAACAGCTCTAAATGTGTAAATTATATTGAACTATTTATCACAGTTCTAATGTGTAGAATATATTGTACTTTTTATAACAGCTCTATTGTGTAGATAATATTGTACGATTTATCCCAGTTTTAATGTGTAGATTATGTTGTACTATTTATAACAGCTCCATTGTGTAAATTTTATTGTACTATTTACAACAGCTCTTATGTGTAGATTATATTGTATTATTTATAACAGCTCTATTGTGAAGATAATATTGTACTATTTATAACAGCTCTAATGTGTAGATAATATTGTACTATTTATAACAGCTCTATTTTGTAGATAATATTGTACTATTTATCACAGTTCTAATGTGTTAATTATATTGTACTATTTATAACGTCTCTATTGTGTAGATTATATTGTACTATTTATAACAGCTCTAATGTGTAGATTATATTATACTATTTATAACAGCTCTATTGTGTAGATAATATTGTACTATTTATCACAGTTCTAATGTGTATATTATATTGTACTATTTATAACAACTCTATTGTGTAGATTATATGGTACTATTTATAACAGCTCTAATGTGTAGATTATATTGTACTATTTATAAAAGCTCTATTGTGAAGATTATATTGTACTATTTATCACAGTTCTAATGTGTAGATTATATTGTATGTTTTATAACAACTTTAATGTGTAGATTATCTTGTAATTAAAACAGGATATACCCGTGGAGTGCAGAGTCGATCACGGGCTATTCTTGCGTATGCCCAGCTTAACAATCCAGCATGCCCGGAGCAATTGTGGGAGAGTCGTCCATGTGAGGCGGAAAATTGCTATAGTTTGGAGTGGCAGGTATCAGGCTGGTCTCCAAAGAAGATGCGCCATGTGTGGTGTGAACGATCAGACGGACTACTCGTCACAGGTTAGTTATTATATCATTGTTTTTAATCATTAATGATAGTAAGGTACATATTTAAATTTCAGTTATACTTTTCAATACCATCAAGCTTTTTTTGATATTGTGTGTCTGGTCTGTGACTTTGCCTTTAACTTGGCTCAGTTTATCAAGATGACATGACGACATGTCACAAGTTAGACCTGGACCCTTACCTCAAATTTGTCAAGGTCACACTTTTAGTATATATGACAACACTTTGAATCTGTTTGAGATTTTAAGTCTGTCCTTTAACTTTATCATACATGGATGGATTTCAAAAACACTTGGCTCAATTTATCAATTGATCAACAATTAATCTGTAACTTGCATTTAAGGATTTTAAAATAGCTTGACACAAGTGATCAGCATGTCATGATAATGTTTCACCTGCATTTAACTGTTGAAATACCCAGATCATTACATCAGATGTCAAGGTCAAGGTTACACAAAGGTCAAGGTCATGCTTTATTGTAAAAAAAAACATGAAATTGCATGTGTAGTCTGAAACATTAGTCCATTACTCTTGATATTCATGGATAAATCGCTACCTATTATATCATATATTGTTATTTTTTAAAGACCATTTGGGGGGCATATGACACTTAACAGTGACATTGTCATTTATATTGCGTCTTCAACTTGATATCATGGGAATTTGGTTTTCACATATAAATATCCATGAATATTGAAAAAGTTTCTGTTAGTTGCTCAGCTTCAGTTATTTGACAACTGATCAAATGCTTTATATGTCAGTTTTATAGTCTAGTTGTTAAAATAAGTTAACGTGTTTGACTATCAATCCAGGGGTCATGAGTTTGAAACCTCACCTTGCATGGATGAACATGTCAGCTTGCCAATGGATGGAAATGTTAACAAGCCCATGTATGAACATGTTCACTTACCCATGGATGAACATGTTCACTTGCCCTTGTATGGACATGTTCACTTGCCCATGGATGGACATGTTCGCTAGCCCATGGATGAACATGTTCACTAGCCCATGTATGAACATGTTCACTAGCCCATGTATGGACATGTTCACTTGCCCATGGATGGACATGTTTGCTAGCGCATGGATTGACATGTTCACTTGCCCATGTATGGACATGTTCACTTGCCCTAGGATGGACATGTTCACTAGCCTATGGATGAACATGTTCACTTGCCCATGGATGAACATGATCACTAGCCCATGGATGGACATGTTCACTTGCCCATGGATGGACATGTTTACTAGCCCATGTATTGACATGTTCATTAGCTAATGGAAGGACATGTTCACTTACCTGTGGTAGGACATGTTCACTTACCCATGGAAGAAAATGTTCACTTACCCATGGAAGGACTTGTCCACTAGCCCATGGATGAACATGTTCATTTACCCATGAAAAGACATGTTCACTTGCCCATGGATGAACATTTTCACTGGCCCATGGAAGAACATGTTCACTTGCCCTTGGATGAACATATTCGCTTACCTATGGAAGGACAAATTCACTAGCCCATGGATTAACATGTTCACTTACCCATAGAAGGACATGTTCACTTACCTATGGATAACCTGTTCACTTGCCCTGGATAGACATGTTCACTAGCCCATGGATGGACATGTTCATTAGCCCATTAATGGAAATGTTCACTAGCCCATGTATGAACATGTTCACTTGCCCATGGATGAACATGTTAACTATCCCATGGATGAACATGTTCACTTGTCAATGGATGAACATGTTAACTATCCCATGGATGGACATGTTCACTTGCCCATGGATGGTCATGTTCATTAGCCCATGGATTAACATGTTCACTTGCCCATGGATTAACATGTTCACTAGCCCATGGATTAACATGTTCATCTGCCCATGGATGAACATGTGCACATGCCCATGGATGGACATGTTCACTTGCCCTGGATGGACATGTTCACTTGCCCATGGATTAACATGTTCACTAACCCATAGATGAACATATTCACTAGCCAATGGATAAACATGTTCACTTGCCCATGGATGGACATGTTTACTAGCCCATGTATGAACATGTTCACTTTCCCATGGATGAACATGTTAACTATCCCATGGATGAACATGTTCACTTGTCAATGGATGAACATGTTAACTATCCCATGGATGGACATGTTCACTTGCCCTGGATGGACATGTTCACTTGCCCATGGATTAACATGTTCACTAGCCTATGGATGAACATATTCACTTGCCCATGGATGAACATGTTCACTTGCCCATAGATGAACATGTTTACTAGCCCATGTATGAACATGTTCACTTTCCCATGGATGAACATGTTCACTAGCCTGTGGATGAACATGTTCACTAGCCCATGGATGAACATATTTACTTGCCCATGGATGGACATGTTCACTAGCCCATGTATGAGCATGTTTACTTGCCCATGGATGAACATGTTCACTAGCCCATGGACTAACATGTTCACTAGCCCATGGACTAACATGTTCACTTACCCATGGAAAGACATGTTCACTTACCTATGGATAACCATGTTCTCTTGCCCAGGGATAGACATGTTCACTTACCCTGGATGGACATGTCCACTAGCCCATTGATGGACATGTTCACTAGTCCATTGATGGAAATGTTCACTAGCCCATGGACTGACATTTTCACTAGCCCATGTTTGAACATGGATGAACATGTTCACTTGCCCATGGATGAACATGTTAACTTACCCATGGAAGGAAATGTTCACATACCCATGGATGAACATTTTCATTTGCCATTGATGAACTTGTTCACTCACCCATGTATGGACATGTTCACTTGCCATGGATAAACATGTTCACTTACCCATGGAAGGACATGTTCATTAGCCCAGGGATGAACATGTTCACTTACCCATGGAAGGACATGTTCACTTACCTATGGAAGGACATATTAACTTGCCCATGGATGAACATGTTCACTTACCCATTGAAGGACATGTTCATTTACCCATGGATGGACATGTTCACTAGCCCATGGAAAGACATGTTCACTTACCCACAGATGGACATGTTCACTTGCCCTTGTATAGAATTGTTCACTAGCCCATGGATGGGTATGTTCTCTTGCCCATGGACAAACATGTTCACTTGCCCATGGATGAACATATTCACTTGCCCATGTATGGACCTGTTTACTTGCCCATGTATGGACATGTTTACTTGCCCATGGATGAACATGTTTACTTGTCCATGGATGGACAAAATATGTTCACTTACCCATTGATGGAAGTGTCAGCTTTCCCGTGGATTGACATGTCAACGTGCAAAAAACTGCTCATCGGTAATAAAAGAAAACTCAGACAATGGATTCTGTCACCCATGTTAAAAAGAAACAAAAATTAAAAAAAAAGTAATGACAATATTACCTCAAATCCTTTCCTGAGATTGTTTATATATACCTCCACTACAACTTCAGTCATTAATTTCAGTTTACAGCGTTTGTTCTAGATCTAAGTGTATTGCTCACAGCAAATGACAATAATGTAACAAAACTATCTTGTAGAGAAAAGTGGCGAAAGAGAAGTGCCATTGTTTATGTCCCTCCAGAGTTAGAAGATTGATTTGAAGCTGCAGTAATGCTCTCATTAAAGCACAATTTCCTTTATTTGTAAAGTTTTTCTCTGTTTGCAATGTTCTTACAGCAGATTTGATTCAGGAAATCAAAGTAAATGTAGTGATTGGGAGTAGCCATTAGTTGATTGGATTTTTCATTTAATTGAGGTAATAAGTGGAACTATTTAACTGAAATTGAACTTTTATTACGGAAAAGGTACACAAAATGAATAAAAAATAGTTACAAGGTTTCATGGTGATGCTGCCATATTAATATTTTGAGTTATATGCTATTTCTCAATAAGACATAACATTTGGGATTGGAAAAGAAGAAAAATCATCTTCTTTAACATTCAATTTATTATATCCGGTCTTGAAGCTGTGGATCTGTAGGATGTTATTCCAAAATAGATTTAACAATCTCCTTCTGGTTTATAACTGACATACATTTAGGTATAATTCTATTAGTAATGTAAGTTTCATTAGCACCATTAATGTTTATTATAGTAAACACATACATTTTTTTATAGAACAACCCTGCCACACAAACAAATTATTTAACCATCAAACTCGAGTTAGCAACCACTAAATTAGTTAATTGGGCCAAACTTGCCAAAAGAGTAATCGATAATGAGAGGTACAGATTTTAATCCGTTCAAGTACACCAAAAATGCATTTCAATTGCGTTCGTTTTGCGTGTCAAATGCATTTGTTTTGCGTTTGAAATGCATTTTAGTTGCGTTAATGGTTTGCATTTTTTATGATAAACGTTAGAGAAAATACGAAAATGCAGTTCAAAACGATAGTGAACGCATTTTAACCTGCGTTTGCGTTCAAATCGTTTAGCGTGTATCGTTTACCATTTAACGTTTACACGACATGTTCAACAATCGCATCATCTCTGGTTGTCCAATTGTAACACCGCAGTAAAATAAATAATAAGAACTAGATATTTAAAGAAATCACCAGGGTTTTATGTGATAATATATTAATTAAATAAATTATAATAATATTGATAAAAATCTTTCTGAAATATTGATTAAAATCATTCTGAAATATTTCTTACTAAGCCACCCTATGTTAGATATGGTCTACCATATAGTTGATGATTTGTAGCGTGACAGCAGATTAATATGTTACATAAAAGTCAATCATTGAAATTTAATACACATGGTACGGGGCATGTCAATTACATCAGATAAATACGTTACGGTCATGTAATCATTAGATTGGCCAAACATTGCCAGACTGGTTTACACTAACGTTAATATTACAGTATCGAAAAAGTATATAGTAAATAAATGTGAACCAGTCCGTGTTTTTTTTTTTATATCTGCAGTGATGTATAATCTGCTATTATGCATTATTTACAGGTATTTTTCCAATTTTAATTCCAGTTATGAATTTCGATAGATTGTCATGTTAAACAATTATAACAATTCATTAAACAAAATAATTTATATAATCCGCAAAGATAAATATATATAAATACACATGCCTTAATTTATGTAGCGAGCGCACACACTTTATGTCTATAACTCCAAGACAATTTATTTTTGACCTCGTGGCAATGTGCAATGTCATCACTCTGACAGTTTCTTGCGTCATTTAACGTCGCGTTCTATTTCACTATGGTAAATGCATGGGGGAGGCGGAGATGTTTCCATAAAAAAAGATGCCTTTAAGGGTAAAAGTTTTATGTCTTGTAAAAATCGCTGGTACATGTACTACCGTCTGACGCTTTCAAGGACTTTTATGTACATTACACCGATAGAATTCCTCTGATATCCTTCCATCAAAAATTTCCAAGATACCCACTTAGTGAATGAAATGTTTGTTTCACTGGTGACGTCATCGGACATTGGCACAAGGTGATAGTGAATGCGACAGCGTGTTCATTCTGTACACACATTTAGGTATGTGTAGTTATTAATAACTCTATCAGCTTAATAGTAATATTTTTTTAACAAATGCCTTTATTGAAAACAAACATTTTGGAAGACACACAGTAACAAACAAACACCAACCCTTTACGTGTGTTTGTTATATATATATGAACTATTTTTATATACAATTTTGGAAAAGCCCTAAGGGTTTTTGGTGTAACAAACAGATTTTCTAAAATTGCGTGAAAACATTTCCTGGTTGGCAATCATATAACAGAACAACAACATAAATCGGTGTTCAGATAATTAAATCAGTTAATTGGGTTAGTTGTGTAAGCAGGTCATGCGTCATCTGATTGTTTTATCACACTTTTACAAGTAAAGAAACGATGCCCGAGGCAATGTTTTTTATGGGTAATTCGGGATTAAAACTTATAACAAAGAAATTAAATTAAAGTTACAGGTATAGCAATTTAAAGATTTTAAATGACAAAGAGAGCAATCATTTCGTTTAATTATTTATTTCATTGTCAATATAACTACAACAATATTAGAGGATATCCGAATCTTTATTATTTGATGCGTTTATGTTTGCATTATCGTTTTGTATCGTTCGTGGATCGTTCGCCCTGTTGCGTCCGTGTATCGTTTCGTTTATCGTTTCGTTTCGTTTATCATTTCGTTTATCGTTTCGTTTAGCGTTTCATTTATCATTTTGTTTGCATTTTTAGTCCGTTTAAAACGCGTTTGATATTCGTTTCGTTTGCGTCTGTTTGGTGTACTTGAACGGATTACGGTCTGTATCTGAACAGTAACGTATGTTTAAAAAAACACTTAACTATCTGAAAACTTTAAGAAATGAAATTAAAACATAGCTGACATTTTTATATGCTATAGAACAAGTAAATCAATTTCTTCTAGAATCATATCTTGTTTTTAAAGATATGACATTAATGTCTATATAGTCGTATTGTAATATTGATAACTTGTTAAAGTATTGTGTAGTGAAGAACTGACATTATAAAACGATGCGTTGAGCACAACAAAACAATTTTAGCTTTTGTTTGTAAATACCCAAATGTAGTAAGATTGTGACCATAACTCTTTCTAGACTATTGATGAAAGGTTTGTAACTGATAATTATTGAGAATAACATATGTTTCAATTTACGTTAAGATGTTATATAATTACAAGGGATCTATAGTTGAATTACTGTGCTTGCGTAAATGTCGTAATGTGTTACATTTCTACTGTTGAGTAACATCTCTCTATTTCCTCAATGTCTGACATTGATAACCTGTACATTCGCTTCGTCGTTCCATAGGCAATTGAATGACTTGTTTTACACAGAATGTGCAACTTCTTATGCCAGGCAACATCCTCATTACTGGACCACTGGAACAGTGCTTTCTTTTTCTGCATGAAAGTAACCTTGAAATCAAAACCTTCAACATCATGATCTATCTCTACAATCTGGCCAACATACCATTCTCCTCCATACACAGCTGCAATGTAGTCTCCTGTATTGTAAGTAACCATGTAATTGAAACCGTCAACATCAGGATCTATCTCTACAATCTGGCCAACATACCAATCTCCTTTATACACAGCTGCAATGTAGTCTCCTGTATTGTAAGTAACCTTGTAATCAAAACCGTCAACATCAGAATCCAACATACCAATCTCCTTCATACACAGCTGCAATGTAGTCTCCTGTATTGTAAGTAACCTTGTAATTGAAACCGTCAACATCAGGATCTATCTCTACAATCTGGCCAACAAACCAATCTCCTTCATACACAGCTCCAATGTAGTCTCGTGTATTGTTAGTAACCTTGTAATTGAAACCATTTAAATCAGGATCTATCTCTACAATCTGGCCAACAAACCAATCTCCTTAATACACAGCTCCAATGTAGTCTCCTGTATTGTAAGTAACCTTGTAATCGAAACCGTCATCATTGGGATCTATCTCTACAATCTGGCCAACATACCAATCTCCTTCATACACAGCTGCAATGTAATCTCCTGTATTGTAAGTAACCTTGTAATCGAAACCGTCATCATTGGGATCTATCTCTACAATCTGGCAACCATACCAATCTCCTTCATACACAGCTGCAATGTATTCGCCTGTATTGTAAGTAACCTTGTAATTGAAACCGTCAACATCAGGATCTATCTCTACAAACTGGCCTACATACCAATCTCCTTCATACACAGCTGCAATGTAGTCTCCTGTATTGTTAGTTACCTTGTAATTGAAACCGTCAACATCAGGATCTATCTCTACAATCTGGCCAACAAACCAATCACCTTCATACACAGCTGCAATGTAATCTCATGTATTGTAAGTAACCTTGTAATTGAAACCATCAACATCAAGATCTATCTCTACAATCTGGCCAACATACCAATCTCCTTCATACACAGCTGCAATGTAGTCTCGTGTATTGTAAGTAACCTTGTAATTGAAACCATCAACATCGGGATCTATCTCTACAATCTGGCCAACATACCAATCCACTTCATACACAGCTGCAATGTAGTCTCCTGTATTGTAAGTAACCTTGTAATTGAAAACCGTCAACATCAGGATCTATCTCTACAATCTGGCCAACATACCAATCTCCTTCATACACAGCTGCAATGTAGTCTCCTGTATTGTAAGTAACCTTGTAATCGAAACCATCAACATCGGAATCTATCTCTACAATCTGGCCAACATACCAATCTCCTTCATACACAGCTGCAATGTAGTCTCATGTATTGTAAGTAACCTTGTAATCGAAACCATCAACATCAGGATCTATCTCTACAATTTGGCCAACATACCAATGTCCTTCATACACAGCTGCAATGTAGTCTCCTGTATTGTAAGTAACCTTGTAATCAAAACCGTCAACATCAGGATCTATATATCTCTACAATCTGCCCAACATAACAATCTCCTTTATAAAAAGCTGCAATGTAGTCTCCTGTATTCTAAGTAACCTTGGTATTGAAACCGTCAACTTCAGGATCTATCTACAATCTGGCCAACAAACCAATCTCCTTAATACACAGCTGCAATGTAGTCTCATGTATTGTAAGTAACCTAGTAATCGAAAACGTCAACATTGGGATCTATCTCTACAATCTGGCCAACATGCCAATCTCCTTCATACACAACTGCAATGTAGTCTCCTTTATTGTAAGTAACCTTGTAATTGAAACCGTCAACATCAGGATCTATCTCTACAATCTGGCCATCATACCAATCTCCTTCATAAACAGCTGCAATGTAGTCGCCTGTATTGTAAGTAACCTTGTAATTGAAACCGTCAACATTGGGATCTATCTCTACAATCTGGCCAACATACCAATCTCCTTCATACACAGCTGCAATGTAGTTGCCTGTATTGTTAGTAACCTTGTAATTAAAACCGTCAACATCAGGATCTATCTCTACAATCTGGCCAACATACCAATCTCCTTCATTCACTGCTGCAATGTAGTCTCCTGTATTGTAAGTAACCTTGTAATTGAAACCATCAACATCAGGATCTATCTCTACAATCTGGCCAACATACCAATCTCCTTCATAAAAAGCTGCAATCTAGTCTCCTGTATTCTAAGTAACCTTGTAATTGAAACCATCAACTTCAGGATCTATCTCTACAATCTGGCCAACAAACCAATCTCCTTAATACACAGCTCCAATGTAGTCTCCTGTATTGTAAGTAACCTTGTAATTGAAACCGTCAACATCAGGATCTATCTCTACAATTTGGCCAACATACCAATCTCCTTCATACACAGCTGCAATGTAGTCTCCTGTATTGTAAGTAACCTTGTAATCGAAACCATCAACATCAGGATATATCTCTATAATCTGACCAACATACCAATCTCCTTCATACACAGCTGCAATGTAGTCTCCTGTATTGTAAGTAACCTTGTAATCGAAACCATCAACATCAGGATCTATATGTACAATCTGACCAACATACCAATCCACTTTATACACAGCTGCAATGTAGTCTCCTTTATTGTAAGTAACCTTGTAATTGAAACTGTCAACATCAGGATCTATCTCTACAATCTGGCCAGCATACCAATCTCCTTAATACACAGCTCCAATGTAGTCTCATGTATTGTAAGTAACCTTGTAATCGAAACCATCAACATCAGGATCTATCTCTACAATTTGGCCAACATACCAATGTCCTTCATACACAGTTGCAATGTAGTCTCCTGTATTGTAAGTAACCTTGTAATCGAAACCATCAACATCAGGATCTATCTCTACAATCTGGCCAACATACCAATCTCCTTCATACACAGCTGCAATGTATTCTCCTGTATTGTAAGTAACCTTGTAATCGAAACCGTCAACATCAGGATCTATCTCGACAATCTGGCCAACATACCAATGTCCTTCATACACAGTTGCAATGTAGTCTCCTGTATTGTAAGTAACCATGTAATCAAAACCGTCAACATCAGGATCTATATATCTCTACAATTTGGCCAACATACCAATCTCCTTTACAAAAAGCTGCAATGTAGTCATCTGTATTGTAAGTAACCTTGTAATTGAAACCATCAACATCAGGATCTATCTGTACAATCTGACCAACATACCAATCCACTTCATACACAGCTGCAATGTAGTCTCCTTTATTGTAAGTAACCTTGTAATTGAAACTGTCAACATCAGGATCTATCTCTACAATCTGGCCAACATACCAATCTCCTTAATACACAGCTCCAATGTAGTCTCATGTATTGTAAGTAACCTTGTAATCGAAACCATCAACATCAGGATCTATCTCTACAATTTGGCCAACATACCAATGTCCTTCATACACAGTTGTAATGTAGTCTCCTGTATTGTAAGTAACCTTGTAATCGAAACCGTCATCATTGGGATCTATCTCTACAATCTGGCCAACATACCAATCTCCTTCATACACAGCTGCAATGTAGTCTCCTGTATTGTAAGTAACCTTGAAATCGAAACCGTCAACATCAGGATCTATCTCTACAATCTGGCCAACATACCAATCTCCTTCATACACAGCTGCAATGTAGTCTCCTGTATTGTAAGTAACCATGTAATTGAAACCGTCAACATCAGGATCTATCTCTACAATCTGGCCAACATACCAATGTCCTTCATACACAGTTGCAATGTAGTCTCCTGTATTGTAAGTAACCTTGTAATCAAAACCATCAACATGAAGATCTATCTCTACAATCTGGCCAACATACCAATGTCCTTCATACACATTTGCAATGTAGTCTGCTGTATTGTAAGTAACCTTGTAATCAAAACCGTCAACATCAGGATCTATATATCACTACAGACTGGCCAACATACCAATCTCCTTTATAAAAAGCTGCAAGGTAGTCTCCTGTATTCTAAGTAACCTTGTAATTGAAACCATCAACATCAGGATCTATCTCTACAATCTGGCCAACAAACCAATCTCCTTCATACACAGCTGCAATGTAGTCTCCTGTATTGTAAGTAACCTTGTAATCGAAACCGTCATTTTCAGGATCTATCTCTACAATCTGGCCAACAAACCAATATCCTTCATACACAGCTGCATTGTAGTCTCCTGTATTGTAAGTAACCTTGTAATTGAAACTGTCAACATCAGGATCTATCTCTACAATCTGGCCAACATACCAGTCTCCTTAATACATAGCTGCAATGTAGTCTCCTGTATTGAAAATAACCTTGTAATCAAAACCGTCTACATCAGGATCTATCTCTACAATCTGGCCAACATACCAATCTCCTTCATAAACATTTGCAATGTAGTCTCCTGTATTGTAAGTAACCTTGTTATTGAAACCATCAACATCAGGATCTATCTCTACAATCGGGCCGACAAACCAATCTCCTTCATACACAGCTGCAATGTAGTCTCCTGTATTGTAAGTAACCTTGTAATTGAAACCGCCAACTTCAGGATCTATCTCTACAATCTGGCCAGCATACCAATCTCCTTAATACACAGCTCCAATGTAGTCTCATGTATTGTAAGTAACCTTGTAATCGAAACCATCAACATCAGGATCTATCTCTACAATTTGGCCAACATACCAATGTCCTTCATACACAGTTGCAATGTAGTCTCCTGTATTGTAAGTAACCTTGTAATCGAAACCGTCATCATTGGGATCTATCTCTACAATCTGGCCAACATACCAATCTCCTTCATACACAGCTGCAATGTATTCTCCTGTATTGTAAGTAACCTTGTAATCGAAACCATCAACATCAGGATCTATCTCGACAATCTGGCAAACATACCAATGTCCTTCATACACAGTTGCAATGTAGTCTCCTGTATTGTAAGTAACCTTGTAATCAAAACCGTCAACATCAGGATCTATATATCTCTACAATTTGGCCAACATACCAATCTCCTTTACAAAAAGCTGCAATGTAGTCATCTGTATTGTAAGTAACCTTGTAATTGAAACCATCAACATCAGGATCTATCTGTACAATCTGACCAACATACCAATCCACTTCATACACAGCTGCAATGTAGTCTCCTTTATTGTAAGTAACCTTGTAATTGAAATTGTCAACATCAGGATCTATCTCTACAATCTGGCCAACATACCAATCTCCTTAATACACAGCTCCAATGTAGTCTCATGTATTGTAAGTAACCTTGTAATCGAAACCATCAACATCAGGATCTATCTCGACAATTTGGCCAACATACCAATGTCCTTCATACACAGTTGCAATGTAGTCTCCTGTATTGTAAGTAACCTTGTAATCGAAACCGTCATCATTGGGATCTATCTCTACAATCTGGCCAACATACCAATCTCCTTCATACACAGCTGCAATGTAGTCTCCTGTATTGTAAGTAACCTTGTAATCGAAACCATCAACATCAGGATATATCTCTATAATCTGACCAATATACCAATCTCCTTCATACACAGCTGCAATGTAGTCTCCTGTATTGTAAGTAACCTTGTAATCGAAACCATCAACATCAAGATCCATCTGTACAATCTGACCAACATACCAATCCACTTCATACACAGCTGCAATGTAGTCTCCTTTATTGTAAGTAACCTTGTAATTGAAACTGTCAACATCAGGATCTATCTCTACAATCTGGCCAACATACCAATCTCCTTAATGCACAGCTCCAATGTAGTCTCATGTATTGTAAGTAACCTTGTAATCGAAACCATCAACATCAGGATCTATCTCTACAATTTGGCCAACATACCAATGTCCTTCATACACAGTTGTAATGTAGTCTTCTGTATTGTAAGTAACCTTATAATCGAAACCATCAACATCAGGATCTATCTCTACAATTTGGCCAACATACCAATGTCCTTCATACACAGTTGTAATGTAGTCTCCTGTATTGTAAGTAACCTTGTAATCGAAACCGTCATCATTGGGATCTATCTCTACAATCTGGCCAACATACCAATCTCCTTCATACACAGCTGCAATGTAGTCTCCTGTATTGTAAGTAACCTTGTAATCAAAACCGTCAACATCAGGATCTATCTCTACAATCTGGCCAACATACCAATCTCCTTCATACACAGCTGCAATGTAGTCTCCTGTATTGTAAGTAACCATGTAATTGAAACCGTCAACATCAGGATCTATCTCTACAATCTGGCCAACATACCAATGTCCTTCATACACAGTTGCAATGTAGTCTCATGTATTGTAAGTAACCTTGTAATCAAAACCATCAACATGAAGATCTATCTCTACAATCTGGCCAACATACCAATGTCCTTCATACACATTTGCAATGTAGTCTCCTGTATTGTAAGTAACCTTGTAATCAAAACCGTCAACATCAGGATCTATATATCACTACAGTCTGGCCAACATACCAATCTCCTTTATAAAAAGCTGCAAGGTAGTCTCCTGTATTCTATGTAACCTTGTAATTGAAACCATCAACATCAGGATCTATCTCTACAATCTGGCCAACAAACCAATCTCCTTCATACACAGCTGCAATGTAGTCTCCTGTATTGTAAGTAACCTTGTAATCGAAACCGTCATTTTCAGGATCTATCTCTACAATCTGGCCAACAAACCAATATCCTTCGTACACAGCTGCATTGTAGTCTCCTGTATTGTAAGTAACCTTGTAATTGAAACTGTTAACATCAGGATCTATCTCTACAATCTGGCCAACATACCAGTCTCCTTCATACATAGCTGCAATGTAGTCTCCTGTATTGAAAATAACCTTGTAATCAAAACCGTCTACATCAGGATCTATCTCTACAATCTGGCCAACATACCAATCTCCTTCATAAACATTTGCAATGTAGTCTCCTGTATTGTAAGTAACCTTGTTATTGAAACCATCAACATCAGGATCTATCTCTACAATCGGGCCGACAAACCAATCTCCTTCATACACAGCTGCAATGTAGTCTCCTGTATTGTAAGTAACCTTGTAATTGAAACCGCCAACTTCAGGATCTATCTCTACAATCTGGCCAACAAACCATTCTCCTTCATACACAGCTGCAATGTAGTCTCCTGTATTGTAAGTAACCTTGTAATCGAAACCATCAACATCAGGATCTATCTCTACAATCTGGCCAACATACCAATCTCCTTCATACACAGCTGCAATGTAGTCTCCTGTATTGTAAGTAACCTTGTAATCGAAACCATCAACATATGGATCTATCTCTACAATCTGGCCAACATACCAATGTCCTTCATACACAGCTGCAATATAGTCTCCTGTATTGTAAGTAACCTTGTAATTGAAACCGTCAACATCAGGATCTATCTCTACAATCTGGCCAACAAACCAATCTCCTTCATACACAGCTCCAATGTAGTCTCCTGTATTGTAAGTAACCTTGTAATTGAAACCATTAAAATCAGGATCTATCTCTACAATCTGGCCAACAAACCAATCTCCTTAATACACAGCTCCAATATAGTCTCCTGTATTGTAAGTAACCTTGTAATCGAAACCACCAACATCAGGATCTATCTCTACAATCTGGCCAACATACCAATCTCCTTCATACACAGCTGCAATGTAGTCTCCTGTATTGTAAGTAACCTTGTAATCGAAACCGTCAACATCAGGATCTATCTCTACAGTCTGGCCAACATACCAATCTCCTTCATACACAGTTGCAATGTAGTCTCCTGTATTGTAAGTAACCTTGTAATCGAAACTGTCAACATCAGGATTTATATATCTCTACAATCTGACCAACATACCATTCTCGTTCATAAACAGCTGCAATGTAGTCGCCTGTATTGTAAGTAACCTTGTAATCGAAACTGTCAACATTGGGATCTATCTCTACAATCTGGCCAACATACCAATCTCCTTCATACACATCTGCAATGTATTCACCTGTATTGTTAGTAACCTTGTAATTGAAACCGTCAACATCAGGATCTATCTCTACAAACTGGCCTACATACCAATCTCCTTCATACACAGCTGCAATGTAGTCTCCTGTATTGTTAGTAACCTTGTAATTGAAACCGTCAACATCAGGATCTATCTCTTCAATCTGGCCAACCTACCAATTACCTTCATACACAGCTGCAATGTAGTCTCCTGTATTGTTAGTAACCTTGTAATCGAAACCATCAACATCAGGATCTATCTCTACAATCTGGCCAACATACCAATCTCCTTCATACACAGTTGCAATGTAGTCTCCTGTATTGTAAGTAACCTTGTAATCAAAACCGTCAACATCAGGATCTATATATCTCTACAATCTGGCCAACATACCAATCTCCTTTATAAAAAGCTGCAATGTAGTCTCCTGTATTCTAAGTAACCTTGTAATCAAAACCGTCAACATCAGGATCTATCTCTACAATCTGGCCAACGTACCAATCTCTTTCATACACAGCTGCAATGTAGTCTCCTGTATTGTAAGTAACCTTGTAATCGAAACCGTCAACATCAGGATCTATATATCTCTACAATCTGACCAACATACCAATCTCCTTCATAAACAGCTGCAATGTAGTCGCCTGTATTGTAAGTAACCTTGTAATCGAAACCGTCAACATTGGGATCTATCTCTACAATCTGGCCAACATACCAATCTCCTTCATACACAGCTGCAATGTAGTCTCCTGTATTGTAAGTAACCTTGTAATTGAAACCGTCAACATCAGGATCTATCTCTACAATCTGGCCAACATACCAATCTTCTTCATACACAGCTGCAATGTAGTCTCCTGTATTGTAAGTAACCTTGTAATTGAAACCGTCAAGATCAGGATCTATCTCTACAATCTGACCAACATACCAATCTCCTTCATAAACAGCTGCAATGTAGTCGCCTGTATTGTAAGTAACCTTGTAATCGAAACTGTCAACATCAGGATCTATCTCTACAATCTGGCCAACATACCAATCTCCTTCATACACAGCTGCAATGTAGTCTCCTGTATTGTAAGTAACCTTGTAATTGAAACCATCAACATCAGGATCTATCTCTACAATCTGGCCAACATACCAATATCCTTCATACACAGCTGCAATGTAGTCTCCTGTATTGTAAGTAACCTTGTAATCGAAACCATCAACATCAGGATCTATCTCTACAATCTGGCCAACAAACCAATCTCCTTCATACACAGCTGCAATGTAGTCTCCTGTATTTTAAGTAACCTTGTAATCGAAACCGTCAACATCAGGATCTATCTCTACAGTCTGGCCAACATACCAATCTCCTTCATACACAGCTGCTATGTAGTATCCTTAATTGTAAGGTGTAACTGTTGTATTGTATGTTTCAATATTTGTATTGTTAGATTTCTGTGGGTCGCGTATAGTCCACGAGTCACATATACGGCCTCCATTACATTCATCGCAGTAGCATGACGTTTCGCGTGTACACAAATATCAATCAATGTTAAGCCTGACTGCAATGTACATGTACCCTTGACTGGTGCCATGAGCAGTTCACACACATTTTTTTCCATGCCCAGCTTCAAATAGTTCCATGTGGCGTGACAACCATACTCATTCTCATGGTTGACAATCAAATTGAAAATGAAACTATTTTGAAATTGTGACGTCGGACTGTCCATCCAGTAATGAACATACTGTATTTCGTTGCAGCCAGGCAAATTGATTTCCTTATCAAATAGTTTCTGGACAGTAGTCAGAACTGTACTTGAGGAATGAGACATACTGTCAGAGACTGCAATGTAATGTTTATGTTGTAGACTTCCATCTTCGCCCTAGAAGTAAATAACCATTGTGATGAGTTCCAGTATGCTGTCTGGATCTCAACAGCAGTTTTGCAAGAATGTTTGTAGTACTTCTGTTGTCTTGTGCATTCCATTTGGAGGAGTATCTCACTTTCTAAAGACTTTTTGTGTCTTGATAACGTCTCTGTATCTCAGCTCGTGAAAGCGGCATTCTAAAACATACGTTACCGAAAATAGATAAAGGTGGTATCAGATAAAATGTTTAAAACACAGTTTCATACTTATGCAAGTTGCATGTAACTAATGAGTAACATGTATTTTATGGAATAATTATGATTTTAATGCTTAATTATCATTATCAAAAAACAAATGTTGATATTTTAATAATTTCTCAATGTTTTCAACGATGGTACATTTTCCACAAAAAAAAAGACAAGTTTCTTGTATGTTTTTTGTTAATAGAATATAATGAGTATACACAAAACAGTTATATGAATCCTTGATGTTGTTGTAATTTCAAAATTAATATGATCAGAAAGGTATATTTATTTGTTGAAACATACGTTACCAAAAGTAACGTAAGTTTCATTACCTAGGACGACCCTTTTTCTGTGCGAAGTGCTTTGGGTACAAATTTGCATTATTTATTTACATAGAAAAATAGATTAACAGCTTTAAAAACAAAAAAATATATATAAAACGATCGTTATAGTAAAGATATAGATTCTTACCTGACATGAGGGTATGATGGAATAATTCTCAAACTGAAAGCTTGTTTCTCTTCAAAAATCAAATTGCTAGCACCTTGAAATCACAGTAGTGACTTTGCTGATGACGTCATTATACAATAAAACCAGGACCTAACCCGCACATTATCCGTATTTCATCAGATGGCGTATTCTTGGTAACGTATGTTTTCATAATGTATGTTACATTTCAAGTTTGTAATGCTGTTAAAAATTACTGAATAGGTGCTTTGCAAAGCCATTGCAGTTGATAATTATATTAATCTTGAAGAATAATATCTGAGTGTTGTATACCTATAGGTCTAACAGTGACCTTTTAAACCCATGTAACGTATGTTTCATTCTTAAAAACGGATGCTATTTTTCTCAGTCAGAATCATAAATACTGAGAATATGTACAGTACCCTAAACCGCTCAAGTACCCCAATTGCACGCAAACGGAGTGCACTCAGAGCGTAAGCGGAGCGCGAGCGTAGCGCAGACAGAGCGCGAACGGAGCGCAGATTGAGCGCTGACGGAGCGGACCTGGACCGTAAGCAAACGCTGGCTTTTGAATAATAAACGCACTCCTGAACGCATGAAATAGATGGAGTGCACTCAGACACGCTGAATGTACTCAGATACGCTGAGTGCACTCAGATGCGCAGTATATGCAGTATACGCTAGACATAGTAAAATAACTGATAACAGAACTATTCGTGCGCTACTGAGTGCACTCGTTCATTCGGATACACTCTTTTTTCATTATTTGATCGTGAAGTCGATACTTAAAATCGAGATAAAAAAGAAATTTCCTTTCACATAAATATAAACCATGTAGTTTATATAAATGTTTTATTGTAAAACGCATGATAAAACTTATTTTGGTCAACAATTTATCAATTATAGCATAAATATCAATATTTAGCTGATCAATACAATAACGTTTAAAATACCTATTATACAATAGACGACACATCAACGGTTATCTACGGTTAATTTAGTTGCATGTTTAAGCATGATTTGGTTTGCGCAACAAAAATATAAATAATTAAAAAATGTAATAAAATGTATATATATTGTGTAAATAACAATTCGAAAAGATGTAATATGAATTCATTATTTGCCGTGTTATTTCGATATAAATTAGTTTTAGAACATACAAAACATGTACTTTATTTCGATTTAAGCGTATACTGCTCCAAATACAAAAATATCAAAGCATGCGTGAAACAAACAAAACATAGATATTCGGAAAATTATATGATTATGATTCTATTTATTTGGGTATTTCGGCAAAATTACCAATTTTCAATTTAATTTGGACTTTAGTTTTATATTTTCCCCAAACATAGTTACACTGAGTCTGTGCTTAGTTGTGAACAAATCTACATAAAACTGTTATATTGCAATTAAAGTGGAAACATTATACTCGTGCACATCTCATTAAAATAATAGTTAATAAATTAATTGTATTCTAGAATATAAAGTGGGTCAGTAGTACAGCAGATAGGGTGCTGGCTTCAGACGGTAGAGGTTGCGAGTTTGACCCAGGCTCTACCCGACCTCTCGAAACACAATTCAGTACCAGATCTAATAAGGGAATGCAATGGAGAACGATATGCATAAGCTCCGAGCTTACTTCACAATCAAGCTAAATTAAATTAATGTAAAGTAAATGTATGTATGCCAAATTAACACGACAGACCGAAATAACACATTAGACACAGGAAATAAAAACTAGTAAACGTAATTTTCTAGGTGACCTTTTTGAGGGTTGTGATTTTATATTGACTAAAGAAGAGCTTTTGATCATCGGGAAGGTTTAAATAAACAAAAAAGAACATGTATTCACTGCCTATAAAATAGTAAATATATTGTTTTCCCGCTTTCCTACAAAATCGATACGCCTGATCACGTGCACGTAAGCACGTAACAATTAAGCCATTATAAAAGCTGTGAAAGAGGCAACAAGTAAGAGATGACAACAATAATAATAAGAAGAATAATAATAATACAATATAATAATAATAATAATATAATAATAATATAATAATAAAGTAATAGAGCAATAATACAAATAATACTAATAATAATGAAAATAATATTAGTAATAATAGTAATAAATAATGATAAAATATATAATATATATTAATAATAATGATGATGATAATAATTATTATAAAAAATCTGCATATTTTAGTATTGATTTTGACTATATATTTCTTATCCTATCACATGCCGCGGGTTAAATTAAGATTCATTCATCTGGCACAAATTATAATCAAAATGAAAACTACACACCGGCAGGGTTCTTCGTGATCAATGGACCAATAAATCACCAATTAACTATTTATTGACGCACATGTGGTTCTCACCATGGGTATCTGTTTTGATGATTGCCATGCAACTCTGCCTTCATAACAGTAATTAAACTGTTATATTAATTGTGAACGACTGACCAGATGCACGTATCTAATATAAAAGCTGTGACAAATTAATAAGTCAATATGTATATTATGATAATAGCTCCAATGATAATACTATTTAAAAAAAAATAAAACAAATAATGAAAGTAAAAAATAATACAAATAAAATACTACATTTTTACAAGGAATTATTTAGAAACATGTCTTTAATTTTTATTAGTTTTAAAATTGTAGAATTATTTTATTTTGTAAATTAACAATTCTAGTTTTTAGTTGTATCTGTTTTTTTTTATACGAAATCGCTATGGCAGCTGTGGTAAAATGACAGCCCTGAATACACATCCCTTAATACGTGTATGTCACACTTTCTACCATTCATTAAGAACTGGCGTGGGGTTTTCTGTTTGTTAATTTAATTATATTAACATCACGATATTTACATACTTAAGCGTTCCGAAACTTCGAATAACAAATATCTTAAATGATTTTTTTATTTGTTGTTAATTGGGTGGCAGTTTTCCTTTTTTATCTTTTCTTTTCAATCACATAATGTTGGCTCAATTAAGATTCGTCCATCTGGCACGAATTACAATCAAAATGAAATCATACATATCTTCCGTGGTCAATAGACCGATAAGTCACCGCTTAAGCATATAACCTAATTGACACGGCTCTCACTGGCATGTGACATAACGTAATTCACACCACGGGTGTGTTGCTGCTGTGTCATATAATTAGCGGTATAGCACAGTGGGTGTAGTTTCAAACAAGTTTAATATAGTTTGTCATTTTAAATAATATATTAACATAAAGCATACTATCAGTAAAAGAATAATTTGAGAAACCCACTGAAAAAAGTTTGTTGCAAGTATATTTATATACATAACGATAACGAAAATAATTATAAAAACTTAAAATATCAGAATATCTTTTTTAAGTCTAGTGAAGCCACAATTGGACCCAAATCGAGAAAAACACTACAAGATTATTATTTTTCAAAAATCATTTATTATAATGTCGAATTGCATTGCAAAGATTATAATAAATTTTTCGTCACCCATGCAGTGCATATTATTGATTATAAAGCTTATTTTAGTTTGGACAAAACCAGTGATATATCCACATGTTGTTAAGTCACTGCTTACACCGAGCAGGTTTATGGATTATTATAAGGCCAACGAGGTATCAACAGTATGGAATTATTGATTAAATTTAATTATTAATAACAATATATTTAGTTTATGTTGATGATGTATCTGTAAATTTTGTGGACAAACTTTATTGCTTTCCTGTAACAAACGGCTTACGGTACATCAAAGAAGATACTGACGCAAACACATGTCGGTCTAGATAACAGAAGTCGGTATAACGTGCGATATTCTTTGATCACCAAGATCACTGATCACATATCAAAACATAAACATTTCCGTTAAACATGCCTACTATCGATACTAGTTTATCGGAAATTTACAACCTTTCGCCCAGCGGGTGACATAATATGTAGAGAAACAATCGGATTATGAATTAATTTACCTTGACTAAATCCCATGGATACATTTTATTGCTCCATTGGAACAGATTAAATTAAGAAGTGAATATAGAATCATTTTAAGAGTTGAGATGTTGCGATTAGTTATTGGCCGGAAACCGAACTAAGCGAACTGAACGTTGAGTGAACGCTGAACGAAGCGAACGCTAAGAGGATTATTAAACAGAGCACTCAGATATACAGCGCTCATGAGCGAATACTTGCGTTTGTGAGTGCATTAAATTAACCGCGTTTTATCGAGTGCACGCAAACGGAGCGCGAACGGAGCGCGAACTAAGCGCGAACGGAGTGCAAACTGAGCGCGAACGGAGTGCAATTATGGGGTACTTGAGCAGTTTAGGGTCTGTACTTATTGTACCAAATCTGAAGTTAATTCCATAAATGTCCATAAATTAATTGTTGTTTGAAGCAGAATTCATTGGAAATTTACTATTCTGTGTATTCTTCACACTGATACCAAAAAAGGCATCACTTTTTTACAGAAGTTTGGCGACATCTGACAGTTTATTATAGCAATGCAGTTAAGTCCTAAAACAGCATAAGGGTCAAGCGTACATGTTCAGCACACATAGTTTATTCATATTAAAAGCATGAAAAGGTCACGAGTATTGCACAGTGTTTTCTCCAGAGCGCGTTTCTTGCGTATTTGACGCAATTAAATCTCATTTGACGCATTCAAGTTAGTTTAGTGCGTCAACTTTGACGCAACCTTAAAAATACAGATATTCGAATTACGCATATTTGTTTTGGCAAGCTGGTTTCAGAGTTATTTTTACAATGCCAGCTGTTTTGACAGATCACGTGGTCTGATTCAGGGAAACCCGGTCACGCAGACTAAGTTACGTAAACGATTTTATTGGTTATTAACGCTGTGTTGATGAAATCGCATAGATGATTATGATCACATACATAATTTTCCATGAATTAATAGTGAAGTTTGAAGACAACAACTGTGAAAACAAACGTACACTGTAACAATAGCACTTACATATACCCAGTTTTAGGTTGTTTGTATATAAAGATGAAATGTGTAAAGTCTGAAAGTTTTCAAAAAAGTTGTTTAAAATATACGGACGATACTCTATCTGAAACACTTTTTATTTTAGATTACTATTAGGTGTCGAGACGTGCATGAGTGACATTTTAATACCAGTTTAAACATCAGCCGGTCCAAGTTTTACGACGGTATTCCCGGCGCTGTTTATATTTCTTTGACGGATGATTAAAAGGTTGTGGAAAAAAGAAATTAACATTAAGACAATTAAATTCATTTTGAAAAATGATTACTTGATTACAAAAATTTGATTAATTTTTGTTAAGTTACCATTAAAATGTTTTTAATATTATTTTTTAAGGTAACATTACTCTAAAATGAGTCTAGCTATAACTCAGAAGAGAAATGCTTTTGGGAAAAAGTTGTTGAAGTTAAATTGTTTTGAGCTGCAGTTTTGATGAAGAAATTTGTGTGAAACAGGATGAAAAACTGTTTTAGTAAACATGTTTTTTTTTTAACTTCATTTATTCATGTTGATTAAGTTCAAAACTAGTCAACTGATGACCCCCATGATTTTGAAAATGACCCTCAGATTTTAATTCAGTGGGTAAAAAATGACCCCCAAAAAATTGGAGCTGGAGAAAACACTGATTGCATATCTAATGTCATAGAGTCCTGACGTTGAAAAATTAGAGTGGCGACAGTAACGTATGTTACATTTTACAGTATTTTAGGCACTAGTGTGTCAATATTAAACAATATATTAAACTAAAAGACCATGTGTTCCCGTTTGCCTACATCGGCATCAACAATAAAATAATCACATTGGTACAAAAAACCTTTTTGATTAGAAAATATCTTTTGGAACATCAATTGCTCGTTTTATTGAGAATTAGCATATGATGTTGTAATACAGTTATTTTGGTAGTTTTATGTTGATTTGTGGATAATGACTTTGCCAATATTTATCGCTGTTATTGCAATGTTCTTATTGTTTTTAGCTCTACTGGCCAAAGGCCTGAAGGTCTTATGTAATTGCACGTTAAACGTCATCTGTCGTCCATTGCCCATCGCTTGTCATACATTAGCAGCACTTTCTCTGAAACCACTATGCCAATTAAACTCAAACTTCACATGGATGTTTCTATTGAATAGGTGACTATATTATATAGAAGATTTTTCTGGGGGTTTTTTTCGATCTGAAATTCAAGATGGCCACCATTACTTTACCCTTTACTTCATATAGACGCCTTTGGACACCTCTAATATAGACGCCTTTTGATACCAAATATAGAAGGCTTTTGAATTATTGGGTGAATTATGTTTATATTAACTGACAGAGTGGAAAACAGTTCAGGCGCACTGTTTTCAAAGGCCTTCTGTGACTGGTGCGGGAAAACGTGTATCTATGGAGTAAAGGGTTAAAAAGGTCCAAAACTTAAAAATCTTCTGCTCATGAACTGCCCAAAAGATTTTGAAAATATTTATGTAGTAAACATAACCAACTATAGTTTTATTTGATTTATTCAAATAGTTTCCATGAGGTTAAAAATGACCCTGCCCCGATTATTCAATATAGGAACACATGTCATTATAATAAACATTAATATATTTTTTAAGCTATTGTGATCGCCTGTTGTCTGTCATCAGTCATCTGTCGTCCGTTTGTTAATTTTTTTGTTGTGTGCTCTCTAGCACTAGCAGTTTTCATTGAATCTTCATTAAACTTATATAGTAGTTATTTAACCATAATATCTTGGACAAGATTTTGAACTGACCAAATCGGATTATTAATGTCAGAGTTATGGCTCTTGAAATATTAAAAAATGCATTATTTGAACTGTGTGCGCTCTAGCACCTGCATTTTTCATTTGATCTTCACAAGACTTGCACAGTAGTTATATATTCATAATATCTTCGACAAGTTCTTGAACTGGCCAAATCAAATTATTAATGTCGGAGTAACAATGTATGGCCCTTGAAACATTAAAAATTGCACTATTTGACCTTGTGTGCACTCTAGCACCTGCATTTTTTTTTTGATCCTCACAAAACTTGCACAGTAGTTATATAACCATAATATCTTAAACAAATTCATGAACTGGCCAATTAAATCAGATTATCAGATCTGGTACAATAAGTGCATATTCTCAGTATGGGGTCAAATTAGGATAAACATTATCAATAGTAGGGAAGCTATCGGAAGAGTTAATCATAGTATTAATAGCACGCTTGTTGTACAAAATAATGTAGTATCCCTATGTTAAATTTCAAGTCCCCTTACAGGGCCCCTAAAGTTCTTATCTTCATTCTAATTTGACCCCATTTCTCACACCCGATGACAAACAATCGGGTTATGGATAAAATATTATTGCCTCAAGGCAACTTTAATTTTTATGCTCCCTCAAAGGATGCATCATTACCAAGTGCAGATGCACATATTGTCTTTGTGTTCGGGTTGGGTGATTTTTCATGGAGTTATGGCCCTTTGATTATGTCAGTGACCAAATTCTTGTCCGTGTTATTTCTCTACAACCCCATGTTGGAATTTAATGAAACTTGCTAGGATGCACCACTACCAAGTGGAAATGCGTATATGGTCTTTTTGTTCTGGTTTGATGATTTTTCATGGAGTTATGGCCCTTTCATTGAGTTCTCTACAACCTCAGGTTAGAATTTTATGAAACTTGTTTTATATGCTTGTCATACATAGCCGTGTCCGTCCGTCCCAAAAATTTTTTGTTCAAGTTATTTCTCTAGAACCATTGATTGGAATTTTATTAAACTAGCTATGATGTATCATTACGAAGTGGAGATATGCATATTTTCTTAGTGTTTACGTTTGATGATTTTTTTACAGAGTTGTGGCCCTTAGATTGCATCCATTACCAAATCCTTGTCATCTCAAATTTTCATTCTAGTTGCTTGAATTTTATAAAACTTGCCAGGAAGCATCACTACCAAGTGGAGAGTGTGTGTATTGTCTGTGTTTTATTTCTATGTTTTTTTACAGAGTAATGGCCCTTTGATTCTGTCTATTACCACACATCATTGCTGTGATCTTCAAGAACATGGAAGTGCAATGAGACTTAGAACATGAATAATGCAGTAGAGGTCAATGTGTGGCAATGCAGAGTGAAGAACCAAACATCTCTTCCAAAATTATCTTCCCTTTACACCCCCTTTCCCTTTACAAATAACGCAGCTACTACTCAATCAAGCACTTGTTCAAGGAGCATCCATCGGTTCCACCGATATCTTGTTTATACGATCGGTAGGAACTATCTGAACAGAATTTTTTTTAAATTTTGCGAAGAAAAAAGGTCTTTACGAAAAAAAATTAGATTTAAAGATGGAAGTACCAGCTATTTTAGAAGCCCTACCACAAGGCATAAAATTTTAATAAACTTTTGCCCCTCAAGGCATCATTTTTTTAATTTATGAAATTAGTTACCATTGGTAATTTTGAGGTGTCGCATGGATGCCCTCACTATTAAAAAAAATTTAAATCATACAAAAATTTCCCAAGTACTTTTTATAAACTAGTTAATGACTGTCTCACACAATAAACAACTTGAAATAAGTTCTGTTTGAATTTTGGTTGGTTTTTATTTTATATTATATATATTTTGCGATATGATCATTAAAAACACAAAAACTACATACATTGAGCATACCACTTGAGCGTATTCACGTACTAGACCTATCTGAAACATATACCTTATCTAATGACACTGCAAAATCAGGTACTTGGTACACAACAAAAAAAAAAGTTCAAATATAGCTTTATATTACGATTGTGGACTTCAAGATTTATCTGAAGACAAGTTATATTTAGGGATGATATTTAGGGTTTGAATAGTATGTATGAAAACGTGGGTGGACTAACAGTTTAGATCTAGATATATTATAAAGCCTTTCAGTAGATCAATGTTGCCAATTAAAATAGTGATAGATCTACTGGTTCAGTAAGCAGTAATCTAGTATGGTTATATGTTGAATAGACTGAACATGTTGTTTATCAGTTAGCCAGGGGAGATGAATATCTACTGCTTGAGTAAGCAGTAATCTAGAATGGTTATATGTTGAATAGACTGAACATGTTGTTTATCAGTTAGCCAGGGGAGATGAATATCTACTGCTTGAGTAAGCAGTAATCTAGTATAGTTATATGTTGAATAGACTGAACATGTTGTTTATCAGTTAGCCAGGGGAGATGAATATCTACTGCTTGAGTCAGCAGTAATCTAGTATGGTTATATGTTGAATAGACTGAACATGTTGTTTATCAGTTAGCCAGGGGAGATGAATATCTACTGCTTGAGTAAGCAGTAATCTAGTATGGTTATATGTTAAATAGACTGAACATGTTGTTTATCAGTAAGCCAGGGGAGATGAATATCTACTGTTTTAGTCAGCAGTAATCTAGTATGGTTATATGTTGAATAGACTGAACATGTTGTTTATCAGTTAGCCAGGGGAGATGAATATCTACTGCTTGAGTAAGCAGTAATCTAGTATGGTTATATGTTGAATAGACTGAACATGTTGTTTATCAGTTAGCCAGGGGAGATGAATATCTACTGCTTGAGTAAGCAGTAATCTAGTATGGTTATATGTTGAATAGACTGAACATGTTGTTTATCAGTAAGCCAGGGGAGATGAATATCTACTGCTTGAGTAAGCAGTAATCTAGTATGGTTATATGTTGAATAGACTGAACATGTTGTTTATCAGTTAGCCAGGGGAGATGAATATCTACTGCTTGAGTAAGCAGTAATCTAGTATGCTTATATGTTGAATAGACTGAACATGTTGTTTATCAGTTAGCCAGGGGAGATGAATATCTACTGCTTGAGTAAGCAGTAATTTAGTATGGTTATATGTTGAATAGACTGAACATGTTGTTTATCAGTTAGCCAGGGGAAATGAATATCTACTGCTTGAGTAAACAGTAATCTAGTATGGTTATATGTTGAATAGACTGAACATGTTGTTTATCAGTTAGCCAGGGAAGATGAATATCTACTGCTTGAGTCAGCAGTAATCTAGTATGGTTATTATGTTGAATAGACTGAACATGTTGTTTATCAGTTAGCCAGGGGAGATGAATATCTACTGCTTGAGTAAGCAGTAATCTAGTATGGTTATATGTTGAATAGACTGAACATGTTGTTTATCAGTAAGCCAGGGGAGATGAATATCTACTGCTTGAGTAAGCAGTAATCTAGTATGGTTATATGTTGAATAGACTGAACATGTTGTTAATCAGTAAGCCAGGGGAGATGAATATCTACTGCTTGAGTCAGCAGTAATCTAGTATGGTTATATGTTGAATTGACTGAACATGTTGTTTATTAGTTAGCCAGGGGAGATGAATATCTACTGTTTGAGTAAGCAGTAATCTAGTATGGTTATATGTTGAATAGACTGAACATGTTGTTTATCAGTAAGCCAGGGGAGATGAATAAAATTAGGGAAGAAAACATTCTGATCTTAAAAAAAACACAACTAAAACACAAGTGGAATACATTTGATATCTGATGTTGAAGTATTAATTCAAACATTATAATTTTGAAGTCCTCTGTGACTTAGTGGTTAGAGTGGTGAAATTCTGTGTGTGTGTGGTTGTAGGTTCGGTCCCGTACTGAAGTAAAAAATGTTCATCTTTTTTTTCCATTTTATTTACTGCGTATAATAAAACAAGATTAATCAACTAAATAATTATTAGAATGAAATGAAATAGTAGTTAAATAAAAGAATATAAACTGTAACTATGTCAATAAGATTTGCACACTAAAATATAATTTTGTAGATTGAGTATATTAACAATCAGTTTATGGTTAACAAATCCTATTAATTATACGTTAAAGAAGTTAAATTTCATCAATATTGCTTATACATAGAAACTAATACAAAATGAGTTAATTTACAAAAAGTTACTATGTAAACCTAAAAACAGTTCAGATAAATTAAATTTTATTCATTTTATTAACCATACGGGTAAACATTGTATTAGTTTCTTTATATTCTGAGGTAGGGCCATTTTTAGCTATTCATCCTTTACAAAACACTTCTGTCAACTGAAAAATAATGACTTGAAAACTTAAAAAAAGAAACTAACAAAATGACGATGCTGCCAACTTATGATAACTGCTGCAAAATTGTTACTTTGAATAATGCCTGCAAGTAAAATGGTTACTGGCATCAATAATCCTCAATACAAACATATTATCATTGCATTATTGAAGACTTTACCCAAAGGAAATCTACAGAAAGACTAAAACTGGCTACACTTGATGAATATCAAACACATTTCAAGTCTCAGCAACAACTTGTACTTTGTCTGCTAAAACAATATTCTATGAACAAACTAATCAAAATTCACTTTCACATCTTCAAAGATTCTGGGAGACTTTCAAGAGTGGGTGAATCTATGTGGCCAGCACTCAGTCTCACCTATTTCCAACAGCATGTGCCCTGAGAAATAGATATTTTATCACCATGTCAGCTCATAATCTTTCAAAGGAAAATGACAATACATTCATAGTTGGCATTAATGTTAACATTCACTCAGATGTGTGTATCAAGGCCACTGTTTTGTTTAGCATTCACTCAGATGGGTGTAACAATGCCACTATTTTAGTTAAACATTCACTCAGATTGGTGTAACAAGGCCATTGTTTTGTTTAACATTCACTCATAGGGGCGAACAATGCCACTATTTTGTTAAACATTCACTTAGATGGGTGTATCAAGGCCACTGTTTTGTTTAACATTCACTCATAGGGGTGTAACAATGCCACTATTTTGTTAAACATTCACTCAGATGGGTGTAACAAGGCCATTGTTTTGTATAACATTCACTCATAGGGGTGTTACAAGGCCAGTGTTTTGTTTAACATTCACTCAGATGGGTGCTTCATGGCCACTGATTTGTTTAATATTCACTCAGATGGTTGTTACAAGGCCACTGTTTTTTTTTCATTCACTCAGATAGGTGTTACAAGGCAACTGTTTTGTTTAACATTCACTAAGATGGGTGTTACAAGGCCACTGTTTTGTATAACATTCACTCATATGGGTGTTACAAGGCCACTATTTTGTTTATCATTTACTCAGATAGGTGTTACAAGGTGACTGTTTTGTTTAACATTCACTCAGATGGGTGTTACAAAGCCATTGATTTTTTTAACATTCACTCAGATGGTTGTTACAATGCAATTGTTTTGTTTAATATTCACTCAGATGGGTGTTACAAGACCACTGTTTTGTTTATCTTTCACTCAGATGGGTGTTACAAGGCCACTGTTTTGTTTAACATTCACTCAAATGGATGTTACAAGGCCACTGTTTTGTTTAAAATTTACTCAGATGGGTGTTTCAAGGCCACTGTTTTGTTTAACATTCACTCAGATGGGTGTAACAAGGCCATTGTTTTGTTTAACATTCACTCAAATGGATGTAACAAGGCCACTGTTTTGTTTAACATTCACTCAGATTGGTGTAACAAGGCCAATTTTTGTTTAACATTCACTCAGATGGGTGTTACAAAGCCATTATTTTGTTTAACAATCACTCAGATGGGTGTTACAAAGCCATAATTTTGTTTAACATTCACTCAGATGGGTGTAACAAGGTCATTGTTTTGTTTAACATTCACTCAGATGGGTGTTACAAGGTCACTGTTTTGTTTAACATTCACTCAGATGGTTGTTACAAGGCCACTGTTTTGTTTAACATTCACTCAGATGGGTGTAACAAGGCCACTGTTTTGTTTAACATTCACTCAGATGGGTGTAACAAGGCCACTGTTTTGTATAACATTCACTCAGATGGGTGTTACAAGGCCACTTTATTGTTTAACATTCACTCAGATGGGTGTTACAAGGCCACTGTTTTGTTTAACATTCAATCAGATGGGTGTTACAAGGTCACTGTTTTGTTTAACATTGAATCAGATGGGTGTTACAAGGTCACTGTTTTGTTTATCATTCACTCAGAGGGGTGTTACAATGCCACTGTTTTGTTTAACATTCACTCAGATGGGTGTAACAAGGCCACTGTTTTGTTTAACATTCACTCAGATGGGTGTTACAAGGCCACTGTTTTGTTTAACATTCACTCAGATGGGTGTTACAAGGCCACTGTTTTGTTTAACATTCACTCAGATGGGTGTTACAAGGCCACTGTTTTGTTTATCATTCACTCAGATGGGTGTTACAATGCCACTGTTTTGTTTAACATTCACACAGATGGGTGTTACAAGGCCACTGTTTTGTTTAACATTCACTCAAATGGATGTTACAAGGCCACTGTTTTGTTTAACATTCACTCGAGATGGGTATAACAAGGCCACTGTTTTGTATAACATTCACTAAGACGGGTGTTAATAGGCCACTGTTTTGTTTAACATTCACTCAAATGGATGTTACAAGGCCACTGTTTTGTTTAACATTCACTCAGATGGGTGTTACAAGGCAACTGTTTTGTTTAACATTCACTAAGATGGGTGTTACAAGGCCACTATTTTATTAAACATTCACTTAGATGGGTGTATCAAGGCCACTGTTTTGTTTAACATTCACTCATAGGGGTGTAACAATGCCACTATTTTGTTAAACATTCACTCAGATGGGTGTAACAAGGCCATTGTTTTGTATAACATTCACTCATAGGGGTGTTACAAGGCCACTGTTTTGTTTAACATTCACTCAGATGGGTGCTTCATGGCCACTGATTTGTTTAATATTCACTCAGATGGTTGTTACAAGGCCACTGTTTTTTTTTCATTCACTCAGATAGGTGTTACAAGGCAACTGTTTTGTTTAACATTCACTAAGATGGGTGTTACAAGGCCACTGTTTTGTATAACATTACACTCATATGGGTGTTACAAGGCCACTATTTTGTTTATCATTTACTCAGATAGGTGTTACAAGGTGACTGTTTTGTTTAACATTCACTCAGATGGGTGTTACAAAGCCACTGATTTTTTTAACATTCACTCAGATGGGTGTTACAAAGCAATTGTTTTGTTTAATATTCACTCAGATGGGTGTTACAAGGCAACTGTTTTGTTTAACATTCACTCAGATGGGTGTTACAAAGCCATAATTTTGTTTAACATTCACTCAGATGGTTGTTACAATGCAATTGTTTTGTTTAATATTCACTCAGATGGGTGTTACAAGACCACTGTTTTGTTTAACATTCACTCAGATGGGTGTTACAAGGCCACTGTTTTGTTTAAAATTTACTCAAATGGGTGTTTCAAGGCCACTGTTTTGTTTAACATTCACTCAGATGGGTGTAACAAGGCCATTGTTTTGTTTAACATTCACTCAAATGGATGTAACAAGGCCACTGTTTTGTTTAACATTCACTCAGATTGGTGTAACAAGGCCAATGTTTGTTTAACATTCACTCAGATGGGTGTTACAAAGCCATTATTTTGTTTAACAATCACTCAGATGAGTGTTACAAAGCCATACTTTTATTTAACATTCACTCAGATGGGTGTTACAAGGCCGCTGTTTTGTTTAACATTCACTCAGATGGGTGTAACAAGGTCATTGTTTTGTTTAACATTCACTCAGATGGGTGTTACAAGGTCACTGTTTTGTTTAACATTCACTCAGATGGTTGTTACAAGGCCACTGTTTTATTTAACATTCACTCAGATGGGTGTTACAAGGCCACTGTTTTGTTTAACATTCACTCAAATGGGTGTAACAAGGCCACTGTTTTGTTTAACATTCACTCAGATGGGTGTTACAAGGCCACTGTTTTGTTTAACATTCACTCAAATGGGTGTAACAAGGCCACTGTTTTGTTTAACATTCACTCAGATGGGTGTTACAAGGCCATTGTTTTGTTTAACATTCACTCAGATGGGAGTTACAAAGCAAATGTTTTGTTTAACATTCACTCAGATGGGTGTTACAAGGCCATTGTTTTGTTTAACATTCACTCAGATGGGAGTTACAAGGCCACTGTTTTGTTTAACATTCACTCAAATGGGTGTTACAAGGCCACTGTTTTGTTTAACATTCATTGAGATGGGTGCTTCATGGCCACTGATTTGTTTAACATTCACTCAGATGGGTGTTACAAAGCCATAATTTTGTTTAACATTCACTCAGATGGGTGTTACAAGGCCACTGTTTTGTTTAACATTCACTCAGATGGGTGTAACCAGGCCACTGTTTTGTATAACATTCACTCAGATGGGTGTAACAAGGCCACTGTTTTGTTTAACATTCATTCAGATGGGTGTTACAAGGCCACTGTTTTGTTTAACATTTAATCAGATGGGTGTTACAAGGTCACTGTTTTGTTTATCATTCACTCAGATGGGTGTTACAAAGCCATAATTTTGTTTGACATTCACTCAGATGGGTGTTACAAAGCCATAATTTTGTTTAACATTCACTCAGATGGGTGTTACAAAGCAAATGTTTTGTTTAACATTCACTCAGATGGGTGCTACAAGACCAGTATTTTGTTTAACATTCACTCAGATGGGTGTTACAAGGCCATTGTTTTGTTTAACATTCACTCAGATTGGAGTTACAAGGCCACTGTTTTGTTTAACATTCACTTAAATGGGTGTTACAAGGCCACTGTTTTGTTAAACATTCATTCAGATGGGTGCTTCATGGCCACTGATTTGTTTAACATTCACTCAGATGGGTGTTACAAGACCACTGTTTTGTTTAACATTCACACAGGTTGGTGTAACAAGGCCACTGTTTTGTTTAACATTCACTCAGATGGGTGTTACAAGGCCACTGTTTTGTTTAACATTCACTCAGATGGGTGTAACAAGGCCACTGTTTTGTTAAGCATTCACTCAAATGGATGTTACAAGGCCACTGTTTTGTTTAACATTCACTTAGATGGGTGTTACAAGGCCACTTTATTGTTTAACATTCACTCAGATGGGTGTAACAAGGCCACTGTTTTGTTTAGCATTCACTCAGATGGGTGTAACAATGCCACTATTTTGTTAAACATTCACTCAGATTGGTGTAACAAGGCCATTGTTTTGTTTAACATTCACTCATAGGGGCGAACAATGCCACTATTTTGTTAAACATTCACTTAGATGGGTGTATCAAGGCCACTGTTTTGTTTAACATTCACTCATAGGGGTGTAACAATGCCACTATTTTGTTAAACATTCACTCAGATGGGTGTAACAAGGCCATTGTTTTGTATAACATTCACTCAGATGGTTGTTACAAGGCCAGTGTTTTGTTTAACATTCACTCAGATGGGTGCTTCATGGCCACTGATTTGTTTAATATTCACTCAGATGGTTGTTACAAGGCCACTGTTTTTTTTTCATTCACTCAGATAGGTGTTACAATGCCACTGTTTTGTTTAACATTCACTCAAATGGATGTTACAAGGCCACTGTTTTGTTTAACATTCACTCAGATGGGTGTAACAAGGCCACTGTTTTGTTTAACATTCACTCAGACGGGTGTTACAAGGCCACTGTTTTGTTTAACATTCACTCAGATGGGTGTAACAAGGCCACTGTTTTGTTTATCATTCACTCATTAGGTGTTACATGGCCACTGTTTTGTTTAACATTCACTCAAATGGATGTTACAAGGCCACTGTTTTGTTTAACATTCACTCAGAGGGGTGTTACAAGGCCACTATTTTGTTTAACATTCACTCAGAGGGGTGTAACAAGGCCACTGTTGTGTTTAACATTCACTCAGAGGGGTGTTACAAGGCCACTGTTTTGTTTAACATTCACTCAGATGGGTGTTACAAGGCCACTGTTTTGTTTAACATTCACTCAGATGGGTGTTACAAAGCCACTGTTTTGTTTAACATTCACTCAAATGAATGTTACAAGGCCACTGTTTTGTTTAACATTCACTCAGATGGGTGTTACAAAACCACTGTTTTGTTAAACATTCACTCAAATGGGTATTACAAGGCCATTGTTTTGTTTAACATTCACTCAGATGGGTGTAACAAGGCCACTGTTTTGTTTAACATTCACTCAGATGGGTGTTACAAGGACACTGTTTTGTTTAACATTCACTCAGATGGGTGTAACAAGGCCATTGTTTTGTTTAACATTCACTCAGATGGGTGTAACAAGGCCACTGTTTTGTTTAACATTCACTCAAATGGATGTTACAAGGCCACTGTTTTGTTTAACATTCACTCAGATGGGTGTTACAAGGCCAATGTTTTGTTAACATTCACTCAGATGGGTGTTACAAGGCCACTGTTTTGTTTAGCATTCACTCAGATGGGTATTACAAGGCCACTGTTTTGTTTAGCATTCACTCAGATGGGTATTACAAGGCCACTGTTTTGTTTAGCATTCACTCAGATGGGTATTACAAGGCCACTCTTTTGTTTAACATTCACTCAGATAGGTGTTACAAGGCCACTGTTTTGTTTACATTCACTCAAATGGATGTTACAAGGTCACTGTTTTGTTTAACATTCACTCAGATGGGTGTTACAAGGCCACTGTTTTGTTTAGCATTCACTCAGATGGGTGTAACAAGGCCACTGTTTTGTTTAACATTCACTCAGATGGGTGTTACAAGGTCACTGTTTTGTTTAACATTCACTCAGATGGGTGTTACAAGGCCACTGTTTTGTTTGACATTCACTCAGATGGGTGTGACAAGGCCACTGTTTTGTTTAACTTTCACTCAAATGTGTTTGACAAGGCAACTGTTTTGTTTAACATTCACTCAGATGGGTGTAACAAGGCCACTGCTTGGTTTAGATTCACTCAAATGGATGTTACATGGCCACTGTTTTGTTTGACATTCAATCAGATGGGTGTTACAAGGCCACTGTTTTGTTGAACATTCACTCAGATGGGTGTTACAAGACCACTTTTTTGTTAAACATTCACTCAGATGGGTTTTAATAGGCCACTGTTTTGTTCAACATTCACTAAAATGGGTGTTACTCAGATGGGTGTAAGTTGGCCACTGTTTTGTTTGACATTCACTCAGATGGGTTTTACACGGCCACTGTTTTGATTGATATTCACATAGACAGGTGTTACAATGACACTGTTTTGTTTAACGTTCACACAGATGTGTTTTACAAGGCCTTTTTTTTGTTTGATATTCACTCTGATTGGTGTTACATGTGTACAAGGCCACTATTTTGTTTAACATTCACTCAGATGAGTGTTACAAAGACGCTGTTTTGTTTGAAATACACTCAGATGGGTGTTACAAGGCCACCGTTTTGTTTAACATTCATTCAGATGAGTTTTACAAGGCCACTGTTTTATTTTAAATTCACTCATATGAATGTTACAATGCCACTGTTTTGTTTAACATTCAGTCAGATTGGTTTTACAAGGCCACTGTCACTCAGATGGGCGTTACAATGCCACTGTTTAGTTTGACATCCACTCAGATGGGTGTTATAAGGACACTGTTTTGTTTAACCTTCACTCAGATGGGCATTACAAGGCCACTGTTTTGTTTGAGATACACTCAGATGGGTGTTACGAGACCACTGTTTTGTTTGACATTCACTCAGATGGGTGTTACAAGGCCACTGTTTTGTTTGAGATACTCAGATGGGTGTTACAAGGCCACTGTTTTGTTTGAGATACACTCAGATGGGTGTTACAAGACCACTGTTTTGTTTGACATTCACTCTGATGGGTGTTACAAGGCAACTGTTTTGTTTGACATCCACTCAGATGGGTGTTATAAGGACACTGTTTTGTTTAATCTTCACTCAGATGGGCATTACAAGGCCACTGTTTTGTTTGAGATACACTCAGATGGGTGTTACGAGACCACTGTTTTGTTTGACATTCACTCAGATGGGTGTTACAAGGCCACTGTTTTGTTTGAGATACTCAAATGTGTTTGACAAGGCCACTGTTTTGTTTATTATTCACTCAGATGGGTGTTACAAGGCCACTGTTTTGTTTGACATTCACTCTGATTGGTGTTACAAGGCAACTGTTTTATTAAACATTCACTCAACTGGGTTTTACAAGGCCACTGATTTGTTTAACATTCACTCAAATGTGTTTGACAAGGCAACTGTTTTATTAAACATTCACTCAACTGGGTTTTACAAGGCCACTGTTTTGTTTAACATTCACTCAAATGTGTTTGACAAGGCCACTGTTTTGTTTAACATTCACTCAAATGTGTTTGACAAGGCAACTGTTTTGTTTGACATTCACTCAGATGGGCGTTACAAGGCCACTGTTTTGTTTAACATTCACTCAAATGTGTTTGACAAGGCCACTGTTTTGTTTAACATTCATTCAGATGGGTGTTACAAGGCCACTGTTTTGTTTAACATTCACTCAGATGGGTGTTACAAGGCCACTGTTTTGTTAAACATGCACTCAGATGGGTTTTACTAGGCCACTGTTTTGTTCAACTTTCACTAAAAAGGGTGTTACTTAGATGGATGTTAGTTGGCCACTGTTTTGTTTGACATTCACTCATATGGGTTTTACATGGCTTCTGTGTTGTTTGAAATTCACTCAGATAGATGTTACAATGCCACTGTTTTGTTTAACATTCACTCAGATGAGTGTTACAAGGCCACTGTTTTGTTTGACATCTACACAGATTGGTGTTACAAGGCCACTGTTTTGTTTGACATTCACACAGATGGCTGTAACAAGGCACTGTTTTGTTTGACATTCACACAGATGGATGTTACAAGGCCACTGTTTTGTTTGACATTCACACAGATGGATGTTTCAATGCCACTGTTTTGTTTGACATTCACACAAATTGGTGTTACAAGACCACTGTTTTGTTTGACATTCACATAGATGGGTGTTACAAGGCCACTGTTTTGTTTAACATTCACTCAGATTGGTGTTACAAAGCCACTGTTTTGTTTAACATTCACTCTAATGGGTGTAACAAGGCCACTGTTTTGTTTAACATTCACTCAGATGGTTGTAACAAGGCCACTGTTTTGTTTAACATTCACTCAGATGGTTGTAACAAGGCCACTGTTTTGTTTAACATTCAATCAGATGGTTGTAACAAGGCCACTGTTTTGTTTAACATTCACTCAGATGGGTGTTAATAGGCCACTGTTTTGTTTGACATTCACACAAATGTGTGTTACAAGGCCACTGTTTTGTTTGACATTCACACAGATGTGTGTTACAAGGCCACTGTTTTGTTTAACATTCACTAAGATGGGTGTTAATAGGCCACTGTTTTGTTTGACATTCACACAGATGGGTGTTACAAGGCCAATGTTTTGTTTGACATTCACACAGATGTGTGTTACAAGGCCACTGTTTTGTTTGAGACTTTTGTTATTTCATTCTGGAACTGATTAGTTGTTGCGTGGTGTTTTGATAATTATCTTGAACAGACCAAAACTCAATTCTTTTGAAAAAATACCAGCAAGTTATATAATACAAGCTTTATTCATCAGTTTGGATTCAAAATCAGTTTTTATATCGCAATCAAGTGCACATACAACTGAATATAATGAATTTCATTTATTATTTGAATCAAGCGCACATTTTGATTTCTAATGAAGACTCCCATCAATGTAACATGTACACTTCTGTAAAATGAAGAGAACATAATATTGACCTGGGAGTTGAACAATGAGGAATTCGCATGTCAGTGGTTATAACTGCTAATTTGATGCATGTCAAACTATAATTCCATCATGAAATTGCAGTAAGGCAGACAGATATATGGTCATATTGCAAGTAAGTTCTTGGTCTTTTCTAGTGCCTGGAGAGTATCAAGTAAGTAAGTTCTAGGTCTCTTCTGGTGTCTGGTGATAGTCAAGTAAGTAAGTTGTAGTGCCTGGTGTGATAAAAGTAAATAAGTTGTAGTGCCTGGTGAGAGTCAAGTAGATAAGTAAATTGTAGTGCCTGGTGAGTCAAGTTAGTATGTTGAAGTGCCTGTTGAGAGTCAGGTACATAAGTTTTAGTATCGAAAGAGAGTCAAGTAAGTACATGTACTTTGTAGTGCCTGGTGAGAGTCAAGTAAGTAAGTTGTAATGCCTACGGTGAGAGTAAGGTAAGTTAGTTGTAGTGCCTGGTGAGAGTCAAGAGAGTAAGTTGTAGTGCCTGGTGAGAGTCAGGTAAGTAAGTTGTAGTGTCTGGTGAGAGTCAATTAAGTAAGTTTTAGTGCCTGGAGAGAGTCAAATAAGTACATTGTAGTGCCTGGTGAGAGTCAAGTTAGTAAGTTATAGTGCCTGGTGATTGTCAGGAATGTAAGTTTTTGTGCCTGGTGAGAGTCAGGTAAGTAAGTTGTAGTGCCTGGTGAGAGTCAAGTAAGTACATTGTAGTGCCTGGTGAGTGTCAGGTAAGTAATTTGTAGTGCTTTGTGAGAGTCAGGTAAGTAAGTTGTTGTGCTTGGTGAGATAAAAGTAAGTAAGTTGTAGTGCCTGGTGAGAGTCATTTAAATAAGTTGTAGTGCCTGATGAGATTGAAGTAAATAAGTTGTAGTGCCTGGTGAGAGTCAAGTAAGTTGTTGTGCCTGGTGAGAGGAGTGTCAAGTAAGTTAGTTGTGCCTGGTGAGAGTCATTTAAGTAAGGTGTAGTGCCTGGTGAGATTCAGGTAAGTAATTTGTAGTGCCTGGTGAGTCAAGTTAGTACATTGTAGTGCCTGGTGAGAGTCAGGTACATAAATTTTAGTACCTAGAGAGAGTCAAGTAAGTACATGTACTTTGTAGTGCTTGGTGAGAGTCAAGTAAGTATTTGTAGTGCCTGCGGTAAGGTAAGTTAATTGTAGTGCCTGGTGAGAGTCAAGTAAGTAAGTTGTAGTGCCTGGTGAGAGTCAAGTAAGTAAGTTTTAGTGCTTGGAGAGAGTCAAATAAGTACATTGTAGTGCCTGGTGAAAGTCAAGTAAGTAAGTTATAGTGCCTGGTGATTGTCAGGAATGTAAGTTTTAGTGCCTGGTGAGAGTCAGGTTAGTTAGTTTTAGTGCCTGGTGAGAGTCAAGTAAGTTATAGTGCCTGGTGAGAGTCAAGTAAGTAAGTTATAGTGCCTGGTGAGAGTCAAGTAAGTAAGTTATAGTGCCTGGTGAGAGTCAAGTAAGTAAGTTATAGTGCCTGGTGAGAGTCAAGTAAGTAAGTTATAGTGCCTGGTGAGAGTCAGGCTAGTAAGTTGTAGTGCCTGGTAAGAGTCAAGTAAGTACATTGTAGTGCCTGGTGAGTGTCAGGTAAGAAATTTGTAGTGCCTTGTGAAATCAGGTTAGTAAGTTGTTATGCTTGGTGAGATAAAAGTAAGTTGTAGTGCCTGGTGAGAATCATTTAAGTAAGTTGTAGTGCCTGGTGAGATTGAAGTCAAAAGTTGTAGTGCTTGGTGAGAGTCAAGTAAGTTGTTGTGCCTGGTGAGAGGAGAGTCAAGTAAGTAAGTTGTAGTGCCTGGTGAGAGTCAAGTAAGTAAGATGTAGTGCCTGGTGATAGCCAATTTAGTTGTTGTACCTATTGAGAGTCAAGTTAATAAGTTGTTGTGCTTTTTGAGAGGAAAATCAAGTAAGTAAGTTGTAGTGCCTTGTGAGAGTCAAGTTAGTTGTAGCGCCTGGTGAGAGTCAAGTATGTAAGGTGTAGTGCCTGGTGAGAGTCAAGTAATTTGTGCTTGGTGAGAGTCAAGTAAATAAGTTGTGTTATGCCTGGTGAGAGTCTGGTTAATAAGTTGTTGTGCTTGGTGAGAGGAGAGTCAAGTAAGTAAGGTGTAGTGCCTGGTGAGAGTCAAGTAAGTTGTGCTTGGTGAGAGTCAAGTAAATAAGTTGTGTTATGCCTGGTGAGAGTCTGGTTAATAAGTTGTTGTGCTTGGTGAGAGGAGAGTCAAGTAAGTAAGGTGTAGTGCCTGGTGAGAGTCAAGTAATTTGTGCTTGGTGAGAGTCAAGTAAATAAGTTGTGTTATGCCTGGTGAGAGTCTGGTTAATAAGTTGTTGTGCTTGGTGAGAGGAGAGTCAAGTAAGTAAGGTGTAGTGCCTGGTGAGAGTCAAGTAAGTTGTAACGCCTGGTGAGAGTCTAATAAGTTAAAGTGTCTGGTGAGAATCAAGTTGATAAGTTGTAGTGCTTGGTGAGAGGAGAGTCAAGTAATTAAGTTGTAGTCCCTGGTGGCAGTCAAGTAAGTTTTATTGCCTGGCCAGAGTCAAGTAAATAAATTGTAGTGCCTGATGAGAGTCAAGTAAGTAAGTTGTAGTGCCTTGTGAGAGTCAAGTATGTTAGTTGTTTTTCTTGGTGAGAGTCAAGTTATTAATTTGAAGTGTCTGGTGAGAGGCAGTTAAGTAAGTCCTAGTGACTGGTGAGAGTCAAGTAAGTAAGTTGTAGTGCCAGGTGAGAGTCAAGTTAATAAGTTATTGTGCTTGGTGAGAGGAACATCAAGTAAGTAAGTTGTAGGGCCAGGTGAGAGTCAAGTTAATATGTTGAAGTGCCTGATTAGAGTCAAGTAAGAAAGTTGTAGTGTCTGGTGAGAGTCTAGTTAGTTGAAGTCCCTGATGGCAGTCAAGTAAGTTGTAGTGCATGGTCAGAGTCAAGTAAGTAAGTTGTAGTGCCCTTCGAGAGTCAAGTATGTAAGTTGTTTTTTCTTGGTAAGAGTCAAGTTCGTAATTTGTAGTGCCTAGTGAGAGCCAGTTAAGTAAGTTGTAGTGCCTGGTAAGAGTTTAGTAAGTAAGTTGTAGTGCAAAGTGAGAGTCAAGTAAGTTGTTGTGCCTGGTGAGAGTCAAGTAAATAAGTTGTTGTGCTTGGTGAGAGGAACATCAAGTAAGTAAGTTGTAGTGCCTGGTGAGAGTCAAGTAAGTAAGATGTAGTGCCTTGTGAGAGTGAAGTTAGTTATAGCACCTGGTTAGAGTCAAGTAAGTAAAGTGTAGTGTCTGGTGAGAGTCAAGTATGTTATGCTTGGTGAGAGTCAAGTAAATAAGTTGTATTGCCTGATGCAAGTCATGTAAGTAAGTTGTGCTTGGTGAAAGTCAAGTAAATAAGTTGTAGTGCCTGCTGAGAGTCAAATAAGTAAGTTGTTGTGCTTGATGGGAGTCAAGTAAATAAATTATAGTGCCTGCTGAGAGTCAAATAAGTAAGTTGTTGTGCTTGGTGGGAGTCAAGTTAATACGTTGTAGTGCCTGCTGAGAGTCAAATAAGTAAGTTGTTGTGCTTGGTGGGAGTCAAGTAAGTTGTTGTGCCTGCTGAGAGTCAAATAAGTAAGTTGTTGTGCTTGGTGGGAGTTAAGTAAATAAGTTATAGTGCCTGCTGCGAGTCAAGTAAAGGAAATTGTGTTGTGCCTTGTGAGAGTCTAGTAGATAAGCTGTTGTGCTTGGTGAGAGGAGAGTCAAGTTAGTAAGTTGTAGTGCCTGGTGAGTGTCAAGTTAGTAAGGTTTAGTGCCTGTTGAGAGTCACATAAGTTGTAGCGCCTGGTGAGAGTCAAGTAAATAAGTTGTAGTGCCTGGTGAGAGTCAAGTAAGTAAGTTGTAGTGCCTGATAAGAGTCAAGTATGTCAGTTGAAGTGCCTGGTGAGAGTCAAGTAAGTAACTTGAAGTGTCTGGTGAGAGTCAAGTATGTTGTAGCACCTGGTGAGAGTCAAGTAAGTAAGTTGTAGTGCCTGGTGAGAGTCAAGTATGTTAGTTGAAGTGCCTGGTGAGAGTCAAGTAAGTAAGTTGAAGTGTCTGGTAAGAGTCAAGGAAATAAGTTGTAGTGCCTGGTGAGAGTCAAGTAATTAAGTTGTAGTCCCTGGTGATAGTCAAGTTAGTTGTAGTGCCAGGTGAGAGTCAGGTAAGTAAGTTGTTGTGCTTGGTGAGAGTCAAGTAAGTAATTTGTAGTGCATGTTGAGAGTCAGGTAAGTAAGTTGTAGTGCCTGCTGAGAGTCAAGTTAGTAAGCTGTAGTTCCTGGTGAGAGTCAAATAAGTTGTTGTGCCTGGTGTGAGTTAAATAAATTAGTTGTGGTGCCTGGTGAGAGTCAGGTATTGTTCTAGTAATTATTTGGTGTGAATCAAGTTTGTTTAGATCATGACCCTAGGGTCAAAATTGGCCCACCTTGGGGACCTATCAGTTTAACATAGGGAAATTTTCATTTAAAAACCTTTTTTCCCAATAACCAACCAGCCAAAGTTTCAAGTCTGTTCAAATACAAGGATTAGGGTCTATCAGGGCCCGGGCAGTAAGAGGACTTTGAATAATATGGGAAACAGGAAATTATGTTCTCTCATCCATTTTGATATTATTTCAATCATATTGATGCCTGAAGAATTGTTTAGTCATAACAGTTGAGACTGGGTCTTTTAAAGGGGATTAAATATCCATAAGAGGCCAGCAGGGGCCAAAAAACGGATAAAATTGTGAATTTCAAAAAAAGTATTCTCAAGAACAAATCATCCAAATTAGTTCATAATGGTTGCTATGACTAGGGATTTCAAGTTTGTTCAAATAAAGGAGCTAGTTTTCATTGGGGCCTAGTAAGGCGACTTTAGATTTTGCTATGTGAACACAGATAATTCTCATAATTTGAATAGAAGTGACAGTGAAATCAGGTGATTGACTAATTAGGCCCATCTGAGCCTTTTGTTAAAGGTTTACATCCAGATAATTATTTCACTAGTTTATATATATATAATCTTGGTCCATTCTTATTCATTTGTGTATGTCAGTCCACATTTGCTAGTTGTTCAATCATGTCATTTTAATTGTCTGTTTCAGCCACAATGAATGATGATCATTTATCTGTGAATGCTGACATATTAGTTGTATATTAGTTGTGATGTATCACTTCACTTTAGGACTTCAGAGTCATGTAAATTACAGAAAGGGTGAATCTAACAATCACTGAATCATGGATTGTCATTCCCACACTATTTTCTGTCAGTTAAATCAGCTTCTGTGATGTTCAGAGGAAATGTAAACAGCTTGACAGTTAGGTCACTGGCTTGCTCTTCTCTCTTCCAACTCTGCTCATCTTCAACATGCTATAGATGTATTACTCCTTACTCACAACACTTCAACATGCTATAGATTTATTACTCCTTACTCACAACACTTCAATCAAACTTGGAACCTTTGGTTAGAAAAACATACATGTAATTTAGATTTTTCATTATCTCCCATATATTTCTATGTCATATTTTTTCTCATCATGATCCTTAAAATGCTAAATAACATAATTGTAACAAATAGGTTACACTGGTCAATTTGAAGCCATTACATATTGCAAAGAATCAGCCAATGGACTGTCTTCAATATTTTCTCTTTTTTTTACATCAGAAAATATCTTAAAATTAACATCAATTAGAAATGTTCCAATGTAAGATGTGACGAGTCTGTGTAAATGATACATCAATTAGAAATGTTTTAATGTAAGATGTGACGAGTCTGTGTAAATGAAACATCAATTAGAAATGTTCCAATGTAAGATGTGACGAGTCTGTGTAAATGATACATCAATTAGAAATGTTCCAATGTAAGATGTGACGATTCTGTGTAAATGATACATCAATTAGAAATGTTCCAATGTAAGATGTGACGAGTCTGTGTAAATGATACATCAATTAGAAATGTTCCAATGTAAGATGTGACGAGTCTGTGTAAATGATACATCAATTAGAAATGTTCCAATGTAAGATGTGACGAGTCTGTGTAAATGATACATCAATTAGAAATGTTTCAATGTAAGATGTGACGATTCTGTGTAAATGATACATCAATTAGAAATGTTCCAATGTAAGATGTGACAAGTCTGTGTAAATGATACATCAATTAGAAATGTTTCAATGTAAGATTTGACAAGTCTGTGTAAATGATACATCAATTAGAAATGTTCCAATGTAAGATGTGACGAATGTGTGTAAATGATACATCAATTAGAAATGTTTCAATGTACATTAACAGAAGAATCGGAATAATAATATTCATATGAGATATTAAAATTTATCTATTTTATACAGCTTTCCCCATGAAAATCTTCACACCATCAGAACAGCCCCAATGAAAAACTACCGCACAAAGTCCCATATTTTGTTCTTAATAAGTGAGTTTGCAGGGATACGGCATATGAAGAGATATGAAGAAAGGATCCGGTTAATAAATCAATATAAGATTGTTGTCAGCTGAAATATTTGTTTTGTGCAGATATTTAGATAATTCATATAAAAGTTATAGTCTTTTATTAAATAAAGAATGAAATGCAAAACATATTATATATTAGTTAAAATAACAGCTTAATTACTATGCCAAATATGGAAAAGCCTCTCCTCCCATCAAAATACAGTGTGGTACCCAATACGTTTAATTTTGGTTATTTAGCTATCATGTCACATGTACTGCATGTTGGGTTGCTGCATATGTTGTTGTAAAATGGAATTGACATGTGTAAATCAAATTGCAGTGGTGACTTTTCAGTTTATAATGCTCCCCCAAAGGGGGGAAGCATATAGTCGCCACTTCTTCCGTCCGTCCGTGTGTCCGTCCGCCAGCCCGTGCGTCACCAATTCTTGTCCGGGCTATTTCTCTACAACCTCTCGTTGGAATTTTATGAAACTTGCTAGGATGCATCATTACCAAGTGCAAATGCGCATATCGTCTTTGTGTTCCGGTTCAATGATTTTTCACGGAGTTATGGACCTTTAATTCTGTTTGTGACCAAATTCTTGTCCGGGCTATTTCTCTACAACCTCTGGTTGGAATTTTATGAAACTTGCTAGGATGCATCATTATCAAGTGCAGATGCGCATACTGTCTTTGTGTTCCGGTTCAATGATTTTTCACGGAGTTATTGCTCTTTGATTCTATTCGTGACCAAATTCTTGTCCATGCTATTTTTCTACAATCCCATTTTGGAATTTTATGAAACTTGCTAGGATGCATCATTACCAAGTGCAGATCTGCATATTGTCTATGTGTTCCTGTTCAGTGATTTTTCAGGGAGTTATGGCCCTTTGATTGAGTCTGTGACCAAATTCTTGTCCTGGGCTATTTCTCTACAACCCCATATTGGAATTTTGTGAAACATGCTAGGATGCATCATTACCAAGTGCAGATGCGCATATTGTCTATGTGTTCCATTCGATATTTTTTCACGGAGTTATGGCCCTTTGATTGAGTCTGTAACCAAATTCTTGTCCGTGCTGTTTCTCTACAACCTCACGTTGGAATTTTATGAAACTTGCTATGTTTGTGTTTCGGTTCGATGATTTTTCACGGAGTTATGACCCTTTGATTCAGTCTGTGACCAAATTCTTTTCCGCTCTATTTCTCTACAACCTGTGGTTGGAATTTTATGAAACTTGCTAGGATGCATCATTACCAAGTGGAGATGTGCGTATTGTCGTCATGATGCTATTACACTACAACCTCTGGTTTTAGCTAGGATCTGCGCATATTGTCATTCTGTTCCGGTTAAATGATTTGCGAATTAGTTCTGTGAAGTGCAGAGCCACATATTGTTCCTGCTATACAGTTTGGTATTCTTCAACAATGTAGCCTGTACAGAGGCAAACACTCATTTGGGGAGCATCCATCGGTTCCACCGATATTTTCTTGTTGTTAGCCTGGTTACATACCTTGTATATCTGACACTTAATTAGTCAAGTGCCGGACAAGTGTATTTTAATCAGAGAAACATGTTTATATGTACTTTATACTTTAATAGAAGTTTTACATTGTTTTGATATAATAAAAATCTATAGCACAATCAGTGAAATTCTAACAATAATAACAATTTGTAATAAATAAATTTGTAAAAATTATTATCCCACTTCAATGACTGATTTTATCATTTTTTAATCAAATTTTTTAAAATGAAGAGTACTTTGCAACTCTATTCCAAAGGTTAGATTCAAGTTCTTTCAAGAAACACTTGAAAGTTAAATGGTATTTTAGGGGTTACATAAAAAAACATGCATAGATGTTAGTTCTTATTATTGTTCTTTTATGTTGATGTTATGTACCCAAAACTACGTCTAGAAAGCAGTGAACCATTTTCCAAAGTAAACATGATCAACAATACCCAAGTATGGATTGTATTTCCAAACATACCGGTAGGTTATATATATAAAATACTGTTATGGGGAAATAGCACTGTGGATTAGTGTGAAAGTACTCTAGACTGGGGTTCAATCCCATCCATGTACTAGTGTTTTTTTTTTCTTTTTTTTTAATTTCTTGAATCTATTATCAGGTGTACAAAATGGTTATTTACTTGCGTTTACATATTACTTCTTGTAGAATGAGCCATGTGGTTAAAAAAAAATATATTTACCCGACGCCCTGACTGAACTTTCCCTTTCAAATGCTTGTTTCTAAATGTAACGTCTCACTACATAGTAATGACCCTTTTTTCCCACGGTAACATGATTCTTACGCTTAAAAAAAAAAGGCCCATGTAATTTGGTTTTGGAATATTTTCAAAATGGTTCATAGTGGTTGTGATTTTTTGCTGCAGATGATTGGCATAGCATATACTGCAATAAACATCACTGCTGTTAAAAAAGTGACTTTTATAGGATTTCAACATATTATGCATGTATTATGAGCATTTGAGGACTTCTTTTTTAAAAAAATCTCAGGGTGTCACTGCATCCTCTTTTAAAATAACCCAACCTGGTCAACCTACCAGTTATTGTGCATATTTTTATGCGGGTATACATTCCTGCTATGAAAAAAAAGACTTAAAAAAATATTCTATTGTGGAATTCTTTTTTTTACCATTGAGCTCCTAGACCTTATTGAATATAGAACAAAAAACAAATTCAACTGTGTAGTGAGACCTTAGAAAAGATCTTTGTTTAAATGAGATGCATCATAAAGATAAAATACTGTGTTTGAATGGTGATCTTTTTTTAAAAAGTACACATTTTTTTGCAAATACACTACCTGGGTGTATGGCAAAGAGGCATACACTCCCTGGGTATTCGACAGGGACGCCATGTTGGGAAATACATTCCCCGGGTGTTTGGCAGGGATGCCATGTTGGGAAATACACTCCCCAGGTGTTTGACAGGGACGCCACATTGGGAAATACACTCCCTGGGTGTTCGACAGAGATGCCAGGATGGGAAATACACTCCCTGGGTGTTTGGTAGAGACACCATGTTTGGAAATACACTCCTTGGGTGTTTGGCACAGATGCCATGTTCGGAAATACACTCTCAGGGTGTTCAACAGAGACACCATGTTTCGGAATACACTCCCCGGGTGTTCGGCACAGATGCAATGCTGGGAAATACACTCCCCAGGTGTTCGACAGAGATGCCATGCTGGGAAATACACTCCCTTGGGTGTTTGACAGAGACATCATGTTTGGAAATACACTCCCCGGGTGTTTGGCAGGGATGCCATGTTGGGAAATACACTTCCCGGGTGTTTGGTAGAGACGCCATGCTGGGAAATACACTCCCTGGGTGTTTGACAGAGACATCATGTTTGGAAATACACTCCCCAGGTGTTTGGCAGGGATGCCATGTTGGGAAATACACTTCCCGGGTGTTCAGCAGGGATGCCATGATGGGAAAAACACTCCCTGGGTGATCGACAGGGACACCATGTTGGGAAATACACTTCCCGGGTGTTCGGCAGAGATGCCATGATGGGAAATACACTCCCTGGGTGATCGGCAGGGAAGCCATGTTGGGAAAAATACTCCCTGGGTGATTGGCAGGGACACCATGTTGGGAAATACACTCCCCGGGTGTTCTGCAGAGATGTCAGGATGGGAAATACACTCCCTGGGTGTTCTGCAGAGATGTTAGGATGGGAAATACACTCCCTGGGTGTTCGACAGAGATGTCAGGATGGGAAATACACTCCCTGGGTGTTCGACAGAGATGTCAGGATGGGAAATACACTCCCTAGGTGTTTGGTAGAGACACCATGTTTAGAAATACACTCCCTGGGTGTTTGGCAGGAACACCATGTTGGGAAATACACTCCCTAGGTGTTTGACAGGGATGTCAGGATGGGAAATACACTCCCCAGGTGTTTGACAGAGATGTCAGGATGGGAAATACACTCCCTGGGTGTTCGACAGAGATGTCAGGATGGGAAATACACTCCCTGGGTGTTTGGTAGAGACACCATGTTTAGAAATACACTCCCTTGGTGTTTGGCAGGGACACTATGTTGGGAAATACACTCCCCAGGTGTTTGACAAGGATGCCATGTTAGGAAATACACTCCCTGGGTGTTCGACAGAGATGTCAGGATGGGAAATACACTTCCTGGGTGATTGGTAGAGACACAATGTTTAGAAATACTTTCCCTGGGTGTTTGGCACAGATGCCATGTTTGGAAAAAAACCCTCAGGGTGTTCGACAGAGACACCATGTTTGGAAATACACTCCCTGGGTGTTTAGCAGAGATGCCATGTTCAGAAATACACTCTCAGGGTGTTCAACAGAGACACCATACTTGGAAATACACTCCCCGGGTGTTCTGCAGAGATGCAATGCTGGGAAATACACTCCCTGGGTGTTTGGTAGAGACACCATGTTTGGAAATACACTCCCTGGGTGTTTGGCACAGATGCCATGTTCTGAAATACACTCTCAGGGTGTTCGACAGAGACACCGTGTTTGGAAATACACTCCCTGGGTGTTTAGCAGAGATGCCATGTTCAGAAATACACTCTCAGGGTGTTCAACAGAGACACCATGTTTGGAAATACACTCCCCGGATGTTCAACAGAGACTCCATGCTGGGAAATACACTCCCCGGGTGTTCAACAGAGACTCCATGCTGGGAAATACACTCCCCGGGTGTTCAACAGAGACTCCATGCTGGGAAATACATTCCCTGGGTGTTTGACAAGAGACATCATGTTTGGAAATACACTCCCTGGGTGTTTTGCAGAGATGCCTTGTTGGTAAATACACTCCCCGGATGTATATTATAAGACATACCTTTAAAAAACATCTAATAGAACATACATTATGAGATTATGAGATATACTTTTTCGTTACCGTAATGTTAAGGTTAGTGTAAACCAGTCTGGCAATGTTTGGCCAATCTAATGATTACGTGACCGTAACATGTTTATCTGATGTAACTGACATGCCCCATACCATGTGCATTAAATTTCAATGATTGAGTTTTATGAAACATATTAATCTGCTGTCACGCTACAAATCATCAACGATTTTAATCAATATTTCAGAAAGATTTTAATCAATATTATTTTAATTTATTTAATTAGTATGTTATCATATTCTGTAAAACCCGGTGATTTCTTCAAATATCTAGTTCTTATTATTTATTCTACTGCGGTGTTACAATTAAGCAACCAGAGATGATGCGATTGGTGAACATGTCGTGTAAACGTTAAATGGTAAAAGATTCACGGTAAACAATACACGCTGAACGATTCGAATGCAAACACAGGCTAAAATGCGTTCAGTATTGTTTTGAACTGCATTTTTCGTATTTTCTCTAACGTTTATCATAAAAAAAAATGCAAACCATTAACGAAACTAAAATGCATTTCAAACGCAAAACAAACGCGTTTGACACGCAAAACGAACGCAATTGAAATGCATTTTTGGTGTACTTGAATGGATTACGGTCTGTACAATGATATGTGCCTTTAAAGGTAACATCGAATAGAACATATATAATGAGATGTGCCTGTAATAAAAACATCTTATAGAACATATATAATGAGATGTGCCTTTAATAAAACATCTTATAGAACATATATAATGACTCATGCCTTTAAAAGAAACATCAAATAGAATATATTTAATGAGATGTGCCTTTAAAAGAAACATCTGATAGAACATATATAATGGCACGTGCCTTTAAAAGAAACATCGAAAAGAATATATTTAATAAGATGTGCCTTTAAAACATACATCTAATAGAACATATATTATGAGATGTGTCTTTTAAGGCAACATCTAAGAGAACATATATTATGAAATGTGCCTTTAAAGACAACATCTAATAGAACATATATTATGAGATGTGTCTTTTAAGGCAACATCTAATAGAACACATTTAATGAGATGTGCCTTTAAAAGAAACATCTAATAGAACACATCTAATGAGATGTGCCTTTAAAAGAAACATCTAATAGAACATATATAATGAATTGTACCTTTAAAAGAAACATCATATTGAACATATATTATGAGATGTGCCTTTAAAAGAAACATCAAATAAACATATATTATGAGTTGTGCCTTTAATAAAAACATCTTATTGAATATTTTGAGACATCCCTTTGAAAGAAACATCAGATAATATCTCATGAATATTTATCAGCCTTTTTTCTTCTGTCTAATTCTCGGATACTGTTTAGTGTTAGAGACAACTTGTCATGGGCAGGATCTTATGTACTGTGGTTTGTACTATTACACTTTTTATATTAATGTTATAAATATTGTAATTTTGTTTTTGTTTTTAATGTCATTAGGGCAAAACTTGTAACCCTTTCATTCATGATATGTGTAACTTGTGCCAGGTTTCTGTAATGTGTAACTAGTGCCAGGTTTCTGTACATGTGTATCAAGTGCCAAGTTTCTGTACATGTGTATCTAGTGCCAGGTTTCTGTAGTGTGTAACTAGTGCCAGGTTTCTGTAGTGTGTATCTAGTGCCAGGTTTCTGTACATGTTTAACTAATGCCAGGTTTATGTACATGTGTATCTAGTGCCATGTTTCTGTAAATGTGTATCTAGTGCCAGGTTTCTGTAGTGTGTATCTAGTGCCAGGTTTCTGTACATGTGTATATAGTGCCAGGTTTACTGTACATGTGTATATAGTGCCAGGTTTCTGTACATGTAAATCTAGTGCCAGGTGTCTAAACATGTGTACCTATTGCCTGGTTTTTGTAAATGTGTACCTAATGCCAGGTTTCTGTACATGTGTACCTAGTGCCAAGTTTTTGTACATGTATATCTAGTGCCAGGTTTCTGTACATATGTATCTAGTGCCAGATTTATGTATCCAGTGCCAGGTTTCTGTATATGTGTATCTTGTTCCAGGTGTCTGTACATGTGTATCTAGTGCCAGGTTTCTGTACATGTGTATCCAGTGCCAGGTTTCTGTACATGTGTATCTAGTGCCAGGTGTCTGTACATTTGTACCTAGTGCCAGGTTTCTGTACATGTGTATCTAGTGCCAGGTGTCTGCACATGTGTACCTAGTGCCAGGTTTCTATACATGTATAACTAGTGCCAGGTGTCTGTACTTGTGTATCTAGTGCCATGTTTTTGTACATAATTGTGTACATTGTGTCAGATTTCTGTACATGTGTATTTAGTGCCAGGTTTCTGAACATGTGTATCTAGTGCCAGATTTCTGTACATGTGTACCTAATGCCAGGTTTCTGTACATTGTACATGTGTATCTAGTGCCAGGTTTTTGTACATGTGTATCTAGTACCAGCTTTCTGTACATGTGTATCTAGTGCCAGGTTTTTGTACATGTGTATCTAGTACCAGCTTTCTGTACATGTGTATCTAGTGCCAGGTTTCTGTACACACATATGTAGTGTCAGGTTGAATTGATTGCCCCTTTCTAAAACAAAACTGATATTAAGGGTCTGCATACCTGCTGAATTATTAGCTCAGCCTGAGCAAAAGGCTCACAGGTGAGTTTTTGTGATCGCCTGGTGTCCATCGTCTGTCGTCCGTCGTCTGTCGTCTGTCGTCCGTCGTTAACTTTTAGCTTCTACTAACTTATCTTCTGAAACAATCAGGCAAATTTTGATATAACTTCACAGAAATGTTCCTTGGGTGACCCTCTACCAAGTTTGTTCAAGTCATCGTGATTCATCAAAAAACATGGCCACCAGGGGGCGGGGCAAGTTAAATTAGTAAAAACTTAAAAAATCTTCTTGTCAGAAACTACTGGCTCAATTTTAAAATAATTTCACAGAAATGTTCCTTGGGTGACCGACCCTCTACCAAGTTTGTTCAAGCCATCTTGATTTGTCAAAAAACATGGCGGCCAGGGGGTGGGGTTAGTTTACTATATAAGCTATAGTAAAAACTTAAAAAATCTTCTTGTCAGAAACTACTGGCTCGATTTTAAAATAGTTTCACAGAAATGTTCTTTAGGTGCCCCTCTACCAAGTTTGTTCAAGCCATCTTGATTTGTCAAAAAACATGGCGGCCAGGGGGTGGGGTTAGTTTACTATATAAGCTATAGTAAAAACTTAAAAAATCTTCTTGTCAGAAACTACTGGCTCGATTTTAAAATAGTTTCACAGAAATGTTCTTTAGGTGACCCTCTACCAAGTTTGTTCAAGCCATCTTGATTTGTCAAAAAACATGGCGGCCAGGGGGTGGGGTTAGTTTACTATATAAGCTATAGTAAAAACTTAAAAAATCTTCTTGTCAGAAACTACTGGCTCGATTTTAAAATAGTTTCACAGAAATGTTCTTTAGGTGACCCTCTACCAAGTTTGTTCAAGCCATCTTGATTTGTCAAAAAACATGGCGGCCAGGGGGTGGGGTTAGTTTACTATATAAGCTATAGTAAAAACTTAAAAAATCTTCTTGTCAGAAACTACTGGCTCGATTTTAAAATAGTTTCACAGAAATGTTCTTTAGGTGACCCTCTACCAAGTTTGTTCAAGCCATCTTGATTCGTAAAAAAAACATGGCGGCAAGGGGGTGGGGTTAGTTTACTATATAAGCTATTGTAAAAACTTAAAAAATCTTCTTGTCAAAAACTACTGGCTCGATTTTGAAATAATTTCACAGAAATGTTCCTTGGGTGACCCTCTACCAAGTTTGTTCAAGCCATCTTGATTCATCAAAAAATATGGCAGCTGTGGGTATGGGTTAGTTTTATGTCAAATTACTTCCCTTGTTTTATAGCATAAATGTCTGTATATAGCAATTATTATAAGAAGAGGTAATAAACTCTTTAAATTAACTTCTTTTTTGCTATTATTATACAATATTATACCACATACAAGTTTTAAAAGATAATTCATCATAAAAAGATGAATGATACAATTATAATCAATGATTGAAATATTATAATAGTATTCATATATCATGAACCATTTTAAAATAGGTGTTTTTTTCTGAATATTATAGAGTATTCATGGTTCAGACAGGGATGGTTTTTAGCTAGTTTCATCACAGCAAGAAGTCTGCTTGAGATTTTCAAGTGTCAAAGTGTACGTGAAATCTTGGAGGAGGAGCATAATTGTTTTTGGAGGAGAGTGCACTGCAACAAAATTCTTTTAAGCGACAGACTTTGGGTATGCTTGTGTTGTGAAGGTTTTGTGCTGGAACTGGATTTTTATCTTAGTTCGAAGACTTAGCAGCTATAGTAAAAACTTCAAAAGCCTTCTTGTCAGAATCTTCTGACCTGATTTGATGTAATTTCACTGACCATGGGTGAACCTCTACCAAGTTTGAATTCTTCTATGCATCTGTTACATCTTCAAAACAAATTAAAATTCTAACTACTTGCCCATCTCGTCTTTCTGGAACTTTGAGTGTACATGTATTATATAATCTTCTTATGTTGGGTGACTCAAGGTCAGTCAGGTGAGCGATATTGGGCCATCTTGACCCTCTTGTTCAATATTTACTTTAATGTAGCATGATAAGGTCATTTTAAATTAATTGCTATATTATCATCGAATCTTTTCTTAAAAACGGGGAGAGGGAGGGCGGGAGGATTTTAATTTTATTTTAAAATTTTTTGATGTTTTTATTTTTTCATTTTATTTTTTTTTTAATTAGAATTTTTTAAATAGAAATGGTCAGGGTGACATGAAAATTAGGGGGCAGGCCGGGATCATTATCTAGCAATTAATTATATTGACTTTATGTATATATGTATAATATATATTTTATATACAATGTGAAAAACAGTATGTTGGTGAACTTAATCTGAGAGTAAACACGCACCGATCCGATGAACTTACTCATAAGCTCACCAGTTGCTGATCACCTATGCTGCATGGGACATGTTTTCTCGGAGATATCCATTGTCTGCATAGATCATAACCCTAATTGGTCAGACGAGAAGCACAAAATACCAGAATCATACTGGATCTGCAGATTAAATACTATTCAACTTTTTGGCCTCAACAAAGGGGACGATGTACGTGTTGCTATACACAAATAATATACTTCGCCAGTGCATTTACCAATACATATGTGCAATAGTTTAAATCTTACTCACAAAGTTCTACTCAATTTATATATTTTTTGTTCAATATGATGCTGTGACTAAATGTCGGCATTCACGAAAAGGTCTTCCAACAACTTTTTTTGCTTTATTCCATCAATATAAATTTGGTTTAGTATTCAGTTTATAATAAATTTCGGTGTATAAATGTGTACTACACGCAATAGAACTTTGGAATTGGTCTACTTTTCGATTTTACTGATGCTATTTTAACTGCTATGCGATTCTGCAAACACAAATGACTCTATGTAAAGTGGAACACAGCAATATTAAATAGATGTTATTAATAATTGTTCATACCATTTATGAAACAACAAACTGATAGTGAAACTGCTTTAATATTTTATTAGTAGTTACACAATATATAGCAATCACAATTGAAGGTTTATTCCATTTATATACAGTTTTGGTTTAATATTCAGTTTATAATAAATGTTACCGTACAAAACTTTCTACACGCAATTGTCTGTGATTCTATTTTTAACCGCTCTGCGATTCTGTAACAAGATTCATTCCTGTAAACACTACCTCTGTGTTATGTAGGTCACAATAATTTTAACTACTGTGTGTTGAGCGCGTGGTCGCGTGCATTTGTAGTGTATGTAGTTAAAAAAATTTAGTTTGTAATACTATAGTAGGTTTCTCAGTCTTGTCTGCAGTATTTTATATAATTATAGAACAAATTTTTGTTCTTGTATTATCGTTTTGTTGTTGTTTTCTTTTATTTTTGTCCTCTGATGAAGGCATAAAGCCAAAAGCTAGCTAAGGATATTTCGTTATAAGTTTTAGCACTGAAAAATGATAATTCTCTCTACTGTATTTACTATTTCTATCATTTATGTATCCTTTGCGGATCCGGTGCTCCTGAAAGGTGTTTTGTTAGATGTATGATTCTCTCTATCATATATATCAGGCCTTCTAAAATTACAAAATGAAAATCGGTCCAGGTTTTTTACTACTGTAAGAATCGCACTTATTTTTAAAAAATCACTAAAATTGCCTAACATTATGCCTTTACATGTATGCATACCCCACCAACCATGTCAGCTGCATCATGTATTTTCTCCGTTTATTTAATAATAGGGAACGATTTCAAGTTTATTTGTGTACAATTTATAACATACTTTATCACAATGTGTACATTTTAATGACTGACATTATGTTTCCGCTTAACTATTTTCATTATATTAAAAATGTTCAATGGAACCGGAAGTGTTGCAAGTTCCGGAAGCTGCGTGAAATAATCACAGTGGAAACCAATGTAACGATTTAACCACCAAAATAAATCATTCAGAACCTGTCCCACATTAAAACAAAATCGGTCCGGGTTTTATCACTTTCATTTATAAATGTCATTAATTTTATAATTAAAGTTATTTTTTTTAAAAAAAATGAAACAAACAAGTAACACTGCACGTTTTATCAAATATTCTAATGACGCAAATAATATTCGGTCCGACCGTCCCAGCTTTGGCTAGCGGTATATCAAAGAAATTACGAATGCAAACACAGTCTTTTGATGAACCGACAGAATGCTATGGGTCGCTGATTACACATCGAAGGCGTGCTACGTAGCGATAGACTCTTCTGATAAACTCCCCTAATACCGTCAATGGTTTAGTCGAAAATGACATCATTTCGCACAGCAGGTGACAAAACAAACGGATTATTGGGTCAAATGATATTACCGTAAGGCGTTTTTCACAGGTCATTATTATGGCATGCATGGCAGGGCTCAAACTAGAGGGCGACGTGGGCGACAAAGTCGCTTTTTTCTCCAGTCACTTCGCTTTTTTTTTGGTCACGGCGAAGTTTCAAGTCGCCTTAAAATTAGCCACATCGCTTTTTTTCTGGATGCATGCGAAGTGGAAATTACAATTATAACCAATATTTGGTATATTCTCTAATCCGTGGATAAGTGTCGCCACATATGTGGGAATGCAAATTGCAATAATCGGTTACTTCTGATCCAAATATCCCCAGGCAATTTTCGGCATATATGTTTACACCCCGTGCCAACATCGTATAGGTTGCTAGGCAACGCAATCATTTGGCTGACCAAGATCAAGGTTTCCCTTGCATAGAGTTAAAACATCCAGCGTCTAATTGAAACCGATCATTTTGTTCAACTGTCAATCAAAGTTTTCCATGTACAAAGTAACTTTCCACGTATGAAGTAATCATCCTTTGTGTTTGCGAGATGCATAGTTGATTGACAAGAGTGTAATTCAATTCTGAATTATACGTTTAAAGTTAATAATTAGCGCGTTTGATATTTAGAAATTACCGATGATTAAAGAGGTATTGATAATTATGTTGCCGCTAACTGTTGTCTATAAATATGTTCGAGTCGAAATAAACAAATTGAACTGAATCGATTATAACAACTGTTAATTCGGTGTCCGTGAGTGATGTATAGAATTCACATAAAAAAATTGTTTTGTTACTCAGTTTGTTTGTTTAAATCAGCTGGTTTAATTACTCTAAATATTTGTGATCCGACCTGTAACTACAAAGTTTGACTTCCAAAAAGCCTTGAAATATTGGAAACAACTGAAAGTACGAAATATTTATAAATGAGAATTTAAAAGGTCAAGTAAGAAACAGTTAGTTTAAGCAGTGTGTAGACTGCAGTGGGGATAGCATGTAACACAGCATCTGAAATTTACAAAATGTGTCTTTAATGTATGTTTCATGAACTTATGATTATGTTTTGCATTTTAATAAAAAAGTGTTGATTTGGTAAAAAGTAAAAATGATATGTGAACAGAAAATATCTTTTTGATTACTCTTTCGGAGATAAAGTTATAGATAAAAAGCATTTATCTTCTGCTTTTACCAGGTACTAGTGTTCCATGTTCTTTGCAAAAAAAAAAAATTAAACAATAACGAGTGGCATGAAGGATACTCCTACCATGAAAAAGTAGATTGTAACTTCATTTAGCTGTATCTTTATTCAGAAAGTTAAACTCCCTGTTCTTTAAGAATATATCACACAAAAACTAGTTCCTTAATTACAACATCAGATAAAAGACAAGAAGGCAGTCAACCAACACATTTGATATAAATCAAAAACAATATAAAATAAAAACACACATAATGACATAGCATTAATTTTAATGAAACTAAGTTTTCGTGTAACCGCGTGATGAAATTTATCACTTCTCCCTATTTTTTCTCCACTTCTCCTTATTGTTGGATGAAGGAGAAGTCACTTCTCCCTAAAATTCACACCCAGTTTGGGCCCTGCATGGTAGGAGCAATTTATGAGATTTTATACGACCGATAGAAAATATCTGGACTGATTTTTTATTGAACTTTGAAAATATCTGGACAGATTTTTTATTAAACTTTGAAACGAAAACTGGTTTTGAACTTCAGAAATCGCTTCAAAAAATGAAAAACCAGCAATTTTAGAAGGCCTATATATCAGAAATAGCATTAAGTGCAAACTTATCCCATGTGTTCCTTTACAGTTGATATTACACTCCTGGAGATCATGTTAATGAAGAAATTTGATTCCAGGCCACACATTGTTACAAAATTGACTGAATTTTAAGTTAGTTCTATTGCTTCCAATTGTAATAATAAATAGAGCTGTATATTTAATTCCTCAAACTGTCCGCATACAACCCTTTTATAAATTATTTTACCATAACATTTAAATAGAGTTTTTAACAGGGTTGCGAACTACCTTTTCATTTCGAGAAATTATCACGCTGCGACCTAACCATAAATGCCATTATCAGAAGATTTGAACAGTTACATGTACAGGATTGTGAATAACATAATTATACATTTCCTAAAATTATTACATGAGTGTAATTTAGCAATATAAAGTGATATAACTTTGTTTATCATTATTGCGCACATTCAACTGTTTGTGACTTACTTAGCTCATCACAATAACTACATTTCATGTTCACTACAAGATTGCACCACTTCCAGCTTGGCTTGTTTCACACCACAAATCAAAGGGCTTGACAAAGGCAGAAACATATTTGTTCACAACTATATTGTGATATTTAATCCTAAACCCTGAATAACATTAACATTACCCTGCTTGGGATAATACCCCAATTGCTTGTTTATTGGTTATGTTTGAAGGATAAAAAAATAAATACGCCAGTTTGTGTTACATTTGAATGATTTCATGTCCATGATAGTCAGAATATAATGGTGTATAAAGTTGCCATTATCTCATGATTATTGGCTGTTAAAGGGATGGTATTCCTGTCAATATATAGAATATGGCCATTAATTACGCCTCAACTATGTGTAACATTTAATTGGGTTTGATTATAGTTGCGCATACTGGTTCCATGCTAAAGGTCATAGTTCAATTTGACTATACCAATAATTAAATAGAAAACACTGATTTGTTGATTACTTATGAAAGGTCATAGTTGATAAAATTATTTGAAAGCTTTCCCTCTATAATAAAAGGTAATAAATTAACTTGATTATTCACAGTATATTTAACAGTAAAACGTCACAGTTATTTCATGATTCATCTCAACAGGAATGGTATACTGTGTTATAGATAATACACAAACATAAAACTGTTACCTAATGGTAACCTTGAAATGTCAAGTAAACACCAGTTGAACTGACTTGGTAGCAATTTATTGTATGGATGATACCACTAAATGGCCTGTAGTTTTTTATCAGTATTAAATTAAAGTAGATCTGAGCCAAGCTCAATCCAAGAAAGGTTGTCAGTTCCTTGCAGAAAGAGTGTTGTTCTACTCAGATGAAGTTGACATGTATATGAAAATAGTCAGAGTCTCCAGATGGTCGTGCCTATTATTTTCTTAACCCACATGACTGTCGTGCCTATTATTTTCCTTATCCATATGACAGTCATGGCGATTGTTTTCCTAATCAATATGACAGTCTAGCCCATTATTTTCCTATTCATCACGCAATCATGCAAATTATTTTCCTAATCTACATGACAGTCATGCCCATTATTTTCCTAATCCACATGACAGTCGTGCCAATTATTTTCCTAATCTACATGACAGTCGTGCCTATTATTTTCCTAATCATCATGACAGTCGTGCCAATTATTTTCCTAATCTACATGACAGTCGTGCCTATTATTTTCCTAATCCACATGACAGTTGTGCCCATTATTTTCCTTATCCACATGTCAGTCGTTCCCATTATTTTTTCCTAATCCACATGACAGTCGAGCCCATTATTTTCCTTATCCACATGTCAGTTGTGCCCATTATTTTCCTTATCCACATGACTGTCATGCCCATTATTTTCTTAATCCACATGACAGTCGTGCCGATTTATTTTCCTATTCATCACAACAGTCGTGCCGATTATTTTCCTAATCTACATGACAGTCGTGCCCATTATTTTCCTAATCCACATGACAGTCGTGCCCATTATTTTCCTTATCCACATGTCAGTGGTGGCCATTTTTTTCCTAATCCAAACGACATTCGTGCCCATTATTTTCCTTATCCACATGTCAGTTGGCACATTATTTTCCTAATCCACATGACAGTCGTGCCTATTATTTTCCTCATTTATACGACAGTCGTGCCGATTTTTTTCCTTATCCACATGACAGTCATGCCAATTACTTTCTTAATCCACAAGACAGTCGTGCCAACTATTTTTTTAATCCACACGACAGTCATGTCCACTATTTTCCTAATCCACATGACAGTCATGCCGATTATTTTCCTAATCTAAATGACAGTCGTGCCCATTATTTTCCTAATCATCATGACAGTTGTGCCGATTATTTCTTAATCTACATGATAGTTGGGCCCATTATTTTCCTGATCCACATGACAGTTGTGCTTATTATTTTCCTAATCCACACAACAGTCATGCCCATTATTTTCCTAATCTACATGACAGTTATGCCTATTAGTTTTCTTATCCACATGACAGTCATGCCCATTATTTGACTTATCCACATGAAAGTCATGCCCATTATTTTCCTTATCCACATGACAGTCATGCCCATTATTTTCCTAATCCATATGGCAGTCTTGTCCATTATTTTCCTAATCCACATGACAGTCATGCCCATTATTTTCACAGAAATGATCCTTGGGTGACCCTCTACCAAGTTTGTTCAAGCCATCTTGATTCGTCAAAAAACATGGCGGCCAGTGGGTGGGGTTAGTTTATTATATAAGCTATAGTAAAAACTTAAAAAAATCTTCTCGTATGAAACTACTGGCTCGATTTTAAAATAATTTCACAGAAATGTTGTTTGAGTGACCCTCTACCAATTTGTTCAAGCCATCTTGATTCGTCAAAAATCATGGCGGCCAGGGGGTGGGGTGAGTGTACAAGCTATTGTGTAAACTTAAAAAATCTTCTTGTCAGAAACTATTGGCTCGATTTTAAAATAATTTCACAGAAATGTTGTTTGGGTGACCCTCTACCAAGTTTGTTCAAGCCATCTTGATTCGTCAAAAAACATGGCGGCCAGGGGGTGGGGTTAGTTTACTATATAAGTTATAGTAAAAACTTAAAAAATCTTCTTGTCAGAAACTAGTGGCTCGATTTTAAAATAATTTCACAGAAACGTTCCTTGGAGGAACCCCTACCAAGTTTGTTCAAAAGGTAGTGATTCGTCAAAAAACATGGCGTTCAGGGGATGGGGTTAGTTTACCATATAAGCTATAGTAAAAACTTAAAAAATCTTCTTGTTAGAAACCACCGGATCAATTTTTAAACAATTTCACAGAAATGTTCTTTGGGTGACCCTTTACCAAGTTTGTTCGAGCTGTTGTGAATTGTTAAAAAACATGACCACCACAGTGAGGTGCTAGTTTACTATATATGCAGCTATAGTAAAAACTTCAAAAGCCTTCTTGTCAGAATCTACTGATCTGTTTTCAATGTAATTTCACTGACATTTACCATGGGTGAACCTCTACCAAGTTTGAACTCTTCTACGCATCTGTTACATCTTCAAAACAAATCAAAATTCTTGCCCATCTCGTTTTTCTGGAATTTTCAGTGTACATGTTTTATAATAATCTACTTAAGTTGGGTGACTCTTGGTCAGTCAGGTGAGCAATATATAAGGCTATCTTGGCCCTCTTGTTTAGTATGAAATTGTCATCTGTCTGCAAGTCTGCTCATGTGCTTTGTCAATAGTGTCCAGCCTGTATATAACCATTTCACATTAACATGTAAACCATTGAGAATTTATTACATCTATCATTCAAGGATATGTTTTGCACAAATTCCAAATACTTTACTTCAAAATAAAAAATCACTTAACCCTTTACTTCATATAGATGCCTTTGGACACCTCTAATATTGAAAGCATTAATTAACCACGTATCAGAAATGGATGAATTATGTTAATATTAACTGGCAGAGTGGAAAACAGTGCAGGAAGTGTTGAGATTGCTCGTTACGAGCAATCTGAACTCTTCCTGCACTGTTTTCAATGACCTTCTGTGATTGGTGTGGGAAAATGCGTATCTATGGAGTAAAGGGTTAAATGTACTGAAATGTGTGAAAGACTCTGTTTATAATTTCATGTCTGTCACACCTTTGTAACCAATTTTGTGAAATTTTCAAAGCTTCTTTTAGATCCTCTTTCATTGATTATCAACAGAATTATTTCACTTATGCTGGCTCAGTAGATAATGCATATTTACTGTCAATCCAGGGGTTGGAAGTTTAGATCTCTGTCCAGCCATAATCTCTGTGACGATTGTCCAAGAAATTTGTTTTTTGGGACTGTGACACCTTTGAATATGTTGCGAAGTGATTAATGACTTGCAGAGATTGAATTTTGTATGTCAAATTGCAGCTGTCATTCAGTTTTCCTTTTCATAAATCCTAACACACTGATATTTTTTTCACAGGTAGGTTTTTTAATGTGGGTAAGTGGTGTGTGGGTAAGTGGTGTGTGGGTAAGTGGTGTGTGGGTAAGTGGTGTGATTGAAATCAGTTACTGCTGTGGAGGAATTTGCATAAAACATGAGTTTTTACTCTGATTAACAAAAAATGGAAAGTCTCAATTGAAAGCAATATTGGAAGGAAACTAAAGTAATCAATATGTTGCATTATAATTTGTTCTAATTTAACGATATTATTTTTACCTTTTTGTGGAAAATTTGTTTCAATAATCAAGTGAATGGCACCCACCAGGAAATGCTATGGCACCTAATAAAATTGTAAGGCACAAATCTATATTTCAGTGTTCATTTTTTGTTGTTGTTTTACAAGCCATTTAGTACCAATGGGCCATGCATTTGCTTGAAAAATACTGTTTGACGGAGCATAATTATTTACAGCTTAATGTTTTCAAAATATATGCTTTTTCTGCTTATTTTGGTGTGTGCATGCAATGTGACGTCTCCACTAGGATTGTTATGGTCATATACACTTACTTATTGATAAAAATTGTTCAGTCTTTTCTATTAATCAAGTCAGCAATTATAATCTTGACAGATATGAAAATAAGTGGATTCATTATATGACACAATGTCTTATATGTGCTTCCATAATGTAACCATGACAATTCGAAGATAGACATTTGGATTCAAGAACAGGTAAAGTTGGCTATATCAGTAAGCATTTTAAACTTGTTCTGTGGCAAGAACAGGTAAAGTTGGCTATATCAGTAAGCATTTTAAACTTGTTACGTGGCAAGAACAGGTAAAGTTGGCTATATCAGTAAGCATTTTAAACTTGTTCTGTGGCAAGAACAGGTAAAGTTGGCTATATCAGTAAGCATTTTAAACTTGTTACGTGGCAAGAAGATAGCAATGAGCAATTGCGAGATTATAATTGCAATTCCACTCCTTACATTAAAAAAAAAAGAAGATTTATGAAAGGGAGCCCTACGTCAGCCACAAACAGTAATGTAACAACGCAAGAAAACTCCACATCAGTGCAGAGTATCACGACAATAATGATATGTTAACAAATACTAGCACAGATGAAGATGTGGAATATCTTAAAGATCTGTTACCAATAGTTGTGGAGGCGCTTCTGACACCAAAGGCCAAATTGAACAATTCATGTTTTAATCTTATTCACGGAAAATGAATGCCTTTATGGTGGTTTGACTCAGATTAAGTCTGAGGTCTTCCATCACCAATAAAAAACTGGATATGCCATATTTAACCTGAAATATGTTGATAATTAAACCACATTTAAAAATGAACCTGACATAAACTTTTGAACGGACTAACGAATGGATGGGCAGACAGTCGGCCACTGCAACTTTCCCTTTGTAGACATATTAAATGTTAATTGATACCTCTTCTTCATAAAAGCTGCCAGAGAAAAACGTCCCCTCAATAAAGGGGTTCTAAAAATTAAAACTTCATGTGTGAATGTGTAAATGTGTAATGAGAACAAAATTTAAAAGTGGTCAATGTGTCATAATAGTAATGACTTATTGAAATCACATCACCTGATTACTATGAAACACAAATGCACATTTGTGTTATTTTCCCTGTCAGTGGCATAGTTTGGCATACTCCTTTATTGAGCTTCCCCATAATGGCACAGTATTCCAAACCACTGAAAGTGAGGACTATACAACGTACAGCTAAGACTGTTATAATATAATCAAAGTGGGAATTAATATATGTTATATATTACCAAACACATTTCTAAAGTGAACATAATTTCCGTTTCTTGTGAGTTGGCCTATCTTAAAATTTTCCCTTTAGGTGAGTAAAGTTACAATAACAATTGATGGACAAACATTTACCATCTTCGTCTCCCTTTGTTATTTATAATAAACATTTCCATATGTTATAACAGTTTGATTACCGGTACAATTACATTAAGCTGGATATTTCAAATTTTAAGTGTGTGATTTTTTTCAAAAAAGCCAATCTTACTACGTTTCCCTGCTTATTTAAGTATACTGCAAAGAAAAGAAAATGAGCATCACTATCAGTAGCGTTCATTCCAAATACATTATCCGTTGTTGACATATGTAATTATAGATCTATAATCCTCATAGATTTTAGATAAAACGTGTAAGCCCTATTTAGGCTTGTGCCTATCAATATATGGAAATGCCCTACAGCAAAGCAAAATATATTACCATTGTCATTCAGAAATGCAGATATTTTTGTGATGTGGCAGATATATAAAACAATTTTTTTTTTTTGAGGGAAGCATGTCGCCAAACCAATGTAGGAACACGCAGTCACTTGTTCTCTGCTTTAATCAATTTGGCTCTAGCTGCATCTGTTACAGTCTCTCATACTATGTTTAAACACATGTAGTATACTTTCCATAATATGACTCAATAAAGGGAAGTCAATTAACAAAGTAGATGATGAGAAACACATATTAAGGATTTTTCTTTTCATACGGGTGGTGTATTTTAGTTTTACGGATGCCACATAAGACATTATTTTAAAGCCACAGGAACCATACAAAAAATGTATAGTGAGTAACTATGTAAATGATGATTTTGAGCCTAATGTGCGTCCAATTGCTACAAACTGATGATATCCCAGATATTATTTTATTTCATGTCAATGTAACAATATACCACAAATAAGGATTTGGCAAACACAACACTATTTATGATATATATTGCATATTTAACTATGGTTTGGATATAGATGTACCATACTATGTTAATAATACAGTTATAGTTCACCCAAAATGGGTGGAATTTGTTGTAACATGATATTACTTACATTTTGTTCCTTTTCTTTTTATTTATGAGTGACGTATTTGAGCTTTCGGATGTATATTTAGAATTATTATTGTACACAGATGCAAAAAAGTGCATTCTGGCTCACCCCCCATGGTTAAGATGACCACCAAAGAAGGTTAATATTGTGAAATTTCAAAAAGTCTAGGGCTGCTATGAGCCAGTAGAGCATCCTCAGGCCTTCCTTAGGCCTCTTGTTTGACCTTATTTTTGGTTATTTATGTTTTTCAATAGCATATTTTCAAAAGTAAAATACTCAATCAACCACTTGATCAAGAAGCATCCATTTGTTTTAGAGATACAATTTTCTTCTGTAAATATATTGCTGTTTGAAGGAAGATTAAAAATAATGAGGTTCCTGGTAGAAAGATGGCATTTTTACTGAGACTCACTCTGGGGTCTTCCATCCCCAGTAAAACTGGATGCTTTTATAATGTGTTATGAATCTTAATTCAATAAGACAGAAAATGAAAAACAATTTAATACTCACATGAGATAAAGTTACTTACATCACATGCATATTTAATGGTTGGTTAATTATAAAATGTTTTAAAGGGAATACATCACAAAAAAAAGCTGGAAATGTCTTTAAAAAAAAGATAAATTGTAAAATGGATAAAAAGTGTCTCATTAGAATCAATAATTAAAAACTGAATGGTTGTGTATGTCAAATCCACCAAAATATGACAAAATTAATTTTTAAATCAGAGGGGTAAACTTGAAGCAAAATCCCCAAACTTAACTACTGCTTGACACACTGCACATTGTCATTTGGACTCTTTCTAAGATGACACAATTTTTACTATGCATAAAACTGTATAACGCAACAAACTGAAATCAAAATGAAATCACACGACTCATTTAATACATTACAAAAATGTAATTTTAGCAGGAAATCTATTTGAGTCTAACCTAGGTGCATAGCCAAAGTCAGGGAAATCCTTTTCAGTATATTATTTATGCATGTTTAGATATATATCCTTTTGGAAATACAGAACCAGTGAATAAACAGACTGTAATCCGTTCTAGTACACCAAATGAACACAAACGAAACAAATGTCAAACACATTTTAAACGTAATACAAACAGACTAATAATGCAAACGAAACGATAAACGAAATGAAACATTCCATGGATGCATCAAAACAAATGATCCACGAACGGTCCATAAACGATTGTAGTAGTGGTTTAAACTTATTTATTTTACATCGATTGTGAAACAAGTTCTTACAACTTAGACAAATCACGCTCAAAGTCTTCCTTTGTAGAACCAGTACTAAGCATAAGTGGAAAAGTGTCTTGCTCAAGAACACCACACATAGCCATGGTGGGGATCGAACCCACAACCCTCCGATCATGGGTTCGGTGCTCTACCACTAGACCATGCGCTCCATAAACAATCCATGAATGATACAAAATGATAAACACAAAGGTTAAATGTAACAAAGATTTAATGTGTTTGTAGTAAACTCTAGGAAATGCATTGGACATTAGGATATCCTCTAATATAGAAAATTTGAGTTAATTTTACTATTTGTCTATAGTATACTTATGACAACATTACATATGCTAATACTCGATTTGCTATAATCCAAGAAAACAGAAAGACTTTACTATCCTCTTATAAGTAACAAGTTACTACCCTTTGCTATAAATACCCGCATGCGCAATAGCAACATCCCCTTTCTGAGGAGGGGAGGGTTTGTAATGTTGTATACTATAGATAGTAAAATTAACTCAAATTTTGTATATTGGTCTATTTATATCTTACGACAACATAACATATGCTAACTTTAACATAAAAGCCTGGGGAGGAAAGGATAGATAAGTCAAAATCAAATGGAACAGGGGAGCCTGTAATAAAATTATCTTAAGAAACTAAGATACATGTATGTCATGGAAAATCAGTTATGAATTTTAACATAAAAACGAAACTTGAATAAACTATAAAAGTGCTACAAAACTTACAAATTTTGTAGAACCATCTGGATTGGCTGTAACATCTCAAGAGTAGGAGAAGACAAAAGTGTCTAGTTGTAGAAGACCTTCATTCCAACAAGTACAGCTTGTAATCCATTCCATATTAAAAAGAAGCAGAAATAACTTACTCTGCCTGTATAGACTGAGGAAACTGTAGTCAAAGATACAGACCCTAAACCGCTCAAGTACCCCAATTGCACGCAAACGGAGTGCACTCAGAGCGTAAGCGGAGCGCGAGCGTAGCGCAGACGGAGCGCGAACGGAGCGCAGATTGAGCGCTGACGGAGCGGACCTGGACCGAAAGCAAACGCTGGATTTTGAATAATAAACGCACTCCTGAACGCATGAAATAGATCGAGTGCACTCAGACACGCTGAATGCACTCAGATACGCTGAGTGCACTCAGATGCGCAGTATATGCAGTATACGCTAGACACAGTAATATGACTGATAACAGAACTATTCGTGCGCTACTGAGTGCACTCGTTCATTCAGATACACTCTTTTTTCATTATTTGATCGTGAAGTCGATACTTATAATCGAGATAAAAAAGAAATTTTCTTTCACATAAATATAAACAATGTAGGTTATATAAATGTTTTATTGTAAAACGCATGATAAAACTTATTTTGATCAACAATTTATCAATTATAACATAAATATCAATATTTAGCTGATCAATACAATAATGTTTAAAATACCTAGTTATACAATAGATGACACATTAATGGTTATCTACGGTTTCAAGGCTAATTTAGTTGCATGTTTAAGCATGATTTGGTTTGCGCAACAAAAATATAAATAATTATATATATTGTGTAAATAACAATTCGAAAAGATGTAATATGAATTCACTTTTTGCTGCGTTATTTCGATATAAATTAGTTATAGAACATACAAAACATGTACTTTATTTCGATTTAAGTGTATACAGCTCCAAATACAAAAATATAAAAGCATGCGTTAATCAAACAAAACATATATATGCGGAAAATTATATGATTATGATTCTATTTGTTTGGGTATTTTTGGCAAAATAAAAACTACCAATTTTCAATTTTATTTGGTCGGACTTTAGTTTTATATTTTCCCCTAAACATAGTTACACTGAGTTTGTGCTTAGTTGTGAACAAATATACATAAAACTGTTATATTGCAATTAAAGTGGAATCATTATACTCGTGCACATCTCATTAAAATAGTAGTAATATATTAATTGTATTCTAAAATATAAAGTGGGTCAGTAGTACATCGGATAGGGTGCTGGCTTCAGACGGCAGAGGTCGCGAGTTTGATCAAGGCTCTACCCGACCTTTCGAAACACAATTCAGTACCAGATCTAATAAGGGAATGCACTGGAGAATGATATGCATAAACTCCGAGCTTACTTCACAATCAAGCTAAATTAAATTAATGTAAAATAAATGTATGTATGCCAAATTAACACGACAGACCGAAATAACACATTAGATACAGGAAATAAAAACTAGTAAACGTAAATTTCTAGGTGACCTTTTTGAGGTTGTGATTTTATATTGACTAAAGTACAGCTTTTGATCACGAAGAAGGTTTAAATAAACAAAAAAGAACATGTATTCACTGCCTATAAAATAGTAAATATATTGTTTTCCTGCATTCCTACAAAATCGATACGCCTGATCACGTGCTCCCAAGCACGTAACAATTAAGCCATTATAAAAGCTGTGAAAGGGGCAACAATGTAAGAAATGACAACAATAATAATAAGAAAGATAATAATAATAAAGAAGAAAAAATACTCAGATAATAATAATATAATAATAATAATATAATATAATAACAAAGTAATATAGCAATAATAACAATAATATTAATAATATTAGTAATAATAGTAATAAATAATAATAAAATATATAATATATATTAATAATAATGATGATAATAATAATAATAATATTATAAAAAATCTGCATATTCAGTATTTTGACTATATATTTCTTATCCAATCACATGCCGCAGGTTAAATAAAGATTCATTCATCTGGCACAAATTATAATCAAAATGAAAATTACACACCGGCAGGGTTCTTTGTGATCAATGGACCAATAAATCACCAATTAACTATTTATTGACACACATGTGGTTCTCACCATGGGTATCTGTTTTGATGATTGCCATGCAACTCTGCCTTCATAATAGTAATTAAATTGTTGTATTAATTGTGAACGACTGACCAGATGCACGTACGCACGTACCCAATACAAAAACTGAAAAAATCAATAAGTCAATATGTATATTATACTAATAGCTCCAATGATAATAATATTTAAAAAAATAAAACAAATAATGAAAGTAAAAAATAATACAAATAAAATACTACATTTTTACAAGGAATTAGTTAGAGACATGTCTTTAATTTTTATTAGTTTTAAAATTGTAGGATTGTTTTATTTTGTAAATTAACAATTCTGATCTGTTTTTTATACGAAATCGCTATGGCAGCTGTGGTAAAATGACAGCCCTGAATACACATCCCTTAATACTCGATGTCACACTTTCTTCTATTCATTCAGAACTGGCGTGGGGTTTTCGGTTCGTTAATTTAATGATATCAACATCATGGTATTTACATACTAAAGCATTCTGAAACTTCGAACAACCAATGTCTTAAATGATTTTTTTATTTGTTGTTAATTGGCTGGCAGTTTTTCTTTTTTATCTTTTCTTTTCAATCACATAATGTTGGCTCAATTGAGATTCATCCATCTGGCACGAATTACAATCAAAATGAAATCATACATATCTTCCGTGGTCAATAGACCGATAAGTCACCGCTTTAGCATATAACTTAATTGACACGGCTCTCACTGGCATGTGACATAACGTAATTAACACCACGGGTGTGTTGCTGCGTGTCATATAATTAGGGGTATAGCACAGTGGGTGTAGTTTCAAACAAGTTTAATATAGTTTGTCATTTTAAATAATATATAAACATAAAGCATACTATCAGTAAAAGAATAATTTGAGAAACCCACTGAAAAAAGTTCATTGCAAGTATATTTATATAGATAATGATAACGAAAATAATTATAAAAACTTAAAATATCAGAATATCTTTTTTAATTTTAGTGAAGCCACATTTGGACCCAAATCGAGAAAAACACTACAAGATTATTATTTTTCAAAATTCATTTATTATAATGTCCAATTGCATCGCACGGATTATAATAAACTTTTCATTACCCATGCAGTGCATATTATTGATTATAAAGCTTATTTTAGTTTGAACATTAACAAAACCAGTGATATATCCACATGTTGTTAAGTCACTGCTTACACTGAGCAGATTCATGGATTATTATAAGGCCAACGAGGTATCAACAGTATGGAATTATTAATTAAATTTAATTATTAATAACAATGTTGATGATGTATAAAAAATTATGTAAATTTTGTGGACAAACTTTATTGCTTTCCTGTAACAAACGGCTTACGGTATATCAAAGCAGGTACTGACGCAAACACATGTCGGTCTGGATAACAGAAACCGTTATAATGTGCGATATTCTTTCATCACCCAGACCACTGATCACATATCAAAACATAGACACTTCCGTTAAACATGCCTACTATCGATACTAAATCAACCTTTCGCCCAGCGGGTGACATAATATGTAGACAAACAATCGGATTATGAATTAATTAACCTTGACTAAATCCCATGGATACATTTTATTGCTCCAATGGAACAGATTAAATTAAAAAGTCAATATAGAATCATTTTAAAGAGTTGAGATGTTGCGATTGGTTATGGGCCGGAAACCGAACTGAGCGAACTGAACGTTGAGTGAACGCTGAACGAAGCGAACGCTAAAAGGAGTATTAAATAGAGCACTCAGCTATACAGCGCTCGTGAGCGAATACTTGCGTTTGTGAGTGCATTAAATTAACCGCGTTTAATCGAGTGCACGCAAACGGAGCGCAAACGGAGCGCGAACTAAGCGCGAACGGAGCGCGAACGGAGTGCAAACTGAGCGCAAACGGAGTGCAATTATGGAGTACTTGAGCGGTTTAGGGTCTGTACCTGGAGACATGTCAGTCAAAAGGTCAAAAATATTTTTTGTAATATATATTATATACCTTATATAATACTTACATAAATCAACAACATCAGAATTTCAGAAGTTGATTAGGAGATCTGTGTATCGATAAATTGATATATTATGTTAGAGATACATAACATAAATCACAGATTTACAAATATCAGTAAGATAAAAATAAAAATTTAAAATTAGTTTATGTGATCAGGATTCCTGATTCATAAAAACACCCACCAAAAGGAATTAGACTATCTAGTCTAAAACTATAAAGTTTGTCAAAAACAAACTCCCATCTAGAGGTGCATCTCTGATCACAGACTGAGCTGCCACAACAGGACCTAGAGTCAGTAATTATTAAAAAGTGAGTAATCTCTTAGATAAAACCTAGTAAAGGAGTTATGGGAACTCCAGTAACATGCTCATAGAATTACGATCCAGAGAAATAGAATTCGGCTAAGCAAGAGAAGAAGACAATGTTCTAACTTCGTGTGCTGTTGGGTTTGCTTTTGAAAGTTCTATTTCTTCCACCTCATAAGAAGACTTAATTGTCCCTACAATCCATCTTGATATGGAAGCAAGAGAAATCTCTCTTGTGGCTTCTAGTCGATAAGGAACGAAAAACCATTTCCTGTTCTTGCTCCATGCCTTAGAGTGATCCCAGTAGATTTTTAATGTTCTCACCTGACATAACCCAGAAGAAGAAATCTTGTTACCTGAGGTGTTTGTAGGTAGAGCTGGAATAACCAATGGCTGAATAGCAACCGAAGCAGGTTGATTCTAAGAGAGAAACCCTGGAAAGAAATGTAACATAATGGAAGGGCCATCTACTGCAAAGTAAATGGAATCTTCAGCTCCTAATAATGCATGTAGCTCACTACATCCAAGACCCGAAGTTAGAGCTAAAAGGAAAGTAGTTTTCAAAGTTAATTCCCATCTCTAACAAGATATAAGTGGTTCGAAGGGAGGACCTGAAATAGCCTACAAGACCAGAAGACAGTCCCATTTAGGATTGACATGAGAAGAAGCCAGATTCTCTAACTATGTTAGAAAGTAGATGACTATTGGAAAAATCCTTGCCTGTAACCTGCTTTAGTGTTACAGAAATGGCTGAACGATAACCTTTAACTGAAGATTGTGAAAGACCTTTATCTTTGAAAAGTGACACAAGAAATCTGATAGATAACTCAAAGTGTGATTGCCTGGATCCAATGACCATGACTCACACCACTCCAACCAAACTTTTCATCTGTACTCATAAAGGGCATTTGTAGAAAATCTTCTAGAAGTACAGACTGTTGGCAACTCGAGAAGCAAATCCTTCTGCTTGGAGATGTCGTTAGATAAGAGACAAGCGTAAAGATGAAACACTTGTCTTGGCGTGAACTAGATGATATAGAGCTATACAGCAGGCCTCGTCAGAGAGGGAGTACTACTGGAGGAGCCACTAATAGAGATAACAGTGTAGGAAACCATGGATGTCCAGTCCAAAATGGTGATCAACATCAGCAAGCAGTCTTCTCTCTGTGCTTTCAGAAGTACCCGAGATAGAAGTGGAGTTGGAGGGTATTCATACTCGAACAGACCCTGCCATGGAATTGACAGAGTGTTACTGCCCTTGCCAGGGGATCTGGAACTGGAGAAACAAGGTTGAGAGTTGGTTGATCAACCGAGTAGCAAAGAGATCTATATGAGGTGTGTCCCAATGTTGGAACACCTGAGCTAGTGTAGATTGATGTAACATCCCTTCTGTGTGAACTATCTGGGTTTTCCTGGAATGGGAATATACCAGAACATTCAGTTTGCCTGTAATATACCTGACTCTGAGAGAGATTCCTACTTGGGAGTACCAAGTCAGAGTCTCCCCCCCCCCTCCTTGTACACATAAGATGCTAAGGTTGTGTTGTCTGTGGTGAGCGTGACCGAGTGACCTCGTACTGACACAAGAAAAGGATGTAGGACCGGAATTACTGCCCTCATCTCCAATATGTTTCTATGGCTCGTTAATAAATGAATGAATGAAGTTCCCTGGCTGAGGCAGAGGGAACTGATAGAAGATGTTCCAGATTTACCTGAAATAATCTGATTCTCTCTAGGGTGCTAGTGATAGACTGAAGGGAAGAGCTCGAAATTGATAGGTTGAGCCTTGCCAAGGGAAGCGAAGGTATCGCCTGAATCTGGATGTATAGGAAAGTGAACGTAAGCATCTTTAAGATCTAGAGAAGTTACCTACTCGTTCTTTTGTAGTTCCATCCGAATGGAGTCCAGGCTCTCCATTTTGAAGTGGGGGTGGAAAGAACTTGTTCAGACGTGAAAGATTGATAATGGTTCTCAATCCCCCTGTTCTTTGGGAACTATGAAAAGACGACTGTAAAACCCCTGCTACGAAGAGGAAGGGAGCTCTGGTTCAATTGCAGCGAGAGACAGAAGATTCCTTACATCTGTGTCGAAAATCTCCTGCTTCATTGTATCCCAGAGATTTACTAAGCATCTTTGGTGAAAAGAAACCATTGGGGATTGACCCAAAAAGGAATAAGAAAAAGCCTAAGGAAAATTTGGGGCCTTAAGACCCAACTACTGGAGTCCTACTGAATGTAGTTGAGGAGCCATAAGTGGAACTGTATTGGAGGTCTAGTCTGAAGCTTGGCCATGGCTAACCACTGAAACGAGGAGTTCTCAAACTCTATTCTACGAATCTTAACCACTTTTTGGAAATTAGGTCCAAGAAGTGTAAGAGAGTTAAAGGGTTTAACCCTCAGACTAGAAACCAGCTGTTGGTTTAGAGAACTCTGTTCCAAGTAGAATTCCGACTCCCTAAAGATAGGAATTGTGAAAGCCTGACCAAAGACTCCATCATATTGGCGTTGTCCTTAACCATTGACTAGAGGTATTGATGCAGCTCAAGAAGAGCTTCAGGTGACGGGTTATGGTCTTGCAGGATAAACAAGATACCACAGATGCTATCGAGCGACGGGCTCGCGCCTCCGTGTTACAGGAGTACGAGCGACTATCCTTAGGGAAGCTGACAACGAGCGAGCGCTGTTGACCAGTGTCAATGGCGGCGAACCCTCTTGAGCATGTGGATTAAGGACTGTGTATTTGTAAATATATTTATCTTTGTGGATTATATAAATTCTTTTGTTTAATGAATTGCTATAATTGTTTTACATGACAATCTATCGAAGTTTATAACTGGAATTATAATTGCAAAATGCATTATTCCTGTACATGAGATTAATACTTGACTGCGGCATCTATACTCTGCTTCTTTCATAATAGCAATTTATAAACCAATTGAGATATAAAAACACGACCTGGTTCACATTTATTTATTATATACGTTTTGGATACCGTAATGTTAACTTTAGTGTAAACCATGAGTCTGGCATTGTTTGGCCATCTAATGATTATGTGACCGTAACGTGTTTATCTTATGAAATAGACATGACTTGCTTACCACGTGTATTTAATTTCAAAGGATACATAGCAATTGAGTTTTAGGTAACAGATAAATCTGTTGTCATGCTACAAATCATCACTTATATGGTAGATCATATCTAAAAAGGGGTGGCGTAGTTAGCAATTTTTCACAAAGATTTTAGGATTTTAATCAATATACTATTTTGTAAAACACTTGTGATTTCGTTAAATATATAGTTCTTACTATTTATTCTACTGCAACCAAATATTTTGTAATGGGTGTTACAATTGGACATCCAGAGATAATGCAATTGGTGAACACACTGTGTAAACGATAAATGATAAATGGTAAACGATACACAGTAAATGATACAAGGTAAATGATTTGAATGCAAATGCAGGCTAAAATGCATTAAGTATCGTTTTGAACTGCATTTTTGCATTTTTCTCTAATGTTTATCATTCAGAAATGCAAACCATAAAAGAAACTAAAATGCATTTGAAACGCGTTACAAATGTATTTAAAATGCATTTTTGGTTTACTTGAACAAATTAGGCCATAATAAAATTAATTGCTAGATTATCATATCTGCCCGCCCCCTAATTTTCATGCCGCCCTGACCCTTTTTATTTTCATAAATAAAATAAAAAATTTAAAAAACTAAAAAAAAAACTAAAGAAATTTTAAAAATGAAAATAAAATCTTCCCAGGCTCCCCATTTTTAAGAAAAATTTGGATGATAATCTAGCAATCAATTTATAATGACCTTACAGTCTGTATAGATATATATATATATATAGGCATGCTATATTGAAAAAAAAATAGCTTATTTGAAAGTTTTGACGAATTTTGATATATTCGCTTTGAACTATGTGAAGCTGTTAAATAAAACTATAGGTCAGTGTCACACATTGTTTTCTACAATACTAAATAAGGATCACTGCCTTTCTTACCTGTGTCAGATATTATCTATGTCTCAGTATATGTCAATATAGAAATCATGCGTTCATGAAATACAAAATAATATGCCTGGCTTACAGATGTCAAGTCAACATAAATAATTATGTTTAGTGTAAAACTCATTGTGGTATTCAAGAAAAATATTGGGCGAGAATTTGAGTATGGTTATGATTTTAAGGCTCTGTATCAGCTGTGAAGAACCTTCTTTCTGATAAAAACAAATGAAACCTCAGGTTGGATTATACCTAATAAAGATTCACTCAAGCCTTTATGTATATCTTCTTGGCCTGGCATACTTATTTAATGACGTATGTGAACTTCCAAGTCTAAAGCTCTTTTTACCAAGTTGAATTATATGGCTTCCTGTCTCTTCATTAGAAAATTGACATTTATATATTCAACAGTAAAACATATCAATATCATCAAATCTCATCAACTGGCATAATAGATAAAATACCTCAGCATCTCAATTTTTTCAGTTGCCCAGATGCTCTGCATGGCAACTCTTTTGCAGTGTAAATTGTAATTCTCATGAGGATAGTCTATAATATTATAGTTATGTGCACTATTTAAATGCTTTCTAGGGGTAAATACAGACAATTATTTTGTCAGCTGGCTATTCACAGGTTATGCCTTCTAAACACTAGACATATCAGGGACCATAGCTGAACACTTATTTTGAATAAAAGTTTCTAGTATTTTATCATTTATTTCATAAGGATATACAGGCGATCGCTAAGGCTCATGGGCCTCTTGTTATTGAAATTTGATCTTTACACAAATTCTTGTTCAAAATGGTAAAATGAATATTCAGGGGAATTTCTTTTCTTCTCTGATGACTTTCATATAGACATTTAAAATCCTTTGTTTTTTAAGATGTAAAGTGATCAATATTATATTTCTCTTATTGAATAGTGTGCTTTTTTTCTCTCACTAAATAGTGTGCTTTATTTCTCTCACTAAACAGTGTACTTGTATATCTCTTACTAAATAGTGTGCTTTATTTATCTCACTTAATATTGTGCTTTATTTTTCTCACTAAATAGTGTGCTTATTTCTCTCACTAATTAGTGTGCTTTATATCTCTTACTAAATAGTGTGCTTCATTTTTAGCTCTACTGGCCAAAGGCCAGAAGTGCTTATGCGATGGCGCGTTGTCTGTCGTCCGTCGTCTGTCGTCTGTTAGCAGCACTTTCTCTGAAACCACTAGGCCAATTAAACTGAAACTTTATATGGGTGTTTCTATTGCATAGGAGACTATACAGAAGATTTTTTTTTTTTTCAATTTGAAATTCAAGATGGCCGCCAGTTACTAAAAATAGTCCAAAACTTAGAAAATCTTCTTCTCATGAATGCCCCAACAGATTTTCAAAATGTTTATGTAGTAATGATGACCAACTATAGTTCTGTTAGATTTGTTCAAATGGTGTACCCTAGGGTTAAAAATGACCCTGCCCCGAGAGTTCAATTAGGGGACACATGTCAATATAATATTTTTTTTAATTTTTTTTTTTAAATGGAAATGATTTTGCCTATATCTTCACAAAGGCATTGTTAGGTGAAGGAGGTTCAGAATTGTAAAAATGACTGGGTTCCACTGACTTAAGGGGTCAGGAGGGGCCCCAAAATGGTACAAATTGGGAATTAGTAAAATTGTTTTCTTAAGAACCTGTATGTCAGATATGTACATATTTGATATAAATTATCCCTATGTGTATGGGTTTGATTGCAGATAAGAATTTAGGGGCTAAAATATATAGGGGCCCTGTAAGGGGACTTAGAATTTTACATAGGGATACTGTGGGAAAATAGAAAATTCACTTTTTTTTTCATTAATTCTGAAACCACTAGGCCAATTAGACTGAAATTTCATATGGATGTTTCTTTTGTGCAGGAGACTATACAGAAGATTTTTTTTTTTCGATCTGACATTCAAGATGGCCGCCGTTACTAAAAATGGTCCAAAACTTTAAAAATCTTTTTCTCATGAACTGCCCAACAGATTTTCAAAATGTTTATGTAGTAATGATGACCAACTATAGTTCTGTTAGATTTGTTCAAATGGTGTCTGACCCTGCCCCGAGAGTTCAATTAAGGGACACATGTCAATATAATATTTTTTTTTTCTTTTTAAATAGAAATGATTTTGCATATATCTTCACTAAAGCATTGTTAGGTGAAGGAGGTTAAGATTTGTAAAAATGACTGGGTTCCTATGTCTTAAGGGGTCAGGAGGGGCCCCAAAAGGGTACAAATTCGGAATTAGTAAAATTGTTTTCTTAAGAACCGGTATGTCAGATATGTACATATTTGATTTAAATTATCCCTAAGTGTATGGGTTTGATTGCAGATAAGAATTTAGGGACTAAAATATATAGGGGCCCTGTAAGGGGACTTAAAATTTTACATATGGATACTGTGGGAAAACAGAAAATCCTTTTTTTTTTTCATTAGCTCTACTGGCCAAAGTCCAGAAGTGCTTATGCGATGGCGCATTGTCTGTTGTCCGTCGTCTGACGTCTGACGTCTGTCATCTGTCGTCTGTTAGCATCACTTTCTCTGAAACCACTAGGCCATTTAAACTGAAACTTCACATGGGTGTTTCTATTGTATAGGAGACTATACAGAAGATTTATTTTTTCTATCTGAAATTCAAAATGGCCGATGTTTCTATTGCATAGTAGAATTTCAAAAAGTGCTATGGCCACTATGAGTCAGTAGAGCGTCCTCAGGCCCTCTTGGGCCTCTTGTTCTTAATTAATATTGTGCTTTATTTCTCTCACTAAATAGTGTGCTTTATTTTTCTTACTATTAAAATGTGTGCTTTATTTTTCTCACTAAATAGTGTGCTTTATTTCTTTCACTAAATAGCATGATTTATTTCTCTCACTAAATATAAATAACATGCTTTATTTTCTCACTAAATAGTGTGCTTTATTTCTCTTGTTAAGTATATTTCTTTTACTAAAAAGTGTGCTTTTTTCTCTTTCCAAATATTGTGCTTTATTTATCTCACTGAATAAAGTGCTTTATTTATCTCACTGAATAAAGTGCTTTATTTATCTCACTGAATAAAGTGCTTTATTTATCTCACTGAATAAAGTGCTTTATTTCTCTTACTAAATAGATTGATTTAATTCTCTCACTAAATAGTGTACTTTATTTATCTCACTAAATAGCATGCTTTAGTTCTCTCACTTAATAGCATGCTGTATTTCTCTCACTAAATAGTGTGCTTTATATCTCTAACTAAATAGTGTGCTTTATTTCTCTTACTAAATAGTGTGCTTTATTTTTCTCACTAAATAGTGTGCTTAATTTCTCTTATTGAATAGTGTGCTTTGTTTTTCTCACTATATAGTGTGCTTTATATCTCTTATTAAATAGTGTGCTTTATTTATCTTACTTAATAGTGTGCTTCATATCTCTTATTAAATAGTGTGCTTTATTTCTGTCACTAAATAGCATGCTGTATTTCTCTCACTAAATAGTGTGCTTTATATCTCTTACTAAATAGTGCACTTTATTTCTCTTACTTAATATTGTGATTTATTTTTCTCACTTAATAATGTGCTTAATTTCTCTTACTCAATAGTGTGCTTTATTTATCTCACTAAATAGTGTGTTTTATATCTCTTACTAAATAGTGTGCTTTATTTCTCTTACTAAATAGTGTGCTTTATTTTTCTCACTAAATAATATATTTAATTTCTCTTACTTAATAGTGTGTTTTATTTATCTCACTAAATAGTGTACTTTATATCTGTTATTAAATAGTGTGCTTTATTTCTCTCACTAAATATCATGCTGTATTTCTCTCACTAAATAGTTTGCTTTATTTCTCTCACTAAATAGTGTTCTTTATTTCTATTATTCAATAATGTGCTTTATTTCTCTTACTAAATAGTGTGCTTTATTTCTCTCACTAAATGGTATGCTTTATTTCTCTCACTAAATAGTGTGCTTTATTTCTCTTACTAAATAGTGTGCTTTATTTCTCTAATTAAATAATGTGCTTTATTTCTCTCACTAAATAGTGTGCTTTATTTCTCTTATCAAATAATGTACCCTGATCCTCGCAAACCTATGACTGGGTGAATAAATGGATTACCCTTAATTTGCTGATAAAAAGAAAAAAATATTCCCAAATTTCCAAATATTTGTCATGACAGTATAATTTTACTGAACTATGACCCAGAGCAAATTGTCTTCATTGATAAAAAGATTATCCAATAATCCTTTGTAGGCTTATGTATGTGTAACTGTTGTGATTTGTAAAGATGGATATGATCTATTAGATATATATTTATGTGTATATAATTGTATAATCCACTCACTGCATTAGATTAATGGAATATCAGAACATTTCTGTGGTAAATGCAAATTTATTTGGAAATTAATTGGAATATTGGAAAATCAAAAAGTTCCGTCTCCATGTGCTCAATGTTGTCAGATGACACAGACTGTATCAGTTCTTCTGGAAACGATGTAAGAGAGCAATATTAACCAAACATAAGACAGACTTTTGTCATTTATAAAAAGTATAGAAATTATAAAACATTGGAGATATGAATGGACAAAGGAAATTCGATGGATAATGAATGTAATAATACTGGTAAATTATGTGCTTTTTAGCTCGCCAGGACGAAGTCAGCGTCAGTGTCGTCGTCTGTAGACACACAGGTTCAACTTTTGCGTTTAAGTTTAAGATATCTATGCTACCACTCATTGGATGTGAATGAAACTTCGCATGTGTGTTCACCATCATCAATGGAACACACAGAGACAAGAACCATAACTCTGGGTTGCATATCGGCACAGTTAAGACCATAGAGTGAGCTGATGTCCTGCTCAATTAAACTTAATGTTCTCTCCATGACTTGTGGACTACAGAAACACAGTCTAGAGTGAGCTGATGTAATGCTCATTGAAACTTAATGTTCTCTCCATGACTTGTGGACTACAGAAACACAGTCTAGAGTGAGCTGATGTCCTGCTCCTTTAAACTTAATGTTCTTTTCATGACTTGTGGACTACAGAAACACATTCTAGAGTGAGCTGATGTCCTGCTCATTGAAACTTAATGTTCTTTTTATGACTTGTGGACTACAGAAATACAGTTTAGAGTGAGCTGATGTCCTGCTCCTTTAAACTTAATGTTCTTTTTATGACTTGTGGACTACAGAAATACAGTTCTAGAGTGAGCTGATGTCCTGCTCATTGAAACTTAATGTTCTTTTTATGACTTGTGGACTACAGAAATACAGTTTAGAGTGAGCTGATGTCCTGCTCAACAAAACTTAAGTTGCAGCCACAGCAGTTTTCTAATGCTGTAGTAGACATACATGTTAGTGTCAATGGAGTAATATTGTGCATGTGTGATAATAAGCACGATAGTTTAAGTATTCATTTAGAAAAAAAATCTTATTTTCTGTCTTCAGATGTTAGTTTACATAATCAAGCAAATTTGATTTGACCAATCTGATGGCCATTTGGTGCATACATATTTCACCAAAAACCGGGCCAGATTAGCGCAGTCGGTTACGCGTCTACCTATCAATCCAGGGGTCGTGAGTTCGAATCCCCCGCCCGGCAACAGTCTCCGTGATGATTGATATACGACATTGTATCTCATTATCATTCGTCTCTCACCACTGATTCAAGTGGGAAAGTTATCAGTTACTTGCGGAGACGGGGTGTGCTCGAGTACTGGTTAATCCCAGGAAACAGTGGTTAGGTTAACTGATCGTCTGTTAGCCCTCGAATGGCATAAAAATGACGCTAAATATTCAATCAATCAATCAATCAATTCACCAAAAACCAACCCTATTACACTAGCTGACCTCTCCTAGCGAAGCTAAATGTTCATTCATTTCGCAATCCTACTATACTTTATATATGACAAAGAGAACTTGTAGATTATAACATTACAATGGCATGTGTACAATACTAGTCATTCTTTCACATGTACTGCTCTTGTTCAAATTTGTGTCAATGGCACTTTTAAAGGTCATATGTCAATTTTGATAAATTTTCACTTATTGTAACATTATATCTAGACATTACATGACTGTGGTTATATGCAATTAAAATAACAATGTTTCTGTTGTTTTATTGATCAACCACTTACTGTTGTTTCATTTATCAACCATTAACTGTTGTTTTATTGATCAACCACTTACTGTTGTTTCATTTATCAACCACTTACTGTTGTTTTGTTGATCAACCACTTACTTTTGTTTTATTGATCAACCACTTACTGTTGTTTTATTGATCAGCCACTTACTGTTGTTTTGTTGATCAACCACTAAATGTTGTTTTATTGATCATGTTGATCAATCACTAACTGTTGTTTTATTGATCAACCACTTACTGTTGTTTCATTGATCAACCACTTACTGTTGTTTCATTGATCAACCACTTTCTGTTTTTTGTTGATCAACCACTTTCTGTTGTTTTGTTGATCAACCTCTTACTGTTGTTTTATTGATCAACCACTTACTGTTGTTTCATTGATCAACCACTTACTGTTGTTTTATTGATCAACCACTTACTGTTGTTTTGTTGATCAACCACTTACTGTTGTTTCATTGATCAACCACTTACTGTTGTTTCATTAATCAACCACTTACTGTTGTTTTGTTGATCAACCATTAACTGTTGTTTTATTGATCAACCACTTACTGTTGTTTTGTTGATCAACCACTAACTGTTGTTTTATTAATCAACCACTTGCTGTTGTTTCATTAATCAACCACTTACTGTTATTTCATTGATCAACCACTTACTGTTGTTTTGTTGATCAACAGCTAACTGTTGTTTTATTAATCAACCACTTACTGTTGTTTTATTGATCAACCATTTACTGTTATTTCATTGATCAACCACTTACTGTTGTTTTGTTGATCAACAACTAACTGTTGTTTCATTGATCAACCACTTGCTGTTGTTTCATTAATCAACCACTTACTGTTGTTTTGTTGATCAACCATTAACTGTTGTTTTATTGATCAACCAATTACTGTTGTTTTGTTGATCAACCACTAACTGTTGTTTTATTAATCAACCACTTACTGTTGTTTTATTAATCAACCATTTACTGTTATTTCATTGATCAACCACTTACTGTTGTTTTGTTGATCAACAACTAACTGTTGTTTTATTAATCAACCACTTACTGTTGTTTTATTGATCAACCATTTACTGTTATTTCATTGATCAACCACTTACTGTTGTTTTGTTGATCAACAACTAACTGTTGTTTTATTAATCAACCACTTACTGTTGTTTTATTGATCAACCACTTACTGTTGTTTCATTGAACAATCACTTTCTGTTATTTTGTTAATCAACCACTTACTGTTGTTTTGTTGATCAACCACTTACTGTTGTTTTGTTGATCAACCACTTACTGTTGTTTTGATGATCAACCAATTACTGTTGTTTCATTCATTAACCACTTACTGTTGTTTGATTCGCAACATTCAGAAATAGCATTTTCATAAGTAAATGTATAAAAATGAACAGGTTTGAAATAAACAGTCAGTCTATGCTGTGTTTGGCTATACATGTATCGTATCTGTAACCGGTTTACATTGTTGAGTCAGTGTGTTTACTGGTTCTAATGAACTCTTTATGAACCTTTTGTTCCCTTGATCATGTTTGCATAACCATTACAAAATTTTAAATACTGTTTAAATAACTTTCTTATGTTATGTTATATTTTATCACACTTTTTACAGAAATAATAAAGTTAACAAATTTAATTCACGACAAATTTCTATAAGGTATTTAATTTAAAAAGTATTTACACAGTTTGATGTGAATACACAAAACAAACCATTAAATGTTAATCATTCCAACACACAAGATAGATTTAAAGAGTAAATGGATTATGATTGTACTGCTGTTTAAAGACTATTGGAAAAATCATGCTGATCCAAACAGCTGAATTCTGGCACTTGAAAAGGATTGCAGAATGGTTTGTTGTTTTATGTTTGTCTTATTTCAAAGTGAAATTTTATAGTATCAGTGATATTGTCAGATTATTAATGTTGTTACTTGGTGTGTAAGCTGTTTCAATTTAGGTAGATCTTCTAGAATAAGTTTAGTAAGATTGTTTGCTAACAAGTCAACTGTCTGATTTCCAGTGTTTATGGAATGGATTATATATTATACAAAATAAGATCTAGTTGAAAATCTGTTTATAAAATAGTGGTAGTACAAGCCAGCTAATTGAAATTCGAACAATTGTGAGAGATAATTTGACAGGAGTATAATTGATTGTGTTATAAATGTGGAATTAACTATTTAAGGAAGAAGTATATTTGGTAATACCCATACATAGTAACTGATCTAAAATTGTGGAGATTTGTGTGTTAAAGTTGTATTTGTTATATGATTAGAAGTTTATAAGAAATGTTTTATAGATGAATGTGAAGGCTTGCTCAATATATTATTTATGATGAAATCAGTGTGCCTGCAATGAAATGTATGGGACTAAAAGGAATGAAATTTAAAGGTGTATAATAATTCAACCTGAAAGAAAAACCCTATGACTATAAAAAGGTATGTTCATAAATATATATAATATTCTTATCAAAGTGTACTTCTTATGTGGAATCGTTTCAGTATCCACTTATTCATGATGTTGATAATGGTTCTACCCAGGAGGGCTTTGAGCTTGATTTGTTAAGCTGTATAACTTGTTTCACAATTAATGTAAAATAAATAAGTTCATAAAAAAGTATAATTAATTTGACTGCATGAATATATATATAGTGTTGGCATCACTTTCAGCAATCCTTTAGTGGTATCCTGAGTGTGTCTGCCTGAGATCATCATGCAGAAGAATAGGTACTCTTTGGCCAAGTGGTTTAAGGTGTTGAGGTCCTGTGCTTGAACCCAGCTGAGTCATTCTAACTTTATGTGAGGAAGTTTACCAGTTAGGCCACTGTAATTTAACTACTAAATTCTCATCCATTTTTTTCTTAAAAGGGAGGCGAGTGGACTTTTACTTTCTATTTATTTTTTTTTTATTTTTTAGTGAAAATGATAAATGTTCATTTTAGAAGGAATGGTTTGCCTTTTTGAGTAACGGTAGCATAATTACAAATATTTAATAGTCAAATGCTACTTTAATTTGCATACATGGGCACTTCAATTATTGGGGAGAGGCAACCTGGGAACAGTGTGTGGGAAGGGGGTCCCTTTTCTGCTGGTGGCGGTAATAATATTCCTTGGATACAGGGAATCGCTCAAAAAAATGTTTGTTATCTAAAACACCAACTGCTGAATTCTACTCATCTTTTAGAAAACATATTATTTATTCCAATAGTTTGTGACTTCAAAATGCTTTTATTAAACAAACACACACACAAGAAACTTAGACTAAACACTAAGATGTATTAAAAAGTGAACCTCAGTTGAGTTTCACTCCCAGTATTATGGGCCAAAACGTAGTAGAGGGTGTCCGCCCTACTGCAAATGTGAGTAGGACAGTGGCCTAGCTAAGTCAAAAGTAAGCATGCAGGCCTAGAAATTTTGATGGGAACTCTGGGATACTCTGCCATATATTTTTAAAAATGTAAATTACCAATGGTGCATTATCAGGGGTTTCGTGTGTATTTTTATACCTCCAAAAATATTTTTTGGGTGACATATAGTAATCACAGCATCTGTCTGTCCGTCAGTCCTTCGGTCCTGTATTTTGTTTCTGGCCTGTAACTTTGTCATGTATAGATGGATTTTGTTGATACTTGCTACAAATGATCAAGATAACATGACAACCTGTCGCGAATAAGACCCACACCCGTACCTCAAAGGTCAAGGTCACAATTTGAGTTTGTTTAACAACACTTTGAGTTTGTGTGAGATTTCATTTCCGGCCTGTAACTTTGTCATGCAAAGATGGATTTTGTTGATACTTGCTACAAATGATCAACATAATATGACGTGTCGCCAGTAAGACCCATACCCATACCTAAAAAAGGTCAAGGTCACACTTTGAGTTTGTTTGACAACACTTTCAGTCTGTTTGAGATTTCGTGTCTGGCCTGTAACTTTGTCATGCATAGATGGATTTTGTTAATACTAAGCTACAAATGACCAACATAACATGATGATGTGTCGCACGTTACACCCAGAATCCCACTGTCAAGGTCACAATTTAACTTTGGTTGATGACACTTTCAGTCTGATTGAGATTTTGTGTCCGGTCTGAAACATTGTCACCTGAAACTTTTTACATGTCAAAAACACTTGGCTCAATTCATCAGCATGGTGTTACAAAATGTCACGTGTAAGACCCACATGCGTACCTCAAAGGTCAAGATCACACTTTGAGTTTGTTTAACAATGTTTTCAGTCTGTGTGAGATTTCTTGTCCGATAAATAACTTTGTCATCTATGGATATATTTTAAAAACACTAGGCTCAGTTGACAAACATGACATAATAAAGTGTCGCATGTAAGACCCAGAACCTTTCCTCAAAGGTCAAGGTCACACTTTCAGTTTGTTTGACATTGTGTGTCTGGTCTGTGACTTTGTCTTTAACTTGGCTCAACCTAGACACAGTCACACTTTGTTTATGTATGACAACTCTTTGAATCTGTTTGAGATTTCAAGTCTGTCCTTTAACTTTATCATACATGGATGCATTTCAAAAACCCTTGACTCAATTTATCAATTGATCAATAATTGATCTGTAACTTACATTTAGGGATTCTAAAATAGCTTGACACAAGTGATCAGCATGTCATGATAATGTTTCATGTTGACTTTTATTTTTCTGGAAAAAATGCTGGCCTTGGCCTGCAGTGTCTACGTGAAGCTACGCCGGTGTGTGTGTGTGAGGGGGTGTGGTGGGGCGTACAAACACCATTTCATGCATTCTACATTCTAGTAAATGTTTACAATAAAACAAGCTTCTTAGTGATTGAAATCTCTTATTTACTGAAAATCCATAAAAACTTGCACATCTCATTGTATAGATATACCATCAATTATGCAATAAATGGTTGTCTAAAATTCATTCAAAAACAGTTGTTTACTGCAATTTAACAAACGCTGGATTCACTGTCAGCAGGAAAAAAAATTGTGCCATGTACAGTGTTTTATGCATCTTTCAGCTACACTGGTAATTTGTTTTAGCTCACCTGAGCTGAAGGCTCACAGGTGAGCTTTTGTGATCGCCTGGTGTCCGTCTGGTGTCCGTCGTTAACTTTTAGCTTCTAACAACTCCTCCTCTGAAACCACTGGGCCAATTTTGATATTACTTCACAAAAATGTTCCTTGGGTGACCCTCTACTAAGTTTGTTTAGACCATCTTGATTCGTCAAAAAAATGGCCACCAGGCGGTGGAGCAAGTTTAATTACCATATATTCCCTAATTAATGCCCACGGGGGCGTTATATTTTACAAGGTGGGGGCGTTTATAAAAGATAAAAAAAGCAAATTTAACAACAGTTAAAAATACAATAAAGCCCTGAAAAAACATTAAATCCGGTTTAAATCCCCTAAAAAGTGGTTCAGAATTATTTGAGAGTGAATGAAATAATCGACATATGATGAAAAAAAGCTGAAAATCTGTATTAAATTACTAGTCTGCATACTGGAATATCCGAATTTTATGGTCAGTGTACTCTTCACTTTAAATCACTTGGACCCTTGCTCTTATTAATGTGGAATAATGAGCTTTCAGCATACACAGACTAACCGCATTTTCCGACGTTTTGTAATGTTTTAATTGGCAGACGGTATTTTTACTAGTTTTAAACAGCAAATATGGGGAAGTGTTTATTCAACCAAAGGTGGTTAAGTGGTCACCCAAGATATAAACAATGGGTTAAAGAGTTCAAAGGTAATAAACACTCCGCTAATCGTTGTCTGTGTAACAAAATAATCGATCAGGGAAACATGGGCGAATATGCACTCAACTCTCATATACGTTTCATTTTTTTAATTTTCCAGAAAAATAGGTGGGGGGCGTTTATTAAAATGGGGGCATTTAAAAGGGAATATACGGTAGTAAAAACTTAAAAAATCTTCTTGTCAGAAACAACTAGCTCGATTTTAAGATAATTTCACAGAAATGTTCCTTGGGTGACCCTCTACCAAGTTTTTTCAAGCGATCTTGATTTGTCAAAAAACATGGCTGCCAGGGGGCCAGGTTAGTTTACTATATAAGCTATAGTAAAAACTTAAAAAATCTTCTTGTCAGAAATCACTGGGCCAATTTTGATATAACTTCACAGAAATGTTTCTTGGGTGACCCTCTACCAAGTTTGTTCAAGCCATCTTGATTCGTCAAAAAACATGGCCGCCAGGGAGCCAAAGTTCAAAGTTTCCCTGGGTAGAATGAGTACTTAGCACATGCTCAAAGTTTCTCTGGGTAGAACGAGTACTTAGCACATGCTCAGTTTCTCTTGGTAGAATGAGAACTTAGCACATGCTCAGTTTCTCTGGGTAGAATGAGTACTTAGCACATGCTCAAAGTTTCTCTGGGTAGAACGAGTACTTAGCACACTCTCAAAATTTTCCTGGATAGAACTAGTACTTAACACATGTTCCAAGTTTTCCTGGATTGAAGGAGTACTTAGCACATGCTCAAAATTTCCCTAGGTAAAATGAGTACTTAGCACATGCTCAAAGTTTCCCTGGGTAGAACAAGTACTTAGCACATGCTCAAAGTTTCCCTGGGTAGAACGAGTACTTAGTACATGTTCAAAGTTTCCCTGGGTAGAACAAGTATTTAGCACATGCTCAGTTTCTCTTGGTAAAATGAGTACTTAGCACATGCTCAAAGTTTCCCTGGGTAGAACAAGTACTTAGCACATGCTCAAAGTTTCCCTGGGTAGAACGAGTACTTAGTACATGTTCAAAGTTTCCCTGGGTAGAACAAGTATTTAGCACATGCTCAGTTTCTCTTGGTAAAATGAGTACTTAGCACATGCTCAGTTTCTTTTGATAGAACGAGTACTTACAGACCCTAAACCGCTCAAGTATCCCAATTGCACGCAAACGGAGTGCACTCAGAGCGTAAGCGGAGCGCAGACGGAGCGCGAACGGAGCGCAGATTGAGCGCTGACGGAGCGGACCTTGACCGTTTGCGAACGCTGGATTTTGAATAATTAACGCACTACTGAACGCATGAAATAGATCGAGTGCACTCAGACACGCTGAATGCACTCAGATACGCTGAGTGCACTCAGATGCGCAGTATATGCAGTTTATGCTAGACACAGTAAGATAACTGATAACATAACTATTCGTGCGCTACTGAGTGCACTCGTTCATTCGGATACACTCTTTTTTCATTATTTGATCGTAAATTCGATACTTAAAATTGAGATAAAAAAGAAGTGTTCTTTCACATAAATATAAACCATGTAGTTTATATAAATGTTTTATTGTAAAACGCATGATAAAACTTATTTTGGTAAACAATTTATCAATTATAGCATAAATATCAATATTTAGCTGATCAATACAATATAGTTTAAAATACCTATTATACATTTGACGACACATCAATGGTTAGCTACGGTTTCAAGGCTCATTTAGTTGCATGTTTAAACATGGTTTGGTTTGCGCAACAAAAATATAAATAATTATATATATTGTGTAAAAAACAATTCGAAAAGATGTAATATGAATTCACTATTTGCCGTGTTATTTCGATATAGATTAGTTATAGAACATACAAAACATATACTTTATTTCGATTTAAGCGTATACTGCTCCAAATACAAATATAGCAAAGCATGCGTGAATCTAACAAAACATAGATATGCGGAAAATTATATGATTATGATTCTATTTGTTTGGGTATTTTGGCAAAATAAAAATTACCAATTTTCAATTTAATTGGAACTTTAGTTTTATATTTTCCCCAAACATAGTTACACCGAGTTTGTGCTTAATTGTGAACAAATGTACGTAAACCTGTTATATTGCAATTAAAGTGGAAACATTATACTCGTGCACATCTCATTAAAATATGCAAATAATAGAAATAAATTAATTGTATTCTAAAATATAAAGTGGGTCAGTAGTACAGCGGATATGGTGCTGGCTTCAGACGGCAGAGGTCACGAGTTTGACCCAGGCTCTACCCTACCTTTCGAAACACAATTCAGTACCAGATCTAATAAGGGAATGCACTAGAGAATGATATGCATAAGCTCCGAGCTTACTTCACAATCAAGCTAAATTAAATTAATGTTAAATAAATGTATGTATGCCAAAATAACACGACAGACCGAAATAACACATTAGACACAGAAAATAAAAACTAGTAAACGTAAATTTTTAGGTGACCTTTTTGAGGTGGTGATTTTATATTGACTAAAGAACAGCTTTTGATCATGATGAAGGTTCAAATAAAAAAAAACGAACATGTATTCACTGCCTATAAAATAGTAAATATATTGTTTTCCCGCTTTCCTACAAAATCGATACGCATGATCACGTTCACGTAAGCACGTAACAATTAAGCCATTATAAAAGCTGTGAAAGGGGCAACAAGTAAGAAATGACAATAATAATAATAATAATAATAATAATAATAATAAAGAAAGAAAACACTCAGAAAATAATAATATAATAATATAATAATATAATAATATAATAATATAATAATAAAGTAATATAGCAATAATAGCAATAATATTAATACTAATGAAAATAATATTAGTAATAAAAGTAATAAATAATAATAATAAAATAAAATGCAACGATAATGATAATAATATTAATGATAGATATTAATAATAATGATGATAATAATAATATTATAAAAAATCTGCATATATTAGTATTGATTTTGACTATATAATTCTTATCCAATCATATGCCGCGGGTTAAATTAAGATTCATTCATTTGGCACAAATTATAATCAAAATGAAAATTACACACCGGCAGGGTTCTTCGTGATCAATGGACCGATAAATCACCAATTAACTATTTATTGACACACATGTGGTTCTCACCATGGGTATCTGTTTTGATGATTGCCTTGCAACTCTGCCTTCATAATAGTAATTAAATTGTTATATTAATTGTGAACGACTGACCCGATGCACGTACGCACGTATCCAATATAAAAGCTGTGACAAATCAATGAGTCAATATGTATATTATAATAATAGCTCCAATGATAAAAAAATATTTAAAAAAAAATAAAACAAATAATGAAAGTAAAAAATAATACAAATAAATACTACATTTTTACAAGGAGTTTTTTTAGAGACAAGTCTTTGATTTTTATTAGTTTTAAAATTGTAGGATTGTTTTTAGTTTGTAAATTAACAATTCTGTTTTTAGTTGTATCTGTTTTTTATACGAAATCGCTATGGCAGCTGTGGCAAAATGACAGCCCTTAATATGTGTATGTCACACTTTCTACCATTCACTCAGAACTGCCGTGGGGTTTTCGGTTCGTTAATTTAATGGTATTAACATCATGATATTTACATACTAAAGCGTTCTGAAACTTCGAATAACCAATATCCTAAATGTTTGTTTATTTGTTGTTAATTGGCTGGCAGTTTGTTATCTTTTCTTTTCAATCATATAATGTTGGCTCAATTAAGATTCATCCATCTGGCATGAATTACAATCAAAATGAAATCATACATATCTTCCGTGGTCAATAGACCGATAAGTCACCGCTTTATCATATAACTTAATTGACACGGCTCTCACTGGCATGCGATATAACGTAATTAACACCACGGGTGTGTTGCTGCATGTCATATAATTAGCGGTATAGCACAGTGGGTGTAGTTTCAAACAAGTTTAATATAGTTTGTCATTTTAAATAATATTAACATAAAGCATACTATCAGTAAAAGAATAATTTGAGAAACACACTGAAAAAAGTTCATTCCATGTATTTATATACATAATGATAACGAAAATAATTATAAAAACTTAAAATATCAGAATATGTTTTTTAAGTTTAGTGAAGCCACATTTGGACCCAAATCGAGAAAAACACTACAAGATCATTATTTTTCAACAATCATTTATTATGATGTCGAATTGCATCGCACGGATTACAATACTTTTTTCATCACCCATGCAGTGCATGTTATTGATTATAAAGCTTATTTTAGTTTGAACATTAACAAAACCAGTGATATATCCACATGTTGTTAAGTCATTGCTTACACTGAGCAGATTTATGGATTATTATAAGGCCAACGAGGTATCAACAGTATGGAATTATTAATTAAATTTAATTATTAATAACAATATATTTAGTTTATGTTGATGATGTATATGTAAATTTTGTGGACAAACTTTATTGCTTTCCTGTAACAAACGGCTTACGGTATATCAAAGAAGATACTGACGTAAACACATGTCGGTCTGGATAACAGAAGCCGGTATAACGTGCGATATTCTTTGATCACCCAGACCACCGATCACATATCAAAACATAGACACTTCCGTTAAACATGCCTACTATCGATACTAGTTTATCGGAAATTAACAACCTTTCGCCCTAGCGGGTGACATAATATGTAGACAAACAATCGGATTATGAATTAATTTACCTTGATTAAATCCCATGGATACATTTTATTGCTCCATTGGAACAGATTAAATTAAAAGTCAATATAGAATCATTTAAAGAGTTGAGATGTTGCGATTGGTTATGGGCCGGAAACCGAACTGAGCGAACTGAACGTTGAGTGAACACTGAACGAAGCGAACGCTACGAGGAGTATTAAGTAGAGCACTCAGATATACAGCGCTCGTGAGCGAATACTTGCGTTTGTGAGTGCATTAAATTAACTGCATTTAATCGAGTGCACGCAAACGGAGCGCGAACTAAGCGCGAACGGAGCGCGAATGGAGTGCTAACTGAATGCAAACGGAGTGCAATTATGGGGTACTTAAGCGGATTAGGGTCTGTAGCACATGCTCAAAGTTTCTCTGGGTAGAATGAGTACTTAACACATGTTCAAAGTTTCCCTGGGTAGAACGAGTACTTAGCACATGTACAAAGTTTCCCTGGGTAGAATGAATACTTAGCACATGCTCAAAGTTTTCCTGGATAGAACAAGTACTTAGCACATGCTCAAAGTTTCCCTGGGTAGAATGAGTACTTAGCACATGTTCAAAGTTTCCCTGAGTAGCATGAGTACTTAGCACATGTTCAAAGTTTCCCTGGGTAAAATGAGTACTTAGCACATGCTCAAAGTTTCCCTGGGTAGAACGATTACTTAGCACATGCTCAAAGTTTCCCTTGGTAGAATGAGTACTTAACACGTGCTCAAAGTTTTCCTGGGTAGAACTAGTACTTAGCACATGCTAAAAGTTTCCCTTGGTAGAATGAGTACTAAGCACATGCTCAAAGTTTCTCTGGGTAGATCTATTACTTAGCACATGCTCAAAGTTTCCCTAGGTAGAATGAGTACTTAGCACATGCTCATAGATTCCCTGGGTAGAACGAGTACTTAGCACATGCTCACAGTAACCCTGGGTAGAACTAGTACTTAGCATATGCTCAAAGATTCCCTTGGTAGAATGAGTACTTAGCACATGCTCAAACTTTCCCTGGGTAGAGCTAATACTTAGCACATGCTCAAAGTTTCCCTTGGTAGAATGAGTACTTAGCACATGCTCATAGATTCCCTGGGTAGAACGAGTACTTAGCACATGCTCACAGTAACCCTGGGTAGAACTAGTACTTAGCATATGCTCAAAGATTCCCTTGGTAGAATGAGTACTTAGCACATGCTCAAACTTTCCCTGGGTAGAGCTAATACTTAGCACATGCTCAAAGTTTCCCTTGGTAGAATGAGTACTTAGCACATGCTCAAAGTTTCCCTGGGTAGAACGAGTACTTAGCACATGCTCAAAGTTTCCCAGGGTAGAACTAGTACTAAGCACATGCTAAAAGTTACATTGGGGAGAACTAGTACTTAGCACATGCTCAAAGTTTCCCTTAATAGAACTAGTACTTAGCACATACTCAAAGTTTTCCTGGGTAGAGCTAGTACTGAGCACATGCTCAAAGTTTCCCTAAGTAGAATGAGTACTTAACACATGCTCAAAGTTTCCCTTGGTAGAATGAGTACTTAGCACATGCTCAAAGTTTCCCTGGGTAGAGCTAGTACTAAGCACATGCTCAAAGTTTTCCTGGGTAGAATGAGTACTTAAAACATGCTCAAAGTTTCCTTGGGTAGAATGAGTACTTAACACATGCTCAAAGTTTCCCTGGGTAGAGCTAGTACTTAGCCAATGCTCAAAGTTTCCTTTGGTAGAATGAGTACTTAGCACATGCTCAAAGTTTCCCTTGGTAGAATGAGTACTTAGCACATGCTCAATTTCCCTTGGTAGAACTAGTACTTAGCACATGCTTAAAGTTTCCCTAAGTAGAATGAGTACTTAACACATGCTCAAAGTTTCCCTTGGTAGAATGAATACTTAGCACATGCTCAAAGTTTCCCTGGGTAGAGCTAGTACTTAGCAAATGTTCAAAGTTTCCCTGGGTAAAATGAGTACTAAGCACATGCTCAAAGTTTCCCTGGGTAGAACGATTACATAGCACATGCTCAAAGTTTCCCTGGGTAGAATGAGTACTTAGCACATGCTCAAAGTTTTCCTGGGTAGAACTAGTACTAAGCACATGCTAAAAGTTTCCCTGGGTAGAATGAGTACTAAGCACATGCTCAAAGTTTCCCTGGGTAGAGCTATTACTTAGCACATGCTCAAAGTTTCCCTTAGTAGAATGGGTACTAAACACATGCTCAAAGTTTCCCTTGGTAGAGCTAGTACTTAGCACATGCTCAAAGTTTCCCTTGGTAGAATGAGTACTTAGCATATGCTCAAAGTTTCCCTGGGTAGAATGAGTACTTAGCACATGCTCAAAGTTTCCCTGGGTAGAAGTAGTACTAAGCACATGCTAAAAGTTACATTGGGAAGAACTAGTACTTAGCACATTCTCAGAGTTTCCCTTAATAGGACTAGTTCTTAGCACATGCTCAAAGTTTCCCTGGGTAGAGTTAGTACTTAGCATATGCTCAAAGTTTCCCAGGGTAGAATAAGTACTTAACACATGCTCAAGTTTCCCAGGGTAGAACAAGTACTTAACACATGCTCAAAGTTTCCCTGGGTAGAACAAGTACTTAGCACATGCTCAGTTTCTCTTGGTAGAATGAGTACTTAGCACATGCTCAGTTTCTTTTGGTAGAATGAGTACTTAGCACATGTTCAAAGTTTCCCTTGGTAGAATGAGTACTTAGCACATGCTCAAAGTTTCTCTGGGTAGAACGAGTACTTAGCACATGCTCAGTTTCTCTTGGTAGAACGAGTACTTAACACATGTTCCAAGTTTTCCTGGATTGAAGGAGTACTTAGCACATGCTCAAAGTTTCTATAGGTAGAATGAGTACTTAGCACATGCTCAAAGTTTCCCTAGGTAGAATGATAACTCAGAAATTCCCAGGGTAGAATAAGTACTTAGCACATGCTAAAAGTTACATTTGGAAGAACTAGTACTTAGCACATGCTCAAAGTTTCCCTGGGTAGAATAAGTACTTAGCACATGCTCAAAGTTTCCCAGGGTAGAACAAGTACTTAGCACATGCTCAATGGTTCCTTGGGTATAACAAGTACAGACCCTAAACCACTCAAGTACCCCATAATTGCACTCCGTTTGCGCTCAGTTTGCACTCCGTTCGCGCTCCGTTCGCGCTTAGTTCGCGCTCCGTTCGCGCTCCGTTTGCATGCACTCGATTAAACGCGGTTAATTTTATGCACTCACAAACGCAAGTATTCGCTCATGAGCGCTGTATAGCTGAGTGCTCTATTTAATACTCCTCTTAGCGTTCGCTTCGTTCAGCGTTCACTCAACGTTCAGTTCGCTCAGCTCGGTTTCCGGCCCATAACCAATCGCAACATCTCAACTCTTTAAAATGATTCTATATTGACTTTTTAATTTAATCTGTTCCAATGGAGCAATAAAATGTATCCATGGGATTTAATCAAGGTAAATTAATTCATAGTCCGATTGTTTGTCTACATATTATGTCACCCGCTGTGCGAAAGGTTGAACTAGTATCGATAGTAGGCATGTTTAACGGAAGTGTCTATGTTTTGATATGTGATCAGTGGTCTGGGTGATCAAAAAATATCGCACGTTATACCGGCTTCTGTTATCCAGACCGACATGTGTTTGCGTCAGTATCTTCTTTGATATACCGTTAGCCGTTTGTTACAGGAAATCAATTAAGTTTGTCCACAAAATTTACATAAACATCATCAACATAAACTAAATATATTGTTATTAATAATTAAATTTAATTAATAATACCATACTGTTGATACCTCGTTGGCCTTATAATAATCCATAAATCTGCTCAGTGTAAGCAATGACTAAACAACATGTGGATATATCACTGGTTTTGTTAATGAGCTTTATAATCAATAATATGCACTGCATGGGTGATAGAAAATTTATTATAATCCGTGCGATGCAATTCGACATTATAATAAATGATTTTTGAAAAATAATAATCTTGTAGTGTTTTTCTCGATTTGGGTCCAAATGTGGCTTCACTAAACTTAGAAAAGATATTCTGATATTTTAAGTTTTATAATTATTTTCGTTATCATTATGTATATAAATATACTTGCAATGAACTTTTTTTCAGTGGGTTTCTCAAATTATTCTTTTACTGATAGTATGCTTTATGTTAATACATTATTTAAAATGACAAACTATATAAACTTGTTTGAAACTAAACCCACTGTGCTATACCGCTAATTATATGACACGCAGCAACACACCCGTGGTGTTAATTACGTTATGTCACATGCCAGTGAGAGCCGTGTCAATTAAGTTATATGCTAAAGCGGTGACTTATCGGTCTATTGACCACGGAAGATATGTATGATTTCATTTTGTTTGTCATTCGTGCCAGATGGATGAATCTTAATTGAGCCAACATTATGTGATTGAAAAGAAATTATAAAAAAGAAAAACTGCTAGCCAATTAACAACAAATAAAAAAATCATTTAAGATATTGGTTATTCGAAGTTTCAGAACGCTTAAGTATGTAAATATCATGATGTTAATATCATTAAATTAACGAACCGAAAACCCCACGCCAGTTCTGAATGACTGGTAGAAAGTGTGACATACACGTATTAAGGGATGTATATTCAGGGCTGTCATTTTACCACAGCTGCCATAGCGATTTCTTATAAAAAACAGATCAGAATTGTTAATTTACAAAATAAAACAATCCTACAATTTTAAAACTAATAAAAATTAAAGACATGTCTCTAAATAATTCCTTGTAAAAATGTAGTATTTTATTTGTATTATTTTTTACTTTCATTATTTGTTTTATTTTTTTAAATATTATTATCATTGGAGCTATTATTATAATATACATATTGACTTATTGATTTGTCACGGCTTTTGTATTGGATATGTGCGTACGTGCATCTGGTCAGTCGTTCACAATTAATAAAACAATTTAATTACTATTATGAAGGCAGTGTTGCATTGCAATCATCAAAACAGATACCCATGGTGTGAACCACATGTGTGTCAATAAATAGTTAATTGGTGATTTATCGGTCAATTGATCACGAAGAACCCTGCCGGTGTGTAATTTTCATTTTGATTATAATTTCTGCCCGATGAATAAATCTTTATTTAACCCGCGGCATGTGATTGGATAAGAAATATATAGTCACAATCAATACTTAAATATGCAGATTTTTTATAATATTATTATTATCCTCGTTATTATTAATAACTATTATATATTTTATTATTATTGATAACTATTATTATTAATATTATTGTTATAATTGCTATATTACTTTATTATTATATTATTATATCATTATATTATTATTATCTGAGTATTTTTTCTTCTTTATTATTATTGTTGTCATTTCTTACTTGTTGCGCCTTTCACAGCTTTTATGATGGCTTAATTGTTACGTACTTACGTGCACGTGATCAGGCGTATCGATTTTGTAGGAAAGTGGGAAAATAATATATTTACTATTTTATAGGCAGTGAATACATGTTCTTTTTTGTTTATTTAAACCTTCCTCATGATCAAAAGCTGTTCTTTAGTCAATATAAAATCACAACCTCAAAAAGGTCACCTAGAAATTTACGTTTACTAGTTTTTATTTCCTGTGTCTAATGTGTTATTTCGGTCTGTCGTGTTAATTTGGCATACAAACATTTATTTTACATTAATTTAATTTAGTTTGATTGTGAAGTAAGCTCGGAGCTTATGCATTCTCCAGTGCATTCCCTTATTAGGTCTGGTACTGAATTGTGTTTCGAGAGGTCGGGTAGAGCCTGGGTCAAACTCGCGACCTCTGCCGTCTGAAGCCAGCACCCTATCCGCTATACTACTGACCCACTTTATATTTTAGAATACAATTAATTTATTATTATTATTTTAATGAGATGTACACGAGTAAAATGTTTCCACTTTAATTGCAATATAACAGTTTTACGTAGAATTGTTCACAACTAAGCACAAACTCAGTGTAACTATTTTTGGGGAAAATATAAAACTAAAGTTCAAATTAAATTGAAAATTGGTAATTTTTATTTTGCCGAAATACCCAAACAAACAGAATCATAATCATATAATTTTCCGCATATCTATGTTTTGTTTGATCAGCTAAATATTGATATTTATGTTATAATTGATAAAGTGTTGACCAAAATAAGTTTTATCATGCGTTTTACAATAAAACATTTATATAAACTACATGGTTTATATTTATGTAAAAAAAATGTCTTTGTTATCTCGATTTTAAGTATCGACTTCACGATCAAATTATAAAAAAGAGTGTATCCGAATGAACGAGTGCACTCAGTAGCGCAAGAATAGTTCTGTTATCAGTTATCTTACAGTGTCTAGCATATACTGCTTATACTGCGCATCTGAGTGCACTCAGCGTATCTGAGTGCATTCAGCGTGTCTGAGTGCACTCGATCTATTTCATGCGTTCAGGAGTGCGTTTATTATTCAAAATCCAGCGTTTGCTTACGGTCCAGGTCCGCTCCGTCAGCGCTCAATCTGCGCTCCGTTCGCGCTCCGTCTGCGCTACGCTCGCGCTCCGCTTACGCTCTGAGTGCACTCCGTTTGCGTGCAATTGGGGTACTTGAGCGGTTTAGGGTCTGTACTTAGCACATGCTCAGTTTCTCTTGGTAGAACGAGTACTTAGCACATGCTCAGTTTCTTTTGGTAGAATGAGTACTTAGCACATGTTCAAAGTTTCCCTGGGTAGAATGAGTACTTAGCACATGCTCAAAGTTTCTCTGGGTAGAACTAGTACTTATCACATGCTCAATTTCTCTTGTTAGAATGAGAACTTAACACATGCTCAGTTTCTTTGGGTAGAATGAATACTTAGCACATGCTCAAAGTTTCTCTGGGTCGAACGAGTACTTAGCACATGCTCAAAGATTCCCTGGGTAGAACTAGTACTTAACACATGTTCCAAGTTTTCCTGGATTGAAGGAGTACTTAGCACATGCTCAAAGTTTCCCTAGGCAAAATGAGTACTTAGCGCATGCTCAAAGTTTCCCTGGGTAGAACGAGTACTTAGCACATGTTCAAAGATTCCCTGGGTAGAACGAGTACTTAGCACATGTTCAAAGTTTCCCTGGGTAGAACTAGTACTTAGCACATGCTCAGTTTCTCTTGGTAGAATGAGTACTTAGCACATACTCAGTTTCTTTTGGTAAAACGAGTACTTAACACATGCTCAAAGTTTCTCTGGGTAGAATGAGTACTTAACACATGCTCAAAGTTTCCCTTGGTAGAACGAGTACTTAGCACATGTTCAAAGTTTCCCTGGGTGGAATGAGTACTTAGCACATGCGCAAAGTTTCCCTTGGTAGAATGAGTACTTAGCACATGCTCAAAGTTTCACTGGGTAGAACGAGTACTTAGCACATGTTCAAAGTTTCCCTGGGTAAAATGAGTACTTAGCACATGCTCAAAGTTTCCCTGGGTAGAACAATTACTTAGCACATGCTCAAAGTTTCCCTGGTAGAATGAGTACTTAGCACATGCTTAAAGTTACATTGGGTAGAACTAGTACTTAGCACATGCTAAAAGGTTCCCTGGGTAGAATGAGTACTTAACACATGCTCAAAGTTTCTCTGGGTAAAGCTATTTCTTAGCACATGCTCAAAGTTTCCCTAGGTAGAATGAGTACTTAGCACATGCTCAGTTTCTTTTGGTAGAACGAGTACTTAGCGCATGCTCCAAATTTCTCTGGGTAGAATGAGTACTTAGCACATGCTCAATGTTTCCCTGGGTAGAACGAGTACTTAGCACATATTCAAAGTTTTCCTCGGTAGAATAATTACTTAGCACATGCTCAAAGTTTCCCTGTGTAGAACAAGTACTTACCACATGCTCAAAGTTTCCCTGGGTAGAATGAGTACTTAGCACATGCTCAAAGTTTCCTTGGGTAGCATGAGTACTTAGCACATGCTCAAAGTTTCCTTGGGTAGCATGAGTACTTAGCACATGTTCAAAGTTTCCCTGGGTAAAATGAGTACTTAGCACATGCTCAAAGTTTCCCTGGGTGGAATGATTACATAGCACATGCTCAAAGTTTCCCTGGGTAGAATGAGTACTTAGCACATGCTCAAAGTTTCCCTGGGTAGAACGATTACTTAGCACATGCTCAAAGTTTCCCTTGGTAGAATGAGTACTTACCACATGCTCAAAGTTTTCCTGGGTAGAATGAGTACTTAGCACATGCTCAAAGTTTCTCTGGGTAGAGCTAGTACTAAGCACATGCTAAATGTTTCCCTGGGTAGAATGAGTACTTAGCACATGCTCAAAGTTTCTCTGGGTAGAGCTATTTCTTAGCACATGCTCAAAGTTTCCCTAGGTAGAATGAGTACTTAGCACATGCTCATAGTTTCCCTGGGTAGAATGGGTACTTAGCACATGCTCACTGTTTCCCTGGTTAGAGCTAGTACTTAGCAAATGCTCAAAGTTTTCCTTGGTAGAATGAGTACTTAGCACATGCTCAAACTTTCCCTGGATAGAGCTAGTACTTAGCACATGCTCAAAATTTCCCTTGGTAGAATGAGTACTTAGCACATGCTCAAAGTTTTCCAGGATAGAACAAGTACTTAGCACATGCTCAAAGTTTCCCTGGGTAGAACTAGTACTAAGCACATGCTAAAAGTTACATTAGGAAGAACTAGTACTTAGCACATGCTCAAAGTTTCCCTTAATAGAACTAGTACTTAACACATGTTCAAAGTTTCCCTGGGTAGAGCTAGTACTTAGCACATGCTAAAAGTTACATTAGGAAGAACTAGTACTTAGCACTTGCTCAAAGTTTCCCTTAATAGAACTAGTATTTAGCACATGCTCAAAGTTTCCCTGGGTAGAGCTAGTACTTAGCACATGCTCAAAGTTTCCCTTGGTAGAATTAGTACTTAGCACATGCTGAAAGTTTCCCTGGGTAGAATGAGTACTTAGCACATGCTCAAAGTTTCCCTGGGTAGAATAAGTACTTAGCACATGCTCAAAGTTTCCCTGGGTAGAATAAGTACTTAGCACATGCTCAATGTGTCCCTGGGTAGAGCTAGTACTTAGCACATGCTCAAAGTTTCCCTAAGTAGAATGAATACTTAGCACATGCTTAAAGTTTCCCTGGGTAGAATGAGTACTTAGCACATGCTCAAAGTTTCCCTGGGTAGAACTAGTACTAGCACATGCTAAAAGTTACATTTGGAAGAACTAGTACTTAGCACATGCTCAAAGTTTCCCTTAATAGAACTAGTACTTAGCACATGCTCAAAGTTTCCCTGGGTAGAGCTAGTACTTAGCACATGCTCAAAGTTTCCCTGGGTAGAGCTAGTACTTAGCACATGCTCAAAGTTTCCCTTGGTAGAATAAGTACTTAGCACATGCTCAAAGTTTCCCAGGGTAGAACAAGTACTTAGCACATGCTCAAAGTTTCCCTGGGTAGAACAAGTACTTAGCACATGCTGAAAGTTTCCCTGGGTAGAATGAGTACTTAGCACATGCTCAAAGTTTCTCTGGGTAGAGCTATTTCTTAGCACATGCTCAAAGTTTCCCTGTGTAGAATGAGTACTTAGCTCATGCTCAAAGTTTCCCTATGTAGAATGAGTACTAAGCACATGCTAAAAGTTACATTTGGAAGAACTAGTACTTAGCACATGCTCAAAGTTTCCCTTAATAGAACTAGTACTTAACACATGCTCAAAGTTTCCCTGGGTAGAGTTAGTACTTAGCACATGCTCAAAGTTTCCCTGGGTAGAATAAGTACTTAGCACATGCTCATGGTTTCCCAAGGTAGAACAAGTACTTAGCACATGCTCAAAGTTTCCCTGGGTAGAACAAGTACATTGCACATGCTCAAAGTTTCCCTGGATAGGATGAGTACTTAGCACATGCTCACAGTTTCCCTGGGTAGAGCTAGTACTTAGCACATGCTCAAAGTTTCCCTTGGTAGAATGAGTACTTAGCACATGCTGAAAGTTTCCCTGGGTAGAACGAGTACATAACACATGCTCAAAGTTTCCCTTGATAGAATGAGTACTTAGCACATGTTCAAAGTTTCACTGGGTAGAGCTAGTACTTAGCACATACTCAAAATTTCCCTTGGTAGAATGAGTACTTAGCATATGCTCAAAGTTTCCCTGGGTAGAACTAGTACTAAGCACATGCTAAAAGTTACATTGGGAAGAACTAGTACTTAGCACATGCTCAAAGTTTCCCTTAATAGAACTAATACTTAGCACATGCTCACTGTTTCCCTGGGTAGAGCTAATACTTAGCACATGCTCAAAGTTTCCCTGGGTAGAGCTAATACTTAGCACATGCTATAAGTTTCACTGGGTAGAATAAGTTCTTAGCACATGCTCAAAGTTTCACAGTTAGCACATGCTCAAAGTTTCCATGGGTAGAACGAGTACATAGCACATGCTTATAGTGTTTTTGCTCAAGGACACTACAGTATTGCAGTGGGTGGTTGAACCTTGATCTTATTTGATGCTCTACCACTAGACTGAATGCTCCACAATATTTAAGAAGCAAAAATAAAAAAATGATGATGGCGACATGTTGCTGATGAAAATTTGATAATGATTCATTATTACATTTTGCATTTTGGGCCTATCTATTTATTGCAGACTTGCACTCATCATCCATCCTGAGAAAAAACACAACAATATTTTTACAGAACTTAATAAATGATAATCAAATCCAATCAAATCTAAACTGTCTGCAAACTGAAAATTTAGAGAAGATTGTTGGAAATAAGTGATTAATTCTTCTGTATATATTTTACATTGTATCAGTTAATCTGTCATCTCCAGGATTATTTATGACATTGGCTGAAATATTACATTGGCAGCAAAGTGGTATTACTATCTACTCTTGTTTGATCCTCAAATACATGACAGAATATTGTTGGATTGGAATTTTGATTTCCACTGACATTAAAATACTATCTGTCTCACAAAATTGTGAATATCAAGGGAAACTTCTTACAACAGTCAAGTTGATAGTGGAGGTGATAGTGGAAGTGATAGTGGAGGTGGTAATGGAGGTGATAGTGGGGTTAATAATGGAGGTGATAGTGGAGGTGAAAATGGAGGTGATAGTGGAGGTGATAGTGGAAGTGATAGTGGGGTTGATAGTGGAGGTGATAATGGAGGTGATAGTGGAGGTGATAGATTCATCAAAACAACTGGCTTAATACTAAGAGTAGCAATCTTAAAAGAAATGTTTTTGGTTTGATGTCTGAGATTTGGGAAAGAAACCATCTAGCAAGGTGATTCGGGTTGTTGAAATTGTGGTTTTGTACCATAATATAATATCTCTTTGAATAAAACTTGTTTGTGGATTGATCACTGTAGAAAAGTAATTGTAACATAATCCTGAAATTCTATGGCTTCTAAATTTTAGTCTCAAAGTTCAAACTGTATAATGTTAATCACTATTAAGACCAATCTAGTACAAATGCCCTATTACTTAAAACTAGGTCGTTCAAGAAATTTAAAGTTCAAACTGTTAACTGGTTATGGCTTAAAACTAGGTCACACAAGAACAGTTAATGATTTGTTAAAAAAATTTAATCATTAGTATTGATGTAGTCCTGCAGAATATGGATTGTGGTATGTTTAAAATGTCTTTACCCAATCTTATCTCACTTAGGTTTTCACAAACACTTTTTAATGTTTTATTATCCCCCCCCCCCCTTCCCCCCCCCTTCCACCCCCCACACACACACCCACCCACCGAAGGCAAAGGGAATATGGTAATGATCTCCACGGGTGCGTGTGTGCATTCATTCATTCGTAACAATTTTGTCAGGAGCATAACTTAAAAATTTTGTTGAATCTTCACACAATGACAGAGGGTATTAAGGGAATGTGCAATATACATAAGGCTACAGTAAATTAATTGCTAGATTATCATCCCTGCCTGCCCCCTAATTTTCATGCCACCCCAACCTTTTTTATTTTCATGAAAAAATTTTTTAAAAAAATAATTATTAAAAAATAGAATCCACCCGCCCTCCCCATTTTTAAGAAAAATTGGATGATAATCTAGCAATTAATTCATAGTGGCCTAACCACCTTGATTATTTTTTTAATTAACTCCCTTTATTAATTTACACTTTTGTCCAGAGCATAACTTCAAAACTATTTAAGGGATTTTGTTGACTCTTCACACAATGACTGAGGACATTAAGAGGAAGTGTAGTGTACAAGAACCATAACTCTACCATGCTTACTTGTTTAATTGTCTTTCTTTATTGAATTTACTTGTCCCTGGCATAACTCTAAAAGTGCTGAATGGAATTGATTCAAACTGTGTAAAAGGAAAGAGGACCTTGAAGGGAAGTGCAGTGTGTAAGAATCATAACTCTACCTTGCTTCATTTTTCAATTATCACTTTTAGTATACATAAAGATTACTCAAGAACTATTCCAGGGATTTGGTTCTTATTTCACACAATTATAAAGGACATTTAGAGGAAGTGCAGTGTGCAAGAACTATAACTCTTTCTTCTGTCTTTACATAATTATTCTCTTTGTTATTATATTTTATCATGCTAGTCTGGAACATGACTCAAAAAGTGTTCAAGGGACTTAGTTGATATTTCACACAATGATAGAAGACATTGAGTGGATTAAGTGCAGTGTGCAGGAAGCAGTACTATTTCTTCTGTCTTTCAATTCAATTAAAATTCAATTCAATTCAATTCAAATTTATTCAGGTATATAAGATCATTATACAACATATATATCATAATGATGATAAAATAACACAGTAATAAATCAAGAAAAAAAATAAGTAAAATAATTATAGTAAACATCTAAAAATTAAAGATCTTATAACCTGGGATAACCCATTAAAGCAACAAACGCGCTTATTTCCAACGGGGTCCCTTTATTATTTTCCCTTGTTTGGAGCATACCTTGAACAGTTTTGAAGTGAATGCTTTGAAACTACATACAATGACAGAGAGTATGACAGTTGTTGTTGTATGGTGTTTAGCGTCGCTTTCAACAATTTTTCAGTCATATCGCTACGGCGTCTACTTGAGACAGTATTTTAAGCGCTGTCACACTGGAGTATCATGCCGAAGACACATGGTATGATACCCCACCCAGTCACATTATACTGACACCGGGCCGACCAGACCTAGAACTCTCCTCTAAATGCTGAACGTCAAGCGAGGAAGCTTCTAGTACCATTATTAAAGTATTTGGTATGACCCGGTTGGGGATTGAACCCACGACCTTCCGCATGCAAGGCTGACGCTCTACCACTAGATCACGCCGCGGTCTGAGTATTGACAGGAAGTGGACAGTGCAAGAATTTGCTTTGGCTAGGGAATTGTCATGTCCAACAAGACTCTTGTTTAGCTGACATTGATTGGTTTCTTCTTTATTCATGATTAGTGTTAATAAAAACTATAGGTTATTGTTTTGGAGCCATTGGAGTTTAGTTTAAGTTTTTCAGTCACTAAATTATTTATTTGAAATGTTTAAATCTGATGTGATTGAACATCGTTATCAACATAAAACAGGTCTACATGTTATTTCCATTTTTATTGGTGAAACAAAGCACTGAGCTGGGTTAGAACCCTTAACCTCAACAGTGAGAGAAGTAGACAACATCTCCCTCTAACCAGTTGGCTATGGAAGACACCAGTGAAAATGAAGTAGGAATATTTTCCTGAGATTTAAGATGTTATGGCCAGTCATACTGTTTAATGACTTTCTGGTTAATATGTTACCTAATCAAAAACCCACTAAAGACATAACAGGTACATTTATCATAATAACATAATTGATGGAGTTTACATGTCTATCATTCACTACTAATTTTTCAGTTATTTCCAGGTTATTTACAAATTGTCAGGATTTTGAAAAATGAAATTGGAAATTATACTGTTGATTAAATTCTACACAGCCCAAATAAATGCCCCCAAATATACATCACTGTCCTGTAATCAAGGAGGTCGTGGGTTTGAGTTGATCCAAATATACATCACTGTCCTGTAATCAAGGAGGTTGTGGGTTCGAGTTGATCAAAATATACATCACTGTCCTGTAATCAAGGAGGTTATGGGTTTGAGTTGATCCAAATATACATCACTGTCCTGTAATCTAAGAGGTAGTGGGTTTGAGTTGATCCAAATATACATCACTGTCCTGTAATCAAGGAGGTTATGGGTTTGAGTTGATCCAAATATACATCACTGTCCTGTAATCAAGGAGGTTGTGGGTTTGAGTTGATCCAAATATACATCACTGTCCTGTAATTTAAGAGGTTGTGGGTTTGAGTTGATCCAGATATACCTCACTGTCCTGTAATCAAGGAGGTTATGGGTTTGAGTTGATCCAAATATACATCACTGTCCTGTAATCTAAGAGGTTGTGGGTTTTAGTTGATCCAAATATACATCACTGTCCTGTAATCTAAGAGGTTGTGGGTTTGAGTTCATCCAATTATACATCACTGTCCTGTAATCAAGGAGGTCTTTGGTAAGAGTTCATCCAAATATACATCACTGTCCTGTAATCAAGATAAACATGGGTTAGAGTTCATCCAAATATACATCACTGTCCTGTAATGAAGAAGGTTATGGGTTAGAGTTCATCCAAATATACATCACTGTCCTGTAATCAAGAAGGTCATGAGTTGGAGTTCATCCAAATATATATCACTGTCCTGTAATCAAGGATGTATTTGGTAAGAGTTCATCCAAATATACATTACTGTCCTGTAATCAAGAAGGTCATATATTAAAGTTCATCCAAATATACCTGTAATCAAGGATGTCTTTGGTAAGAGTTCATCCAAATATACATCACTGTCCTGTAATCAAGACGGTCATGGGTTAGAGTTCATCCAAATATACATCACTGTCCTGTAATCAAGAAGGTCATGGGTTAGAGTTCATCCAAAAATACATCACTGTCCTGTTATCAAGAAGGTCATGGGTTAGAGTTCATCCAAATATACATCACTGTCCTGTAATCAAGAAGGTCATGGGTTAGAGTTCATCCAAATATACATCACTGTCCTGTAATCAAGGATGTCTTTGGTTTCAGTTGATCCAAATATACATCACTGTCCTGTAATTAAGGAGGTCATGGGTTTGAGTTCATCCTAATATACATCAGTGTCTTGTAATCAAGGAGGTCGTTAGTTTGAGTTGATCCAAATATACATCACTGTCCTGTAATCAAGGAGGTCTTGGGTTTGAGTTCATCCTAATATACATCACTGTCCTGTAATCAAAGAGGTCTTGGGTTTGAGTTCATCCAAATATACATCACTGTCCTGTAATCAAGGAAGTCATTGGTTGGGGTTCATCCAAATATACATCACTGTCCTGTAGTTTATGATGTCGCTGGTTTGAGTTGATCCAAATATACATCACTGTCCTGTAATCAAGGAGGTCTTTGGTTTGAGTTCATCCAAATATACATCACTGTCCTGTAATCAAGGAAGTCATTGGTTGGGGTTCATCCAAATATACATCACTGTCCTGTAATCAAGAAGGTCATGAGTTAGAGTTCATCCAAATATACATCACTGTCCTGTAATCAACGAAGTCATGGGATTGAGTTCATCCAAATATACATCACTGTACTGTAATCAAGGAGGTCATAGGTTTCAGTTGATCCAAATATACATCACTGTCCTGTAATTAAGGAGGTCATGGGTTTGAGTTCATCCTAATATACATCAGTGTCTTGTAATCAAGGAGGTCGTTGGTTTGAGTTGATCCAAATATACATCACTGTCCTGTAATCAAAGAGGTCTTGGGTTTGAGTTCATCCAAATATACATCACTGTCCTGTAATCAAGGAAGTCATTGGTTGGGGTTCATCCAAATATACATCACTGTCCTGTAGTTTATGATGTCGCTGGTTTGAGTTGATCCAAATATACATCACTGTCCTGTAATCAAGGAGGTCTTGGGTTTGAGTTCATCCAAATATACATCACTGTCCTGTAATCAAGGAAGTCATTGGTTGGGGTTCATCCAAATATACTTCACTGTCCTGTAATCAAGGAGGTCATGAGTTGGAGTTCATCCAAATATACATCACTGTCCTGTTGTCAAGGAGGTCGTGCTTGGGTTGTTGTTCATCCAAATATACTTCACTGTCCTGTAATCAAGAAGGTCATGGGTTAGAGTTCATCCAAATATACATCACTGTCCTGTAATCAAGAAGGTCATGAGTTGGAGTTCATCCAAATATACATCACTGTCCTGTTATCAAGGAGGTTGTAGGTTTAAGTTGATCCAAATATACATCACTGTACTGTAATCAAGGAGGTCTTTGGTAAGAGTTCATCCAAATATACATCACTGTCCTGTAATCAAGGAGGTTGTAGGTTTAAGTTGATCCAAATATACATCACTGTCCTGTAATCAAGGAGGTCTTTGGTAAGAGTTCATCCAAATATACATCACTATCCTGTAATCAAGAAGGTCATGGGTTAGAGTTCATCCAAATATACATCACTGTCCTGTAATCAAGAAGGTCATAGGTTAGAGTTCATCCAAATATACATCACTGTCCTGTAATCAAGAAGGTCATGAGTTGGATTTCATCCAGATATACATCACTGTCCTGTAATCAAGGAGGTTGTAGGTTTAAGTTGATCCAAATATACATCACTGTCCTGTAATCAAGGAAGTGTTTGGTAAGAGTTCATCCAAATATACATCACTGTCCTGTAATCAAGTGATCATGGGTTGGAGTTCATCCAAATATACATCACTGTCATGTAATCAAGGAGGTCGTAGGTTTGAGTTGATCCAAATATACATCACTGTCCTGTAATCAAGGAGGTTTTTGGTAAGAGCTTATCCAAATATACATCACTGTCCTGTAATCAAGAAGGTCATGGGTTAGAGTTCATCCAATTCTACATCACTGTCCTGTAATCAAGAAGGTCATGGGTTAGAGTTCATCCAAATATACATCACTGTCCTGTAATCAAGGATGTCTTTGGTAAGAGTTCATCCATATATACATCACTGTCCTGTAATCAAGAAGGTCATGGGTTAAAGTTCATCCATATATACATCACTGTCCTGTAATCAAGAAGGTCATGGGTTAGAGTTCTTCCAAATATACATCACTGTCCTGTAATCAAGAAGGTCATGGGTTAGAGTTCATCCAAATATACATCACTGTCCTGTAATCAAGGAAGTCATGGGATTGAGTTCATCCAAATATACATCACTGTCCTGTAATCAAGGAGGTCATAGGTTTCAGTTGATCCAAATATACATCACTGTCCTGTAATTAAGGAGGTCATGGGTTTGAGTTCATCCTAATATACATCAGTGTCTTGTAATCAAGGAGGTCGTTGGTTTGAGTTGATCCAAATATACATCACTGTCCTGTAATCAAGGAGGTCTTGGGTTTGAGTTCATCCTAATATACATCACTGTCCTGTAATCAAAGAGGTCTTGGGTTTGAGTTCATCCAAATATACATCACTGTCCTGTAATCAAGGAAGTCATTGGTTGGGGTTCATCCAAATATACATCACTGTCCTGTAGTTTATGATGTCGCTGGTTTGAGTTGATCCAAATATACATCACTGTCCTGTAATCAAGGAGGTCTTGGGTTTGAGTTCATCCAAATATACATCACTGTCCTGTAATCAAGGAAGTCATTGGTTGGGGTTCATCCAAATATACTTCACTGTCCTGTAATCAAGGAGGTCATGAGTTGGAGTTCATCCAAATATACATCACTGTCCTGTAGTCAAGGAGGTCGTGCGTGGGTTGTTGTTCATCCAAATATACATCACTGTCCTGTAGTTAAGGAGGTCTTGGGTTGTTGTTCATCCAAATATACATCACTGTCCTGTAATCAAGAAGGTCGTGGGTTGGAGTTCATCCAAATATACATCACTGTCCTGTAATCAAGGAGGTCGTGGGTTGGAGTTCATCCAAATATACATCACTGTCCTGTAATCAAGGAAGTCATTGGTTAGGGTTCATCCAAATATACATCACTGTCCTGTAATCAAGGAGGTCATGGGTTGTTGTTCATCCAAATATACATTTATGTCCTGGTATCAAGGAGATTATGGGTTGGAATTCATCCAAATATACACCACTGTCCTGTAATCAAGGAAGTCATTGTTTGGGGTTCATCCAAATATACATAAATAGCTTATCATGAAGGAGATAGTAGGTGAAATAAGAAATACTGAAATGAAGAATAGTTAATGAGAATGAGAATCAGATGTTCATGATGAAATTAATGTGATGAAAATTGGATACTAGTGTTTTTAACTACATGAACATTTTCGAAAGAAGATAGTCAAGAGACATGGGATGCACTGCTAGAAAAGAGTTCCATTTATTTGTTGAGTACAGTGGTATGTACCACGGTAAACCATGTTATTTCTTTTGGCCGAAATGTTTCCAAATATCACATTTGTTATGGTTGTTGTGAACAATTTGCCTTTTTGATTACCCTCAATGTAGTCAATGGTATCATGTGTAGTTATTTTCAATAGTAACATAAATTCCAAGTAAAACTGGTTTGATAATGCATTACTTTTATAATTAAGACAACCATAAACTTTAAAAAGCCAGCACATTACTTTCTTAAGGAAAAGACACAAAAAAATACCTTTTTACTTTGATAATTTTTGGAAACTCCTTGTAACGAAAAATAAAAATGTAGTTAATATTGAATATTATAAGAGGCTTAAGGTTGCCAGAAATGCATGAGGCATTGACAATGGTCACTCACATCTAATGACATAACACATTAAATATAATACATGTAGTTAATATACAATATTATGAGAGGCTAAATGTTGCCAGAAATGCATGAGGCATTGACAATGGCCACTCACATATAATGACATAACACATTAAATATAATACATGTAGTTAATATTCAATATTATGAGAGGCTTAATGTTGCCAGAAATGCATAAGGCATTGACAATGGCCACTCACATGTAATGACATAACACATTAAATATAATACATGTAGTTAATATTCAATATTATGAGAGGCTAAATGTTGCCAGAAATGTGTAAGGCATTGACAATAGCCACTCACATCTAATGACATAACACAGTAAATATAATACATGTAGTAAATATTCAATATTATGAGAGGCTTAATGTTGCCAAAAATGCATGAGGCATTGACAATGGCCACTCACATCTAATGACATAACACATTAAATATAATACATGTAGTTAATATTCAATATTATGAGAGGCTTAATGTTGCCAAAAATGCATAAGGCATTGACAATGGCCACTCACATCTAATGACATAACACATTAAATATAATACATGTAGTTAATATTGAATATTATGAGAGGCTTAATGTTGCCAGAAATGCATAAGGCATTGACAATAGCCACTCACATCTAATGACATAACACATTAAATATAATACATGTAGTTAATATTGAATATTATGAGAGGCTTAATGTTGCCAGAAATGCATAAGGCATTGACAATGGCCACTCACATCTAATGACATAACACATTAAATATAATACATGTAGTTAATATTGAATATTATGAGAGGCTTAATGTTGCCAGAAATGCATGAGGCATTGACAATGGCCACTCACATCTAATGACATAACACATTAAATATAATACATGTAGTTAATATTCAATATTATGAGAGGCTTAATGTTGCCAAAAATGCATAAGGCATTGACAATGGCCACTCACATCTAATGACATAACACATTAAATATAATACATGTAGTTAATATTCAATATTATGAGAGGCTTAATGTTGCCAGAAATGCATAAGGCATTGACAATAGCCACTCACATCTAATGACATAACACATTAAATATAATACATGTAGTTAATATTCAATATTATGAGAGGCTTAATGTTGCCAGAAATGCATGAGGCATTGACCACGGCCACTAACATCTAATGACATAACACAATAAATATAATACATGTAGTTAATATTGAATATTATGAGAGGCTTAATGTTGCCAGAAATGCATGAAACATTGACCACGACCACTCACATCTAATGACATAACACATTAAATATAATACATGTAGTTAATATGCAATATTATGAGAGGCTTAATGTTGCCAGAAATGCATGAAACATTGACCACGACCACTCACATCTAATGACATAACACATTAAATATAATACATGTAGTTAATATTGAATATTATGAGAGGCTTAAGGTAGCCAGAAATGCATAAGGCATTGACAATAGCCACTCACATCTAATGACATAACACATTAAATATAATACATGTAGTTAATATTCAATATTATGAGAGGCTTAATGTTGCCAAAAATGCATAAGGCATTGACAATGGCCACTCACATCTAATGACATAACACATTAAATATAATACATGTAGTTAATATTGAATATTATGAGAGGCTTAATGTTGCCAAAAATGCATAAGACATTGACAATGGCCACTCACATCTAATGACATAACACATTAAATATAATACATGTAGTTAATATTCAATATAATGAGAGGCTTAAGGTTGCCAGAAATGCATAAGGCATTGACAATAGCCACTCACATCTAATGACATAACACATTAAATATAATACATGTAGTTAATATTCAATATTATGAGAGGCTTAATGTTGCCAGAAATGCATAAGGCATTGACAATGGCCACTCACATCTAATGACATAACACAGTAAATATAATACATGTAGTTAATATTGAATATTATGAGAGGCTTAATGTTGCCAGAAATGCATAAGGCATTGACAATGGCCACTCACATCTAATGACATAACACATTAAATATAATACATGTAGTTATATTCAATATTATGAGAGGCTTAAGGTTGCCAGAAATGCGTAAGGCATTGACAATAGCCACTCACATCTAATGACATAACACAGTAAATATAATACATGTAGTTAATATTGAATATTATGAGAGGCTTAATGTTGCCAGAAATGCATAAGGCATTGACAATGGCCACTCACAGCTAATGACATAACACATTAAATATAATACATGTAGTTAATATTCAATATTATGAGAGGCTAAATGTTGCCAGAAATGCATAAGGCATTGACAATGGCCACTCACATCTAATGACATAACACATTAAATATAATACATGTAGTTAATATTGAATATTATGAGAGGCTTAATGTTGCCAGAAATGCATAAGGCATTGACAATGGCCACTCACATCTAATGACATAACACATTAAATATAATACATGTAGTTAATATTGAATATTATGAGAGGCTTAATGTTGCCAGAAATGCATAAGGCATTGACAATGGCCACTCACATCTAATGACCACTATCCTAATATACTCAAGTCGTGGGTTTGAACCCAGGTTGTCGTTACACTTTTTGTTAGAAAACTTTGCAGCTACTTGTGGAATGATGAATGTTCTACTTAATTTCTGAGGTCTTCCTCCATCGATAAAATTGGATATGTCCTGTTATGTGGTGAAAATGGGCTTAAAGAAGGAATTTTGTTTGGGAATGAGATTAGTATTCTAGACGGAAGTAGAATAGCTAATTTACATGAAAATTGCATAAAACCATTATTTCAGTGTCACCTGAAAGTTTCAGCGATTAAGTTTGTTCCTCTTGGTCTTCTGAGTAGTATAATTAGTTATGATGACTTGGGAACCTGATCTGATTTTATCTAATATTCATAAACTGTTGTTATGTCCAGACAGTTTCCTTCTCATTATTGCAATTATGTATTCACTCTGTTCCTCCAACTGTCAGATAGGAATTTAGTCGATACAAAAAAAGCTGACTCAGAGAAATAACATCAGTTACAATGTCAAAAGTTGAAAGCACACTGTAATGCTGTAACAGAGACCAAAATTGAATAATTCTGCGAAGAAATCTGTAATAGAACCTATATTTGCTTGAAAACAACTAATTTTCCTTCTATCATTGGATGAAAACCATCCACTTTTTCTTCAACATTGTATTTTGACACAGATCAGACACGGAGGCATGTTTTCCCATGTGAGATGTTTGAATCTGCAATTTTGAGTGTCATGCGTTAAGAAACCTTGAATTTATGCTTAAAGATTTCTTTTTTTGTTCAATCTTAGCACCATAGACTCAATTGTCTTTGTTCAAGTTAAACTAGTCACTCTGATGCCATTGACAGATCTGCCCACATCTCATTTGAGCATAGAAGTGATGTGGTTACCATGTAACAAAATTGTGAGTTAGCTGCTAAAAGTTCCATTCAATTTCATGTTTATCTATCTGCCGTCAATAAAACTTGATGCCATATTAATTATATACTGTAATGTGTACATTAAAACCCTATTTACAAATATATCTACAATATATGAAATAAGTATACACATACAATATAATGAATATACAATATAATGAAATATAATGAAAGTATTAAATTAAATTCTGCATAGAACCTGCATATGAGGCTAATTAAAATTGACAGCTACTGCATCAAAAATGTCTTCTGTACAGCATAATTTAGCAAATCAACACTAAAACATTATGAAATCCATTATCAACATCCTCTGTAAAATTGAACAAATCAACACTAAAACATCATGCAATCCATTCTCAACATCCTCAGTATAATTGAGCATATCAACTCTAAAACATCATGCAATCCATTCTCAGTATCCTCTGTATAACTGAGCATATCAACACTAAAACATCATGCATTCCATTCACAACATCCTCTATAAAATTGAGCAAATCAACACTAAAACATCATGCAATCCATTCTCAACATCCTCAGTATAATTGAGCATATCAACTCTAAAACATCGTGCAATCCATTCTCAGTATCCTCTGTATAACTGAGCATATCGACACTAAAACATCATGCATTCCATTCACAACATCCTCTATAAAATTGAGCAAATCAACACTAAAACATCATGCAATCCATTCTAAACATCCTCAGTATAATTGAGCATATCAACTCTAAAACATCATGCAATCCATTCTCAGTATCCTCTGTATAACTGAGCAAATTGACACTAAAACATCATGCAATTCCTTTTCAGCATCCTCTGTATAACTGAGCAAATCGACACTAAAACATCATGCAATCCATTCTCAGTATCCTCTGTATAACTGAGGGAATCGACACTAAAACATCATGCAATCCATTCACAACATCCTCTGTAAAATTGAGCAAATCAACACTAAAACATCATGTACTCCATTTTCAACATCCTCTGTATAATTGAGAAAATCGACACTAAAACATCATGTACTCGATTCTCAACATCCTCTGTATAATTGAGTACATCAACACTAAAACATCATGCAATCCATTCTCAACATCTTCTGTATAATTGATCAAATCAACACTAAAATATCATGCAATTCATTCTCAGCACCCTCTGTATAATTGAGTACATCAACAATAAAACATCATGCAATCCATTCTCAACATCCTCTGTATAATTGAGCAAATCAACACTAAAACATCATGCAGCTTATTCTAAACAGCCACTGTATAATTGATTGAATCAACACTAAAACATCATGTAATCCATTCTCAACATCCTCTGTATAATTGAGCAAATCAACACTAAAACATCATGCAGCTTATTCTAAACAGCCACTGTATAATTGATCGAATCAACACTAAAACATCATGTAATCCATTCTCAACATCCTCTGTATAATTGATCAAATCAACATTTAAACATCATGCAATCCATTCTCAACATCATCTGTATAATTGATCAAATCAACATTTAAACATCATGCAATCCATTCTCAACATCCTCTGTATAATTGAGCAAATCAACATTTAAACATCATGCAATCCATTCACAACAGCAACTGTATTTAATCATAATTAATTTAATCAATTTAATTTTAACTATAATCATTTTTTTCTTCATTAAGCATTGATTTCTCAACACTGACATCTGAGTAATCAATGTAGAGTGATTATTGGATGGAATAGCTCATCCTCATCAGTGTTGCCATGTGCATCACAAGTATAAAATGTTGAGCAATTATTGGACGGAATGGCTCATCCTCATCAGTGTCTCCATGTGCATCACAAGTATACAATGTTGAGTGATTTTTTGATGTATTGGCTCATCCTCATCAGTGTTGCCATGTGCATCACAAGTATACAATGTTGAGTGATTATTTGATGGAATGGCTCATCCTCATCAATGTTGCCATGTGCATCACAAGTATACAATATTGAGTGATTATTGGATGGAATGGCTCATCCTCATCAATGTTTCCATGTGCATCACAAGTTTACAATGTTGAGTGATTATTAGACGGAATGGCTCATCCTCAACAGTGTTGCTATGTGCATTATTTATTGGATGAAATGGCTCATCCTCATCAATGTTGCCATGTGCATCACAGGTATACAATATTGAGTGATTATTGGATGAAATGGCTCATCCTCATCAATGTTTCCATGTGCATCACAAGTTTACAATGTTAAGTGATTGTTGGATGGAATGGCTCATCCTTATCAATGTTTCCATGTGCATCACAAGTTTACAATGTTAAGTGATTGTTGGATGGAATGGCTCATCCTTATCAATGTTTCCATGTGCACAGTATATAATGTTGAGTGATGATTGGATGGAATGGCTCATCCTCATCAATATTACCATGTGCACAGTATATAATGTTGAGTGATTATTGGATGGAATGACTCATCCTCATCAGTGTTCCTATGTGCATCACAAGTATACAATATTGAGTGATTATTGGATGGAATGGCTCATCCTCATCAATGTTGCCATGTGCATCACAAGTATACAATATTGAGTGATTATTGGATGGAATGGCTTATCCTCATCAGTGTTGCCATGTACATCACAAGTATACAATATTGAGTGATGATTGGATGGAATGGCTCATCCTCATCAGTGTTGCCATGTGCATCACAAGTATACAATATTGAGTGATTATTGGACGGAATGGCTCACCCTCATCAATGTTGCCATGTGCATCACAAGTATACAATATTGAGTGATTATTGGACGGAATGGCTCATCCTCATCAGTGCTGCCATGTGCATCACAAGTATACAATATTGAGTGATTATTTGATGGAATGGCTCATCCTCATCAATGTTGCCAAGTACATCACAAGTATACAATATTGAGTGATAATTGGATGGAATGGCTAATCCTCATCAGTGTTGTCATGTGCATCACAAGTATACAATATTGAGTGATTATTGGATGGAATGGGCCATCCTCATCAGTGTTTCCATGTGCATTACAAATATACCATGTTGAGTGATTATTGGACGGAATGGCTCATCTTCATCAATGTTGCCATGTGCATCACAACTATTCATTGTTGAGTGATTATTGGATGGAATGGCTCATCCTCATCATTGTTGCCAAGTGCATCACGAGTATACAATATTGAGTGATTATTGGATGGAATGGCTCATCCTCATCAGTGTTGCCATATGCATCACAAGTATACAATATTGAGTGATAATTGGATGGAATGGCTCATCCTCATCAGTGTTGCCATGTGCATCACAAGTATACAATATTGAGTGATTATTGGATGGAATGGTTCATCCTCATCAGTGTTTCCATGTGCATCACAAGTATACAATGTTGAGTGATTATTGGACGGAATGGCTCATCTTCATCAATGTTGCCATGTGCATCACAACTATTCATTGTTGAGTGATTATTGGATGGAATGGCTCATCCTCATCAGTGTTTCCATGTGCATCACAAGTATACAATATTGAGTGATTATTGGATGGAATGGCTCATCCTCATCAATGTTGCCATGTGCATCACAGGTATACAATGTTGAATGATTATTGGATGGAATGGCTCATCCTCATCAATGTTGCCATGTGCATCACAAGTATACAATGTTGAATGATTATTGAATGGAATGGCTTATCCTCATCAGTGTTTCCATGTGCATCACAAGTATACAATATTGAGTGATTATTGGATGGAATGGCTCATCCTCATCAGTGTTTCCATGTGCATCACAAGTATACAATGTTGAGTGATTATTGGATGAAATAGCTCATCCTCATCGATGTTGCCATGTGCATCACAAGTATACAATATTGAATGATTATTGGACGGAATGGCTCATCTTCATCAATATTGCCATGTGCATCACAAGTATACAGTGTTGAGTGATTATTGGATGGTATGGCTCATCCTCATCAATGTTGCTATGTGCATCACAAGTATACAATGTTGAGTGATTTTGGATGGAATGGCTAATTCTCATCAGTGTTGCCATGTGCATCACAAGTATGCAATGTTGAGTGTTAATTGGAAGGAATGGCTCATCCTCATCAGTGTTGTCATGTGCAATGCAAGTATACAAGGTTGAGTGATTATTGGATGAAATGGCTCATCCTCATCAATGTTGCCATGTGCATCATAAGTATACAATGTTGAGTGATTGTTGGATGGAATGGCTCATCTTCATCAATGTTGCCATGTGCATCACAAGTATACAATGTTGAGTGATTATTGGATGGAATAGCTCATCTTCATCAATGTTGCAATGTGCATTACAAGTATACAATGTTGAGTGATTATAAGATAGAATGGCTCAACCTCATCAGTGTTGCCATGTGCATCACAATTATACAATGTTGAGCAATTTTTGGATGGAATAGCTTATCTTTATCAATGTTGCCATGTGCATCACAAGTATACAATGTTGAGTGATTATTGGACAGAATGGCTCATCCCTATCAGTGCTGCCATGTGCATCACAAGTATACAATGTTGAGTGATTATTGGACAGAATTGCTCATCCTCATCAGTGTTGTCATGTGCATCTCAAGTATACAATGTTGAGTGATTATTGGACAGAATGGCTCATCCTCATCAGTGTTGTCATGTGCATCACAAGTATACAATGTTGAGTGATTATTGGATGAAATGGCTCATCCTCGTCAATGTTGCCATGTGCATCACAGGTATACAATGTTGAGCGATTTTTGGATGGAATAGCTTATCTTCATCAATGTTGCCATGTGCATCACAGGTATACAATGTTGAGTGATTACTGGATAGATTGGCTCAACCTCATCAGTGTTTCCATGTGCATCACAAGTATACAATATTAAATGATTATTGGACGGAATGGCTCATCCTCATTAATGTTGCCAAGTGCATCACAATTATACAATATTGAGTGATTATTGGATGGAACAGCTCATCCTCATCAGTGTTTCTATGTGCATCACAAGTATACAATATTGAGTGATTATTGGATGGAATGGCTCATCCTCATCAGTGTTGCCATATGCAGCACAAGTATACAATATTGAGTGATATTTGGATGGAATGGCTCATCCTCATCAGTGTTGCCATGTGCATCACAAGTATACAATATTGAGTGATTATTGGATGGAATGGTTCATCCTCATCAGTGTTTCCATGTGCATCACAAGTATACAATGTTGAGTGATTATTGGACGGAATGGCTCATCTTCATCAATGTTGCCATGTGCATCACAACTATTCATTGTTGAGTGATTATTGGATGGAATGGCTCATCCTCATCAGTGTTTCCATGTGCATCACAAGTATACAATATTGAGTGATTATTGGATGGAATGGCTCATCCTCATCAATGTTGCCCTGTGCATCACAGGTATACAATGTTGAATGTTTATTGGATTGAATGGCTCATCCTCATCAATGTTGCCATGTGCATCACAAGTATACAATGTTGAATGATTATTGGATGGAATGGCTTATCCTCATCAGTGTTTCCATGTGCATCACAAGTATACAATATTGAGTGATTATTGGATGGAATGGCTCATCCTCATCAGTGTTTCCATGTGCATCACAAGTATACAATGTTGAGTGATTATTGGATGAAATAGCTCATCCTTATAGATGTTGCCATGTGCATCACAAGTATACAATATTGAATGATTATTGGACGGAATGGCTCATCTTCATCAATGTTGCCATGTGCATCACAAGTATACAGTGTTGAGTGATTATTGGATGGTATGGCTCATCCTCATCAATGTTGCTATGTGCATCACAAGTATACAATGTTGAGTGATTTTGGACGGAATGGCTAATTCTCATCAGTGTTGCCATGTGCATCACAAGTATGCAATGTTGAGTGTTTATTGGACGGAATGGCTCATCCTCATCAATGTTGTCATGTGCAATGCAAGTATACAATGTTGAGTGATTATTGGATGAAATGGCTCATCCTCATCAATGTTGCCATGTGCATCATAAGTATACAATGTTGAGTGATTGTTGGATGGAATGGCTCATCTTCATCGATGTTGCCATGTGCATCACAAGTATACAATGTTGAGGGATTATTGGATGGAATGGCTCATCTTCATCAATGTTGCAATGTGCATTACAAGTTTACAATGTTGAGTGATTATAAGATGGAATGGCTCAACCTCATCAGTGTTGCCATGTGCATCACAATTATATAATGTTGAGCGATTTTTGGATGGAATAGCTTATTTTCATCAATGTTGCCATGTGCATCACAAGTATACAATGTTGAGTGATTATTGGACAGAATGGCTCATCCCTATCAGTGTTGCCATGTGCATCACAAGTATACAATGTTGAGTGATTATTGGACAGAATTGCTCATCCTCATCAGTGTTGTCATGTGCATCTCAAGTATACAATGTTGAGTGATTATTGGACAGAATGGCTCATCCTCATCAGTGTTGTCATGTGCATCACAAGTATACAATGTTGAGTTATTATTGGATGAAATGGCTCATCCTCGTCAATGTTGCCATGTGCATCACAAGTATACAATGTTGAGCGATTTTTGGATGGAATAACTTATCTTCATCAATGTTGCCATGTGCATCACAAGTATACAATGTTAAGTGATTACTGGATAGATTGGCTCATCCTCATCAGTGTTTCCATGTGCATCACAAGTATACAATATTAAATGATTATTGGACGGAATGGCTCATCGTCATTAATGTTGCCAAGTGCATCACAATTATACAATATTGAGTGATTATTGGATGGAACAGCTCATCCTCATCAGTGTTTCCATGTCCATCACAAGTATACATTTGAGCGATTATTGTACGGAATGGTTCATCCTCATCAATATTGCCATGTGCATCACAGGTATACAATGTTGAGTGATTATTGGATGGAATGGCTTATCCTCATCATTGTTTCCATGTGCATCACAAGTATACAATATTGAGTGATTATTGGATGGAATGGCTCATCCTCATCAATGTTTCCATGTGCATCACAAGTATACAATGTTGAGTGATTATTGAACGGAATGGCTCATCCTCATCAATGTTGTCATGTGCATCACAAGTATACAATGTTAAATGATTATTGGACGGAATGGCTCATCCTCATCAATGTTGCCATGTGCATCACAAGTATACAGTGTTGAGTGATTATTGGACGGAATGGCTTATTCTCATCAGTGTTGCCATGTGCATCACAACAATACAATGTTGAGTGTTTATTGGACGAAATGGCTCATCCTCATCAATGTTGCCATGTGCATCACAAGTATAAAATGTTGAGTGATGATTGGATGGAATTGCTCATCCTCATCAGTGTTGCCATGTGCATCACAAGTATAAAATGTTGAGTGATTATTTGATAGAATGGCTCATCCTCATCAATGTTGCCATGTGCATCACAAGTATAAAATGTTGAGTGATTATTGGATGGAATGGCTCATCCTCATCAATGTTGCCATGTGCATCAAAAGTATAAAATGTTGAGTGATTATTGGACGGAATGGCTCATCCTCATCAATGTTGCCATGTGCATCACAAGTATAAAATGTTGAGTGATTATTGTATGGAATGTCTCATATTCATCAGTGATGCCATGTGCATCACAAGTATACAGTGTTGAATGATTATTGGACGGAATGGCTAATTCTCATCAGTGTTGCCATGTCATGTACCCCACAACAATACAATATTGAGTGATTATTGGATGGAATGGGTCATCCTCATCAATGTTGCCATGTGCATCACAAGTATACAATATTGAGTGAATATTGGATGGAATGGCTTATCCTCATCAGTGTTGCCATGTGCATCACAAGTATAAAATGTTGAGTGATTATTGGACAGAATGACTCATCCTCATCAGTGTTGCCATGTGCATCACAAGTATACAGTGTTGAGTGATTATTGGATGGATTGGCTCATCCTCATCAATGTTGCCATGTGCATCACAAGTATACAATATTGAGGGATTATTGGATGAAATGGCTCATCCTCATCAGTGTTGTCATGTGCATCACAAGTATACAATATTGAGTGATTATTGGACGGAATGGCTAATTCTCATCAGTGTTGCCATGTGCATCACAATTATACAATGTTGAGTGATTATTGGATGGAATGGGTCATCCTAATCAGTGTCTCCATGTGCATTATAAGTATACAATGTTGAGTGATTATTTGATGGAATGGCTCATCCTCATCAGTGTTGCCATGTGCAACACAAGTATACAATGTTGAGTGATTATTTGATAGAATGGCTCATCCTCATCAGTGTTGCCATGTGCAACACAAGTATACAATGTTGAGTGATTATTGGACAGAATGACTCATCCTCATCAGTGTCTCCATGTGCATTACAAGTATACAATGTTGAGTGATTATTTGATAGAATGGCTCATCCTCATCAGTGTTGCCATGTGCAACACAAGTATACAATGTTGAGTGATTATTGGACAGAATGACTCGACTCATCCTCATCAATGTTGCCATATGCATTACAAGTATACAATGTTTAGTGATTATTTGATAGAATGGCTCATCCTCATCAGTGTTGCCATGTGCATTACAAATATACAATGTTGAGTGATTATTTGATAGAATGGCTCATCCTCATCAGTGTTGCCATGTGCATTACAAGTATACAATATTGAGTGATTATTTGATAGAATGGCTCATACTCATCAATGTTTCCATGTGCATCACAAGTATACAATATTGAGTGATTATTGGATGGAATGGGTCATCCTCATCAGTGTTGCCATGTGCATTAAAAGTATTCAATATTGAGTGATTATTTGATAGAATGGCTCATCCTCATCAGTGTTTCCATGTGCATCACAAGTATACAATATAGAGTGATTATTTGATAGAATGGCTCATCCTCATCAGTGTTGCCATGTGCATTACAAGTATACAATATAGAGTGATTATTTGATAGAATGGCTCATCCTCATCAGTGTTTCCATGTGCATCAAGTATACAATGTTGAGTGATTATTTGATAGAATGACTCATCCTCATCAGTGTTGCCATGTGCATTACAAGTATAAAATGTTGAGCAATTATTGGACGGAATGGCTCATCCTCATCAGTGTCTCCATGTGCATCACAAGTATACAATGTTGAGTGATTTTTTGATGTATTGGCTCATCCTCATCAGTGTTGCCATGTGCATCACAAGTATACAATGTTGAGTAATTATTTGATGGAATGGCTCATCCTCATCAATGTTGCCATGTGCATCACAAGTATACAATATTGAGTGATTATTGGATGGAATGGCTCATCCTCATCAATGTTTCCATGTGCATCACAAGTTTACAATGTTGAGTGATTATTGGACGGAATGGCTCATCCTCAACTGTGTTGCTATGTGCATTATTTATTGGATGAAATGGCTCATCCTCATCAATGTTGCCATGTGCATCACAGGTATACAATATTGAGTGATTATTGGATGAAATGGCTCATCCTCATCAATGTTTCCATGTGCATCACAAGTTTACAATGTTAAGTGATTGTTGGATGGAATGGCTCATCCTTATCAATGTTTCCATGTGCATCACAAGTTTACAATGTTAAGTGATTGTTGGATGGAATGGCTCATCCTTATCAATGTTTCCATGTGCACAGTATATAATGTTGAGTGATGATTGGATGGAATGGCTCATCCTCATCAATATTACCATGTGCACAGTATATAATGTTGAGTGATTATTGGATGGAATGACTCATCCTCATCAGTGTTCCTATGTGCATCACAAGTATACAATATTGAGTGATTATTGGATGGAATGGCTCATCCTCATCAATGTTGCCATGTGCATCACAAGTATACAATATTGAGTGATTATTGGATGGAATGGCTTATCCTCATCAGTGTTGCCATGTACATCACAAGTATACAATATTGAGTGATGATTGGATGGAATGGCTCATCCTCATCAGTGTTGCCATGTGCATCACAAGTATACAATATTGAGTGATTATTGGACGGAATGGCTCACCCTCATCAATGTTGCCATGTGCATCACAAGTATACAATATTGAGTGATTATTGGACGGAATGGCTCATCCTCATCAGTGCTGCCATGTGCATCACAAGTATACAATATTGAGTGATTATTTGATGGAATGGCTCATCCTCATCAATGTTGCCAAGTACATCACAAGTATACAATATTGAGTGATAATTGGATGGAATGGCTAATCCTCATCAGTGTTGTCATGTGCATCACAAGTATACAATATTGAGTGATTATTGGATGGAATGGGCCATCCTCATCAGTGTTTCCATGTGCATTACAAATATACCATGTTGAGTGATTATTGGACGGAATGGCTCATCTTCATCAATGTTGCCATGTGCATCACAACTATTCATTGTTGAGTGATTATTGGATGGAATGGCTCATCCTCATCATTGTTGCCAAGTGCATCACGAGTATACAATATTGAGTGATTATTGGATGGAATGGCTCATCCTCATCAGTGTTGCCATATGCATCACAAGTATACAATATTGAGTGATAATTGGATGGAATGGCTCATCCTCATCAGTGTTGCCATGTGCATCACAAGTATACAATATTGAGTGATTATTGGATGGAATGGTTCATCCTCATCAGTGTTTCCATGTGCATCACAAGTATACAATGTTGAGTGATTATTGGACGGAATGGCTCATCTTCATCAATGTTGCCATGTGCATCACAACTATTCATTGTTGAGTGATTATTGGATGGAATGGCTCATCCTCATCAGTGTTTCCATGTGCATCACAAGTATACAATATTGAGTGATTATTGGATGGAATGGCTCATCCTCATCAATGTTGCCATGTGCATCACAGGTATACAATGTTGAATGATTATTGGATGGAATGGCTCATCCTCATCAATGTTGCCATGTGCATCACAAGTATACAATGTTGAATGATTATTGAATGGAATGGCTTATCCTCATCAGTGTTTCCATGTGCATCACAAGTATACAATATTGAGTGATTATTGGATGGAATGGCTCATCCTCATCAGTGTTTCCATGTGCATCACAAGTATACAATGTTGAGTGATTATTGGATGAAATAGCTCATCCTCATCGATGTTGCCATGTGCATCACAAGTATACAATATTGAATGATTATTGGACGGAATGGCTCATCTTCATCAATATTGCCATGTGCATCACAAGTATACAGTGTTGAGTGATTATTGGATGGTATGGCTCATCCTCATCAATGTTGCTATGTGCATCACAAGTATACAATGTTGAGTGATTTTGGATGGAATGGCTAATTCTCATCAGTGTTGCCATGTGCATCACAAGTATGCAATGTTGAGTGTTAATTGGAAGGAATGGCTCATCCTCATCAGTGTTGTCATGTGCAATGCAAGTATACAAGGTTGAGTGATTATTGGATGAAATGGCTCATCCTCATCAATGTTGCCATGTGCATCATAAGTATACAATGTTGAGTGATTGTTGGATGGAATGGCTCATCTTCATCAATGTTGCCATGTGCATCACAAGTATACAATGTTGAGTGATTATTGGATGGAATAGCTCATCTTCATCAATGTTGCAATGTGCATTACAAGTATACAATGTTGAGTGATTATAAGATAGAATGGCTCAACCTCATCAGTGTTGCCATGTGCATCACAATTATACAATGTTGAGCAATTTTTGGATGGAATAGCTTATCTTTATCAATGTTGCCATGTGCATCACAAGTATACAATGTTGAGTGATTATTGGACAGAATGGCTCATCCCTATCAGTGCTGCCATGTGCATCACAAGTATACAATGTTGAGTGATTATTGGACAGAATTGCTCATCCTCATCAGTGTTGTCATGTGCATCTCAAGTATACAATGTTGAGTGATTATTGGACAGAATGGCTCATCCTCATCAGTGTTGTCATGTGCATCACAAGTATACAATGTTGAGTGATTATTGGATGAAATGGCTCATCCTCGTCAATGTTGCCATGTGCATCACAGGTATACAATGTTGAGCGATTTTTGGATGGAATAGCTTATCTTCATCAATGTTGCCATGTGCATCACAGGTATACAATGTTGAGTGATTACTGGATAGATTGGCTCAACCTCATCAGTGTTTCCATGTGCATCACAAGTATACAATATTAAATGATTATTGGACGGAATGGCTCATCCTCATTAATGTTGCCAAGTGCATCACAATTATACAATATTGAGTGATTATTGGATGGAACAGCTCATCCTCATCAGTGTTTCTATGTGCATCACAAGTATACAATATTGAGTGATTATTGGATGGAATGGCTCATCCTCATCAGTGTTGCCATATGCAGCACAAGTATACAATATTGAGTGATATTTGGATGGAATGGCTCATCCTCATCAGTGTTGCCATGTGCATCACAAGTATACAATATTGAGTGATTATTGGATGGAATGGTTCATCCTCATCAGTGTTTCCATGTGCATCACAAGTATACAATGTTGAGTGATTATTGGACGGAATGGCTCATCTTCATCAATGTTGCCATGTGCATCACAACTATTCATTGTTGAGTGATTATTGGATGGAATGGCTCATCCTCATCAGTGTTTCCATGTGCATCACAAGTATACAATATTGAGTGATTATTGGATGGAATGGCTCATCCTCATCAATGTTGCCCTGTGCATCACAGGTATACAATGTTGAATGTTTATTGGATTGAATGGCTCATCCTCATCAATGTTGCCATGTGCATCACAAGTATACAATGTTGAATGATTATTGGATGGAATGGCTTATCCTCATCAGTGTTTCCATGTGCATCACAAGTATACAATATTGAGTGATTATTGGATGGAATGGCTCATCCTCATCAGTGTTTCCATGTGCATCACAAGTATACAATGTTGAGTGATTATTGGATGAAATAGCTCATCCTTATAGATGTTGCCATGTGCATCACAAGTATACAATATTGAATGATTATTGGACGGAATGGCTCATCTTCATCAATGTTGCCATGTGCATCACAAGTATACAGTGTTGAGTGATTATTGGATGGTATGGCTCATCCTCATCAATGTTGCTATGTGCATCACAAGTATACAATGTTGAGTGATTTTGGACGGAATGGCTAATTCTCATCAGTGTTGCCATGTGCATCACAAGTATGCAATGTTGAGTGTTTATTGGACGGAATGGCTCATCCTCATCAATGTTGTCATGTGCAATGCAAGTATACAATGTTGAGTGATTATTGGATGAAATGGCTCATCCTCATCAATGTTGCCATGTGCATCATAAGTATACAATGTTGAGTGATTGTTGGATGGAATGGCTCATCTTCATCGATGTTGCCATGTGCATCACAAGTATACAATGTTGAGGGATTATTGGATGGAATGGCTCATCTTCATCAATGTTGCAATGTGCATTACAAGTTTACAATGTTGAGTGATTATAAGATGGAATGGCTCAACCTCATCAGTGTTGCCATGTGCATCACAATTATATAATGTTGAGCGATTTTTGGATGGAATAGCTTATTTTCATCAATGTTGCCATGTGCATCACAAGTATACAATGTTGAGTGATTATTGGACAGAATGGCTCATCCCTATCAGTGTTGCCATGTGCATCACAAGTATACAATGTTGAGTGATTATTGGACAGAATTGCTCATCCTCATCAGTGTTGTCATGTGCATCTCAAGTATACAATGTTGAGTGATTATTGGACAGAATGGCTCATCCTCATCAGTGTTGTCATGTGCATCACAAGTATACAATGTTGAGTTATTATTGGATGAAATGGCTCATCCTCGTCAATGTTGCCATGTGCATCACAAGTATACAATGTTGAGCGATTTTTGGATGGAATAACTTATCTTCATCAATGTTGCCATGTGCATCACAAGTATACAATGTTAAGTGATTACTGGATAGATTGGCTCATCCTCATCAGTGTTTCCATGTGCATCACAAGTATACAATATTAAATGATTATTGGACGGAATGGCTCATCGTCATTAATGTTGCCAAGTGCATCACAATTATACAATATTGAGTGATTATTGGATGGAACAGCTCATCCTCATCAGTGTTTCCATGTCCATCACAAGTATACATTTGAGCGATTATTGTACGGAATGGTTCATCCTCATCAATATTGCCATGTGCATCACAGGTATACAATGTTGAGTGATTATTGGATGGAATGGCTTATCCTCATCATTGTTTCCATGTGCATCACAAGTATACAATATTGAGTGATTATTGGATGGAATGGCTCATCCTCATCAATGTTTCCATGTGCATCACAAGTATACAATGTTGAGTGATTATTGAACGGAATGGCTCATCCTCATCAATGTTGTCATGTGCATCACAAGTATACAATGTTAAATGATTATTGGACGGAATGGCTCATCCTCATCAATGTTGCCATGTGCATCACAAGTATACAGTGTTGAGTGATTATTGGACGGAATGGCTTATTCTCATCAGTGTTGCCATGTGCATCACAACAATACAATGTTGAGTGTTTATTGGACGAAATGGCTCATCCTCATCAATGTTGCCATGTGCATCACAAGTATAAAATGTTGAGTGATGATTGGATGGAATTGCTCATCCTCATCAGTGTTGCCATGTGCATCACAAGTATAAAATGTTGAGTGATTATTTGATAGAATGGCTCATCCTCATCAATGTTGCCATGTGCATCACAAGTATAAAATGTTGAGTGATTATTGGATGGAATGGCTCATCCTCATCAATGTTGCCATGTGCATCAAAAGTATAAAATGTTGAGTGATTATTGGACGGAATGGCTCATCCTCATCAATGTTGCCATGTGCATCACAAGTATAAAATGTTGAGTGATTATTGTATGGAATGTCTCATATTCATCAGTGATGCCATGTGCATCACAAGTATACAGTGTTGAATGATTATTGGACGGAATGGCTAATTCTCATCAGTGTTGCCATGTCATGTACCCCACAACAATACAATATTGAGTGATTATTGGATGGAATGGGTCATCCTCATCAATGTTGCCATGTGCATCACAAGTATACAATATTGAGTGAATATTGGATGGAATGGCTTATCCTCATCAGTGTTGCCATGTGCATCACAAGTATAAAATGTTGAGTGATTATTGGACAGAATGACTCATCCTCATCAGTGTTGCCATGTGCATCACAAGTATACAGTGTTGAGTGATTATTGGATGGATTGGCTCATCCTCATCAATGTTGCCATGTGCATCACAAGTATACAATATTGAGGGATTATTGGATGAAATGGCTCATCCTCATCAGTGTTGTCATGTGCATCACAAGTATACAATATTGAGTGATTATTGGACGGAATGGCTAATTCTCATCAGTGTTGCCATGTGCATCACAATTATACAATGTTGAGTGATTATTGGATGGAATGGGTCATCCTAATCAGTGTCTCCATGTGCATTATAAGTATACAATGTTGAGTGATTATTTGATGGAATGGCTCATCCTCATCAGTGTTGCCATGTGCAACACAAGTATACAATGTTGAGTGATTATTTGATAGAATGGCTCATCCTCATCAGTGTTGCCATGTGCAACACAAGTATACAATGTTGAGTGATTATTGGACAGAATGACTCATCCTCATCAGTGTCTCCATGTGCATTACAAGTATACAATGTTGAGTGATTATTTGATAGAATGGCTCATCCTCATCAGTGTTGCCATGTGCAACACAAGTATACAATGTTGAGTGATTATTGGACAGAATGACTCGACTCATCCTCATCAATGTTGCCATATGCATTACAAGTATACAATGTTTAGTGATTATTTGATAGAATGGCTCATCCTCATCAGTGTTGCCATGTGCATTACAAATATACAATGTTGAGTGATTATTTGATAGAATGGCTCATCCTCATCAGTGTTGCCATGTGCATTACAAGTATACAATATTGAGTGATTATTTGATAGAATGGCTCATACTCATCAATGTTTCCATGTGCATCACAAGTATACAATATTGAGTGATTATTGGATGGAATGGGTCATCCTCATCAGTGTTGCCATGTGCATTAAAAGTATTCAATATTGAGTGATTATTTGATAGAATGGCTCATCCTCATCAGTGTTTCCATGTGCATCACAAGTATACAATATAGAGTGATTATTTGATAGAATGGCTCATCCTCATCAGTGTTGCCATGTGCATTACAAGTATACAATATAGAGTGATTATTTGATAGAATGGCTCATCCTCATCAGTGTTTCCATGTGCATCAAGTATACAATGTTGAGTGATTATTTGATAGAATGACTCATCCTCATCAGTGTTGCCATGTGCATTACAAGTATAAAATGTTGAGCAATTATTGGACGGAATGGCTCATCCTCATCAGTGTCTCCATGTGCATCACAAGTATACAATGTTGAGTGATTTTTTGATGTATTGGCTCATCCTCATCAGTGTTGCCATGTGCATCACAAGTATACAATGTTGAGTAATTATTTGATGGAATGGCTCATCCTCATCAATGTTGCCATGTGCATCACAAGTATACAATATTGAGTGATTATTGGATGGAATGGCTCATCCTCATCAATGTTTCCATGTGCATCACAAGTTTACAATGTTGAGTGATTATTGGACGGAATGGCTCATCCTCAACTGTGTTGCTATGTGCATTATTTATTGGATGAAATGGCTCATCCTCATCAATGTTGCCATGTGCATCACAGGTATACAATATTGAGTGATTATTGGATGAAATGGCTCATCCTCATCAATGTTTCCATGTGCATCACAAGTTTACAATGTTAAGTGATTGTTGGATTGAATGGCTCATCCTTATCAATGTTTCCATGTGCATCACAAGTTTACAATGTTAAGTGATTGTTGGATGGAATGACTCATCCTTATCAATGTTTCCATGTGCACAGTATATAATGTTGAGTGATGATTGGATGAAATGGCTCATCCTCATCAATGTTGCCATGTGCATCACAGGTATACAATATTGAGTGATTATTGGATGAAATGGCTCATCCTCATCAATGTTTCCATGTGCATCACAAGTTTACAATGTTAAGTGATTGTTGGATGGAATGGCTCATCCTTATCAATGTTTCCATGTGCATCACAAGTTTACAATGTTAAGTGATTGTTGGATGGAATGACTCATCCTTATCAATGTTTCCATGTGCACAGTATACAATATTGAGTGATGATTGGATGGAATGGCTCATCCTCATCAATATTACCATGTGCACAGTATATAATGTTGAGTGATTATTCGATGGAATGATTCATCCTCATCAGTGTTCCTATGTGCATCACAAGTATACAATATTGAGTGATGATTGGATGGAATGGCTCATCCTCATCAATATTACCATGTGCACAGTATATAATGTTGAGTGATTATTGGATGGAGGGACTCATCCTCATCAGTGTTCCTATGTGCATCACAGTATACAATATTGAGTGATTATTTGATAGAAAGGCTCATCTTCATCAGTGTTGCCATGTGCATTACAAGTATACACTGGGTCATGTAGTAAGTACTCACAGTTTTGATATTTGGAGAATTTTACCGGTATGTTTTTAACAATTTTATTTCATTACCCCAATAACAATTGCTTATATCAACCACGGTTACACACTTAAAAAACCTAATTCATTGACAGATGTTATCAAGTGTCTGTGAATACCTTCCTGTTATGTCCTGCGTTCACATGAACAAAAGTCAAACATCCTGCTGTCATAGACATGATGATTGTAATTTCTGGCAAAATCTTAAATGATTCTCCATTAAATATTTTTCAATGGTTTTGGTTGATTGACTACTTTAGAGGAAAATCTCAATGTGCAGCTAACCTTTTATGCTGGTGGGTTGCAGGTTAAACATTGGATAAACAAGATTACACAATATTTTATTGTTGGATGTCATATAAGAGAAATGTAGGATTTATTTTGAAAAATAAAACAATTTTTACAATTTCAAATCAGTATACTGTTAATCTTTACTGATTGTATTTTAAAACAAGAGCCATGTTGGGGAATCCTCCTACTGAAGCAATTTTTTTTTCTGTGGAAGGTGGCCAAAAAAGTCAGTTTATGTAATAGTGAATTGTATGCATATTAGTTTGAGTAGCTGATCAATTCAATGTCATGAAGGAGTGTTTTGTAGTTATGCTCCGGATAAAAAGTGTTACAGTCGGACACACGTATACATGGACAGAGACAATTACCATATTCCCCTTTGCCTTTGGAAAGGGAGATGATAAAGAGTATGAGATGCACACAAAGCTATTTTGATCCATTTTTTCTAAACACTTTTTCTAAAAATTGTGTCATCAAAATTGTGAATGGCTTGTGATAAATAAATGTTGCTGATGTCATTTGTTCACCTGGCATGTAACGCTTGGGATTCAGCCAAATCAGTCATAGTTACCAAGATGCAAAATGGTTTCTCTTTCCTCAAAGTTTGTGATGGAATTTTGTGTTCCAGTTTCTTACTTAAAAAGCAAGGGTGGGTTTGATTGCAAGTAAAATTTGATTATGGCCAATGTCATAGGAACTAAAAATAGAAAAAAATCTATCTTTTTATGAATATTGTCATATAACAAACATACATAACCAACTTGGCACTATTGTGTATATACAGACCCTAAACCGCTCAAGTACCCCAAAATTGCACTCTGTTTGTACTCAGTTTGCACTCCGTTCGTGCTCAGTTTGCGCTCCATTTGCGCTCCGTTTACCCTCCATTTGCGTGCACTCGATTAAGTGCGGTTAATTTAATGCACTCACAAACGCAAGTATTCACTCACAAGCGATGTTTACTATCTTTATTTTATACTCCTCTCAGCGTTCGCTTCGTTTGTTCAGCGTTCACTCATCGTTCAGTCCGCTCAGTTCGGTTTCTGGTCCATAACCAATCGCAACCTCTCAACTCTTAAAATGATTCCATTGAAGCTGTTAAAAATGGAGCAATAAATAAAATGTATCCATGGGATTTAGTCAAGGTAATTGAATTCATAATCAGTTTGTTTGTCTACATATTGTGTCACCCGCTGGACGAAAGGTTGTAAATTTCGGATAAACCATTACTGATAATAGGGAAGATTAACGGAAGAGTCTATATTTTGATATGTGATCAGTGGTCTGTGTGATCAAAGAATATCAGCACGTTCTACTGACATCTACTATCCAGATCGAAATGTGTATGCGTCAGTAACTTATTTGATATATCGTAAGCCGTTTTTTACAGGAAAGCAAAAAAAGTTATCCACAAAATTTATAGATACATCATCAACATAAACTAAATATATTGTAATTGTTATTATTATTTTTCTAGATTTGGGTCTAAATGTGGCTTCACTAAACTTAAAAAAGACATTCTGATATTATAATATTTAATAAATATTTTTGTTATCATTATGTATATATATGTACCTGAAATGAACCTTTTTTCAGTGTTTCTCAAACATTTTTTTTACTGGAAGTATGATTCATGTTAATATGTTAATTAAAATACAAACTATATAAAACTTGTTTGAAAATAAACCCACTGTGCTATACCGCTACTTATATGACACGCAGCAATACAGACACCCGTGGTGTTAATTACGTTATGTCACATGCCAGTGAGAGCCGTGTCAATTAAATTATACGCCAAAGCGGTTACTTACTGGTCTATTGCCCACAGAAGAACCCTGCGGATGCTTTTATTTTGATTGTAATTAGTGCCAGACGTACGAATCTTAATTGAACCCGCAGTATGTGATTGAAAAGAAAAGATATAAGAAAAATTGCCAGCCAATTAACAACAAATCAAACAAATTCATTTAAGATATTGGTTATTCGAGGTTTCAGAATGATACTTTAGTATGTAAACCCATGATATTAATATCATTAAATAAACGAAACAAAAACCGCACGTTATAAAATATAACCAGTACTGAGTGAATGGTAGAAAGTGTGACACACATATTAAGGGATGTGTATCTAGGGCTGTCAATTTACCACAGCTGGTATTCTGGATCTTGACTTTTGATGTTAAATAGATAAATTTAAAACAAAAATAAATCAACGTGCATGCATGGGCAATATACTTACGATTTAGTTGTTTTATTTTACGTAACAAATACATTTATTATAAATTACGAACATATTTGACAGTTTGCAGTTTTGTCCGTTAATTAACTGTTATTAGTCCCGTGGGTTAAATAAACAAGTCAATTACATTCCCAATCTGCAGGAGATGAATGTCAGCATATCTTTTGATCAGAATTGTTAATTTCACAAGATAAAAACAATCCTATAATTTTAAAACTAATGAAAATGTAGTATTTATTTGTATTATTATTATTTGTTTTATTTTTTTTTTTTAAATATTATTATCATTGGATCTGTTATAATAGATATATATATTGACTTCTTGATTTGTCACAGTTTTTATATTGGATACATGCGTGCATGTATTTATACCCCCGACAAACGAAGTTTGAGGGGGTATATTGGAGTCACCCTGTGGTCGGTCTGTCGGTCTGGCGGTCTGTCGGTCGGTCTGTCCGTTGCAATTTTCCTTGTCCGGAGCATCACTTGAAAAGTACTGGATGGAATTTCATCAAGCTAATTACAGAGTTATTGCCCTTTGATATTTTTTCTTGTCCGGAGCATAACTTGAAAAGTACCTGATGGAATTTCATCAAGCTTCATACAATGGTAGAATATAATGAGAGGAAGTGCAGTGTACAAGAAACATAACTCTATTCTTGCTAATTACAGAGTTATTGCCCTTTGATATATTTCCCTTGTCCGGAGCATTACTTTTAAAGTACTGGATGGAATTTCATCAAACTTCATACAATGGTAAACCATTTTCTGTCATGGCGGTGTTCGGGGGTATTCATCACCTTCAGTGATAGCTTTAGTTTGATTATAATTTGTACCAGATTAATGAATCTTAATTTAACCCACAACATGTGATTTAATAAGAAATATATAGTAAAAATCAATACTAAAAAAATGCAAATCATTTCATAATATTATTATCATCATCATTATTATTCGGCCTGTTTTGGCATACACACATTTATTTTACATTAATTTAATTTAGCTTGATTGTGAAGCCAGCTCGGAGCTTATGCATATCATTCTCCAATGCATTCCTTTATTAGATCTGGTACTGAATTGTGTTTCAAGAGGTCATAGGGTAGAGCGCGGGTCAAACTCGCGACCTCTGCCATCTGAAGCCAGCTCTATCCACAGCACTACTGACCCACTTTATATTTAAGAATGATATTAATTTGGTACTATTATTTTCATATTTTAATGAGATGTGCATGAGTATACTGTTTTCACTTTAATTGCAATATAACAGTTTTACGTGCATTTTTTTCACAACTAAGCACAGACTCCGTGTAACTATGTTTGGGGAAAATATCAAACTAAACTCCAAATTGAATTTAAAATAGGTAATTTTTATTTTGCCAAAATACTCGAACAAATAGAATAATAATCATATATATAATTTTCCGCATATCTATGTTTTGTTTGATTCACAAATGCATGGATTTGTTTGTGTTTAGAGCTGTATACGCTTAAATCCAATTGAAATATATGTTCTGTATGTTCTATAACTAATTTATATCGAAATAGCAAGGCAAATAGTAATTTCATATTACATATTTTCGAATTGTTATTTACATAATATATAAATTTATTTATATTTTTGTTGTGAGAACCAAATCATGTTTAAATGTGCAACTAAATTGGCCTTGAAACCGTAGATAACCATTGATGCGTCGTCTATTGTATAATAGGTTTTTAAACTTTATTATATTGTTTAGCTCAATATTGATATTTATGATATAATTGACAAATTGTTGACCAAAATTAGTTGTATCATGCGTTATACCAAAACAACATTTATATATACTACATGTACATCGTTTATATTTATGTGAACAGAAAACTTCTTATTTATCTCGATTTTGATTATTGACTTCACGCTCAAATAATGAAAGAAGAGTGTATCCGAATGAACGAGTGCACTCAGTAGCGCACAAATAGTTGAGTTATCAGTTATCTTACTTTGTCTAGCCTATAGTGCATAAACTGTGCATCTGAGTGCAATCGATCTATTTCATGCATTCAGGAGTGCGTTTATTATTCAAAATCCAGCGTTCGCTAATGGTCCAGGTCCGCTCCGTCAGCGCTCAATCTGCGCTACGTTCGCGCTCCGTTTACGCTCTGAGTGCACTCAGTTTGTATGTAATTGGGGTACTTGAGTGGTTTAGGGTCTGTAAGTATGTGTTGATATTTCATATCCTTCTTTAATCTCTAATACTTGTAAAGTATTGTGTTTTCAGGAGAATATCTTACTTTTAACATGTTCGTTGTATGTTTGTCAGAGTATATTTGTTTGTTGTATGTTTGCAGGAGGATATCTTATATGTTTGTTGTATGTTTGCAGGAGATATCAATATGTTTGTTATAAGTTTATAGGAGGATATCTAATGTACTTGTAGGTTTGCAGGAGAATATCTAATATACTTGTTGTATGTTTAAATGAGGATATTTAATGTTTGTTATTTGTTTATAGGAGAATATCTAATATACTTGTTGTATGTTTAAATGAGGCTATTTAATGTTTGTTATTTGTTTATAGGATGATATCTAATATACTTGTTGTATGTTTAAATGAGGATATTTAATGTTTGTTATTTGTTTATAGGAGAATATCTAATATACTTGTTGTATGCTTGCAGGAGGATATCTAATATGTGTGTTGTATGTTTATAGAATGATATCTGATGTGTGTTTATAGGATGATATTTGATGTGTGTTGTGTGTTTATAGGAGGATATCTGATATGTTTATTGCATGTTTATAGGAGGATATCTGATATGTTTATTGCATGTTTATAGGAGGATATCTAATATGTTTGTTGTATGTTTATAGGCTGATAATATCTAATATGTTTTTTGTATGTTTTTAGGACAATATCTAATGTGTGTTACAGACCGTAATATGTTCAAGTACACCAAAAATGCATTTCAATTGCGTTTGTTTTGCGTGTCAAACGCGTTTGTTTTGCTTTTGTAATGCATTTTAGTTTTGTTAATGGTTTGCATTTTTTTTATGATAAACGTTGAAGAAAATACGAAAATGCAGTTCACTGAATGCATTTTAGCCTGTGTTTGCGTTCGAAACGTTTAGCGTTTATCGTTTACCGTGTATCTTTTACCATTTAACGTTTACACGACATGTTCACCAATCGCATCATCTCTGGTTGTCCAATTGTAACACCGCAGTAGAATAAATAATAAGAACTAGATATTTAAAGAAATCGCCGGGTTTTATATGATAACATATTAATTAAATAAATTAAAATAACATTGATTAAAATCTTTCTGAAATATTGATTAAAATCATTCTGAAATATTGCTAACAAAGCCACCCTATGTTAGATATGGTCTACCATATAGTTGATGATTTGTTGAAATTTGATACACATGGTATGGGGCATGTCAATTACATCAGATAAACACCTAACGGTCATGTAATCATTAGATTGGCCAAACATTGCCAGACAGGTTTACACTAACATTAACATTACGGTATCCAAAAAGTATATAGTAAATAAATGTGAACCAGTCCGTGTTTTTTTATATCTGCAGTGGTGTATTATCTGATATTATGCAAGAAACAGAGTATATACGCCTTAGCAAGTATTTATTTTATTTACAGGAATAATGCATTATTTACAGGTATTTTTCAAATTTTAATTCCAGTTATGAATTTCGATAGATTGTCATGTTAAACAATTATAACAATTCATTAAACAAAATAATTTATATAATCCGCAAAGATAAATATATTTACAAATACACATGCCTTAATTTATGTAGCGAACGTACACACTTTATGTCTATAACTCCGACACAATTTATTTTTGACCTCGTGGCAATGTGCAATGTTGTCACTCTGACAGTTTCTTGCGTCATTTAACGTCGCATTTTATTTCACTACGGTAAATGTGTGGGGGAGGCGGAGATGTTACCATAAAAAAGATGCCTTTAAGGGTTAAAGTTTTATGTCTTATGGCATGGCTTCTAAAATCACTGGTACATGTACTTCCTTCTGACACTTTCAAGAACTTTTATGTACATTACACCGATAGAATTCCTCTGATATCCTTCCATCAAAAATTTCCAAGATACCCACTTAGTGAATAAAATGTTTGTTTCACTGGTGACGTCATCAGACATTAGCACAAGGGGATAGTGAAAGGGACAGCGTGTTCATTCTGTACACAAATTTAGGTATGTGTAGTTATTAATAACTCTTATCAGCTTAATAGTAATCTTTTTTAACAAATGCCTATATTGAAAACAAACATTTTGGAAGACACCCAGTTACAAACAAACACCAACCCTTTATGTGTGTTTGTTATATATATATATATATATATATATATATGAACTATTTTTATATACAATTCTGGAAAAGCCCTAAGTGGAATGGTTTTGGTGTAACAAACAGATTTTCTAAAATTGCGTGAAAACTTTTCCTGATTGGCAATCATATAACAGAACAGCAACATAAATCGGTGTTCAGATAATTAAATTAGTTAATTGGGGTAGTTGTGTAAGCAGGTCATGCGTCATCTGATTGTTTTATCACACTTTTACAAGTAAAGAAACGATGCCTGAGGCAATGTTTTTCATGGATAATTCGGGATTAAAACTTATAATAAAGAAATTAAATTAAAGTTACAGGTATAGCAATTTAAAGATTTTAAATGACAAAGAGAGCAATCATTTCATTTAATTATTTATTTCATTGTCAATATAACTACGACAATATTAGAGGATATCCGAATCTTTATTATTTGATGCGTTTAAAGTTTGCATTATTGTTTTGTATCGTTCGTGGATCGTTCGCCCTGTTGCGTCTGTGTATCGTTTCGTTTCGTTTATCGTTTCGTTCGCATTTTAAGTCCGTTTGTATATCTTTTAAAACGCATTTGATATTCGTTTCGTTTGCGTCCGTTTGGTGTACTTGAACGGATTATAGTCTGTATGTGTATTTAGGAGGATATCTGATATGTTTGTTGCATGTTTATAGAAGGATATCTAATATGTTTGTTGCATATTTATAGGAGAATATCTAATATGCTTGTTGCATGTTTATACGAGAATATCTAATATGCCTATGTTTCTTTATAGGAGGGTATCTAATGTTTGTTATTTGTTTGTAGGAGGATATCTAATATACGTGATATATGTTTCCAGGAGGATATCTAATATGTTTTTTTGCATGATTATAGGAGGATATCTAATGTTTGTTGTATATTTGCAGGATGATATATTTTATGTTTGTTGTATGTTTATAGAATGATATCTAAAATAATTGTATATTGATAGGAGGATATCAAATATGCTTGTTGCATATTTATAAGAGGATATATAATGTGCTTGTTGCATATTTATAGGAGGATATAAAATATGCTTGTTGTACGTTTATAGGAGGATATCTAATATGCTTGGTGTATGTTTATAACAGGATATCTAATTTTGTTATTTGTTTAAAGGAGGATATCTAATATACTTGTATGTTTGCAGGATATTTAATATTAATGTTGCGTGTTTATAGGAGAATATCTAATTTTTGTTGTGTATTTATAGGAGGATATATAATATGTTTGTTGTATGTTTATAGGAGGATATCTGATGTGTGTTGTATGTTCATAGGAGGATATATAATATGCTTGTTGTATGTTTGTAGGACAATATCTGATGTTTGTTGTATGTTTATAGGAGGATATATAATATGTTTGTTGTATGTTTATAGGATGATATCTGATGTGTGTTGTGTGTTTATAGGAGGATATCTGATGTGTGCTGTATGTTTATAGGAGGATGTCTGATATGTTTGTTGTATGTTTATGGGACAATATCTGATGTGTGTTGTATGTTTATAGGAGGATATCTGATATGTTTGTTGTATGTTTAAAGGACAATATCTATTGTGTGTTGTGTGTTTATAGGAGGATATCTAATATGTTTGTTGTATGTTTAACGGACAATATCTAATGTGTGTAATGTGTTTATAGGAGGATATCATTCTGATATGTTTATTGCATGTTTATAATAGGATATATTATATGTTAGTTGCATGTTTATAGGAGGATGTCTAATATGTTAATCACATGTTTATAGGAGGATATCTAGTATGTTTGTTGTATGTTTGCAGGAGGATATCTAATATGTTTGTTGTCTGTTTGCAGGAGGATGCCCTAACCACTCACGGCCAGCTGAAACATTGATGTGTAATCCGCCGTGTAACCTGCCTTTCTCGTATTGTAACGATACCAACTATTGTGCATGTGAGGAAAGATACACCTCTATCTTTAATAGTCTGAACGTTCTTGTTGACTGCAAAATGGAAAATAGCACATTGGCAGGACCTAGTCCAAACCCTGTCACATTACCAAGTAAGTTATTGATGGGATTTAAGTTGAATTTGCTTGTGTTCAGATCACATGTTCATTGTTGCTGGTATGTGGATTGATCTGTGAAATGATTAATAGACAAATAATTGTCCTTGTGGTTGGATACAGGACAGTCTGACAAATATTGTCCTTTTGGATGGATACAGCACAGTCAGACAAATAATTGACCTAGTGGCTGGATACAGCACAGTCGGACAAATAATTGTCCTTGTGGCTGGATACAGCACAGTCTGACAAGAGTAAAACATCTAGAAATTGGCTTTAGAATTAGAATGAATTCCATAATTAGATATTTGTCATGTTTTTGCATTGACACTCTGCCGAAATGATTTTGTTTTTAAAAACCCTAAATAGCTAAATTCAAGGTTATTCTTACCATTTCTGTGACAATTATTATTTTTTGCATGCATCTATGTATTAGTTTTAATTAAATACTAGACGTAAACAATTTTAAATATTTTTTTCGTATTGCTTGTAAAATCTATATTTTTTTTTCCAAATTTCAAGGACAGGTATGCTTTTGAGGAGGTAGTACTTAAAATTCTGTAATTTAACATGTGTTTATTATTTCTGATATGGCATGAAAATAGTACATTAAATTTGGAAGTTTCATAAAATTCTATCCATAGGAAAAAAATTGTCTTTAAATAACTTACCATGATATAACTGCTTAAGCAGTTTTTATAATTTTATTGGAAGGCGAGCAAAGCTCTGACTTCCTTAGCTGTCGTGCAGTCCCAGCAATCTGATTTACAAACTACGTATGGCAGGAACCACCATATTCATCCGACCGATAAAGTAGTTCACAACTTTCAACACACATTTACCGTAGCAGAGGACGTATTATACAACAAAAGTTTCAAAGTTTTTTATTAATTGCGGATGTTTTTCTTTACAAAAGTTCAAAAGTACGATACAGGGAGCATACAATTTGTATGGAAATGTGGAAGAATACACTTATCTGGTTGTGCTCTAAAAAAAGGCGGCAATTTTCATCGGGGGGATATAATCTCTAACACCATTTGACATGTAATCATTAATTGGGTGAAATATTGACATGTTTTCAATATACTAACTCGTAGTTTGAGTAAATAGTGATTGTTAGTGAAATTTTATTGACAACGGATTGTCCTCTTTTAATTTTGATAGTAAAATAACGAAATTGGGTTCGGGGCTACATTTGTTGTTTATAGAAAAACGCGTCAATCTGTCATCTTATGCAAGAGTGTATTGATGAACATATTTAACAGTTAATTAGGTCATCCGACCGTTATGTTTGTTGTGTTTCTGTGTTGTATTTTTTAGATTGATTAAATCTAGGTCACGCAACACTGTTTATATCGCTATTTATTGATTATTTATATTGTTGATTGAAAGCTATATGAGAATCGAACATAACTCAAGTCAATATATGTGTAAATCTGTAAGTAGGTCATGTTTGTTTTGGTCTAGACAAAGAGTTATGGATATGTGTTGTATATTCTTGGACAATCAGGAACATTTTGTGCTGAATGCGTTTCGTTATCCATAAATCATAACTATTGAACTGGAGATATTAAAATTGATTGGAGTTGTACATCACTTCTCAATTCTTTTGATTTTGGAGAAACATCAGAATATGAAGGTTTGTTTGTGAAGCTTTCATGTAGGTTGTTCATATTTATTACTTTTATGTGGAGATGTGGAAAGGAATCCTGGACCACCATGTTACCAGTTTACAAAATGTCCTGAAATGGATATTTTCACCAGGGTCATCAAAATTAATATTCAGTCAATTTTCACATGGAAGACGGTGTGTACCATGGTGTTTGCATTTTTTCAAATGCATTATTAAAACCGTTTGATAGCTACTGTTGGAAAAGTATTGATATAAACTCTGTATTGTATGCAGGTGATTATTTATACTAGTACACAAAAGAAATATTAAACACACCACATTCTTTTCTAAATCCCAATGAATTGCCTTTTAACATATTAGAAATCTAACTAAGTTTTCCAATTTTCCGAACCTACATTTTCGAATTAACAGCGAGCCTTCCCTCAGGCCCTTCAGGTCTTTGATTTTTTTGATTATTTGAGAAAAATTTGGAATCCGATTAGCATTTCGATATCTTTTTACACTTTTCGTTCCAAATTGTCAAGAGATTTACAAGAATTTGTAAATATATCTTTGCCCGAATATTATTTAAAGTTATAACATGATAATGCTTTGATTGCTCAAGGTCATCACCTCTACAGATTGGGACGATATAACCAGTGCCCCAGTTATTACGATATTCTGCATTCTGAAATAATCATATGAGGCTTAAATGATTTCCGCGGGTATTTCGCCCGGGCCCACAGATTTAAAATTATTTTGTTTGAATACTGCCTTATATATTTCTGGTTCTGTTATAGGCATGTCAAGCTCCTCATCAATCAAATCTTTAAATTTATTTTGTTTAGGAGTATTATCATTTTCACTGTAAAGTTGATTAAAATGATCAAAAAGATCTTCTTATTTTATATCATCATTTTTAACATTAGGTTTTTTATAACATTTTTGAATTGATTACCAAATTTCCACGGCTGTGTTTTAGCTATTCTTTTTAATTTTTGACCTTGCTTTTTTTCTTGTTTAAACTGTGCCCCTTTTCAAACTTTATTATATTATTTTGTTCGCAATTTACAAAACTTTACACTCTATCTTCATCAGTTTTATTTTTTGTAAAAATATTTCTTGCAGTTTTAAACTCTTGTTTTGCTAAAAAACAGTTTTCATCAAACCATTGTGTTTTTGCATTATTGTTTTAATTTTAAACAATATTTTTTCACAAAAAATGTTCATTGCATTTCATGTAAGAGTTAGTTAAATTGCAAGTGTGAGTATCTATTGAAATGTTCGCATCTTTTATGTTTTCACTGTTTATTATTATTATCAATTTTAATTTCTAGTTGATCTTAGATATTTTGTACTTTAGTTTCATCCATCAATATTATTTGAGCTCTGCTAATTTTTGTCACGATAACATTTTTTAAAACTCGGTGAAACTAATTGCTGCGTGGTCGGATAAAGGTGACCAATCAATTATTTCAAAGTTATATTGAGCGGGTCGAATAGTAAATAGTCTGTTACACTTAGACCACATGATAAACAAAATGTATGGTTACTAACATTCTTATCTTTATGTAATTATTTTGCAATTATGTGACCAGTAGATTTACACATGGAAATAAGTTTACGCCCATTGTTATCAACTACGTTATCAATATTACTTCGTTGTGTAATGCTGGTTTTGCTTGAAAATAACCATTCCTCATCATTATCAAGATATTTATCAAATTCTAAATAATCTAATAATTGCCCAGATCTATATTTTTCTAAGTCTTTTTAGTTTCTTTGAAAAATATCAAAATCTTTATCAATTAAAAGTTTTGAGTTATTTGGTGGAATATATGCATTACAAATATGTTTGTCAACGTCAACATAAACATATTAAGATAACACTATCACGTTATTATATTTAATTTATATGCAATTATCACAAGATTAATTATTTTGAATCATTATAAAAACAAAACAAGGTCATTATATATAATACAGTCTGTTTTAACAACGATAATTGATTATGGGGTAACAGATTTTACAGTCACTTTACTGGCACAAACCAGGATGTCGTTACAATTATACAGACCCATCATATTGTAATAATTACAGCATGGAAAAAAAATTTGTTGCATAAGACAAGAAGTTACTATGTAGAGGGGGTTGTTGAGACAGGCTAGACTGTAATTATTAATGGTTTAATTATTCCAGCGCCAATGTGGGGTGATTGCCCATGTTTATCATGTTACAGGATTAGATGGCTTCTCTGTAGAGGGGGTTGTTGGGACATACTAGACTGTAATTATTAATAGTTTAATTATTCCAGTGCCAATGTGGAGTGATTGCCCATATATGTCATGTTACAGGATTAGATGGCTTCTCTGTAGAGGGGGTTGTTGAGACATGCTAGACTGTAATTATTAATGGTTTAATTATTCCAGTCCCAATGTGGAGTGATTGCCCATATATGTCATGTTACAGGATTAGATGGCTTCTCTGTAGAGGGGGTTGTAGAGACATGCTTGACTGTATTTATTAATGGTTTAATTATTCAAATGTGGAGTGATTGCCCATATTTATCGTGTTACAGGATTAGATGGCTTCTCTGTAGAGGGGGTTGTTGGGACATACTAGACTGTAATTATTAATAGTTTAATTATTCCAGTGCCAATGTGGAGTGATTGCCCATATATGTCATGTTACAGGATTAGATGGCTTCTCTGTAGAGGGGGTTGTTGAGACATGCTAGACTGTAATTATTAATGGTTTAATTATTCCAGTCCCAATGTGGAGTGATTGCCCATATTTATCATGTTACAGGATTAGATGGATTCTCTGTAGAGGGGGTTGTTGGGACAGGCTTGACTGTAATTATTAATGGTTTAATTATTCAAATGTGGAGGGATTGCCCATATTTATCGTGTTACAGGATTAGATGTCTTCTCTGTAGAGGGGGTTGTTGGGACATGCTAGACTGTAATTATTAATGGTTTAATTATTCCAGTGCCAATGTGGAGTGATTGCCCATATTTATTATGTTACAGGATTAGATGGCTTCTCTGTAGAGGGGGTTGTTGGGACAGGCTTGACTGTAATTATTAATGGTTTAATTATTCCAGTGCCAATGTGGAGTGATTGGCCATATTTATCATGTTACAGGATTAGATGGCTTCTCTGTAGAGGGGGTTGTTGAGACAGGCTAGACTGTAATTATTAATGGTTTAAATATTCCAGTGCCAATGTGGAGTGATTGGCCATATTTATCATGTTACACGATTAGATGGCTTCTCTGTAGAGGGGGTTGTTTGGACATGCTAGACTGTAATTATTAATGGTTTAATTATTCCAGTGCCAATGTGGAGTGATTGCCCATGTTTACCATGTTACAGAATTAGATGGCTTCTCTGTAGAGGGGGTTGTTGGGACATGCTAGACTGTAATTATTAATGGTTTAATTATTCCAGTGCCAATGTGGAGTGATTGCCCATGTTTACCATGTTACAGAATTAGATGGCTTCTCTGTAGAGGGGGTTGTTGGGACATGCTAGACTGTAATTATTAATGGTTTAATTATTCCAGTGCCAATGTGGAGTGATTGCCCATGTTTACCATGTTACAGAATTAGATGGCTTCTCTGTAGAGGGGGTTGTTGGGACATGCTAGACTGTAATTATTAATGGTTTAATTATTCCAGTGCCAATGTGGAGTGATTGCCCATATTTATCATGTTACAGGATTAGATGGCTTCTCTGTAGAGGGGGTTGTAGAGACATGCTAGACTGTAATTATTAATGGTTTAATTATTCCAGTGCCAATGTGGAGTGATTGCCCATGTTTACCATGTTACAGAATTAGATGGCTTCTCTGTAGAGGGGGTTGTTGGGACATGCTAGACTGTAATTATTAATGGTTTAATTATTCCAGTGCCAATGTGGAGTGATTGCCCATGTTTACCATGTTACAGAATTAGATGGCTTCTCTGTAGAGGGGGTTGTTGGGACTTGCTAGACTGTAATTATTAATGGTTTAATTATTCCAGTGCCAATGTGGAGTGATTGCCCATGTTTACCATGTTACAGAATTAGATGGCTTCTCTGTAGAGGGGGTTGTTGGGACATGCTAGACTGTAATTATTAATGGTTTAATTATTCCAGTGCCAATGTGGAGTGATTGCCCATATTTATCATGTTACAGGATTAGATGGCTTCTCTGTAGAGGGGGTTGTTGAGACATGCTAGACTGTAATTATTAATGGTTTAATTATTCCAGTGCCAATGTGGAGTGATTGCCCATGTTTACCATGTTACAGAATTAGATGGCTTCTCTGTAGAGGGGGTTGTTGGGACATACTAGACTGTAATTATTAATGGTTTAATTATTCCAGTGCCAATGTGGAGTGATTGCCCATATATGTCATGTTACAGGATTAGATGGCTTCTCTGTAGAGGGGGTTGTTGGGACATACTAGACTGTAATTATTAATGGTTTAATTATTCCAGTGCCAATGTGGAGTGATTGCCCATATTTATCATGTTACAGGATTAGATGGCTTCTCTGTAGAGGGGGTTGTTGGGACAGGCTTGACTGTAATTATTAATGGTTTAATTATTACAGAGCCAATGTGGAGTGATTGCCCATATTTATCATGTTACAGGATTAGATGGCTTCTCTGTAGAGGGGGTTGTTGGGACATGCTAGACTGTATTTATTAATGGTTTAATTATTCCAGTGCCAATGTGGAGTGATTGGCCATATTTATCATGTTACAGGAATTAGATGGCTTCTCTGTAGAGGGGGTTGTTGGGACATGCTAGACTGTAATTATTAATGGTTTAATTATTCCAGTGCCAATGTGGAGTGATTGGCCATATATGTCATGTTACAGGATTAGATGGCTTCTCTGTAGAGGAGGTTGTTGAGACAGGCTAGACTGTAATTATTAATGGTTTAATTATTCCAGTGCCAATGTGGAGTGATTGGCCATATATGTCATGTTACAGGATTAGATGGCTTCTCTGTAGAGGGGGTTGTTGGGACAGGCTAGACTGTAATTATTAATGGTTTAATTATTCCAGTGCCAATGTGGAGTGATTGGTCATGTTTATCATGTTACAGGATTAGATGGCTTCTCTGTAGAGGGGGTTGTTGAGACATGCTAGACTGTAATTATTAATGGTTTAATTATTCCAGTGCCAATGTGGAGTGATTGCCCATATATGTCATGTTACAGGATTAGATGGCTTCTCTGTAGAGGGGGTTGTTGAGACATGCTAGACTGTATTTATTAATGGTTTAATTATTCCAGTGCCAATGTGGAGTGATTGCCCATATTTATCATGTTACAGGATTAGATGGCTTCTCTGTAGAGGGGGTTGTTGAGACATGCTAGACTGTATTTATTAATGGTTTAATTATTCCAGTGCCAATGTGGAGTGATTGCCCATATATGTCATGTTACAGGATTAGATGGCTTCTCTGTAGAGGGGGTTGTTTGGACATGCTAGACTGTAATTATTAATGGTTTAATTATTCCAGTGCCAATGTGGAGTGATTGGTCATGTTTATCATGTTACAGGATTAGATGGCTTCTCTGTAGAGGGGGTTGTTGAGACAGGCTAGACTGTAATTATTAATGGTTTAATTATTCCAGTGCCAATGTGGAGTGATTGGCCATATTTATCATGTTATAGGATAAGATGGCCTTAGGAAAGTGAGAAAGAGGGCCATATGGGACCATCTCCGCCCCTCTCAGTTCTCCTATAACCTTTGTTACTAACTGAGATACTTGAAATGTTCGAGTTAAGCAGAGTGTCAGTCTAAAAAAAATCTAAGGCTGAGGTACCCTGAACAGTAGAGGGGTGTAGAAACTACCATGGGACACAGTTCTGGGCCCAGTCTCTCTCTAAGAAGAGAAATCATCTCTGAGTATCGAGGCAAGTGTGATTCCAAACCCTCAACCAAAATATCCTCATTGTCAAAGGAAGGAGGAGCAACCCTAGTCCCTAAAAGGGGGACAGACGGTTGATTAACAGGGGGTGCAAGGACTACTTGGACAGGAGTGAAACCCCTGGAAAAGTTTGACCTAGTTGAGGGAGAATGTACTGGAGATCTAGATCACGCATTCCTTGTACGTTTATGAACTCGACCATGTGAACTGGATCGAGAATTGACCGCCTCTAAAATCTTGTCGAGAATATCATGATCCTTCCTCTTATGTCTAGATCTGCCCCTGGAATCCCTTGAATTAGAAGGGGAAGAGAAACCCAAAAAGTCAAAACTAGAAGAAGAACAAGAAACTGTACCTTTTCTGCTTCTACTTTCCCTCCCCTTCTCACGGGAAGTCTCTCTCGACCGCCTGTTGTGTTTCCTATCCTTGTGTCGCTGTGCGCTGCTAGGACGGTGATAGCTGGCGGGTCTGGAGGAGCTTCTGGAACGACTCCTTCCATCCGTTTCTCTCTGGGTTGCAGTACTAGACCTAGCCCTTTGAGACTCCCAATAGACAGACCCGGAGGTCGAAGGTCTAACGGAGGGTGTAGCTCTAACACCAACGGTGCCTTCCTCCAAGAAACATTGATCCATGGGAAGGCCCTTGGGATCTGAGGGTATCTCCCCGTGGTGAAGATTACCTGGGTTTTGAGATACCCCTGGATTTCCAAGACTATACGAGCTATGTTCGGACATTTTATACAAATATAGTCAAATGCAGGTTGTACAAATATCCTGAAATATACAACAAAATTGGCGAACATTATCGCCGATTAGTTTACAAATATTATTTGAAAAAACAGTTAAATGTCGAAGAAATTCATTGACTATTTTACTTTTTAATTTTAGAGTGAAATTCTTGCGAAATTAAACTGAGAAATAAAACTGTAAAGCAAATTTATTCTACTAATGTATGTGCAACTTAATAAAACAATAAAATGCAACTATATAATGAAGAAACCGTGGAAAATTAGCAATTTTACGAGTGAATTCGAATTACCTACCTCTCACAAGGTCACGAAAACAGAAGAGGATGTTGCTTTCGCACATGCGCATATTCTAGCAAAGGATAGTAACTCGTTACGTATAAGAGGATAGCTAAGTCTTTCTGTTTTCGTGGATTAAAGCAAATCGAGTATTAGCATATGTAATGTTGTCGTAAGATATAAATAGACTAATATGTATGTTAAGTGTTTAATTGGTTTTACTAACATACTATTTTTATGTGAGTTTGTGCTTTTTAAGTATCTGGATTAGAGGAATTTTCATTTAAAAAAGGTACATTTTATTTTTTAATTTTTCAGAAAAATAGGTGGGGGCGTTTATTAGAAAGGGGCGTTAATAAGGGAATATACGGTATTAATGGTTTAATTATTCCAGCGCCAATGTGGGGTGATTGCCCATATTTATCATGTTACAGGATTAGATGGCTTCTCTGTAGAGGGGGTTGTTGAAACATGCTAGACTATATTTATTAATGGTTTAATTATTCAAATGTGGAGTGATTGCCCATATTTATCGTGTTACAGGATTAGATGGCTTCTCTGTAGAGGGATTTGTTGAGACAGGCTAGACTGTAATTATTAATGGTTTAATTATTCCAGTGCCAATGTCGGGTGATTGCCCATGTTTATCATGTTACAGGATTAGATGGCTTCTCTAGTACAATACATCCCATTCTGTAAAACTGAAAACAGACAAAAGTCCTCAAACTCATGTACTGATTCATCCCAGGATACTCATCCTTTAGTTTGGTTGCAGGATACAATTGACCTCTTTTTAAAAGGACACAGTGGGGATGTCCTGAAGTTAGTGTGGGTAATACTAGATTGATGAAACTAGTGCCCAGCTCTCTCTCTTCCCAAAAATTGTGCCACAATTTAATCATTATTGGCAAAGATGGTCATAAGATAAAGAGAAATGTTGTTTGAGCTTTCACAGAGCACATAACTTGACTGATTCTCACTGTGAGAAAACTGGTTGTAAAAGACTCATTCTTTAATAAGCAGATGAAGAAGCAGAAATAATCAAGGTATTATTATCTGGATTTTTTTTGACATTTCTCTGAAATAGTTGGGTAATTTATTCCAAATCAGTCTTTACATTGGTGTCATTTTTGTCTTTTTTGCTGATTTCCTATCTTTTATTCAAATATTGAGGCACTCCCAGTGGGGTCCCTGTTCCCTGGATCTCTTTTCGCATAATGGCAATTATAAATACTCCTTGTTTCTTCTTCTTTAATAATGCATTTTCCTTATTTTAATGCTCTTTCTTTTTTTTGAATGGCATTATTGATGTAGTTTGAACATTTTGAAAGCATTGTCATGATTGAATTGTAAATTTAGAAGAAAAAATTAATGCTTGGAAATTGGGGTATGAATGCATGTTTTTGGAAGTTTACTTTCCTGCTTTTCTTATCATATTTTGGTAGTGTGGAGGTTGACAAACAGTAAAATTCACTTCTTTCATTAGGGTCTGTCTATGAACGACAAGCGTTCAAGTTTTTATTATTTATCATAGAATAAAGAACAAAAATCAATGGTGGGGCTTCACATTAAAAACAAAGTGGGTTTACCAGTGTGACATATTTTCAGCACGTAAGAATCAGACATATCGCACAAGTTTCGAAAAAAGAAACGGTCATTTTTTAACAGGTTTTTAATATTATATATCCACAAATTAATTTAAAATATGTATACAAATTATTTTAACATAAATATGCAAATGCCAATGTATAATGATTGAGTTAAGGACATTTAAACACCAAAGTTACTATTAAATACACCACATTGCCTTTTCCCTGCAGCCAGAATTTGGCTGTGGCAGCTGTAACCTGGTCAGGTTTTGCTATCAGCCGTGTATTTAGCACTCTGTCCATGATTGTTTTTATCTCTTCCGATTTAAATATGCCCTTCCACTCAAATATTGCAGCTTTACACCATTAAATAAGTCTATTTTGTACAAACCCAAAACTTACAACTTCAGTCACTCTAATTGCCACCTCTTTTATAAGACCTAACCATTGGATGATTTTTAAAAGCAGCCAACTTGTCCCTAGAAATGCTACAGGTGTTGGTTGATTAGGATGCATGGGCATATAAATTGCCGTCTGTCTTAATTCATTCTTTGTGAATTAAAGTACAGAAACATATGTTAGATCTATCCATGAAGACATCTGGCAGACTTGTAAAAGAAATAAGAACAAGTTGTATTACAAGTACATTAAAACATATATTCCCATATACTAAAAAAAAAAAACACTCGTTGCAATAAAGACAATATTTTGTTTTTATATTATACAGTAATATAAATGTGACTTACAAGTGTTAGAGTAAATCGTCTCTTAGATATAGGGCCCCATATTTATATTGATCAACAAAACTTAGATATAGGGCCCCATATTTATATTGACTTACAAGTGTTAGAGTAAATCGTCTCTTAGATATAGGGCCCCATATTTATATTGATCAACAAAACTTAGATATAGGGCCCCATATTTATATTGATCAACAGTACTTAGATATAGGGCCCCATTTTTATATCAATCAACAAAACTAAGATATAGGGCCCCATATTTATATTGATCAACAGTATCTAAATAAAGGGCCCCATATTTATATCGATCAACATTACTTAGATATAGGGCCCCATATTTATATCAATCAACAGAACTTAGATATAGGGCCCCATATTTACATTGATCAACAAAACTTAGATATAGGGCCACATATTTATATTGATCAACAGTACTTAGATATAGGGCCCCATATTTATATTGATCAACAGTACTTAGATATAGGGCCCCATATTTATATTGATCAACAGTACTTAGATATAGGGCCCCATATTTATATTGATCAACAATACTTAGATATATGACCTAATATTTATATTGATCAACAAAACTTAGATATAAGGTTCCATATTTATATTGAACAAAACTTAGATATAGGGCCCCATATTTATATTAATCAACAGTACTTAGATATAGGGCCCCATATTTATATTGATCTAAAATACTAAGATATAGGGCCCCATATTTATATTGATCAACAAAAATTAGATATATGGCCCCATATTTATATTGATCAACAAAACTAAGATATAGGGCCCCATATTTATATTGATCAACAAAACTTAGATATAGGGCCCCATATTTATATTGATCAACAAAACTTAGATATAGGGTCCCATATTTATATTGATCAACAAAACTTAGATATTGGGCCCCATATTTATATTGATCAACAAAACTTAGATATAGGGCCCCATATTTATATTGATCAGCAAAACTTAGATATAGGGCCCCATATTTATATTGATCAACAAAACTTAGATATAGGGTCCCATATTTATATTGATCAACAAAACTTAGATATTGGGCCCCATATTTATATTGATCAACAAAACTTAGATATAGGGCCCCATATTTATATTGATCAACAAAACTTAGATATAGGGCCCCATATTTATATTGATCAGCAAAACTTAGATATAGGGCCACATATTTATATCAATCAACAAAACTAAGATATAGGGCCCCATATTTATATTGATCAACAAAAATTAGATATAAGGCTCCATATCTATATTGATCAACAAAACTAAGATATAGGGCCCCATATTTATATTTATCAACAGTACTTAGATATAGGGCCCCATATTTATATTGATCTAAAATACTAAGATATAGGGCGCCATATTTATATTGACCAACAGTACTTAGATATATGACCTAATATTTATATTGATCAACAGTACTTAGATATAGGGCCCCATATTTATATTGATCAACAAAAATTAGATATAAGGCTCCATATCTATATTGATCAACAAAACTAAGATATAGGGCCCCATTTTTATATTTATCAACAGTACTTAGATATAGGGCCCCATATTTATATTGATCTAAAATACTAAGATATAGGGCCCCATATTTATATTGATCAACAAAACTTAGATATAGGGCCCCATATTTATATTAGGTATGTATAGGTAACATTTTTTTAACATGAACAGGGTTCTCCAATGCAATCATTTAATGACAACTTACATCTCACCACTGAGGTCATGGGTTTGAGCCACAATGACAACTTACCTCTCACCACTGAGGTCATGGGTTTGAGCCAAAATGACAACTAACCTCTCACCACTGAGGTCATGAATTTGAGCCACAATGACAATTTGCCTCTCTCCACTGAAATTGTGGGTATGAGCCACAATGACAACTTACCTCTCACCACTGAGGTCATGGGTTTGAGCCACAATGACAACTTATCTCTTACCACTGAGGTAGTGGGTATGAGCCACAATGACAACTTATCTCTCACCACTGAGGTCATGGGTTTGAGCCACAATGACAAATTACCTTTCACTACTGAGGTCATGAATTTGAGCCACAATGACAATTTACATCTCTCCACTGAAATTGTGGGTATGAGCCACAATGACAACTTACATCTCACCACTATGGTCATGGGTTTGAGCCACAATGACAAATTACCTTTCACTACTGAGGTCATGAATTTGAGCCACAATGACAATTTACATCTCTCCACTGAAATTGTCGGTATGAGCCACAATGACAACTTACATCTCACCACTATGGTCATGGGTTTGAGCCACAATGACAAATTACCTCTCACGACTGAGGTCATGAATTTGAGCCACAATGACAATTTAACTCTCTCCACTGAAATTGTGGGTATGAGCCACAATGACAACTTACATCTCACCACTATGGTCATGGGTTTGAGCCACAATGACAAATTACCTCTCACTACTGAGGTCATGAATTTGAGCCACAATGGTAATTTACCTCTCTCCACTGAAATTGTGGGTATGAGCCACAATGACAACTTACCTCTATCCACTGAAATTGTGGGTTTGAGCCACAATGACAACTTACCTCTCACCACTGAGGTCATGGGTTTGAGCCACAATGACATTTTACCTCTTACCACTGAGGTCGTGGGTTTGAGCTATAATGACAACTTACATCTCACCACTGAAATTGTGGGTTTGAGCCACAATGACAACTTACCTCTCACCACTGAGGTCATGAATTTGAGCCACAATGACAATTTACCTCTCTCCACTGAAATTGTGGGTATGAGCCACAATGACCACTTACCTCTCTCCACTGAAATTGTGAGTTTGAGCAACAATGACAACTTACCTCTCACCACTGAGGTCATGGGTTTGAGCCACAATGACAACTTACATCTCACCACTGAGGTCGTGGGTTTGAGCCATAATGACAACTTACATCTCACCACTGAGGTCGTGGGTTTGAGCCACAATGACAACTTCCTCTCACCACTGAGGTCGTGGGTTTGAGCCACAATGACAACTTACCTCTCACCACTGAGGTCGTGGGTTTGAGCCACAATGACAACTTACCTCTCACCTGAGGTCGTGGGTTTGAGCCACAATGACAACTTACCTCTCACCAATGAGGTTATGGGTTTGAGCCACAATGACAACTAACCTCTCACCACTGAGGTCATGGGTTTGAGCCACAATGACAACTTACCTCTCACCACTGAGGTCGTGGGTATGAGCCATAATGACAACTTACCTCTCACCACTGAGGTCGTGGGTTTGAGCCACAATGACAACTTACCTCTCACCACTGAGGTCGTGGGTTTGAGCCACAATGACAACTTACTTCTCACCACTGAGGTCATGGGTTTGAGCCACAATGACAACTTACCTCTCAACACTGATGTCGTGGGTTTGAGCCACAATGACAACTTACCTCTCACCACTGAGGTTGTGGGTTTGAGCCACAATGACAACTTACCTCTCACTACTGAGGCCGAGAGAAAATACGAAAATGCAGTTCAAAATGATAGTTAATTGCATTTTAACCTGCGTTTGCGTTCGAATCGTTTTGCTTGTATCGTTTACCGTGTATCTTTTACCATTTAACGTTTACACGACATGTTCACCAATCGCATCATCTCTGGTTGTCCAATTGCAACACCGCAGTAGAATAAATAATAAGAACTAGATATTTAAAGAAATCGCCGGGTTTTATATGATTATATATTAATTAAATAAATTAAAATAATATTGATTAAAATCTTTCTGAAATATTGATTAAAATCATTCTGAAATATTTCTAACTAAGCCACCCTATGTCAGATATGGTCTACCATAAAGTTGATGATTTGTAGCGTGACAGCAGATTATTATGTTACATAAAACTCAATCATTGAAATTTAATACACATGGTACGGGGCATGTCAATTACATCAGATAAACACGTTACGGTCACGTAATCATTAGAGTGGCCAAATATTGCCAGACTTGTTTATACTTACGTTAATATTACAGTATCGAAAAAGTATATAGTAAATAAATGTGAACCAGTCCGTGTTTTTTTTTTATATCTGCAGTGGTGTATAATCTGCTATTATGCAAGAAACAGAGTATAGACGCTTCAGCAAGTATTTATTTTATTTACAGGAATAATGCATTATTAAAGCAACACATCCACGTTTGAACTTTTAAAAAAAAAAATTAATTGAGTTATGAGCACATTTCCCATACAAACATATGATCAATTAGCTGTATATGAGCATATAAACACAATCCCGAACAAAATGATGCCCAAATTATAATGCGTGACTAGCACTTTATAAAACAAGCGTGTAACTCACCCGAGTCCAAAAAAATTGTCAAAATGACTTTCAAGGCAGGTAAAGTACACTACGCACTAAAACGTGAAGTTTTTTAATACGACTTGCATAATTCAATTTGAAGCCAAGTTGGAATCCTCAGCAATTTAAAAATAATTTATAAAGCGTTTTTCACGCTTTATAATTTGAACATCTTTTTTTATAATTCTTAAGCGTTCTGGATAGTGTTTGTTAGCACATATACAGCTCACTGACCATATATTTATGTATGGGATATGTGCTCACAACTCAATTGAAATTTTTTTAAAAAAAGTTTAAACGTGGATGTGTTGCTTTAACAAGTATTTTCCAATTTTAATTCCAGTTATGAATTTCTATAGATTGTCATGTTAAACAATTATAACAATTCATTAAACAAAATAATTTATATAATCCGCAAAGATAAATATATTTACAAATACACATGCCTTAATTTATGTAGCGAGCGCACACACTTTATGTCTATTACTCCGACACAATTTATTTCTGACCCCGTGGCAATGTGCGATGTCGTCACTCTGACAGTTTCTTGCGTCATTTAATGTCGCGTTCTATTTCACTATGCTAAATGCATGGGGGAGGCGGAGATGTTTCCATAAAAAAGATGCCTTTAAGGGTAAAAATTTTATGTCTTGTGGCATGGCTTCTAATATTGCTGGTACATGTACTTCCGTCTGACGCTTTCAAGGACTTTTATGTACATTACACCGATAGAATTCCTCTGATATCCTTCCATCAAAAATTTCCAAGATACCCACTTAGTGAATAAAATGTTTGTTTCACTGGTGACGTAATCGGACATTGGCACAAAGTGATAGTGAAAGGGACAGCGTGTTCATTCTGTACACAAATTAAGGTATGTGTAGTTATTAATAACTCTAGTCAGCTTAATAGTAATCTTTTTTTAACAAATGCCTATATTGAAAACAAACATTTTGGAAGACACCCAGTAACAAACAAACACCAACTCTTTACGTGTGTTTGTTATATATATATGAACTATTTTTATATACAATTTACGAAAAGCCCTTAGGGTTTTTTGGTGTAACAAACAGATTTTCTAAAATTGCGTGAAAACTTTTCCTGATTGGCAATCATAAAACAGAACAGCAACATAAATCGGTGTTCAGATAGTTAAATCAGTTAATACGGGTAGTTGTGTAAGCAGGTCATGCGTCATCTGATTGTTTTATCACACTTTTACAAGTAAAGAAACGATGCCCGAGGCAATGTTTTTCACGGGTAAGTCGGGATTAAAACTTGTAACAAAGAAATTAAAATAAAGTTACAGGTATAGCAATTTAAAGATTTTAAATGACAAAGAGAGCAATCATTTCGTTTAATTATTTATTTCATTGTCAATATAACTACGACAATATTAGAGGATATCCGAATCTTTATTATTTGATGCGTTTAAGTTTGCATTATCGTTTTGTATCGTTCGTGGATCGTTCGCCCTGCTGCGTCCGTGTATCGTTTCGTTTATCGTTTCGTTTCGTTTTTCGTTTATCGTTTCGTTTGCATTTTCAGTCCGTTTGTATATCGTTTAAAACACGTTTGATATTCGTTTCGTTTGTGTCCGTTTGGTGTACTTGAACTGATTACGGGTCTGTACCTCTCACCACTGAGGTCATGGGTTTGAGCCATAATGACAACTAACCTCTCACCACTGAGGTCATGGGTTTGAGCCACAATGACAACTTACCTCTCACCACTGAGGTCATGGGTTTGAGCCACAATGACAACTTACTTCTCACCACTGAGGTCATTGGTTTGAGCCACAATGACAACTTACCTCTCTCCACTGAGGTCATGGGTTTGCCCCACAATGACAACTTACCTCTCACCACTGAGGTCGTGGGTTTGAGCCACAATGACAACTAACCTCTCACCACTGAGGTCGTGGGTTTGAGTCACAATGACAACTTAACTCTCACCACTGAGGTCATGGGTTTGAGCCACAGTGACAATTTACCTCTCTCCACTGAGGTCGTGGGTTTAAGCCACAATGACAACTTACCTCTCACCACTGAGGTCATGGGTTTGAGCCACAATGACAACTAATTTCTCACCACTGAGGTCATCTGTTTGAGCCACAATGACAACTTACCTCTCTCCACTGAAACTGTGGGTATGAGCCACAATGACAACTTACCTCTCACCACTGAGGTCATGGGTTTGAGCCACAATGACAACTTACCTCTCACCACTGAGGTCGTGGGTTTGAGCCACAATGACAACTTACATCTCACCACTGAGGTTGTGGGTATGAGTCATAATGACAACTTACATCTCACCACTGAGGTCGTGGGTTTGAGCCACAATGACAACTAACCTCTCACCACTGAGGTCATGGGTTTGAGCCACAATGACAACTTACCTCTCACCACTGAGGTCATGTGTATGGGCCACAATGACAACTTACCTCTCACCACTGAGGTCGTGGGTTTGAGCCACAATGACAACTTACATCTCACCACTGAGGTCATGGGTTTGAGCCACAATGACAACTTATCTCTCACCACTGAGGTAGTGGGTATGAGCCACAATGACAACTTACCCCTCACCACTGAGGTTGTGGGTTTGAGCCACAATGACAACTTACATCTCACCACTGAGGTCATGGGTTTGAGCCACAATGACAACTTACCTCTCACCACTGAGGTCGTGGGTTTGAGCCACAATGACAACTTACCTCTCACCACTGAGGTTGTGGGTTTGAGCCACAATGACAACTTACCTCTCACCACTGAGGTCATGGGTTTGAGCCACAATGACAACTTACCTCTTACCACTGATGTTGTGGGTTTGAGCCACAATGACAACCTTCCTCTCACCACTGAGGTGGTGGGTTTGAGCCACAATGACAACTTACATCTCACCACTGAGGTCATGGGTTTGAGCCACAATGACAACTTACCTCTCACCACTGAGGTTGTGGGTTTGAGCCACAATGACAACTTACCTCTCACCACTGAAGTTGTGGGTTTGAGCCACAATGACAACTTACCTCTCACCACTGAGGTCATGGGTTTGAGCCACAATGACAACTTACCTCTTACCACTGATGTTGTGGGTTTGAGCCACAATGACAACCTTCCTCTCACCACTGAGGTCGTGGGTTTGAGCCACAATGACAACTTACCTCTCACCACTGAGGTCGTGGGTATGAGCCACAATGACAACTTACCTCTCACCACTGAGGTCGTGGGTTTGAGCCACAATGACAACTTACCTCTCACCACTGAGGTCGTGGGTATGAACCACAATGACAACTTACCTCTCACCACTGAGGTCGTGGGTTTGAGCCACAATGACAACTTACATCTCACCACAGAGGTCATGGGTTTGAGCCACAATGACAACTTACCTCTCACCACTGAGGTCGTGGGTTTGAGCCACAATGACAACTTTCCTCTCACCATTGAGATTGTGGGTTTGAGCCACAATGACAACTTACCTCTCACCACTGATGTTGTGGGTTTGAGCCACAATGACAACCTTCCTCTCACCACTGAGGTCGTGGGTTTGAGCCACAATGACAACTTACATCTCACCACTGAGGTCGTGGGTTTGAGCCACAATGACAACTTACCTCTCACCACTGAGGTTGTGGGTTTGAGCCACAATGACAACTTACCTCTCACCACTGAGGTCGTGGGTTTGAGCCACAATGACAACTTACCTCTCACCACTGAGGTCGTGGGTTTGAGCCACAATGACAACTTACCTCTCACCACTGAGGTCGTGGGTTTGAGCCACAATGTCAACTTACCTCTCACCACTGAGGTCGTGGGTTTGACCCACAATGACAACCTTCCTCTCACCACTGAGGTCGTGGGTTTGAGCCACAATGACAACTTACCTCTCACCACTGAGGTCATAGGTTCATGCTGAGCTAAGTCCAGAAAGTTTATGTGAGAAAGTATAGCAGTCACTTGTAGAATTTAGGATGGTGGTTCTACCCAGAGTCATATTTAGGTATTCCTCCACTGAAAATTGGATTATTATATGTCATAGCTTAGGCCATAATAAATTAATTGCTAGATTACCATCCCCGTCCGCCCCTTAATTTTCACGCTGCTCTGATCCTTTTTATTTTCAAAATAAAAAGAAGTAATAATAATTTTTAAAAAAAAAACATCAAAAATTTAAAAATAAAATACTCCCGCCCTCCCCATTTTTAAGAAAAATTTGGATGGTAATCTAGCAATTAATTTATAATGGACTTATTATAACCTGTCATGTGTTGAAAAGGGCATTAAAGTTCATTAGTTAAATAATGAACAACTTCAATTGGATTTTTCTTTCACTTTTGTTTGTTACATTCATAGTCCAATGGACACAATGTTGAAATCAAAGGACATGTGTTCACAAAGCCCCAATATCAGCCCTGTGAAATGCATTTCCTTTAAATACTTATTTTTCAGCAAAGCTAGGTATATTTGTATTAAATAAAGTCTATTCTCTGTGTATATATGTGTCTATTTCATTTTTAATTTCATGTTTTTTATTCATAGAAGACTCCAAAGACCATTAAAACTAAAAAAAATGCTAAATTCCCCAAAGTTTTGTCCTACTTTACTTATTAAATTAGTTTTTGGCCTGGGGCTTGCCCCAAAAGTTATAGTACTAATGCTGGATTTTTGATGAGCTCCACTTTTGACTGGCTGCCATGAAGTACTTCTCTGTAAGAATGAATGCAAGGTGAAAAATAGTTAAACTCTGGATCCATCTGAAGATCAGACATATTGAGCGTCATGTAATAATTAGAAAAACTTGGACCGTAATGAACATGAATAGATTTAAAACAATTTAGGAATTTATTGCGCAACTATAATGCGCCATCTACACACAGTGGCCAGTCTACGTATCTTGACTGTGGCTGAAAACATTTTGTAACCAGTCCAAGTTGTGTAATCAAGCACAACTGGAGAGGTTCATTCAGAAAGATAATGTAGACTGGCTACTGTGTGCAGTGAAACACATAATTTTAAGTGATGCAGAGTAAGTAAAAGGTGGTACTGTTATTTTAGAAATGGAAGCTGTGGTACATTTTAACTTTTTTATTTGTTAACCAGTTTTAGAAATGGAAGCTGTGGTACATTTTACCTTCTTTATTTGATAAACAATTTTAGAAATGGAAGCTGTGGTATATTTTAACTTCTTTATTTGTTAAGGTGTAATCCCACCATTGATTTTTTGCTCTTTATTCTATAGTAAATAATAAAAGTTTGAAGGCTTGTCATTCATAGAGAATCCCAAATGAAAGAAGTGAAACCTACATTTTACTGTTTGTCAACCTCTGCACTATCAAAATATGATGAGAAAAGTAGAGATTTTTTTTCTGCTCAGTGTATACACTGGTGACAAAGTGAAAGTAGACTTCCGAAATCATGTATTCATACCCCAATTTCCAAGCATCAATTTTTTTCTAAATTCACAATTCAAACTTGACAATGCTATCAAAATGTTCAAAATACATCAATAATGCCATACAAATAAAAAAAATGAGCATTAAAATAAGGAAAATGTATTTTTAAAGAAGAAGAAATGAGGATTATTTATAACCGCAATTATGCGACTACCCCACAGAAGCACTTCATTTTTGCAATGGTGGTACTATGCTTTAACCAATTTTAGAAATGGAAGCTGTGGTTCATTTTAACTTCTTTATTTGTAAACCAATTTTAATAACATTTAGAAAGCTGAAGATATTTTGTTTTCTGAAAAGATAATTAAACTCTATTATCAAATGAATGAGATAATTAAAATGAAATAATTAAAATCCATTATCAAATGAATGAGATAATTAAAATCCATTATCAAATGAATGAGATAAAGACATTTGAAATGAGCTTTTTGCTCAAAAAATCTGACGGTACCCTTTAACTTTTTCATGTATTATTCAATTTTAAATATCCTTTATATGTCTATGTTAGAAACTTAATGTAGTTGTAGGAAAGCTAAACTTTGAAAATTTTGAAAAACCAACAAGAATTATAGAAGCTATATATCCTTTTCAAATACTTACTTAAATAATTATTTGGCATTAAATTTGAAAAAAATTGCAGTACCATTTAAAAACTTTATATTTTTAGTTGTAAAGTTGTATGAAGATAATGCTGAAGTTCTTTGGTTCATGTGATATAAACAAAATCAAGTTCAGATAATTTGAAGACAAATAATAAAGATAGACTTCTGAAATCTGACACTTGGGAATTTTTTATCTTGGATTAGAATTTTAAAAGCTCAATGTTGCTTGGAGTGGAGTTTTGAAAAATGTCTAACCTACCTCTTCACCAAGCCATCTGCAGCCCCAGGCATTCAGCACTCATAATGCTTTGATTTTATTATGAAAACATTCTTGCCCAACAATGAATGAATGAATAGGGTTATAGGCATACCAACACATTATAGGTTATTCAACACCATCAGGAAGGAAGATTCCAGGTTCACTCTACATGTACAAAAACAAAAAATTAACATACAGATTTAAAAAAAAATACACCAACAAATGAATATGCAGAATGAACCTAGAACCTTGATACCTGCAGAACTGCAGAGTTTCAGCAAATTCTATCATATAACTCAGTTAGTCGCTTCTTATGACATGCATAAGCCACAGTGATCCTATTCTTGCCATCACTCATGACTCCCTGGAACCACACAGGGGTTGATAATTTAACCACAATAGTGAACATGACAAAAAATGATAAAATGAACATGACACCCATTAGGAGGATTCCTACCCCTCAGCAGAGATCGACAGTGATTCTATTCTTATCCGGAACCACACGGGTTTGCCAAACAAAGATCTTTATTCTGATTATTGTCTAGTATGTGTAAATATTTTCTGTGGCAAGATTGCCTTGTGGCAACCCTTAGTGTAACAAAAACCCTTAGTGAAAAATGTAAACTTGAAAAATAAAAAATAATTTTTTTTTAGGTAAAGTATAATAAAAATAAATAACATCAAATTTTGCATATATTTAATGTTAAATTTTATTGCATTAAACATGGCCATGTTTGAGGTGTTCATGAACCTTGTCCTTCACTCATTGCTGCACATCAAAGCTATCTTTTCACAGTCCTATGACCATATGAAAATATTAATCTCTTAGTAACTGAAAATTTAAGGAATTATTAACATTTAATTGTTTATAAATCTACTTCAGCACACTAGTTTTGAAGATATAAGTAGAGCATTAAGTTCTTAAAAACACATACACGTTAATATGTAAAAATATATCACAATGGCTGTGTGTCCCTTTAAACTAGTATTGAGTTGGCAAGAGAGGAGAATTACAAGCATATAAATGCAGACAACCACCAAGGCATTAACAAGATGACACAAGCTGGTTTCAGATGTAGCACATATTTACATGTTGGAACTTTAATTTTATAAGTGAAGAATTAACTAATTGATCCATTTGTTTAAAACCATGTTAAAGAAGGGGTCTAAATTATTCAAAGGATTTACAATTATTTATTTAACTTCTGTTGTGAAACAAGTTATTGGGCAAATCATGAATAACCACATTTATGGTCTAGGGATAGAGTGTCCGCCTCACATGTGGAAGTCATGGGTTAGTTCCTTGGCTGGGGTATATCGAAGACTTTAAAAGTAATACTAGAAGCTTCTTCACTTGGTGCTCAGCATTTAGAGGATAGTTCTAGGTCTTAGCAGACTGGTGTCAGTATAATGTGACAGGGTATCATACCATGTGCCTGCGGCATGATACTCCAATGTGGCAGTGCTTAGAATACTGTCTCAAGTAGACATAATCGCAGTATAATTAAAAATTGTTTAAAGGACTTTATATGATAAATGATGCTCAAAGTGATTGTGGGTGGGACCAATAAAGGATATAACAAGAGATTAGAGGATTGGTTATTGGGCAGCGATATTTAGATTACAGACTATTAGCAAATAAATGAAGGTTTCTTAAGTTTGTTAAAATCATGAGCCTTGGGTTAAATTCATTGATTTGTTTGTTTTCAAAATTTCTAAAGCATTGATACTTTGTATGTTGTATCCACTAGTCAGTACCTTTCTGGTTTATTCAAGCTCAAAATTGACCCCACCTTGGGGGCTTGTCAGTTTAACATAGGACAATTTCATTGAAAAATTGTGAAATTTCAAAAATCTTATTCTCAAGAACCAACAAGACAAATTAATTTATATTTGGTATAACTGATCCGTGTAAGTAGGGGTCACAAGATTTTTTAAAAAAAGCGGCTAGAGGTCCAATGAAAATAACCATATGATAGACATTGAGGTTTTCAAAAGGAATATATGGTAGGTATTTAGATACAAAGCTTGTTACTGTAGCTTTTATTCCCAAGGCCAAATGTCTAGGCAGCCTTTTTTAATGGATTTTTTCCACTGTGAAAGAAAAAAAATATAATATTCAATTGCAGGATAATATAAAATAGGGCAGTGATGGTGGCTTCTCCTATAAATAAATAAATCTGTCTAAACAAAACAGTGTTAATGGATTATTAATGAGAGAATATTCCTGTGGAAGGATGTAACTGTCCGGTAATGGATGGATGATTCATTGTTTCCAATTCCCCAGATTTCTGTCCATGGGGAGTATGTTCTTTAAATGTATCTTGCGTCTCTTAATTCCTTGTCATATGTTTGTACATGTACTGTCTATATGTTAACTCCTGTTTATGTGTACATGTACTATCTATATGTTAACTCCTGTTTATGTTTGTACATGTACTGTCTATATGTTTACTTCTGTATATGTTTGTACATGCACTGTCTATATGTTAACTCCTGTTTATGTTTGTACATGTACTGTCTATATGTTAACTCCTGTTTATGTGTACATGTTCTGTCTATATGTTTACTTATGTATATGTTTGTACATGTACTGTCTATATGTTTACTTCTGTAAAAGTTTATACATGTACTGTCTATATGTTAACTCATGTATATGTTTGTACTTGTACTGTCTCTATGTTAACTCCTGTATATGTTTGTACATGTACTGTCTATATGTTTACTTCTGTATATGTTTGTACATGTACTGTCTATATGTTAACTTCTGTATATGTTTGTATATGTACTGTCTATATGTTAATTCCTGTTTATGTTTGTACATGTACTGTCTATATGTTAACTCCTGTTTATGTTTGTACATGTACTGTCTATATGTTTACTTCTGTATATGTTTGTACTTGTACTGTCTATATGTTTACTTCTGTATATGTTTGTACATGTACTGTCTATATGTTTACTTCTGTGTATGTTTGTACTTGTACTGTCTATATGTTAACTCCTGTTTATGTTTGTACATGTACTGTCTATATGTTTACTCCTGTTTATGTTTGTCCATGTACTGTCTATATGTTTACTTCTGTATATGTTTGTACATATACTGTCTATATGTTTACTTCTGTATATGTTTGTACATGTACTGTCTATATGTTTACTCCTGTTTATGTTTGTACATATACTGTCTATATGTTTACTTCTGTATATGTTTGTATACGTACTGTCTATATGTTTACTCCTGTTTATGATGTACATGTACTGTCTATGTTTACTTCTGTATATGTTTGTACATATACTGTCTATATGTTTACTTCTGTATATGTTTGTATACGTACTGTCTATATGTTTCCTCCTGTTTATGTATACATGTACTGTCTATATGTTTACTTCTGTATATGTTTGTACTTGTACTGTCTATATGTTTACTCCTGTTTATGTTTGTACATGTACTGTCTATATGTTTACTTCTGTATATGTTTCTACATATACTGTATATATGTTTACTTCTGTATATGTTTGTACATATACTGTCTATATGTTTACTTCTGTATATGTTTGTACATATACTGTCTATATGTTAACTCCTGTATATGTTTGTACATATACTGTCTATATGTTAACTCCTGTATATGTTTGTTCATATACTGTCTATATGTTATCTCCTATTTATGTTTGTACATATACTGTCTATATGTTAACTCCTGTTTATGTTTGTACATAAACTGTCTATATGTTAACTCCTGTATATGTTTGTACATCTACTGTCTATATGTTTACTTCTGTTTATGTTTGTACATATACTGTCTATATGTTAACTCCTGTATATGTTTGTACATATACTGTCTTTATGTTAACTCCTGTTTATGTTTGTATATATACTGTCTGTATGTTAACTCCTGTTTATGTTTGTACATATACTGTCTATATGTTAACTCCTGTATATGTTTGTACATATACTGTTTATATGTGATGTCCTGTATATGTTTGTACATATATTGTCTATATGTTAACTCCTGTATATATTTGTACATATACTTTCTATATGTTTACTCCTGTATATGTTTGTACATATACTGTCTATGTTAATGCCTGTATATGTTTTTACATATACTGTCTATATGTTAATGCCTGTATATTGTTTTTAGCTCTACTGGCCAAAGGCCAGAAGTGCTTATGCGATGGCACGTTGTCTGTCATCCGTTGTCTGTCGTCTGTTAGCAGCACTTTCTCTGAAACACTAGGCCAATTAAACCGAAACTTCACATGGGTGTTTCTATTGCATAGGAGACTATACAGAAGATTTTTTTTTTCGATCTGAAATTCAAGATGGCCACCGTTACTAAAAAATAGTTCAAAACTTAAAAATCTTCTTCTCATGAACGGCCCAACAGATTTTCAAAATGTTTATGTAGTAATGATGACCAACTTTAGTTTTGTTACATTTGTTCGAATGGTGTCTCTAGGGTTAAATATGACCCCGCCTCAAGGGTTCAATTAGGGGACACATGTAATTATAATATTTTTTTATTATTTTTTTTTAAAATGGCAATGATTTTGCCTATATCTTCACAGAAGCATTGTTAGGTGAAGGAGGTTCAGATTTGTAAAAATGAATGGGTTCCAATGTCTTAAGGGGTCAGGAGGGGCCCAAAAGGGTAAAAATTGGGAATTACTAAATTCATTTTCTTAAGAACTGTTATGTCATATTTGTTAATATTTTGCATAAACTATCCCTATGTGTAGGGGTTTGATTGCAGATAAGAATTTAGGGGCTAAAATTTATAGGGGCTCTGTAAGGGGACTGAGAAATTTACATAGGGTTACTATGGGAAAACAGAAAATTATCTTTTTCTTTCATCTGTTCTGAAAACACTATGCCAATTAAACTGAAATTTCACACGGATGTTTCTATTGCATACGAGACTAAACAGAAGATTTTTTTTTTCGATCTGAAATTCAAAATGGCCACCGTTACTAAAAATAGTCCAAAACTTAAAAAAATTTCTTCTCATGAACGGCCCAACAGGTTTTCAAAATGTTTATGTAGTAATGATGACCAACTATAGTTTCGTTAGATTTGTTCAAATGGTGTCCCTAGGGTTAAAAGTAACCCTGCCCCGAGAGTTCAATTAGGGGACACATGTCAATATAATATTTTTTTTTTTTTTTTTTTTAAATGGAAATGATTTTGCCTATATCTTCACAGAAGCATTGTTAGGTGAAGGAGGTTCAGATTTGTAAAAATGACTTGGTTCCTATGTCTTAAGGGGTCAGGAGGGGCCCCAAAAGGGTACAAATTGGGAATTAGTAAAATCGTTTTCTTAAGAATCTGTATGTCAGATTTGTACATATTTGATATAATTATCCCTATGTGTAGGGGTTTGATTGCAGATAAGAATTTAGGGGCTAAAATATATAGGGGCCCTGTAAGGGGACTTAGAATTTTACATAGGGATACTGTGGGAAAACAGAAAATTCTCTTTTTTTCATTTATTCTGAAACCACTAGGCCAATTAAACTGAAACTTCACATGGATGTTTCTATTGCATAGGAGACTATACAAAAGATTTTTTTTTCTATCTTAAATTCAAGATGGCCACCATTACTAAAAATAGTCCAAAACTTAAAAAGTCTTCTTCTCATGAACAGTCCAACAGATTTTCAAAATGTTATGTAGTAATGATGACCAACTATAGTTTTGTTAGATTTGTTCAGATGGTGTCCCTAGAGTTAAAAATGACCCCACCCAAATGTTTCTATTGCATAGGAGAATTTCAAAAAGTGCTATGGCCACTATGAGTCAGTAGAGCGTCCTCAGGCCCTCTTGGGCCTCTTGTTTACATAATCAGTTTATATGTTTACTCCGATATATGTTTGTACATATACTGTCTATATGTTAACTCCTGTATATGTTTGTACATATACTGCCATATGTTTACTCCTGTATATGTTTGTTCATACACTATCTATATGTTCACACCTGTATATGTTTGTACATATACTGTTTATGTTAATGCCTGTATATGTTTTTACATAAACTGTCTATATGTTTACTCTGATATATGTTTGTACATACACTGTCTATATGTTTACTCCTGCATATGTTTGTACATATTCTGTCTATGTTAATGACTGTATATGTTTTGACATATACTTTCTATTTATTTACTCTGATATATGTTTTTACATATACTGTCTATATCTTTACTCCTGTATATGTTTGTACATATACTGTCTATATGTTTACTCTGATATATGTTTGTACATACATGTCTATATGTTAACTCCTGTATATGTGTGTACATATACTGTCTATATGTGAACTCCTGTATATATTTGTACATATATCTTCTATATGTGAACTCCTGTATATGTTTGTACATACACTGTTTATATGTTAACTCCTGTATATGTTTGTACATATTCCTTTTATATCTGAACTCCTGTATATGTTTGTACATATTATACTGTCTATATGTTAAGTCCTGTATATGTTTGTACATATACCTTTTATATGTTCACACCTGTATATGTTTGTACATATACTGTTTATGTTAATGCCTGTATATGTTTTTACATAAACTGTCTATATGTTTACTCTGATATATGTTTGTACATACACTGTCTATATGTTTACTCCTGCATATGTTTGTACATATTCTGTCTATGTTAATGACTGTATATGTTTTGACATATACTTTCTATATATTTACTCTGATACATGTTTGTACATATACTGTCTATATCTTTACTCCTGTATATGTTTGTACATATACTGTCTATATGTTTACTCTGATATATGTTTGTACATACATGTCTATATGTTAACTCCTGTATATGTGTGTACATATACTGTCTATATGTTAACTCCTGTATATGTTTGTACATATATCTTCTATATGTGAACTCCTGTATATGTTTGTACATACACTGTTTATATGTTAACTCCTGTATATGTTTGTACATATTCCTTTTATATCTGAACTCCTGTATATGTTTGTACATATTATACTGTCTATATGTGAACTCCTGTATATGTTTGTACATATATCTTCTATATGTGAACTCCTGTATATGTTTGTACATACACGGTTTATATGTTAACTCCTGTATATGTTTGTACATATTCCTTCTATATCTGAACTCCTGTATATGTTTGTACATATAATACTGTCTATATGTGAAGTCCTGTATATGTTTGTACATATACCTTTTATATGTTCACTCCTGTATATGTTTGTACATATAACTTCTATATGTGAACTCCTGTATATGTTTGTACATACACTGTCTATATGTTAACTTCTGTATATGTTTGTACATATACTGTTTATATGTTTACTCTGATATATGGTTTTACATATACTGTTTATGTGTTAACTCCTGTATATGTTTGTACATATACTGTCTATGTGTTTAGTCCTGTATATGTTTGTATATATACTGTCTTTATGTTTACTCTGATATATGTTTGTACATATACTGTCTATATGTTAACTCCTGTATATGTTTGTACATATACTGTTTATATGTGATGTCCTGTATATGTTTGTACATATATTGTCTATATGTTAACTCCTGTATATGTTTGTACATATACTTTCTATATGTTTACTCCTGTATATGTTTGTACATATACTGTCTATGTTAATGCCTGTATATGTTTTTTACATATACGGTCTATATGTTTACTCCGATATACGTTTGTACATATACTGTCTATATGTTAACTCCTGTATATGTTTGTACATATACTGCCATATGTTTACTCCTGTATATGTTTGTTCATACACTGTCTATATGTTTACACCTGTATATGTTTGTACATATACTGTTTATATGTTTACTCCTGTATATTTCAGCTGATGGTCCAACCAACATATGGATGTATGCGGTTATTGCTGCTGGCACATTGTTTGTCATCTTTCTGGCCATTGCCTGCTATACCATGAGGTATTTCTATTTTCTTGTAATGAGTACCAGTCATAGTTTCATATATTATGAAGACAATATTGTGTTTGTATAGATATATCTCCTGCAATGCTGTAACTGGGAGTATTGTCATAGCTGTACCACCAACTACATTTGCAAAAATCCCTGAGTTTTATATTATACTACCTACAAATTCTGTCTCTAGCCTCTATAAGTGTTAATTACTTGACCTATCTACACCAGTTGGGATGGTTCTGACTACCCATGTATACCTGATACACAAGTTCACCACTTGACTCATTTGTAGAAATGTTCCCAAAATTGAAAAGCTGATGTGGGTGGTGGTGTGTGTGTGGGTGGGGGAAGGGGCCCAAGTATATAGTTATAGTTTTCACCCTTGGTACCTTTCTAGTTTTCTAAAAGTCTGCCAATGCAAGAGTTGAGGACTCTTAGTTTGTTTTCCATCTCTGAATGACAGTATTGTGTTAGTAAGACATGGAAATACCAGAACTTATGTAAAACGTACATGAATGGTGTATTTTCTTATTTATTGTCAAACACTATATTTCCCATGAAATGAGTATGGATGGATAATAAGTTGTTTATGTTGTAATCAGTGTTGTCTGTTACCGTATGGTTATTGTGACTTGTCATGTTTTCTTGTATTTTTCCTTGAAAGAAATAAAAATAAATTGAAATAAGTTTAAAAAATGTTTTTTGTCAAGCATGTGTAAAATATCATCTATTCATTACTTCCTTATCATATAAGACCATTTGCTATTTTCAATTTCCAGTATAAAGAGAAGTTAAAAGGGAGTGTATTTGCATTTTACTCTCAATATGGTATCGTAAATAAACATTACATATAACTTAACATTTTACCATCTAAAGTATATATTTATATTAATGCTTTATTATATGCATCAGTTTTCAGAAGTTACATCATTTGATGTGTTTACCTTTCCTCTTTTGAATGAACTGCCTTCAGTATTGTGATCAACCATTGTAAACCTTTGGAATGTTTACAGAGACCATTGCAAATTTTGTGCAATCTTTTTTCACACCCCACAATAATTTATTGTCATTATTTTAATTTTTGTTAATTTAATAACTCATTATAAGTTAAATCAGTACATAAGCACTATTGTATGGGCATAACATTTTGAGAAGTCTCCATTTACAGTTTTTATTAGTAAATTGCCAATTCACTCTCTTTAACACTATAGCCAGTATTCATAGTTTCACATCCTGGTTAAGGTTTATATTTGCTTAATGGAAGGATTTGTCTACATCACAATTTGGTTATTATAATGCTTTCATTACATTTCTGTTATAAGTATGCTATATCATATCAGTTCATTGATCATCACACACTCATTACATTTCTGTGGCCATTATGCTATATCACATCAGTTCATTGATTGTCTCATGTTCACTACATTTATGTGGCCATTATGCTATGTCACATCAGTTCATTGATCATCACACATTCACTACAGTTCTGTGGCCATTATGCAATATCACATCAGTTCATTGATCGTCACACATTCACTACAGTTTTGTGGCCATTATGCAATACCACATCAGTTCATTGATCATCACACATTCATAAAATTTATGTGACCATTATGCTATGTCACATCAGTTCATTGATCATCACACATTCACTACAGTTTTGTGGCCATTATGCTATGTCACATCAGTTCATTGATCTTCACACATTCACTACAGTTCTGTGGCCATTATGCAATATCACATCAGTTCATTGATCATCACATGTTCATTACATTTATGTGGCGATTATGCTATGTCACATCAGTTTATTGATTGATACATGTTCACTACAGTTTTGTGGCCATTATGCTATGTCACATCAGTTCATTGATCTTCACACACTCACTACAGTTTTGTGGTCATTATGCAATATCACATCAGTTCATTGATCATCACACATTCACTACAATTCTGTGGCCATTATGCAATATCACATCAGTTCATTGATCATCACATGTTCATTACATTTATGTGGCGATTATGCTATGTCATATCAGTTTATTGATTGATACATGTTCACTACAGTTTTGTAGCCATTATGCTATGTCACATCAGTTCATTGATCTTCACACACTCACTACAGTTTTGTGGTCATTATGCTATATCACATCAGTTCATTGATCATCACACATTCACTACAGTTCTGTGGCCATTATGCAATATCACATAAGTTCATTGATCATCACACATTCACTAAAGTTTTGTGGCCATTATGCAATATCACATCAGTTCATTGATCATCACACATTCACTACAGTTGTGTTGCCATTATACTGTATCACATCAGTTCATTGATCATCACATGTTCATTACATTTATGTGGCGATTATGCTATGTCACATCAGTTTATTGATTGATACAAGTTCACTACAGTTTTGTGGCCATTATGCTATATCACATCAGTTCATTGATCATCACACATTCATAAAAATTATGTGGCCATTATGCTATGTCACATCAGTTCATTGATCTTCACACACTCACTACAGTTCTGTGGCCATTATGTTGTGTCACATCAGTTCATTGATCATCACACATTCACTACATTTCTGTGGCCAATATGCAATATCACATCAGTTCATTGATCATCACACATTCATTACATTTCTGTGGCCAATATGCAATATCACATCAGTTCATTGATCATCACACATTCATTACATTTCTGTGGCCATTATGTTGTGTCACATCAGTTCATTGATCATCACACATTCACTACATTTCTGTGGCCAATATGCAATATCACATCAGTTCATTGATCATCACACATTCATTACATTTCTGTGGCCAATATGCAATATCACATCAGTTCATTGATCATCACACATTCATTACATTTCTGTGGCCAATATGTTATATTACATCAGTTCATTGATCATCACACATTCACTACAGTTCTGTGGCCATTATGCAATATCACATCAATTCATTGATCATCACATATTTATTACATTTATGTGGCCATTATGCTATGTCACATCAGTTTATTGACCATCATATATTCATTACAGTTCTGTGGCCATTATGTTATATCACATCAGTTTATTGATTATCACACATTCACTACAGTTCTGTGGCCATTATGCTATGTCACATCAGTTTATTGATATCACACATTCACTACAGTTATGTGGCCATTATGCTATGTCACATTAGCTTCATTGTTCATCACACTTTCACTACAGTTCTGTGGCCATTATGGTATATCACATCAGTTCATTGATCATCACACTTTCACTGATTATCACTCATTCACTACAGTTATGTGGCAATTATGCTATGTCACATCAGTTCATTGATCATAACATGTTCATTACATTTATGTGTTGATTATGCTATGTCACATCAGTTCATTGATCATAACATGTTCATTACATTTATGTGGTGATTATGCTATGTCACATCAGTTCATTGATCATCACACATTCATAACATTTCTGTGGCAATTATCCTCAGTCACATCAGTTGATTGATCATTACATATTTACTACATTTATGTGGCCATTATGCAATGTCACATCAGTTTATTGATCTTAAAAGCTTCACTAAAGTTCTGTGGCCATTATGCTATGTCACATCAGTTCATTGATCTTCACACATTCACTACACTTCTGTGGCCATTATGCAATATCACATCAGTTCATTAATCTTCAAACATTCACTACAGTTCTGTGGCCATTATGCAATATCACATCAATTCATTGATCATCACATATTTATTACATTTATGTGGCCATTATGCTATGTCACATCAGTTTATTGACCATCATATATTCATTACAGTTCTGTGGCCATTATGTTATATCACATCAGTTTATTGATTATCACACATTCACTACAGTTCTGTGGCCATTATGCTATGTCACATCAGTTTATTGATATCACACATTCACTACAGTTATGTGGCCATTATGCTATGTCACATTAGTTCATTGTTCATCACACTTTCACTACAGTTCTGTGGCCATTATGGTATATCACATCAGTTCATTGATCATCACACTTTCACTGATTATCACTCATTCACTACAGTTATGTGGCAATTATGCAATGTCACATCAGTTCATTGATCATAACATGTTCATTACATTTATGTGTTGATTATGCTATGTCACATCAGTTCATTGATCATAACATGTTCATTACATTTATGTGTTGATTATGCTATGTCACATCAGTTCATTGATCATAACATGTTCATTACATTTATGTGGTGATTATGCTATGTCACATCAGTTCATTGATCATCACACATTCATAACATTTCTGTGGCAATTATCCTCAGTCACATCAGTTGATTGATCATTACATATTTACTACATTTATGTGGCCATTATGCAATGTCACATCAGTTTATTGATCTTAAAAGCTTCACTAAAGTTCTGTGGCCATTATGCTATGTCACATCAGTTCATTGATCTTCACACATTCACTACACTTCTGTGGCAATTATGCAATATCACATCAGTTCATTAATCTTCAAACATTCACTACAGTTCTGTGGCCATTATGCAATATCACATCAATTCATTGATCATCACATATTTATTACATTTATGTGGCCATTATGCTATGTCACATCAGTTTATTGACCATCATATATTCATTACAGTTCTGTGGCCATTATGTTATATCACATCAGTTTATTGATTATCACACATTCACTACAGTTCTGTGGCCATTATGCTATGTCACATTAGTTCATTGTTCATCACACTTTCACTACAGTTCTGTGGCCATTATGGTATATCACATCAGTTCATTGATCATAACACTTTCACTACAGTTCTGTGGCAATTATACTATGTCAGATCAGTTCATTGATTCATCACACTTTCACTGCAGTACAGCAGCCATACTGCTATATCATATCAGTTCATTGATCATCACACATTAACTTCAGTTCTGTGGCCATTATGCAATGTCACATCAGTTAATTGATCATCACACATTCATTACAGTTTTGTGGCCATTATATTGTATCACATCAGTTCATTACTCATCACACGTTCACAACATTTATGTGGCCATTATGCAATGTCACATCAGTTCATTGATCTTCAAACATTCACTACAGTTCTGTGGCCATTATGCAATATCACATCAGTTCATTGATCTTCAAACATTCGCTACAGTTCTGTGGCCATTATGCAATATCACATCAGTTCATTGATCTTCAAACATTCGCTACAGTTCTGTGGCCATTATGCAATGTCACATCAGTTCATTGATCATCACACATCACTTCAGTTCTGTGGCCATTATGCAATATCACATCAATTCAGAGATCACCACACATTCACTACACATCTGTGGCCATTATGCTATGTCACATCAGTTCATTGATCATCACACATTCACTTTAGTTCTGTGGCCATTATGCAATATCACATCAGTTCATTGATCATCACACATTCACTATAGTTTCGGGCCATTATGCTATGTCACATCAGTTCATTGATCATACACATTCATAACATTTCTCTGGCCATTATTCTATGTCACAGCAGTTTATTGATCATCACACATTCATTACATTTCTCAGGCCATTATTCTATGTCACATCTTTTTATTGATCATCACACATTCACTACAGTTCTGTGGCCATTATGTAATATCACATCAGTTCATTGATCTTCACACATTCACTACAGTTCTGTGGCTATTATGCAATATCATATCAGTTCATTGATCATCACACATTTATTACATTTCTGTGGCCATCATGCTATGTCACCTCAGTTCATTGATCATCACACAGTCACTACAGTTCTGAGGCCATTATGCAATATCACATCAGTTCATTGATCATCACACATTCACTACATTTATGTGGCCATTTTCCTATGTCACATCAGTTCATTTATCATCACATGTTTACTACATTTATGTGGCCATTATGCAATATCACTTCAGTTCATTGATCATCACAATTTCATTACAGTTATGTGGCCATTATGTTATATCAAATCAGTTCATTGATCATCACATGTCCACTACAGTTATGTGGCCATTATGCTATGTCACATCAGTTCATTGATCATCACATGTTCACTGCAATTTTGTGGCCATTATGCTCTATCACATCAGTTCATTCATTTTCACAATTTCATTACAGTTCTGCGGTCATTATGTTATATCACATCAGTTCATTGATCATCACACATTCATTTCATTTCTGTGGCCATTATGCTCTATCACATCAGTTCATTGATCATCACCCATTCACTACAGTTCTGTGGCCATTATGTAATATCACATCAGTTCATTGATCATCACACATTCATTAAATTTCTGTGGCCATTATGCAATATCACATCAGTTCATTGATCATCACATATTCACTACATTTCTATAGCCATTATGCAATATCACATCAGTTCATTGATCATCACACATTCATAACATTTCTATGGCCATTATGGATTATCACATCAGTTCATTGATCATCACATGTTCACTACATTTATGTGGCCGTTATGCAATATCAGAACAATTCATTGATCATCATTATTATTTTCACTACATTCTATAGCACTTCATGCTATATCAAAAATCAGTTCATCAGTCATCACATATTCATTACATTTATTTGGCCATTATGTAATATCACAGCAGTTCATTGATCTTCACACATTCACTACAGTTCCGTGGCTATTTTGCAATATCACATCAGTTCATTGCTCTTCACAAATTCACTACAGTTCTCTGGCTATTATGCAATATCACATCAGTTCATTGATCATCACACATTTTTAACATTTCTATGGCAATTATGGATTATCACATCAGTTCATTGATCATCACATGTTCACTACATTTATGTGGCCGTTATGCAATATCAGAACAATTCATTGATCATCATTATTATTTTCACTTCATTCTATAGCACTTCATGCTACATCAAAAATCAGTTCATCAGTCATCACATATTCATTACATTTATTTGGCCATTATGTAATATCACATCAGTTCATTGATCTTCACACATTCACTACAGTTATGTGGCTATTATGCAATATCACATCAGTTCATTGATCTTCACACATTCATTACATTTCTGTGGCCATTATGTTATATCACATCAGTTCATCGATCTTCACACATTCATTACAGTTCTGTGGCCATTACGGAATATCACATCAGTTCATTGATCATCAGACATTCACTACATTTATGTGGCCATTATCCTATGTCACATCAGTTCATTGATCATCAGACATTCACTTCATTTATGTGGCCATTATCCTATGTCACATCAGTTCATCGATCTTCACACATTCACTACAGTTTCATGGCCATTATGCTATGTCACATCGATCTGATCACACATTCACTACAGTTCTATGGCCATTATGCTATATCACATCAGTTCAATGATCATCACAAATTAACTACAGTTCTATGGTTGTTATGCTCTGTCACATCAGTTCATTGATCATCACACGTTCACTACAGTTCAGTGGCCATCATACTATATCACATCAGTTCATTGATTATCACACGTTCACTACAGTTCTGTGGCCATTATGCTATATCAGATCAATCCATTGATCTTCACACATTTACTTCAGTACAGCGGCCATACTGCTATATCATATCAGTTTATTGATCATCACACTTTCATTACAGTTCTGCGGCCATTATGCTGTGTCTAATCAGTTCATTGATTATCACACATTCACTACAGTTCCGTTGCCATTATATTGTATCACATCATATCATTACTCATCACACGTTCACTACATTTATGTGGCCATTATGCAATGTCACATCAGTTCATTGATCTTCACACATTCACTACAGTTCTGTGGCTATTATGCAATATCACATCAGTTTATTGATCATCACACATTTATTACATTTTTGTGGCCATTATGCTATGTCACATCAGTTCATTGATCATCACACATTCACTACAGTTCTGAGGCCATTATGCAATATCACATCAGTTCATTGATCATCACACATTTACTACATTTATGTGACCATTTTCCTATGCCACATCAGTTCATTGATCATCACATGTTTACTACATTTATGTGGCCATTATGCTATGTCACATCAGTTCATTGATCATCACATGTTCATTACAGTTTTGTGGCCATTATGCTATATCACATCAGTTCATTGATTTTCACACATTCACTACAGTTCTGTGGCTATTATGGTATATCACATCAGTTCATTGATCATCACACATTCATTTCATTTCTGTGGCCTTTATGCTATGTCACATTATTTTATTGATCATCACACATTCACTACAGTTCTGTGACCATTATGCTATATCACATCAGTTCATTGATCATCACATGTTCACTACATTTATGTGGTATTTATGCAATATCAATTCAGTTCATTGATCATCACACATTCATTACATTTCTATGGCCATTATGCAATATCACATCAGTTCATTGATCATCACATGTTCACTACATTTATGTGGCAGTTATGCAATATCAGAACAATTCATTGATCATCATTATTATTTTCAATACATTCTAAAACACTACATGCTAATTCACATCAGTACATCGGTCATCACATACTCATTACAGTTATGTGGCCATTATGCTATATCATATCAGTTCATTTATCATCACATGTTCACTACTGTTCTGTGGCCATTTATTATATCACATTAGTTTATTGATCATCACACATTCTCTACAGTTCTGTGGCCATTATGCAATATCACATCAGTTCATTGATCATCACAAATTCATTACATTTCTGTGGCCATCATGTTAAATCACATCAGTTCAACGAACATCACATGTTCACTACATTTCTGTGGCCATTATGCAATATCACATCAGTTCATTTATCATCACATGTTCACTACATTTCTGTGGCCATTATGCAATATCACATCAATTCATTGATCAGCACACATTCACTACATTTATGTGGCCATTATGCTATATCACAAAAGTTCATTGATAATCACAATGTCAAGTTAACTACATTTTTGTTGGCATACTGCAATATCACATCAGAACATTGATAATCACACATTCACTACATTTATGTTGTCATTATGCTATATCACATCAGTTTATTGATCATCAAACATTCACTACAGTTCTGTGGCCATTATGCTATGCTACATCAGTTCTTTGGTCATCACACATTCACTACAGTTCTGTGGCCATTATGCTATGCTACATCAGTTCTTTGGTCATCACATGTTCACTACAGTTCTGTGGCCATTATGCTATATCACATCAGTTCATTGATCATCACACATTCACTACATTTATGTGGCCGTTATGCTACACATGTATATCACATCAGTTCATTGATCACCATATGTTCACTACATTTCTGTGGCCATTATGCAATATCACATCAGAACATTGATAATCACACATTCTCTACAGTTCTGTGGCCATTATGCTATGTCACATTAGTTATTTTCTCATCACATGTTTACTACTGTTTTGTGGCTATTATGCTATGTCACATCAGTTAATTGATCATCACATGTTCACTATATTTATGTGGCCATTATGCTATATCTCATCTGTTCAGTGATCATCCATTAATCCTTGTACTGTATCACTGCAGTTCATTAATACTTATACCATATCATTGCTGTTCATTAATACTTGTACCATATCACTACAGTTCATGAATTCTTGTACCATATCACTGCAGTTCATTAATACTTGTACCATTAATCACAGTTCATTAATCTTTGTACCATACGACTGCAGTTCATTAATTATTGTACCATATCACTACAGTTCATTAACTCTTGTACCATATCACTGCAGTTCATTAATTCTGGTAGTTGTATAGCATCAGTTCTGTAATATTTCCAGTATTTTGTGTAACTGACTGCAGCAGTGGTAGTTGTATAGCATCAGTTCTGTGATATTTCCAGTATTCTGTGTAACTGACTCCCGCAGTGGTAGTTGTATACGTCTCACACCACTATTACATTTCCCATAGGGATCCATTGTAACATTTATGTCCAAAACAGAGTGAAAAATTAAATTCTGCAGCATGTGTTTGGGCTCAAATTCTTCACTGGTTCAAGATATGCAATTATAAAGAAAAAAAAGTAAACCTTTACCAGGTTGTTTTTTTTTAAATTCAATGCTTTTGTGAGACCTATCAATTTCTAGAGTAATGATATGTCAACTATTCGCCCTAGATGCAGTTCGAACCAACAATTCTGAAGTGACACAGAATTGTCCAGAAAGCTGATATCAGCATCAAATTTTCAGTGGTGATTTCTAAAATATTGACCATTTAACTCATGCTAGCAAAAAACAAAACATTGCTGTGTAGCTGACTCCCGCAGTGGTAGTTGTATAGCATCAGTTCTGTGATATGTCCAGTATTCTGTGTAGCTGACTCCCGCAGTGGTAGTTGTATAGCATCAGTTCTGTGATATGTCCAGTATTCTGTGTAACTGACTCCCGCAGTGGTGGTTGTATAGCATCAGTTCTATGATATGTCCAGTATTCTGTGTAACTGACTCCCGCAGTGATAGTTGTATAGCATCAGTTCTGTGATATGTCCAGTATTCTGTATAACTGACTCCAGCAGTGGTAGTTGTATAGCATCAGTTCTGTGATATGTCCAGTATTCTGTGTAGCTGACTCCCATAGTGGTAGTTGTATAGCATCAGTTCTGTGATATGTCCAGTATTCTGTGTAACTGACTCCCATAGTGGTAGTTGTATAGCATCAGTTCTGTGATATGTCCAGTATTCTGTGTAACTGACTCCAGCAGTGGTAGTTGTATAGCATCAGTTCTGTGATATGTCCAGTATTCTGTGTAACTGACTCCCATAGTGGTAGTTGTATTGCATCAGTTCTGTGATATGTCCAGTATTCTGTGTAACTGACTCCCATAGTGGTAGTTGTATAGCATCAGTTCTGTGATATGTCCAGTATTCTGTGTAACTGACTCCCGCAGTGATAGTTGTATAGCATCAGTTCTGTGATATTTCACGTATTCTGTGTAACTGACTCCCACAGTGATAGTTGTATAGCATCAGTTCTGTGATATGTCCAGTATTCTGTGTAACTGACTCCCACAGTGGTAGTTGTATAGCATCAGTTCTGTAATATGTCCAGAATTCTGTGTAACTGACTCCCTCAGTGGTAGTTGTATAGCATCAGTTCTGTGATATGTCCAGTATTCTGTGTAACTGACTCCCGCAGTGGTAGTTGTATAGCATCAGTTCTGTGATATGTCCAGTATTCTGTGTAACTGACTCCCGCAGTGGTAGTTGTATAGCATCAGTTCTGTGATATGTCCAGTATTCTGTGTAACTGACTCCTGCAGTGGTATTTGTATAGCATCAGTTCTGTGATATGTCCAGTATTGTGTGTAACTGACTCCCATAATGGTAGTTGTATAGCATCAGTACTGTGATATGTCCAGTATTCTGTGTAACTGACTCCCATAGTGGTAGTTGTATAGCATCAGTTCTGTGATATGTCCAGTATTCTGTGTAACTGACTCCCGCAGTGGTAGTTGTGTAGCATCAGTTCTGTGATATGTCCAGTATTCTGTGTAACTGACTCCCGCAGTGGTAGTTGTATAGCATCAGTTCTGTGATATGTCCAGTATTCTGTGTAACTGACTCCCATAGTGGTAGTTGTATAGCATCAGTTCTGTGATATGTCCAGTATTGTGTGTAACTGACTCCCATAATGGTAGTTGTATAGCATCAGTACTGTGATATGTCCAGTATTCTGTGTAACTGACTCCCACAGTGGTAGTTGTATAGCATCAGTTCTGTGATATGTCCAGTATTCTGTGTAACTGACTTCCACAGTGGTAGTTGTATAGCATCAGTTCTGTGATATGTCCAGTATTCTGTGTAACTGACTCCCATAATGGTAGTTGTATAGCATCAGTTCTGTGATATGTTCAGTATTCTGTGTAACTGACTCCCATAGTGGTAGTTGTATAGCATCAGTTCTGTGATATGTCCAGTATTGTGTGTAACTGACTCCTGCAGTGGTAGTTGTAAAGCATCAGTTCTGTGATAATGTCCAGTATTGTGTGTAACTGACTCCCGCAGTGGTAGTTGTATATTATCAGTTCTGTGATTTGTCCAGTATTCTGTGTAACTGACTCCCGCAGTGGTAGTTGTATAGCATCAGGTCTGTGTTATGTCCAGTATTCTGTGTAACTGACTCCCGCAGTGGTAGTTGTATAGCATCAGTTCTGTGATATGTCCAGTATTCTGTGTAACTGACTCCCACAGTGGTAGTTGTATAGCATCAGTTCTGTGATATGTCCAGTATTCTGTGTAACTGACTCCCGCAGTGGTAGTTGTATAGCATCAGTTCTGTGATATTTCCAGTATTCTGTGTAACTGACTCCCACAGTGGTAGTTGTATAGCATCAGTTCTGTGATATGTCCAGTATTCTGTGTAACTGACTCCAACAGTGGTAGTTGTATAGCATCAGTTCTGTGATATGTCCAGTATTCTGTGTAACTTACTCCCATAGTGGTAGTTGTATAGCATCAGTTCTGTGATATGTCCAGTATTCTGTGTAACTGACTCCCGCAATGGTAGTTGTATAGCATCAGTTCTGTGATATGTCCAGTATTCTGTGTAGCTGACTCCCGCAGTGGTAGTTGTATAGCATCAGTTCTGTGATATGTCCAGTATTCTGTGTAACTGACTCCCGCAGTGGTGGTTGTATAGCATCAGTTCTATGATATGTCCAGTATTCTGTGTAACTGACTCCCATAGTGGTAGTTGTATAGCATCAGTTCTGTGATATGTCCAGTATTCTGTGTAACTGACTCCAGCAGTGGTAGTTGTATAGCATCAGTTCTGTGATATTTCCAGTATTCTGTGTAGCTGGCTCATGTATCAACCTTTTTGTAATATAAATCAACATCTCGGTTTGAATATTTGTCTATGTAGGGGAAAAATTAAATTAATTTATATCATTGATTTTCATACTTTCTTTTAATAATATATGTTGATTATTTTTTTCTCACAATGTTCATGTTTATAATTTATTGTGTCATCCGAAATGCATTCTATTTGTCTTCTTGTAGTTATTGGCTCAAGTGTATGAAATAATAGTTTCATTGGGGACATATATTCTCAGAACTATTGTCAGAGACTCTTGGATGACAAGAGTATGGCTTTTGTCTTTAATTGGGTGTTTCCATACTAATTTAATTTTAGTATTTTGCACATTAGTTAAGAGTCAATCTTTACAGACAGACCAGCGGTGGTCAAATTTATTTTTGAGAGGTTATAAAAGTTACTTAGTTTTGTTTAAGTTTTCAAGGTAAAATGAGCATTATTTGATATTATTTGACATTTTTACTAAAAAAATGTTTTCTTGTTTATTATAATATCAATATAGATAATGTTTTGATTATAATATAGTTTTTAAGTTTTTATATTGCAGTTGCGGAATGTTACTTTTAATAAATACATTTTCCTTACATGTGTCAAAATTCTGTCCATAAACAAACACATGTAAATCATCATAAAAAGTAAAACCATTAATTTGCACTGATTAACATCAAGTCAACATATAAAAACTTTAATATATTTACAATAAAACTACATTTTGTTACTGCTCATTTTAGATTGAAAGTCATCTTGTATATGTATCTACATATCTATATATAGATTTTATGATTACTACTGTACTATTTATGTGATGTATACATTGTGGTTCGTTATCCTTATATTGTTTTCCTTGCTTTTTTGTGCAGTGAGTTCTTTCACAAAGGCCCACGTCCACGGAAAAAAGATGAAGAAAAAACAATTGAAGGTGCAGAGAATGTAGATGGCATGGTAGAAATGGAGACAGAGTTTGTCTCATGTAATCACATGCCATCCGTGACTGTGTTGTCTGGTGATGTAGATAGGCAGTCTATCGTTAGTGCTGATAGAACTCCACCACAATCTGTACGTGCTCATGCATGCAACTTGCATCCTATCTCGCGCTATCGCATGCTGATGAATGTGTTTAAATGTTGTTCTGTGTTTACAAATAGGAGTGATAGAGATGCAGAGGCCCCAATCCGTAATGGTCGCAAAACAAATTCTCTTCTGCATGAAAATAAATTTGATGTTGTGGATTCTGTGCATGAACCTATTAATGGTGCAAATGATCCTTATATATATAGGCTGCATGAAAGGCAATGTGATTGTAATGAATTAAATATGACCAAGGCAGAGGTTGATACTCATTATGAAACTACAGTCTTACCCATGAAGCCCAGATACTCCTCTACCCTTAACACACAATCTGCTCCTCTGTATGCTCATGTAGATAAAAACAATACAGTTATTTCTTCTACCAAAGATATGCATGTAAGTCCTGTGTTGAAACCAACTCGAGTAGTTGGTGGAAAAATGAAATTGGCTCATAGAGCTAATAGAACATATAAGGCATTCAGCAGAATAGATTCAGATTCTGATGTTGGCCTTAATAAAAAACATGCAGATAATATAGACAGTCAAGGTGAAATTAATGATGCAAGTACAATTAACCCTGCTAAAGATATTGTGTATTTGAACAGAGAAAAAAGTGAGTCTGACTTAGATGAAAGTCATGATATTGATCAAATTGATTCCAATAGTCTAAAAGATATATTGCAAACTTATTTTGACAAAATGTCTGGTGAAGAAAGTGCAAATGATACTACAGACGGTGCAAAACGAAATGTTAGAGTTGCTCCAAATGTGGAAAAAGACTTTCCAGCTGGACCTGAAAATGAGTCATTTCTGGATGAAGATAATGTTTTTGAACAGGAAATGGCAGTATTAACTTCAAAGCCACGTCGACCTTCTTTAATAGAAGCTAAGTCTCACTCAATGGATCAGCCATCGGGGTGTAATCAGATGTTGACCCATATATATGACACCACCGAGGATGATAATCTTAGTAGGACAATGTCATTACGGTCACATGGGTCAGCAAGGTCAAGGCTATCTAACCTAAGTGTCAGTAGAGGACCTTCAATAAGAATTAATCCTGAAGAATGTGACATAAATCAAAATAAAATGTCAAAAAATAGACAGAATAATCAGATTCCAAATAAATCGCAAACTTTGAGTGCTAATGCATCAAAAAGAAATGTAAATATTGGTTTCATCAAATTTTCTAGTTTTGATACAGAAACATCAACTCTTCCCTCAACATCAGTTTCTTGTGAATCTCTTTCATCTCCACGGTCACTGCATTCTGAATCACCATCTGAGATCTCGATGAGTGACCAATGTAAAGCCAAAAGTCAGGATAACGCTAGCTTCAAATCTGCAAAAATCGTTGCCATTGATTCACTTAAATACCGACATGGCAAGAAGAGTTCTAATAATCTACAAGCAGGAATTGATGAAGACTTTTATGATGACGATGAAAAAATTGGATTTGATTATAAAATGCCAGTCATGTGTGTTGTTGAAAAAGAGGAAACAAATGGTCTCAGTGGCATAGAGGGACAATGGGAAGAGATGGATTGTAATGGACATGAAAATGGGGGCAGTAAGGGAACTGAATCAACTGCTTTACTCGCTCCATCACATTTTTCAGATAAAAATTCAAAGAAACATTAATAAGAATGAGTGAAGACTTTATAAGTGAACTTAATCCTTGAAACAATAATTTAAATCAACTGAATCTAGAAGAAACTGACTTTTATACACTTTTTAGAGTAGAATTTTTATTTTTAAGAAATTCACTTGAATTATTCCAAAGCTTACATCAGTGGTGATTTGTACCTTAATGTAATATGTAAATACCAGAAGCAATAATGAAACACTTTACATGTATTTTAAAACCATCAGCTAGACATTCAATTGTATCAGTGGCCTTAATATAAGCATATTTAACCATTAAATGACGTGTGTGCAAATCCATAATACTAGTGACATTCCTGTAGCGAAGAGACAATATTTTATGGCCACTAAAACTGACATTCTTCTAGCTAAGAGACAATACTTTATGGCCACTAAGACTGTATCATTGAAGTCATAAATATGTGTATTAGAAGCTTTAATTATTAAACTGGTGTCTTTAGACACTATATGGCCAAGAAGACTTTATATTGGTTATTATAATTATGTTCTTTTTAGCTTTCTCTTCACTTCTTTCACATCAAACCTACAGTGAGTGTGGATCATCCTAAGATATTTTACAGTTTTTGTCTTGCTTTTGCGATAGAGAAAAAAAGAGACATATGTGTAACTTTCTGGCTGCAACTCAATATCAATTTTTGCATTCAGCTTTGTTTCTCAGAAAATGTTTGGCCTAGAGTCACCAAATTTTGGTCAAAAGATAATTAATGAATCTCTGCTCAACTTATTTTTCAAGTGACCTTGACCTCTATGGATGAATAACTTGGCAGAAACAAAGTTAAATATTTACGATAAGCTTAGTTTTTCAAAAACTCCTCAAATAAATGACTTGGTCTGCAAAACAATTAGTTTTAGGTTTCTTAAAAACTGTTGGCCTACAGTCACTAATGGTTCACAACTTTTTCAGAATAACCTTGACCTTTGAATAATCAACTTGAATGTTAAATATCTGCATTTACCTTAGTTTCTCAAAAATGTTTAGCCCAACGTTATGGGCAGTACTACTCATTTTTAGCTCTACTGGCCAAAGGCCAGAAATGCTTATGCGATGGCGCGTTGTCTGTCGTCCGTCGTCTGTCGTCTGTTAGCAGCACTTTCTCTGAAACCACTAGGCCAATTAAACTGAAACTTCACATGCATGTTTCTGTTGCATATGAGACTATACAGAAGATTTTTTATTTTCGATCTGAAATTCAAGATGGCCGCCATTACTAAAAATAGTCCAAAACTTAAAAAATCTTCTTCTCATGAACAGCCCAACAGATTTTCAAAATGTTTATGTAGTAATGATGACCAACTATAGTATTGTTAGATTTGTTCAAATGGTGTCCCTAGGGTTAAATATGACCCCGCCCCAAGGGTTCAATTAGGGGACACGTGTCATTATAATACTTTTTTTTTTTTTTTTTTTTTAAAATGAAATGATTTTGCCTATATCTTCACAGAAGCATTGTTTGGTGAAGGAAGTTCAGATTTGTAAAAATGAATGGGTTCCACTGTCTAAAGGGGTCAGGACGGGGCCCCAAAAGGGTAAAAATTGGGAATTACTAAAATCGTTTCCTTGAGAACCGGTATGTCAGATTTGTTCATATTTGGCATAAATTATCCCTATGTGTAGGGGTTTGATTGCAGATAAGAATTTAGGGGCTAAAATTTATAGGGGCCCTGTAAGGGGACTTAGAATTTTACATAAGGATACTATGGGAAAACAGAAAATTCTCTTTTTCTTTCATTTATTCTGAAACCACTAGGCTAATTAAATTGAAACTTCACATGCATGTTTCTGCTGCATAGGAGACTATACAGAAGATTTTTTTATCTGAAATTCAAGATGGCCGCCATTACTAAAAATAATCCAAAACTTAAAAAATCTTCTTCTCATGAACAGTCCAACAGATTTTCAAAATGTTTATGTAGTAATGATGACCAACTATAGTATTGTTAGATTTGTTCAAATGGTGTCCCTAGGGTTAAATATGGGTTAAATAGGGTTCAATTAGGGGACACATGTCATTATAATATTATTTTTTTTTTTTTTTTAAAAAAATGGAAATGATTTTGCCTATATTTTCACACAAGCATTGTTTGGTGAAGGAGGTTCAGATTTAAAAAAATGAATGGGTTCCACTGTCTTAAGAGGTCAGGAGGGGCCCCAAAAATTGGGAATTACTAAAATCGTTTTCTTGAGAACCAGTATGTAAGATTTGTTCATATTTGCCATAAATTATCCCTATGTGTAGGGGTTTGATTGCAGATAAGAATTAAGGGGCTAAAATTTACAGGGGCCCTGTTAGGTTTCACTGAACAATTACCTCCCTTACATGACGGTAGCAAGATTATTACGCCCAAGAAATTAGAGCTGTGTAAAGTGGTTGGGTAATTTTTTTTTTAAAAATGCATAAAATGTCATATTTCTTTGTGTATATGGGAACATTGGAACATTTTCATGATTTCTGCAAAGTTTAGGTGACCCTGGGAACTGTTTGATGATGCTATAACAGTTTAAAGATGCGTAGTGATACACTGCAACAAATGGGCAGAATTGTCAAAAATGAAGGGGTGCCATCAAACCATCGAAATTGTGAAAAAGCAACCTGGTCAACCCCATGTTTTTTTCTGCATATTTGGACCAACAGAGGACTATCTATTGGAATAAGGCACTTTTAAAACCATTGGTAATGTATCCAGTGTTCCAGAAGTGCATGTCTCTATATGTAGAACAGTACAAAATTAATTGGTGTGTGAGACGTTCAAGGGGACTTAGAATTTTACATAGGGATACTTTGGGAAAACAGAAAATTCTCTTTTTCTTTCATTCATTCTGAAAACACTAGTCCAATTAAACTGAAACTTCACATACATGTTTCTGTTGCATAGGAGACTATACAGAAGATATTTTTTTTTTCGATCTGAAATTCAAAATGGCCGCCGTTACTAAAAATAGTTCAAAACTTAAAATCTTCTTCTCATGAACGGCCCAATATATTTTCAAAATGTTTATGTAGTAATGATGACCAACTATAGTATTGTTAGATTTGTTCAAATAATGTCCCTAGGGTTAAAAATGACCCCGCCCCGATGGTTCATGAGTCAGTAGAGCCTCCTCAGGCCCTCTTGGGCCTCTTGTTTCATTAATATGATCTTGTAAATAATTAGCTAAGCCTACAAAATATTATGGTTTTTTTTGTGTTTAGTTCCATTTCTTTTTAATCTATAACTGATTGCCCAAAAGTCACTAAATATTGTTAATAATTGTGTAAGGGATAAAACTACTAGACTTCTTTATAAAATCTTACTTTGTTATAAACAGTAAGGCAAGACATTTAATTCCTTGGAATTGTCTTGTACTGCAGAAGCAATAGAAAAGACTTTAAATTATATTAATTTTCATAGATTCATTCAAAGGTTAGGCATTGTTTCTGTTTTAAAGGGAGAGAAAGCAAAATTGTTTTGCAAGGTTTTATTTGATTGTATTTATTCATTTAAGGTAATTCGCAGTATTCCTATCAGATTTTTATGCTTCCCCAAAATGGGGAAGCATATAGTCGCAGCTTCATCTGGTTGTGCATGCGTCCGTCCGTCCGTGCGTCCCAAAGTTCTTGTCTTGGCTATTTCTCTACAACCTCTGGTTGGAATTTATGAAACTTGCTAGGATGCATCATTACCAAGTGCAGATGCACATATTGTCTTTGGTTCCAGTTCGATGATTTTTTCATGGAGTTATGGCCTTTGATTCTGTTTGTGACCAAATTCTTGTCCGCGCTATATTTCTACAACCCCATGTTCGAATTTTATGAAACTTGCTAGGATGCATCATTACCAAGTGCAGATGCGCATATTGTCTTTGTGTTCCAGTTCGGTGATTTTTCACGGAGTTATGGCCCTTTCATTCTGTCTGACCTAATTCTTGTCCGTGCTATTTCTTTACAACCCCATGTTGGAATTTTATGAAACATGCTAGGATGCATCATTACCAAGTGCAGATGCTAGTTAACCTTTCCGGATCCCAGGAAACAGTGGTTAGATTAACTGATCATCTGTTAGCCCTCTATGGCATAAAAGTGACACTTAATATTCAATCAATCAATCATTAAATAAGAACCACTCAGTTAAATTTGTTCATACTTGGCATGAATTATCCCTATGTGTAGGGGTTTGAATGAAGATTAAGAATTAAGGGACTACTATTCATAGGGGCCCTGTTAGGGGGCTTAGAATTTTACATATATATGTATATAGGTATACTATGGGAAAACAGAAAATTCTCATTTTTTAACCATTTGGGCAAAAAATTAATCAATTGAAGTTCTGAGGCATCATCTTTTTTTTTTTTTGAATGGCATTTAACATTTCAGGTTATATATGGCATATCCAGTTTTACTGGTAGAGAAAGACCTAAGACTGTGTCAGACTGAGTAGAACCACCGTCCGTCCGCAAGTAACTGGAAACTTTCTCAAATAAAGTTTTTGGAGCAAGTGGGACTCGAACCTACAACCTTAACAGTGAGAGGTAAGTGATCTTGAGATGGCACCTTAGACCACTTGGCCACAGAGGACCTTGAAGCATCATCTAGTCATAAAAAATGAGATTTGGTTCAATAAGGAGAATTGACCTTCCATACGGGTGGGTCGCAAAAGATTTAAATTAGAACATTTTTAAAAATCTTCTCCTTAACAATCAATCAGCCAAATTTCTTCATATATCATATAGATTCATATTTCATATAGATTATCCTTATGAATAAGGGTTATAAGGTTTTATAGGCAATAAAGTTAATATTGGGAATTTTCATGAATGTTTTTTTTCAACAGCAAGTCATTGAAATATGTTCATAATTGATATAATTATTGCCTATGGGGTTTGAAGCTTTTGCGAGGGTATATAGGGGCCTTGTAAGAGAACTTCAAGTTTTATATACAAATATTATGGGAAAATGAAAAAAATCCCATTATTCTTATCCATTTGTTCAATACTAATTTATAGTTTCATATCTGAAGCATTGTCTAGTCTTAGCAAATTAGATGTGATTCAACAGGAGGATGGAATTTCCAAAAGGGCCCAAAGGACAACAAAATGGTCGAAATTTTGAATTTTAAAAATCTTCTTCTCAGAAATCTCTCTGTCAAACTTGTTCATAATTATATAAATTATCTTTACATCAGCAAAGGATTGTAGATTCTGAAAATTAAGGGGCTGGGATATATATAGGGGCCCTGTAAGGTTTACTTTTACATAGGAATATTATGGGGAAAACTGAAATTTTTCATTTTAGCATCCATATCACTGTGAACATTGATTGATTGAATATTTAGCGTCATTTTTATGCCATCGAGGGCTAACAGACAATCAGTTAACCTAACCACTGTTTCCTGGGATTAACCAGTACTCAAGTACACCCCATTTCCGCAAGTAACTGATAACTTTCCCACTTAAATCAGTGGTGAGAGACGAATGATAATGAGACACAATGTCGTATATCAATCATCACGGAAACTATTGCCGGGCTGGGATTCGAACTTACAACCCCTGGATTGATAGTCAGACGCGTAACCGACTGAGGTAATCGGGCCCGGCTCACTGTGAACAAAAAAGCTTCAATTTAAAATCAAAAGCATTGTCTGTTCATAGCAAATCCCTATGAGTGGACGATCCAATCCATGTATACTGAGATTAATGGAACATGTTTTATATTTTCATCCATGTATGATGAGATTAATGGAACATGTTTTATATTTTCATCCATGTATTCTCAGATTAATGAAACGTCTTTTATATTTTCATCCATGTATGATGAGATTAATGGAACGTATTTTATATTTTCATCAATATATGCTGAGATTAATGGAACATGTTTTATATTTTCATCCATGTATGATTAATGATTAGAATCACTGTTGATCATGAATGTCATAAGAAGTGACAATTTGAGTAATACGATAGAATTTGCTGAAACTCTACAGTTCTGCAGGTATGAAGGTTCGAGGTTCATTCTGCATATGAATTTGTTGATTTTTTTTTTTTTAGTCTGTAGGTTAATTTGTTTTTTTGTACATGTAGAGTGAACCTGGAATCTTCCTTCTTGTTGGCGTTGAATTACATATAATGTGTTGGTATACCATAAAACCCTACTAATTCATTCATTCCATGTATGATGTGATTAATGAAACATGTTTTATATTTTCATCCATGTATGATGGGATTAATGGAACATGTTTTATATTTTCATCGATGGGATTAATGGAACATGTTTTATATTTTCGTACATGTATGATGTGATTAATGAAACATGTTTTATATTTTCATCCATGTATGATGGGATTAATGGAAAATGTTTGATTTTTTCATCCATGTATGATGGGATTAATGGAACATGTTTGATATTTTCATCGATGGGATTAATGGAACATGTTTTATATTTTCATACATGTATGATGTGATTAATGGAACATGTTTTATATTTTCATCCATGTATGATGGGATTAATGGAAAATGTTTGATATTTTCATCCATGTATGATGGGATTAATGGAACATGTTTTATATTTTCATCGATGGGATTAATGGAACATGTTTTATATTTTCATACATGTATGATAGGATAATTGGAACATGTTTGATATTTTCATCCATGTATGATGGGATTAATGGAACATGTTTTATATTTTCATACATGTATGATGGGTTTAATGGAACATGTTTTATATTTTCATCGATGTGATTAATGGAACATGTTTTATATTTTCATCCATGTATGATGGGATTAATGGAACATGTTTTATATTTTCATACATGTATGATGTGATTAATGGAACATGTTTGATATTTTCATCCATGTATGATGGGATTAATGGAACATGTTTTATATTTTCATCCATGTATGATGGGATTAATGGAACATGTTTTATATTTTCATCAATGGGATTAATGGAACATGTTTTATATTTTCATACATGTATGATGTGATTAATGGAAAATGTTTGATATTTTCATCCATGTATGATGGGATTAATGGAACATGTTTTATATTTTCATTGATGGGATTAATGGAGCATGTTTTATATTTTCATCCATGTATGATGGGATTAATGGAACATGTTTTATATTTTCATACATGTATGATGTGATTAATGGAACATGTTTGATATTTTCATCCATGTATGATGGGATTAATGGAAAATGTTTTATATTTTCATCGATGGGATTAATGGAACATGTTTGATATATTTATTCATATATGATGGGATTAAAGGAGCATGTTTTATATTTTCATACATGTATGATGGGATTAATGGAACATGTTTTATATTTTCATCCATGTATGATGTGATTAATGGAACATGTTTTATATTTTCAAACATGTATGATGGGATTAATGGAACATGTTTTATATTTCATACATGTATGATGGGATTAATGGAACATGTTTTATATTTTCATCCTTGTTTGATGGGATTGAAGTCCAAGGAAACATGGCTTTGTAATTATTATATTTTTTTTACATATATTTCAAAACTAGCATGACATCGCTTAATTGATGAAAAGTGATATTATTACTATATAAAGTGATATGTGCAGATTAATTGATGAAAATTAATATTATTACTATATATAGTGATATGTGCAGATTAATTGATAAAAACTGATATTATTACTATATACAATAATATATGCAGATTAATTGATGAAAACTGATATTATAGATAAAGTAATATGTGCAGATTAATTGATAAAAACTGATATTATTCCTATATATATATATATATATATATATATATATATATATATATATGTACATGTAGTAATATGTGCAGATTAATTGATAAAAACTGATATTATTACTATATATAGTAATATGTGCAGATTAATTGATGAAAACTGATATTATTACTGTATATATACATGTAGTAATATGTGCAGATTAATTAATCAAAACTGATATTATTACTATATATAATAATATGTGCATATTAATTGATAAAAACTGATGTTATTACTATATATAGTAATATGTGCAGATGAATTGATAAAACTGATATATTACTATATATACATGTACTAATATGTGCAGATTAATTGATGAAAACTGATGTTATTACCATACATAGAAATATATGCAGATTAATTGATGAAAACTGATGTTATTACTATATATACATGTACTAATAAGTGCAGATTAATTGATGAAAACTGATGTTATTACTATATATAGTAATTTGTGCAGACTAATTTGATGAAAACTGATATTATTACTATATATACATGTAGTTATATGTGCAGATTAATTGATGAAAACTTATATTATAACTATATATAATTATATGTGCAGATTAATTAATAAAAACTGATATTATTACTATATATAGTAAAATGTGCAGATTAATTAATAAAAACTGATGTTATTACTATATATACATGTAGTATTATGTGTAGATTAATTGATAAAAGCTGATATTATTACTATATATAGTATTATGTGCAGATTAATATCATGTTATGCCTCAATATTAAGTTGATGCATGAGTAAAATTTATTTTGGTATTGCTGTGTGTTTCTAAAAGAGACTGTGAGAGATAAATATACAAGCTCAGTTGCTTATAAATTCAATAACCTTATTACTGAAATTATACTCAAGATGATATTTATATTGCAGCTATAAAATTAATGTTTTAAAACTGCAAAAGTAAAGGGTTGAAAAATACCTACTACGTGTGTTACTATATTTAGAAGAAAAAGTTATTTCAGTTTTCTTGATGGAGTATTGCCAATATTTAACCTATTATATAAAATCTTCACTGATACACTCATACAACATGCAACTGACCTATTTAGGATGTATACATTGTCAACTGATGCCCAGCTGTTCACAATAACAGGTTTTATTGACTTTTCAAAATGCATGAATTGCACGTGCCTGTGTAAATTGGTGTGGTCAGTCTTGCAAACGATGTTGCAATTCTATAGTGTTGTGGTCACATTGAAATAATCTGGACATAACACCACAAAAGTTAAATATCGGACATCATCCAAGGTTATCCTTTGATAACTGAAACATCACTATAGGATTATCATAGGAGATATTCATTTTGGCAGCAATTTTTAGCTCTACTGGCCAGAGGCCAGAACTGCTTATGTGATGGCCCATCGTCCGTCATCTATTAGCAGCACTTTCTCTGAAACCACTAGGCCAAATAAACTGAAACTTCACATGGATGTTTCTATTGCATAGGAGACTATACAGAAGATTTTTTTTTCAATCTGAAATTCAAGATGGCCAGCCATTACTAAAGATACTCCAAAACCTAAAAAATATTTTTCTCATGAATGGCCCAACAGTTTTTCAAAATGTTTATGTAGTAATGATGACCAACTATAGTTTTGTAAGATTTGTTCAAATGGTGTCCCTAGGGTAAAAAATGACCCCGCCCCAAGGGTTCAGTTAGGGGACACATGTCATTATAATAAATATTTTTTCATTTTTAAAATGGAAATGATTTTGCCTATATCTTCACAGAAGCATTGTTTGGTGAATGAGGTTCAGTTTTGTAAAATTGTCTGGGTTCCACTGTCTTAAAGAGTCAGGAGGGGCTCTAAAAGGGTAAAAATTGGGAATTACAAAAACTGTTTTCTTAAGAATGGGTATGTCAGATTTTTTCATATTTTGCATAAATTATCCCTATGTGTAGGGGTTTGATTGCAGATAAAATTTAGGGCTAAATTTACATAGGAATTTTATAGGGAAAACTGAATTTTTTTATTTTGCATCCATGTGTACAAAAAAACTTCTTTTTAAAATTTGAATAATTTCTGCTCATAACAAAGAGTACGTGATTGAAGTTCTGACAAATTAAGGGGCTGGGTTGTATAAGGGTTTTGTACAGCGGACTACATTTTTTTTTTACAGATGAATGGTATGGGAATTTACATTAATTCCTTTTCATAGCAATTAAGTTTTTGTTCAGTATGGGTGTGGTGGGGGTATTTATCCATATGTTGTTAAGACGAACACCCAAAGAGGGTAAATATTGTGAAATTTAAAAAAGTGCTATGGCCACTATGAGCCAGTAGAGCATCCTCAGGCCCTCTTAGGCCTCTTGTTATTTCAACAATATGTTAATGAATCAGTTTGATTAATTGGAATAAATTAATATTTTCGGTTGAAATTTATGGAGGGTATTATCCGCCATAATTCAGATTGCTTTATTGTTATTTTTAACTTGGTTATTTCAAATTACATTCATTTGAATGACCATTTTTAGCTTTCATGTGTGTAAATATGTTGCATATGTTGCAACTGAATAATTAAGAATTACATTTACTCAAATGCCAATTTCTTACTTCCATTTGTGTTATTTTCATATTGCAATTTCTAATTTACAAATTGCATTCATTTAAATGTTACCTTTGTTCAAAAGTGTGTATAAAATGTGCAAGTTACTCATTTCATCATCTTATTTCATGAAATAATGTAAAACTTAGAGAAAGTCACAATTTGAAACTTAGAATTTAAAACTTAGAATTTACAAGTTAGTAATATTGACACGTCTGAATTAAGTAGCTACCACTAGGTGGCTAAAACACTGATACTTTGAAAAACCACTGCTCCCTATGGTAAGAGAAAAGGAAAACATCTGAATAAGCCATTTGATGTTGTCAAAATCCAATGTGTTTCCCCAGATGACTTCACTTATTGGTAACACAATGGTCAAAAAAAGCTTTAGGTAGCAGTGAACAGTTATTTTATTTTTTTTTTAATGTATGGGTATAAAATATTTCTTCAACTTTGTTTTACACACATATGGGTATATATATATGGGAGAGATAATAATTTAATTATTAAAAATTTATTAATACACCCAAACAATACTGAATTCTTTAATATTATTTTAAAAAAAACGAGCGCTTTGGGAATATATATTTTTCCTTCTTCAGGGGATGAAAATGAAAATATCAATGATGATAATGTTAAGATGTCAAATGATTACGGTGATAAAAACATGGAAGTGTGGAAAAATCACAATAAAATTTAATAAAATTGTGAAAGCGCGCATATACTTCACAAAAATATAAGCAAATTGTGAAATTTATAAGAAAAATATGTGTTTTCAGTGAAATACGCTGGTAAAATTCAAACTGTGCTGAGTAAAGTGTGAAGCGCAAAATTTTTATTAAAGAAAACGTCACTCTGACGTGACATCACACAACATTGTGTACTCTTTAGCACTATGACGTCGTAAGTATTTGCACGGCTACATTTATTTTAAACGTCAAAAATACATCTGATATTATTAAAAAAAGGTTGCGCCGCATACACCAATAGGAGAAATGAAGTACAGTTTTATTGGAATGTATGTATATAAATTACAGTATATTCAAACATACCAAAATATGCAGAACCATCACTTTTGTTTATATCTAATGGATAAAGGGTATGGAATCATCTAATCCAATAAGTTTCATGATCTTTGCATTGCTTGTCAGTCCAATTTGGATCATGATCAATGCAGTGTAAATTTCTGTGAAATTATTTTAAAATCGAGTCAGTAGTTTCTGACAAGAAGATTTTTTAAGTTTTTACTAAAGCTTATATAGTAAACTAACCCCACCCCTTGGCCGCCATGTTTTTTGACGAATCAACATGGCTTGAACAAACTTGGTAGAGGGTCACCCAAGGAACATTTCTGTGAAATTATTTTAAAATCGAGCCAGTGGTTTCTGACAAGAAGATTTTTTAAGTTTTTACTAATTAAACTTGCCCCGCCCCCTCGCGGCCATGTAGAGGGTCACCCAAGGAACATTTCTCTGAAATTATATCAAAATTGGCACAGTGGTTTTAGAGGAGAAGTTGTTAGAAGCTAAAAGTTAACGACGGATGACAGACGACGGACACCAGGCAATCACAAAAGCTCACCTGAGTATTCTTTGTTCAAGATGGCCCATGAACACATTGGCAAATGAAGGTGCCATGCGTGTACCCATAGCAGTGCCATTGATCTGAAGGTAATGTTCCCCATTAAATTCAAAGTTGTTACACTTCAAAACAGTCTTTAAAAGCTCTACAAGATATTTTGTGGGTGGATCTTTTATCGATCTACTGTCCCACACTTCCCTGCACACTTCAATACCTTCGTCGTGGGGAATATTTGTATAAAGAGAAGAGACATCCGTAGAGACTAGTAAAGTGTTTTCTGGTAACTGACCTTGGGCTGCAATTTTTGACAAATAATCTATTGTGTTTTGTAAATGTGATGGTAAATTACATACATGTGGTCTTAAATTCTTTCAGTGGGATGACCACAAGCAGACACAATAGGTCGACCTGGGTTGCCATGTTTATGAACTTTTGGAAGAATATAAAAACGACCAGGTTTTGGGTTGGTGATAGTAGGATTATCTTTGTTTTTTTCATTAATGTAACCATTTTCGTATAAAGTATCAACAGTTTTATTAACTCTTTTTGCGTAATCTATAGTTGGGTCAGTATTGAGTTTTGTATAGTAAACTGGATTATTAAGTTGATGTTCAGCCTCAGAAATGTACTGATTTTTATCCGTTACAACTACAGCTGATTCTTTGTCAGCTGGTTTGATTACTATTTCTGTATTGTTTTTAAGTGTTGTTATAACTTTATGTTCTAATTGTGTAAGGTTATCAAAGTGCGAGTACTTCTGCTGGTGAGAGGATATGTCTGCTTCAACTGAATAAATAAAGCTTTCAAGATCTTGGGATTGTTTTGGTGCTTGCCAAGTACATTTTTGTTTAAATTGTTCATATTTATCATAAGCAAGTTCATCATAAGGAACTGGATCAGAAATTGTTGATAGTGTATTTGAAACAGATATTTGAGAAATATTTGAAACAGGGTCAATTTGTACTTGAGAATTATCATATAATGGTTCTTTCTTATTAAAATGTGATTTCAATCTAAGTCGTCTACTGAACTGCTTGGTGTTTTTAATTAAATTGTGTAACAGAGTGTAATAGTAGATAGGTTAATGATATTACATCTAGGGGTATGATTGTTATGTTTTGATTTGACCGCTACCCTTTGTATGAATCGTCGATTTTTCTTCTTCATAATTTTGGTGTTATAAACGTTTGTAAGTTCAGCCATATTGACTATTCCAATAGCTTCCAATTTCTTTTTCCATTTTTTATCAAGAATGGATGATTCCTTTGTGACTTATGTGGAGATATAGTTTTGCAATGTTTCTTGGGAATCTGAATTAAGGTTTAAAATTTGATTTTCTAACTTTTGAATTTCGGAGTTCATAAAAGCTGATTGGTGTGTATATTTATTACATAATAACTGCATAAGACTGAAAGAAGTGTCTGCTAAAATCTTATTCCAAGTTTTATTGAATCGGGTAGACTGTGAACCATATACATTGTTTGTTAAATTTACACGCAAACCTTTAGGAATAGTTTTGTGATTAAGACAAGTTTATAAAAATGAAATATGATGGTTAGTTTTGACAAGTGCAAGAGATTTATCTTCGAACTGTCTAACTAATGATGATTTAAGATTCATGGTAATGACGAAAGGATCTTGGATCAATGATACAAGGTGTAAAGGCACAATACAATACCTGTATTATAAAAAGGAGAATAGAATTACACCTAACAAGATTCTTTCAATAGTATTGGATCACAGAGTGATAGAACGGTGTGAAGGTAATAGTATGGGAGAGATTATAAATTAATCATTAAAAATTAATTAATACACCCAAACAATATTGAATTCTTAATAATTATTTAAAAAAAAAAAAGAGCGCTTTCGGAATATATATTATTCTTTCTTCAGGGGATGAAAATGAAAATATCAATGATGATAATGTTGAAGATGTCAAATGATTATGATGATAAAAACATGGAAGTGTGGAAAAATCACAATAGAAATTAATAAATATGTGAAAACGTTCACAAATTATGATGTGTGCCTTAAGGCGCGCATATACTTTACAAAAATATAAAACAAATTGTGAAATTTTTAAGAAAAATACTGTGTTTTACTTTAACATGTACCTTTATATCCTAATCTGCCAAAACTTAGATCTGTCAGCTTGATAAGGCTTATGCAAATTCATCTTCCTCGAGATGTCTCAATATGCAATGTCTACTTGTAAATGTAGTTGTTCTTTTAATTTCCATAAGAAAACTGAAAAAAGGATAAAAAAAGAATTGATGATAGTAAGAAAAAATTTATAATTAAATAAATAATGGTATAAATCGATATTTTTGCATATTGACCACATTAAAATTATGCTCATTCAATATGCAAATATCTGGGTTGATACACTTCCTGAAAATCTCTGATGATAACTTTTGTTTGTTTAGCAGTCATTTTGATTAAAGAATATTTGGTTTAAACATATTTATTCATTTTAATGTACATATTATATACACATAAGTTTAGGTATAAATATGGATTAGGACGGAAGATAAAATCTTATAAAGTTCTTTTCAGCTGTTTCAAGTGAATTTAGAACTGAAGTGGAACGCGTCATCCGGTGGTAGAGCGTCGGATTCTAGATCTGGGGTTGTAGGTTCAATCCTCCATAACGGCTATGTGATGTGTCCTTGAGCAAGAAACTTTATCTGCCAGCTTAATTTACTGGTCCTACCCAGGAAGACCTCGAGCGTGATTTATCAAAGTTTTAAAAACTTGTTTCACAATCGAGCATCTGCAGCGCATTCATGATATCATAGTTCAACACGTCTGTGTATTTGGGCGGGGGTGTAAGTCGTGATTTTGGGGAGAGAATATTCAATTGAAAGGAGCGTGTTATGTACTAGTACCAAATTTTCCATCTTTTTAACTATACTTGCTATATTTTAGAGAGTGTGCCCCGGATGATCTGTTCATCCTGAATCCGCTATTGAGCCACTCTATAGTTGTTCTATATTGTGACCTGTAGTTTTATGGAGAGAGTCCTACCTATCAGCAACATTTATTTCAATGCAATACAAAAGGTTCATGTGTTTCTGTGTTGCTTGCTATAGAAACTTTATTTTCATTGACACTGTGAATAAGTCAGTTTCACATAATACCGAATGATGGCTGTTATGTATGCTACTTTGAAAGGGAGCAGTAGTTGGTTTTGTTGAGGAATAAAAAGACGGCGCCGCTTGATGTCATAATGTTGAAATTAGACGAATTAAGACGCTAGGTGGCTCTGTAGGTTATGATATATAGAACAACAGAAATAACCATGGTTAACAAACAAAAGAGATAGCCTTGTTTACATTAAACATTTTCTTTGGAAAAGCAATAATACTATAATGTGCAATATGCAATTAACACAAATTGACAGATGTAAAAGCAAACAATTAGCATTTAAGTGAATGTAATTTGTAGTTCACAGACATAGAAGTTAGAAGTTACCACTTGGGTGAATGTAAATTAGAGATAAGTAAGTTAAAATATGTAATTAAGCAATCTGAATTATGGCGGATAATAACTACATAGAAATTATGAACAAATGCTATATATTAAATGAATTTTTTCTTCTTTTTTTTTTTACTTTATTTGTTTCCTGCCCAGAGATACACCCTAACATTTCTGTACTGACTACAAACTTTTTCTTTTGACATCTCGCACAACAATTAATTTTGTACTGTAATACTGTTTTACGTATTATAGAGAAATGCACTTCTGGAACACTGACATCTTCGGATACCCACGTGTAATCTATTCCAATACTGTGGGATATTACACTAGCTTTGTGTCATTTCTACCAAGCTACGATGCAACCATATGATTAATTCCTTCACGATTTCATGAAGGGAACGTTATCCAATCGCAACATTAGTTTCATGCAAACGCCATTTTGATAAGACATTGTTAATGTTAGCTGTATTTTGTTCTGTTCTGTTCAAATAAAAAGACAGAGCTAGCGTAATTTCCCACGGGTGATGGATTGAGAATATCAGAATTAACACCAATGGATATCTGATGAAAGAAACTGGATACATAACCAATGGTTTTAAAAGTGCCTTGTTTCCATAGATAATTCTCTGTTGGTCCAATTATGCAGCAAACAACATGGTTTTGACCAGGTTGCTTTTTCACAATTTCAATTGTTTGGTGGCACCCCTTCATTTTTGACAATTCTGCTCATTTGTTGCGGTGTATCACTACGCATCTTTAAACTGTTATAGCTTCATCAAACAGTACCCAATGTCATCCAAACTTGGCTGAAATCATGAATATGTTCCAATGTTCCCATATGCACAAAGTATATGACAATTTAATATGCATTTTCAACAAATAAACTGCCCAGCTGCTTTACATAGCTCTTATTTCTAGGGCGTAAGAATCTTGCTACCGTCATATAATTCAGTAATTCTCAAGTGAGACCTTGAGTATATAATTATAAGTTTGAACAAGTTTTATTTTTATACTTCCAGAAGAACTTAGACCCATGAGGACATATTTTACATATACATGACGGCAAGCATAAAACAGTACATTATAAATAAATGGATAGCAAACATACATATATGTACCTACATACATGTGAAGTGATTTACGATTGTTTCAAATGTAATACATATCGCTCATATACTTTACACATACATACATATATATATGCACATAAATAACAATTGTAGTGGGTATATATGCATTTTTTGAATTGTTTATCTTAACACAAAGGTTTTCAGTTTGAATACTTATCCATTACATGCTAAAACAGATAACAGACACACATGTATACATATCAACACTTACAATCACTGAAATGTATATATATATTATTATCATATTATTACCGATTCGATTATTTTTGTACGAAAACAAAAACATGGTTAACAATGGAGAAACTTTCGTATTTTAGTTTAGTATATATTGTATATTTGAATAAACATATTTGTCCTGAAAGAAGAAGAATGATCTTGACGAAAACGAAATACAAGACCATTCATTGGACATATGTTTATATAATTAGCCTCTTAATTATTACCATTATTTTTATTATAAAGCCTTACGGATCTGACCAAAAAGGTTTTATTAATGAAAATGCTTAAATTATTGATAGCATTTTTGTTTTCGGAATTTAATATTCCACAAATTTGATCATGTTTAAGTGCTTCCAATAATTACTTGGTATATAATATTTTCTCAGTATACATGGCATATTCTTTCATTTACTGGTGTACTTTGAGGTTTAGTCCACCTGTCTGTTTCAATAGAAAATCTATGTGAGGATACTCTTAATTTTTAAACACCTTCTCTAAACTTTTTTACATTTAACACATTTAAATATGTTGAAATATAGTTGAAAATTAAAATTTGAAATACATCGGTAGAAAATAGCTCAACTTTAGTTAATCAATCGGCAAGACCAGTCCTGCGTAAATTGATCTTTAAGCCTTTGTTTAACGTTAAACATAAATAATTGGAAGTTTCCTACACTTTGATAAAGCCAGGCATCATGAAATCCCAAAGAGTAAGCAAGTTTTTAATTAGTGAACACCAGTTTTTCTCATTTGGATTAGTTTCCATATCTTCCTTTAACAACATTATTATATACCTTACTTATATCTTTATTTTTATTTGATTGTAATGTTTTAGTCCAAAATCTTATTATATTTAAAAATCTCAACGTTTGAAATGACATTCTACCAAGTTCACCATAAACAAAATCATTCTGTGTAGTTTTCTTCACTCGTAAGAAATGTTAACAAAATTGCATATGAACTCTTCCTATATTTTTACCTTGAATGAATCCCTTAACCTCACTACTATAATTAAGTAAAGGTGCAATTAATTTATCAAATAAAATGTTGAAATGTTGGTAAATTTATATGAATGTTTATTCATTTTGAAAATTGCTTTCAATGCTTGACCTGATTTGTTACAGTATTCTAACAATAACTTTAAAGAAGCTTGTTAGTCAGTGCTGTTATTAGAAAAATAACAATGTCATCAGCATATAATATTAAAAACATTTTAAACAGATGAACATCAATACCGTCAAATCCACTGTTGAGAAATGTTTCTTCTATATCATTTAAAAAACATAGAAAATAAGAAAGGTGACAAACACTCCCCTTGTCTCACACCAAGCATACATTCAAACTGACTACTTAATTTGCTACACTACTTTACCCGGGATTTAACAGTTTCGTACATAGAGCGTAACTATAATGTTCACAAATCGTCCCCGTATTCCGAGCTTAATTATTTTTACCATAAATTATATGTATAAGTTATTTATTTTGATGAATCAAAACCCTTCGGCAGTTTGAGAATAAATATTTTGGTAAATAAACATATTGGAACTGTTGACTGTTTTATGTAAACAGATAAACTGTATACTGTAGTATTGATTATTGATCTCCAATAATTCGAATATCATTTTATTGCTTATTCACATGATCATTATTATAAAGAACAATATAACGGCAGTATAACAACTGCCATTACAATATACATTTATTATTTCATTGCTATTTTATTCATTTGTAAATGAATTCATTAATAAAAATACTGACACGTCAGAAAAAATTTGTACATCTTTTTATTTGTGTAATTTTAATTAATTCTTTATTTGATTTCAAATACCTTGTCAAGACGGATCAGCTATCAACTTAAAGATTTCAGCTCTTGGTTATGACCATTTTCACCAACATATAAAGCTTTTAACATAAATTTTGGCTGGTAACTCTAATATTCTTTTATCAATATCAATGAAACTAAATGGAGTTTTTTTAGGAGCTTGTGAGTATATGGATGCTTTTCTATAATTTAAGTTTTTAAGTACAAACTTTGGTGAAACAGGAGTGTTAATAAACAAGGTGCCTTAATTATTTATTTCACTCTGCTCGTGTGCAGTTTTAGCAGCAGGGCTCATGTGATGGTAATTTGTCCACCATCTGCTTGTGTGCAGTTACAGCAGGCACCGCTCATGTGATGGTAATTTGTCCACCATCTGCTTGTGTGCAGTGACAGCAGGCACCACTCATGTGATGGCAATTTGTCCACCATCTGCTTGTGTGCAGTTACAGTTGACAGGGCTCATGTGATGGTAATTTGTCCAGCATCTGCTTGTGTGCAGTTACAGCAGGCACCACTCATGTGATGGTAATTTGTCCACCATCTGCTTGTGTGCAGTTACAGCAGGCACCACTCATGTGATGGTTATTTGTCCAGCATCTGCTTGTGTGCAGTTACAGCAGGCACGGCTCATGTGATGGTAATTTGTCCAGGGTCTGCTTGTGTGCAGTTACAGTTGGCAGGGCTCATGTGATGGTAATTTGTCCAGCATCTGCTTGTGTGCAGTTACAGCTGGCAGGGCTCATGTGATGGTAATTTGTCCAGCATCTGCTTGTGTGCAGTTACAGCAGGCACGGCTCATGTGATAGTAATTTGTCCAGCATCTGCTTGTGTGCAGTAACAGCAGGCACGGCTCATGTGATGGTAATTTGTCCAGCATCTGCTTGTGTGCAGTTACAGCCGGCAGGGCTTGTGTGTTGGTAATTTGTCCAGCATCTGCTTGTGTGCAGTAACAGCTGGCAGGGCTCATGTGATGGTAATTTGTCTACCATCTGCTTGTGTGCAGTTACAGCAGATAGGGCTTGTGTGTTGGTTATTTGTCCAGCATCTGCTTATGTGCAGTTACAGCTGGCAGGGCTCATGTGATGGTAATTTGTCTACCATCTGCTTGTGTGCAGTTACAGCAGGTAGGGCTTGTGTGTTGGTAATTTGTCCAGCATCTGCTTATGTGCAGTTACAGCTGGCAGGGCTCATGTCATGGTAATTTGTCTACCATCTGCTTGTGTGCAGTTACAGCAGGTAGGGCTTGTGTGTTGGTAATTTGTCCAGCATCTGCTTGTGTGCAGTTACAGCTGGCAGGGCTCATGTGACGGTAATTTGTCTACCATCTGCTTGTGTGCAGTTACAGCAGATAGGGCTTGTGTGTTGGTAATTTGTCCAGGGTCTGCTTGTGTGTAGTTGCAGCAGGTAGGGCTCATGTGACGGTAATTTGTCTAGCATCTGCTGGTTAATGTAATTTGTCTAGCATCTGCTGGTGAAGGTAATTTGTCAAGCATCTGCTGGTGTGCAGTTACAGCAGGCAGGGCTTATGTAACGGTAATTTGTCCAGCATCTATTTTATCCAGTAGCAGTTTAATATTTGATTGGATTTCAATCCAACTTGTACATGTTGTAACTAACCACGAGACTTTGGCTGAATGAAAGCCAGTCAGTTTTAACTGAAATAGGCAGAGTTATGTGTCATCAATTTGAAAAAAATACCACTTTTCATCTTCTCTGCTGTCAAATAGAAATTTAAAGATTTGATTGAATTTTAATCAACATTAGGTATATCATAAATGTTCATTAAGAGCTGTCTAAAGACAGTGCACTCGACTTTTGGAAGCTTGTTTCAAAACAATAGCTATTAGATGACAAAGAACTGAACAATAATATGAAAACTGTCACAAACAATCAATGACTTGTGATTGCTATAAAACTTATTCTCTTAGCTACAAGATGTTACTTACCTGCAGCATCAACAATTACATTTAAATATCTCACACAACTATTAATTTTGTACTGTTATACATATACGTGTGGTGGTTTGCGAGAGTGTATGTATGTATGTATGTATGTATGCGTGCGTGTGTGCGTGCGTGCCTGCGTGCGTGTGTGTGTGTGTATGAAAATGTGTGCATGCTATTTACTCAACTTGTTATGTGTTTAATTATTTACATGTTATTACAACATTGTAATTTGATGAGAAACTATGTATAGTTTAAATCAATAAAATATTCTTCTTCTTCTTCTTCATATAAAGAAATGTCTGTAGCTTTTGGATCACGAGACATATCAAAGGCAGTATATCAGGAAAAATTCAATTAATGTCCAAAAAGCAAATTATTTTTATAATAGATTTTTGCATCTTGTCATTAATTAATAAAATATGAATATTATTTCAAGTTAGTGAAAGCATGACAAAAGTTGATATTTTAATAAGAGTGGTGAAATTCCCATTAAAAAAATTGCCAACACTCAAATACAACTTGATGACTTTGACCCTGTCATTTTTTTTGAAAAATCATGATAATATATTTAAAAGTGTCTTGTTAAAAAATTCTAAGTATAAAAGCAGCCTTACTGGTAATTCTGCCTGAAGTTTTGAACAGCATTGTCTTGCTCATCTCTATGAGTGCCCTAATGAAGATATATGTCAAGTTACTGAGATTATGAGCTTGCTAAAATATAACTTAAGCCCAATGAAAATGAAGCTTGAGTGAGCACATCTCCCATTTTGTTTGAAAGTCAATATGAAAATGCTTTCTTTGGCATGTTTTCATGCTGATTATTCATTATAAAATACTTATACTATTTCCTGCTCTAACTGCTAATAAACAGAATTGCTTCATGCTTAGAGCATGGTATCTATAACATCTTACTTATCTTTGTTCAGTAGAGCAAAACAGGACCTTATGAACCTTGTGTTTTAAAGGCACTACAACAGGATCTGCCTTTTAATGAAAAATGAAAAATGGAATTCCATTCAGAATATCCATTTCCCAGTCAGCTACCCATGAAAGTGTCATAAAATCACATTGTTTCAAAACCTTAACAGTCATGCTATCAAGTCTTAAATTTGAATGTAATGTGTAATTTGGTGAAATACAGAAGGGATTGGAAACTGATTAAAACAGAAGCTCTTTTAAGTTTACAATACTTTGAGCAACTGGGTCAGCGACATTGTCTAGCTATATTATTTAGTAAATGTGTACCAGATGTAGCTTTGAAATCTGCAAGTATTGATTTTATAAGAGTTGAACTCAGGAAGGATTTGTTTTCAGAAATAATCAGTAAATGGCCTGTGTAAATTGTTTAACAGAGCTCAAGGTGATAATAAAATTGTCCTAAATTAACCAGTTACCAAAGTCTCAATAAACTGAGCACAAATTGCTATTTCTGCCGCTGGTTTACACACTTAATTTATCATTTTATTCAATCTACCAAAATGCAGTGAGGAAATAACCTATAGTATTTCATGTCAGAAAAATAAATAAAACAGAAAATGAATAAGGAAGATTTGAACAAAAAATGAATGCGCCTGGATACATTATAAGGAACATTTGATGTAACAGAAGATGAATGCTCCTGGATATATTATAAGGAACATTTGATGTAACAGAAGATAAATGCTCCTGGATATATTGTAAGGAAGATTTGATGTAACAGAATGATGACTACTCCTGGATATATTATAAGGAACATTTGATGTAACAGAAGATGAATGCTCCTGGATATATTATAAGGAAGATTTGATATAACAGAAGTTGAATGCTCCTGGATATATTATAAGGAAGATTTGATGTAACAGAAGATGATTGCTACTGGATATATTATAAGGAACATTTGATGTAACAGAAGATGAATGCTCCTGGATATATTATAAGGAAGATTTGATATAACAGAAGATGATTGCTCCTGGATATATTATAAGGATGATTTGATGTAACAGAAGGTGAATGCTCCTGGATATATGATAAGGAAGATTTGATATAACAGAAGATGAATGCTCCTGGATATATAGTAAGGAAGATTTGATGTAACCGAAGATGAATGCTCCTGGATAAATTATAAGGAAGATTTGATATAACAGAAGATGAATGTTCCTGGATATATAGTAAGGAAGATTTGATGTAAAATAAGATGACTGCTCCTGGATATATGATAAGGATGATTTGATGTAACAGAATATGACTGCTCCTGGATATATTATAAGGAAGATTTGATGTAACAGAAGATGACTGCTCCTGGATATATTATAAGGAAGATTTTATGTAACATCTTCTGCTCCTAAGAATAGTTGATGTAACAGAAGATGAATGCTCCTGAATATATAATAAGGAAGATTTCATGTAACAGAAGATGAATTCTCCTGGATAAAGGATAAGGAAGATGTCATGTAACAGAAGATGAATGCTCCTGGATATATAATAAGGAAGATTTGATGTAACAGAAGATGAATGCACATTGATATATAATAAGGAAGATGTGATACAACAGAAGATGAATGCTACTGGATATATGATGAGGAAAATTTGATGGAAGCAGAAGATGAATGCTTCTAGATATAGGATAAAGAAGATTTGATGTAACAGAAGATGACTGCTCCTGGATATATTATAAGGAAGATTAGATGTAACAGAAGATGAATGCTCCTGGATATATTATAAGGAAGATTTGATGTAACAGAAGGTGATTGCTCCTGGATATATGATAAGGAAGATGTGATATAACAGAAGATGAATGCTCCTGGATATATAGTAAGGAAGATTTGATGAATCAGAAGATGAATGTTCCTGGATATATTATAAGGAAGATTTGATGTAACAGAAGATGAATGCTCCTGGATATAGGATAAGGAAGATTTGATGTAACAGAAGATGAATGCTCCTGGATATATAGTGAGGAAGATTTGATATAACAGAAGATAAATGCTCCTGGATATATAGTAAGGAAGATTTGATGTAACAGAAGATGACTGCTCCTGGATATATTATAAGGATGATTTGATGTAACAGAAGATGACTGCTCCTGGATATATTATAAGGAAGATTTGATGTAACAGAAGATGACTGCTCCTGGATATATAATAAAGAAAATTTCATGTAACAGAAGATGAATTCTCCTAGATAAAGGATAAGGAAGATGTCATGTAACAGAATATGAATGCTCCTGGATATATAATAAGGAAGATTTGATGTAACAGAAGATGAATGCACATTGATATATAATAAGGAAGATGTGATACAAGAGAAGATGAATGCTCCTGGATATATGATAAGGAAGATTTGATGTAACAGAAGATGAATGCTTCTAGATATAGGATAAAGAAGATTTGATGTAACAGAAGATGAATGCTCCTGGATATATGATAAGGAAGATGTGATATAACAGAAGATGAATGCTCCTGGATATATAGTAAGGAAGATTTGATGTAACAGAAGTTGAATGCTCCTGGATATAGGATAAGGGAGATTTGATGTAACAGAATATGAATACTCCTGGATATATAATAAGAAAGATTTGATGTAACAGAAGATGAATGCTCCTGGATTTATGATAATGATGATTTGATGTTACAGAAGATGACTGCTCCTGGATATAGGATAAGGGAGATTTGATGTAACAGAATATGAATGCTCCTGGATATATAATAAGGAAGATTTGATGTAACAGAAGATGAATGCACATTGATATATAATAAGGAAGATGTGATACAACAGAAGATGAATGCTCCTGGATATATGATAAGGAAGATTTGATGTAACAGAAGATGAATGCTTCTAGATATAGGATAAAGAAGATTTGATGTAACAGAAGATGAATGCTCCTGGATATATGATAAGGAAGATGTGATATAACAGAAGATGAATGCTCCTGGATATATAGTAAGGAAGATTTGATGTAACAGAAGTTGAATGCTCCTGGATATAGGATAAGGGAGATTTGATGTAACAGAAGATGAATGCTCCTGGATTTATGATAATGATGATTTGATGTAACAGAAGATGAATGCTCCTGGATATAGGATAAGGAAGATTTGATGTTACAGAAAATGACTGCTCCTGGATATAGGATAAGGAAGATTTGATGTAACAGAAGATGAATACTTCTGGATAAGGATGATTTGATGTAACAGAAGATGACTGCTCCTGGATATAGGATAAGGATAATTTGATATAACTGAAGATGAATGCTCCTTGATATATAGTAAGGAAGACTTGATGTAACAGAAGATGAATGCTTTTGGATATAGGATAAGGAAGATTTCATGTTACAGAAGATGACAACTCCTGGATATAGGATAAGGAAGATTTGATGTAACAGAAGATGAATGCTCCTGGATATATGATAAGAAAGATGTGATAAAACAGAAGATGAATGCTCCTGGATATATAGTAAGGAAGATTTGATGTAACAGAAGATGAATGCTCCTGGATATAGGATAAGGAAGGTTTGGTGTAACAGAAGAAAAATGCTCCTGGATATATAGTTAGGAAGATTGATATTACAGAAGATGAATGCTCCTTGATATAGAATAAGGAAGATTTGATGTAACAGAAGATGACTGCTCCTGGATATAGTATAAGGATGATTTGATATAACAGAAGATGAATGCTCCTGGATATATAATTAGGAAGATTGATATAACAGAAGATTAATACTTCTGGATATATATTAAGGAAGATTTGATGTAACAGAAGATAACAGCTCCTGGATATAGGATAAGGAAGATCTGATGTAACAGAAGATGACTTCTGAATATATAATAAAGAAGATTTGATGTAACAAAAGATGAATGCTCCTGGATATAAAATAATGAAGATTTGATGTAACAGAAGATGAATGCTCCTGGATATGATAAAGGATAAGGAACATTTGATGTAACAGAAAATGAAGGCTCCTGGATATAGGATAAGGAAGATTTGATGTAACAGAAGATGACTGCTCCTGGATAAAGGATAAGGAACATTTGATGTAACAGAAGATGAATGCTCCTGGATACTTTATAAGGAAGATTGGATGTAACAGAAGATGACTGCTCCTGGATATAGTATAAGGAAGATTTGATTTAACAGAAGATGACTGCTCATGGATATAGGATAAGGAACATTTGATGTAACAGAAGATGAATGCTCCTGGATAAAGGATAAGGAACATTTGATGTAACAGAAGATGACTGCTCCTGGATATATTATAAGGAAGATTTGATGTAACAGAAGATTACTGCTCCTGGATATAGGATAAGGAACATTTGATGTAACAGAAGATGACTGCTCCTGGATATATTATAAGGAACATTTGATGTAACAGAATATGAATGCTCCTGGATATATTATAAGGAACATTTGATGTAACAGAATATGAATGCTCCTGGATATAGGATCAGGAAGATTTGAATGAAATTGATGTTCATACAACAACAAAAATGAAATATTAAAGCAGCCAATTTTAAATTCATATTTTTGTGGTGCTGTGTTGTCTGTCCATTTATAAACATTACAGCTATGTCTACAAAAATGTTGGGAGCACACAATTATCTGTCTGTCTTGTCTTTACCATAAATTTAAATGACAATGACAAATGTTGACAAATGTTTAAAAGTATTTAAGAAAACACTGTGAAACTCAACACAAATGTTCAGCACAATGAGAAAGTGTGTTGCGTGCAAGAATCATATCACATACGTCAAATGTCAAGGTCACACATGAACGTCAAAGTGACATCTGGGTCATAACTTTGAAAGTATTGAAAAAGTGAATTGTAGAACTGCTCATGTTAATCATAATGAGATGTGTTTTTTGGAGAACTGCTGATGTTAATCACAATGAAGAGTCTGCTGATGTTAATTACAATGAGGAGTGATGTTTGTAGAACTGCTGATGTTAATCACAATGAGGAGTGTTGTTTGTAGAACTGCTGGTGTTAATCACAATGAGGAGTGCTGTTTGGAGAACTGCTGATGTTAATCACAACGAGGAGTGTTGTTTGGAGAACTGCTGATGTTAATCACAATGAGGAGTGTTGTTTGGAGAACTGCTGATATTAATCACAATGAGGAGTGTTGTATGTAGAACTGCTGATGTTAATTACAATGAGGAGTGTTGTTTGGAGAACAGCTGATGTAAATCACAATGAGGAGTGTTGTTTGTAGAACTGCTGATGTAATCACAATGTGGAGGAGTGTTGTTTGGAGAACTGCTGATGTTAATCACAAATAGGAGTCTGCTGATGTTAATCACAATGAGGAGTCTGCTGATGTTAATCACAACGAGGAGTGTTGGTTGTAGAACTGCTGATGTTAATCACAATGAGGAGTGTTGTTTGTAGAACTGCTCATATTAATCATAATGAGATGTGTTTTTTGGAGAACTGCTGATGTTAATCACAATGAATAGTCTGCTGATGTTAATCACAATGAGGAGTGTTGTTTGGAGGACTGCTGATGTTAATCACAATGAGAAGTGTTGTTTGGAGAACTGCTGATGTTAATCACAACCAGGAGTGTTATTTGTAGAATTGCTGATGTTAATCACAATGAGGAGTGATGTTTGTAGAACTGCTCATGTTAATCACAATGAGGAGTGTTGTTTGTAGAACTGCTGGTGTTAATCACAATGAGGAGTGCTGTTTGGAGAACTGCTGATGTTAATCACAACGAGGAGTGTTGTTTGGAGAACTGCTGATGTTAATCACAATGAGGAGTGTTGTTTGGAGAACTGCTGATATTAATCACAATGAGGAGTGTTGTTTGTAGAACTGCTGATGTTAATTACAATGAGGAGTGTTGTTTGGAGAACAGCTGATGTAAATCACAATGAGGAGTGTTGTTTGTAGAACTGCTGATGTAATCACAATGTGGAGGAGTGTTGTTTGGAGAACTGCTGATGTTAATCACAAATAGGAGTCTGCTGATGTTAATCACAATGAGGAGTCTGCTGATGTTAATCACAACGAGGAGTGTTGGTTGTAGAACTGCTGATGTTAATCACAATGAGGAGTGTTGTTTGTAGAACTGCTGATGTTAATCACAACGAGGAGTGTTGTTTGTAGAATTGCTGATGTTAATCACAATGAGGAGTGTTGTTTGTCGAATTGCTGATGTTAATCACAATGAGGAGTGTTGTTTGTAGAACTGCAGATGACAATCACAACGAGGAGTGATGTTTGGAGAACTGCTCATGTTAATCACAATGCGGAGTATTGTTTGGAGAACTGCTCATGTTAATCACAATGAGGAGTGTTGTTTGTAGAACTGTTGATGTCAATCACAATATGGAGTGATGTTTGGAGAACTGCTGATGTTAATCACAATGAGGAGTGTTGTTTTTAGAACTGTTGATGTTAATCACAACCAGGAGTGTTGTTTGGAGAATTGCTGATGTTAATCACAACAAGGAGTGTTGTTCGGAGAACTGATGATGTTAATCACAGCGACGAGTGTTGTTTGTAGAACTGCTGATGTTAATCACAATGAGGAGTGTTGATTGTAGAACTGCTGATGTCAATCACAATGAGGAGTGATGTTTGGAGAACTGCTGATGTTAATCACAATTAGGAGTGTTGTTTGTAGAACTGCTGATGTCAATCACAATGAGGAGTGTTGTTTGGAGAACTGCTGATGTTAATCACAATGAGGAGTGTTGTTTGTAGAACTGCTGATGTCAATTACAATGAGGAGTGTAGTTTTAAGAATTGCTGGTGTTAATCACAATGAGGAGTGTTGTTTGTAGAACTGCTGATGTTAATCACAACGAGGAGTGTTGTTTGTAGAATTGCTGATGTTAATCACAATGTGGAGGAGTGTTGTTTGGAGAACTGCTGATGTTAATCAAAATGAGGAGTGTTGTTTGTAGAACTGCTGATGTCAATCACAATGAGGAGTGTTGTTTGGAGAACTGCTGATGTTAATCACAACGAGGAGTGTTGTTTGGAGAACTGCTGATGTTAATCACAATGAGGAATGTTGTTTGGAGAACTGCTGATGTTTATCACAATTAGGAGTGTTGTTTGTAGAAATGCTGATGTCAATCACAACGAGGAGTGTTGTTTGGAGAACTGCTGATGTTAATCACAACAAGGAGTGTTGTTTGTAGAAATGCTAATGTTAATCACAATGAAGAGTGTTGTTTGGAGAACTGCTGATGTTAATCACAATGAGGAGTGTTGTATGTAGAACTGCTGATGTCAATCACAATGAGGAGTGTTGTTTGAAGAACTGCTGATGTTAATCACAATGAGGAGTGTTGTTTGGAGGACTGCTGATGTTAATCACAATGAGAAGTGTTGTTTGGAGAACTGCTGATGTTAATCACAACCAGGAGTGTTATTTGTAGAATTGCTGATGTTAATCACAATGAGGAGTGTTGTTTAGAGAACTGCTGATATTAATCACAATGAGGAGTGTTGTATGTAGAACTGCTGATGTCAATCACAATGAGAAGTGTTGTTTGAAGAACTGCTGATGTTAATCATAATGAGGCGTGTTGTTTGGAGAACTGCTGATGTTAATCACAATGAGGAGTGTTGTTTGTAGAACTGCTGATGTCAGTCACAATGAGGAGTGTTGTTTGGAGAACTGCTGAAGTTAATCACAATGAGGAGTGTTGTTTGTAGAACTGATGATATTAATCACAACGAGGAGTGTTGTTTGTAGAACTGCTGATGTCAATCACAATCAGGAGTGTTGTTTGCAAAACTGCTGAAGTTAATCACAATGAGGAGTGTTGTTTAGAGAACTGCTGATGTTAATCACAATGAGGAGTGTTGTTTGTAGAACTGCTGGTGTTAATCACAATGAGGAGTGTTGTTTGTAGAACTGCTGATGTTAATCACAATGAGGAGTGTTGTTTGGAGAACTGCTGATGTTAATCACAATGAGGAGTCTGCTGAGAATTGCTGATGTTTATCACACTGAGGAGTGTTGTTTGTAGAACTGCTGATGTTAATCACAGCGAGGAGTGTTGTTTGTAGGACTGCTGATGTTAATCACAATGAGGAGTGTTGTATGTAGAACAGCTGATTTTAATCACAATGAGGAGTGATGTTTGGAGAACTGCTGATGTTAATCACAATTAGGAGTGTTGTTTGTAGAACTGCTGATGTCAGTCACAATGAGGAGTGTTGTTTGGAGAACTGCTGAAGTTAATCACAATGAGGAGTGTTGTTTGTAGAACTGATGATATTAATCACAACGAGGAGTGTTGTTTGTAGAACTGCTGATGTCAATCACAATCAGGAGTGTTGTTTGCAAAACTGCTGAAGTTAATCACAATGAGGAGTGTTGTTTAGAGAACTGCTGATGTTAATCACAATGAGGAGTGTTGTTTGTAGAACTGCTGGTGTTAATCACAATGAGGAGTGTTGTTTGTAGAACTGCTGATGTTAATCACAATGAGGAGTGTTGTTTGGAGAACTGCTGATGTTAATCACAATGAGGAGTCTGCTGAGAATTGCTGATGTTTATCACACTGAAAAGTGTTGTTTGTAGAACTGTTGATGTTAATCACAGCGAGGAGTGTTGTTTGTAGGACTGCTGATGTTAATGACAATGAGGAGTGTTGTATGTAGAACAGCTGATTTTAATCACAATGAGGAGTGATGTTTGGAGAACTGCTGATGTTAATCACAATTAGGAGTGTTGTTTGGAGAACTGCTGATGTTAATCACAATGAGGAGTGTTGTTTGTAGAACTGCTGATGTCAATCACAATGAGGAGTGTTGTTTGGAGAACTGCTGATGTTAATCACAATTAGGAGTGTTGTTTGTAGAACTGCTGATATCAGTCTCAATGAGGAGTGTTGTTTGTAGAATTGCTGATGTTAATCACAATGAGGAGTGTTGTTTGTAGAATTGCTGATGTTGATCACAATGAGGAGTATTGTTTGTAGAACTGCTGATGTTAATCACAATGAGGAGTGTTGTTTGAAGAACTGCTGATGTTAATCACAATGAAGAATGTTGTTTGGAGAACTGCTGATGTTAATCACAATGAGGAGTGATGTTTGGAGAACTGCTGATGTTAATCACAATGAGGAATGTTGTTTGGAGAACTGCTGATGTTTATCACAATGAGGAGTGTTGTTTGTAGAAATGCTGATGTCAATCACAACGAGGAGTGTTGTTTGGAGAACTGCTGATGTTAATCACAACAAGGAGTGTTGTTTGTAGAAATGCTAATGTTAATCACAATGAAGAGTGTTGTTTGGAGAACTGCTGATGTTAATCACAATGAGGAGTGTTGTATGTAGAACTGCTGATGTCAATCACAATGAGGAGTGTTGTTTGAAGAACTGCTGATGTTAATCACAATGAAGAGTGTTGTTTGGAGGACTTCTGATGTTAATCACAATGAGAAGTGTTGTTTGGAGAACTGCTGATGTTAATCACAACCAGGAGTGTTATTTGTAGAATTGCTGATGTTAATCACAATGAGGAGTGTTGTTTAGAGAACTGCTGATATTAATCACAATGAGGAGTGTTGTATGTAGAACTGCTGATGTCAATCACAATGAGGAGTGTTGTTTTAAGAACTGCTGATGTTAATCATACTGAGATGTGTTGTTTGGAGAACTGCTGATGTTAATCACAATGAGGAGTGTTGTTTGGAGAACTGCTGATGTTAATCACAATGAGGAGTGTTGTATGTAGAACTGCTGATGTCAATCACAATGAGGAGTGTTGTTTGAAGAACTGCTGATGTTAATCATAATGAAGAGTGTTGTTTGGAGAACTGCTGATGTTAATCATAATGAAGAGTGTTGTTTGGAGAACTGCTGATGTTAATCACAACGAGGAGTGTTGTATGTAGAACTGCTGATGTTAATCACAATGAGGAGTGTTGTTTGAAGAACTGCTGATGTTAATCATAATGAGGAGTGTTGTTTGGAGAACTGCTGATGTTAATCACAATGAGGAGTGTTGTTTGGAGAACTGCTGATGTTAATCACAACCAGGAGTGTTGTTTGTAAAATTGCTGATGTTAATCACAATGAGGAGTGTTGTTTGGAAAACTGCTGATGTTAATCACAATGAGGAGTGTTGTTTGTAGAACTGCTGATGTTAATCACAATGAGGAGTGTTGTTTGGAGAACTGCTGATGTAAATCACAACGAGGTGTGTTGTTTGTAGAATTGCTGACATTAATCACAACGAGGAGTATTGTTTGTAGAACTGCTGATGTTAATCACAATGAGGAGTGTTGTTTGGAGAACTGCTGATGTTAATCACAACGAGGAGTGTTGTTTAGAGAACTGCTGATGTTAATCACAATGAGGAGTGTTGTTTGGAGAACTGCTGATGTTCATCACAACGAGGAGTGCTGTTTGGAGAACTGCTGATGTTAATCACAATGAGGAGTGTTATTTGGGGAACTGCTGATGTAAATCACAACGAGGAGTGTTGTTTGGAGATCTGCTGATGTTAATCACAATGAGGAGTGTTGTTTGTAGAACTACTGATGTTAATCACAACGAGGATTGTTGTTTGGTGAACTGCTTATGTCAATCACAATGAGAAGTGATGTTTGGAGAACTGCTGATGTTAATCACAATGAGGAGTGTTGTTTGTAGAAATGTTGATGTTAATCACAACGAAGAGTGCTGTTTGGAGAACTGCTGATGTTAATCACAACGAGGATTGCTGTTTGTAGAACTGCTGATGTTAATCACAATGAGGAGTGTTTTATGTAGAACTGCTGATGTTAATCACAATGAGGAGTGTTGTTTGTAGAAATGCTGATTTTAATCACAATGAGGAATGATGTTTGGAGAACTGCTGATGTCAATCACAATGAGGAGTGTTGTTTGTAGAACTGCTGATGTTAATCACAATGAGGAGTGCTGTTTGGAGAACTGCTGATGTTAATCACAACGAGGCGTGTTGTTTGGAGAACTGCTGATGTTAGTCACAATGAGGAGTGTTGTTTGTAGAACTGCTGAAGATAACCACAAAGAGAACTGCTGATGTTAATCACAACGAGAAGTGTTGTTTGTAGAACTGCTGATGTTAATCACAATGAGGAGTAATGTTTAGAGAACTGCTGATGTTAATCACAATGAGGAGTGTTGTTTGGAGAACTGCTGATGTTAATCACAATAATGAGTCTGCTGATGTTAATCGCAATGAGGAGTGTTATTTGTAGAATTGCTGATGTTAATCACAACGAGGAGTGTTGTTTGGAGAACTGCTGATGTTAAATTACAATGAGGAGTGTTGTTTGTAGAACTGCGGATGTTAATCACAACGATGAGTGATGTTTGGAGAACTGCTGATGTTAATCACAACGAGGAGCGTTGTTTGTAGAACTGCTGATGTTAATCACAATGAGGAGTGTTGTTTGGAGATATGCTGATGTTAATCACAACGAGGAGTGTTGTTTGTAGAACTGCTGATGTTAATCACATTGAGGAGTGTTGTTTGTAGAATTGTTGATGTCAATCACAACGAGGAGTGTTGTTTGAAGAACTGCTGATGTTAGTCACAACGAGGAGTGTTGTTTGGAGAACTGCTGATGTTAATCACAATATGGAGTATGCTGATGTTAATCACATTGAGGAGTGTTGTTTGTAGAATTGTTGATGTCAATCACAACGAGGAGTGTTGTTTGAAGAACTGCTGATGTTAGTCACAACGAGGAGTGTTGTTTGGAGAACTGCTGATGTTAATCACAATATGGAGTATGCTGATGTTAATCACAATGAGGAGTGTTGTTTGAAGAACTGCTGATGTTAATCATAATGAAGAGTGTTGTTTGGAGAACTGCTGATGTTAATCATAATGAAGAGTGTTGTTTGGAGAACTGCTGATGTTAATCACAACGAGGAGTGTTGTATGTAGAACTGCTGATGTTAATCACAATGAGGAGTGTTGTTTGAAGAACTGCTGATGTTAATCATAATGAGGAGTGTTGTTTGGAGAACTGCTGATGTTAATCACAATGAGGAGTGTTGTTTGAAGAACTGCTGATGTTAATCATAATGAGGAGTGTTGTTTGGAGAACTGCTGATGTTAATCACAATGAGGAGTGTTGTTTGGAGAACTGCTGATGTTCATCACAACGAGGAGTGCTGTTTGGAGAACTGCTGATGTTAATCACAATGAGGAGTGTTATTTGGGGAACTGCTGATGTATATCACAACGAGGAGTGTTGTTTGGAGATCTGCTGATGTTAATCACAATGAGGAGTGTTGTTTGTAGAACTACTGATGTTAATCACAATGAGGATTGTTGTTTGGTGAACTGCTTATGTCAATCACAATGAGAAGTGATGTTTGGAGAACTGCTGATGTTAATTACAATGAGGAGTGTTGTTTGTAGAAATGTTGATGTTAATCACAACGAAGAGTGCTGTTTGGAGAACTGCTGATGTTAATCACAATGAGGATTGCTGTTTGTAAAACTGCTGATGTTAATCACAATGAGGAGTGTTTTATGTAGAACTGCTGATGTTAATCACAATGAGGAGTGTTGTTTGTAGAAATGCTGATTTTAATCACAATGAGGAATGATGTTTGGAGAACTGCTGATGTCAATCACAATGAGGAGTGTTGTTTGTAGAACTGCTGATGTTAATCACAATGAGGAGTGCTGTTTGGAGAACTGCTGATGTTAATCACAACGAGGCGTGTTGTTTGGAGAACTGCTGATGTCAGTCACAATGAGGAGTGTTGTTTGTAGAACTGCTGAAGATAACCACAAAGAGAACTGCTGATGTTAATCACAACGAGGAGTGTTGTTTGTAGAACTGCTGATGTTAATCACAATGAGGAGTAATGTTTGGAGAACTGCTGATGTTAATCACAATGAGGAGTGTTGTTTGGAGAACTGCTGATGTTAATCACAATAATGAGTCTGCTGATGTTAATCGCAATGAGGAGTGTTATTTGTAGAATTGCTGATGTTAGTCACAATGAGGAGTGTTGTTTGGAGAACTGCTGATGTTAAATTACAATGAGGAGTGTTGTTTGGAGAACTGCTGATGTTCATCACAACGAGGAGCGTTGTTTGTAGAACTGCGGATGTTAATCACAATGAGGAGTGTTGTTTGGAGATATGCTGATGTTAATCACAACGAGGAGTGTTGTTTGTAGAACTGCTGATGTTAATCACATTGAGGAGTGTTGTTTGTAGAATTGTTGATGTCAATCACAACGAGGAGTGTTGTTTGAAGAACTGCTGATGTTAATCACAACGAGGAGTGTTGTTTGGAGAACTGCTGATGTTAATCACAATATGGAGTATGCTGATGTTAATCACAATGAGGAGTGTTGTTTGGAAAACTGCTGAGGTTAATCACAATGAGGAGTGTTGTTTGGAGAACTGCTGATGTTAATCACAATGAGGAGTGTTGTTTGGAGAAGTTCTGATGTTAATCACAATGAGGAATGTTGTTTGAAGAACTGCTGATGTTAATCACAACGAGGAGTGCTGTTTGTAGAACAGCTGATGTTAATCACAATGAGGAGTGTTGTTTAGAGAACTGCTGATGTTAATCACAATGAGGAGTGTTGTTTGTAGAACAGCTGATGTTAATCACAATGAGAAGTGTTGTTTGTAGAACTGCAGATGTTAATCACAACGAGGAGTGTTGTTTGGAGAATCTGGGGCCCATTTCACTAACCTTTATAAATCTTAAGATTTTCGTAAACAACAAATTGTGACACTTTGGAACATATCATTTGTGAAGGTTTTTTTTTCATTTTTTATAAAGAATGCTGTTTGCAAGGTTTATGAAAGTTCATCAAATGATTTAAGTTAAACACTAAATCAATGATTTAAGCTAAACACTAAATCAATTTCCTTATTTAAGCTAAACACTAAATCAATTTCCTGATTAAAGCTAAACACTTAATCAAATTCCTGATTTTGTTTTCGTAGCTTCATATTTTTCACTAAGAAGTTAATAACCTTACAAACGCAAGTGAAAAGGGCCCTGTGATAGAAACTTAATATGGCAATAGTAATATAAGTCAAAATCAACTTTAGAATACTGAAAAGAATTTAATAAAAACAACTTAAAAGGACAATAAGAGAGGGTTTCATGTGTAATAATCTGATAAGGGTGAAATTGTCACACCTTGAGGTTGAGGGTCAATTTTCAATACATGTAGTATTTTTTAAAATATTTTGAATGACTTTTTGTCTCAAAGGAGCAAGTTGGGACATACATGTATAAGAGAAAACATAATCATGGAAGGCTCTTATATTTCTCATCATTATACCCCCGACAAACGAAGTTTGAGGGGGTATATTGGAGTCACCCTGTGGTCGGTCTGTCGGTCGGTCTGTCTGTTGCAATTTTCCTTGTCCGGAGCATCACTTGAAAAGTACTGGATGGAATTTCATCAAATGTCATACAATGGTAGAATATAATGAGTTGAAGTGCAGTGTACAAGAAACATAACTCTATTCTTGCTAATTACAGAGTTATTGCCCTTTGATATTTTTTCTTGTCCGGAGCATAACTTGAAAAGTACCAGATGGAATTTCATCAAGCTTCATACAATGGTAGAATATAATGAGAGGAAGTGCAGTGTACAAGAAACATAACTCTATTCTTGTTAATTACAGAGTTATTGCTCTTTGATATATTTCCCTTGTCTGGAGCATTACTTTTAAAGTACTGGATGGAATTTCATCAAACTTCATACAATGGTAAACCATTTTCTGTCATGGCGGCGTTCGGGGTTTTCATCACCTTCAGTGATAGCTCTAGTTATTCACAGTTGTAATGGCAGCGTAGTAAAACAATGCCAAATGTGCGATCTTCTAGGCAAGACCTTAAAAATGGTAATGGTATGTTTTTGGTACCAAGCATTATGAGGATAAACGTTGGACAGATCAGCCAAGTGTTCACATAAGTAACTACTGACAGATTGGGATATTCATGTTCTATCTTACCCTACATTTCAGAAATGCTGCACCGTAACATGGCACCTAATATGAATTTTAGCAATGTGGGGCTATAGCATGGTATCAAATATAAATACTTGTTATATGACAGAAGTAATGTGAATAGTTATGCTAAATACAGTACAATTGTATGTCTCACTACACACTTGTGCCCCTTTTTTGCACGGTAACATGATTCTTGCACTTAAAAAAGTGTTATGTAATTTGGTTTGAAATATCTTCAAAATGGTTCACAGTGGTTGTGATTTCTTGCCACAAATGAGTAAAGCAATAGCTGGCATAGCATATACTGCAATAGGACATAACTGGTGATAAAAAAAGTGACTTTTATAGTATTTTAACATGTTATGGTGTCACTGCACTATCTTTAAAGATAACAAACTGGTCAATCTTTTAGGCATTGTGCATTTTATGTGGGGATACATTCCTGATATGAAAAAGAAATTATTTAAAAAAATTCTATGTGTAATATTTTTAAACAGTGGAAATCCTAGACATTATTTTATACATAACTAAGAACAAAATTCAGCTGTGTAGTGAGATCTGATTATCTGTCCAAAAATAAATTCAATTTACAAAGATTGTCTGAACTTTTGATACGCTTATTTGTTGCACTGAAAAATACATTAAGAATCAAGCGAGACAGCCTATAAATGTCCAGAGAGAGGTTAGAAAAGAAACTGTTCATTGGTTTTGTCTGGAAGGAAATGGTAGACAGTTTTGTCAAGACTATTGTAATTATGGTTTCAGCTCCATTCAAGAAAACACAATCCATTGCTTTTTTCCCTTGATAATAATAACTTCCAGACATGGAAGACCACTATCATTATCTTTGTAATGATGGACATGGGATGTTTTCATACCCAGTTTGTCTTCGACTTGTCATCATAATTACTGTTATCATTTGGCATGTTTTTTTCATGAAGAATAAATTTGAAACTTGCCTAAGGAACAAAGCAGTTGTGGATACCATTTATCAATTGTGAGTAGTGTGTGTGTAGGGTTGAGTGTATTAGTAATCAATTATTTAAAGGAAGAATTGAAGAGTGAGTGAGAGAAAGTTTGTATCAAGATCACCTTTCACTGCTGTGTTGTAGATCTAATCCCAATAAAATCCATGAGTTTACATGAAAGTTTGGCCAGTTATATACAACAGGACAGTGGTTCTACTCAGTTTGACATATAATTCTTCATTTATAATTAGTTGCCAATTTTTACAATTTAGTGTGTTTTTACAATAGTTTTAAAAAAAAATTAGCATAATTTTTCTATTATCTAGTTTATACAAGGGACATTTGAAAAGCCTGTGCACTTGTTGTGGTATAAGAAAGTGAAGCCAAAATTTTTATATTTTTATTATTTTTTTTTTTTTTTTAATTTCAATCACTGAAAAGTGATCCATTTAATCACCCCGTAATAGGTCTGTGAAGGTGGGGACGGGCCATCCTTCAACAAACTGTACAAATATATGTATCAGTCAAGTTGTAACATACATTCATATATATATACAATGTATACACTGAAAGGAAAAAGAAAGCATACATTTTGTTTTTTAAAATTATTTCATTATTGACTAAGTTTATTCATGTGATGGAAAATGAACTGATTTTTTCTTATTGTTTTGCTTTGAAATGATTTAAATGTTTCATTTTTGATTCAACAATATGATGAAATATAAATATACAAAATTTATATGCAATACATTTATTGTTCCTTGACCTGTCGACGTTTATAGGTATGTATACTTCACCTCATACACATATTTACATTTATCTTAAAGGGACACATCAGTCTCAACAAATTATAGACTGTAGCTCGAGCTAAAACAAAAATCAAACAGAAATAAAATATAATTTTAAACAGCAGATGATAGTATAAGAAAATTATGTTGTCTAATGACTTTAGGAGAATTTTCTCTCTTAAGTCTATAGTGACTGGCTTGGTGTAGGACCTTACTAAATATTAAATATGTATTTTGGTGTATCCCTTTTTACAGAAAAGACATAGTGCCAATAATTACATGAATTTTATTACATTGGGGTAGTTTTTGTGAGTTTATATTGATTAGAGGTATCTATAATTGAAATGGTTTATAAACACAATTTTTTGAAAAGCCAAAATTGATAAAACTGACTATTTCAGATGCTCGAAGTACTCCCCCCTGCATATCTATATACTTTTTCAAATATTTAATCTAATTAGAAACTGCCTTTCAATAGTCCTCTTTTGGTGTACTACTGATACAGTGAAAAAAAATGCTATTTTGACATCCTGACAGGATTCAAACTGGCAGCCTCTTAAGCACTGTGTGATGACAGAATTGAGTCAAAAGTCATAGGGTGCTAGGTGCTGTACAGAGGGTTTGACAAAGTTTCAATTCCATTCCTAGCCAAATAATCAATAACCATCATAGACTTGTGGGCTGGTGCTTTATAATGCAGTAAGTTTTATTCTGCACACTCGGGTTCATGGGTGGGCCTTGGCATAGTGCTCAGTACTTTTTGTGAGTACAACCTTCTAGTAACAGTAGTGTGTTCAGGTCACGACACCTGTGCCACCATTCTGGCTGCATTGAAAAATAAGGCATAAATTACACGTTCGACAGCCACACATCTCCTTGCTATTTGAGGCATTTCTTCACTTTCACCTATCAAGACTTTATTATTTTCCTCTCCTTTCGGTTCAAAAATGATAACCATGTTTCATCACCAGTACACCCCCTTTGCAGCCACCTGGGGTTATAACCATTGTATCTATCTTATAGTTCTCAGGCCATTCTAACCCATACCATCTTTTACAGGATGTGGTATCGATCTGGCTAAACCCTTCCTTAGATTCATTTTCTCTTTTAATATAATAAACACCATCGATGAATTCAAGCTACATATCTGGGAAATGTCCTCCACTGTGTATCTTGCTTCTATCTTGATAGCTTCATGCACTGAAAATACATCTTTCCCACTAAACGCTGACCATTTTTAAAACATTGTAACCAGTTTGCAACTGCATGATAGTGAAGAGCACTTTCCATATAAACTTTGTCCAAGTACATTTTAATTTCTGTAGGTCACCTATTTAACAAGGTTGGTATTTTAGTATACACCCATTGCTCTTCTATGGCCATTTTAACATGATTCACTCAAATTCATAACAGTAATGAAAACCTTGGTGAGAAGAAACAAAAAAATATCTTAACTGTTATGATTTGCATGTGCAGGTTCTAACCACTGAATTGGAAATTAAATGACCTATCTATACATAATGCAAGTTATAGTTATTTAATAAAAAATAATGGAGATAACATGCCAAATGCACAGACACCCCTTGTATATTATGATTTGGGCGTTTATTTATAAAATATTTAGATAAGAATGTTAAATTTCAATATGATTGCCAAACAGTGTTATACAATAGAATGAATAACTAATGTTGTCCTACCAGCCCAAATAGGTTATATCACATATGTAGGAAGGAAAATTCAGACTCGTGTACTCTACTTAGACAGAAAAAAATTGTTTACCCGATTTCACTAATGTCACATCTTCTCAAATTTTGTATGACCCCAATGAAGAAGTTATAAATGAGAAGAGAGAATTATCTTTCCAATAACATTCCTATGTGAAAATCCTTACTGGACTCCAATAAACCCCAGCTCCCTTACTTGAACAAACCTTAAACCCTTACTGGGCTCTGATAAACCTGAACAAACCTAAAACATTTACTGGGCTCTGATAAACCCCAGCTTCTTTACTTGAACAAACCTAAAACCCTTACTGGGCTCCGATAAACCTGAACAAACCTAGAACATTTACTGGGCTCTGATAAACCCCAGCTCCCTTACTTGAATAAGCCTAAAACCATTTCTGGGCTCCGATAAACCTGAACAAACCTAAAACATTTACTGGGCTCCGATAAACCCCAGCTCTCTTACTTGAACAAACCTAAAACCCTTACTGGGCTCCGATAAACCTGAACAAACCTAAAACATTTACTGGGCTCCGATAAACCCAAGCTCCCTTACTTGAACAAACCTAAAACCCTTACTAGGCTCTGATAAACCCCAGCTCCCTTACTTGAACAAACCTAAAACTCTTACTGGGCTTTGATAAACCTGAACAAACCTATAACATTTACTGGGCTCCGATAAACCCCAGCTCTCTTACTTGAACAAACCTAAAACCCTTACTGGGCTCCGATAAACCTGAACAAACCTAAAACATTTACTGGGCTCCGATAAACCCCAGCTCCCTTACTTGAACAAACCTAAAACCCTTACTAGGCTCTGATAAACCCCAGCTCCATTACTTGAACAAACCTAAAACCCTTACTAGGCTCTGATAAACCCCAGCTCCCTTACTTGAACAAACCTAAAACCCTTACTAGGCTCTGATAAACCCCAGCCCCATTACTTGAACAAACCTAAAACTCTTACTAGGCTCTGATAAACCCCAGCTCCCTTACTTGAACAAACCTCAAACCCTTACTAGGCTCTGATAAACTTCAGCCCCATTACTTGAACAAACCTAAAACCCTTACTAGGCTCTGATAAACCCCAGCTCCCTTACTTGAACAAACCTTAAAACCTTACTAGGCTCTGATAAACCCCAGCCCCATTACTTGAACAAACTTAAAACCCTTACTAGGCCCTGATTAACCCCAGCTCCCTTACTTGAACAAACCTAAAACCCTTACTAGACTTTGATAAACTTCAGCCCCATTACTCGAACAAACCTAAAACCCTTACTAGGCTCTGATAAACCCCAGCCCCATTACTTGAACAAACCTAAAACCCTTACTAGGCTCTGAAAAACCCCAGCCCCATTATTTGAACAAACCTAAAACCCTTACTAGACTCTGATAAACCCCAGCCCCATTACTTGAACAAACCTAAAACCCTTGCTCATAGGGATCATACCAAATATTGAATAATTTTGCTAACTTGAATCAGTTCTTGAAATTATTTTTTTGAAAAATCACAACTTCATCCCTTTTGGGGCCCCTAGTGGCATCTCTTGGATATCAAAACCCCTTGAATGTCTCAACTGTTATGATTAACATTACTCCAGATGTCAATAAGATTAAAAGAATTCCTACAATAGATGAAAAATACAGAACTATTGTTTCCTTGTTCCTTTGTAAATATCAGAATCCCCTAACAAGACCCTGCTTTATTTCAACAAACTTGAAACCCCTACTCCTAGGGACAATTTACTCCAAATATAAACAAAATTTGGCTGGATATTGAGAAGATTTTTGGAAATTCAAAATTTTTATTCCTTTTAAGCACTCGGCTGCTGGTCCATTTTGGATATCAAATCCTCTTAAAGTTCCAGTTTTCAACAGTTAGGACTAAACAATGCTTATCAAGGTAATTGACATAATTCCTTAAATAGATTAGAAAAACAGAATCTCATGTTTTCCCATATTATTTCTAGTTTTTTTACTGGGACCCAATGCAATCAACCCTAACCCCTTTATTTGAAAAAATTTAAAACCCCTATTGATAGAGATATTTACACCAAATATGAATAAATTTGACTGATCAGTTCTTAAGAAGTAGACTTTTGAATATTCACAATTTTATCCCTTTTTGAGCCCTAATAGATTCTAACCCCGTCATCTGAAAAAATTTGAAACCTCTACTCAAAGGGATTATTTATACCAATCATGTATTAATGAACTTGGCTGGTCTGTTTCTAAAAAGAAGATTTTTTTAACATTAACAATTTTACCCCTTTTCAGGCCCCTGCTGGCCTCCTTTTTACACCCCTTCAAAAACTTATAAAAAGATATTGAAAATATAATTCCCCTGGTGGGATCTGAACCATGGCGGAAAAAAACACAAAGCTTGCATAAAGTCAACATCTAAACACCACTCGGCCACGAAGACAACTTGATAATTGTTTGTTATTTTTATATTCAAACTAGCCATTCGATTGTTTCTCTTGTAAATAATGGCAAAATACATTGATTGATTGAACATTTGCCTTTTTTGTCGTATTGGCATCTTTATTATCAATACTTTTGCTGAAACGGACGCTAATCTCTTGTTGACAACCATTTGAAAACAACGCCACTGTCAGAACATCTCAGTTTTTATTGTTGTGTACGGCTTACACTTGGAATTCCCAGCAGCTATTTTTAGTAATCGTGGTATATTGTAATTCTAAGCACAGTTTTGAAAAACCCAAAGTAAAAACTATAATATGATATAGTATTTTGTTCAATGAAGGACCATTCTGGCTGATCAGAATTATTTTATCTATAGATTATAATTATAATAAACTATAATATTCACTTTGTGAATATCAGAATAAGGTAACACAATTCAATTATATCTATCATTATAGACAATACTAAGTGCACTATTCATAAACATGTAGCTGAGAATATTCCTTGCTAATGATGTTCAAATTAAACAACCCTCAATACCTCAGGTATGAAATTAAAATTGACAGCTTTCTTGTCTGAATATAAATCCACAATTTATCACCATGCAAAAAAATTCTCAGATTCTGTAGAAATATTGCTTTCAGACATTTACGTTAGAAAAACATAAATAAATAGTAGTTAAGTGTGTATTGGTAGAAATAAAAATGCTGGTTTCAACTTGACACAACCTTCTTTAGCATGATGGTAAATTTGCAAACTGACAAAGAATCTCATTTAGCCAAATATTGCCACATATCTATGAGGTGCCGATTTACTGTTAAACCTCAATAAGTGATATCACTCATTCGATAAGTGATATCACTTATTCGAATATCACTAATTCTAATAAGTGATATCACCTATTCAAAATGAATAAGTGATATCACTTATTTGAATGAGTGATATCACCTTTCGAAATGAATCAGTGATATCACTTATTCGAATAGTTGATATCACTTATTCGATTTATCAAGCAAGAAAAACCAGACTGATTCCTGCTTAAATGATTCAGCAGTGAATATATGATGAAAATGATTCAGCAGATAAAGATATATGTGATCCAGCAATGAATATACATGTATGACCCTCAGCCGCCAAAATAAATGGTCTTATAAAATGATTAAAGAATAAACCAATATATATTCTACATTCACAATAATATTTATGTTACAACACAATATATTTGATATTTTCATTTTATATTTGTTATAGATCTACATCTATATTTTATTAAATATATTAACATCCATGGGAGAAATCATTGTCTATATTCATTTCAAATAAGTGATATCACCTATTTGAATAAGTGATATCACTCATTCATTTCGAAAAGGTGATATCATTTATTTGAATAGGTGATATCACTTATTGAAATAGGTGATATCACTCATTTGTTTCAAATAGGTGATATCACTTATTCAGATTGGTGATATCACTTATTAGAATGAGTGGTACCTATTTGAATGAGTGATATCACCTTTTTGAATGAGTGATATCACTCATTCATTTTGAAAAGGTGATATCACTTATTTGAATAGGTGATATCACTTATTGAAATAGTTGATATCACTCATTTGTTTCAAATAGGTGAAATCACTTATTGGAATTGGTGATATCACTTATTAGAATGAGTGGTATCACCTATTTGAATGAGTGATATCACTTATTGAGGTTAAATAGTAAAACGGCACCCCAAACATATCAATATTACATGTAAGAAATCAATAAATGTGAAATGCTCGTGCCAAGCATGAAATAACAAGACACACCCAACATCATATGATATTAACTTAGATTTCAGGCTACAAACATATACATAGTTACATAAATCGAAGTCAAGCTCAAAGTCCAACTTGGCAGAACCAGTAATTAGCACATGTGGAAAAGGTGTCCTGCTCAAGGACACCACAATTAGCCAATTGGGATGATCGAACCTGCAAACTTCCTATCCTTGGTTTGTTGCTCTACTACTGGACCACATGTAGTCTATGACTGTGGACCATGAAAGGATTGTTTTGTATACTACAGCAGTGGGCCATCAAATGATTGTTTTGTATACTACAGCTGTGGGCCATCAAATGATTGTTTTGTATACTACAGCTGTGGGCCATCAAATGATTGTTTTGTATACTACAACTGTGGGCCATGAAATGATTGTATACTACAGCTGTGGGCAATCAAATGATTGTTTTGTATACTACAACTATGGGCCATGAAATAATTTGTTTTGCATACTACAACTGTGGGCCATGAAAGGACTATTTTGTATACTACAACAGTGGGCCATCAAATGATTGTTTCGTATACTATAACTGTGGGCCATGAAATTGTTGTTAAGTATACTACAACTGTGGACCATGAAATGATTGTTTTGTATACTACAACTTTGGACCATGAAAGGATTGTTTTGTTTGCTACAGCTGTGGGCCATCAAATGATTGTTTTGTATACTACAACTGTGGGCCATGAAATGATTGTTTTGTATACTACAACTGTGGGCCATGAAAGGATTATTTTGTATACTACAATTGTGGGTCATTAAATGATTGTTTTGTATACTACAACTGTGGCCCATGAAATGATTGTTTTGTATACTACATCTGTGGGTCATGAAATGATTGTTTTGTAAACTACAACTGTGGGCCATGAAATGATTTTTTTGTGTACTACAACTGTGGACCATGAAAGGATTGTTTTGTATACTACAACTGTGGACCATCAAATGATTATTTTGTATACTACAACCGTGGACCATGAAATGATTGTTTTGTATACTCCAACTGTGGACCATGAACTGATTGTTGTGTATACTATAACTGTGGACCATTTAATGATTGTTTTGTATACTACAACAGTTTACTGTGGATCATTAAATTATTGTTTTGTAAACGACAACTGATGACCATGAAATGATTGTTTTTTATACTCCAACTGTGGGCCATGTAATGATTGTTTTGTATACTCCAACTGGGACCATGAAATGATTGTTTTGTATATGACAACTGAGGACCATGAAATGATTGTTTTGTATACTCCAACTGTGGGCCATGTAATGATTGTTTTGTATACTCCAACTGGGACCATGTAATGATTGTTTTGTATACTACAACTGTGGACCATGAAATGATTGTTTTGTATACTACAACTCTGGACCATAAAATAATTGTTTTGTATACAACAACTGTGGACCATGAAATGATTGTTTTGTATACTCCAACTGTGGGCCATGTAATGATTGTTTTGTATACTCCAACCGGGACCATGAAATGATTGTTTTGTATACGACAACTGAGGACCATGAAATGACTGTTTTGTATACTCCAACTCTGGGCCATGTAATGATTGATTTGTATCCATGTAATGATTGTTTTGTATACTACAACTGTGGACCATGAAATGATTGTTTTTATACTACAACTGTGGACCATGAAATGATTGTTAAAAGTATACTACAACTGTGAACCATGAAATGATTGGGGTTTTTTACTACTACTGTGGGGCATGAAATGATTGTTTTGTATACTACACAGTGGACCATATAATGATTGTCTTGTATACTACAATTGTGGTCCATACAATGATTGTTTTATATACTACAACTGTGTGCTATGAAATGATTGTTTTGTATACTTAAACTCTGACCATGAAATGATTGTTTTGTTTGCTACAGCTGTGGGCCATCAAATGATTGTTTCGTATACTATAACTGTGGGCCATGAAATTGTTGTTAAGTATAATACAACTGTGGACCATGAAATGATTGTTTTGTATACTACAACTTTGGACCATGAAATGATTGTTTTGTTTGCTACAGCTGTGGGCCATCAAATGATTGTTTTGTATACTACAAATGTGGGCCATGAAATGATTGTTTTGTATACTACAACTGTGGGCCATGAAAGGATTATTTTGTATACTACAACTGTGGGTCAATAAATGATTGTTTTGTATACTACAACTGTGGCCCATAAAATGATTGTTTTGTATACTACATCTGTGGGTCATGAAATGATTGTTTTGTAAACTACAACTGTGGGCCATGAAATGATTTTTTTTGTGAACTACAACTGTGGACCATGAAATGATTGTTTTGTATACTACAACTGTGGACCATCAAATGATTTTTTTGTATACTACAACTGTGGACCATGAAATGATTGTTTTGTATACTCCAACTGTGGAGTATGAACTGATTGTTGTGTATACTACAACAGTGGGCCATGAAATGATTGATTTGTATACTTAAACTTGGACCATGAAATGATTGTTTTGTATACTACAACTGTGGACCATGAAATGATTGTTTTGTATACTACAACTGTGTGCCATGAAAATATTGTTTTGTATACTACAACTGTGGGCCATGAAATGATTTTTTTGTGTACTACAACTGTGGGCCATTAAGTAATAGTTTTGTATACTCCAACTGTTGACTATGTAATGATTGTTTTGTATACTCCAACTATGGACCATGTAATGATTGTTTTGCATACTACAACTGTGGACCATGTAATGATTGTTTTGTATATATTAACTGTGGGCCATGTAATGATTGTTTTGTATACTACAACTGTTGGCCATGTAATGATTGTTTTGCATACTACAACTGTGGACCATGTAATGATTGATTTGTATACTCCAACTGTGGGCCATGTAATGATTGTTTTGCATACTACAACTGTGGGCCATGAAATGATTGTTTTGTATACTACAACTGTAGGACATGAAATAATTGTTTTTTATACTATAACTGTGTGACATCAAATAATTGTTTTGTATACTCCAACTGTGGACCATGTAATGATTGTTTTGCATACTACAACTGTGGGCCATGTAATGATTATTTATATACTATAACTGTGGACCATGTAATGATTGATTTGTATACTACAACTGTGGGCCATGTAATGATTGATTTGTATACTACAACTGTGGGCCATGTAATGATTGTTTTATATACTACAACTGTGGACCATGAAATGATTGTTTTGTATACTACAACAGTTGAGTGTGGACCATGAAATGATTGTTTTGTATACTACAACAGTTTACTATGGACCATGTAATGATTGTTTTGTATACTACAACTGTTGACCATTTAATTATTGTTTTGTATACTACAACTGTCAACAATGAAATGATTGTTTTGTATACTCCAACTGTGGGCCATGTAATGATTGTTTTGTATACTCCAACTTTGGACAATGTCATGATTGTTTTGTATACTACAAATGTGGACCATGAAATGATTGTTTTGTATACTACAACTGTGGACCATGTAATGAATGTTAAAAGTATACTACAACTGTGAACCATGAAATGATTGTTTTTTTTATTACTACTGTGGGGCATGAAATGATTGTTTTGTATACTACAACTGTGGACCATGAAATGATTGTCTTGTTTACTACAAATGTGGACCATAAAATAATTCTTTTATATACTACAACTGTGGGCCATGAAATGATTGATTTGTATACTTAAACTTGGACCATGAAATGATTGTTTTGTATACTACAACTGTGGGACATGAAATAATTGTTTTTTACTACTATAACTGTGGACTATGAAATGATTGTTTTGTATACTCCAACTGTGGACCATGTAATGATTGTTTTGTATACTACAACTGTGGACCATGAAATGATTGTTTTGTATACTACAACTGTGGACCATGAAATAATTGTTTTGTATACTACAACTGTGTGCCATGAAAGGATTGTTTTGTATACTATGACTGTGGGCCATGAAATGATTTTTTTTGTGTACTACAACTGTGGGCCATTAAATAATTGTTTTGTATACTAAAACTCAGAGTGTGAAATGATTGTTTTGTATACTACAACTGTGGGACATGAAATAATTGTTTTTTATACTATAAATGTGGGACATCAAATAATTGTTTTGTATACTACAACTGTTGACTATGTAATGATTGTTTTGTATACTCCAACTGTGGACCATGTAATGATTGATTTGTATACTCCAACTGTGGGCCATGTAATAATTGTTTTGTATACTACAACTGTGGGCCATGTAATGATTGTTTTGTATACTCCAACTTTGGACAATGTAATGATTGTTTTGTATACTACAACTGTGGACCATGAAATGATTGTTTTGTATACTACAACAGTTTAGTGTGGACCATGAAATGATTGTTTTGTATACTACAACAGTTTACTATGGACCATGTAATGATTGTTTTGTATACTACAACTGTGGACCATTAAATTATTGTTTTGTATACTACAACTGTCAACAACGAAATGATTGTTTTGTATACTCCAACTGTGGGCCATATAAAGATTGTTTTGTATACTCCAACTTTGGACAATGTAATGATTGTTATGTATACTACAAATGTGGACCATGAAATGATTGTTTTGTATACTACAACTGTGGATCATGTAATGATTGTTAAAAGTATACTACAACTGTGAACCATGAAATGATTGTTTTTTTTACTTTTACTGTGGGGCATGAAATGATTGTTTTGTATACTACAACTGTGGACCATGAAATGATTGTCTTGTTTACTACAACTGTGGACCATAAAATAATTCTTTTATATACTACAACTGTGGGCCATGAAATGATTGATTTGTATACTTAAACTTGGACCATGAAATGATTGTTTTGTATACTACAACTGTGGGACATGAAATAATTATTTTTTACTACTATAACTGTGGACTATGAAATGATTGTTTGGTATACTCCAACTGTGGACCATGTAATGATTGTTTTGTATACTACAACTGTGGACCATGAAATGATTGTTTTGTATACTACAACTGTGGACCATGAAATGATTGGGGTTTTTTACTACTACTGTGGGGCATGAAATGATTGTTTTGTATACTACACAGTGGACCATGAAATGATTGTCTTGTATACTACAATTGTGGTCCATACAATGATTGTTTTATATACTACAACTGTGTGCTATGAAATGATTGTTTTGTATACTTAAACTCTGACCATGAAATGATTGTTTTGTTTGCTACAGCTGTGGGCCATCAAATGATTGTTTCGTATACTATAACTGTGGGCCATGAAATTGTTGTTAAGTATACTACAACAGTGGACCATGAAATGATTGTTTTGTATACTACAACTTTGGACCATGAAATGATTGTTTTGTTTGCTACAGCTGTGGGCCATCAAATGATTGTTTTGTATACTACAACTGTGGGCCATGAAATGATTGTTTTGTATACTACAACTGTGGGTCATGAAATGATTGTTTTGTAAACTACAACTGTGGGCCATGAAATGATTTTTTTTGTGTACTACAACTGTGGACCATGAAAGGATTGTTTTGTATACTACAACTGTGGACCATCAAATGATTATTTTGTATACTACAACTGTGGACCATGAAATGATTGTTTTGTATACTCCAACTGTGGACCATGAACTGATTGTTGTGTATACTATAACTGTGGACCATTTAATGATTGTTTTGTATACTACAACAGTTTACTGTGGATCATTAAACTATTGTTTTGTAAACGACAACTGATGACCATGAAATGATTGTTTTGTATACTTTAACTGTGGGCCATGTAATGATTGTTTTGTATACTCCAACCGGGACCATGAAATGATTGTTTTGTATATGACAACTGAGGACCATGAAATGATTGTTTTGTATCCTCCAACTGTGGGCCATGTAATGATTGTTTTGTATACTCCAACTGGGACCATGTAATGATTGTTTTGTATACTACAACTGTGGACCATGAAATGATTGTTTTGTATACAACAACTCTGGACCATGAAATAATTGTTTTGTATACTACAACTGTGGACCATGAAATGATTGTTTTGTATACTCCAACTGTGGGCCATGTAATGATTGTTTTGTATACTCCAACCGGGACCATGAAATGATTGTTTTGTATACGACAACTGAGGACCATGAAATGATTGTTTTGTATACTCCACTGTGGGCCATGTAATGATTGATTTGTATCCATGTAATGATTGTTTTGTATACTACAACTGTGGACCATGAAATGATTGTTTTTATACTACAACTGTGGACCATGAAATGATTGTTAAAAGTATACTACAACTATGAACCATGAAATGATTGGGGTTTTTTACTACTACTGTGGGGCATGAAATGATTGTTTTGTATACTACACAGTGGACCATATAATGATTGTCTTGTATACTACAATTGTGGTCCATACAATGATTGTTTTATATACTACAACTGTGTGCTATGAAATGATTGTTTTGTATACTTAAACTCTGACCATGAAATGATTGTTTTGTTTGCTACAGCTGTGGGCCATCAAATGATTGTTTCGTATACTATAACTGTGGGCTATGAAATTGTTGTTAAGTATAATACAACTGTGGACCATGAAATGATTGTTTTGTATACTACAACTTTGGACCATGAAATGATTGTTTTGTTTGCTACAGCTGTGGGCCATCAAATGATTGTTTTGTATACTACAACTGTGGGCCATGAAATGATTGTTTTGTATACTACAACTGTGGGCCATGAAAGGATTATTTTGTATACTACAACTATGGGTCAATAAATGATTGTTTTGTATACTACAACTGTGGCCCATAAAATGATTGTTTTGTATACTACATCTGTGGGTCATGAAATGATTGTTTTGTAAACTACAACTGTGGGCCATGAAATGATTTTTTTGTGTACTACAACTGTGGACCATGAAATGATTGTTTTGTATACTACAACTGTGGACCATCAAATGATTTTTTTGTATACTACAACTGTGGACCATGAAATGATTGTTTTGTATACTCCAACTGTGGACCATGAACTGATTGTTGTGTATACTACAACGGTGGGCCATGAAATGATTGATTTGTATACTTAAACTTGGACCATGAAATGATAATTGTTTTGTATACTAAAACTCAGAGTGTGAAATGATTGTTTTGTATACTACAACTGTGGGACATGAAATAATTGTTTTTTATACTATAAATGTGGGACATCAAATAATTGTTTTGTATACTACAACTGTTGACTATGTAATGATTGTTTTGTATACTCCAACTGTGGACCATGTAATGATTGATTTGTATACTCCAACTGTGGGCCATGTAATAATTGTTTTGTATACTACAACTGTGGGCCATGTAATGATTGTTTTGTATACTCCAACTTTGGACAATGTAATGATTGTTTTGTATACTACAACTGTGGACCATGAAATGATTGTTTTGTATACTACAACAGTTTAGTGTGGACCATGAAATGATTGTTTTGTATACTACAACAGTTTACTATGGACCATGTAATGATTGTTTTGTATACTACAACTGTGGACCATTAAATTATTGTTTTGTATACTACAACTGTCAACAACGAAATGATTGTTTTGTATACTCCAACTGTGGGCCATGTAAAGATTGTTTTGTATACTCCAACTTTGGACAATGTAATGATTGTTATGTATACTACAAATGTGGACCATGAAATGATTGTTTTGTATACTACAACTGTGGATCATGTAATGATTGTTAAAAGTATACTACAACTGTGAACCATGAAATGATTGTTTTTTTTACTTCTACTGTGGGGCATGAAATGATTGTTTTGTATACTACAACTGTGGACCATGAAATGATTGTCTTGTTTACTACAACTGTGGACCATAAAATAATTCTTTTATATACTACAACTGTGGGCCATGAAATGATTGATTTGTATACTTAAACTTGGACCATGAAATGATTGTTTTGTATACTACAACTGTGGGACATGAAATAATTATTTTTTACTACTATAACTGTGGACTATGAAATGATTGTTTGGTATACTCCAACTGTGGACCATGTAATGATTGTTTTGTATACTACAACTGTGGGCCATGAAATGATTGTTTTGTATACTACAACTGTGGACCATGAAATGATTGTTTTGTATACTACAACTGTGTGCCATGAAAGGATTGTTTTGTATACTACGACTGTGGGCCATGAAATGATTTTTTTTGTGTACTACAACTGTGGGCCATTAAATAATTGTTTGTATACTAAAACTCGGACCGTGAAATGATTGTTTTGTATTTTACAACTGTGGGACATGAAATAATTGTTTTATATACTATAACTGTGGGACATCAAATAATTGTTTTGTATACTACAACTGTTGACTATGTAATGATTGTTTTGTATACTCCAACTGTGGACCATGTAATGATTGATTTGTATACTCCAACTGTGGGCCATGTAATGATTGTTTTGTATACTACAACTGTGGGCCATGTAATGATTGTTTTGCATACTACAACTGTGGGCCATGTCATGATTGATTTGTATACTCCAACTGTGGGCCATGTAATGGTTGTTTTGCATACTTCAACTGTGGGCAATGTAATGTTTGTATTGCATACTACAACTGTGGACCATGTAATGATTGATTTGTATACTCCAACTGTGGGCCATGTAATGATTGTTTTGCATACTACAACTGTGGGTCATGTAATGATTGTTTTGCATACTACAACTGTGGACCATGTAATGATTGTTTTGTATACTACAACTGTGGGCCATGTAATGATTGTTTTGCATACTACAACTGTTGACTATGTAATGCTTGTTTTGTATACTACAACTGTGGACCATGTAATGATTGTTTTGCATACTACAACTGTGGACCATGTAATGATTGTTTTGTATACTATAACTGTGGGCCATGTAATGATTGTTTTGCATACTACAACTGTGGACCATATAATGATTAATTTGTATACTCCAACTGTGGGCCATGTAATGATTGTTTTGTATACTTTAACTGTGGGCTATGTAATGATTGTTTTGTAAACTACAACTGTGGACCATGTAATGATTGTTTTGTATACTATAACTGTGGGCCATGTTATGATTGTTTTGTATACTATAACCATGGGCCATGTAATGATTGTTTTGCATACTACAACTGTGGACCATGTAATGATTGATTTGTATACTCCAACTGTGGGCCATGTAATGATTGTTTTGTATACTATAACTGTGGACCATGAAATGATTGTTTTGTATACTAAAACTGTTAATCATTTAATGATTGTTTTGTATATTATAACTGTTGATCATTTAATGATTGTTTTGTATACTACAACTGTGGACCATGAAATGATTGTTTTGTATACTACAACTGTGGGCCATGAAAGGATTGTTTTGTATACTACAACTTAGGACCATGAAATAATTGTTTTGTATACTACAACTGTGGATCATGAAATAATTGTTTTGTATACTACAACTGTGGACCATGAAATGATTCTTTTGTATACTCCAACTGTGGGCCATGTAATGATTGTTAAAAGTATACTACAACTGTGAACCATGAAATGATTGTTTTGTATTTTACAACTGTGGGACATGAAATAATTGTTTTATATACTATAACTGTGGGACATCAAATAATTGTTTTGTATACTACAACTGTTGACTATGTAATGATTGTTTTGTATACTCCAACTGTGGACCATGTAATGATTGATTTGTATACTCCAACTGTGGGCCATGTAATGATTGTTTTGTATACTACAACTGTGGGCCATGTAATGATTGTTTTGCATACTACAACTGTGGGCCATGTCATGATTGATTTGTATACTCCAACTGTGGGCCATGTAATGGTTGTTTTGCATACTTCAACTGTGGGCAATGTAATGTTTGTATTGCATACTACAACTGTGGACCATGTAATGATTGATTTGTATACTCCAACTGTGGGCCATGTAATGATTGTTTTGCATACTATAACTGTGGGTCATGTAATGATTGTTTTGCATACTACAACTGTGGACCATGTAATGATTGTTTTGTATACTACAACTGTGGGCCATGTAATGATTGTTTTGCATACTACAACTGTTGACTATGTAATGCTTGTTTTGTATACTACAACTGTGGACCATGTAATGATTGTTTTGCATACTACAACTGTGGACCATGTAATGATTGTTTTGTATACTATAACTGTGGGCCATGTAATGATTGTTTTGCATACTACAACTGTGGACCATATAATGATTAATTTGTATACTCCAACTGTGGGCCATGTAATGATTGTTTTGTATACTTTAACTGTGGGCTATGTAATGATTGTTTTGTAAACTACAACTGTGGACCATGTAATGATTGTTTTGTATACTATAACTGTGGGCCATGTTATGATTGTTTTGTATACTATAACCATGGGCCATGTAATGATTGTTTTGCATACTACAACTGTGGACCATGTAATGATTGATTTGTATACTCCAACTGTGGGCCATGTAATGATTGTTTTGTATACTATAACTGTGGACCATGAAATGATTGTTTTGTATACTAAAACTGTTAATCATTTAATGATTGTTTTGTATATTATAACTGTTGATCATTTAATGATTGTTTTGTATACTACAACTGTGGACCATGAAATGATTGTTTTGTATACTACAACTGTGGGCCATGAAAGGATTGTTTTGTATACTACAACTTAGGACCATGAAATAATTGTTTTGTATACTACAACTGTGGATCATGAAATAATTGTTTTGTATACTACAACTGTGGACCATGAAATGATTCTTTTGTATACTCCAACTGTGGGCCATGTAATGATTGTTAAAAGTATACTACAACTGTGAACCATGAAATGATTGTTTTGTATTTTACAACTGTGGGACATGAAATAATTGTTTTATATACTATAACTGTGGGACATCAAATAATTGTTTTGTATACTACAACTGTTGACTATGTAATGATTGTTTTGTATACTCCAACTGTGGACCATGTAATGATTGATTTGTATACTCCAACTGTGGGCCATGTAATGATTGTTTTGTATACTCCAACTGTGGGCCATGTAATGATTGTTTTGTATACTACAACTGTGGGCCATGTAATGATTGTTTTGCATACTACAACTGTGGGCCATGTCATGATTGATTTGTATACTCCAACTGTGGGCCATGTAATGGTTGTTTTGCATACTTCAACTGTGGGCAATGTAATGTTTGTATTGCATACTACAACTGTGGACCATGTAATGATTGATTTGTATACTCCAACTGTGGGCCATGTAATGATTGTTTTGCATACTACAACTGTGGGTCATGTAATGATTGTTTTGCATACTACAACTGTGGACCATGTAATGATTGTTTTGTATACTACAACTGTGGGCCATGTAATGATTGTTTTGCATACTACAACTGTTGACTATGTAATGCTTGTTTTGTATACTACAACTGTGGACCATGTAATGATTGTTTTGCATACTACAACTGTGGACCATGTAATGATTGTTTTGTATACTATAACTGTGGGCCATGTAATGATTGTTTTGCATACTACAACTGTGGACTATATAATGATTAATTTGTATACTCCAACTGTGGGCCATGTAATGATTGTTTTGTATACTTTAACTGTGGGCTATGTAATGATTGTTTTGTAAACTACAACTGTGGACCATGTAATGATTGTTTTGTATACTATAACTGTGGGCCATGTTATGATTGTTTTGTATACTATAACCATGGGCCATGTAATGATTGTTTTGCATACTACAACTGTGGACCATGTAATGATTGATTTGTATACTCCAACTGTGGGCCATGTAATGATTGTTTTGTATACTATAACTGTGGACCATGAAATGATTGTTTTGTATACTAAAACTGTTAATCATTGAATGATTGTTTTGTATATTATAACTGTTGATCATTTAATGATTGTTTTGTATACTACAACTGTGGACCATGAAATGATTGTTTTGTATACTACAACTGTGGGCCATGAAAGGATTGTTTTGTATACTACAACTTAGGGCCATGAAATAATTGTTTTGTATACTACAACTGTGGATCATGAAATAATTGTTTTGTATACTACAACTGTGGACCATGAAATGATTCTTTTGTATACTCCAACTGTGGGCCATGTAATGATTGTTAAAAGTATACTACAACTGTGAACCATGAAATGATTGTGTTTTTTACTACTACTGTGGGGCATGAAATGATTGTTTTGTATACTACAATTGTGGACCATGAAATGATTGTCTTGTATACTACAACTGTGGGCCATGTAATGATTGTTTTGTATACTACAACTATGGACCATGAAATGATTGTTTTGTATACTCCAACTGTGGGCCATGTAATGATTGTTTTGTATACTCCAACTGTGGACCATGTAACAATTGTTTTGTATACTCCAATTGTGGGGCATGTAATGATTGTGAAAAGTATACTACAACTGTGAACCATGAAATGGTTATTTTTTTTACTACTACTGTGGTGTATGAAATGATTGTTTTGTTTACTACAACTTTGGACCATAACATGATTGTTTTGTATACTATAACTGTTGGCCATGTAATGATTGTTTTGTATACTCCAACTGTGGGCCATGTAATGATTGTTTTGTATACTACAACTATGGACCATAAAATGATTGTTTTGTATACTACAATGGTGGGCCATAAAATGATTGTTTTGTATACTACAACTGTGGACCATGAATTGATTGTTTTGTATACTACAAGGGTGCACCATGAAATGATTGTTTTGTATACTCCAACTGTGGGCTTTGTAATGATTGTTTTGTATACTACAACTGTGGACCATGAAATGGTTGTTTTGTATACTACAATGGTGGGCCATGAAAGGATTGTTTTGTATACTACAACTGTGGACCATGAAATGATTGTTTTGTATACTACAACTGTGGACCATGAAATGATTGTTTTGTATACTACAACTGTCGACAATAAAATGATTGTTTTGTATACTCCAACTGTGGGCCATGTAATGATTGTTTTGTATACTCCAACTGTGGGCCATGTAATGATTGTTTTGTATACTCCAACTGTGGACCATGTAACGATTGTTTTGTATACTCCAACTGTGGGGCATGAAATGATTGTCTTGTATACTACAATTGTGGACCATAAAATGATTGTTTTATATGCTACAACTGTGGGCCATGAAATGATTGTTTTATATACTAAAACTCAGACCATGAATGATTGTTTTGTATACTACAATTGTGGGACATGAAATAATTGTTTTTTATACTACAACTGTGGCCTATGAAAGGATTGTTTTGTATACTACAACTGTGGACCATGAAATGATTGTTTTGTATACTACAACTGTGGACCGTGAGATGATTGTTTTGTATACTCCAACTGTGGGCCATGTAACGATTGTTTTGTATACTCCAATTGTGGGGCATGTAATGATTGTCTTGTTTACTACAACTGTGGACCATAAAATAATTCTTTTATATACTACAACTGTGGGCCATGAAATGATTGATTTGTACACTTAAATTCGTACCATGAAATGATTGTTTTGTATACTACAACTGTGAGACATGAAATAATTGTTTTGTATACTCCAACTGTGGGCCATGTAATGATTGTTTTGTATATTCCAACTGTGGACCATGAAATGATTGTTTTGTATACTATAACTGTAAGCTATGAAAGGATTGTTTTGTATACTACAACTGTGGACCATGAAATGATTGTTTTGTATACTACAACTGTGGACCATGAAATGGTTGTTTTGTTTACTCCAACTGTGGGCCATGTAATGATTGTTTTGTATACTCAAACTGTGGACCATGAAATGATTGTTTTGTATACTCCAACTGTGGACCATTAAATGATTGTTTTGTATACTACAACTGTGGGCTATGAAAGGATTGTTTTGTAAACTACAACTGTGGACCATGAAATGATTGTTTTGTAAACTACAACTGTGGACCATGAAATGATTGTTTTGTATACTACAACTGTGGGCCATGAAAGGATTGTTTTGTATACTACAACTGATGACCATGAAATGATTGATTTATATACTACAACTGTGGACCATGAAATTATTGTTTTGTATACTACAACTGTGGACCATGAAATGATTGTTTTGTATACTACAACTGTGAGCCATGTAATGATTGTTTTGTATACTCCAACTGTGGACCATGTTACGATTGTTAAAAGTATGCTACAAATGTGGACCATGAAATGATTGTTTTTTTTACTACTACTGTTGGGCATGAAATGATTGTTTTGTTTACTACAACTGTTGGCCATAAAATGATTATTTTGTATACTACAACTGTGGACCATGAAATGATTGTTTTGTATACTACAACTGTGGACCATAAAATGATTGTTTTGCATACTACAACTGTGGACCATGAAATGATTGTTTTGTATACTACAACTGTGGGCCATGTAATGATTGTTTTGCATACTACAACTGTTGACTATGTAATGCTTGTTTTGTATACTACAACTGTGGACCATGTAATGATTGTTTTGCATACTACAACTGTGGACCATGTAATGATTGTTTTGTATACTATAACTGTGGGCCATGTAATGATTGTTTTGCATACTACAACTGTGGACCATATAATGATTAATTTGTATACTCCAACTGTGGGCCATGTAATGATTGTTTTGTATACTTTAACTGTGGGCTATGTAATGATTGTTTTGTAAACTACAACTGTGGACCATGTAATGATTGTTTTGTATACTATAACTGTGGGCCATGTTATGATTGTTTTGTATACTATAACCATGGGCCATGTAATGATTGTTTTGCATACTACAACTGTGGACCATGTAATGATTGATTTGTATACTCCAACTGTGGGCCATGTAATGATTGTTTTGTATACTATAACTGTGGACCATGAAATGATTGTTTTGTATACTAAAACTGTTAATCATTGAATGATTGTTTTGTATATTATAACTGTTGATCATTTAATGATTGTTTTGTATACTACAACTGTGGACCATGAAATGATTGTTTTGTATACTACAACTGTGGGCCATGAAAGGATTGTTTTGTATACTACAACTTAGGGCCATGAAATAATTGTTTTGTATACTACAACTGTGGATCATGAAATAATTGTTTTGTATACTACAACTGTGGACCATGAAATGATTCTTTTGTATACTCCAACTGTGGGCCATGTAATGATTGTTAAAAGTATACTACAACTGTGAACCATGAAATGATTGTGTTTTTTACTACTACTGTGGGGCATGAAATGATTGTTTTGTATACTACAATTGTGGACCATGAAATGATTGTCTTGTATACTACAACTGTGGGCCATGTAATGATTGTTTTGTATACTACAACTATGGACCATTAAATGATTGTTTTGTATACTCCAACTGTGGGCCATGTAATGATTGTTTTGTATACTCCAACTGTGGACCATGTAACAATTGTTTTGTATACTCCAATTGTGGGGCATGTAATGATTGTGAAAAGTATACTACAACTGTGAACCATGAAATGGTTATTTTTTTTACTACTACTGTGGTGTATGAAATGATTGTTTTGTTTACTACAACTTTGGACCATAACATGATTGTTTTGTATACTATAACTGTTGGCCATGTAATGATTGTTTTGTATACTCCAACTGTGGGCCATGTAATGATTGTTTTGTATACTACAACTATGGACCATAAAATGATTGTTTTGTATACTACAATGGTGGGCCATAAAATGATTGTTTTGTATACTACAACTGTGGACCATGAATTGATTGTTTTGTATACTACAAGGGTGCACCATGAAATGATTGTTTTGTATACTCCAACTGTGGGCTTTGTAATGATTGTTTTGTATACTACAACTGTGGACCATGAAATGGTTGTTTTGTATACTACAATGGTGGGCCATGAAAGGATTGTTTTGTATACTACAACTGTGGACCATGAAATGATTGTTTTGTATACTACAACTGTGGACCATGAAATGATTGTTTTGTATACTACAACTGTCGACAATAAAATGATTGTTTTGTATACTCCAACTGTGGGCCATGTAATGATTGTTTTGTATACTCCAACTGTGGGCCATGTAATGATTGTTTTGTATACTCCAACTGTGGACCATGTAACGATTGTTTTGTATACTCCAACTGTGGGGCATGAAATGATTGTCTTGTATACTACAATTGTGGACCATAAAATGATTGTTTTATATGCTACAACTGTGGGCCATGAAATGATTGTTTTATATACTAAAACTCAGACCATGAATGATTGTTTTGTATACTACAATTGTGGGACATGAAATAATTGTTTTTTATACTACAACTGTGGCCTATGAAAGGATTGTTTTGTATACTACAACTGTGGACCATGAAATGATTGTTTTGTATACTACAACTGTGGACCGTGAGATGATTGTTTTGTATACTCCAACTGTGGGCCATGTAACGATTGTTTTGTATACTCCAATTGTGGGGCATGTAATGATTGTCTTGTTTACTACAACTGTGGACCATAAAATAATTCTTTTATATACTACAACTGTGGGCCATGAAATGATTGATTTGTACACTTAAATTCGTACCATGAAATGATTGTTTTGTATACTACAACTGTGAGACATGAAATAATTGTTTTGTATACTCCAACTGTGGGCCATGTAATGATTGTTTTGTATATTCCAACTGTGGACCATGAAATGATTGTTTTGTATACTATAACTGTAAGCTATGAAAGGATTGTTTTGTATACTACAACTGTGGACCATGAAATGATTGTTTTGTATACTACAACTGTGGACCATGAAATGGTTGTTTTGTTTACTCCAACTGTGGGCCATGTAATGATTGTTTTGTATACTCAAACTGTGGACCATGAAATGATTGTTTTGTATACTCCAACTGTGGACCATTAAATGATTGTTTTGTATACTACAACTGTGGGCTATGAAAGGATTGTTTTGTAAACTACAACTGTGGACCATGAAATGATTGTTTTGTAAACTACAACTGTGGACCATGAAATGATTGTTTTGTATACTACAACTGTGGGCCATGAAAGGATTGTTTTGTATACTACAACTGATGACCATGAAATGATTGATTTATATACTACAACTGTGGACCATGAAATTATTGTTTTGTATACTACAACTGTGGACCATGAAATGATTGTTTTGTATACTACAACTGTGAGCCATGTAATGATTGTTTTGTATACTCCAACTGTGGACCATGTTACGATTGTTAAAAGTATGCTACAAATGTGGACCATGAAATGATTGTTTTTTTTACTACTACTGTTGGGCATGAAATGATTGTTTTGTTTACTACAACTGTTGGCCATAAAATGATTATTTTGTATACTACAACTGTGGACCATGAAATGATTGTTTTGTATACTACAACTGTGGACCATAAAATGATTGTTTTGCATACTACAACTGTGGACCATGAAATGATTGTTTTGTATACTACAACTGTGGGCCATGTAATGATTGTTTTGCATACTACAACTGTTGACTATGTAATGCTTGTTTTGTATACTACAACTGTGGACCATGTAATGATTGTTTTGCATACTACAACTGTGGACCATGTAATGATTGTTTTGTATACTATAACTGTGGGCCATGTAATGATTGTTTTGCATACTACAACTGTGGACCATATAATGATTAATTTGTATACTCCAACTGTGGGCCATGTAATGATTGTTTTGTATACTTTAACTGTGGGCTATGTAATGATTGTTTTGTAAACTACAACTGTGGACCATGTAATGATTGTTTTGTATACTATAACTGTGGGCCATGTTATGATTGTTTTGTATACTATAACCATGGGCCATGTAATGATTGTTTTGCATACTACAACTGTGGACCATGTAATGATTGATTTGTATACTCCAACTGTGGGCCATGTAATGATTGTTTTGTATACTATAACTGTGGACCATGAAATGATTGTTTTGTATACTAAAACTGTTAATCATTGAATGATTGTTTTGTATATTATAACTGTTGATCATTTAATGATTGTTTTGTATACTACAACTGTGGACCATGAAATGATTGTTTTGTATACTACAACTGTGGGCCATGAAAGGATTGTTTTGTATACTACAACTTAGGGCCATGAAATAATTGTTTTGTATACTACAACTGTGGATCATGAAATAATTGTTTTGTATACTACAACTGTGGACCATGAAATGATTCTTTTGTATACTCCAACTGTGGGCCATGTAATGATTGTTAAAAGTATACTACAACTGTGAACCATGAAATGATTGTGTTTTTTACTACTACTGTGGGGCATGAAATGATTGTTTTGTATACTACAATTGTGGACCATGAAATGATTGTCTTGTATACTACAACTGTGGGCCATGTAATGATTGTTTTGTATACTACAACTATGGACCATGAAATGATTGTTTTGTATACTCCAACTGTGGGCCATGTAATGATTGTTTTGTATACTCCAACTGTGGACCATGTAACAATTGTTTTGTATACTCCAATTGTGGGGCATGTAATGATTGTGAAAAGTATACTACAACTGTGAACCATGAAATGGTTATTTTTTTTACTACTACTGTGGTGTATGAAATGATTGTTTTGTTTACTACAACTTTGGACCATAACATGATTGTTTTGTATACTATAACTGTTGGCCATGTAATGATTGTTTTGTATACTCCAACTGTGGGCCATGTAATGATTGTTTTGTATACTACAACTATGGACCATAAAATGATTGTTTTGTATACTACAATGGTGGGCCATAAAATGATTGTTTTGTATACTACAACTGTGGACCATGAATTGATTGTTTTGTATACTACAAGGGTGCACCATGAAATGATTGTTTTGTATACTCTAACTGTGGGCTTTGTAATGATTGTTTTGTATACTACAACTGTGGACCATGAAATGGTTGTTTTGTATACTACAATGGTGGGCCATGAAAGGATTGTTTTGTATACTACAACTGTGGACCATGAAATGATTGTTTTGTATACTACAACTGTGGACCATGAAATGATTGTTTTGTATACTACAACTGTCGACAATAAAATGATTGTTTTGTATACTCCAACTGTGGGCCATGTAATGATTGTTTTGTATACTCCAACTGTGGGCCATGTAATGATTGTTTTGTATACTCCAACTGTGGACCATGTAACGATTGTTTTGTATACTCCAACTGTGGGGCATGAAATGATTGTCATGTATACTACAATTGTGGACCATAAAATGATTGTTTTATATGCTACAACTGTGGGCCATGAAATGATTGTTTTATATACTAAAACTCAGACCATGAATGATTGTTTTGTATACTACAATTGTGGGACATGAAATAATTGTTTTTTATACTACAACTGTGGCCTATGAAAGGATTGTTTTGTATACTACAACTGTGGACCATGAAATGATTGTTTTGTATACTACAACTGTGGACCGTGAAATGATTGTTTTGTATACTCCAACTGTGGGCCATGTAACGATTGTTTTGTATACTCCAATTGTGGGGCATGTAATGATTGTCTTGTTTACTACAACTGTGGACCATAAAATAATTCTTTTATATACTACAACTGTGGGCCATGAAATGATTGATTTGTACACTTAAATTCGTACCATGAAATGATTGTTTTGTATACTACAACTGTGAGACATGAAATAATTGTTTTGTATACTCCAACTGTGGGCCATGTAATGATTGTTTTGTATATTCCAACTGTGGACCATGAAATGATTGTTTTGTATACTATAACTGTAAGCTATGAAAGGATTGTTTTGTATACTACAACTGTGGACCATGAAATGATTGTTTTGTATACTACAACTGTGGACCATGAAATGGTTGTTTTGTTTACTCCAACTGTGGGCCATGTAATGATTGTTTTGTATACTCAAACTGTGGACCATGAAATGATTGTTTTGTATACTCCAACTGTGGACCATGAAATGATTGTTTTGTATACTACAACTGTGGGCTATGAAAGGATTGTTTTGTAAACTACAACTGTGGACCATGAAATGATTGTTTTGTATACTACAACTGTTGACCATGAAATGATTGTTTTGTATACTACAACTGTGGGCCATGAAAGGATTGTTTTGTATACTACAACTGATGACCATGAAATGATTGATTTATATACTACAACTGTGGACCATGAAATTATTGTTTTTTATACTACAACTGTGGACCATGAAATGATTGTTTTGTATACTACAACTGTGAGCCATGTAATGATTGTTTTGTATACTCCAACTGTGGACCATGTTACGATTGTTAAAAGTATGCTACAACTGTGGACCATGAAATGATTGTTTTTTTTACTACTACTGTTGGGCATGAAATGATTGTTTTGTTTACTACAACTGTTGGCCATAAAATGATTATTTTGTATACTACAACTGTGGACCATGAAATGATTGTTTTGTATACTACAACTGTGGACCATAAAATGATTGTTTTGTATACTACAACTGTGGGCCATGAAATGATTGTTTTGTATACTACAACTGTGAGCCTTGAAATGGTTGTTTTGTATACTACAACTGTGGACCATGAAATGATTGTATTGTATACTACAACTCTGGGCCATGTAATGATAGTTTTGTATACTACAACTGTGGACCTTGAAATGATTGTTTTGTATACTACAACTGTGGGCATTGAAATGATTGTTTTGTATACTACAACTCTGGGCCATGTAATGATAGTTTTGTATACTACAACTGTGGACCATGAAATGATTGTTTTGTATACTCCAACTGTGGACCATGTAATAATTGTTTTGTATGATATAACTGTCGACTATGAAATGATTATTTTGTATACTACAACTGTAGACCATGAAAGGATTGTTTTGTATGCTACATCTGTGGACCATGAAATGATTGTTTTGTATACTACAACTGTGGGCCATGTAATGATTGTTTTGTATACTACAACTGTGGGCCATCAACTGATTGTTCTGTATATTCTAACTGTGGGCCATGTAATGATTGTTTTATATACTACAACTGTGGGCCATGTAATGATTGTTTTGTATACTACAACTGTGGGCCATGTAATGATTGTTTTGTATACTACAACCGTGGACCATTAAAGGATTGTTTTATATACTCTAAATGTGGGCCATGTAATGATTGTTTTGTATACTACAACTGTTGACTATGAAATTATTGTTTTATATACTCTAAATGTGGGCCATGTAATGATTCTTTTGTATACTACAACTATAGACCATGTAATGATTGTTTTGTATACTACAACTGTGGGCCATGAAATGATTGTTTTGTCTCCCATACTTCCTGATTTGTTTTGTAAACATTAATTTTATGTTTTCTGCTATATGATTTAAAAGAAATGCTTATCCTAAAGAAACTTTAACATGAGTCTAATGCTCAATTAAACAGGGTTTGTATGTACATGAAGCAAATATGTGTTAAATTAAAATATCCATGTATCTGTATTTAAACCCTGAATTTTGTTTCTATTTTGTTAAAGTACATTTTGGTAAATGGCCGAAAGGTCTCTTTTTTCGCCGTTTCTGGTCTTTGTGACAAAAAAACATGTGATATGATTCAATTAGTATAAAAGATTAATCCAAGCAAATTGCAATTAATGTGTATTTTAATCATATTTTTGACAATATTATTAATTTGATAATTATTATTGATACATTTGTTAAATTAAAGTTTGAGGAAGATATATATTGAGATGATGTCACTCCATAAATTTCAAATGTGTAAGGACTGATTTAATGAAAAATGAAGTATCAAGTTAAAAATTGCAATGTGTCCTTTAATTGCCATGCAGATGCTCATCATGATCAACATTTTCATTTCAACAGATAAAATGTCTTTTATTACTTCTAACAATGGCTGTTGTTTTTTTCTAATATACATGTTTTGTACATGTATGTATTCCTAAAGTCCTGTAAGCCAAAAAATATGTAGCCACTGAAAAAGTAGCCTTAAACGTATACCAGGTAAGACTGGCAAGACAAAACTTTACTCATCTGGAGACTGTGTGCTTTTCTATAAATTGCTTGATACTAGTTGCATGTTTTTATGTAAATCACATTTTGTGCATCATGATATAAAAATTTAACTTTTATTAGGTTATATTAAATACATAAATGCATTCAGAATAATAACTGAGTTCAGTGCAACAGATAGTTAAATTTAGATACACAAAAAAATGTTTTTACTAAAATTCTTGGAATTAAGATTTTGCTTTAAATATAATACATTATTGGTTAAGGACTTATGGCTAGATTGTACTTTATCAGATTATGCAATCATCAATGTTATTGTTTTGTTAATTTAGATGACAGTCATTACTGTTAATGTTGTATTGTTTTTTATTAGCTCACCTGAATAAAGCTCAAGGTGAGCTATTCTGATTGTCTGTTGTCTGTTGTCCGCCTGTTAACTTTTTTGTTGTGTGCACTCTAGCACCCGCATTTTCCATTGGATCTTCACTTAACTTATATAGTTTTATATAACTATAATATCTCGAACAAGGTTTTGAACTGGTCAAATTGGATTAGTAATGTCAGAGTTATGGCACTTGAAACATTAAAAAATGCATTATTTGACCTTGTGTGCACTCTGGCACCCGTATTTTTTATTTGATTCTCACAAAACTTACACAGTAGTTATATAACCATAATATATTGGACAAGTTCTTGAACTAGTCAAACAGATTATTAATGTCAGAATTATGACCCTTTAAACATAAAAAAATGCAATATTTTACCGTGTGTGCACTCTAGCACCCGCAGCTTTCAATTGATGTCCATCAAACTAATAAAGTACTGTAATTATATAAACCATAATATCTTTGACAAGTTCTTGAACTGGTAAAATAGGATAATTATTGTCACTGAGTTATGGTCTTTGAATCATCAAAAATGTATTATTTGATATTGTGTAGACTCTAGTACTTGCAGTTTTTATTTGATCCTCATTAAATTAACACAGTTGTTATGTAACAATAATATCTAGGACTTGAGTTCTTGAACTGGCCAAATTAGATAATTAATGTTGGGTGTTATGGTCCCTGAATCTACAAGGGTTCTTCGTGGCCGAGTGGTCTATGGTGCCGTCTCAAGATCACTTACCTCTCACCGCTAAGGTGGTAGGTTCAAGTTCTGCTCTCTCCAAAAACTTTATGTAAGAAAGTTTCCAGTTACTTGCAGAAGGACGGTGGTTCTACTCTGTCTGAATCAGTCTGAGGTCTTGGTCCACCAGTACAACTGGATATGCCATAATAATGTAACCTGAAATGTGTTGAAAATGGCATAAAACCCCATTCAAAAACAATTTGAATCGACAAAATTTGCATTATATTAATTTATGTACACTATAGCACCTGCAAAAATTAGCATCTTTGGTATTGTCTCCTAAGCCACAGATGAGCAATTTAAGGCCATTCTGGCCCTCTTGGTTAGATGACCATCATTACTGTTAATGTTGTATTGGTTTTTATCAGATATCAATTATTTCTGATCTCATCATAATCAATCTTTATCTTTTTAGCCGAGGGATGCAACGAAATACTGCTCAACCATTCCAAAGTAGACAACGGTGGGCTAGCACCCGTGCCGTGGAATCATGGAGCTGAGTGTAAGTACAGCAGCTGTCATGAGGAGATTGTGTAGCCTGATGATTAAGTTGTGTGCTTGCTTGTGGAAATTATCTGTTTACTGCAACTGATGGTAAACTAAAAATGCTGGCGAACGGAAACTTAAAAACAGAGTCTGCCGTATGACTGTTGACTTACTTCCATACCACAACAGCTCATTATTGATGGAGAGCTATAAATAGAATAACCTCAAACTACTACAGCACAGTACTGATGGCACACTTAAAATAGAAAATAACATCTATACTGACAACAGCCCAGTACCAATGGAGAGCTAAATATATAACAACTTCAAAATCAACAGTACAGCATTGATTGTGCACTAAAAAATTTAAAAAAAAATTGCTGCAACATCAAAGCACTATTAGTAATCTAAAATTAGCATGTCACCTCTCTACTGAAAATACAAGAGGAAGCCCTTCATTATCATTATTGAACCTTCCTGCTGACACTAAGTACTTGACAGTGACAAACAAGACAAATAGGGACATTGATATGTGAAAAGGCTTATTGTAGAACCTTCAATCATGAAGTTTCAAAGAAATGTCTAAATTTTAAGTTGGGTTCCTGAACATGTCACATTGAATTTCTTCAGTTACCATTGAAAAACAATGGAGTTATCTCAATACCAAACAATGGAGTTATCTCAATACAAAACAATGGAGTTATCTCAATACCAAACAATGGAGTTATCTTAATACCAAATACTCTTTTAGTGCAAAAGCATTAGTCATTAAATATACAAAACAAACAGAAGCAATGTGTTGCTCAAAACAAACAGAAGCAATGTGTTGCTCAAAACAAACAGAAGCAATGTGTTGCTCAAAACAAACAGAAACAAACAGAAGCAATGTGTTGCTCAAAACAAACAGAAGCAACGTGTTGCTTATATGGAAATTATCTCCATATTTGCTTGTGAACTCTTTAAAAATGATTCAAACGCTTTGAACCCTTAATACCATATTATAAAAAGTAGTTGTTTTCAACTGATAAAAATAATCTGAATATCCAGTACTATGGAGATGAAGAAATATGGTTGTAATACAGTTCTTTCTGCTATTGCTTAATAAATATATGCTATGAATGATAGTCGAATAGTTGCTATGGCCAAGAATCAAATAGTTGTTGTGCATAATAATAAAAAAACTCAAATCAGCTTCCTACAGATAGTAACCAAACGTTGCTATGAAAAGTAGTTCAACTATTGTCATGGATAATAAGATGACTCTTGCTATGGATAATACTCTGAATAATAGTCAGACTGTTGCTTTGGATAATAGTCAAACTGTTTCTAAGGATAATAATTAAACAGTTGCTATGGATCAGAATTGAGTGATATGTGATGCTGCTTTTGGAATTGATTTCAATATGCTCTATATTATCTATCTCAATTATGTGATTTCAATATGCTCTATATAATCTATCTCAATTATGTGATTTTGATATGCTCTATATAATCTATCTCAATTATGTGATTTTGATATGCTCTATATAATCTATCTTAATTATGTGATTTCGATATGCTCTATATAATCTATCTTAATTATGTGATTTCGATATGCTCTATATAATCTATCTCAATTAGGTGATTGGAGTAATTTAAATATTTTGGAGTTTAATTGAGTAACCAGTCATTCAGACCAAAATCTGATTTTGTTGAGCTTGAAGATTGGTTAGAAATTAATTATTTTGTTAAATTACAAGTATAATAGAAGAACTGCTACTACCTGGCTGCTGCAACTGTATTGTCACAAGACAGTACATAGATAATGAGGGATGTTGATTTGTCTGTAATACAGTGAATAGGAATGAGTTAAGAGTTTATTATTAATCACTTATCCAGTTAGTAATGCCCATTTGATATGATGAATAATAAGGATATTAGAACTGTGGGTCAGTGACTTTATGTCCCATTGGAAAGATAAAATACCACAACATGTATGGGAGTGATATAAATGGTAAGCAGTGTGGCAACACACGTGGTAGCACAGAAACAATATGAGGTAAGAATTTACTGAATGGACAGTGGATGAGGTCAAACAGTGACATTGATGAGATAATACTATTCTATATGGACATATTGACAAGGATGAGGTAAAACTATTCTGAATGGACAGATTGACAAGGATGAGGTAGAACTATTCTATATAGACAGATTGACAAGGATGAGGTAAAACTATTCTACATAGACAGATTGACAAAGATGAGCTAAAACTATTCTACATGGACAGATTTACAAAGATGAGGTAAAACTCTTCTACATGGACAGATTGATAAGGTGAGGTAAAACTATTCTACATAGACAGATTGACAAGGAGGATGAGGTTAACCTATTCTACATGGACAGATTGATAAATATGAAGTAAAACCATTCTACATGGACAGATTGATAAGGATGAGGTAAAAGTATTCTACATTGACAGATTGACATGGATGAGGTTAAACTATTCTACATGAACAGATTGACAAAGATGAGGTACAACTATTCTACATGGACAGATTGACAAAGATGATATAAAACTATTCTTCATGGACAGTTTGACAAAGATTTGTTAAAACTATGATACATAGACAGATTGGCAAATATGAGGTAAAACTATTCTACATGGACAGATTGACAAATATGAGGTAAAATTATTCTACATGGACAGATAGACAAATATGAGGTAAAATTATTCTACATGGACAGATTGACAAGGATGAGGTAAAACTATTCTACATGGACAGATTGACAAGGATGAGGTAAAACTATTCTAGATAGACAGATTGACAACAGTGAGGTAAAACTTTTCTACATGGACACATTGACAAAGATGAGGTAAAACTATTCTTCATGGACAGATTGATGAGGATGAGGTAAAACTATTCTACATTTACTGATTGACAAGGATGACATAAAACTATTCTTCATGAACAGATTGACAAGGATGAGATAAAACTATTCAACATGGACAGATTGACAAAGATGAGGTAAAACTATTCTACATGGACAGATTGACAAAGATGAGGTAAAACTATTCTACATGGACATATTGACAAGGATCAGGTTAAACTATTCTACATAGACAGATTGACAAAGATGAGGTAAATCTAATCTACATGTCCGTTGACAAGGATGAGGTAAAAGTATTCTACATGGACAGATTAACAAGGATGAGGTACAACTATTCTACATGGACAGATTAACAAAGATGAGGTAAAACTATTAAAAAATGGACAGATTAACAAAGATGATGTAAAACTATTTTACATAGACATATTGACAAGGAAGAGGTTAAACTATTCTACATGGACAGATTGACATAGATGAGGTAATACTATTCTACATGGACAGATTTATGAAAGTGAGGTAAAACTATTCTACATGGACATATTGACAAATGTGAGGTAAAACTATTCTACATGGACATATTGACATAGATGAGGTAAAACTATTCAACATAGACAGATTGACAAGGATGGGGTAAAACTATTCTACATGGACAGATGGACTAAGAGTAGTTAAAACTATTCTACATGGACAGATTGACAAGGATGAGGTAAAACAATTTTACATGGACAGACTGACAAAGATGAGTTAAAACTATTCTACATGGACATATTGACAAAGATCAGGTACAAGTATTTTACATTAACAGATTGACAAGGATGAGGTAAAACTATTCTACATAGACAGATTGACAAGGATGAGGTAAAACTATTCTACATTGATAGATTGACAAGGATAAAGTAAAACTATTCTACATGGACAGATTGATAAAGATGAGGTAAAACTATCCTGCATCGACAGATTGACAAAGATGAGGTAAAATTATTCGACATGGATAGATTGACAAGGGTGAGGTTAAACTATTTTACATGGACAGATTGACAAATGTGAGGTAAAACTATTCTACATGGACATATTGACATAGATGAGGTAAAACTATTCAACATAGACAGATTGACAAGGATGGGGTAAAACTATTCTACATGGACAGATGGACTAAGAGTAGTTAAAACTATTCTACATGGACAGATTGACAAGGATGAGGTAAAACAATTTTACATGGACAGACTGACAAAGATGAGTTAAAAATATTCAACATGGACAGATTGACAAAGATGAGAAAAAACTATTCTACATAGACAGATTGACAAGGATGAGGTACAACTACTCTACATGGACAGATTGACATGGATGTAGTAAAACTTTTCTACATTGACAGAGTGACAAGGATGAGTTAAAACTATTTTACATGGACAGAGTGAAAAAGATGAGGTAAAACTATTATTCATGGACAGATTGACAAAGATGAGTTAAAACTGTTCTACATTGACAGATTAACAAAGATGAGGTAAAACTATTTTACATGGACAGATTGACAAAGATAAGTTAAAACTATATTACATTGACAGATTGATAAAGATGAGTTAAAACTATTCAACATGGACAGATTGACACAGATGAAGTAAAACTATTCAACATAGACAGATTGATAAGGATGGGGTTAAACTGTTCTACATGGACAGATTGACAAGGATGAGGTAAAACTGTTCTACATTGACAAATTGACAAAGATGAGGTAAAACAATTTTACATGGACAGATTGACAAAGATGAGGTAAAACTATTCTACATTGACAGATTGACAAAAAAGATCAGGTAAAACTAGTTTACACAGACAGATTGACAAAAAAGATCAGGTAAAACTATTCTACATGGATAGATTGACAAAGATGAGTTAAAACTATTCTACATTGACAGATTGACAAAGATAAGGTACAAGTATTTTACATGGACAGATTGACATGGATGAGGTAAAACTATTCTTTGTAGACAGATTGACAAAGATGAGGTAAAACTATTCAACATAGACAGATTGACAGGGATGATGTAAAACTATTCTACACAGACAGATTGACAAGGATGAGGTAAAACTATTCTACATGGACAGATTGACAAAGATGAGTTAAAACTATTCTACATTGACAGAGTGACAAAGATGAGGTAAAACTATTCTACATGGACAGATTGACAAAGATGAGGTAAAACTATTCTACATTGACAGATTGACAAAGATGAGGTAAAACTATCCTACATGGATATATTGATAAGGATTAGGTAAAACTATTCTACATGGATAGATTGACACAGATGATGTAAAACTATTCTAAATGGACAGATTGAAAAAGATGAGGTAAAACATGGACAGATTGACAAAGATTAGGTAAAACTATTCTAAGTAGATGAGACCAGACTTCACTGGCAGTGTGATTGAGATCTGAATATGCTGGCATGAAGCAGTTTCTGATGACCAAGAATAGATGGTAGAACAGGGACTATTGGGTGTGTAATTTGTGGATTTGAATTATGTAAGTGGCAAGCATAGATGTTATGACTACCGGTATGTAGCTGACTACTAGTATGTCGATGACTACCGGTATGTAGCTGACTACTAGTATGTAGACGACTACCGGTATGTAGTTGACTATTAGTATGTAGATGACTACCGGTATGTAGTTGACTACCAGTATGTTGTGTGTTGAAAGTCATGATTCAAAAATTAGTACTGTTTACTGGTGTGATGAAAGTTATGGCTCTGAAAGTAGTACTGTTTACTGGTGTGACGGAAGTCATGGTTCTAAAATTAGTACTGTTTACTGGTGTGATGGAAGTCATGGTTCTAAAATAAGTACTGTTTACTGGTGTGATGGAAGTCATGGTTCTAAAATTAGTACTGTTTACTGGTGTGACAGAAGTCATGATTCTAAAATTAGAACTGTTTACTGGTGTGATGGAAGTTATGGCTCTAAAAGTAGTACTGTTTACTGGTGTGATGGAAGTTATGGCTCTAAAAGTAGTACTGTTTACTGGTGTGATGGAAGTCATGGTTTTAAAATTAGTACTGTTTACTGGTGTAATGGAAGTGGGAATTGTAAAAATATTACTGTTTACTGGTGTGATGGAAGTCATGGTTCTAAAATTAGTACTGTTTACTGGTGTGATGGAAGTCATGGTTTTAAAATTAGTACTGTTTACTGGTGTAATGGAAGTGGGAATTGTAAAAATATTACTGTTTACTGGTGTGATGGAAGTCATGGTTCTAAAATTAGTACTGTTTACTGGTGTGATGGAAGTCATGGTTCTAAAATTAGTACTGTTTACTGGTGTGATGGAAGTCATGGTTCTTTAATTAGTACTGTTTACTAGTGTGATGGAAGTCATGGTTCTAAAATTAGTACTGTTTACTGGTGTGATGGAAGTCATGTTCTAAAATTAGTACTGTTTACTGGTGTAATGGAAGTCATGGTTCTAAAATTATTACTGTTTACTGGTGTGATGGAAGTCATGGTTCTAAAATTAGTACTGTTTACTGGTGTGGTGGAAGTCCTGTATCTAAAATTAGTACTGTTAACTGGTATGACGGAAGTCATGGTTCTAAAATTAGTACTGTTTACTGGTGTGATGGAAGTCATGGTTCTAAAATTAGTTCTGTTAACACGTATGTTGGAAGTCATGGTTCTATAATTAGTACTGTTTACTGGTGTGATGGAAGTGGGAATTGTAAAAATAGTACTGTTTACTGGTGTGATGGAAGTCATGGTTATAAAATTAGTACTGTTTACTGGTGTGACGGAAGTCATGGTTCTAAAATTAGTACTTTTTACTGGTGTGATGGAAGTCATGGTTCTTAAAGTAGTTCTGTTTACTGGTGTGACGGAAGTCATGGTTCTAAAATTAGTACTGTTTACTGGTGTGATGGAAGTCATGGTTCTAAAATTAGTACTGTTTACTGGTGTGATGGAAGTCATGGTTCTAAAATTAGTACTGTTTACTGGTGTGATGGAAGTCATGGTTCTAAAATTAGTACTGTTTACTGGTGTGATGGAAGTCATGGTTCTAAAAATAGTACTGCTGGTGTGAGTGAAGTCATGGTTCTAAAATTAGTACTGTTTACTGGTGTGATGGAAGTCATGATTCTAAAATTAGTACTGTTAACTGGTATGATGGAAGTCATGGTTCTAAAATTAGTACTGTTAACTGGTATGATGGAAGTCATGGTTCTATAATTAGTACTGGTTACTGGTGTGATGGAAGTGAGAATTCTAAAAATAGTACTGGTGTCAAGAAAACAGTACATATAACAAGTGATAAAATTGCTGGTTTAAAAAAAAGGTAACTGGTGTGATAAAAGTACTTATTCTAGAAAAAGTAATTGAGAATAGAGGTGTAAGAATACATTTTATAAATACATGGTGGGGAAACAAAAAGTATCACGTGACGACAAATGATGTCGCCACACCAAAAATCAGACGAAAACAGAGGAATTAAGGTAAGAAATTGCTCATAACTTTTTTATTAGTAAATCAATTCACATACAATATAGTGCAAAAAAGATGCCAATATATTCTCCTTTACATGATATAATTATGTATGACTAGAATGCTTTACTTTTTGAGAACACTTCAACAATATTTCCGAGCCGGTATGGATATAAGAAGTAATTATTCTAGAAGTAGTAACTGAGATTAAAGGTGTAAGAATATATTTTATAAATAGCAACTACTGAGTGCCATGCTGGTCTTATTTGTAAGATAAACACTAAGCTCAGCTATCAACAGACTTTTATTATTCATCACTTTGTTATTGGACTTGAAGTTTTAAGTTGTTTTGTTTTATTTGTTGGAATTATCAGAACATAGTTTAATATTAGCATGTTGCAAAATTTTCCCATCTTTTTTTTCTGGCAGAGTATGACATTGTGTAATCAATCAAATGTATACCTGCAGATAATCAGATTAACAAAATACTGTCAGAGATTGTAGTTACATACAATGGAGTTTTTAAAATATTTGTGGTTAACTGAATTACTGTTCCATTTTTATGTAAAAAAAAACAAGTTTTCGGCACTTGTGCTTCATTAGAAAATATGCTAAAATGACAATGATTATTAAAATTTGAAAAAAAAAAAAAAATGAATTGAATTGAACTGAGATTCTTTTGACAAAAACAAACTGAACACCACAGAAGCAGTGTTGTAAAGATTAATAACTAAAAAATCAATAATTGAACTTCTATGTTTTGGATTATATTAATTTTATTTTACCTAATTTTCTAAAAAATAAAATCTACCCATCAAACAATGTTTTGGGAAAAATGTATAAACCAACAGTTTAATAATATGTTGCATTGCTTACAGACGTTCTGGCATCTTCCAGAGCTATAGTTGACAATAGGTGTACAATTTGTGTTGCCTTGCTTACAGACGTTCTGGCATCTTCAAGTGTTGTAACTGACACAAAGTATACAATTTGTGTCACCTTGCTCATCGTTGTTCTGGCATTTTCAAGAGTTGTAGCATACACAAGGTGTACAATTTTCGTTGCATTGCTTATAGATGTTCTGGTATTTTCCAGAGTTGTAGCTTACACGAGGTGTACAATTTGTGTCGCCTTGCTAACAGGCATTCTGGCATCTTCCAGAGTTGTAGCTTACACAAGGTGCACAATTTGTGTTGCCTTGCTTACAGAGGTTCTGGCATCTTCCAGAGTTGTAGCTGACTCAAGGTGTACAATTTGTGTTGCCTTGCCTACATATGTTCTGGCATCTTCCAGAGTTATAGCTTACACAAGGTGTACAATTTGTGTTGCTTTGCCTACAGACATTCTGGCATGTTCCAGAGTTGTAGTTGACACAAGGTGTACAATTGGTTTTGCCTTGCTTACAGACATTCTGGCATCTTCCAAAGTTGTAGCTTACACAAGGTGTACAATTTGTGTTGCCTTGCTTACAGATGTTCTGGCATCTTCCAGAGTTGTAGCTTACACAAGGTGTACAATTTGTGTCGCCTTGATTGCCGTCATTCTGGCATTTTTCAGAGTAGAAGCTGACACAAGGTGTACAATTTGTGTTGCCTTGCTTACAGACATTCTGGCATCTTCAAGAGTTGTAGTTGACGCAAGGTGTGCAATTTATGTTGCCTTGCCTACAGATGTTCTGGCATCTACCAGAGTTGTAGCTTACACAAGGTGTACAATTTGTGCTACCTTGCCTACAGACATTATGGCATCTTCCAGAGGTGTAGCTTACACATGGTGTATAATTTGTGTTGTATTGCTTACAGACGTTCTGGCATCTTCCTGAGTTGTAGCTTACACAAGGTGTTAATTTGTGTTGCCTTGCCTACAGATGTTCTGGCATCTTCCAGAGTTGTAGTTTACACAAGGTGTACAATTTGTGTTGTATTGCTTACAGACATTCTGGCATCTTCCAGAGTTGTAGCTTACACAAGGTTTACAGTTTGTGTTGCCTTGCCTGCGGACGTTCTGGCATCTTCCAAAGTTGTAGCTAAGACAAGTTGTACAATTTGTGTTGCCTTGCTTACAGAGGTTCTGGCATCTTCCAGAGTTGTAGTTGACTCAAGGTGTACAATTTGTGTTGCCTTGCCAACAGATGTTCTGGCATCTTCCAGAGTTATAGCTTACACAAGGTGTACAATTTGTGTTGCTTTGCCTACAGACATTCTGGCATGTTCCAGAGTTGTAGTTGACACAAGGTGTTCAATTTGTCTTGCCTTGCTTACAGACATTCTGGCATCTTTCAAAGTTGTAGCTTACACAAGGTGTACAATTTGTGTTGCATTGCTTACAGACTTTCTGGCATCTTCCAAAGTTGTAGTTGACACAAGTTGTACAATTTGTGTTGCCTTGCTTACAGACAATTTGTGTTATATTGCATATAGATGTTCTGGCATCTTCCAGAGTTGTAGATTACACAAGGTGTATAGTTTGTGTTGTATTGCTTACAGACATTCTGGCATCTTCCTGAGTTGTAGCTTACACAAGGTGTTAATTTGTGTTGCCTTGCCTACAGATGTTCTGGCATCCTCCAGAGTTGTAGCTTACACAAGGTGTACAATTTGTGTTGTATTGCTTACAGATTTTCTGGCATCTTCCAGAGTTGTAGCTTACACCAGGTGTACAGTTTGTGTTGCCTTGACTGCGGACGTTCTGGCATCTTCCAGAGTTGTAGCTAAAACAAGATGTACAATTTGTGTTGCCTTGCTTACAGATGTTCTGGCATCTTCCAGAGTTGTAGTTGACTCAAGGTGTACAATTTGTGTTGCCTTGCCTACAGATGTTCTGGCATCTTCCAGAGTTATAGCTTACACAAGATGTACAATTTGTGTTGCTTTGCCTACAGATATTCTGGCATGTTCCAGAGTTGTAGTTGACACAAGGTGTACAATTTGTGTTGCCTTGCTTACAGACATTCTGGCATTTTCCAAAGTTAACGCTTACACAAGGTGTACAATTTGTGTTGCCTTGCTTACAGACGTTCTGGCATCTTCCAGAGTGGTAGTTGACACAAGGTGTACAATTTGTGTTATATTACATATAGATGTTCTGGCATCTTCCAGAGTTGTAGCTTACACAAGGTGTACAATTTGTGTTGCCTTGCTTACAGATGTTCTGGCATCTTCAAAAGTTGTAGCTGACACAAGGTGTACAATTTGTGTTGCCTTGCCTACAGATGTTCTGGCATCTTCCAGAGTTGTAGTTGACACAAGTTGTACAATTTGTGTTGCCTTGCTTACAGATGTTCTGGCATCTACCAGAGTTGTAGCTTATATGAGGTGTACAATTTGTGTTGCATTGCTTACAGACTTTCTGGCATCTTCCAGAGTTGTAGTTGATACAAGTTGTACAATTTGTGTTGCCTTGCTTACAGATGTTCTGGCATCTTCCAGAGTTGTAGCTTACACAAGGTGTACATTTTGTGTTGCATTGCTTTCAGACATTCTGGCATCTTCAAAAGTTGTAGTTGACACAAGTTGTACAATTTGTGTTGCCTTGCTTACAAACTTTCTGGCATCTTCCAGAGTTGTAGCTTACACAAGGTGTACAACTTGTGTTGCTTTGCTTACAGACTTTCTGGCAACTACCAGAATTGTAGCTTACACAAGGTGTACAATTTGTGTTGCATTGCTTACAGACATTCTGGCATCTTCAAAAGTTGTAGTTGACACAAGGTGTACAATTTGTGTTGCCTTGCCTACAGACATTCTGGCATCTTCCAGAGTTGTAGCTGACACAAGGTGTACAATTTGTGTTGCTTTGCTTACAGACTTTCTGGCATCTACTAGAATTGTAGCTTACACAAGGTGTACAATTTGTATTGCATTGCTTACAGACGTTCTGGCATCTTCAAGAGTTGTAGTTGACACTAGTTGTACAATTTGTGTTGCCTTTCCTACAGACGTTCTGGCATCTACCAGAGTTGTAGCTTACACAAGGTGTACAATAAGTTAATTGTGAACATTGTTTAACCCTATAGAGCCTTTAAATAAGTTTTTGTCACAAATAGTTGATTTTATTTTCAAGTAGCTAACCATTAGATGGTTATGTAATAATAAATGTTTTGTTGTACAATTTTTGAAAATATAACTTCCAAAAGTCATTATTGAAATGTTTGTTTTATGTGATATTTGTATATGTATGCAGTTGTAAAGACAATTAGATCTATATACATGTTAACAATTAAGTGTAAATGATCATTATTGATATTAATTTAAACTAACTGTTAAGGTCATATGTGTCACACACATTACATGTGGTCAGTGAAAAAGTTACTTTTTTTAGTGAGTTATCAAGTTATGTGATTGCTTTTCCATTTTAATCATCATGTTAGTTATTAATTTCTTTCTTCTCATAAAATGCATATTTTATTCATAAATGTGTCATTCATCAACACTTATTTTCTTTAGGCTCATTGGTCTACCTCATTCCCCTGTGCCCTTTATACATGTACGAGTTCTCCCTTTGACATTGTTGATTTGTTACATGACAGAGGTATAGACTGGTCTATTTGTTATCTAGTTTTGTAGATTGATTGAGGATCAACCTATAGTTCTGTGTTACCACCATGTCAAAATGACAGTTCCCGATATCTAAGGAAAATAGATTTTCAAGTCTTTAATCAGAATTTTATACTTCAATTTTAATGTATATGTACTGGAAAGTTATAAAAAATATTTGTATTTGTCCTTGATTTGCATAATAATGCAAATGGAAGCTGCATTATATTATCGAATTATAAGAAGTGAAAATAGTTTTTAAACCAGTTTTGTTTTATGCCAGCAAGTGATTTGTGAGAAAATTTACATCATGAAATTATGTACCGTAATTGTTACTGATATTTATAATTTACATCATGTATTTATGTATGGTAATTGCTACTGATATTGTTTACATCATGTATTTATGTACCATAATTGTTACTGATATTGTTTAAATCATAAATTTATGTACCATAATTATTACTGATATTATTTACATCATGTATTTATGTACCATAATTGTTAATGATATTTATAATTTACATCATGTATTTATGACCCGTAATTGTTACTGATGTTATTTACATCATGTATTTATGTACCATAATAATTACTGATGTTATTTACATCATGTATTTATGTACCATAATTATAACTGATATTATTTACATCATGTATTTATTTTCCGTAATTATTACTGATGTTATTTACATCATGTATTTATGGACGGTAATTGTAACTGATATTATTAACATCAGGCATTTATGTACCAAAATTGTTACTGATGTTATTTACATCATGTATTTATGGACGGTAATTGTTGCTGATATTATTTACATCATGTATTTATGTACCATAATTATTACTGATATTATTTACATCATGTATTTATTTTCCGTAATTATTACTGATGTTATTTACATCATGTATTTATGTACCATAATTATTACTGATATTATTTACATCATGTATTTATTTTCCATAATTATTACTGATATTATTTACATCATGTATTTATGTACCATAATTATTACTGATATTATTTACATCATGTATTTATTTTCCGTAATTATTACTGATGTTATTTACATCATGTATTTATGGACGGTAATTGTAACTGATATTATTAACATCAGGCATTTATGTACCATAATTGTTACTGATGTTATTAACATCATGTACTTATGGACGGTAATTGTAACTGATATTATTTACATCAGGCATTTATGTACCATAATTGTTACTGATGTTATTTACATCATGTATTTATGTACCATAATTGTTACTGATGTTATTAACATCATGTATTTATGGACGGTAATTGTTACTGATATTATTTTTATATCATGTATTTATGTACCATAATTGTTACTGAAGTTATTTACATCATGTGTTTATGTATTGTTACTGATATTATTTACAACATGTATTTATGTACCGTAATTGTTACTGTTGTTATTTATATCATGTATTTATGGACAGTAAAATGTGTTTATGTACTGTAATTGTTACTGATATTATCAATATTACATCATGTATTTATGAACAGTAATTGTTACTGATGTTATTTACATCATGTACTTATGTCCCGTAATTGTTACTGATATTATTTACATCATGTATTTATGTACCATAATTGTTACCGATATTATTTACATCATGTATATATGTACCATAATTGTTACTGATATTTATCATTTACATCATGTATTTATGTATGGTAATTGTTACTGATATCATCTACATCATGTATTTAGGTACTATAATTGTTACTGATATTTATCATTTACATCATGTATTTATGTACTGTAATTGTTACTGATATTATTTACATCATGTACTTATGTACCATAACTGTTACTGATATTTATCATTAACATCATGTATTTATGTCCCATAATTGTCACTGATATCATTTACATCATGTCTTTATGTACTGTAATTGTTACCTATATTTATTATTTACATCATGTATTTATGTACCGTAATTGTTAGTGATATTTATAATTTATATAATATGTTTATGTACTGTAATTGTTACTGATGTAATTTACATTATGTGTTTATGTACGGTAATTGCTACTGATATTATTTACATCATGTGTTTATGTACGTAAATGCTGCTGATATTATTTACATCATATACTTATGTACCGTAATTGCTACTGATATTATTAACATCATGTGTTTAAGTACCATAATTGCCACTGATATTATTTACATCATGTGTTTATGAACAGTAATTGCTACTGATATTATTTACATCACATATTTATGTACCGTAATTGTTACTGATATTATTTACATCATGTAATTATGTCCTGTAATTGTTACTGATATTATTTACATCATGTGTTTATGTACCATAATTGCTACTGATATTATTTACATCATGTATTTATGTATGGTAATTGTTACTGATATTATTTACATCATGTATTTATGTATGGTAATTGCTACTGATATAATTTACATCATGTATTTATGTACCGTAATTGCTACTGATATTATTTACATCATGTATTTATGTACTATAATTGCTACTGATATTATTTACATCATGTATTTATGTATGGTAATTGTTACTGATATTATTTACATCATGTATTTATGTATGGTAATTGCTACTGATATAATTTACATCATGTATTTATTGACAGTAATTGCTACTGATGTTATTTACATCATGTATTTATGTGCAGTAAGTGCTTTTAATGTTATTTACATCATGTGCTTATGTACCGTAATTGCTACTGATATTATTTACATCATGTATTTATGTAAGGTTATTGCTTCTGATATTATTTATATCATTTATTTATGTACTGTGTTTGTTACTGATATTATTTACATCATGTATTTATGTACTGTAATTGTTACTGATATTATTTACATGATGTATTTATGTATGGTAATTGCTACTAATATTATTTACATCATGTGTTCATTTAAGGTTATTGTTAATGATATTAATTACATCATGTATTGATGTACTGTAATTGTTACTGTGGTATTTACATCATGTATTTAGGTACGGTAATTGTTACTGATATTATTTACACCATGTGTTCATGTATGGTAATTGTTACTGATATTATTTACATCATTTGTTTATATACCCTTATTGCTACTGATATTATTTACATCATGTGTGTATGATTTCATTTACATCATGTATTTATGTACGGTAATTGCTACTGATATTGTTTTACATGATATGTTTATGTACAGTAACTGCTACTGATATTATTTTCATCATGTGTGTATGATATTATTTACATCATGTGTTTATGTACTGTAATTGCTACTGATATTATTTACATCATGTGTGTATAATATCATTTACATCATGTATTTATGTATGGTAATTGCTACTGATATTGTTTACATCATGTGTTTATGTATGGTAACTGCTACTGATATTATTTTCATCATGTGTGTATGATATTATTTACATCATGTGTTAATGTACTGTAATTGCTACTGATATTATTTACATCATGATTGTGTTCATGTATGGTAATTGCTACTGATATCATTTACAGCATGTGATTATGTACAGTAATTGCTACTGATATTAATTACATCATTTGTTTATGTACGGTAATTGCTACTGATATTATTTACATCATTTTTTTATTTACCGTAATTGTTACTGATATTGCTTACATCATGTGTTCATGTACCGTAATTATTACTGATATTATTTTCATCATGTGTGTATGATATTATTTACATCATGTGTTTATGTACCGTAATTACTACTGATATTATTTACATCATGTGTTTATGTACTGTAATTACTACTGATATTATTTACATCATGTGTTTATGTACAGTTATTGCTACTGATATTATTTACATCATGTGTTCATGTATGGTAATTGCTACTGATATTATTTACATCATGTGTTTATGTACTGTAATTGTTACTGATATTATTGATATAACATCATGTGTATATGTATGGTAATTGCTACTTATATTATTTACATCATGTGTTTATGATATTATTTACATCATGTATTTATGTATGGTAATTGCTACTGATATTATTTACATCATGTGTTTATGTACTGTAATTGTTATTGATATTATTGATATTACATCACGTGTTTATGTATGGTAATTGCTACTTATATTATTTACATCATGTGTTTATGATATTATTTACATCATGTATTTATGTTCCATAACTGTGACTGATATTATTTACATCATGTGTTTATGTACGGTAATTGCTACTGATATTATTTACATCATTTGTTTATGTACAGTAATTGCTACTGATATTACTTACATCATGTGATTATGTACTGTAATTGTTACTGATATTATGTATATTACATTATGTATTTATGTAGGTTAATTGCTACTTATATTATTTATGTCATGTGTTTATGTACCGTAATTGCTACTGATATTATTTACATTATGTATTTATGTACCATAATTGTTACTGATATTATTTACATCATGTATTTATGTACCGTAATTGTTACTGATATTATTTACATCATGTATTTATGTACCGTAATTGTTACTGATATTATTTACATCATGTGTATATGATATTATTTACATCATGTTTTTATGTACTGTAATTGCTACTGATATTATTTACACCATGTGTTTATGTACCGTAATTGCTACTGATATTATTAACATCACGTGTGTATAATACTATTTACATCATGTATTTATGTACGGTAATTGCTACTGATATTACTTACATCATGTATTTATGTATCGTAATTGTTACTGATATTGCTTACATCATGTGTTTATGTACCGTAATTGTAACTGATATTGTTTACGTCATGTGTGTATGATATTATTTACATCATGTATTTATGTACGGTAATTGCTACTGATATTATTTACATCATGTATTTATGTACCAAAATTGTTACTGATATTGCCTACATCATGTGTTTATGTACCGTAATTGTTACTGATATTATTAATTTTACATCATGTATTTATGTACCGTAATTATTACTGATATTATTTGCATCATGTATTTATGTACCTTAATTGTTACTGATATTTACATTACGTATTTATGTATCATAATTGTTACTAATATAATTTACATCATGTATTTATGTACCATAATTGTTACTGATATTATTGCAATTATCTCATTAAATACTGATGATGTATTTTAACAAAGTGTTTGCAGAGATAGACAATCAATCAAGAGTTGCGGAAGGTTGATTGTTCTAATCAATTCACTTTGAGTTTTCCTCTACCAATAAAACTGGATATGCCATATATAAACCTATATAATATATAAATATGTTGGAAAACAGTTAACAATGTAGATATGTTTTTCATGTTATTGCTTTTGTTAAGGACTTTATGTGTTGTACATGTATAAGGATTTAATGTGTGTTAGACACAACTTATTTATGAATTTTAAAATAAATGTTACAGAAATGATGATAATGGAAGGCTCTTTAAAAACTACTTTTTCATAGAGGTCTTTGCTAGGTATCTTTGTCATACACTTTAACTACCACTGTTGGCATGCAGGCTCATAGTTGTACATGTACACATCATTATATCGTAATAATATCTCCAAGTTTAAACATTCATTACCTTGTCATTCATAATTGTTCATTATTCATGAATAAATGCACCATATATCTTGTTTTACTGTGAATAAATAAAAGAACAGCAAACTTTTCATTTTGTTGTACATATTTTCTTCCAAATCCAAAAATAAAATAGACAATAAAAAAACTAGACAATAATATAAAACCTTTATTGTCTAATTCGTTTTGCTCAAAGGAAATAATGTTTTACAATTTATTTTCTTAGTAGAATTCAGGGATTAAAAAAAAAAAAATGTGGTATGCGATTGTCACTTGCAAGACCATTATAATGTAAATGACATGTTTTTTAAATTGCATGATTGTATAGGCCTACCTAGTTTTTATGAGGTTAATGCTTTAAAGTATGTACTTATGTTGTCTTTATTTTTGTATTTCTTCACAATGTCACAGGCCATCACATTTTAAGATTCAATATGAACACAGTGTATAAACGAATTGTACAGTCACTTGCAAATATTGAGTTTAGTACAGTCATTTGTGAGTAATGAAGGGACAGCGTTCGAAAGTTTCGGCAGATGAGCAGGTATGTTTTTTAACATTTTCAAAGACTTCCAATTGTAATAATTGACTTAAATTGTAGTAGTAGCCTTCCAATGAACCAGTTATCATTGCCTGTGTTTCCTATCAATGAATGTATGGGATTTCTTGCCGATATCGATATTTTCCGAACCCGTCATACCGTTTACTCACCTTCAATAATTCAATTTGATGGTGTAAAACAGCCATTTTTGTTTTAAAAAACTCATTCTATGACAATTTTAATTTTACAGGTTAATCGTGCTGTTATTACAAGACCAACATCTGCATATGATATTAAAACAAATGTTCTATTTTGGAAGTTATATCTATTTATTTCCATGCAGGGTCAAAGAAACTCTGTACGGTCATTTGTCTGGTCTTTTTTACAAGGAAAATACTACTGTAATGTCACTTGTGAGTTCACTGTACGATTGCTTGTGAGCCCTAATAATAAAATTACTGTTTCATACGTTGTAGTTTAATGCAGATCACTGCAAAATAGACGATTCATTTGAATTTAAAGGCATAGACGAGTGTTTCATTCTAAGACTATTTTAAGATTTATTAATGTCTCAGTACTTCCAGAACTATATTATCGACTATTCCAGTCTACTTATAACATTTTTGGGTGGTCATTAGTTTGAAAATCTGACGATTTGATCAGTGTGCGTCTAGTTTGGGTTGCGAGTTTAGACGAGTTTTAATCACATCTCTATGCAAGATGGCTATATTTGATGTTTCAGAATAGTGATATTGTTAGATATAACACTAATATACAACATGAAACAAACTGTGTTGGAATACTGTACAGCAATAACTTGTAAGAATGATTTAACTTACCAGCTCAGGAGAGCCAATGGACGATAAGACAAGAATCTCTCGCTTCGTTACTCACAAATGACCGTACAAACTCAAAATATCCAAGTGACTGTACAGTTTGTTTATACACTGTGATGAATGTCAATGATGGCTGTGATCAAGGGGTGCAAACTAAGAAGTTCAAAACCTACATTAACATACTAAGACGTATACTATTATACAATTCATAAAAAAGTAGCCTTGGACTAAAGTATGAACCAATTGGCTTTAAACTATATATGCACAATATAAATAACATCGTAATGGACAGAGTATCAGTTAGAATCTAATAAGCAATTCACTTTCCACTATTAAGAAGAGTGGTTGTATTTATCAAGGAATTAAAGAGAAAGGAAATCCAAACTGGCGCCGAAAACGTCATGTTTTACCGGTTTACCCATAATTCTGTGTGAGAATAGTTTGCTAAAAATCAATATTTCGTCTGCAATAGGTAATTGCTATCGGGAAATGCCGGAAAATAAACAGTGATACTTTCGTAACATATCGACAATCTCCGGTATTTTTGTTTTATGTTATGAAATTCGTCAGTGCTATTTAAAATAGATAAAACAGTAAATAGGAACATGTAGAATACTATGAATAAAGAAAAAATATAATTATAAGATAATATACATTTGATATTTAAGTTCAAGTTGTTTATTAATTTCAGCAAGAAAGTATATTGATTTTTTATTTTAGATGAAATGGTAAAGAAAGTGTAATCAGCGAAAGTAAATTATAAATATAGATCTATCATGCAAAATATATTTTGAAAAACAAAACACACTGGTTTTTTCATGTACTAATCTTGTTAATGGTGTACAATATAATTGCTTGAGACCTGTCCTTCCAATTCTTGTAATTATCTAAAGCGTGTTTTTATGCTCCCCAAAAGAGGGAATCATATAGTCGCCGCTTTGTCTGTGCTTGTGTGCGTGTGTCCCAAAGTTCTTGTCTAGGCTATTTCTCTACAACCTCTGGTTGGAATTTTATGAAAGTCACTGGGATGCATCATTACCAGGTGCAGATGCGCATATTGTCTTTATGTTTTGGTTCAATGATTTTTCACGGAGTTATGGCCCTTTGATTCTGTCTGTGACCAAATTCTTGTCTGGGCTATTTCTCTACAACCCCATGTTGGAATTTAATGAAACTTGCTAGGATGCATCACTACCAAGTGGAAATGTGCATATTGTCTTTTTGTTCTGGTTTGATGGTTTTCCATGGAGTTATAGCCCTTTCATTGAGTCTGTGACCAAATTCTTGTCCAGGCTATTTATCTACAACCCCATGTTTGAAATTTATGAAACTTGCCAAGATGCATTACTACCAAGTGGAGATGCCCATATTGTCTTTGTTTTCCAGTTCAATGATTTTTCATGGAGTTATGGCTCTTTAATCGAGTCAGTGACCAGATTCTTATCCGCGCTATTTCTCTACAACCTCAGGTTAGAATTTTATGAAACTTGCTAGCTAGGATGCATCATTACCAAGTGCAGATGCGCATATTGTCTTTGAGTTCCAGTTTGATGATTTTTCATGGAGTTATGGCCCTTTAATTGAGTCTGTGACCAATTTCTTGTCCACGCTATTTCTCTCCAACCTCAGGTTGGAATTTTATGAAACTTGCTAGGATGCATCATAACAAAGCGCAGATGTGCATATTGTCTTTGTGTTTAGGTTTGATGATTTTTCACAGAGTTATGGCCCTTTGATTCTATCTGTGACCAAATTCTTGTCCATGCTATTTCTATACAACCCCATGTTTGAATTTTATGAAACTTGCTAGGATGCATCACTACCAAGTGTGTTCCGGTTCGATGATTTTTCATGGAGTTATGGCCCTTTAATTGAGTCTGTGACCAAATTCTTGTCCAGGCTATTTCTCTACAACCCCAGGTTGGAATTTTATGAAACTTGCATCATTACCGAGTGCAGATGCGCATACTGTCTTTGTGTTCTGGTTTGATGATTTTTGACGGAGTTATGGCCCTTTGAGTATGTCTGTGACCAAATTCTTGTCCACCCTATTTCTCTATAACTCTATGTTGGAATTTTATGAAACTTGCTTGTATGCATCATAATGACCTATTTCAAAGTATGTTGTACAATTTATTATATCACAAAATAAAAAATAATGTATTGACTTCTCTTTAGAACTCTCACAGTTACTTCCCCTGTTGAATATCATTACCATATGGTACAGAGTCAAACACTCACTTGGGGGAGCATCCATCGGTTCAACCGATATTTTCTTGTTTTTTTTAAAATCTAATTTGAATTAATTTTTGTACAAGTTTTTAATGAGTTGATCACTGTTTGTCCAGTTAATTAATTATTAATATGTCCTAAGTTTGTGATATAATGTTGGTGATGATTCAATATTGTGTTGAAATTGATACTTTGTCATAGTGTTAGTTTCTAGTTTACTAATTATCATTTTCATTTCTGGTAATAACTGATACTTTTCCTAAATAGATAATGACAAGACTCAATGTCATGTTTAATTGGCTGTCATGTGTTTTGTTTATACTTTGTAATATTGAAATGATTTGTATATGCTTTTACTGTCAATCATTGTAAAATTAAGCATTTAATAAATAAAGTTGGATAACTTGAAACTGACAATACAACGTGGTAACAGTGTCAGGATCACCACCAGGATTTAAACTAGAGTCAAAAAAAAGAAAAGCGCGCTAGCCTACACTAAGCTTTTATAAAGCGGTCTTGCTTACACTAGCATACCAAAACAGTGTTATATAAAAGGAAAAATATGGAAGTTAACATGAATACATGTTTAATAGTGTAATATCAGTGGTGTTAAAAGTATCTACATCACTTATTAAACTATAATATATTGAGTAGAGAGCAGTATCCGTATATATGTTATGACAGAATCTTTTAGTTTATAAGAATTAAACACAATATTTTAGCTAGATTCAACATGTGGCGGGAACTACAAAATCAAGTTAACGATGATGGATGTTAATTTGTATTTGAAAGGAGGTATTTATACATTGGATTGGATCACATTGATAATTTGAGTGAACAAATTATGCAGGAATAAAATGCGCACATTTTAAAATGGCATCTCACATAGAATATATTTTACAACAATTTTAGCCCAAATTGCAAAATCCTTATGACAATAAAACAGGAATGGAGATTAAATGTAAAATATTATTCTTTTTAATAAAGATATTACAAGCTAATTCAGTGAATTTATGTTCCCGGGTTCCTTTTCTTCTATAATTCCTTGTGTTTGTGTGATGAAGATTATGACAACACACCTTAATTTTGGCGTTCAGATCATAAAACCTCACTAGCCAATAGAAATACTTTATCATGTGCTCATAAAGCTGCTAAGATAGGCGCTCACATCATTATTTACCTTCAGTCTCAGAATGATCAATAAATACCACAGGTCCTTGCTGTGATAATTGATATACGTCATTGCCTCTCATTTTTCGTTGTCTCTCACCACTGATCCATGTGGGAAAGTTATCAGTTACTTGTATAGATGGGTGTGCTGGTTAATCTTCCAGGATACCTTAAAAGAGTGGTTAGGTTAAGTGACTGTGGGTGGTAGTTTTAATTAGTTTTCTTTTATAGTTTTTTTTTACCAACAAAACACTTTGCCACGTAATGTTATATATAGGAAAGGTTGTTAGACCTCCAGTAAAATACCAAATATTTTGGATTATAACAGAAATAAGAGACCTGTTGTATAACGTTTCTGCTGCAATACGACCAACCTATTTTTTTCCATGACGATGATATATCGGACCATTTCTCAGTGTTAACTATCTCTTATTATCTTTTCTTATTACAATACTCATTATCACCCTTTTGAACTTTTTTAAGGTTTAAATTGGCAATAACATATAATAAGTATTCTACTAGGATAGAAAATTTGTATTTTATTACAATACAAGTTTACTATCTTATATGATTTGATGTGCGTGCATGAAATATTTTAACATTGATTAAACTCTTTTTTCCAGTTTTGTATTCCATCTTAGGTTTAAACTGACAATTATGTACGGTACAATAGATTACTCCACCCTCTAATGAAAGTCCCAATTTTCTATTTTATCATTTAATGTACCCTGCCCAATGTGAGAGGGGATGGACCAACTATAATACTAAAGTACAAGAGGGAAACATTGGAGTTATTTAAACAAGTTCTGATCATTAAAATCTTCATATACGGTCCCAAATTTCAAAATCACAGTATACTTAACCCTATTCTAACGTACTTAAATGTTTTATCATTAAAATACACTTATTGAAATTTGCATTGTAATATTATAGGTATTCAAATCAAAATGGAGTTTATCAAGACTAATTTCCTGTTTTGATTTGTTATATTTTACGGAAACTCATCTTGATACTCTAGTTACAATTGATGAGATTCTTCTTACAGATAACTAAGATGTCCAATATAGAAAAATATGATGTACTATATAGAAAAAAGATAGGACAAACCATGGTGGGAGTATTGAGATATATCTTCTTACATAGCTATGATGTACCATAAAGTAAAGATAGAATAAACCATGGTGAGGAATTGTGATATATTTTCTCACATAAATATGATGTTCCATATAACAAACCATGGTGGGGGTAATGAGATATATTTTCTCACATAAATATGATGTTCCATATAACAAACCATGTTGGGGGTAATGAGATATATTTTCTCACATAAATATGATGTTCCATATAACAAACCATGGTGGGGGTAATGAGATATAACTTCTTACATCACTAAGATGTACTATATTGTAAAGATACAACAAACCATGGTGGGGGTAATGAGATATATTTTCTCACATAAATATGATGTTCCATATAACAAACCATGGTGGGGGTAATGAGATATATTTTCTCACATAAATATGATGTTCCATATAACAAACCATGGTGGGGGTAATGAGATATAACTTCTTACATCACTAAGATGTACTATATTGTAAAGATACAACAAACCATGGTGGGGGTAATGAGATATATTTTCTCACATAAATATGATGTTCCATATAACAAACCATGGTGGGGGTAATGAGATATATCTTCTTACATCACTATGATGTACTATATTATAAAGATAGAATAAACCATCGTGGGGATATTGTGATATATCTTCTTACATAACTATAATGTAACATATAGAAAAGATATAACAAACCATGGTGGGGATATTGTGATATATTTTCTCACATAAATATGATGTTCCATATAACAAACCATGGTGGGGGTAATGAGATATATCTTCTTACATAACTATGATGTAACATATAGAAAAGATGCAACAAACCATGGTGGGGATATTGTGATATATCTTCTAACATAACAATGATGTACCATATAGAAAAGATACAACAAACCATGGTGGGGATATTGTGATATATCTTCTTACATAACTATGATGTAACATATAGAAAAGATAGAACAAACCAAGGTGGGAGTATTGAGATATATCTTCTTACATAACTTTGAAGTATGATAAAGTAAAGATAGAATAAACCATGGTAGGGGTATTGTGATATATCTTCTTACATAACTATGATGTACCATATAGAAAAGATACAACAAACCATGGTGGGGATATTGTGATATATCTTCTTACATAACTATGATGTTCCATATATTAAAGATACAACAAACCATGGTGGGGGTATTGTGATATATCTTCTTACATAACTATGATGTACCATATAGAAAAGATGTAACAAACCATGGTGGGGATATTGTGATATATCTTCTTACATAACTATGCTGTCTCATATAGAAAAGATACAACAAACCAGGGTGGGGTATTGTGATATATCTTCTAACATAACTATGATGTACCATATAGAAAAGATGCAACAAACCATGGTGGGGATATTGTGATATATCTTCTTACATATCTAGACCTATCACTGTAGTGATGAATACCCCCGAACGCCGCCATGACAGAAAATGGTTAACCATTGTATGAAGTTTTATTAAATTATATCCAATAGTTTTAAAGTAATGCTCCAGACAAAAGAAATTCTTAATAAAAGAGAATGTTATGGATTGAGTTGTTTGTATTGTTAATTTTTTTATGGTTTTGTTAAAATTAAAAACGGTCTTTTTAATTATTGTGCAGTGTACAAGCTTTCATGGCAATCAATAAATGTTATACTTTTTCGAGTTATGTTGAGGGACAACAATTTTATGAATAAGAAACAAACAAGAGCACTAGGAATACAATATCGAACCTGCTTTGCTCGAACTCCATGTATTCATCAACTTGGTTCTTTCATGAACTTTATTAAACTGTTATCACTGATGGCTTTAAAAGTACTTTAAAAGTACTGCACCAGACAAGGGAAATATATCAAAGGGCAATTACTCTGTAATTAGCAAGAATAGAGTTATGTTTCTTGTACACTGCACTTCCTCTCATTATATTCTACCATTGTATGAAGTTTGATGAAATTCCATCCAGTACTTTAAAAGTAATGCTCCGGACAAGGGAAATATATCAAAGGGCAATAACTCTGTAATTAGCAAGAATAGAGTTATGTTTCCTGTACACTGCACTTCCTCTCATTATATTGTACCATTGTATGAAGTTTGATGAAATTCCATCCAGTACTTTAAAAGTAATGCTCCGGACAAGGGAAATATATCAAAGGGCAATAACTCTGTAATTAGCAAGAATAGATTTATGTTTCTTGTACACTGCACTTCCTGTCATTATATTTTACCATTGTATGAAGCTTGATGAAATTCCATCAGGTACTTTTCAAGTTATGCTCCGGACAAGAAAAAATATCAAAGGGCAATAACTCTGTGATAAGCAATAATAGGGTTATGTTTCTTGTACACTGCACTTCCTCTCATTATATTCTACCATTGTATGAAGTTTGATGAAATTCCATCCAGTACTTTAAAAGTCATGCTCCGGACAAGGGAAATATATCAAAGGGCAATAACTCTGTAATAATCAAGAATAGAGTTATGTTTCTTGTACACTGCACTTCCTGTCATTATATTGTACCATTGTATGAAGTTTGATGAAATTCCATCCAGTACTTTAAAAGTAATGCTCCGGACAAGGGAAATATATCAAAGGGCAATAACTCTGTAATTAGCAAGAATAGAGTTATGTTTCCTGTACACTGCACTTCCTCTCATTATATTGTACCATTGTATGAAGCTTGATGAAATTCCATCCGGTACTTTTCAAGTTATGCTCCGGACAAGAAAAAATATCAAAGGGAAATATATCAAAGGGCAATAACTCTGTAATTAGCAAGAATAGAGTTATGTTTCCTGTACACTGCACTTCCTCTCATTATATTTTACCATTGAATGAAACTTGATGAAATTCCATCCAGTACTTTTCAAGTTATGCTTCGGATAAGAAAAAATATCAAAGGGCAATAACTCTGTAATTAGCAAGAATAGAGTTAGGTTTCTTGTACACTGCACTTCCTCTCATTATATTCTACCATTGTATGACATTTGATGAAATTCCATCCAGTACTTTTCAAGTTATGCTCTGGACAAGGAAAATTGCGGACAGACAGACCGACAGACCGACCTCAGGGTGACTCCAGTATACCCCCTCAAAACTTCGTTTGTCGGGGGTATAACTATGATGTACCATATACAAAAGATACAACAAACCATGGTGGGGAAATTCTGATATATCTTCTTACATAACTATGATGTACCATATAGAAAAGATACAGCAAACCATGGTGGGGATATTGTGATATATCTTCTTACATTACTATGATGTACCATATAGAAAAGATACAACAAACCATGGTGGGGATATTGTGATATATCTTCTTACATAACTATGATGAACCATATACAAAAGATACAACAAACCATGGTGGGGATATTCTGATATATCTTCTTACATAACTATGATGTACCATATAGAAAAGAAACAGCAAACCATGGTGGGGATATTGTGATATATCTTCTTACATTACTATGATGTACCATATAGAAAAGATACAACAAACCATGGTGGGGATATTGTGATATATCTTCTTACATAACTATAATGTACCATATAGAAAAGATGCAACAAACCATGGTGGGGATATTGTGATATATCTTCTTACATAACTATGATGAACCATATAGAAAAGATGCAACAAACCATGGTGGGGGTATTGTGATATATTTTCTTACATAACTATGATGTACCATATAGAAAAGATGCAACAAACCATGGTGGGGATATTGTGATATATCTTCTTACATAACTATGATGTACCATATAGAAAAGATGCAACAAACCATGGTGGGGATATTGTGATATATCTTCTTACATAACTATGATGAACCATATAGAAAAGATGCAACAAACCATGGTGGGGGTATTGTGATATATCTGCTTACATAACTATGATGTACCATATAGAAAAGATGAAAGAAACCAAGTTGGGGATATTGTGATATATCTTCTTACATAACTATGATGTTCAGTATAGTAAAGAAGCAACAAACCATGGTGGGGGTATTGTGATATATCTTCTTACATAACTATGATGTACCATATAGAAAAGATACAACAAACCATGGTGGGGATATTGTGATATATCTTCTTACATAACTATGATGTACCATATAGAAAAGATGCAACAAACCAAGTTGGGGAAATTGTGATATATCTTCTTACATAACTATGATGTACCATATAGAAAAGATGTTCCATATAGTAAAGATAGAATAAACTATGGTGGGGGTATTGTGATATATCTTCTTACATAACTATGATGTACCGTATAGAAAAAGATACAACAAACCATGGTGGGAGTATTGTGAAATATCTTCTTACATAACTATGATGTTCCATATAGTAATGATAGAATAAACCATGGTGGGGGTTTTGTGATATATCTTCTTACATAACTACAATGTACCATACAGAAAAGATAGAACAAACCATGGAGGAGAATTGTGATATATCTTCTGACATAACTATGATGTCTCATATAGAAAAGATGGAACAACCCATGGTGGGGTATTGTGATATATCTTCTTACATAACTATTATGTACAATATAGAAAAGATACAACAAAAAACATGGTGGGGTATTGTGATATATCTTCTAACATAACTATGATGTCTCATATAGAAAAGATGGAACAAACCATGGTTGGGATATTGTGATATATCTTCTTACATAACTATGATGTACCATATAGAAAAGATACAACAAACCATGATGGGGATATTGTGATATATCTTCTGACATAACTATGATGTCTGATATAGAAAAGATGGAGCAACCCATGCTTGGGTATTGTGATATATCTTCTTACATAACTATGATGTACCATATAGAAAAGATGGAACAAACCATGGTGGGGTATTGTGATATATCTTCTTACATAACTATGCTGTCTCATATAGAAAAGATACAACAAACCATGGTGGGGGTATTGTGATATATCTTCTTACATAACTATGATGTACCATATAGAAAAGATGGAACAAACCATGGTGGGGATATTGTGATATATCTTCTTACATAACTATGATGTACCATATAGAAAAGATTGAACAACCCATGGTGGGGGTATTGTGATATATCTTCTTACATAACTATGATGTCTCATATAGAAAAGATGGAACAAACCATGGTGGGGATATTGTGATATATCTTCTTACATAACTATGATGTACCATATAGAAAAGATTGAACAACCAATGGTGGGGTATTGTGATATATCTTCTTAATAACTATGATGTACCATATAGAAAAGATTGAACAACCAATGGTGGGGTATTGTGATATATCTTCTAACATAACTATGATGTCTCATATAGAAAAGATGGAACAAACCATGGTGGGGATATTGTGATATATCTTCTTACATAACTATGATGTACCATATAGAAAAGATTGAACAACCAATGGTGGGGTATTGTGATATATCTTCTAACATAACAATGATGTCTCATATAGAAAAGATGGAACAAACCATGGTGGGGATATTGTGATATATCTTCTTACATAACTATGATGTACCATATAGAAAAGATACAATAAACCATGATGGGGATATTGTGATATATCTTCTGACATAACTATGATGTACCATATAGAAAAGATACAACAAACCATGGTGGGGATATTGTGGTATATCTTCTTACATAACTATGATGTACCATATAGAAAAGATGCAACAAACCATGGTGGGGATATTGTGATATATCTTCTTACATAACTATGCTGTCTCATATAGAAAAGATACAACAAACCAGGGTGGAGTATTGTGATATATCTTCTTACATAACTATGATGTACCATATAGAAAAGATGCAACAAACCATGGTGGGGATATTGTGATATATCTTCATACATAACTATGATGTACCATATAGAAAAGATACAACAAACCATGGTGGGGATATTGTGATATATCTTCTGACATAACTATGATGTCTGATATAGAAAAGATGGAGCAACCCATAGTGGGGTATTGTGATATATCTTCTGACATAACTATGATGTACCATATAGAAAAGATGGAACAAACCATGGTGGGGTATTGTGATATATCTTCTTACATAACTATGATGTACCATATAGAAAAGATACAACAAACCATGGTGGGAATATTGTGATATATCTTCTTACATAACTATGATGTTCCATATAGTAAAGATAGAATAAACTATGGTGGGGGTATTGTGATATATCTTCTTACATAACTATAATGTACCATATAGAAAAAGACACAACAAACCATGGTGGGAGTATTGTGATATATCTTCTTACATAACTATGATGTTCCATATAGTAATGATAGAATAAACTATGGTGGGAGTTTTGTGATATATCTTCTTACATAACTACAATGTACCTTACAGAAAAGATAGAACAAACCATGGAGGGGAATTGTGATATATCTTCTGACATAACTATGATGTCTCATATAGAAAAGATGGAACAACCCATGGTGGGGTATTGTGATATATCTTCTGACATAACTTTGATGTACCATATAGAAAAGATACAACAAACCATGGTGGGGTATTGTGATATATCTTCTAACATAACTATGATGTATCAGATAGAAAAGATGGAACAAACCATGGTTGGGATATTGTGATATATCTTCATACATAACTATGATGTACCATATAGAAAAGATACAACAAACCATGGTGGGGATATTGTGATATATCTTCTGACATAACTATGATGTCTGATATAGAAAAGATGGAGCAACCCATAGTGGGGTATTGTGATATATCTTCTGACATAACTATGATGTACCATATAGAAAAGATGGAACAAACCAGGGTGGGGTATTGTGATATATCTTCTAACATAACTATGATGTACCATATAGAAAGATGGAACAAACCATGGTGGGGATATTGTGATATATCTTCTTACATAACTATGATGTACCATATAGAAAAGATTGAACAACCCATGGTGGGGGTATTGTGATATATCTTCTTACATAACTATGATGTCTCATATAGAAAAGATGGAACAAACCATGGTGGGGACAGTGTGATATATCTTCTTACATAACTATGATGTACCATATAGAAAAGATTGAACAACCAATAATGGGGTATTGTGATATATCTTCTTACATAACTATGATGTACCATATAGAAAAGATTGAACAACCAATGGTGGGGTATTGTGATATATCTTCTTACATAACTATGATGTACCATATAGAAAAGATTGAACAACCAATGGTGGGGTATTGTGATATATCTTCTAACATAACTATGATGTCTCATATAGAAAAGATGGAACAAACCATGGTGGGGATATTGTGATATATCTTCTTACATAACAATGATGTACCATATAGAAAAGATTGAACAACCAATGGTGGGGTATTGTGATATATCTTCTTACATAACTATGATGTACCATATAGAAAAGATTGAACAACCAATGGTGGGGTATTGTGATATATTTTCTAACATAACTATGATGTCTCATATAGAAAAGATGGAACAACCCATGGTGGGGATATTGTGATATATCTTCTTACATAAGTATGATGTACCATATAGAAAAGATACAACAAACCATGGTGGGGATATTGTGATATATCTTCTTACATAACTATGATGTACCATATAGAAAAGATACAACAAACCATGGTGGGGATATTGTGATATATCTTCATACATAACTATGATGTACCATATAGAAAAGATACAACAAACCATGGTGGGGATATTGTGATATATCTTCTGACATAACTATGATGTCTGATATAGAAAAGATGGAGCAACCCATAGTGGGGTATTGTGATATATCTTCTGACATAACTATGATGTACCATATAGAAAAGATGGAACAAACCATGGTGGGGTATTGTGATATATCTTCTAACATAACTATGATGTACCATATAGAAAAGATGGAACAAACCATGGTGGGGATATTGTGATATATCTTCTTACATAACTATGATGTACCATATAGAAAAGATTGAACAACCCATGGTGGGGGTATTGTGATATATCTTCTTACATAACTATGATGTCTCATATAGAAAAGATGGAACAAACCATGGTGGGGATAGTGTGATATATCTTCTTACATAACTATGATGTACCATATAGAAAAGATTGAACAACCAATGATGGGGTATTGTGATATATCTTCTTACATAACTATGATGTACCATATAGAAAAGATTGAACAACCAATGGTGGGGTATTGTGATATATCTTCTAACATAACTATGATGTCTCATATAGAAAAGATGGAACAAACCATGGTGGGGATATTGTGATATATCTTCTTACATAACAATGATGTACCATATAGAAAAGATTGAACAACCAATGGTGGGGTATTGTGATATATCTTCTTACATAACTATGATGTACCATATAGAAAAGATTGAAGAACCAATGGTGGGGTATTGTGATATATTTTCTAACATAACTATGATGTCTCATATAGAAAAGATGGAACAAACCATGGTGGGGATATTGTGATATATCTTCTTACATAACTATGATGTACCATATAGAAAAGATACAGCAAACCATGGTGGGGATATTGTGATATATCTTCTTACATAACTATGATGTACCATATAGAAAAGATACAACAAACCATGGTGGGGATATTGTGATATATCTTCTTACATAACTATGATGTTCCATATAGTAAAGATAGAATAAACTATGGTGGGGGTATTGTGATATATCTTCTTACATAACTATAATGTACCATATAGAAAAAGATGCAATAAACCATGGTGGGAGTATTGTGATATATCTTCTTACATAACTATGAGGTTCCATATAGTAATGATAGAATAAACCATGGTGGGAGTTTTGTGATATATCTTCTTACATAACTACAATGTACCATACAGAAAAGATAGAACAAACCATGGAGGGGAATTGTGATATATCTTCTGACATAACTATGATGTCTCATATAGAAAAGATGGAACAACACATGGTGGGGTATTGTGATATATCTTCTGACATAACTACAATGAACCATATAGAAAAGATACAACAAACCATGGTGGGGTATTGTGATATATCTTCTAACATAACTATGATGTATCATATAGAAAAGATGGAACAAACCATGGCTGGGATATTGTGATATATCTTCTTACATAACTATGATGTACCATATAGAAAAGATACAACAAACCATGGTGGGGATATTGTGATATATCTTCTAACATAACTATGATGTCTGATATAGAAAAGATGGAGCAACCCATGGTGGGGTATTGTGATATATCTTCTTACATAACTATGATGTACCATATAGAAAAGATGGAACAAACCATGGTGGGGTATTGTGATACCTCTTCTAACATAACAATGCTGTCTCATATAGAAAAGATGGAACAAACCATGGTGGGGATATTGTGATATATCTTCTTACATAACTATGATGTACCATATAGAAAAGATTGAACAACCAATGGTGGGGTATTGTGATATATCTTCTTACATAACTATGATGTACCATATAGAAAAGATACAACAAACCATGGTGGGGATATTGCGATATATCTTTTTACAAAACTATGATGTACCATATAGAAAAGATGGAACAAACCACGGTGGGGATATTGTGATATATCTTCTTACATAACTATGCTGTCTCATATAGAAAAGATACAACAAACCAGGGTGGGGTATTGTGATATATCTTCTTAATAACTATGATGTACCATATAGAAAAGATTGAACAACCAAAGGTGGGGTATTGTGATATATCTTCTAACATAACTATGATGTCTCATATAGAAAAGATGGAACAAACCATGGTGGGGATATTGTGATATATCTTCTTACATAACTATGATGTACCATATAGAAAAGATTGAACAACCAATGGTGGGGTATTGTTATATATATTCTCACATAACTATGATGTACCATATAGAAAAGATTGAACAACCAATGGTGGGGTATTGTGATATATCTTCTAACATAACTATGATGTCTCATATAGAAAAGATGGAACAAACCATGGTGGGGATATTGTGATATATCTTCTTACATAACTATGATGTACCATATAGAAAAGATACAACAAACCATGGTGGGGATATTGTGATATATCTTCTAACATAACTATGATGTCTGATATAGAAAAGATGGAGCAACCCATGGTGGGGTATTGTGATATATCTTCTTACATAACTATGATGTACCATATAGAAAAGATGGAACAAACCATGGTGGGGTATTGTGATACCTCTTCTAACATAACAATGCTGTCTCATATAGAAAAGATGGAACAAACCATGGTGGGGATATTGTGATATATCTTCTTACATAACTATGATGTACCATATAGAAAAGATTGAACAACCAATGGTGGGGTATTGTGATATATCTTCTTACATAACTATGATGTACCATATAGAAAAGATACAACAAACCATGGTGGGGATATTGCGATATATCTTCTTACAAAACTATGATGTACCATATAGAAAAGATGGAACAAACCACGGTGGGGATATTGTGATATATCTTCTTACATAACTATGCTGTCTCATATAGAAAAGATACAACAAACCAGGGTGGGGTATTGTGATATATCTTCTTAATAACTATGATGTACCATATAGAAAAGATTGAACAACCAAAGGTGGGGTATTGTGATATATCTTCTAACATAACTATGATGTCTCATATAGAAAAGATGGAACAAACCATGGTGGGGATATTGTGATATATCTTCTTACATAACTATGATGTACCATATAGAAAAGATTGAACTACCAATGGTGGGGTATTGTTATATATATTCTCACATAACTATGATGTACCATATAGAAAAGATTGAACAACCAATGGTGGGGTATTGTGATATATCTTCTAACATAACTATGATGTCTCATATAGAAAAGATGGAACAAACCATGGTGGGGATATTGTGATATATCTTCTTACATAACTATGATGTACCATATAGAAAAGATACAATAAACCATGGTGGGGATATTGTGATATATCTTCTGACATAACTATGATGTACCATATAGAAAAGATACAACAAACCATGGTGGGGATATTGTGGTATATCTTCTTACATAACTGTGATGTACCATATAGAAAAGATGCAACAAACCATGGTGGGGATATTGTGATATATCTTCTTACATAACTATGATGTCTCATATAGAAAAGATGGAACAACCCATGGTGGGGATATTGTGATATATCTTCTTACATAACTATGATGTACCATATAGAAAAGATGCAACAAACCATGGTGGGGATATTGTGATATATCTTCTTACATAACTATGATGTACCATATAGTTAGATGCAACAAACCATGGTGGGGATATTGTGATAAATCTTCTTACATAACTATGATGTACCATATAGAAAAGATACAACAAACCATGGTGGGGATATTGTGATATATCTTCTGACATAACTATGATGAACCATATACAAAAGATACAACAAACCATGGTGGGGATATAGTGATATATCTTCTGACATAACTATGATGTCTGATATAGAAAAGGTGGAACAAACCATGGTTGGGGTATTGTGATATATCTTCTTACTTTACTATGATAGCTTATATAGAAAATATAGAACAAACCATGGTAGGGTATTGTGATATTTCTTCTGATATCGGTATTATGTGTCATATAAAAAAGATGGAACAAACCATGGTGGGGATATTGTGATATATCTTCTTACATCACTATGATGTACCATATAGAAAAGATACAGCAAACCATGGTGGGGATATTGTGATATTTCTTCTTACATAACTATGATGTACCATATAGAAAAGATACAACAAACCATGGTGGGGATATTGTGATATATCTTCTTACATAACTATGATGTTCCATATAGTAAAGATAGAATAAACTATGGTGGGGGTATTGTGATATATCTTCTAACATAACTATGATGTACCATATAGAAAAAGATACAACAAACCATGGTGCGAGTATTGTGATATATCTTCTTACATAACTATGATGTTCCATATAGTTAAGATAGAATAAACCATGGTGGGGGTTTTGTGATATATCTTCTTACATAACTACAATGTACCATACAGAAAAAATAGAACAAACCATGGAGGGGAATTGTGATATATCTTCTGACATAACTATGATGTCTGATATAGAAAAGATGGAACAACCCATGGTGGGGTATTGTGATATATCTTCTTACATAACTATGATGTACCATATAGAAAAGATACAACAAACCATGGTGGGGATATTGTGATATATCTTCTTACATAACTATGATGTACCATATAGAAAAGATACAACAAACCATGGTGGGGATATTGTGATATATCTTCTTACATAACTATGCTGTCTCATATAGAAAAGATACAACAAACCAGGGTGGGGTATTGTGATATATCTTCTTACATAACGATGATGTACCATATAGAAAAGATGCAACAAACCATGGTGGGGATATTGTGATATATCTTCTTACATAACTATGATGTACCATATAGAAAAGATGCAACAAACCATGCTGGGGATATTGTGATATATCTTCTTACATAACTATGATGTACCATATAGTTAGATGCAACAAACCATGGTGGGGATATTGTGATAAATCTTCTTACATAACTATGATGTACCATATAGAAAAGATACAACAACCCATGGTGGGGATATTGTGATATATCTTCTTACATAACTATGATGTACCATATAGAAAAGATACAACAAACCATGGTGGGGATATTGTGATATATCTTCTGACATAACTATGATGTACCATATAGAAAAGATACAACAAACCATGGTGGGGATATTGTGATATATATTCTTACATAACTATGATGTACCATATAGAAAAGATGCAACAAACCATGGTGGGGATATTGTGATATATCTTCTTACATAACTATGCTGTCTGATATAGAAAAGATACAACAAACCAGGGTGGGGTATTGTGATATATCTTCTTACATAACTATGATGTACCATATAGAAAAGATGCAACAAACCATGGTGGGGATATTGTGATATATCTTCTTACATAACTATGATGTACCATATAGAAAAGATGCAACAAACCATGGTGGGGATATTGTGATATATCTTCTTACATAACTATGATGTACCATATAGAAAAGATACAGCAAACCATGGTGGGGATATTGTGATATATCTTCTTACATAACTATGATGTACCATATAGAAAAGATGCAACAAACCATGGTGGGGATATTGTGATATATCTTCTTACATAACTATGATGTACCATATAGAAAAGATACAGCAAACCATGGTGGGGATATTGTGATATTTATTCTTACATAACTATGATGTACCATATAGAAAAGATACAACAAACCATGGTGGGGATATTGTGATATATCTTCTTACATAACTATGATGTTCCATATAGTAAAGATAGAATAAACTATGGTGGGGGTATTGTGATATATCTTCTTACATAACTATGATGTACCATATAGAAAAAGATACAACAAACCATGGTGCGAGTATTGTGATATATCTTCTTACATAACTATGATGTTCCATATAGTTAAGATAGAATAAACCATGGTGGGGGATTTGTGATATATCTTCTTACATTACTACAATGTACCATACAGAAAAGATAGAATGGAGGGGAATTGTGATATATCTTCTGACATAACTATGATGTCTGAGATAAAAAAGATGGAACAACCCATGGTGGGGTATTGTGATATATCTTCTTACATAACTATGATGAACCATATAGAAAAGATACAACAAACCATGGTGGGGATATTGTGATATATCTTCTGACATAACTATGATGAACCATATACAAAAGATACAACAAACCATGGTGGGGATATTCTGATATATCTTCTTACATAACTATGATGTACTATATAGAAAAGATACAGCAAACCATGGTGGGGATATTGTGATATATCTTCTTACATAACTATGATGTACCATATAGAAAAGATACAACAAACCATGGTGGGAATATTGTGATATATCTTCTTACATAACTATGATGTTCCATATAGTAAAGATAGAATAAACTATGGTGGGGGTATTGTGATATATCTTCTTACATAACTATAATGTACCATATAGAAAAAGACACAACAAACCATGGTGGGAGTATTGTGATATATCTTCTTACATAACTATGATGTTCCATATAGTAATGATAGAATAAACCACGGTGGGAGTTTTGTGATATATCTTCTTACATAACTACAATGTACCTTACAGAAAAGATAGAACAAACCATGGAGGGGAATTGTGATATATCTTCTGACATAACTATGATGTCTCATATAGAAAAGATGGAACAACCCATGGTGGGGTATTGTGATATATCTTCTTACATAACTATGATGTACCATATAGAAAAGATACAACAAACCATGGTGGGGTATTGTGATATATCTTCTAACATAACTATGATGTATCATATAGAAAAGATGGAACAAACCATGGTTGGGATATTGTGATATATCTTCATACATAACTATGATGTACCATATAGAAAAGATACAACAAACCATGGTGGGGATATTGTGATATATCTTCTGACAGAACTATGATGTCTGATATAGAAAAGATGGAGCAACCCATAGTGGGGTATTGTGATATATCTTCTGACATAACTATGATGTACCATATAGAAAAGATGGAACAAACCATGGTGGGGTATTGTGATATATCTTCTAACATAACTATGATGTACCATATAGAAAAGATGGAACAAACCATAGTGGGGATATTGTGATATATCTTCTTACATAACTATGATGTACCATATAGAAAAGATTGAACAACCCATGGTGGGGGTATTGTGATATATCTTCTTACATAACTATGATGTCTCATATAGAAAAGATGGAACAAACCATGGTGGGGACAGTGTGATATATCTTCTTACATAACTATGATGTACCATATAGAAAAGATTGAACAACCAATAATGGGGTATTGTGATATATCTTCTTACATAACTATGATGTACCATATAGAAAAGATTGAACAACCAATGGTGGGGTATTGTGATATATCTTCTTACATAACTATGATGTACCATATAGAAAAGATTGAACAACCAATGGTGGGGTATTGTGATATATCTTCTAACATAACTATGATGTCTCATATAGAAAAGATGGAACAAACCATGGTGGGGATATTGTGATATATCTTCTTACATAACAATGATGTACCATATAGAAAAGATTGAACAACCAATGGTGGGGTATTGTGATATATCTTCTTACATAACTATGATATACCATATAGAAAAGATTGAACAACCAATGGTGGGGTATTGTGATATATTTTCTAACATAACTATGATGTCTCATATAGAAAAGATGGAACAACCCATGGTGGGGATATTGTGATATATCTTCTTACATAACTATGATGTACCATATAGAAAAGATACAACAAACCATGGTGGGGATATTGTGATATATCTTCTTACATAACTTTGATGTACCATATAGAAAAGATACAACAAACAATGGTGGGGATATTGTGATATATCTTCATACATAACTATGATGTACCATATAGAAAAGATACAACAAACCATGGTGGGGATATTGTGATATATCTTCTGACATAACTATGATGTCTGATATAGAAAAGATGGAGCAACCCATAGTGGGGTATTGTGATATATCTTCTGACATAACTATGATGTACCATATAGAAAAGATGGAACAAACCATGGTGGGGTATTGTGATATATCTTCTGACATAACCATGATGTACCATATAGAAAAGATGGAACAAACCATGGTGGGGATATTGTGATATATCTTCTTACATAACTATGATGTACCATATAGAAAAGATTGAACAACCCATGGTGGGGGTATTGTGATATATCTTCTTACATAACTATGATGTCTCATATAGAAAAGATGGAACAAACCATGGTGGGGATAGTGTGATATATCTTCTTACATAACTATGATGTACCATATAGAAAAGATTGAACAACCAATGATGGGGTATTGTGATATATCTTCTTACATAACTATGATGTACCATATAGAAAAGATTGAACAACCAATGGTGGGGTATTGTGATATATCTTCTAACATAACTATGATGTCTCATATAGAAAAGATGGAACAAACCATGGTGGGGATATTGTGATATATCTTCTTACATAACAATGATGTACCATATAGAAAAGATTGAACAACCAATGGTGGGGTATTGTGATATATCTTCTTACATAACTATGATGTACCATATAGAAAAGATTGAACAACCAATGGTGGGGTATTGTGATATATTTTCTAACATAACTATGATGTCTCATATAGAAAAGATGGAACAAACCATGGTGGGGATATTGTGATATATCTTCTTACATAACTATGATGTACCATATAGAAAAGATACAGCAAACCATGGTGGGGATATTGTGATATATCTTCTTACATAACTATGATGTACCATATAGAAAAGATACAACAAACCATGGTGGGGATATTGTGATATATCTTCTTACATAACTATGATGTTCCATATAGTAAAGATAGAATAAACTATGGTGGGGGTATTGTGATATATCTTCTTACATAACTATAATGTACCATATAGAAAAAGATGCAACAAACCATGGTGGGAGTATTGTGATATATCTTCTTACATAACTATGAGGTTCCATATAGTAATGATAGAATAAACCATGGTGGGAGTTTTGTGATATATCTTCTTACATAACTACAATGTACCATACAGAAAAGATAGAACAAACCATGGAGGGGAATTGTGATATATCTTCTGACATAACTATGATGTCTCATATAGAAAAGATGGAACAACCCATGGTGGGGTATTGTGATATATCTTCTGACATAACTACAATGTACCATATAGAAAAGATACAACAAACCATGGTGGGGTATTGTGATATATCTTCTAACATAACTATGATGTATCATATAGAAAAGATGGAACAAACCATGGTTGGGATATTGTGATATATCTTCTTACATAACTATGATGTACCATATAGAAAAGATACAACAAACCATGGTGGAGATATTGTGATATATCTTCTAACATAACTATGATGTCTGATATAGAAAAGATGGAGCAACCCATGGTGGGGTATTGTGATATATCTTCTTACATAACTATGATGTACCATATAGAAAAGATGGAACAAACCATGGTGGGGTATTGTGATACCTCTTCTAACATAACAATGCTGTCTCATATAGAAAAGATGGAACAAACCATGGTGGGGATATTGTGATATATCTTCTTACATAACTATGATGTACCATATAGAAAAGATTGAACAACCAATGGTGGGGTATTGTGATATATCTTCTTACATAACTATGATGTACCATATAGAAAAGATACAACAAACCATGGTGGGGATATTGCGATATATCTTCTTACATAACTATGATGTACCATATAGAAAAGATGGAACAAACCACGGTGGGGATATTGTGATATATCTTCTTACATAACTATGCTGTCTCATATAGAAAAGATACAACAAACCAGGGTGGGGTATTGTGATATATCTTCTTAATAACTATGATGTACCATATAGAAAAGATTGAACAACCAATGGTGGGGTATTGTGATATATCTTCTAACATGACTATGATGTCTCATATAGAAAAGATGGAACAAACCATGGTGGGGATATTGTGATATATCTTCTTACATAACTATGATGTACCATATAGAAAAGATTGAACAACCAATGGTGGGGTATTGTTATATATATTCTCACATAACTATGATGTACCATATAGAAAAGATTAAACAACCAATGGTGGGGTATTGTGATATATCTTCTAACATAACTATGATGTATCATATAGAAAAGATGGAACAAACCATGGTGGGGATATTGTGCTATATCTTCTTACATAACTATGATGTACCATATAGAAAAGATACAATAAACCATGGTGGGGATATTGTGATATATCTTCTGACATAACTATGATGTACCATATAGAAAAGATACAACAAACCATGGTGGGGATATTGTGGTATATCTTCTTACATAACTATGATGTACCATATAGAAAAGATGCAACAAACCATGGTGGGGATATTGTGATATATCTTCTTACATAACTATGCTGTCTCATATAGAAAAGATACAACAAACCAGGGTGGGGTATTGTGATATATCTTCTTACATAACTATGATGTACCATATAGAAAAGATGCAACAAACCATGGTGGGGATATTGTGATATATCGTCTTACATAACTATGATGAACCATATAGAAAAGATACAACAAACCATGGTGGGGATATTGTGATATATCTTCTGACATAACTATGATGAACCATATACAAAAGATACAACAAACCATGGTGGGGATATTCTGATATATCTTCTTACATAACTATAATGTACTATATAGAAAAGATACAGCAAACCATGGTGGGGATATTGTGATATATCTTCTTACATAACTATGATGTACCATATAGAAAAGATACAACAAACCATGGTGGGAATATTGTGATATATCTTCTTACATAACTATGATGTTCCATATAGTAAAGATAGAATAAACTATGGTGGGGGTATTGTGATATATCTTCTTACATAACTATAATGTACCATATAGAAAAAGACACAACAAACCATTGTGGGAGTATTGTGATATATCTTCTTACATAACTATGATGTTCCATATAGTAATGATAGAATAAACCATGGTGGGAGTTTTGTGATATATCTTCTTACATAACTACAATGTACCTTACAGAAAAGATAGAACAAACCATGGAGGGGAATTGTGATATATCTTCTGACATAACTATGATGTCTCATATAGAAAAGATGGAACAACCAATAATGGGGTATTGTGATATATCTTCTTACATAACTATGATGTACCATATAGAAAAGATTGAACAACCAATGGTGGGGTATTGTGATATATCTTCTTACATAACTATGATGTACCATATAGAAAAGATTGAACAACCAATGGTGGGGTATTGTGATATATCTTCTAACATAACTATGATGTCTCATATAGAAAAGATAGAACAAACCATGGTGGGGATATTGTGATATATCTTCTTACATAACAATGATGTACCATATAGAAAAGATTGAACAACCAATGGTGGGGTATTGTGATATATCTTCTTACATAACTATGATGTACCATATAGAAAAGATTGAACAACCAATGGTGGGGTATTGTGATATATTTTCTAAAATAACTATGATGTCTCATATAGAAAAGATGGAACAACCCATGGTGGGGATATTGTGATATATCTTCTTACATAACTATGATGTACCATATAGAAAAGATACAACAAACCATGGTGGGGATATTGTGATATATCTTCTTACATAACTATGATGTACCATATAGAAAAGATACAACAAACCATGGTGGGGATATTGTGATATATCTTCATACATAACTATGATGTACCATATAGAAAAGATACAACAAACCATGGTGGGGATATTGTGATATATCTTCTGACATAACTATGATGTCTGATATAGAAAAGATGGAGCAACCCATAGTGGGGTATTGTGATATATCTTCTGACATAACTATGATGTACCATATAGAAAAGATGGAACAAACCATGGTGGGGTATTGTGATATATCTTCTAACATAACTATGATGTACCATATAGAAAAGATGGAACAAACCATGGTGGGGATATTGTGATATATCTTCTTACATAACTATGATGTCTCATATAGAAAAGATGGAACAAACCATGGTGGGGATAGTGTGATATATCTTCTTACATAACTATGATGTACCATATAGAAAAGATTGAACAACCAATGATGGGGTATTGTGATATATCTTCTTACATAACTATGATGTACCATATAGAAAAGATTGAACAACCAATGGTGGGGTATTGTGATATATCTTCTAACATAACTATGATGTCTCATATAGAAAAGATGGAACAAACCATGGTGGGGATATTGTGATATATCTTCTTACATAACAATGATGTACCATATAGAAAAGATTGAACAACCAATGGTGGGGTATTGTGATATATCTTCTTACATAACTATGATGTACCATATAGAAAAGATTGAACAACCAATGGTGGGGTATTGTGATATATTTTCTAACATAACTATGATGTCTCATATAGAAAAGATGGAACAAACCATGGTGGGGATATTGTGATATATCTTCTTACATAACTATGATGTACCATATAGAAAAGATACAGCAAACCATGGTGGGGATATTGTGATATATCTTCTTACATAACTATGATGTACCATATAGAAAAGATACAACAAACCATGGTGGGGATATTGTGATATATCTTCTTACATAACTATGATGTTCCATATAGTAAAGATAGAATAAACTATGGTGGGGGTATTGTGATATATCTTCTTACATAACTATAATGTACCATATAGAAAAAGATGCAACAAACCATGGTGGGAGTATTGTGATATATCTTCTTACATAACTATGAGGTTCCATATAGTAATGATAGAATAAACCATGGTAGGAGTTTTGTGATATATCTTCTTACATAACTACAATGTACCATACAGAAAAGATAGAACAAACCATGGAGGGGAATTGTGATATATCTTCTGACATAACTATGATGTCTCATATAGAAAAGATGGAACAACCCATGGTGGGGTATTGTGATATATCTTCTGACATAACTACAATGTACCATATAGAAAAGATACAACAAACCATGGTGGGGTATTGTGATATATCTTCTATCATAACTATGATGTACCATATAGAAAAGATACAACAAACCATGGTGGGGATATTGTGATATATCTTCTAACATAACTATGATGTCTGATATAGAAAAGATGGAGCAACCCATGGTGGGGTATTGTGATATATCTTCTTACATAACTATGATGTACCATATAGAAAAGATGGAACAAACCATGGTGGGGTATTGTGATACCTCTTCTAACATAACAATACTGTCTCATATAGAAAAGATGGAACAAACCATGGTGGGGATATTGTGATATATCTTCTTACATAACTATGATGTACCATATAGAAAAGATTGAACAACCAATGGTGGGGTATTGTGATATATCTTCTTACATAACTATGATGTACCATATAGAAAAGATACAACAAACCATGGTGGGGATATTGCGATATATCTTCTTACATAACTATGATGTACCATATAGAAAAGATGCAAAAAACCACGGTGGGGATATTGTGATATATCTTCTTACATAACTATGCTGTCTCATATAGAAAAGATACAACAAACCAGGGTGGGGTATTGTGATATATCTTCTTACATAACTATGATGTACCATATAGAAAAGATACAACAAACCATGGTGGGGATATTGTGATATATCTTCTTACATAACTATGATGAACCATATAGAAAAGATACAACAACCAATGGTGGGGTATTGTGATATATCTTCTTACATAACTATGATGAACCATATACAAAAGATACAACAAACCATGGTGGGGATATTCTGATATATCTTCTTACATAACTATGATGTACCATATAGAAAAGATACAACAAACCATGGTGGGGATATTGTGATATATCTTCTTACATAACTATGATGTTCCATATAGTAAAGATAGAATAAACTATGGTGGGGGTATTGTGATATATCTTCTTACATAACTATAATGTACCATATAGAAAAAGACACAACAAACCATGGTGGGAGTATTGTGATATATCTTCTTACATAACTATGCTGTTCCATATAGTAATGATAGAATAAACCATGGTGGGAGTTTTGTGATATATCTTCTTACATAACTACAATGTACCATACAGAAAAGATAGAACAAACCATGGAGGGGAAATGTGATATATCTTCTGACATAACTATGATGTCTCATATAGAAAAGATGGAACAACCCATGGTGGGGTTTTGTGATATATCTTATTACATAACTATTATGTACCATATAGAAAAGATACAACAAACCATGGTGGGGTATTGTGATATATCTTCTAACATAACTATGATGTATCATATAGAAAAGATGGAACAAACCATGGTTGGGATATTGTGATATATCTTCTTACATAACTATGATGTACCATATAGAAAAGATACAACAAACCATGGTGGGGATATTGTGATATATCTTCTGACATAACTATGATGTCTGATATAGAAAAGATGGAGCAACACTTGGTGGGGTATTGTGATATATCTTCTTACATAACTATGATGTACCATATAGAAAAGATGGAACAAACCATGGTGGGGATATTGTGATATATCTTCTAACATAACTATGCTGTCTCATATAGAAAAGATACAACAAACCATGGTGGGGGTATTGTGATATATCTTCTTACATAACTATGATGTACCATATAGAAAAGATGGAACAAACCATGGTGGGGATATTGTGATATATCTTCTTACATAACTATGATGTACCATATAGAAAAGATTGAACAACCCATGGTGGGGGTATTGTGATATATCTTCTTACATAACTATGATGTCTCATATAGAAAAGATGGAACAAACCATGGTGGGGATATTGTGATATATCTTCTTACATAACTATGATGTACCATATAGAAAAGATTGAACAACCAATGGTGGGGTATTGTGATATATCTTCTTACATAACTATGATGTACCATATAGAAAAGATTGAACAACCAATGGTGGGGTATTGTGATATATCTTCTTACATAACTATGATGTACCATATAGAAAAGATACAACAAACCATGGTGGGGATATAGTGATATATCTTCTGACATAACTATGATGTCTGATATAGAAAAGGTGGAACAAACCATGGTTGGGGTATTGTGATATATCTTCTTACATTACTATGATAGCTTATATAGAAAATATAGAACAAACCATGGTGGGGTATTGTGATATTTCTTCTGATATCGGTATTATGTGTCATATAAAAAAGATGGAACAAACCATGGTGGGGATATTGTGATATATCTTCTTACATAACTATGATGTACCATATAGAAAAGATACAGCAAACCATGGTGGGGATATTGTGATATTTCTTCTTACATAACTATGATGTACCATATAGAAAAGATACAACAAACCATGGTGGGGATATTGTGATATATCTTCTTACATAACTATGATGTTCCATATAGTAAAGATAGAATAAACTATGGTGGGGGTATTGTGATATATCTTCTTACATAACTATGATGTACCATATAGAAAAAGATACAACAAACCATGGTGCGAGTATTGTGATATATCTTCTTACATAACTATGATGTTCCATATAGTTAAGATAGAATAAACCATGGTGGGGGTTTTGTGATATATCTTCTTACATAACTACAATGTACCATACAGAAAAAATAGAACAAACCATGGAGGGGAATTGTGATATATCTTCTGACATAACTATGATGTCTGATATAGAAAAGATGGAACAACCCATGGTGGGGTATTGTGATATATCTTCTTACATAACTATGATGTACCATATAGAAAAGATACAACAAACCATGGTGGGGATATTGTGATATATCTTCTTACATAACTATGATGTACCATATAGAAAAGATACAACAAACCATGGTGGGGATATTGTGATATATCTTCTTACATAACTATGCTGTCTCATATAGAAAAGATACAACAAACCAGGGTGGGGTATTGTGATATATCTTCTTACATAACGATGATGTACCATATAGAAAAGATGCAACAAACCATGGTGGGGATATTGTGATATATCTTCTTACATAACTATGATGTACCATATAGAAAAGATGCCACAAACCATGGTGGGGATATTGTGATATATCTTCTTACATAACTATGATGTACCATATAGTTAGATGCAACAAACCATGGTGGGAATATTGTGATATATCTTCTTACATAACTATGATGTACCATATAGAAAAGATATAGCAAACCATGGTAGGGATATTGTGATATATCTTCTTACATAACTATGATGTACCATATAGAAAAGATACAACAACCCATGGTGGGGATATTGTGATATATCTTCTTACATAACTATGATGTACCATATAGAAAAGATACAACAAACCATGGTGGGGATATTGTGATATATTTTCTGACATAACTATGATGTACCATATAGAAAAGATACAACAAACCATGGTGGGGATATTGTGATATATATTCTTACATAACTATGATGTACCATATAGAAAAGATGCAACAAACCATGGTGGGGATATTGTGATATATCTTCTTACATAACTATGCTGTCTGATATAGAAAAGATACAACAAACCAGGGTGGGGTATTGTGATATATCTTCTTACATAACTATGATGTACCATATAGAAAAGATGCAACAAACCATGGTGGGGATATTGTGATATATCTTCTTACATAACTATGATGTACCATATAGAAAAGATGCAACAAACCATGGTGGGGATATTGTGATATATCTTCTTACATAACTATGATGTACCATATAGAAAAGATACAGCAAACCATGGTGGGGATATTGTGATATATCTTCTTACATAACTATGATGTACCATATAGAAAAGATGCAACAAACCATGGTGGGGATATTGTGATATATCTTCTTACATAACTATGATGTACCATATAGAAAAGATACAGCAAACCATGGTGGGGATATTGTGATATTTATTCTTACATAACTATGATGTACCATATAGAAAAGATACAACAAACCATGGTGGGGATATTGTGATATATCTTCTTACATAACTATGATGTTCCATATAGTAAAGATAGAATAAACTATGGTGGGGGTATTGTGATATATCTTCTTACATAACTATGATGTACCATATAGAAAAAGATACAACAAACCATGGTGCGAGTATTGTGATATATCTTCTTACATAACTATGATGTTCCATATAGTTAAGATAAAATAAACCATGGTGGGGGATTTGTGATATATCTTCTTACATTACTACAATGTACCATACAGAAAAGATAGAATGGAGGGGAATTGTGATATATCTTCTGACATAACTATGATGTCTGATATAAAAAAGATGGAACAACCCATGGTGGGGTATTGTGATATATCTTCTTACATAACTATGATGTACCATATAGAAAAGATACAACAAACCATGGTGGGGTATTGTGATATACCTTCTTACATAATTATGCTGTCTCATACAGAAAAGATACAACAAACCATGGTGGGGTATTGTGATATATCTTCTAACATAACTATGCTGTCTCATATAGAAAAGATACAACAAACCATGGTGGGGGTATTGTGATATATTTTCTAACATAACTACGATGTTTCATATAGAAAAGATGGAACAAACCATGGTGGGGATATTGTGATATATCTTCTGACATAACTATGATGTAACATATAGAAAAGACAGAACAAACCAAGGTGGGAGTATTGAGATATATCTTCTAACATAACTATGATGTCTCATATAGAAAAGATGGAACAGACCATTGTTGGGATATTGTGATATATCTTCTTACATAACTATGATGTAACATATAGAAAAGATACAACAAACCATGGTGGGGATATTGTGATATATCTTCTTACATAACTATGATGTACCATACAGAAAAGATACAACAAACCATGGTGGGGATATTGTGTTATAACTTCTGACATAACTATGATGTACCATATAGAAAAGATGGAACAAACCATGGTGGGGTATTGTGATATATCTTCTTACATAACTATGATGTCTCATATAGAAAAGATGGAACAAACCATGGATGGGTATTGTGGTATATCTTCCTACATAACTATGATGTCTGATATAGAAAAGATACAACAAACCATGGTGGGGATATAGTGATATATCTTCTGACATAACTATGATGTCTGATATAGAAAAGGTGGAACAAACCATGGTTGGGGTATTGTGATATATCTTCTTACATTACTATGATAGCTTATATAGAAAATATAGAACAAACCATGGTGGGGTATTGTGATATTTCTTCTGATATCGGTATTATGTGTCATATAAAAAAGATAGAACAAAACATGGTGGGGGTATTGTGATATATCATCTTACATAACCGTATGATGCACCATATAAAAAAGATAGAACAAGCCATGATGGGGGTATTGTGATATATCATCTTACATAACCGTATGATGCACCATATAGAAAAGATAGAACAAACCATGATGGGGGTATTGTGATATATCATCTTACAAAACCGTATGATGCACCATATAGAAAAGATAGAACAAACCATGGTGGGGGTTTTGTGATATATCATCTTACATAACCGTATGATGCACCATATAGAAAAGATAGAACAAACCATGATGGGGGTATTGTGATATATCTTCTTACATAACTATGATGTACCATATAGAAAAGATACAACAAACCATGGTGGGGATATTGTGTTATAACTTCTGACATAACTATGATGTACCATATAGAAAAGATGGAACAAACCATGGTGGGGTATTGTGATATATCTTCTGACATAACTATGATGTCTCATATAGAAAAGATGGAACAAACTATGGATGGGTATTGTGGTATATCTTCTTACATAACTATGATGTACCATATAGAAAAGATGGAACAAACCATGGTGGGGTATTGTGATACCTCTTCTAACATAACTATGCTGTCTCATATAGAAAAGATACAACAAACCATGGTGGGGGTATTGTGATATATCTTCTTACATAACTATGATGTACCATATAGAAAAGATGGAACAAACCATGGTGGGGATATTGTGATATATCTTCTTACATAACTATGATGTACCATATAGAAAAGATTGAACAACCCATGGTGGGGGTATTGTGATATATCTTCTTACATAACTACGGTGTCTCATACAGAAAAGATGGAACAAACCATGGTGGGGATATTGTGATATATCTTCTTACATAACTATGATGTACCATATAGAAAAGATTGAACAACCAATGGTGGGGTATTGTGATATATCTTCTTACATAACTATGATGTACCATATAGAAAAGATTGAACAACCAATGGTGGGGTATTGTGATATATCTTCTAACATAACTATGATGTCTCATATAGAAAAGATGGAACAAACCATGGTGGGGATATTGTGATATATCTTCTTACATAACTATGATGTACCATATAGAAAAGATTGAACAACCAATGGTGGGGTATTGTGATATATCTTCTTACATAACTATGATGTACCATATAGAAAAGATACAACAAACCATGGTGGGGATATTGCGATATATCTTCTTACATAACTATGATGTACCATATAGAAAAGATGCAACAAACCATGGTGGGGATATTGTGATATATCTTCTTACATAACTATGCTGTCTCATATAGAAAAGATACAACAAACCAGGGTGGGGTATTGTGATATATCTTCTTACATCACTATGATGTTCCATATAGAAAAGATGCAACAAACCATGGTGGGGATATTGTGATATATCTTCTTACATAACTATGATGAACCATATAGAAAAGATACAACAACCAATGGTGGGGTATTGTGATATATCTTTTTACATAACGTTGATGAACCATATACAAAAGATACAACAAACCATGGTGGGGATATTCTGATATATCTTCTTACATAACTATGATGTACCATATAGAAAAGAAACAACAAACCATGGTGGGGATATTGTGATATATCTTCTTACATAACTATGATGTTCCATATAGTAAAGATAGAATAAACTATGGTGGGGGTATTGTGATATATCTTCTTACATAACTATAATGTACCATATAGAAAAAGACACAACAAACCATGGTGGGAGTATTGTGATATATCTTCTTACATAACTATGCTGTTCCATAAAGTAATGATAGAATAAACCATGGTGGGAGTTTTGTGATATATCTTCTTACATAACTACAATGTACCATACAGAAAAGATAGAACAAACCATGGAGGGGAATTGTGATATATCTTCTGACATAACTATGATGTCTCATATAGAAAAGATGGAACAACCCATGGTGGGGTAGTGTGATATATCTTCTTACATAACTATTATGTACCATATAGAAAAGATACAACAAACCATGGTGGGGTATTGTGATATATCTTCTAACATAACTATGATGTATCATATAGAAAAGATGGAACAAACCATGGTTGGGATATTGTGATATATCTTCTTACATAACTATGATGTACCATATAGAAAAGATACAACAAACCATGGTGGGGATATTGTGATATATCTTCTGACATAACTATGATGTCTGATATAGAAAAGATGGAGCAACCCATGGTGGGGTATTGTGATATATCTTCTTACATAACTATGATGTACCATATAGAAAAGATGGAACAAACCATGGTGGGGTATTGTGATATATCTTCTAACTTAACTATGCTGTCTCATATAGAAAAGATACAACAAACCATGGTGTGGGTATTGTGATATATCTTCTTACATAACTATGATGTACCATATAGAAAAGATGGAACAAACCATGGTGGGGATATTGTGATATATCTTCTTACATAACTATGATGTACCATATAGAAAAGATTGAACAACCCATGGTGGGGGTATTGTGATATATCTTCTTACATAACTATGATGTCTCATATAGAAAAGATGGAACAAACCATGGTGGGGATATTGTGATATATCTTCTTACATAACTATGATGTACCATATAGAAAAGATTGAACAACCAATGGTGGGGTATTGTGATATATCTTCTTACATAACTATGATGTACCATATAGAAAAGATTGAACAACCAATGGTGGGGTATTGTGATATATCTTCTAACATAACTATGATGTCTCATATAGAAAAGATGGAACAAACCATGGTGGGGATATTGTGATATATCTTCTTACATAACTATGATGTACCATATAGAAAAGATACAACAAACCATGGTGGGGATATTGTGATATATCTTCTGACATAACTATGATGTACCATATAGAAAAGATACAACAAACCATGGTTGGGATATTGTGATATATCTTCTTACATAACTATGATGTACCATATAGAAAAGATGCAACAAACCATGGTGGGGATATTGTGATATATCTTCTAACATAACTATGCTGTCTCATATAGAAAAGATACAACAAACCAGGGTGGGGTATTGTGATATATCTTCTTACATAACTATGATGTACCATATAGAAAAGATGCAACAAACCATGGTGGGGATATTGTGATATATCTTCTAACATAACTATGATGAACCATATAGAAAAGATACAACAAACCATGGTGGGGATATTCTGATATATCTTCTTACATAACTATGATGAACCATATACAAAGGTATACAACAAACCATGGTGGGGATATTCTGATATATCTTCTTACATAACTATGATGTACCATATAGAAAAGATACAACAAACCATGGTGGGAATATTGTGATATAACTTCTTACATAACTATGATGTTCCATATAGTAAAGATAGAATAAACTATGGTGGGGGTATTGTGATATATCTTCTTACATAACTATAATGTACCATATAGAAAAAGAAACAACAAACCATGGTGGGAGTATTGTGATATATCTTCTTACATAACTATGATGTTCCATATAGTAATGATAGAATAAACCATGGTGGGGGTTTTGTGATATATCTTCATACATAACTACAATGTACCATATAGAAAAGATAGAACAAACCATGGAGGGGAATTGTGATATATCTTCTTACATAACTATGATGTCTCATATAGAAAAGATGGAACAACCCATGGTGGGGATATTGTGATATATCTTCTTACATAACTATGATGTACCATATAGAAAAGATACAACAAACCATGGTGGGGATATTGTGATATATCTTCTGACATAACTATGATGTACCATATAGAAAAGATACAACAAACCATGGTGGGGATATTGTGATATATCTTCTTACATAGCTATGATGTACCATATAGAAAAGATGCAACAAACCATGGTGGGGATATTGTGATATATCTTCTTACATAACTATGCTGTCTCATATAGAAAAGATACAACAAACCAGGGTGGGGTATTCTGATATATCTTCTTACATATCTATGATGTACCATATACAAAAGATGCAACAAACCATGGTGGGGATATTGTGATATATCTTCTTACATAACTATGATGTACCATATAGAAAAGATGCAACAAACCATGGTGGGGATATTGTGATATATCTTCTTACATAACTATGATGTACCATATAGAAAAGATACAGCAAACCATGGTGGGGATATTGTGATATATCTTCTTACATAACTATGATGTACCATATAGAAAAGATGCAACAAACCATGGTGGGGATATTGTGATATATCTTCTTACATAACTATGATGTACCATATAGAAAAGATACAGCAAACCATGGTGGGGATATTGTGATATTTCTTCTTACATAACTATGATGTACCATATAGAAAAGATACAACAAACCATGGTGGGGATATTGTGATATATCTTCTTACATAACTATGATGTTCCATATAGTAAAGATAGAATAAACTATGGTGGGGGTATTGTGATATATCTTCTTACATAACTATGATGTACCATATAGAAAAAGATACAACAAACCATGGTGCGAGTATTGTGATAAATCGTCTTACATAACTATGATGTTCCATATAGTTAAGATAGAATAAACCATGGTGGGGGTTTTGTGATATATCTTCTTACATAACTACAATGTACCATACAGAAAAGATAGAACAAACCATGGAGGGGAATTGTGATATATCTTCTGACATAACTATGATGTACCATATACAAAAGATGCAACAACCCATGGTGGGGTATTGTGATATATCTTCTTACATAACTATGATGTACCATATAGAAAAGATACAACAAACCATGGTGGGGATATTGTGATATATCTTCTTACATAACTATGATGTACCATATAGAAAAGATACAACAAACCATGGTGGGGATATTGTGATATATCTTCTAACATAACTATGCTGTCTCATATAGAAAAGATACAACAAACCAGGGTGGGGTATTGTGATATATCTTCTTACATAACGATGATGTACCATATAGAAAAGATGCAACAAACCATGGTGGGGATATTGTGATATATCTTCTTACATAACTATGATGTACCATATAGAAAAGATGCAACAAACCATTGTGGGGATATTGTGATATATCTTCTTACATAACTATGATGTACCATATAGAAAAGATGCAACAAACCATGGTGGGGATATTGTGATATATCTTCTTACATAACTATGATGTACCATATAAAAAAGATACAGCAAACCATGGTAGGGATATTGTGATATATCTTCTTACATAACTATGATGTACCATATAGAAAAGATGCAACAAACCATGGTGGGGATATTGTGATATATCTTCTTACATAACTATGATGTACCATATAGAAAAGATACAACAAACCATGGTGGGGATATTGTGATATATCTTCTTACATAACTATGATGTACCATATAGAAAAGATACAACAAACCATGGTGGGGATATTGTGATATATCTTCTTACATAACTATGATGTACCATATAGAAAAGATGCAACAAACCATGGACGGGATATTGTGATATATCTTCTTACATAACTATGCTGTCTCATATACAAAAGATACAACAAACCAGGGTGGGGTATTGTGATATATCTTCTTACATAACTATGATGTACCATATATAGAAAAGATGCAACAAACCATGGTGGGGATATTGTGATATATCTTCTTACATAACTATGATGTACCATATAGAAAAGATGGAACAAACCATGGTGGGGATATTGTGATATATCTTCTTACATAACTATGATGTACCATATAGAAAAGATACAGCAAACCATGGTGGGGATATTGTGATATATCTTCTTACATAACTATGATGTACCATATAGAAAAGATGCAACAAACCATGGTGGGGATATTGTGATATATCTTCTTACATAACTATGATGTACCATATAGAAAAGATACAGCAAACCATGGTGGGGATATTGTGATATTTCTTCTTACATAACTATGATGTACCATATAGAAAAGATACAACAAACCATGGTGGGGATATTGTGATATATCTTCTTACATAACTATGATGTTCCATATAGTAAAGATAGAATAAACTATGGTGGGGGTATTGTGATATATCTTCTTACATAACTATGATGTACCATATAGAAAAAGATACAACAAACCATGGTGCGAGTATTGTGATATATCTTCTTACATAACTATGATGTTCCATATAGTTAAGATAGAATAAACCATGGTGGGGGTTTTGTGATATATCTTCTTACATAACTACAAAGTACCATACAGAAAAGATAGAATGGAGGGGAATTGTGATATATCTTCTGACATAACTATGATGTCTGATATAGAAAAGATGGAACAACCCATGGTGGGGTATTGTGATATATCTTCTTACATAACTATGATGTACCATATAGAAAAGATACAACAAACCATGGTGGGGTATTGTGATATACCTTCTTACATAACTATGCTGTCTCATACAGAAAAGATACAACAAACCATGGTGGGGTATTGTGATATATCTTCTAACATAACTATGCTGTCTCATATAGAAAAGATACAACAAACCATGGTGGGGGTATTGTGATATATCTTCTAACATAACTATGATGTTTCATATAGAAAAGATGGAACAAACCATGGTGGGGATATTGTGATATATCTTCTTACATAACTATGATGTAACATATAGAAAAGACAGAACAAACCAATGTGGGAGTATTGAGATATATCTTCTAACATAACTATGATGTCTCATATAGAAAAGATGGAACAGACCATTGTTGGGATATTGTGATATATCTTCTTACATAACTATGATGTAACATATAGAAAAGATACAACAAACCATGGTGGGGATATTATTGATATATCTTCTTACATAACTATGATGTACCATACAGAAAAGATACAACAAACCATGGTGGGGATATTGTATTATAACTTCTGACATAACTATGATGTACCATATAGAAAAGATGGAACAAACCATGGTGGGGTATTGTGATATATCTTCTGACATAACTATGATGTCTAATATAGAAAAGATGGAACAAACCATGGATGGGTATTGTGGTATATCTTCTTACATAACTATGATGTACCATATAGAAAAGATACAACAAACCATGGTGGGGATATAGTGATATATCTTCTGACATAACTATGATGTCTGATATAGAAAAGGTGGAACAAACCATGGTTGGGGTATTGTGATATATCTTCTTACATTACTATGATAGCTTATATAGAAAATATAGAACAAACCATGGTGGGGTATTGTGATATTTCTTCTGATATCGGTATTATGTGTCATATAAAAAAGATAGAACAAAACATGGTGGGGGTATTGTGATATATCATCTTACATAACCGTATGATGCACCATATAAAAAAGATACAACAAACCATGATGGGGGTATTGTGATATATCATCTTACATAACCGTATGATGCACCATATAGAAAAGATAGAACAAACCATGATGGGGGTATTGTGATATATCATCTTACAAAACCGTATGATGCACCATATAGAAAAGATAGAACAAACCATGGTGGGGGTTTTGTGATATATCATCTTACATAACCAAATGATGCACCATATAGAAAAGATAGAACAAACCATGATGGGGGTATTGTGATATATCTTCTTACATAACTATGATGTACCATATAGAAAAGATTGAACAACCCATTGTTGAACGACTTCCGGTATCCATCTTGGGTAAAATGTAAACAAAGCTCTCCCAAAAATGTTAAATTAAATCAAAAGTGCTGGATACTTTTCTTTGTCTCTGGATAATACATAAATGGAAAATATTCGGTAAATAAATATCTTTTTCTACGAACAAAAACTCTACGTAAAAAATGAATTATTAACTCAAATACAATGATAGTGTAACTTGAATAGGAGCCGATGTACAGCGACAGTACCAAACATAGCTATCTCTGTATAGTATAACGTATATATAATTCAGTACACCTTTCACATTATGAGAATCACACCGTTAAAGGAATGTTCCCACGCACGATTTTATAAAAGCTACACTGCAGAAAAAAAGTATGCAATCAGAAGATAAAAACACTAAACTGACGAATACAGTGAAAATAAACGAAAACGGTCGGAAACGTCAAGTGCCAGTGAGTTAGAAAATAGTATGAATTGTGAGACTTCTTCTGATAAAAACAAAAAGAAAAAGTCAAAGAAAATGACCAGTATAAATGAAAAATCTGGTAAAGTTAAATCCGGTACAATTGATGAAGAAGATAATAGTATTGCAGCCCAACTAAAAGAGTTGAACCTCAAAATGGGAAACGTTCTGACAAAGGACGACAACAGTTTAAAGAATATTATGAAAAGCATCTTTCAGGACATGAAAGAGGATTTCCTCAAATCTGTATTTCATAGAATAGAATTACTTGAAGCGAAGATTTATGAAAAAGATCAAGAGAATGACAAGTTTAAGGGTCATATCAAAAACCTTAACGCTGAAATCGAGGCTCAAAAAGAAAAAAATATAAACCTTAAACAAGAAACAGACGAAGCCCATGTCGAAATCAAAGGCAAAATTAACGATTTAGAACAATATGGCAGAAAGAATAACGTTCGTATTGATGGAATAGATAATAGAACTGATGAAACGCCAACAACGACAACACAGCTCGTTATTCAAAAGCTAAATGACAATGCCTCAATTTTAACCAAAAGTGATATTGATACAGCACACAGAATAGGCAAAGAAAAAAATGGTAACAAAAAACAAATTATTGTCAAATTCGTTTCTAGGATGACGAAGGATAAACTTATGTACAAAAAATACCAATTGAAAAACACGGTATATTTGTCAATGAGGATTTGACATCCATTAATCAACACGTGTTTACATGCATCAGGAAAAAACTCCCAGATGAAGTTGAAAAAGGTTTGGTCACAAAATGGCCGTCTGTTTTATAAAAATAAAATGGGCCACAAACATATTGTCAAGTACAAAGAATACCAACATTGGATGGACCTTAACGGGCAAAATGGCACACCAAGCGTTAAAACTAACATAGCTCCAGGGAATACTACAACGGAAGGTACATCCGCACATGAAAACATTACATAAACGGCTTGTGCTTAAAACACTAACTAGTGTTATCATGACCTATACTTTTATACACATAAAAGTTTGAATTACACATCGTTCATAAAACAATGTCTCCTTATACAAACAAAATATGTAATCGTATATATATACACAACTGACAAATGGAAATGTGCATAAAATGAGATAATACATGAAAAATACTGACTTTTTTTCAGCAGTGTAAATCCATTGAAGTATACATACCTATTGATCAATAGCGTATACCAAATCTACCATAATAAACAAGACAATGGTCAATCGAAACGTATATACATAGCTAGCGGTCAAATACTGAGACATAAAGACAACATTATATACCTGGATTTTTACCTGTCTTAGCCGGTGTACAATGTACAACTATAAACGATTTTAAACTATACATTAAGCTATAAAACTATCAGATTTATTATCTACATTCCTTGAAACAGATGTTTTAAAGTGAAAATTATATTTGTTTTAGCATGTGTCTATAGTCTGTAGAACTTGATTTTGACTGAATTAATTGAACTAAACATAATAGGTGTGCTATATTATGAATAATCCTATTAAGCCAGTATGCGTCAATACAAGTTGATTTTCACTATATGAATTGAACTTTACAAAACATGTGTGCTATATCATAAATAAGCCTTTTTGATCAGTAAGGGTCTGCAGAATTGGATTTTTGACTTTATGAATTGAGCTTAACTGGGTTCATACAATAGATCAATACTGGTTTATACAATATATCAATACTGGGTTCACACAACAAATCAATACTGGGTTTATACAATAGATCAATACTGGTTTTATACAATATATCAATACTGGGTTCATACAATATATCAATACTGGATTCATACAATAGGTCAATACTGGGTTTATACAATAGATCAATACAGGGTTCACACAATAGATCATTACTGGGTTTATACAAAATATCAATACTGGGTTTATACAACATATAAATTATGGGTTCATACAATAGACCAATACTGGGTTTATACAATAGATCAATACTGGGTTAATGCAATATATCAATACTGAATTTATATAATATATCAATACTGGGTTCATACAATAGATCAATACTGGATTTATAAAATAGATCAATACTGGTTTTATACAATATATCAATACTGGGTTAATACAATAGATCAATACTGGGTTTATACAAATAGATCAATACTGGGTTCATACAATATATCAATATTAGGTTTATACAATATATCAATACTGGGTTCATACAATAGACCCATTCTGGTTTTATACAATATATCAATACTGGGTTTATACATTATATCAATACTGGGTTCATACAATAGACCAATACTGGGTTCATACAATAGATCAATACTGGGTTCGTACAATATATAAATACTGGGTTCGTACAATAGATCAATACTGGGTTCGTACAATAGATCAATACTGGATTCATACAATAGATCAATACTGCGTTCATACAATAGATCAATACTGGGTTCATACAATATATAAATACTGGGTTCGTACAATAGATCAATACTGGGTTCGTACAATAGATCAATACTGGGTTCGTACAATATATCAATAATGGGTTCATATAATAGACCAATACTGGGTTCTTACAATAGATCAATACTGGATTCATACAATAGATCAATACTGCGTTCATACAATAGACCAATACTTGGTTCATACAATATATAAATACTGGGTTCGTACAATAGATCAATACTGGGTTCATACAATATATCAAATAATGGGTTCATATAATAGATCAAAACTGGGTTCGTACAATAGATCAATACTGGGTGTATACAATAGATCAATACTGGGTTCATACAACAGTTAATCAGTATGGATCTATAGAACTGCATTTTGGCTGTGTGAATTGAACTATATATACCATGTACGATATATCATAAATAAGCATATTTTAGCCATTATGTGTCTAAAAACTTTTTGACTCTATAGTTGAAATACAGGATACATATTATGTGATATTTAAGGCAATCATAGCTAGTCAGTATGTATCTATATAAATGTTCTTGATTTGTATGATTGGAACTTTACATAATAGTTTTTCTAATTTAGAAATAAATACATTTAGTCATTGTGTATTTTTTTTTAACTTTGATGAACTAAATATAAACTTGTTGTTATGTTATGATATTTTTAAAAACAGAAGCCTTTCTAGCCAATACGTGTCTGCAGAATTTGTTTTGGTCATAAATGGTCTGTATAAATTGATTATGATTTGTATGAATTTAAGATATGTGATTTTTCAAGTCTACGCAGCCGATATGTAGGTTCATAAATACATACTTTGCAATGGTTTAGATAAACTTTTTCATGTATAATCTTGTTACTGTAGTAATAGTCTTTATTATGCAATTATGTCATTAATCTATAACTCTAATTGTGTTATTTCTGTACATATTATATAAAACACAACTCACAAAACTCATAATAATACACTTTTCTTTCTGATTGATTGAATAGACATCTTTGATTATTGCGTGTAAATATTTTACGTAGTTAACTGTACATCGACCTCTATGATTACCAAAAATCGTACATCAAAAAGCATGTTAAAATTATATTTTGTCTTCTTATATATGTTCCTTGCATCTTTCGTCTTAAATCCTACTCTTTGATATCGCTTTTCCTGTTGTTGTTGAAATACAATCTTATTTATGCATCATGGCCGTAAGTATATGCTCTTTTAATGTCCGGGGGTTAGGGAATAAAATAAAACGAGACCAAATATTAAACTGGTTAAAAACACAAGCATACGATATTTGCTTACTGCAAGAAACCCATTTATTAAATTTTAAAATAGATGACATTAAACAGGAATGGGGTGGACATGTATATTTAAGTGGTACAAACTCTAATAAAGAAGGTATATGCATTTTAATCAACTCAAAACTAAATTTAGAAATAGTTCAGCATGAAGAAATTTTAAATGGAAGATTACAAGTACTAGATATTGTTATTAATGAAAAGAAAATAACTATCATAAATGTATACGGACCTAATACCGATAATATCTTTTTCTTTCAAGAACTAGACGATTATATCACTAACAATGACGACAAAAGCTTTATTATAGCAGGTGATTTCAATACGGTTTTAAATATTGATGTAGATAAGAAAAATGGCAGGCAAGATACACACAAAAATAGACGAATCAAAATAAAATCTATAATTGATACAAATAATTTGGTAGATATATGGAGACTTTTAAATCCTCAAAAAACACAATTTACGTGGCATTCAAATACAAAACCAATTATATTTAGTAGATTAGATCACTTTTTAATTTCAAATAATCTTGTTAATTATACTAAATCTACTAAAATTGCAGCCGGATATAAATCTGACCACTCGATCGTTGATATTAAATTTGATTTTATTAAAATCAATAAAGGTCCTGGGTATTTTAAACTTAATAATAGTCTGATATTAGATAAAGAATATCAAAAATTAATAATAAATAATATAGCAGAAACTGCAGAAATAAATAAAGATGCGAATCCAAATACTCTGTGGGAATTAACCAAAGGTACTATAAGAAATGTAACAATTAAATTCGCAACAGCTAAAAAAAAAAAAAAAAGATAATGAAAAAGAAACTCATTTAAAAAATGAAATAAAAAATATTGAATCTAAACTACATACAATAAAAGACAACAAAGAGATAGAAAATACACACAAATATTTAGAAGAAAAAAAACAAGCATTGTATGAATTAATAGATAGAAAAATTAATGGAATTATGATAAGAGCAAAGCTTTACATGTTGAGTACAACGAAAAAAACAGTCAATACTTCTCTAGTTTAGAAAAGAAAAATTCAGAAAGTAAATCAATAACGCAATTGAACGTAAAAGGTAAAATTATAACTAAACAGTCCGATATATTGAAATCAGAAGCAGAATTTTATTCCAAACTATACAAAAAAAAAAAATCAAGCTGCATTTGAATCAAATTATAATTTTTTTAATCAAACTATGCCAAAACTTATAGATAATGAAACAATGCAATGCGAAGGTCTTTTAACAGAATACGAATGTGGCATAGCATTAAAACAAATGCAAAATAATAAAAGTCCGGGTTCAGACGGCATAACTACAGAATTTTATAAAATCTTTTGGAGTTATATTAAAACCTTTCTTGTTAATTCCTTAAACTATTCTTTTCAAAATAAAAATATGACCGAGTTACAGAAGCAAAGTATTATTACGCTCTTACCTAAAACAGGCAAAGACACGACGTTTTTAGATAACTGGCGCCCGATAAGTCTCTTAAATGTAGACTATAAGATAACAACAAAGTCTATTGCAAATAGAATTAAACCTGTTTTACCTTCTATTATTTCACCTTCACAGACAGGATTTATAAAAGGAAGGTATATAGGTGAAAACATAAGACTTCTGTTTGAAGCACTTGATGATATTGAAAATACAAATTCACCAGCAATCCTGTTTTTTTTCAGATTTCGAAAAAGCTTTTGACAGTTTAAATCAAAGTTATGTTTTTAAATGTCTTGAACACTTTCAGTTTGGACAATCACTCATAAACTGGGTTAAACTATTTTATACAGATGCAAAGAGTTGTGTAATTAATAATGGTCATTTGTCGCAGTTTTTCCCAATACAATGTGGCGTTAGACAAGGATGTTCCCTTTCTCCTTATCTGTTTATTTTATGCATTGAACTGTTATCTTATGAAATATCACACAACATTAATATAAAGGGCATTAATATATATGGACATGAAATAAAAGAAACTTTATTTGCAGATGATGCAACTTTTTTAACTGATGGCTCCAAACAATCTTTTGAATCTCTTATCGATGTTTTGGATAATTTTAAATATATATCTGGATTAAGATTAAACCATTCAAAATGTACAGCGCTAAAAGTAGGGTCTCTGAAAACCTCCAAGGAAACATATTGTCAAAATAAAAAGTTTAAATGGTGCAATGATAGTGCAAAAGCATTAGGTGTCACTTTCCACACCGAAACAAGAAATATATATACATTAAACTTAGAACCAAAACTCCAAGAATTTAATAACTGTCTAAAAAGTTGGCAACATAGAAAACTAACACTCATGGGCAAAATTACTGTATTAAAAAGTTATGCCATTCCTAAACTAGTTTATCCTCTATCGGTACTTCCAAATCCGTCAGAAGAAATAATAAAACATATTATAAATAAAATGTATCAGTTTTTATGGGATGGTAAACCTGATAAAATTCAAAGAAAAATTATTATTCAAAAATATATAAATGGAGGATTAAAAATGATTGATATAAGATATTTTATAAACGCCTTTAAAGGAAGTTGGATAAAACGAATTTTAAATGACAACAATAAAGGAATTTGGAAGCATATTTACTTAAATAAAATAAAAAAATATGGCGGTAATATGTTGTTTGAATGCAATATTAACAGGAATGACATCGTCAAATTATTTCCAGAGAAAGGTTTCTTACAGGATATTTTATTAGCATGGCAAGAAATAAAGCAAAACAAAGAAAATGAATATTTAAGTCAAGAAATAATCTGGAATAATTCTAATTTAAAAAGTGATTTAAATACTTTTTACAATAAAAAATGGAAAGATAGAGGTATAACACTAATAGAACAACTTTTTGACTACCGAAGTAAAACATTTTACACTTTTAACGATTTTAAAAATTTATACCAAATTGATGCTGGAGATTTTCTGTTACATACATCAATACTTAAAAGTATACCTAAAGAATGGAAACAAATCTTAAAAACAGAAAGCATAGTTACAAATAGAAAAGAAAGTCTTCTGCAAAGATTATTGAAATCAAAACAGTTTTTTATACAATCACCAACTGGATAATAATATAAAACCAGAAATAAAGTCAGAAAAGAAGTGGGAAACAGAACATGAAAATATTGATTGGAGGAAAATATATATAGTACCTATACAATCTACAATTGAATGTAGATTAAGGAATTTTCAGTATAAATATCTACTCAGAATTATTCCAACAAACAAATCCCTATATAAATTCAAATTGACTAATTCTAATTTATGCGACTTTTGTAATATGAATACAGATTCCATAAAGCACATGTTTTGGGAATGTAATTATGTTCAGCATTTCTGGAGTCAGTTACAGAATTTCTTAAATAGTAAAAATGATATAAATATTATTTTAAATTATAAATTAGTAAGTTTCGGCTGTACTGAAAAAGTAAACAATAAAAACAACATCAACTTTATAATATTTTCTGCTAAATATTTTGTCTTTAAATGTAAATGTATAAAAACAGTCCCATTGTTTCATGTATTTGAACAGAACCTATATAAAGGTATAGAAATTGAAAGATTAATAGCTCTAAATAAAGATAAACTGCATATACATGAACTGAAATGGGGAAATTTTTCTATAAATGTTTAAACCTAATAAATGTCGATAAAAATGCCTGTTTTAATTTTTTAAACAAAGGAAAAGCAATGTCCAAATTCTATACTTATTCTACATCCCTCTTCTTTCTTCCTCTCTATTCCCCTAAAAAAATGAAATTATTTCGTCACAATAATATATTGCGATACAAGTATTACAAATTAAACTGAATTGATTATATGACAATATTGTTGGAAGAATTGTAATATATTTCATTATATGTTTATAATCTGTAATATAACTGATGAAATAAAAAAATTTATCACAAAAAAACAAACTATGATGTACCATTTAGAAAAGATAGAACAACCCATGGTGGGAGTATTGTGATATATCTTCTTACATAACTATGATGTACCATTTAGAAAAGATAGAACAACCATGGTGGGGTATTGTGATTTATCTTCTTAACTATGATGTACCATATAGAACAAAAAGGACAAACCATGGTTGAGGATTGTGACATATCTTCTGATATTATTATGATGTACTATATAGAAAAGATAGACAAACGATGGTGGGGGTATTGTGATATATCTTCTAACATAACTATGATGTCTCATATAGAAAAGATTGAACAAACCAGGGTGGGGTATTGTGATATAACTGCTTACATAACTATGATGTCATATATAGAAAAGATATAACAAACCATGGTGGGGGTAATGAGATATATTTTCTTACATAACTATGATGTCTCATATAAAAAAAAAAGGAACAAACCATTGTTAGGGTATTGTGATATATCTTCTTACATTACTACGATATACTATATAGAAAAGATAGAACAAACAATGGTGGGGTATTGTGATATATCTTCTTACATAACTATGATGTATTATATAGAAAAGATAGAAAGAAAGAAAGGTTCACATATTGATGCATATAAAGGTCTACTATAGGCAGTACCCTCTGTGTTTGGTTCACATATTGATGCATATAAAGGTCTACTAGAGGCAGCACCCTCGGTTTTAGGTTCACATATTGATGTATATAAAGGTCTACTATAGGCAGCGTATCTGATGTATATAAAGGTCTACTATAGGCAGCACCTTCGGTGTTAGGTTCACGTATCTGATGTATATAAAGGTCTACTATAGGCAGCACCCTCGGTGTTAGGTTCACGTATCTGATGAATATGAAGGTCTGCTATAGGCAGTAACCTGGGTGTTAGGTTCACGTATATGATGTATATAAAGGTCTACTATAGGCAGCACCCTCGGTGTCAGGTTCACATATTGATGTATATAAAAGTCTACTATAGGCAGCGTATCTGATGTATATAAAAGTCTACTATAGGCAGCACCCTCGGTGTTAGGTTCGCATATATGACGTATATCAAGGTCTACTATAGGCAGCACCCTCGGTGTTGGGTTCACCTATCTGATGTATATGAAGGTCTACAATAGGCAGCACCTTCGGTGTTAAGTTCACGTATCTGATGTATATAAAGGTCTACTATAGGCAGCACCCTTGGTGTTATGTTCACGTATCTGATATATATGAAGGTCTACTAAAGGCAGCACCCTCGGTGTTAGGTTCACGTATCTGATGTATATGAAGGTCTGCTAAAGGCAGCATCCTCGGTGTTAGGTTCACGTATCTGATGTATATGAAGGTCTGCTATAGGCAGCACCCTCGATGTTAGGTTCACGTATATGATGTATATGAAGGTCTACTATAGGCAGCAGCATCGATGTTAGGTTCACATATCTGATGTATATAAAGGTTTACCATAGGCAGCACCCTCGATGTTAACCTCACATAGCTGATGTATATAAAGGTCTGCCATAGGCAGCACCCTCGGTGTTAGGTTCACGTAGCTGATGTATATAAAGTTCTACCATAGGCAGCACCTTCGGTGTTATGTTTACGTACCTGATGTATAAAACGGTCTACCATAGGCAGCACCTTTGGTGTTAGGTTCACATATTGATGTATATAACGATCTACTATAGGCAGCACCCTAGGTGTTAATTTCACGTATCTGTATATAAGCCTGTGTGGTTCCGGCTAAGAATAGAATCACTGTCGATCTCTGCAGAGGGGTAGGAATCCTCTGAATGGGTGTCATGTTCATTTTATCATTTTTTGTCATGTTCACTATTGTGGTTAAATTATCAGCTGAATCTTCTGTATTTATGACAGGTACAAACAAAAGCTGTTAACAAGACAGTGCGCTCGACTATTCGAATATTTGTCACCAAAGTTCAAACTTGATTGAGACTAATGACAAATCCAAGCAAACAATAGTTATCCAACTTACTCAATTGAGCAAGTTTGAAACTTGTCATTCATAAAGGAGATACCTAAATGAAAGAAGTGAAACTTACATTTTACTGTTTGTCAACCTCTGCACTACAAAAATATGTTGAGAAAAGTAGGGGTCATGTAAGAATTTTTTTATGCTCAGTGTGTACACTGTTGACAAAGTGAAAGTAGACTTCCGAAATCATGTAATTTCCAAGCATTAAATTTTTTTTTTAAGTTCACAATTCAAACATGACAATGCTTTCAAAATGTTCAAAATACATCAATAATGCCAGTCAAATAAAAACTGTAATACCATGTATGAAGTTTCAATCCAATAAATGCAGTAGCTGCTGAGTTATAGAATTTCTAAGCCAAACAAATGCCATAATTTTCAAAAAAAAATAGGCCCAAGAGGACTTGAATCGCTCTACTTGCAACAGATGCTACATGCAAAATATCTAATGTCTAGGCCTTAAACTTTCAGAGAAACTGTATTTTTTTAAATTTTACTTAAAATGTGCTTATAAGCCCTGTGGCAGGGATTTTTGTGGTTGAATCACGCCGATTCAAGAACTTGTCCAAGATCTATCGAAGGTTCTATCGCATCTACAAGAAAAAGGTTAACAGACAGATGAACAACGGACAATTTACCATGACATAAGCCCTGCTGGCCTTTGGCCTGTAGAGCTGAAAACTCGCAAGAGTTATCCAACTTGATTAATTTAGTTGGTTTCATAACTACAAAGCCATACCTAAGATTTCAATCAAATACACTGAGTGGTTGTCGTTATATGGACTTGAAGGTACTTGCACACAAAGCTTTAACCAGAATTTCTATTAAAGTTAAACAAGTGCAATAATTTTGCATTATTTTCATGCAAGAGTTATCTAACTTAGTTATTGTAGTAGATTTTGATGACTAGGAAGTTTTGTGTGAAGGTTCAATCAAATGTATTGAGTGGTTGGTAAGATATGGACTTGATGGTATTGCACATAGAACCAGAATTTTTAAGTCAAATAGACAGTAATTTGCTTTATATTCATGCAAAAGCTATCTATCTTAGTTATTGTAGTCAGTTTGATGGCAGAAAAATGTAAAGTTTTAAGTCAAAACATGCAATGCTTACTGAGATTGGGATTTGCAAACAAAACTTTAACCAAGGTGTGACACCGACGCCCGCGTGAGTAAAATAGCTCTCTTTATTTTCCGAATAGTCGAGCTAAAAATACATATCATCAACAGAGTTAACAAATTCTCCATTTAGTGTCAACCAAATTATGCCCCTATTATCAATATTCACTATCTTTAAAACATTACCATAAATTTCCATATACTATACAATTACACCTCCACAGTTATGTTTAGTCTTAAGATTTAAGTTTCGGCAGAGGTAGTATTAATAAATAAATAATCATATCCATCAATATGTGCCGGAGGCCCGAATCACTAATAAAGAATTGAACTGTACATTTGAAACTTTTGAATTCCATGTTTCTGTTAATATCAATACATCATAGGTAGATATAAAATCACTACCATTTAGCTTCGAGTTAATACCCCATACATTCCAGAGAAGAAACGTTTACTGTTTCTGTGTGTAGTCCTAATCACATAAATAGTCTGCATGTGACACGATGTCCACTGTGTCCATGTTTATGTAAAGTATGTCATATTACCGTCCTTCTTTAATAGTTTTCATAACCTTGGGTCAAGATGAGTGGCTTCCTCTTGTTTTGGATTGCCTTTGGGAACTGATCTCCGATGCGGAAAGAGGTACCAGTCTGATCTTTCAATAGATCAAACGCCTTCTGTTTTATGTGTTGTTTGTCCGGAAAATGATTAAATTTACAAGGGGTTGTCTTTTGTACCTGGTACATAAACGTTTAATTTTGACGCTAGGTTGGTAACCTGAAGAACATCTGAACAGAAATTGTATTACATCTGCACAGTTTTCCTAGATCCTGTAATCATATTAGATCATCCGATATGTTGGCATTGTTCTGCTGGAGGACCTGGAAATCATAAGTAAACTGGGTCAAACGGACACGCTCCTCTTTTAGTGACTTGTCTACATTAGAATGTTTCGATTCAATTTCTCACATATCTTCAAGTCCACGGCTTTACTGGCCTCTATACCTGTTGCCCTGCTATTATTCTCGCACACTGTTGACCTGAGGGCGGAAACACGGCTATCTAATAAGGTCATTTATGGGTCATAGTGTTTAATTGTTTTTAATCAGTCATGTATCTAAACATGGTTGCAAATAGTCTATCTGGACAGTTTGTTGGTAATTGGTGTTCGGTTGATTGGACTGCTAGGGTAATGACTTCTGTGGGGTCATCATCTGTTGTTGTTACACTGTTTGATCCTGCATATGCTGGGTACAGTGACATGGATGGTCTTTGTTGCATAAATCTATAAAACGTTAACAATCATACCAATAGAATGGCTATTGCTATAGGGTAGTGAACTGTTCCTTTTTACTCTATTAACCTGTAAGTACAGAAACATGGAACAAAGAATATAAAGTACACAGATAATGAACAACAGCTTATTACTAAATAAATTTAATGTATTAGTCTTGTTATCATCGAAAGTTATAATGTGGACTTGGCAAATGAACCAGAACTGAGCCAATACGACAATGGTTGTTTAAAGCTGGAGTTGTTCACTAAATCAGCTGTTGATAAAAAGAAGACATTGTAATATTGAGGTTGATAGTATCAATAAATATTTTAAATGTAGAATGCACTGAAACCTATTATAAGCCTACCTTATTGCATTAATTTTCATAATAAAATAGTTGAAAATTGACATGGTTATTAGAATGAATAAAATTGTCATTGATTAAGTGATTTCATATTGGCTAATTAATTGGTCTCGGACAGTCATATTGGCCTACAACTATAACTATGGGACATCATGTAAATCCTTGGACTAATAACAGGGGCAATATTAAATTGCTTAGGGCTATTTCATTTAAACATACAACCCATCAATGGAAGGCACTTTGAAATTGGACCCTCCCCCTTTATATTTTTAATTTATTTTATCAGGCACCCAATTTTGAAAAACCCTCCCACCTTAGAAGTTTATTTATTTGCCGTCCAATGGTGGGATGTATGTTTAAATGGAACAGCCCTTAATTAATAAAATAAAATTAATACTGATTTTATGAACATTTCAAGAGACTTTCACCTATTCAAATGAAAACAATTTTTATCAATTTTGTCTTAGATAGTAAAATATTGATGCAAAAACCTCGATAGTGTACACTCACAAATGCTCAGTTTGAAAGCTGATTGATTTTATGGTTTTACAAAGGTTAAAAAAAGGTGCCAATATCCTTAAACAGTTTATAATAGAAAACATCTGTAATGCTGTTTACAAATTATTATTATGATCAATAGAGGTAAATTTAATATAGATTCTTGCTAAATGTTATTTAATATGCTGAATAGATGCTCTATTTCAAATATTTTTTTTAATAGTGTGGCAAAATTCACACACACAAAGTAACAAGGTAGACCACAAAATTCAATAGTTTTTTTCAGTTGTTAGGATAAAATACAACTGGAGCAAAAAATACCTTATTATATGTACGAATTTTGTAACAAAGTTATCCAATATAGATTTTTAAGAGCAGATTGGATTTCTATAATAAACTAAATCTTACACAAATTAAAACTTGCATAAAAACCCAAACAAGGAACATAGTATATCGCTTCATCTGACCCATTTATCAAACGTCTCATTAACCACAAGGTAGGCGAATTTGCACATATAGCGACCGTTATGGCAATTAATAAAACAAACAAATTGTCACCACTAATGACTGGTAATGGGCAGACGGTTCACGTAGTAATATAGAGATGTCACCCTTACTAGTAAAACATGGGAGCATCTAGCAATTAGCAATTAATAAAAGTTGTTAATGATCAAAACAACTTTGACAGCCATATGGGGAAATCTGTATATAAGAAACCCATATTTACCAATGCGGGGAGTCGGTTTTCGAATACATTTAGGCCTTGTATGTTTGCTGAAACTAAATTAGATTACGTCGCTATGATCAATTAAGTTAGAAATCAAACTTGTGATAACTTTATAAATTGAACTTGTAATAACTTTAGAAATTGTGATAACTTTTAAAATTGAGCTTGTAATAACTTTAGAAATTGAACTTATAGTAACTTTAGAAATTGGACTTGTAATAACTTTGAATAAGACTTGTGATGACTTTAGACTGAACTTATAATAAACATCAGTAATCTCAGTTAACTTGTGAACTTGTGTTTGATCCTCATTACGCTACAATTTACAGGACTAAACCTTGAAACTCTCATATGGGCTGAAAATAGTTGGTCATATCCTATGATGAACACACAGAATCATGAAAATCGACTATAATTACAAATTAATTCACAACCTTCCAAAGAAGAGAAGAGGGGGTGTAACAAAGGACAACTCCAACATAATTTGATGATTACCAGCACTGCCACATTATGTGTAACAATACTTCATATGGTTACTTCTTAATTAGTATTGCTGCATTTTGATTAGAAGTTTAGGTAGATTAGTTTCGAAAAGGAAAGTGTGATGGATGGACATATATTGGTGTTCACAAAGGTAACATAATGTGTACTTTTATATGGAGAAGTAATATACGTATATGGAAGACGTAAACTTATATGGAGAAGTTATTTACTTCTATGGAAGAAATAAACTTATATGGGGAAGCAATAAACTTATATGGAAAAGTGATAAATTTATATGGAGAAGTAATAAACTTATATAGAGAAGAAATAAACTTATACGGAAAGTAATAAACTTATATAGGGAAGTAATAAACTTATATGGAGAAGAAATAAATTTATATGGAGAAGAAATAAATTTATATGGACAAGTTATAAACTTATATGGAAAAGAAATAAACATTTTAGTAAACAAAAGAATACCTGGTTGAAGCAACTCACAAGTTGACATGATTTCTAATATCACGGTTGATTGGAAAAAACATCTGTTGCTCCTTTCAATTGGACTTCTGGAAACTGCTCCGCCACATACATATCCAGGTGGTGCCATATCTGGTGTGTTTCTTTTATTCCATCTGCAACAAGATCATGAATGTTTTGATAATTCATTTGTCAACTGGCAGGCTATAAACAGCATACTATCAGCAAAGAAGTGAAGTTTGTATAATTAAAATTGTACAGTTATATAAGACAGGGATATATGTGATACGATATAATTCTAGTCTATAGCATACTCTGATGAAAGAGATACATGACAGTAATGTAAATGGTATCATCCAATGACATCATGTAACCCTGGAAAAATTGGTTACAGTAATGACTTTTGATAGGTTAAAAGTTTATTCACCATGAAAATAGTTGATATTATCAACAAAAAACATGCTGAAAACTACCAAGAACATTAAGTACATATATATTATAATAGCTTGATTGCAAAGAAAGTTCAACACCTACCGGTAAATGAACTGCTCTCAAATCTGCTTATTGCTTATGTGTATTATTTGGTATCATACATACATATTATACATACATGCTTATATTGGTTGAATTGCTAAGAACATAAAGAATCATGATAGTATGGTATTAGTTGAATACAAATGCATATAACAAACATTTTGCATTAAAATGTTTTTTAAGATAATAAAGAGATATGTTTTGGAACAGTATTAACAATTTCCTTTTAAGCTGCTTGTAAATGGTAATAATTGTATGTATTTTTTGTACTTAAAAATAGTTTTCCTTTATATTATTTTAATAACTACTCTAAACCATATACCAAGCGGTAGAGCATTGGATTCAAGATCAGGGAATTGTAGATTTGATCCTCTGCCACAGCTACCTATGGGATGGATCCTTGAGCAACACTCAATAAGACACTTTATCCGCAGATGTTTAGTACTGGTTCTATCCAGGAAGAATTCAAGCGCATTTTGCAAGAACTTGATTCACAATCAGTGAAAAATAATAAAGTTTAAAACAATGCTTGCAGATAAATAACATTATATTCTGCCCAGTCACATTACCTTCACATCCATTTAATCAGTTATAAAACTTTTTTCATTTAAATGATATTTTACTTGAAAGCTTTAATTTCATCCTAATCTCTCACTACATTTAATAGTAATAAACATCACCAGTGCTCCAGATAAGCTTTTCTTCTAAAGAGCATTTTACTCCTTAAATTTTTATGCAATGCTTATTTTCAAATGAAAATTTCAATCAAATTGCTTCTTAAAATAAACCAAATAACACTGAAATTGTCAGTATTCATGCTTATTTTACCCCTTACTTTAAACTGCAATGTTTTATTCAGAAATTTCAAAGCTTAAATACCCCTAAATAACTCTTATCTGGAGCACTGCATCACACAGTTCCTTCATTATTTTTCACTATTTAGTGATATGAATATAGTAGAGCGTTTGGTCCAGTGGTAGTGTACTGAAACCATGATAGGAGATTCGTGGGTTCAATCGTCCGCCACGACTAATTTTTATTGTGTGTTGTCTTTGAGCAAGAAACTTTTCTGCATATGCTTAGTACTGTTTCTAGCCATGAAGACTTTGAGTGAGATTTGCCTAAGATATAAGAACTTGTTTCACAATCAAAGTAAAATAAATAAGTTTAAACCATATGAATCACTAGTAACGATAGTAGATTAGAAGGGAATGTGGTTTCTCCAATCATTAATGCTCCCATAAAAACATCTACAAACATATAAATAAAAGACAAGCGTCTCGGGGAAGAAAAATATGAAACAATTCTTTAAAGGGAGTATATCAGGAAAAATGCTATAATTTATATGTCTTATAAAAATAAAATAATTACCAAAATAGATAAAAAGCAGCTCATTAAATTTGATAAATAAAATCCGAATGGTTTGATATGTCAAATCTACCAATACATGACAAAATCAATATTTACGTTGGAGTGGTAAACTTAAAACGAAATCCCATTCTAAAAATAAACAACACTTAAATACTGCTTGGCGACTTTTAAACTCTTTCTAAGATGAAAGCCCGTGTGGTTCCGGCTAAGAATAGAATCACTCTCGATCTCTCAAAATGGGTGTCATGTGCATTTTATCATTTTTTGTCATGTTCACTATTGTGGTTAAATTATCAACCCGTGTGGTTCCAGGGAGCCATATGCGTTATTGCAAGAATAGGATCACTGTGGCTTAGTGCATGTTGTAAGAAGCGACAATTTGAGTAATACAATAGGTATCATGGTTCATTCTGCATATTCATTTGTTGATATTTTTTTTCAATCTGTATGTTAATTTGTTGTTTTTGTACATGTAGAGTGAACCTGGAATCTTCCTTCCTGTTGGCTTCGAATAACCTATAATGTGTTGATACGCCATAAACTCTATGCATTCTAAGATGAAACAATTTCTACGTTTAAACCTTTATAACGGATCAAATTGAAATCAAAATGAAATCATGTGACTCATAACACAAAATATGCAATTTCAAGCGGGAAATCAATTTTAGTCTAACATTTTAGCCTGTAGCCCAAGTTAGGAAATCCCTTTTCACTACATTATATTTGCATGTTTAAATAAATATTCTTTTGACAATATGACGTCAGTGAGTATATGTAGACATGATACGTTGGAAAAATATGGTTTTAGCCATTTTCAAACTTTGAAAAATCCTTATAAATTCCCTTTTAATGTTCTTATAAACCCAGTGACAGGGGCAATTATGGTTGAATTATGCTGGTTCAAGAACTCGTCCAAAATCTTGTGGTTATAAAACTGCTGTGCAAGATTGGTTGAGATGCAATGAAAAGTGGGGGTGCTATCGCGTCTACAAGAAAAAAGGTTAACAGACAACAGAAAATTTATCATGACATAAGCTTTGCTAAAAACAAAAATATGGTTACAAATTTAATGAACATTGATACATAACTCATATTTTACTGAATTTTTTTTAAACAACCAATACAGAACATTATTCAAGTCAAAAATATATTTTGCATAATGTTACCTTCTTCAACAGACCATGTACATCATCTGTACCATTGAATGTGGCACACGGTATCGAGTTCCTCAACCAGAATATGCAAAAAGCATCAATGACATAAAATATAAATATAAAAATCATTCAAAAGACTGAGACCTGAAATGAGAGATACATATTCATTAATGTTATAAAGGTGTATAACAGAGGTAATGTACTAAAAAACTTGATTACCGTATATTCCCTTATAACCCCCCCCCCCCCCTTAAAAAGCACAAACTGACATAAAAATCGTATGTTAGTAATACCAATTAAACACTAAACATACATTTTAGTTCTATACACTGTTGTCAAAGCATAAGGATCAATGTCCAGGACTGTCATAATTCGTCTCATTATCGTCACTGTTCATTTCATCAGCATATGATTCACTCAAAACAAGTTCACTTCGAGAGCCGATGTTCACAAGGTCACGTAGGCATGATCAGTAGTTTTTAAGAAATATTTATGACGTAATAGTGGTCGGCAAACACCAAAAAGGTGTCAAAGCTGCCAGCTGCGAAATTTCAAGATCAAGAAATATCAATACGATACCGTAATTGATGTAAAGCGGGCTCTAGCATATAATTGTTCTTAACATGTTTCGAAAAAAGCGTGAAAATCTGAAGTAAAGCATTTATAAAAATGAGGAAAAAAATCAATGGGTTAAATTTGCTTTTTTTTTATCTTTAATAAATGCCCCTACCTTGTAAAATGTAACGCCCCCGAGGGCGTTAATAAAGGAATTTCATAGCCAGTTGATAAGGGGAAATAAAATTTAGTTTATCCAATTCACAAAGCATAGAACAATCTGTTTTCAGAGAACATTTGGGCCCATTTGGTAGTGCGTCTGACTATCAATCCAGGGGTTGTCAGTTTGAATCTGATTTGCAACAATCTCCATGATGATTGATATACGACATTGTGTCTCATCAATCGTCTCTCACCGCTGATTCAAGTGGAAATGTTATCAGTTACTTGCATAGGTGGGTATGTTTGAGTACTGGTTAACCTTCCAGGATCCCAGGAAAGAGTGGTTAGGTTAACTGGCTGTCTGTTAGTTCATTAAAATAATGCTAAAAGTTCAAAGAAAATATTCTATCAATTATCCCATAACATTTTGATAAATATTAGCTCATAAGAACAGTTTTATGTTAAACAAATTAAATGCACATATATCATAAAGATACATTAGATCAATGAAAATCAAAACAAGTCAGGTAAGCACCATTTTTTTAAACAGTGTAGTACAAAATATTCAAAGCACCCTTAGTGTACACACTTTCATGCACGAACACACATGCTGTTTTTTTATCAAACAATGGGCAAAATACAATTTTCTAGGTATGTCAGTAAGTTACATATTCTTAAACAAGAAATTTAAATTACTTCATCAGAAAGCTTGTTCTGTAAGAATGATCGAGTGAACATATATGGAGTAGGGCCCAACATGTTTTAGACAATCTCCAGAGTTCTCATCTGACCTCCACATTTCCTCTACCACCATAATGTATATTATGTAACACATTATGCATACTGTGAATAATAACAGATATAATACAATTGCTGTAAGTATGCTCTTTGTTTACAAATATACAAATATTTTTGTTTCATTACAAATACATGTATATGTTAATGTCATCAGATGGAGTACCGTAGTGGCTAGGCTAAAATTTATTGTCCTGAACATTTGGTCCTGTAGTTCTGATTTAAATCCATTGAAAAAAAAGGATTGTTTGAATTGTCAAATTATTAAACAAGCATAAACTCTGACAAACTGATTTTAATGTAAATGACCTTGGTTTAAGGCTACCTACCAAGTTCTATTTTTTTTATTTGTAGTTTGTGACACAAATATTATTTTGTGAACAATGGATGGAAAATATGATTACTAACTGCTGCCAACATGAAATCTCACATTAACTCAGTGTTGTCAAACAAACTCAAAGTGTACCCTTCATCTTGTGAGGTATGGGTGTGGATCTATGGCACGACTCATCGTCATGTTATGTTGATCATTTGTAGCAAGTATTAATAAATTCCATCAATACAGAACAAAGTTACAGGTTGGACACAAAATATTGGATGGAAGGAGGGACACTTTGATTACTGTATGCCACCCCAAATATTTGGGTGGTGGGGGTAAGGGCATAAAAACATTTAAAGTGAAATAATGAATAAAATGTGCAAAGTATGGGAAGAGTAATGCTGACAACATTTACCATTTAAAATAATAAAACAGTCATACATCCACCAGAAGTTAATGGACTTGAACATGACAACGATATGTGTTACTAGACATCCTACTGATACTTTCTGACAAGTTTAACTTAAGTACAGCTGACCAGAAAGTGTTTGTCTTACCACTAAAGAGTAAATAAGGGCCATAACCTGCTAACAATTGATGGACCGAAATGCAGAAGTGGACTTCATACTGATAATCCATAGCAATTTTGGTGAAAGTCAGTGGAGAGGCTTAGGAGAAGACCTGACAAAAGTTACCATTCAAAACAAATAAAGTGTCATAACTCCGCCAATAGACTGAAATTCAGTGATGATAATTATGCACAACTAGACTTCAGACTGATAATTCTTAGTCAAGATTGGTGTAAATCATCGTGAAGTATAACAGAAGAGCTGAAAAGAAAGTTTAATATGAAAGAGACCTCTATATGCTCCCCCACTACCCCTATAATCATAAGATGTAATCCATCTGCCAAGAATCAAAATTAAATTTTATCTGATATTCTGGAAATTGTAAAACTCTCTGAATTCTTATTTTGGCAGGACATTCCTGTTTTTTGTTGTTCTCACAATTGTCCGTCTTTTAATCAATTAACCAAGGAGATCACATGTTGATGCACTCTTTTTATAATTGTATAGAATTTTAGAGTTCCAGTAATGACAGTGAAGGCCGTAGCAGCGAAATAATTAATATTATGGTAGTATCATTTAAGTAGTGGCTGATGTTACCAGGCTTACAGTAGTTTGTCAGGTCAGTCTATAGATTTATAGCAGTCCTTCATTGAATCAGTATAAAAAATGCAACAGAATTTCTGAGACATGAATATGAAAAATATGAATTATTCTATTCTTGAACAACACAGCCTTAGGGTTGATTGGATTCTTAAGTAGAAATAGGGCAGGGTACAGTATAGTACTATGTATGTTGAAACAACATAAACTAATTATTTTACCAAAATTTAAATTGAAAAGGAACTAGAACTCTTGTAAAAATTGACTGAAATATAGAACTTGACCTGTATCTTATAATTATACAGGTACATGATATCAATTTAATACATAGACATCTTCAGAAGCTATTGATCATCATCAGAAACCAAATTTTTACCAGATGAACAAATGAACAGATGGACGGATTGATGGACAAGTGCAACACTTAATTCTCTTCGTTGGGACTGACCAACAAAATCAAGCTATCCTGTAGACCATGAAACAAGTTTTTAACCAGTGGGGGACTAATAATGAGTGTTTTTATTAATATGCTTATTTTATGGATAATCCTGAAGTAAGTATTTTATAATGCAAACTGATGACAAACCTGCTTTTCTGCTCTTAAATGTCCATGGTGACTCACCTTGTTGCCCAGCACAACAAAAGGACACCCATCATACAGGATGTCAGGTCCAAAGCCTTTCACATGATCCTTGTCCTCAAAATAAGACTGTATGCGCTTGAAGGCTGTCCAGATCTGATTAAATATTACAGCAGAGTGTTACAACATATTATGCAAAAAAGTAGTAAATGTTACCTAATTTATTTCTGTTTCAGATTTAAAAATTAATACATAATTAACTCAGCTGTTTTTTAATTTAACAATTCTCTGTATTTAGAATATTTCGATATACATACTAAAGAGACAGCCTGACATTGAAAATTGATTGATTAACCCTTTATTTCATAAAGACGCATTCTGACGACCCTACCCCCCACTTCATAAATACGCATCTGGTCACCTAGTACGTGTCCTTCATAAAGACGCATTTGGACGCATGGTCTCATTCTCATAAAGACGCATTTCGACGCTCTCTATTTTCAATCACAAAAACAACACCTTTTAATTTATTTTTCAGAGATCGTAAGTTTATATTCGTGTAGTGCAACATTTCACAAAGTAAATTTACGGAAGACATAATATGGTTACTATTTAAAGTTTTTATAAAAATAGCGTCTATTTGCACGAAGTGTCATATCAGTGACCACGCGATGTCATTGAATTGACCAGACTTACGCGGGAATTACACAAATATCACCAATTTAAATCGCAAAAGAAACACACTTCAATTTATTTTTCAAGGACCGGATGTTTGTGTTCGTGTAGCATTGCATTTCACACAGTTAAATTATGCATGACATCAGAGGTTAGAATTAAATATAGCGTCCAATCGTTAATAGGGTCACATCAGTGATCACGCGAGGTCATCGAATTGTCCATGCTTACGCGGGAATAACAAAAATGTCAACATTTTCAATCGCTAAAACAATACATTTCAATTTATCAATGATCACGCAAATTCATTGCATTGTCCAGACTTACGCAAGAATAACAAAAATCTCCCTATTTCCAATTGCAAAAACAATATGTTTCAATTTATTTTTCAATGACAGGTGTTAATATTCGTGTAGCATTGCAGTTCGTGTAGTAAAATTGTGCATGACACCATAGGTTACATTTAAAAATACCGTCCAATCGTAAATCCCCATGCCAGCGATCACGCGAGGTCATGGAATTTTTCCAGAAAGAAATAGGTCAACACTATTTTCCGAAAATGTACATCGGCATAGTTTGATTTTTTTGAAAAATCAAGCATGCTGACTGTGATAATTGACATGGTAATAAATCATTGTTTGTTTTGACTGTGATTACTGGGATAGAATCCTGTATGCTACCGTGGCTTACCGTTATGGTTTCGGGCGGTTAGAAGTTGGGGAGGGGGTGTCATAAATTATGTCAGTTTGCAGTTCGGCAATTTACCAAAGCCGTGATATATGTCCTGGGGGTATATGGATTAATCAAATGCACGCGCCAATATGCGACAATACTGGTTTGTTTTCACAGCTGACACCTGTGATCGGAATTTTTATACCATAAAAGGTCAATAAAACTATAAGGCGTCCCGGATCAGCATGATGTCTGCTGGTCATTATAATAAGGTAATTATGTTTTTAATTATCTGTTCGTCTGTGAAAGATCCCGTTCTAATTAATTTATAAATATTATACGCATTACCGATTTAGATTAATTTTGAATTCATGTCCGATTCTAACTTTTGACTTTCTGATCTGATCTGATCTGATCTGATCTGATGACAGAAGCAATTTATTTACATACAAGTAGATCTACATGTAAAAATAATAGCATGGGGATTCTTTTTAAAAATGCGCAAGAAGGGAAAGTAATAAAACGGTTTTTTTCATAGGTAAAATTGTAGCATGGTAATAGAACACATAAAAGAATAATAAGTAATTTCTAATTTTACCATTATACTATCTGATAAATTGTAACTAGACCTATCATTATAATAATTAAAACTTCCACTATCTATTTTTGTCGTTAATTATTCATAATAATGATTCTAATAATAAATATGCAGTAGTTGTATTAATTATAACTAAGGTATTGATAATTAATTATTAGTAGTAAAGGTAGTCCTCAATTATTATTGTAAATAATCTGTTTTGTCTGTTTAGTGAACTTATGTATGTTTTTGTCTTATTTCAGTTTGAAAGTTTGCATATAGCAGTCGGGACCAAAACTTTCAGGAGGATTTAAATTAAATTTTGTGCTGCTTTTACCTCAAATGGAAAATAAATGTACAAATTCCACCAAAAAGTAAAGATTAAAAAATTGTACAACCATAACTGAATGCTCTTGCATATTTTGTATATAAATAAGTGTAGTAACATTAAATTTATACTTTTATATCTTGCGGAAATATTAACTTTATAAGCGAGATATATATATATAAACTAGTGTTGAATTTAAAGAAAAAATAAAATGAAACAAAATCTTAATAGTTTCTACCCATATATCTCATTATTCAATTGCCACAAAATAATAATTTTTATATCACCAGAAAGAAAATTTTATTTGCAACAAATTTTACATACACAAAAAAAGTATAAAATCAATATTTCTTACTGAAATAATGACTTTAATGAACTAGGTGTGCAACCAGCATGCATTTTTAAACATCCCCTATGGGAATGGTGCAGAAACCTCATCAGCTGGGTATTGGTTTATTGACATCTGTTTCCTTCTACCTGTATCTGTTAGGATAGGCAATACTGCTATATCTCTATGAAGTAAAGAGGTTATAAACTGAAAAGGCTTTCTTCATTTCTGGTAATTTTTGTTCATCAAAATTAAAAAACTTGCTTGAATTAAAACCATCTGTAGGTCTTTGGGACACCTTCAATTTGTCTACAATTATATTGTAACAGTTCGCAGGTTATCATCAACCTGAGTCGGTCCATGATTTCCGTACATGGTGTGTTCCTGTCCAAACTTACACATACACCAACAGGCCGCCTCTCACATAGTACTACATAATGCACATCTTTATTGTTGAAATTTCTACTTAATTTATTTCATTTTATTCTAAACAATATCTTGAAGTTTAAACAGTTTACTGTACAATATGAAATATTTGAATGGATCCAATAAACTTCTACATATTGTAGTCCTGTGGTAACATTTAGAGTAGCCAATTGCCTCTACACATACAGATATAGAATAAAAAATGTTATTATTATAGTTTTAACATAGACTTATTATATCAGTATGATGTGACTTGGTTGTGATACTTGAGTGTAGCTGTGCTCAGAATATAGTAATCTAAAGTAAACAAGTTAACGTCACGACTACATATTCTTGTAATGATTTCCAGTTATTAATAACATAATCGGTGAAGGATTTTGCCTTACCAACTTGTTTGCTGTTGGTTTCACAAGTTTATATGAATGACCCCTAATGTGCTGGGTTGTAGCAATAGTATAAATACATGAATAGTTCAGGGTAATCAATATCGTCAATTTTATGTATTATTTGAAAACTCATGCAGTATGCTCCTTGACCGTATTACCGGTGTACTTACCGTAAAATAACTGTAAAAAAATAACAAAATCATTTTCTCTGCTTACACCCGCCCAGTCGAACATGTACACAAAAAAGATTGATGGCCATTCCTTTTGGTACCAGTTACCGGTGCATATATAAAATTCTCCTTTAGAAAAATACCCTCTTGTAAACGGTATGACTAAAATACGCAATGTCGATTTTTCGGCGCAATGGGAGCAATGGGCGCAATGTCGATTAAAAATCAAAATAACGTGAAAAGTGATGATTTAAAATTATTTATGTTAATTAAAAACTATTAAGGAGGAATATACCTTTTAAATTATTTTCGAAATCAAGGGAATATTTGGTATGTAATGGAACTAGAAGTAATTTCCAATTTGAATATGCTTTTTTTTCTGCGGTAAATATAACACTTCTTTACCTATGACGTCGTAAACATGGCCATGTTTGGTCTTTTTGATGTCCCGATTTATAGCAGCGTATTTGTCGACCTCAGTCAAGTTATACCGAATGTACAGAATCGAAACACATATCACCACGATCACATTCAACGGATAAATGAATTTACAGATGCAAAAATTACGACGAATGCCACATTTTGAAAATACTAGCGAAAAACGGAAATTGTTATTTCCTCGATTTTTCGAAAAAAATGCTTCAAATCAAATTTACCAAAAAACAAACCGAGCGATTTTGGAATAATTTTTATTTGATTTCTAACAATATGCTTCACAGTGATTGTGAGATTTTTAGAACAATTGACAAACTAGATTTTTTTTTTTAATTATTTAACCCTACCCTACGTCTAAAAAAAAAGACGTCAACATATTACATAATTCTACACGTTTTCCATAAGATTTTCGGCAGTTGATTAAGGTTAAATTATTTTCTAAATCAGTGGTTTAATTAGTATATTATGAAACTAAAAGAAATTTCCAATGTGAATATGTATTTTTTGCAGCGGTCAATAGAATATATATACTTATATGTGACGTCGTAAACATGGCCATGTTCAGCCTTTTTGACGTCCCAATGTATAGCAGCAAAATCGCGTATTTTTTCGACCTCAGTTGAGTTATTCCTAATACACAGAATAGAAACATATATCACCATGTACACATTTGACGGATGTATGCATTTACAGATGCAAAAATTATGACGAACGCCACATTTTGAAAATACTAGCGAAAAACGGAAACTATTTTTTCTCTCGATTTTTTTTCGTAAAAACGGCTTCAAATCAAAATTACCAAAAATCAAACCAAGCGAATTTTGCATAATTTTTATATGTTTTCATACTATATATTGTACAATAATTGTGAGATTTTTAGAAAAATTGACAAACTAGATTTTTTATATTATTCAATTATTTAACCCTACCCTACGTCAAAAAAACGCTTTAAAGCAAACGTAAACGTTGGTATTGCGCATGAGGTATACGTTTTGTGATAATTAAACAAGTTTGTTCTTACCATAATATTAGTATTTTGTGCACACTAGTTATATATACTTCTGCTGTTTAGTGGCAACTAATTTGTCTATAGCATTTATGATAGCGTGTCTGTTTGGTGTACGTACAAAACCGTCATTTTTTTTCACTTACAGGGAACTGGATTCCAAAACAATATTCTCATTTCTGACTAGCTCCACGACTGCTAGTGAAATGTGAACATCACAGTTGTCAATAATTAGAACAACAGGTCTGGCCTTTCTAAAATTCGGAGCAAACTGTTACACATACATAAAATGGGCTTGAAACAATACCGTCTATGATGAGCAGTGAAAAGCCACGATCTTAGGTCCTTTATTTTTTCTTGTGTACATTAACGATATTGCAGAACATCTCTTAAGCATAACTCGTATTTTTGCAGACGATACATTGCTTGCATCTAACTTACAAGATTTAGAAGGTATTCTTAATCACGATCTTACTGTCATATCGCAGTGGTCCAAGCAGTGGCTAGTAAATTTTAACCCGAACAAAACAGAAGCAATTATGTTCACACTAAATAAAAATGTTTCTTATCCATTTTTAATTTTTGATAATGTCCCAGTAAAATTTGTTGATCACCACAAACATTTAGGCATAACTTTTAGTCATAATGCAAAGTGGCACCATCATATAGATAACAATGTAAATTCGGCTTGTAAGATTTGGGAATGATGCGTAAAATTAAATTCCTGTTAAATAGAAAATCACTCAACCAAATATACATTTCATTTCTCAGACCCACTCTAGAGTATGCATCAGTTGATTGGGATGGTTGCACTCATTACGAAAAGGACAAATTGGAGAAAGTACAAAATGAAGCAGCGCGTATTGTTACAGGATTAACTCGTTCTGTGTCTATTCAAAAATTGTATACCGAAATCGGATGGCTGTCTTTGTCAGAGAGAAGAAATTATCAAAAATTAATTACGGCATATAAAATTAAAACTGGCTTATTACCGGACTATCTTAATAATTTATTTCCTGAAACAATAGGTGTTAATATACCATACAACCTTAGAAATGCATCCGATTACATAGCTCCAAATATGAGAACACAATTATATGCAAATTCATGTATTCCCTCGTGTATTTCTTATTGGAACACCCTTCCTCTACACATACGTTGCTCAGAATCATTAATGTTCTTCAAACGTATTTTAGTCACCAATTTCTTTAACGTACAACCAGTGCCACAGTATTATCTTACTGGAAATAGAAAGTTATCTTTAATACACGCACGCATTAGAAATGGGTGTAGTAATTTAGGTTTTGATAAATTTACAAATCGACTAACAACAGATTCTAGATGCCCGGGTTGTGGTAACGAAAAAGAAGACGTCGAACATTATTTTATGAAATGTATTATATTCTCAAATGAACGAATCCGACTTTTTAGAGCCACACGTCGATTTCATCCTCTAAGTCATCATACTTTACTGTTCGGTAAAGACACTTATACTGACGATGAAAACTCATTTATATTCCCATCTGTGCAGCAATTTATCAAAGACTCAAAACGATTTGATATTAATTAACTAAACAATATATGTGTATAAAAAGTCGGCCTGATGACGATTCTTCTAATTATAGGGTATATTTAGATTACCTTATTATTATATCATACAACCATTATTTCCAATTTCCTTTTTCTTTCTTACTAAATCCTTTTTCTCTATAATAGTTATCTAATATCTAAATCAAACTGTTTTATTTATAATATGTTGTTTATCTGCAATTGTCATTTTGAGTATTTGTAATTCATTTTGTGTAGGAAGGGCCGTAACTTATGTTGGTAGAACTTGTGGCCCAACCCTTTTGCTTATATATGTATATATATATATATCTTAAAAAGCAATAAAATATGTTTAAACTAAAACTAAAAGCCACGATCCAGGTATATTGTCATTGAACGTACGTAGGAGCATGGGGCTGGGTGGAAGGGTGGCTTTTCATTGCTATTGTGGGAATTGTTTCAAGCTCATTTTATGAATGTGTACTGAACAGTTTGCTCCTTACTTTAGAAAGGCCAGACCTGTTGTTCTAATAATTGACAACCATGATGTTTGATTTGAAGCCGTTTTTCGAAAAAAATCGAGAAATTTTTTTTCCGTTTTCCGCTAGTATTTTCAAAATGTGGGATTTCGTCGTAATTTTTGCATTTGTAAATCCATACATCCGTCAAATGTGTACATGGTGATATATGTTTCTATTCTGTGTATTAGGAATAACTCAACTGAGGTCGAAAAATATGCGATTTTGCTGCTATACATTTGGACGTCAAAAAGGCTGAACATGGCCATGTTTACGACGTCACATATAAATATATATTCTATTGACCGCTGCAAAAAATACATATTCACATTGGAAATTACTTTATAGTTTCATAATATACTAATTGAACCACTGATTTAGAAAATATTTTAACCTTAATCAACCGCCAAAAATCTTATGGAAAACGCGTAGAATTATGTAATATGTTGAAGTCTTTTTTGACGTAGGGTAGGGTTAAATAATTAAAAAAAAAAAAATCTAGTTTGTCAATTGTTCTAAAAATCTCATAATCACTGTGAAGCATATTGTTAGAAATCAAATAAATATTATTCCAAAATCGCTCGGTTTGTTTTTTGGTAATTTTGATTTGCAGCATTTTTTTTCGAAAAAATCGAGAAAATAATAATTTCCGTTTTTCGCTAGTATTTTCAGAATTTGGCGTTCGTCGTAATTATTGCATATGTAAATTCATATATCCGTTGAATGTGTACGTGGTAATATTTGTTTCGATTCTGTACATTCGGTATAACTTGACTGAGGTCAACAAATACGCGATTTTGCTGCTATAAATCGGGACGTCAGAAAGACCAAACATGGCCATGTTTACGACGTCATAGGTAAATAAGTGTTATATTTACCGCAGAAAAAAAAGCATATTCAAATTGGAAATTACTTCTAGTTTCATTACATACCAAATATTCCACTGATTTCGAAAATTATTTAAAAGGTATATTCCTCCTTAATATTAATTAAACAAGTAATTTTTGACCGTACTGCGCTTTTAATCAAATTAAATTTGTAATCTTTAAACAATTTTAATTTTTCATCGACATTGCGCTCAACGAATCGTCATTGCGCCGTGGGTTATAAATATGAAAATTTATAATAACTTAAAATATTATTTTTTAAACTCATTTATTTGAATAACAAGGTATAATTATTAATGAAATAAGTAGTTGACGACCATAAATTTGATATGTTATAATGTAAAATGACAATTTTAATTTTCCATCGACATTGCGCTCAAGGAATCGTCATTGAAAATGAAAATTTATAAAAAAATAAAAAAAAATTTTTTTAAACTCATAATACACTGTAATTATAAATGTTATAAGTATTTTCCGATCATAAATTTGATATGTTATAATATAAAATGACAATTTTATTTTTTCATCGACATTGCGCTCAAGGAATCGTAATTGCGCCGTTGGTTGAAATATGAAAATTTATAAAAAAAAAAAAATTTTTAACTCATTTATTTGAATAATAAACTGTAATTATAAGTGTTATAAGTATTTATCGACCATAAATTTGATATGTTATAATAAAAAATGACAATTTAATTTTTCATCGTAATTGCGCTGTTGGTTGAAATATGAACATTTATAAAAAATAAAAAAAAAATTTTTTTTTAAACTCATTATTAGAATAATAAACTGTAATTATAAATGTAATAAGTATTTTCCGACCATATAATTGATATGTTATAATATAAAATGACAATTTTAATTTTTCATCGTCATTGCGCCGATGGTTGAAATTATGAAAATTTATTAAAAAAAATAAATATTTTTTTAAACTCATTTATTTGAATAATATAAACTGTAATTATAAATGCAATAATTTTTTGTGACCATAAATTTGATATGTTATAATAAAAAATGACAATTTTAATTTTTCATCGACATTGCGCTCAAGGAATCGTCATTGCGCCGTTAGTTGAAATATGAAAATTTATAAAAAACAAAAAAAAATATTTTTTTAAACTCATTTATTTGAATAATAAACTGTAATTATAAATGTAATAAGTATTTTCCGACCATAAATTTGATACAATTTTAATTTTTCATTGTCAATGATGAATCGTCATAAAACTGACAGTGGATTAGCCTTCATCACTCAACATACACAAATAGCCTTACACATATTCACACATTGTTTCACACTTTGTTTTGACAGCTGTGTATTTCAAACATGAAAATAATAATAATAATAATAATAATAATAATAATAATAATAATAATAATAGAAATAATAATAGTATAATACTACTACTACTAATGGGATTGCTAATGATGATGATAATAATAAATTAAAAATGAGGATAATAAAAATGAAACATAATTTAACTTACTCAACTAGTACTACTACTACTATTTTTATGCATTATTGAAAAGTACAAGTGATAAATGGTAACAGAACGCTCTTTAAATGAACAATTTGAACGTAACATTTCAAGTTCTTATATAATTTTCATATTTCTACCAACGGCGCAATGACGGTTCATTGTGCGCAATGTCGATGAAAAAATAAAATTATCATTTTTAATGATAACATATCATATTTATGGTCGGAAAATACACATTTCATTAATAATTATACTTGATTATTCAAATAAATAATTTTACAAAATAAAATTTTAAGTTATCATAATTTTTCATATTTATAACCAACGGCGCAAGGGCAATTCGTTGAGCGCAATGTCCATGAAAAATTAAAATTGTTTAAAGATTACAAATTTAATTCGATTAAAAGCAAGTATGGTCAGAAAATACTAATTACATTTATAATTACAGTTTATCATTCAAATAAATGAGTTAAAAAAAAAACTATTTTTATTTTTTATATATTTTCATATATTTCAACCAACGGCGCATTTGTCATTTTTAATGATAACATATCAAATTTATGGTCGTCAAATACTTATTACATTAATTATTATATCTTGTTATTCAAATAAATGAGTTTAAAAAATAATATTTTAAGTTATTATAAATTTTCATATTTATAACCCACGGTTGAGGGCAATGTCGATGAAAAATTAAAATTGTTTAAAGATTACAAATTTAATTTGATTAAAAGCATAGTACGGTAAAAAAATACTTGTTTAATTAATATTAATAGTTTTTAATTAAAATAAATGATTTTAAATCATCACTTTTCACGTTATTTTGATTTTTAATCCACATTGCGCCCATTGCTCCCATTGCGCCGAAAAATCGACATTGCATATTTTAGTCATACCCTCTTGTAAACATTGTTCTGGAAGGTGATAACTTCAGTCAATTTCATTTTGAGTGTAACTTGATAGAAAAAAACAGGTATTTGCAACAAACATAGTAATAATGTCATTTTGAATGTCATAAGGGGAAAAAATAAAACTTTTCATACGTCTAATAACCTTGACTTTGGTACAGTATGTAAAGTGTGTCCAATGGTTACAATTATCACACTGTGCCCATTTAGCCAACTCCAAGACGTAAGCCAAATTGACAGCAGGCAGCATTCTTCTGGCTAAGATGCAACAAAGTTCTATGCTTACCCATCAGATTGAGTGAGAAAGAGATTAATGCAAAGACTTACTTAGTAACCATCAGTTACCAAAGACAAAGTAACCAGAAATAAAGACATGTTTTTTTTCTCCAATATTTCTAAAATTTATTTCTGTTGATTTGCTTTAGTAACCTGGAGTAACCATCAGTTACCAAAGACAAAGAAGGGTAACCAAGTAACCAGAAATAGAGACATGTTTTTTTTTCAATATTTCTAAAATCTTATTTTGTTGATTTGGTTTAGTAACCCGGAGTAACCATCAGTTACCAAAGACAAAGAAGGGTTACCAAGTAACCACAAATAAAGACATGTTTTTTTTTCAATATTTCTAAAATTTTATTTTGTAGATGTGCTCTAGTAACCAGGAGTAACCTTCAGTTACCTAAGACAAAGAAGGGTAACCAAGTAACCAGAAATAGAGACATGTTTTTTTTTCAATATTTCTAAAATTTATTTCTGTTGATTTGCTTTAGTAAACTGGAGTAACCATCAGTTACCAAAGACAAAGAAGGGTAACCAAGTAACCAGAAATATAGACATGTTTTTTTTTCAATATTTCTAAAATTTTATTTTGTAGATGTGCTCTAGTAACCTGGAGTAACCTTCAGTTACCTAAGACAAAGAATGGTAACGAAGTAACCAGAAAGAGAGACATGTTTTTTTCCAATTCTTCTAGTTTTATTATATTGCAGAATTGCTGCAGTAACCTGAAATTATATGAGTGGCATAAAGGTTTTTCAAGGTTACCAAAGACATATAACAAATTACTTAAGTAACCTCTGTTACCAAAGACATATAGTGGGTTACAAATGGACTCACTTGTGCAGAGGTGCACATTTTGTGCAATATCTAAACAAAGTTCTTCATCACTACTGTCGGTGTCATCAGACTCGTAATCAGAACTAGGGGAGCATTTTCTTTTGAACAACTAGGGATTGGGTTATTTTTTTTAAAGAGGGATTTTTTGGCAGTAGGTCTGGATTCCAATATATTTGTATTTTTGGCAGAAGATAAGTTGCCTACAATTTGAGGGACAAACTTTCTCTTTTTGGAAGCTATGGCCTTAACCGCTACACTTTTACGGCTCTGCAGAAACTGTTCAGCTGAGGACTCATCCTTCTTTATCTTGCTTTCATCCTGAGTTTGACTCTGACCATTGGAAACATAAATTGTAGAAGGCATAACTTTAATGTCAACGATTCCAGATCTGCAAAGAGGAAAAATTCCAGTTTTTCTGAAGGCACTGACAAGATTACAGGGTGTAAAGGCTTTCAGGTAGGCCCTTGAAGATAGCTCACCAACAACATATCATGTAACAGTATGGCCTGGGGTTTTTCTCATGTATGTCTTGCACTCAGTATTATAAATTGCCTTAAGAGGCCCAAAACATGCGACATCCAAGGGCTGAGTCACATGAGATATATGTGGAGGCAGGATGTAAAACTCTTTTCCATGATCTTTGCCCCAGTTTGTCAACGTCAGAGACACATGTGATTTATGTTCATCAGATATTATAAGATGGGTTTGTCCTTTGACAACGTTAACAAATTTCAGAAAGTGGTTATTCGAAAAGTTTTGAAAAGTTACTGAGTTTCACTCATCTCACCAGCTGCACCTTGGCATGTGTTCTCCAGCAAATCACCACACCAACATTTCCCCGGGAATATATAATATGGTGAAATAACTGATCCAGCAGCATTGCCACAACCAATAAGTGTTTGCCTCTGGGTGATGTGATTGACTGTGGAGTAGAAGTTCCCTTTGAACACAGAACCTTGGGTGGTGAATGTTCCATCAAGATGCCAGACTCGTCAATATTCAAAATCCTTTCTGGATGCTGTTCCGGGTCAAGGCGCTTACAGGTGTCGGCCCGGTCCTTAAAATGTTTGTTAAGTGACGCATTGGATGTAGCCTTGGCCCTTACAAGGGCTAATTTTTCAGGTTTTGCCAAATAAACATCAGGCCATCACTTCTTGAACCCCTGAAATCAGGACCTTTAAAAGTTGGATCAGCTGGAGATTTCTTTTTAAGAAAAATGGCATATTCAAAAGCCATGTCCAAGAACGCTTGTCTTGAATAGCCATATCCAATGTTGGACATGTAAGTCATATGATCAATAAGACTATTCTCCTCTGCTCTTGTGAAAAGGGGATCTGGTCCATGGCTAGGCAGGTTTTGAACTGGTTGAAGGCATAAATGGCTATCTATTGAAGTGCTTTCTGGCACGCCAAATACTCTTGCTGCTTTGTAGACAGACATGTCAGCTTGCTTCACTGCCTTAAATGCAAGACCAATCTGACTAGTACCGTAGTTTCTCCACTTCTTCAGCGGTTGGCCAATTATTCGAAACTGAAATAAAACAAAGGCAAAACATTTTTTCATGTTTCTAATTGACTTAAAAATATAACAATTAAATTTCCATAGGACCAAATTGATGTGATGATTTTTACCGTAACACCGTTTTTTTATAAAACGCAGAAGAAGACAGTAGTTTTTTTAGATATATTGGTTGAAAGGTGGAAATATTCAGCTGGAAATGATTATTGACAGTAAATTTTTATGATAAAAACCAAGTTCAATAATAGATAAGACACACTGACCTTAAAAAAGCTCATTCTTAAAACTTTTTATGGCTTTGACAGGTTGCGGGAAATTTGGACAGCACCTTGTAAACATCCGGTATATGCAAATGACATGACGTAATAGATATTCGGAATTCACGGATTACACCGGTTACTGGTATACACCGTAGCCTGATTAAATAAGGCGTGAAGGTGTCATCCCACCATTGATTTTTGTTCTTTATTCTATAGTAAATAATAAAAGTTTGAAGGCTTGTCATTCATAGAGAGACCCAACTGAAAGAAGTGAAACCTACATTTTACTGTTTGTCAACCTCTGCACTATCAAAATATGATGAGAAAAGTAGGGGTCATGTGTCATATAAGAGATTTTTTTCTGCTCAGTGTGTACACTGGTGACAAAGTGAAAGTAGACCTCCGAAATCATGTATTCATACCCCAATTTCCAAGGAAGAGGCTATTTATCAAGGGAAGAGGCTATTTATCAAGAAGGTTCCCCTGTCACTGCGCATGATCAATATTTTTTCATATTCGCAATATCTCTCCTGCGAATATGAAAAACCCAAACCTCCATTTCTGGAGAGTATTGAACCTTCTTGACGTTTATCTGTTTATATTACATTTTTCTGCATTGTGAAGGAAAAATGATATTCTCTTGACGAATATACATTATATTTTTCTACATTGTGAAGGAGAAATAACATTTAGACATTGACTGGTAGGTGTTTTTCGATCAGAGTTCTGTAAATATCATAATAATGTGACTTTAAAATTTGGTTTTACCAGTGGGAGTTTGTTATTTTTAGTTTTTTATGAGTATAACAATGTAATCGATAACTTTTTTCACAAGGTTATGCTTCATGTTGATTTTTTGCGTATCAATTTATTATTTCTTCAACGTGATGCTTCTTGACGCTAGTTATCAGATTTCTTGACGCCGATATTTTGAAACACTTCTTACAAGGTTATACTTCTTGACGCTAGGTTATACTTCTTGACGCTAGTAATCAGATTTCTTTACGCTGATATTTTGAAACACTTTTCACAAGATTATACTTCTTGACGCTAGCAATCAGATTTCCTGACGCTGATATTTTGAAATTTTGAAACAATTTTTACAAGGTTATGATTCATGTTGAATTTTTTACGTATCCATTTATTATTTCTTCAACGTGATGCTTCTTGACGCTAGTAATCAGATTTCTTGACGCTGATATTTTGAAACGATTTTTACAAGGTTATGCCTCCTGACGCTAGTTATCAGGTTTCTTGACGCTGGTATTTTGTAATAGGTTAACATGTGCCGACACCCTTTTTAGCAATCATAACACTTATAAAAAATTATTGGAATGTAATTAATTCATTGAAAACAAGTGTTAGTGTAGACAATGTTTATCATTGGTGTCACATACACCAATACAGCTTCTTGACGCTAGCGGGTTACTATCCTTTGCATAAACAAAATGGCGGATCTTCTTGTCGGTATTGAAACGGGGAAACAAAGTTCAATTATGACTTTATTAATGAATGGAATTTTAAAAAAATCAACTGATATATGTTTATATAGGTATAATATACACATGGTTATTTCCTGACGGTAACTTTTATTAATAATAAAGCTCTTGACGCTTCTTGTCGCTTCTTGACGCTTCTTGACGCTAAAAAGTGAGACCCCTTTCTTAGCTTTACACAGGAAGTCTATCAGGGAGAAAGTCTTTGTAGTACAAGAAAGTACAAACTCCTCCAAGGAGTGAGATGTCAGTTCAAGTCTGACCTTGGACAAATTGATAGACTTCCATTACTTTTTCATAATGATATATAATAAAGGCTTTCAATTGTGCAATGATGTGGACTTTGGTTAAAATATTTGGTATGAAATATGGCTTATTTATACAAATAAGACAATCATTAAGCAAAGTTTAACTTATAAACTTTTTAAACCCTATTTAGTTTCCATTCAGTAAGGCAAATTGAAATGAAAATAAAGAATATTGAAATACTTGCATACAATCATTCAGTCTGTATGTCAACTATATATATAGTGTGTTATTGTCAGTCACTTCACTTCAATTATTAATTATTGTATTCTATTTTTTTTAATAATGTAAAACTTAAACCCAAAATAATACTTGTGTGTATGGCATGCTATAAGTACAAGCATTTAGTTATTTAAGATTTGGAGATACTAATTAGTTTGAACTTTTGATATATGACACTGTCAAAGGTTCACGTACAGCAGGCCAAAAAATATAATTAGTAACACATTTTATGGTCATTTAGCGAAGAGAGTGGACATCTGATATATAGAAAATCGTGTGTTATGTGTTAATGATGTGCGATGTTGAAACAATAGAAACTGCATTTCGTTTCTTTATGAAAATCAATTGAATTTGGGTAGTGCTTAAAGTACCAGTTTGCATTTCATTGGCACCATGATGTTGCTTTGCTTTTAGCTTGTAGGACATTACATTTCATGGGATGCTTACTGTAGCCTAGGTAGCCATAAAGATGTGCACAACTGTGCTTATTCAACAGGACTTGGAACAAAGTCACTATTCAAACAATGACATTAAATTGGTAGCTAGATACTTTAATATAAAAAAAACATCATAGTTATTCTTTCATCTTAAATAATTTGAAAATATATTGTAAATTATACAATTTTGAGTTTTCATTGAAAGATAAAAAACATTCTCTAGTCTAGTTCGGACTTCAGACATTAATCTAGCCTGTTTTTCATCACTGGATCAAACTCAAAATTATGCTACCATTCCTGAAATAAACACAAACTTATTTACTAATATAAGCATTTTTCACTATCCTCATTTCATAAATTCAAAACTGATTTACAATACGTAGTATGAAGCCTCCAACAGATATCCTTAGTTGGGATTGAACCAACATCTTCCATCTTAAAGACAGATGTACTTCATTGTACTATAAGGATGCATTTTGAAGCTGCATTAAACTTACACTGTACATTAATTATGATAGTTCAAATTCCTGTTTTATTTTTAAGTCTTACAGTAATTCAAGCTTTAAAAATGTTTGCTTTTAATTATCAATTTTGTAAAAATTAAATCGTCGCCATTAAGCAAACTTGAATAAACCGACAATTGGAAAACTTTTTTTCAATAATTTTACAATCTTTTTACAGCGACACACATACACATACAGGTATGAAGAGGTACATAGGTAAGAGAAGTAAACTTACCTTGACACACATACACTCCTTGTACATAAGTATGAGGAGAGAGAATCTTACCCCAACACACATACACTCCTCATACATAGGTACGAGGAGAGGGAGACTTACTTTTACACACATACACTCATCATATATTGGTATGAGGAGAGGGAAACTTACCTTAACACACATATATTCCTTGTACATAGGTGTGAGGAGAGAGAAACTTACCTTGACACACATACACTCCTCATACATGGGTTTGAGTAGAGAGAATCTTACCTTGACACACATACACTTCTCATACATTGGTATGAGGAGAGAGAATCTTACCCTGTCACACATACACTCTTATACATTGGTACAAGGAGAGGGAATCTTACCCCGACACACATAAACTCCTTTTTTCTTCTGTGTTGCCTTGAAACTCAGTCGTTTTCTATTTTCTTGTTTGATGAGATTTTTTACTGAGGCGTAAGTTTTTGATATTGTGTTTATTGTGCCATGAGTAGAATCTATACATATAACATCAGGGGCATAATGTTTAAATTCTATAGCCTGTTCTTTGGTCCTCAGAACCAACATGAAATCTTCTTTCCTAAGTTGGATAGAATTAGATTGTGTGTGTTGCTGCTTATATAACAGCACAGGATTATTGGGGAGTGACTGCAGACTTTGAACTCTTAAATGCACTGATGTTGACTACTAATATTTTGTACCATGGATAAACGTGACCTAATCTGATTCCTTACAGATTCTGGGATAGGAAGGAAACGAGTTTGATTTAAACCAGTTGCATGAAAATGAGTCTGTATGTACTTCACAGAAACAACCCCAGAACTTTGCACTATTACATTCATTCTTGATGGGCAGATCTTACCTATTTTTGCTGAGCCTTTACGTGCACGTTTATTACTTAAAACAGCATTCTTAATTTTATTACTATTTTCACTAAGTTTTGAACCACTACGATAACATATAAAGTTCTTGTATACTTTACCACAGACCTTTTTCGTAGCTAAGCACTTAAAAAACACATTATTTGTACATTTCTCATTGGATTTCCAACACATAAATTCCTGTTTAGTTTTAAAATTAAATGTTTGTATTGCCATTTCAGTTCCATGAATAGTCTTAAGGTGTTCAGCCATTTTATCTACTGTCCTAAACTTTTCAGAACAAGATGGTACACTGCAAGGAATTGAAGTCAATGGTTTTTCCTTTTTGTCTAATGGACTAGAACGGCATCAAAAGTGATAGTATTAACAATATTATTATCATTAACACCTTGTGTAACAAAAATATTACGCCTGAAATGCCTACTTAAATCGACTATACACTCAAATCCAGCATATACACCATCTAAAGATAACCCGTTTAAATCGTCACTCATTGATCCTTGGATAAAGAAATCATTGAAATCATCTTCATGTTCCCTAATATAAGACACTGCAATTTGCCGTAACTCGGAATAACTACTTTCATGACCAAATAATCCGAAACTAACAGCTCTAAAAATACAATTGCCATCTCCATACACATGCCGCCTAATTAAACCAAAATTACGAATATATTCATCCTGATTAAATTCATCAAGAGGTACAAGAGCTCTACTACATGTGTCTACACATTGCATGCTGAAACTGTTAATCTGAAACAAAAGTTGTTTTCTACCATTACAATTAACTACAAAATAGTATGTTCACAGACACATGCTTGTATTTGTGAAAAAAAATATATCACCGAAGTTAGTATAGTATTTCACAAATCAATATCAATTTTGATGTGCAGAAAATATTTAATTTCCAATACTTAATAAATTATAAAAGTATTCTTTAGTAAAATATACTTCAATAACTATTAATTACTATTTGAATATTTCAGTATTACTAGTATTTGTATTATCTTTTTTTTTTGTTATACCTGATCAAAGGCATCTGGAGCTATCTGGCTGTGTAAACCGGAACCATCAGTCTTGAAAGAGAAATACATTAATATCAATGATCAAAATATTTGGAGTACACTCAGTTCTTTCCTTTAATCAAAATCAATCGGTATCAGGTGAGTTTAACTTACTGTGACACACATACACAGGTGTCAGGTGAGTGAAACTTAACTTGACAAACATACACTCTTCATAAACAGTTACCAGGTGAGTAAAACTTACCTTGACACACATTCACAGGTGTCAGGTGAGTGAAACTTACCTGGACACACATACACAGTTGTCAGGTGAGTGAAACTTACTTTGGTACACATACACTCTTCATACACGGGTGTCAGGTGAGTGAAACTTACCTTGACACACATACACTCTTCATACACATGTGTCAGGTGAGTGAAACTTACCTGGACACACATACACTCTTCATACACAGGTGTCAGGTGAGTGAAACTTACCTTGGTACACATACAGTCTTCATACACAGGTGTCAGGTTAGTAAAGCTTACCCTGACACACATACACTCTTCATACACAGGTGTCAGGTTAGTGAAGCTTACCCTGACACACATACACTCTTCATACACAGGTGTCAGGTTAGTAAAGCTTACCTTGACACACATACACTCTTCATACACAGGTGACAGGTTAGTAAAACTTACCTTGAAGGTTAGTAAAGCTTACCTTGACACACATACACAGTTAACAGGTGAGTGAAACTTACCTTGGCACACATACACTCTTCATACACAGGTGTCAGGTTAGTAAAACTTACCTTGACACACATATACTCTTCATACACAGGTGCCAGGTTAGTAAAACTTACCTTGACACACATACACTCTCCATACACAGGTGTCAGGTTAGTAAAACTTACCTTGACACACATACACTCTTCATACACAGGTGTCAGGTGAGTGAAACTTACCTTGACACACATACACTCTTCATAAACATGTACCAGGTGAGTGAAACTTACTGTGACACACATACACAGGTGTCAGGTGAGTGAAACATACCTTGACACACATACACTCTTCATAAAAGGGTACCAGGTGAGTGAAACTTACCTTGGCACACATACACTCTTCATAAACAGGTACCAGGTGAGTGAATCTTACTGTGACACACATACACAGGTGTCAGGTGAGTGAAACTTACCTTGACACATATACACTCTTCATACACAGGTACCAGGTGAGTGAATCTTACTGTGACACACATACACAGGTGTCAGGTGAGTGAAACTTACCTTGACACACATACACCCTTCATACACGGGTACCAGGTGAGTGAAACTTACCTTGACACATATACACTCTTCATAAACAGGTGCCAGGTGAGTAAAACTTACCTTGACACACATACACAGGTGTCAGGTGAGTGAAACTTACCTTGACACACATACATCAACTTAATTTACTAAATATATATTTAAATTATACCTTGATATATCTTCATGTGCCTGATTAGGACTAAATTCAACTAGTTGCTGAGTTGGTTCTACCTGAAGTCACAAGTAAAAACTTAGGTGCAAATAAGATAACCCACTAATATTTTTGTAAATTTCGGTGTTGTTAAACAGACATTTGATCATTGATTTTCAATTAAAACCTTTACATCAATCATTACTGACTGCAAGTCTAGTAACACATGCTGTATCAATGAGGTGAATATTTGTATCAAGCTATATCAAATTCGTTTCAGGGATTTAGATCATTTGGAGCAGTCAGCAGACACTGTGCTAATTTGAACTTTAAACTGTATGACCTAGACTTGATCTAATACTTGAAAGGACACACAGTTTTGTATGATGCTATTCTTATATCAATGCAACAGAAGATAAAAACAGAGAAAAAAAGATTATAAGAAATATATTGTTTTAATTATACCTGGATGACTTCAGACAGTGCCTGATCAGGGCTAACTACCAGTACATGGTCAGTTGGCCCTACCTGTAATATATGCAAATATTTGCTTCTTTAAACCTACATAAGGGTTTCTCCATGACCTAGTGGTCTAAGGCGCTGTCTCAAGATCATTGACCTCTCACAGCTAAGGTCATAGGTTCGAGATCCACTTGCTCCAAAAACTTCAATAGAGGAAGTTTGCCAGTTACTTGTGGAAGGACAGTGCTTCTACTCGGATTCATTATGAGGTCTTCTACCACCAATAAAACTGGATAAGCCATATATAGCCTGAAATGTGTTAAAAATAGCTTTGGTGCTATTGCCTTTGCATTATTTATGTTACATAAATGCTTCAGGAACTTTTAACCTATGGTTGATTTTCATTCTATAAATAATTTATAACGATAAAATGACAAAACAAGACTATGAATCAATTTTTAAACTGAGTCTGATTATTTGTCATAATGCAACACCATGGACTGTTGTCATATTTATCTTGATCTTGGACTCATTATCCAAAAGGCTACAGAGGTAATTGTCAGTATATTTATGTATAATAGTTGCAAGTGCATATTAATTGTTTGAGGCATTTCAATTAAGAATAGTTAGTCAACATATTTTTTTCTCCATTGGTACTTGTATTGTTTTATTTACCAAAAATAACTGTGAATGTATGAAATGAGATTATTAAAATACAACTTTATTTTACCTGGGTGATCCTATCTGGTGTTAGACCAGGACTGACAGCAACATGCTGATTTGGCACTACCTACAATCAACAAAATTTAATGTTAGCTAAGTTCTATAGATCTATTACATTATTGAAATTGTAAAAATTGTTTATACATAAGTTACATTTTAATAAAATTAGTCCAATCAATCAGACATTTGAAATGCTATTGCAGTCTCATCAAAATTTGATAGATTATAATAATATAATTACACAATGTCATTCACACACAAATTCAGTGAATCCTGGGCAATTGAATAGAACTGATGACACAGCTCTGTTAACAACGACAAAAAGTGTTCCTTTAAAGAATAACATATTGTACAAAGTGGAAAGATATATGTAATTGTATTGTTTAAATGCAACTCTATATTACCTACAGGTGCAATTCCTGGAAAAGGATTTACAGCAAACTGTGTTGGCGCTACCTACAATCACGGCAAGTGAATATTTCATGATATCAACTTATTTGTGTGCTAACATATTAAAGTTTTGTATGATATTGTAATGTCTTTATTTTTTTTGTCCAAAGCAATATTTAATTGTGTTATTAATGTTTGTTTGAATATTTAGCATCATTATTATGCCACTGATGGCTAACAGACAATCAGTTAAGCTAACAACTTGGTTCCTTGAAGGTTAACCAGTACCAGTGCTTGACACACCCCATCTCTGCAAGCAACTGACAACTTTCCTACTTCAGCATCAGTAACAAATGACAATATATAGCAATCATCACTGAGACGGTGACTGTGTGGTGATTTGAACTATGACAATGAAATGATAGTCAGACATGCTACTGACTGAGCTAACCGGGCACAGCTATTGATGGAATCTAAAATGATATACATACCATTTAATGTATTTAAGTGTATTCATTTCATTTTTAATGGATATTCTTTAAATTACAATGGTTACCCTAAATAATAACACATTATTTCTTTTAAACAATTGTAAAGTATTCTCAGTGACTCTTATGTCATTCTTTTTAAACTCTATTTATAAGAATTTATTTTAACAATTAAACTACCATTATAGTTGTGCTCATCAGAAAAAAAAACAAAACACAATGACAGGATCTGAAAACATAAATTACAATGGATACAATTAAACCATTTTCAAAGATTGGTAGAATGTGGGGCGGAAGTCAAATGGAAAGAGTGTTGGCTGCTCATGCCTGAGGTTGCAGGTTTAATCCCCAGCTCGATCAGATGCCTCTCATAAAACAGTTACTCACCAGCACAGTTGGCTATATAATGATTCAAACTTTTTACCCCTTGACTGAAAGTGTGACACATTACCCACTTAGTGCGACATATTGCAATTTCTTGAAAGCCTTGTAAAGATTTTTTATTTTGCTTCTTTGGAGACAACAAATCGGATGTCAAAATAATTAAAAAGCTGTGCATAAACACCTTATTTATGAGCTTAGTTACCAACCAAGATATTAACCATGCAGTGGACGGAGGTACACACACCCTTAGTATAATATTCTTTATTAAATTATCAACCAGACCATACATTGATTTATTGACCAACTCAGCAACTAGTTGAATTTCGTCCTAAACAGGCCCATGAAGATATTATCCAGGTATAATTTAAATATATATTTAGTAAATTAAGTTGATGTTTGTGTGCCATGGTATGTTAAACTCAACTGACACCTGTGTATGAAGAGTGTATGTGTGTCAAGTTAAGTTTTACTCACCTGGCACCTGTTTATGAAGAGTGTATATGTGTCAAGGTAAGTTTCACTCACCTGGTACCCGTGTATGAAGAGTGTATATGTGTCAAGGTAAGTTTCACTCACCTGACACCTGTGTATGTGTGTCACAGTAAGATTCACTCACCTGGTACCTGTTTATGAAGAGTGTATGTGTGCCAAGGTAAGTTTCACTCACCTGGTACCTGTTTATGAAGAGTGTATGTGTGTCAAGGTAAGTTTCACTCACCTGACACCTGTGTATGTGTGTCACAGTAAGTTTCACTCACCTGGTACCTGTTTATGAAGAGTGTATGTGTGTCAAGGCAAGTTTCACTTACCTGGTACCCGTGTATGAAGAGTGTATATGTGTCAATGTAAGTTTCACTCACCTGACACCTGTGTATGTGTGTCACAGTAAGTTTCACTCACCTGGTACCTGTTTATGAAGACTGTATGTGTACCAAGGTAAGTTTCTCTCACCTGGTACCTGTTTATGAAGAGTGTATGTGTGTCAAGGTAAGTTTCACTCACCTGACACCTTGGTATGAAGAGTGTATGTGTGTCAAGTTAAGTTTTACTAACCTGTCACCTGTGTATAAAGAGTGTATGTGTGTCAAGGTAAGTTTTACTTACCTGACACCTGTGTATGAAATGTGTATGTGTGTCAAGGTAAGCTTTACTAACCTGACACCTGTTTATGAAGAGTGTATGTGTGTCAAGGTAAGTTTTACTAACCTGACACCTGTGTATGAAGTGTGTATGTGTGTCAAGGTAAGTTTCACTCACCTGACACCTGTGTATGAAGAGTGTATGTGTGCCAAGGTAAGTTTCACTCACCTGTCAACTGTGTATATGTGTAAAGGTAAGCTTTACTAACCTGACACCTGTGTATGAAGAGTGTATGTGTGTCAAGGTAAGTTTCACTCACTGACACCTGTGTATGAAGAGTGTATGTGTACCAAGGTAAGTTTCACTCACCTGACACCTTGGTATGAAGAGTGTATGTGTGTCAAGGTAAGTTTTACTAACCTGTCACCTGTGTATAAAGAGTGTATGTGTGTCAAGGTAAGTTTTACTAACCTGACACCTGTTTATGAAGTGTGTATGTGTGTCAAGGTAAGCTTTACTAACCTGACACCTGTTTATGAAGAGTGTATGTGTGTCAAGGTAAGTTTTACTAACCTGACACCTGTGTATGAAGAGTGTATGTGTGTCAAGGAAAGTTTCACTCACCTGACACCTGTGTATGAAGAGTGTATGTGTGCCAAGGTAAGTTTCACTCACCTGTCAACTGTGTATGTGTGTCAAGGTAAGCTTTACTAACCTGACACCTGTGTATGAAGAGTGTATGTGTGACCAGGTAAGTTTCACTCACCTGACACCTGTGTATGAAGAGTGTATGTGTGTCCAGGTAAGTTTCACTCACCTGGTACCCGTGTATGAAGGGTGTATGTGTGTCAAGGTAAGTTTCACTCACCTGACACCTGTGTATGTGTGTCACAGTAAGATTCACTCACCTGGTACCTGTGTATGAAGAGTGTATATGTGTCAAGGTAAGTTTCACTCACCTGATACCTGTGTATGTGTGTCACAGTAAGATTCACTCACCTGGTACCTGTTTATGAAGAGTGTATGTGTGCCAAGGTAAGTTTCACTCACCTGGTACCCTTTTATGAAGAGTGTATGTGTGTCAAGGTATGTTTCACTCACCTGACACCTGTGTATGTGTGTCAAGGTAAGTTTTACTCACCTGGTACCTGTTTATGAAGAGTGTATGTGTACCAAGGTAAGTTTCACTCACCTGACAACTGTGTATGAGTGTCCAGGTAAGTTTCACTCACCTGACACCTGTGTATGTGTGTCACAGTAAGTTAAACTCACCTGATACCTATTGATTTTGATTAAAGGAAAGAACTGAGTGTACTCCAAATATTTTGATCATTGATATTAATGTATTTCTCTTTCAAGACTGATGGTTCTGGTTTACACAGCCAGATAGCTCTGTATTGGAAATTAAATATTTTCTGCACATCAAAATTGATATTGATTTGTGAAATACTATACTAACTTCGGTGATATATTTTTTCACAAATACAAGCATTTGTCTGTGAACATACTATTTTGTAGTTAATTGTAATGGTAGAAAACAACTTTTGTTTCAGATGAACAGTTTCAGCATGCAATTTGTAAACACTTGTAGTAGAGCTCTTGTACCTCTTGATGTATTTAATCAGGATGAATATATTCGTAATTTTGGTTTAATTAGGCGGCATGTGTATGGAGATGGCAATTGTATTTTTAGAGCTGTTAGTTTCGGATTATTTGGTCATGAAAGTAGTTATTCCTGGTTACGGCAAATTGCAGTGTCTTATATTAAGGAACATGAAGATGATTTCAATGATTTCTTTATCCATGGATCAATGAGTGACGATTTAAACGAGTTATCTTTAGATGGTGTATATGCTGGATTTGAGTGTATAGTCGCTTTAAGTAGGCATTTCAGGCATAATATTTTTGTTACACAAGGTGGTAATGATAATAATGTTGTTAATACTATCACTTTTGATGAACAAAACAGTTACATATCAACAGCTCCTATTCATATTTTGTATACAACCAGTGTAGGAGGTCATTATGATATTGCAATTGATGATGTCACTAGATCCATATTTCCTTACCAGAATGTAGCAAATGAATTACTTAATTGTGGTAATACTTCTGTTGTAGATGATTTAAAAAGTACTTCTTTCAACGAGAGTGTAATAACTTCAGATCCATCAGTAGCATTTGATAACATTGGTAGTAGCAGTCTGCAGTAGCTTTACTGATCACGTTTACATAAACCCACCATTAGGTAAAGATTCTTGTCTTGTTGGAACTGTTTGTAGTCATTGCAATATGTATTTCTCTTCAAAGAAAAGTTTGAAAAGACATAGTCGTAAATGCTGTTCTAGTCCATTAGACAAAAAGGAAAAAACATTGACTTCAATTCCTTGCAGTGTACCATCTTGTTCTGAAAAGTTTAGGACAGTAGATAAAATGACTGAACACCTTAAGACTATTCATGGAACTGAAATGGCAATACAAACATTTAATTTTAAAACTGTACAGGAGTTAATGTGTTGGAAATCAAATGAGGAATGTACAAATAATGTGTTTTTTAAGTGCTTAGCTACGAAAAAGGTCTGTGGTAAAGTATACAAGAACTTTATATGTTATCGTAGTGGTTCAAAACTTAGTGAAAATAGTAATAACATTAAGAATGCTGTTTTAAGTAATAAACGTGCATGTAAAGGCTCAGCAAAATTAGGTAAGATCTGCCCATCAAGAATGAATGTAATAGTGCAAAGTTCTGGGGTTGTTTCTGTGAAGTACATACAGACTCATTTTCATGCAACTGGTTTAAATCAAACTCGTTTCCTTCCTAACACAGAATCTGTAAGGAATCAGATTAGGTCACGTTTATCCATGGGTGTCCCTGTACAAAATATTAGTAGTCAACATCAGTGCATTTAAGAGTTCGAAGTCTGCAGTCACTCCCCAATAATCCTGTGCTATTATATAAGCAGCAACACACACAATCTAATTCTATCTAGCTTAGGAAAGAAGATTTCATGTTGGTTCTGATGACCAAAGAACAGGCTATAGAATTTAAACATTATGCCCCTGATGTTATATGTATAGATTCTACTCATGGCACAATAAACACAATAGAAAAACTTACGCCTAAGTAAAAAATCTCGTCAAACAAGAAAATAGGAAAACAACTCAGTTTCAAGGCAACACAGAAGAAAAAAGGAGTTTATGTGAGTCTGGGTAAGATTCCCTCTCCTCGTACCAATGTATAAGAGTGTATGTGTGTCAGGGTAAGATTCCCTCTCCTCGTACCAATGTATGAGAAGTGTATGTGTGTCAAGGTAAGATTCTCTCTACTCAAACCCATGTATGAGGAGTGTATGTGTGTCAAGGTAAGTTTCTCTCTCCTCACACCTATGTACAAGGAATATATGTGTGTTAAGGTAAGTTTCCCTCTCCTCATACCAATATATGATGAGTGTATGTGTGTCAAAGTAAGTCTCCCTCTCCTCGTACCTATGTATGAGGAGTGTATGTGTGTTGGGGTAAGATTCTCTATGAATTTCGATGTCCTTCCGAATAGAAGGATGAAAATATGTACAGAAAATATTTGTATTAAATAATGTAGAATAAACAAACAGTAATAATTGTATAATGTAAATTACTGGTTGAGATAATCAATGTTTTGTTTTCATACACACTTTAAGATTATGTTACAAAAATAGTGTAATAATGATAATACTGAATCCTTCGATCTCTTATATTATTTCGATATATGTGTATGTATGTATATGTGTGTGTGTATGTATGTATATGTATATGCTTACATGTATATACATGCATAGGTATGTATGTATGTACGTACGTACGTACGTACGTACGTGCGTACTTATTGTGTGTTTGTATGTATGTATGTATGTATGTATGTATGTATGTATGTATGTATGTATGTATGAGTATAATGTGTATGAATTTTCTTTTTCGAATATAAGAAAACGAAGGACAATAATGTATGAACAAAAAGTATTATGTTATATAAAGCGGAATAAAATTAACAATAAAATAATAGAAACAATGTTGAATCCTTTGATCTCTTATATTCATTTCGATTTTCTTTTCGAATATAAGGACATGAAGGACGATAATGAATGTGTTTAAAGTAAATTAAATAAGTAGTATAAATAGTATTCCTCGGACAACAGATTTTTTATATGTACATATGTGTGTGTTCAAGAATTGTTATAAATGTAACTTTTTGCCACAACGCAATGTAGTTAAATAACAATATTGCTAGCAATAATGGATACATTTATCCATACCAGTAAACGTAATGATATGATATATAACGTTATAATTAGTTCAGATACGTGCGCATAGATGAAATCAACAGACATAAAATATAATGTGTTTTTTATGTACTACTGATGTACTTATTAAAAAGCAATTGGGGTTGTTGCTCGTTTGTTAAAACTTGTAATAAAAATGTGAAATTGTATATTGTCTATATATATGAACGTTCAACTGCCTAATGGTGTTTGAGATTGATATCAGTCTGAAACAGATAATAACATTGACATATTTATTTAATCTTCAAGTAGAAATGGTCTATGATTATTTTGAAGCTTGGTTTTGTTTCCTTGTACATTAAATAAAGGTAAACTACAGAATATAGATGATATTCAAATGAAACTGATAACAGAACTGACATATCATGTATGAATAGGTCTATGATTGTTTTGCTGTTTATAAGATGACGTTTATTTGTGTGTATCCCTAGGGTTATATCTATAAGTAAACTATAAAATGTTTAAAATGACATCGAAGTGAAACTGGTAAGGACACTAACATATTTGTAATATGTCTATACATGAAATGGTCTTTGAATTATTTGATATTCTAAATGTATTCATTGTGTAATATTTTAAAGGTAAATCATGAGCTATTTATGATTGTTAAAAAACTCGGGTATTGCCTATGTGTGAACAACTAGGGACTATTTTGATTTTATCAAGATGTACTCCTTGTGTAATATTAACAGGTACATTTTAAAAATATCTCTGAAATGTTTAAAAAAAAAAATTATAAATCTGAAACTGTAACAACATTGACATATTTTATACTGTCTATATATATATAAAAGATACACTATTATCTTTATGCTCTTTGTGTACACTTCTTGTGTTATTTTAAAAGTTCACTATAAACGTTCCATGCACGTTTAAAAACGATATTAAACTATAAATTGATATTGACACTAATAGGTTTGTATAGTGTTTATGAATGAATGTCTATAATGTATTTATGTAATTAATGTACTTATTGTGAAATAATATTTAAAATGTAAAATATAAAATGTTGATGCAAACAAATATTATATTGATTGGTAATATGTATATAATGGTCTGTGATTGCTTTTAGATATCTGGAGCACTCTTCGAATTATATTTTAAGTAAAATTATATACAACAGGTTTAGTTGTGTTAGATGATATCATTATGTAAATAAGTTGTAGTTTTGACTTGATGTGCATCTTGTCTCTAAATTATAAATTATTGATGCTGAAAAAATGTTTGAATCTTCAAGATTAAATATAACATAGTAACAATGGCGACGTAACCTTGCATATAGTTTTTTAAGAGTTTAAAAGCAAAAACATAAAAATAATACACCACATTAAAATGCACCCCACCCACAAACAGATCTATAACAGTATACTGCAGTCTCAACAAACGTTTACTCTTCGAGAAAAAATGACAGTGATTGTTTCTATTTATACTTATTAAAGAGTGGTTTAAAACATTAAATATTGTTCTGTAACTTCTGTGTATCAATATTAAGTGTGTTTTTTATTGTAGAAATTGTTAATACAGAAAAGAGGTAATACTTTCTTAGCTTTACACAGGAAGTATATCAGGGAGAAAGTCTTTGTAGTACAAGAAAGTACAAACTCCTCCAAGGAGTGAGATGTCAGTTCAAGTCTGACCTTGGACAAATTGATAGACTTCCATTACTTTTTCATAATGATATATAATAAAGGCTTTCAATTGTGCAATGATGTGGACTTTGGTTAAAATATTTGGTATGAAATATGGCTTATTTATACAAATAAGACAATCATTAAGCAAAGTTTAACTTATAAACTTTTTAAACCCTATTTAGTTTCCATTCAGTAAGGCAAATTGAAATGAAAATAAAGAATATTGAAATACTTGCATACAATCATTCAGTCTGTATGTCAACTATATATATAGCACATGTTATTGTCAGTCACTTCACTTCAATTATTAATTATTGTATTCTATTTTTTTAATAATGTAAAACTTAAACCCAAAATAATACTGGTGTGTATGGCATGCTATAAGTACAAGCATTTAGTTATTTAAGATTTGGAGATACTAATTAGTTTGAACTTTTGATATATGACACTGTCAAAGGTTCACGTACAGCAGGCCAAAAATATAATTAGTAACATATTTTATGGTCATTTAGCGAAGAGAGTGGACATCTGATATATAGAAAATCGTGCATTATGTGTTAATGATGTGCAATGTTGAAACAATAGAAACTGCATTTCGTTTCTTTATGAAAATCAATTGAATTTGAGTAGTGCTTAACGTACCAGTTTGCATTTCATTGGCACCATGATGTTGCTTTGCTTTTAGCTTGTAGGACATTACATTTCATGGGATGCTAACTGTAACCTAGGTAGCCATAAAGATGTGCACAACTGTGCTTATTCAACAGGGCTTGGAACAAAGTCACTATTCAAACAATGACATTAAATTGGTAGCTAGATACTTTAATATAAAAAAACATCATCATAGTTATCCTTTCATCTTAAATAATTTGAAAATATATATTGTAAATTATACAATTTTGAGTTTTCATTGAAAGATGAAAAACATTCTCTAGTCTAGTTTGGACTTCAGACATTAATCTAGCCTGTTTTTCATCACTGGATCAAACTCAAAAAAAATTATGCTACCATTCCTGAAATAAACACAAACTTATTTACTAATATAAGCATTTTTCAATATCCTCATTTCATAAATTCAAAACTGATTTACAATAGGTAGTATGAAGCCTCCAACAGATATCCTTAGTTGGGATTGAGCCAACATCTTCCATCTTAAAGACAGATGTACTTCATTGTACTATAAGGATGCATTTTGAAGCTGCATTAAATTTACACTGTACATTCATTATGATAGTTCAAATTCCTGTTTTATTTTTAAGTCTTACAGTAATTCAAGCTTTAAAAATGTTTGCTTTTAATTATCAATTTTGTAAAAATTAAATCGTCGCCATTAAACAAACTTGAATAAACCGACAATTGGAAAACTTTTTTTCAATAATTTTACACTGTTTTTACAGCGACACACATACACATACAGGTATGAAGAGGTACATAGGTAAGAGAAGTAAACTTACCTTGACACACATACACTCCTTGTACATAGGTATGAGGAGAGAGAATCTTACCCCAACACACATACACTCCTCATACATAGGTATGAGGAGAGGGAAACTTACCTTGACACACATATATTCCTTGTACATAGGTATGAGGAGAGAGAAACTTACCTTGACACACATACACTCCTCATACATGGGTTTGAGGAGAGAGAATCTTACCTTGACACACCTACACTTCTCATACATTGGTACGAGGAGAGGGAATCTTACCCTGACAAACATACACTCTTATACATTGGTACGAGGAGAGGGAATCTTACCCAGACTCACATAAACTCCTTTTTTCTTCTGTGTTGCCTTGAAACTGAGTTGTTTTCCTATTTTCTTGTTTGACGAGATTTTTTACTTAGGCGTAAGTTTTTCTATTGTGTTTATTGTGCCATGAGTAGAATCTATACATATAACATCAGGGGCATAATGTTTAAATTCTATAGCCTGTTCTTTGGTCATCAGAACCAACATGAAATCTTCTTTCCTAAGCTGGATAGAATTAGATTGTGTGTGTTGCTGCTTATATAATAGCACAGGATTATTGGGGAGTGACTGCAGACTTCGAACTCTTAAATGCACTGATGTTGACTACTTATATTTTGTACAGGGACACCCATGGATAAACGTGACCTAATCTGATTCCTTACAGATTCTGTGTTAGGAAGGAAACGAGTTTGATTTAAACCAGTTGCATGAAAATGAGTCTGTATGTACTTCACAGAAACAACCCCAGAACTTTGCACTATTACATTCATTCTTGATGGGCAGATCTTACCTATTTTTGCTGAGCCTTTACGTGCACGTTTATTACTTAAAACAGCATTCTTAATGTTATTACTTAATGTTATAACATATAAAGTTCTTGTATACTTTACCACAGACCTTTTTCGTAGCTAAGCACTTAAAAAACACATTATTTGTACATTCCTCATTTGATTTCCAACACATATATTCCTGTTCAGTTTTAAAATTAAATGTTTGTATTGCCATTTCAGTTCCATGAATAGTCTTAAGGTGTTCAGTCATTTTATCTACTGTCCTAAACTTTTCAGAACAAGATGGTACAATGCAAGGAATTGAAGTCAATGGGTTTTCCTTTTTGTCTAATGGACTAGAACAGCATTTACGACTATGTCTTTTCAAACTTTTCTTCGAAGAGAAATACATATTGCAATGACTACAAACAGTTCCAACAAGACAAGAGTCTTTACCTTATGGTGGGTTTATGTAAACGTGATCAGTAAAGCTACTGCAGACTGCTACTACCAATGTTATCAAATGCTACTGATGGATCTGAAGTTATTACACTCTCGTTGAAAGAAGTAATTTTTAAATCATCTACAACAGAAGTATTACCACAATTAAGTAATTCATTTGCTACATTCTGGTAAGAAAATGTGGTTCCAGTGACATCATCAATTGCAATATCATAATGACCTCCTACACTGGTTGTTTACAAAATATGAATAGGAGCTGTTGATATGTAACTGTTTTGTTCATCAAAAGTGATAGTATTAACAACATTATTATCATTAACACCTTGTGTAACAAAAATATTACGCCTGAAATGCCTACTTAAAGCGACTATACACTCAAATCCAGCATATACACCATCTAAAGATAACCCGTTTAAATCGTCACTCATTGATCCTTGGATAAAGAAATCATTGAAATCATCTTCATGTTCCTTAATATAAGACACTGCAATTTGCCGTAACCAGGAATAACTACTTTCATGACCAAATAATCCGAAACTAACAGCTCTAAAAATACAATTGCCATCTCCATACACATGCCGCCTAATTAAACCAAAATTACGAATATATTCATCCTGATTAAATACATCAAGAGGTACAAGAGCTCTACTACATGTGTCTACACATTGCATGCTGAAACTGTTCATCTGAAACAAAAGTTGTTTTCTACCATTACAATTAACTACAAAATAGTATGTTCACACAAACACATACTTGTATTTGTGAAAAAATATATCACCAAAGTTAGTATAGAATTTCACAAATCAATAATTTTGATGTGCAGAAAATATTTAATTTCCAATACTTAATATAAAAAGTATTCTTTAGTAAAATATACTTCAATAACTATTAATTACAATTTGAATATCTAAGTATTACTAGTATTGGTATTATCTTTCTTTTGTTGTTATACCTGATCAAACACATCTGGAGCTATCTGGCTGTGTAAACCGGAACCATCAGTCTTGAAAGAGAAATACATTAATATTGATGATCAAAATATTTGGAGTACTCTCAGTTCTTTCCTTTAATCAAAATGAATAGGTATCAGGTGAGTTTAACTTACCTTGACACACATACACTCTTTATATAAAGGTACAAGGTGAGTTTAACTTCCCTTGACACACATACATTCTTCATACCCAGGTGTCAGGTGAGTGAAACTTACCTTGACACATATACACTCTTCATACACAGTTGTCAGATGAGTGAAACTTACCTTGGCACACATACACAGGTGTCAGGTGAGTGAAACTAACTTGGACACACATACACAATTGTCAGGTGATTGAAACTTTCCTTTGCACACATACACTCTTCATACACAGGTACCAGGTGAGTGAAACTTACCTTGACACACATACACTCTTAATACAGATCTCAGTTGAGTGAAATTTACCTTGACACATATACACTCTTCATACACAGTTGTCAGGTGAGTGAAACTTACCTTGGCACACATACACAGGTGTCAGGAGACTGAAACTTTCCTTTGCACACATACACTCTTCATACACAGGTACCAGGTGACTGAAACTTACCTTGACACACAAACACTTTTCATACCAAGGTGTCAGGTGAGTGAAACTTTCCTTGACACATACACAGTTGTCAGGTTAGTAAAACTTACCTTGACACACATACACTCTTCATACCAAGGTGTCAGGTGAGTGAAACTTACATTGACACATACACAGTTGTCAGGTGAGTAAAACTTACCTTGACACACATACACTCTTCATACACAGTTGTCAGGTGAGTAAAACTTACTTTGACACACATACACTCTTCATACACAGATCTCAGGTGAGTAAAACTTACCTTGACACACATACACTCATCACACACAGGTGTCAGGTGAGTAAAACTTACTTTGACACACATACACTCTTCATACACAGGTGTCAGTTGAGTTTAACTTACCTTGGCACACATCAACTTAATTTACTAAATATATATTTAAATTATACCTGGATAATATCTTCAAGTGCCTGATTAGGACTAACTTCAACTAGTTGCTGAGTTGGTGCTACCTGAAATCACAAGTAAATACTTAAGGTGCAAATAAGATAACCCGCTAATATTTTTGTAAATTTTGGTGTTGTTAAACAGACATTTGATAATTGACTTTCAATCAAAACCTTTTCATCAATCATTAGTGACTGGAAGTCTAGTAACACATGTTGTCTCAATGAGGTGAATATTTGTATCAAGCTATATCAAATTCGTTTCAGGGATTTAGATCATTTGGAGCAGTCATTAGACACTATGCTAATTTGAACTTTAAACTGTATGACCTAGACTTGATCTTATACTTGAAAGGACACACAGTTTTGTAAGCTGCTATTCTTATATCAATGCAACAGAAGATAAAAACAGAGAAAAATGTTTATAAGAAATATATTGTTTTAATTATACCTGGATCACTTCAGACAGTGCCTGATCAGGGCTAACTACCAGTACATGGTCAGTTGGCACTACCTGTAATAGATGCAAATATTTATATTTGTGAAACAACTGCTTCTTTAAACCTACATAAGGGTTTCTCCATGACTGTTGTCATATTTATCTTGATCTTGGACTCATTATCCAAAAGGCTACAGAGGTAATTGTCAGTATATTTATGTATAAAAGTTGCAAGTGCATCTAAATTGTTTTGAGGCGTTTCAATAAAGAACAGTTTATCAACATATTTTTTTCTCTATTGGTACTTGTATTGATTTATTTACTAAAAATAACTGTGAATGTATGAAATGAGATTATTAAAATACTTTTTATTTTACCTTGGTGATCCCATCTGGTGTAAGACCAGGACTGACAGCAACATGCTGATTTGGCACTACCTACAATTAACATAATTTAATGTTAGCTGAGTTGTATAGATCTATTACATTGTTGAAATTGTAAAAATATTTATACATTAGTTACATTTTAATAAAAATTAGTCCAATCAATCAGACATTTGAAATGCTATTGCAGCCTCATCAAAATTGGATAGAATATATATATATTTACACAATGTCATTCACAAACAAATTCAGTGAATCCTGGGCAATTAAATAGAACTGATGATGCAGCTCTGTAAACAACGGCAAAAAGTGTTACTGTCTCCTTTAAAGAAAAACATATTGTAAAATGTGGGAAGATATATGTAATTGTATTTTTAAATGCAATTATATATTACCTGTGCAATTCCTGGAAAAGGATCTACAGCTAACTGTGTTGGCGCTACCTACAATCACAGCAAGTGAATATTTCATGACCATACTAATACAAATATATTATCTACTTATTTGTGTGCTAACATATGAAAGTTTTGTATAATATGTATTTATTTTTTTTAAATCCAAAGCAATATTTAATTGTGTTATTAATGTTTGTTTGAATATTTAGCATCATTATTATGCCACTGATGGCTAACACACGATCAGTTAAGCTAACAACTGTTTCCTTGGTTCCTGGAAAGTTAACCAGTACTCAAGCACGCCCCATCTCTGCAAACAACTGGCAACTTTCCTACTTCAGCATCAGTAACAAATGACAATATATATCAATCATCACCGAGACGGTGACTGTGTGGTGATTTGAACTATGACAATGTAAAATGATATGATTTTAAAATATACCATTTAATGTATTTAAGTGTATTCATTTTTTTATTTTATTTTTAATGGATATTCTTTATCTTACAATGGTTACCCTAAATAATAACACATTATTTCTTTTAAACAATTGTAAAAGTATTCTCAGTGACAATCCTGTATTTCTTTTTAAACTCTATTTATAAGAATTTATTATAACAGTTAAACTTACATTATAGTTGTGCTCATCAGCAAAAAATAAACACAATGACAGGAGCTGAAAACATAAATTACAATGGATACAATTAAACCATTTTCAAAGATTGGTAGAATGTGGGGCAGAAGTCAAATGGATAGTGTTGGCTGCTCATGCCTGAGGTTGCGGGTTCAATCCCCAGTTGACCAGATGCCCCATATAAAACAACACTCAGTAGTTGGTGCTACCCAGGAAACGGACTCGGAGAGTGGTTGATATGAGCTCTGAGATTTCATTGCAATCAAGCTAAAATAAATTAGTATGAACTAAATTATTATTAAATTGAGTTACATACATAAATGTATAGTCAGTTACTCACCAGCTCAGTTGGCTATATAATGATTCAAACTCTTGACCCCTTGATTGAAAGTCTGACACATTACCCACTTAGTGCGACATATTGCAATTTATTAGAATCCTTGTAAACATTTTTTATTTTGCTTCTCTAGAGACAAGTCGGATATCAAAATAATTAAAAAGCTGTGCATAAACACCATATTTATGAGCTTTGTTACTAACCAAGATATCAAACCAGGTCCTGCTGTGGTTGGATGTACACACACCTATAGTATAAAATTCTTTATTAAATTACCCACCAGACCATACATAGATTTATTGACATGCAATTTAAAACTAAGGTTATCATACTAAATACTTGGTGTGTGGGGGGGGAAGGGGGGGTAGTAGTATTAGAGCACTGAATCCATGTTCGATGGGGGGGGGGGGGGGGGGGGGGGGGGCTGGAGTTCGATCTTTTGACTATATGTGGTGTCCTTGAGTAAGACGCTTTTTTTTCCGCATATGCTAAGTACTGGTTCTACCAAGGCAGTCTCCGAGCGTAATTTGTCTTAGTTGTAAACTGGTACCAAGTTAAGTTTCACAATAGTAGTAAAATTAATAAGTTTAAACTTAACTCTCGTTTACATGTACGTGTTCGACTTAAACAAAACATAAACTAAGAGTATCACACGTATCGGGGTTTACATCCAACCACTAATTCCGTATAAAAGACATTATTAGTACCGAAAGCATTAACATTTCGTGTTTACTGTCCATCTTGAATTTTAGCGGTAAATAGAAAAATCCGAGGATTCCGAATGTTCCAAGTTGATCATGCGCAGTGAAAGGGAACCTTCTTGATATCTAGCCTTTTCCTGCCTGAACGGACAGGTTTTTTTTTTATTATTTTGATATCTGATCTGCTGTCCATAATTATTGCGCTAGACTAATTTATGTACTAGAAAAAAATCCACAGACACCGATGTTATTTAACGCTGTTATACGGCTTGACAACATAAACAAACTGTTGAAATAAGTCAATGAAACATTAATTTATCAAACGGACCTTTCGGTGTTAATAAAATACATCATTTTGTTGAGTTACAATGAAATTAATACGAAATAGGTAAAACCTAAATGGCGAGCGAATAGGTAGTTGTCAAACACAATTTTCCATAAGTTGTTGGTTAGTAAAAAAAAAAAGTGAGAATAAAAATAAGAGGAAAATATATTGAAATTACTAGGGTAATAATTAAGAATAATACTTACATTGCTGGCAGTTCTTGGTTTACAAATGAGGGTCAAAACATCATGCTGTTAAAGTGGGTATATTGTTCATGAGTGTTTGTGTTGGCGTATCATAAAAAATTGTTTTATGTAATTAAAACATTCAGATAATGCATAGTTATTAAAGTTTATGTTTATATTAATATTAGCCTTATTAATAATATGAACTAAGGCATTGCCTCTCTTGTGTTCAAATTTCAATAGCATAAGTATAGTAAACAAACATATATATATATCACTTATCAAATGGTTACTTTATTAATTATACAAATACTTTTTAAACCACCATTGCTTCTGGCATAATCGACTCAACTGCTGGCAACATTTTCCTGAACATTTAATAAACAATCACACGAACAAGTTCTTACCTTCTATTAAACTAATCAATGTCATCGAATGGGAATGAATAGGTTTTATAGTCACTTTTAAGGTCTTTATGGACTGAAATGACTGAAGATTTTATTTCAAGGTTTATTTACAATAAAAAAAACTAGACCTTAAAAAAACTTCACACCTGTTGGAAAATCCATATGCTTGATGTTTCTATTATGTTTTTTACAGCATACCAGGATAATGTTATGGTACAATTCTGTAACCCTTGATAGATTTCCCCATTGCCCCCATACCATAAAGCTCCCTAAGACACACCTAACAATCAGACAGCTTCCACAGTCCACTGTGGAGCCAATTTATAATAATCTAAACTCTTAATTAAGTTTTAATAATTTCAATTTAAAACAAAAATGGTTAACAATGTGTAGCCTCAATATAGGGTATAATTAAAACCAGAAGCATACTGTAAATTTTGTATTTCAAAGGAACGCTCCACATAATACTTTGATTATTTACTTTTAATGTTAAACTTCAGTAAAACGATATTGAGATAATATAAATATGGTGTTAAGTGTGTTTCGTCCTATTTAAAAAAACAAACCCTATACAGTGTTCCTAGGACTTATCAGTTAGGAGAACACTATGAACTTGAGTCAACAAACAATTATCACTAACATTAAAGGGATTATATTGGCAAACTATACATTAAAACTGACAATGGAGATATTCCCTATATGTTATGCACATAAAATAGTGTGTGTATACTGATTCAATCAATATTTACCCTAAATATTATTTAATTAACAATTATCAACAATACTGGCAATTTCTAAATTTATCTCCGTTAACATTCCGAACATAGCTTCTCATTTCTGATAATATCCGTGCATGTACACGCACCTGATCAGGCGTAAACTATGCATCTGTACACTAATAAGGCATTTTATTGAGAACAGAAAGGTTAACAAATCAAAATGAAATGATGTAGGTTCTAAATACCAACGCATATTTATACACCATGACAAATACAGATATTAAAAAAATGGTTGATGTTTATGTCCGTAAATGTTAGGTTAGCGACTTTCGCGCCACACACCATGACAAATACAGCCACTAAAAAAATGGTTGATGTTTATGTCCGTAAATGTTAGGTTAGCAACATTCACGCCACACACAATGACAAATACCGGTATTAAAAAAATTGGTTGTTTATGTCCGTAAATGTTAGGTTAGTGACTTTCGCGCTACACACCATGACAAATACAGATATTAAAAAAATGGTTGATGATTATGTCCGTAAATGTTAGGTTAGCGACTTTCGTGCCACACACCATGACAAATACAGATACTTAAAAAACGGTTATTTATGTCTGCAAATGTTAGGTTAGCGACTTTCACGCCACACACCATGACAAATACAGCCACTTTAAAACTGGTTGATGTTTATGTCCGTTAATGTTAGGTTAGCTACATTCGTGGCACACACCATGACAAATACAGATATTAAAAAATTAGTTGATGTTTATGGAACCACACAGGTGTTATTAATTTAACCACAATAATGAACGTGACAAAAAATAATAATAAAATGAACAGAACACTCATTCGGAGAATTCCTACCCCACTGCAGAGATTGACAGTGATTCTATTCTTACCCGGAACTACGTAGGTTTAAAGACAGTAGAGCTGTAGTTTTGAAGAGTATTACTTGTCTCATACATCTTGAAATAAATAGTGAATAAGTCAAAAGAGATAGTTTAAAACATATTGGACTTTATTTGTTGAGTTATACGTAATGTATGTTCCATTTCTGCAGGTCACTTTTTCTGTCAAATTACAAAGGCTAGCTGCTATCAAAATGACTGTTTGCTCAGCAGGATAAGAAGTCATTTTTTTTTTAACAGCATGATAGACCTGTGATATTTTACCACCAGGAATGACAATCAAAGATACATGATAGTGATCAGGAAATGGATGAAATTTGTTTATGTGTTGATGCAGATACATCCCTCGAATCTGTTCCAATAATTATATGGTGATGCATGCTGTACATGAATAAAAAAAGAAAAGAAATTACGAATATGCTTTTGACACAACTTACATGGTACCTGGTAATTAAAATATTTGTGTGTGTTTATTGATTCCAAGTTAATGTTAGATGCATTAACGTTTTGATCAGCACTTGAGGCCGATTTTTCTTGTTCAGTTAAGCTTTTGGTTGATTGGTTTATCTCGTTTGCTATGGGCATTGGTAACAAAATTTGAAAATGACCATTGTCAAGCAACAGATAAATTAGCAATATTTCTTCATTTTTAATTTGTGGTGGTTCATATGTACAAAGTGTAAAAGTTTCTCTTGCACCTTTCAGCCAAACTTTAATTTTGCAGTTGTACAGAAGTGGTGCCACCTCATTTTCACAAGCTGTGGCCCATTCCATTCAGTTTCAACATTGAGGTCCAATAGGATCTTTTGGTTATTGACAGACTATTAAAAAGTCTTGCTTCTTCCTCCCACTGTTCCAGTTAAGGTATATATTGCTGCAGATTGCATGTATGTGCTGCCTTGCAACTCAGATGGAAAAATCCCCACTGTAGACTCTATAATATGTAACCGAGACAGTGAAAAAAATGTTTTCCATCACCAGGTACATTTTTTACAACGAATTTATTGTTGCAAATATTCATGCATTGAACGAGACTCAAATTATTTTTTTTTCTTACTTAAATTGATTTAACATATACATCTTCATAAATAGATATCTCAATATTTTTGTTTTGAAAGCTAAAAGAAAGAAAGAAAAAAAGAAAGAAGAAGAATCATTTTATAACTTGTAGTTTTACTAAAATTTATTGTCTACATAATGGTCAATTTTATGGGAAATGGTGGTGACTAAAGCATTAATAACCTGCAGAGTATGGAGTAAAATACCCTTTAAACAGTTGTGTTATTCTTTTATTGTTAACTTATTATGCATTGTCAAATTAGCTTCGTTTCGATTGCTCACTTCTGGTCATACTCATTTGTATACGTTCTATTTTGCCTGGTTTTTGGACCTACTCGATAAATTGACTATTTATTTTGTAGGTCAGGGAACCAGACTAACTTTGTTATCCATTTTTATCCATTTTTATTATGATGCTCATTTTTTTAGTTCATATCATACACTATAAAGAACCATTTTTCATTAAATAAATTTCATAAAACACAACTGTCGCGTAGTTTGGCTTTAATATTATATTTTCAGCATCCCAGTCTGTTGAAGAAGGTGTCGACCTTTTACCGTCCACGAGTGACCCGGCGTCAGGCGGAGGACGAGTGAGAGTGTCAGTCACGACTATGTAGTTTTGGATTCAAATTCATTATTATGTGTGTATTGGTATATGTGCATTTTTATTTGTTATAATGGAAATAAATATAATAATTGATAACATTGATTAGCCGGTTTGTTTTCTATTTATTTTAGTTTACTATTTTGCTGTCCGATTTTCGTATAGAATTCCTATATTTTATGTAATCAAATGAAAAACAACAAAAATAGCCGAGTGTTCCAAAGTAGAGGGTCATTTCCGGTTTTTAACGTTAGTATTGTCAATCGTACATACTCGGCAAATTCCGTCATCTTCGGTATTATACCTCGTAAATAATTGTAGGAATACACCAATTGGTAATTTGCCCCGGCAAGTTACTTCCCGTTATTATCGTAAACAAAAATGGCTGACTTTTCGACGTGCAGGCTTTATTTCAAAGATTTTTCTGCCAATAACATTATACATGTCTCTATTCTTTAGTAAACATAATGAGCACGTTTTCAGGTTGATAGTCTCCATTTTGAATGTAGTCCGGCCATGTGTTAGTCTGGTACTCGGCAGAAAGGCCGGGTCACAGCAATATGGCGGCCCCCGTATTATTTCCGAGGTTATTACGTAGTAATAGCCAAGGTGTTCCGAGTGAGTATATGTTGTAAATATATCTTTTTTCTTTAATCTTACGTGATACCATAAGAGCTCGCATACTCGCGTATGCACGGCTTTGCCGCGCATTTGCTCGTATTCGCTCGCTATTAACAATTTACTGGGTGAATCATCAAAATCATAATCGCGAACAAAATTATGACGTCACGCGCACCTGTTACGGAAATGAATAATTGTCCACCGTGAATAACGGAGAAGATTTGATGTACACACGGTTGAAGCGAAATACACACAGAAGTTTATATTTTCTTGAAAGTTGGTGCATAGTAAACATTCTTTGTTGTTACGATTTAAATATTATGAAATGGTTATGAATAAAGAAAATAAATTAGGTTACCATGTATTTTTATAAGGAATTTGCAATCTATATAGCCTAAGCAGTGACTTAATAATACTTAATGGATAGGTCACTGATATAAGACCTTGGGAATTTGGTATTTGACATACATGATAATGGGTTAGGGTTAAGGTGATCAGTCTAAAAAAATGTTTTAACATTAATGATTTGACCTTTTTAAATAAAAAAAAAACAATACGGACCTAATATAACATTACCCCAGACAACTTCCTCTTATTTTTATAGGCATGACATATTGCAGAAATACGAATAAACGCGTGCTGAGAATGTATTACATCTTTTAAAATAACAATTTGAGAAGTGGGTGCTTTACACTTTAAATATTATTTTATAATTATAATTTCTATATGAAACATAATTTTAATTATACCAGAAAACTTTACTTATTCCTAGTTTTATAGACTGTAAATTTAGAAAAGGGTTATTGTTTAAATACGGATACACGCAATGACCCGTCTTTGATACATGTATTACTCTTTTTGTGTTGGGTAATGTTTTTACATTTTGATATTATTTCTACGAAAACAATATTAAATTAGTACCTCAAAAACTATTCAAAAAGTAGCAGTTCGAGTAGTGCGACATATTGCACGTCTCTAGGGAGCCTTTTAAAGATTTTTATTTTGTGTCTCCCGGGACGTGCAACCGCAGAAGCCGATTTTACCAACTGGAAGTTCCCAACGGAATCTGTTGGGAAGGTTTCACGAATTTAAATTCCAAACAATTTACATATTATGAATGAGAATTAAAAAAAATATCATTAAATACACGGATCCATGATAGAATTATATACCGATAATCCGATCTCAAACACGAGAGGGGTCCCATTTCAGGTGAATATGTATTGTCCGCCATTATCATCCGACATCGAGTGTTCCAAATGAATCATCACTTTTATAACAACAGATGCCTTTATATTATGAAATCGCCGATCTATTTTTGATTGGTTTTAATCGAACAGTTTACATTAGTTTTATGGGTTTTTTTTTGTAATACTTGTTAGTATAAGTTATATATGATATTATAAGTTCTGTGTGTTTAATAACTTTAAATTTCATAAGGAAAAACAATAGAAAAATGCAATATATAGGCAGAGACTGATAGGCTAATATCAGTGCAACATACATGACTGAAATTTTGGATGACACCTTTAGTATTTCTAAAGGGAAATGGGACCCCTTTCATGTTTGAGATCGGTTTATCGGTATACTTAGCGTGCACTGCATATAATTTTATCACGGATCGATGTATTTAATGTTATTTTTTTAATTCTCTTTCACAATATGTCAATTGTTTGGATTTTAAAGTCGTGAAACCGTCCCAACAGATTCCGTTGGGAACTTCCAGTTAGTAAAATCGGCTTCCGCGGTTGCACATCTCGGGAGACACAAAATAAAAAATCTTTAAAAGACGTTTCTTCGAGTAAGTTCTAGCGCGGAGATTTTTTTTAAATTTTGCACACAAGTACTTTAAAGTAAGACAAGTTTAAAACACTAAAATAAATATAGGTCAATGCGCTTGTTTTTTTTTGCTATGACTATTTTTAAACTGCACAGTTTTACATTTTTTAAAGAAAAAACAGCAAATGGGTGTAAGTTATAAATCTTGTTTAATTTACTAACAAAGTGATATATTTCAACAAAATATGTAACAAAAGATAAAGTATCTAAAACAGAAAAAGTCATGATGCTATTTTGAGTTTCACATTTCAAACAGTGATTTTCATAAATTTCTACGAATATAGAATTGGCCGTTAACGATGTATTTTTACACTAATTTAAAAATAAAAAAAATTCTAACGCGGAGAATTATTTCATTCTTTCTACAAATTGGCACCATAACAAACTATATCAGAAAAAAATATATATGTCCCCATGCTTGTTACCAAGTTACAGTGCTAAATGTTACCTCTCTTTTCATAAAATGGCCGTAAACGATGAATTTTGACACTAATTTAATAATAAAAAAAGTTCTAATGCAGAGAATTTTTACAGTCTTTCTACAAAGAGGCATTATGACAAACTTTATAAGAAAATAAAATAAAAAACATATGTTGCCATACTTGTTTCTAAGTTACATTGCTAAACGTTACTCTCTTTTTCATAAAATGGTCGCAAACGATGCATTTTTACACTAATTCAATAATAAAAAAAGTTGAAACGCAGAGAATTGTTTCATTCTTTCTACAAAGAAGAGGCACTATAACAAATTATATCAGAAAATAAAATAAAGAATAGATATCCCCATGCTTGTTACTAGGTTACATTGCTAAATACTACCTCCCTTTTCATAAAATGGCCGTAAACAATGCATTTTGACACTAATTCAATAATAAAAAAAGTTGTAACGCGAGAATTGTTTCATTCTCTCTACAAAGAGGCACTATAACAAACTATATCAGAAAATAAAATAAAAAAAAAAAAAAACAGGTCACCAAGCTTGTTACAAAGTTACAGTGCTAAATGTTACCTTCCCTCTTCATAAAATTGTCAAAATGGTGAAAATTATATGTTGTAATTTTTATAAATGAAGTTTCATTGCAGAGGTAACTTTCATATTTGTAAATGATGCACTAAACAGTAATTATAATATTTGTAATTTATAATGTAATTACTGTTATGCTGCTTTTATACATTTCATATATACCAGGTAATTGATGAACATCAATATTTGTAATAGTTTGAAATGTTAGAAGCCTAGTGGTAAAACCATGTACTGTCAATCAATGTTGGATCACCAGTGACTTGCTACTCAACATAATCTATTCAGAGTTTTATCTACGAGTCCATTCAAGTCATTTTTTCTGGTATTTATCTTGGCTATAGTAGTCGCATCGCCATCCATTATTATTACATTAACTTGAAATTTTTATTCCTGTACTGGGCTACTTCCAACATTTATCTTTGAATTGTCATTCAAATTTTAGTTCACTGCCTGGTGAACTGGTAGTGATTGTTCTTAATTTTTCATAATATGTGCATTTCCTAGTCTTTTGAAAAAAACATCATATGTTTAACGAATACTTTTTCTTAACATGGTCCCAATATCCGATTTACTGTCACAATCCATGCTTCTGGCAACACATATTGTTATAAATTGGCCTGTTCCTGGTGTACTACTTGACTGACTTAATCACTGAAAATTAAAGGAAGCTTATATGAGATAAAGAAATAAATGACAATGTTTGTTTGTATGTAAGCTTAATTTACATCACCACCAGTTTCCCATTTGGGTGATGCACAGTTTAGGCTTTTTAGGTTTGTGGGGGATAGTGCAGGAAACGAATATCATAGAAACCTAATCATATGTTTCACCTGGTTCTTTTGCTTGGTGAATAGCACAATAATAATAAAACGGCACAATATATGGGTATAGTTTGACAACTCAAGGGCTATAACTGAGCAGCAATTCCTGTTATGATATCTATGTTCAAACGATTGAACAAATCTTATGGTTATAAACTTGCATGTATGTGGACATTTTTTACTGAATGAAACTGTTATGTTATGTAACAAGCAGTCAAGGGGTTGCAAGCTCAAATTCCCGCATGGCCAGTCTCTGTGATGATTTAAATATATGCAAATTGCATTCATGTTCATTCATCTTTAATCACTGATTCAAGTGGGAAAGTTGTCAGTTACTTGCGCGGATATTGGGTGTGCCAAACAAGTAGTCACAGGTTTGATTCCCCTCATATCATCTGTTGTGCTCATGATTATTTTGTTGTATTCCATAGTAGAAATAAGCTGAAACGGTTAAACTACATTAATAATTACCATTGGCTCCTTTTGATGATTGTCACTCTTTCATTTAGCGTTTCTGACTATGTCACGATATTGATTTCTCTTCATAATTAATGAAACCACTACAGGTATTTAAAGCACTGACATCTCATTCCATCTGTAACCTGAGCCTCTGTTTAGCATTCCTGAAATGTGTTGAATAGTTTCCTATTTTCATAATATATGTAACAATTTTCTGTTTAACAGGAAACACAGAACGTGACGGTGTATAATTTTTTTTTTAACATTTACTCAATGTAAGAATACTGTTCGAATCCCCGCCCGGCAACAGTCATCAGGATGATAGATATACAACATTATGCCTCTTTATCAATCGTCTCTCACCGCTCATTCAAGTGGGAAAGCTATCATTACTTGCGGAGATTGGGTGTGCTCAAATACTGGTTAATTCCAGGAAACAGTGGTTAGGTGATTGTCCGTTATTGTCTGGCTAACTTACAGCGCTAACTGTCATTCAGATGGGACTTTAAACTGAGGACTTTTATGATGGTACTATACACCAAGCAAAAGAACCAGGTGAAACATGATTAGGTTTCTATGATATTTGTTTCCTGCACTATCCCCCACAAACCTAAAAAGACTAAACTGTTCATTCTTCTGGGTGCATCACCCAAATGGGAAATTGGTGGTGATGTAAATTAAGCTTACATACAAACAAACATTGTCATTTATTTCTTTATCTCATATAAGCTTCCTTTAATTTTCAGTGATGAAGTCAGTCAAGTAGTACACCAGGACCAGACCCTATTTTATTACAATATGTGTTGCCAGAAGCATGGATTGTGACAGTAAATCAGATATTGGGACCATGTTAAGAAAAAGTATTCGAAAAACATATGATGTTTTTTCAGAAGACTAGGAAATGCACATATTATGAAAAATTAAGAAAAATCACTACCAGTTCACCAGGCAGTGTTCTAAAATTCGAAAGACAATTCAAAGATTACTGTTGGAAGTAGCCTAGTACAGGAATAAAAATTTCAAGTTAATGTAATAATAATGAATGACAGTGCGACTACTATAGCCAAGATAAATACCAGAAAAAAATGACTTGAATTGACTCGTAGATAAAACTCTGAAGATATTATGTTGAGAAGCAAGTCACTGGTGATCCAAACTTGATTAACAGTTCATGCTTTTTCCACTAGGCCTCTAACATTTCAAAATATTACAACTATTGATGTTCATCAATTACCCAGTATATATGAAATGTATAAAAGTTACATAACAGTAATTACATTATAAATTACAAATATTATAATTGCTATTTAGTGCATCATTTACAAATATGAAAGTTACCTCTGCAATGAAACTTCATTTATAAAAATTACAACAGATATTTTCACCATTTTGACAATTTTAGGCCATTTTATGAAAAGGGAAGTTAACATTTAGCATTGTAGTTTAGTAACAGCAAGGTGACATGTATTTTATTTTATTTCATGATATTGTTTGTTGTTGTGCTTCTTTGTAGAAAGAATGAAACAATTCTCCGTGTTAGAATTTTTTTTTATTGAATTGGTGTGAAAATGCATCGATAGCAGCCATTTTATGAAAAGGGGAGGTAACATTTGGCAATGTAACTTTGTAACAAGCATGGTGACCTGTATTTTTTATTTTATTTTTGATATAGTTTGTAATAATGCCTCTTTGTAGAAAGAATAAAACAAATCTCTGCATTAGAACTTTGTTTATTATTGAATTAGTGTCAAAATGCATCATTTACGGCCATTTAATGAAAAGGGAGGTAACATTTAGCTCTGTAACTTAGTAACAAGCATGGGGACATCTATTTTTTTGTTTTATTTTCTGATATTATTTATTATAGTACCTTTTTGGAGAAAGAATGAAACAATTTCCCGCGTTACAACTTTTTTTATTATTGAATTAGTGTAAAAATGCGTCATTCCAGCCATTTTATGAAAAAGGGAGGTAACATTTAGCAATGTAACTTCGTAACAAGTAAGGCAACATATGTTTTTTATTTTATTTTCTGATATAGTTTGTTATGGTGCCAATTTGTAGAAGAAATGAAACAATTCTCAGCGTTAGAATTTTTTTTATTTTTAAATTAGTGTAAAAATACATCGTTAATGGCCAATTCTATAATCGTAGAAATTTATGAAAATTACTGTATGAAATGTGAAACTCAAAATAGCATCATGACTTTTTATGTTTTAGATACTTTATATTTTGTTACATGAGGGACAATAATATTTTGTTGAAATATATCACTTTGTTAGTAAATCAAACAACATTTATAACTTACACCCATTTGCTGTTTTTTTTTAAAAAAAATGTAAAACGGTGTAGTTTAAAAATAGTCATAGCAAAAAAACAAGCATGGGGACCTATATTTTTTTTTAGTGTTTTAAACTTGTCTTACTTCAAAGTACTTGTGTGCAAAATTTAAAAAAATCTCCGCGCTAGAACTTACTCGAAGAAACGTCTTTAAAAGGCTCCATAGAGACGTGCAATATGTCGCACTAGTATACACCGGTAATAAGGTCACAGAGCATAGATTTTATATATAATATCCATTAGTTTACAACACCTCTTGAAAGAATATTTCTTCCTTTAAATGTAACAAACTTCCAGTGGCCTTTCAATTGCTACTGTACAATATAATTATTCAGATGTTCTTCATTTTTAACAAAAAATGATCCGGTGTGGTGGCTAGTCTCATTTAATCGCCGTAATAGGGGTGAGACTAGCCCCTTCGGAATATGACCAAGACATTCGAATTTACCTTGTTTTGCTGTCATTTAGCAGCCATTTTACATAGTGGAGCTAGATGCGAGCTAGATCCGAGCTACTGGGTGGAAACATGTACATGCGAAATCGGAACTTCGGCGGAGTGGGCGATTTGTGTTATAGAGGAATGAGAAAGTTTTCTTCTGTCCGATATTTCGTCATGTTTTTAGTTTTAAATCTATGACTATTTTAATGAATATTATTATGATTAAGTGTTTTGTTACTGCTGAACAATAAATAAAAAAATAAGATTTAAATTGAAAAAATTACAGAGAGAAATATATGGGTTATAGCAATGACTTGTATATCTCTAGTTAAGTTTAAACTTATTTAAGTTAAGTTTTACTCGATTGTGAAACAAGGTCTTACAACTTAGACAAATCACGCTCGAAGTCTTCCTGGGTAGAACCAGTACAAAGCATATGCGGAAAAAAAGTGTCTTGTTCAAGGACATCACACATAGCTGTAGCGGAGGATCGAACTACACCCTTCGATCATGGGTTCGGTGCTCTACCGCTGGACCACGCGTTCCATATCTCTATGGGTTATAGACAAATAAGAAAAGAAAACATTCTTCTGTCTAATGATATATATTTTGTAATTTGTAATATTTTAATACCCGCACCCCACCCCCATATAAACAGAATAAATTTGATTAAATCAACTTGTTTCTGAAATGTTTGCTTTCAGACGCATATTTTCTCGTATATGCGCAGAGAGCTTGGATTAGTGAAATATTTGCAGAAGTAAACACTCACAAGTCAATTAAAGTATGGGCGTCGAAAAATAAGAGTATAAACGTTACCTATCCAAGTACTCTGTTTCTCTTTAGACTATAAGGGATGTGCGTGTATTCAACACCGCATATTGGTGGAAAGAACATGTGAATGTATACAACATTGAGAGTTTTTGTAAACCGTTGATACTTAAGTCTGTACATGAATATCCAGATATGTCTGCCATATATAGCGGGTTGTTATCAAATACAATAATATGCAGCAGCTTTCATAACTTTAGATAAGGTCCGTCTGAACAACATTGGGTGACAAGCTACGACTGTTTGGGTATTTGTTGCTAAGTTTTCAACACATTGATATCGTATGTATCGGCCACACAATTTTTAATGATTCTAACTATATTGACAGTATTTTAAATTGTTGTTGAAATGGGAATTGTCATAAGCTAACAGTAAAACAAGTTGCTTATATTGTGAATGCCTAATGATGATTTTAAATAATGAATAACGTATGTATCATTCAATTTCTAACCATAGAACCGTGCTTGAAGCATTGCAATACTCAACCCACAGATCCCTGACGAAGCTATAGCAATATTTTTTTTCAGTTGCAATATGGATTGATACCAATTTAGAGCTAATAAGTGTATCGTTGACCATAATTCACTAATACTATACAAGATTATTTTCAATAGTCACGTATGCACCAAGCATTTGACATCGGCTTAACGTTGTACATAAGTTAATATGGTAAAAAACTATCATTGTGTACTATTGGCGCATGTAGTTATCTTTTGAAGATTAAGTTTTGCTCTTTTTCTATACGTTCTACAGTTATGAGAGAAGATTATCAGAGAGTTATCAACACACGCCTAACTTTCGGCATTGAAGTATATAAACCTGACGTAGACATTAGCATTAACTGATGAGCTTCTTAAAGTGTTTTAGGATATATTGGCAGGAAGTAGGGATGGTTGGCCGTACTGGACAACATTATGTCGATCTCATCATACACTTACAAAAGATCACTAATGAAAACGGTAGCAGACGATAAAAAAAAATGAAATAACGGATATTCCAAAGTCGAAGCAATGCAGAGAAAGACAATGTCATGTGTGTGGCTGCATTATTTGCCAAAGGATATGTTAGTGTACAGGCAGCATTTAGTTTAAACACTATTTGGTTCATAGAAAACATTGTAGTCATACATTCAATTACAAGTGAAAAAGATCCATAGGAAAGCTATACTATCTTATTAACCGTTTTCTACTTAAGTACAGGCAACATTTCTGCTACTGACATAATATTTATTAAACTTTAATAGTGATGAATATTGTCATTTTTTTGTCAAAACACAAACATAAGTATTGGTTTGTCTAACTGGAATACACACTGTGACAGGAAATGTTACTTTCTCGGAACATAATGCGTATTTGCCTACCAAGATAAGTATTGCCTTTCCAATTTACCGCGTAGAGCTTCCATCACAGCGTTTCTATTTATTAAATCGCTATGACGTTTGAAAGGTGCGCGTCACGTGATAACTGTCAAAAACGATTTGAAAGTAGGATTGTATGTTAAAACTAAGTTATGTAAGTGCTAAATGTACCGTTTTGTTGATATTTTTACGTTATGGACATATATAAAGTGTTTTTTTAACAACCGGTAAGAGTTTTTGCTAATGATATTACATATTTTAATCAATATGGGTGTTTTGGCTTCCGCACTGAAATCGGTGCGGAAAATCCACCCATAAAAAACGAATGGAGTATGCACGTAGAGGACTATCAAATAAAAAAATATAAAAATCGTTCGAAAACGTTCTTTGATATGCACTATTGTGGCGGCAGGAAGCACATTGGTCGCCATTTTCTCTCTAATTATTATCTCCAGCATTAAAGAGCGAGAGGCGTGGTTTCTCAAAGGTAGGCGGTGTCTAACAACCTGTCTCTAGTCAACAAATAGTCCTGGCATATATAACTTCTTAGCAAATCCTATATAGACTCTATATAATTCCTTGATCCAAGGCATACAGTGGACTTAGGCTTACGAATTACATATTTTGGGTCACATATGAATGTTAATTGTCACTATTTGTAATTCAGAAGCTGGGGTTTAATACATTCAAAAACACATATCTGTGGAACAATTCTTCTTTAATAATGAACTTTACTATTCAGAGGATGCTTGAGAAGTGATTCAAAACTACAAATACATGCATACATCCCAGAGAATCATAGAATAACATAGTCTCCTCATTCTTATCATTTAATACTTAATAAAAACAAATCTAATTGGCAGTTGGCAGTGATTAATGGTGTATAAACACACACGTTCGGAAACAGAGGACATTAAGGTACATGTCGAGCTTGGGTCTCAAACTCTAGTTAATGTCAGCTGACAGTCTTAAAGTACAGTATTTTAATAATGAAACAATAAAAAATTTCTTTTTAACTTTACTTTTTATTATTTTGACAGTTAATAATAAATCTTATCCTGACGCAACCCTGCTCACTTAACGACAGCGTAGCAACGGTGAAAATAGTCCAGTTTCAGCACCGCAAGCTATTTTGGTCGCCATTTTTTGGGGTAAATTACGGGGGGAAATTGAAATTGTGGTCTCAATACCACGATTTCAGCTTGATGTTCGATTCGGAAAAATTTATAATAATAAAAGAAATGCTGGAATACTTTAAAAATGTAGAATACTTGCTTTGTTTGGTCAAAATATCGATTTTAACCCGCACAAAGGCCACTTTTTATGCTCCACTGTTTCGCCGTTCTTGAAAATCGCTCATTTTCGATTCACGTTTAGGCTATTATACGAATGTGTTTTTTTCTTTTTTTATACATGTGCTATAAAATCAGAGCTTTAAGTAAGTCTGCCACATTTAAACTATTATTTATAAATACGAAAAACATGCACAATACTAGTTTTTTTAACACCCTTTGCTCGATTTTTGCGGTGGTGAAAGTGGCGAGTTCACGCAGATCGATTCTATATGGGGGTCGTCTCAAAAGTAAACTGAAGGCAACATTGTTGGTTTAAAACATATTTTTTTTATTCATAAATTATGTACAGCATATTCCACAACATATTTAGTAAAAGGATTGAAACGAAAGAAAATATTTCTTATATAGTTTCTCTCCTCAGTAACTTATACAAACATTTGTGTAAGGTGGCGAAGATTCATTAGATTAGTTTTGATATATTAACAAAATAGAGTTCTATAAAAGATATATGATTTTTACATCGATAGTTGTATGTCTTGTTAAGTTTTGAAAGAAAACAAAATTTTATAATTAATCATATAAATTAGAATTAAAAACAAAATAAACAGAAAAAAAGGTGGACGAGTTCAGGACTAAGGCGAGCGAGCCAAGGGAAACAGACAGCAACATATAAATTATTATTATTATAATTATAATAATTGTTATTATAATTATTATTGTTATTATTATTATTATGATTATTGTTATATACAAGTCTACAGCTTTACAGCGTTGTTAGATAAGTTTTTAGTTTTCGTTATTAAAACGCTTACTCGAGAGTATATATTTGTGGACAGCTTTAAAAATTTCGACGTTTGTATTGTGGGGGAGATGAGGTTCTCCAAAGAGAAGTGTGTTGAGGGTAACAGTGCATATATGAGAGATTGATGCAAGAAGTGTAGCGCGTTCGACATGATAAATAGGACAGACGAGGAGGTAATGATTTGTACTTTCAATTGCTCCACATGTACATAGTGGAGAATTTTCAATATTTTTTTGGAATAAGTGTTGTTTCAGCGTGCTACAATTTGTACGAAGACGAGTATGCAAGACCTGACATTTTCTTGTGCCTGTGTAAAAGTGTTTTGATGTTTTGGTAAGATCTTTATTTAGCTGGTGCTTAAAGGCATTGATAGAAACGGCTTGTCTTGTTTCAATAGGTAGATTGTTCCAATCACGGACAACAGATGGCATGAACGAATTATAGTAGAGCGCTGTTCTCGAACTTGGAATTTGTAGGTCATAACTATTTCTGAGATTATACGGGGAATTTTCACCTATTTGGGATGGTACTAGTGTAGATAAGTAGGGAGGAGTCATATGGTTTACCATTTTATAGAAAATAATTAATTTGTGTTTCGTCCTTCGAGTTTCTAGACTTTCCCACCCAACTTCTGTGTTTAAGTTATTAATTGATACAAGTGTTGTTGTTCCAGTTGCAATGCGTGCTGCTTCGTGTTGAATTTTTTCTAACTCGTGTTTTTCATAATTAGTGCAGTTATCCCAGATTGTGTTACCATATTCTAACAGTGGTCGGATAAAAGATGTATATATTGTCTCCAGGGATCTTCTGTCAAGCTGATATTTCAGTTTTCTCATGACTTTGATTCTTGACCATGCCTTATCCATAATGTATTGAATATGAGAGTGCCAGGTACAGTTGTTTGATAAAAGTATACCTAAGTGTTTGTGTGATTGTACTTCTGATATTTGTTGGTTATGCATATATAGTGGTGGATGGACGGGTTGATTACGTTTCCTAGATATAAGAAGCGATTCAGTCTTCGATGGATTAAAAGTTACAAGCCATTGTTTTGACCATTCAGTGATTTTGTTGATGTCGGAATTCAAAATTTGTGCAGCATTGTTTATATTGTTATTATGATCGATTATAAAGTACAGGCTTGTATCGTCTGCAAAAAGACGAATGTTAGATGCGATATCAGATACTATGTCATTAATATAGACTAAAAATAGAAGCGGACCTAAAATGGACCCCTGAGGCACTCCGGCCTTGATTAGTGTCCAATCAGATTTGGTACCAGGCAAAACAACACATTGTTGCCTATCTTGTAGGTAGTCATTTAGCAAATTTATAAGTTGATTTGACATTCCTGCTGCTTTTAACTTGACTATTAGACCTTTGTGCCAAACTCTGTCAAAAGCTTTGCTTATGTCAAAAAATATAACGCGAACTTCTTTACCGTCATCAATAGCTTTACTGAACATATTGTACAGATAAGTTAACTGGTTAATTGTTGAATCACCAGGAACAAAACCTGATTGAAATGACGAAATAAAATTAGTATCACGAAAGAAATTATACATGTGTTTAAAAATAAGTCTTTCAAATACTTTGCCAATTACGCTTAACAGTGATATAGGTCTATAGTTATTAACCAAAGAAGGGTCTCCTTTTTTATAAACAGCGCATACAAATGCTTCTTTCCAGACTTTTGGGAAAACACTTTTGGTCAGACAAACGTTAAATAAGTTGCATAAAGGCAACATTGTTATTTGTTCCTTCCTTTTTTCTGTCACAAAGGCACTTTATTGAACGAGTTTTTATAAAATAAATTACGTCCGTTTTCAACTATTTCATTTTTATAGGTTTTCATGACAATAGCTTCATTTATCTGGTAGACTATAGTTGCAACTAGCATAAAGATATATAGAGCCTAATAATGTGTTTGATAGGTCAGGTTTGTTTATGAAACAATTAATAGAATAATTAAAACTGTATACTGTTTTGTACTCACCATTTAGAATTTAAAAAAAAAATTTAACCATATCTTTATATTTTTTTTAAAAAGCCATTTTTTATAACAAAATTTCTTTCTAACTTTTTTTATTTTTTGTTAAAAAATCTGTAGTAACATCAAAATGTCTGATCTATGATGTTGCATTGAATCAGTAAGTGCACTAAACACTGAATTGCTATTAGGTGTAAATAATGAAAAGAAAAATATCATTTTAAATATGCATTTACAACTGAGTTTTAACAGTAACTTAATTACACTCTTCATGTCTTTGGTTTAAGATGATGAACAAATTGGCCTAATTTATGAAACTTCGAACTTTGAAATTTCAATATCCAAATGATCCTTGTCTGTGAATTTTTCTTTTCTTTATTAAATGTATAAATATACACACTGAACACACACAAGAACAATTAGTATATTGATATCATTGTTTTATTTAGGCTTATTTTTTCATTGTCTTAAAAACATTTTTTTTTTAATTTTCACCAATAGGATTTATTTCGTGAACAAGCAGCCCAATGCATCAGTATTACTGATATAACTTTTTTCCTGTGCATGAAACTTTACTGAGAGCTTGATTTTATTTCTAAAGATATTTTAGCATTCCATGACAAAATAATAACATTTTATTAAAATTCACAATTTTAACCAGTATTGGGTTTCTACTGGCCTCTTAGTATTGTATACTCCAGAAAAGGCACTGTGTGGCCCATTAAATTCAAAAGGGGGATAAAAAAATTAAAATTATTTTTTTAAGAGATTTACAAACAATATTGTGTTTGATAATTGTTTCACAAGCAATTGAAACACTACAATTAGGTTTCATTTTACTGACAACATCTAAAAATGTATACATAAAACAATTCCTACTAAAGATGATAGCAAGAGCTGCCAGAGGGACAGCGCACTCGACTAATTTCGATGCTGTTCTAAAATAACAGCTTTTTCAGGAAATAAGTACCAAACAGAAGACAAGTAAAACTCAGGGATGGAGAAATTGAACTAAAATTATTGCTTATCTGTTAAAAAACAACAAAGTGAATGGATGACATATAGGCCTATGCACCAACTTCACCGCAGAGGACAAATACTGGTACCAGTTCATGAAAATGGATCTAAAGTTGAAATAATCTTGTACCAGCATGCATAGTTTATCACAGTTGGATACCCTTTCATCAAAATAAAGAAAAAAAGGATTAAATTTTACAGCAAAGAAGAGGGGGGTATTTAACCACTCAGAGCGGACAAAAAAATATATTTTGCCCCCAGGGTCATAGTTTTTAACAAATTTGAGAGATTACCACAAACGGACCCTATTTGTCAAACATCTAAGATCAAGGCCTTGTACTACAAACTTTATCCTGCTAAAAACAAAATTTCTAAGTCTAAAAGGGATATAATTCTGCAAAAATGCAATCAAGAGTTATGGTTCTTATCTCTATGAGTTTCCTAAAGGATTTTGAACACACATGTGAAGTTCCATTCATGTCCAATGATAGGATGATGAAATAAGTACCAAATCAAAAACTTTAACCTCTAAAAATCACTTACCAAAGTTTCCAAGTCCAAAAGGGTCATAACTTTGTAAATATGCAGCCAAGAGTTATGGTTCTTAATTCTGTGCATTCCATTGATGATACTGAGCACACATGTGAAACTCCATTCATATTGTATGAGTGGTTGCATAGATATTTTACCTGATAAAAAACTTTAACCTGAAAAATTAAGTCCATAAAGGGCCATAACTCTGCCAAAATGCAACCCAGATTTATGTTTCTTGTGTCTGTGTGTTCCATTGATGATGCTGAACACACAAAAACTTTAACCTGGAAAAACCAACGCCGAAGCCGGAGCGAGTACAATAGCGCCCCTACCCCCTATTCTACGTATAGTCGAGTGAATTTACTATTTTCCCATAGCATTCATAAGTAAAAACCAAGGACCCTTTTCCGGGCTCCAATATATCCTAACCCCTTTGTTTGAACAATAGTGAACCTCCTACTTTACCGATTTTTTTATTATGCTGAATACGAATGCATTCGACTTGCCAGTTCTTTAGAAGATTTTTGAAATTTCAAAATTTTATCCCCTTTTGGACCCCTGCTGGTTCATTTTGGATATCAAATACCGTTAAAAGGACTCAGTTTCAACAGTTATGACTAAGCAATGCTCCAGACACCATATGAATATAATAATACCAAAAATGGATGAGAAAAACATAATATTCTGTTTTCCAATAGTATTTCTATGTAAATATCAGTCCCCTTACTGGGCCTCAATATACCCCAACAACTTCATTTGAACAAAATTCAAACTCTTCATCATATGGATCATTTATGCCAAATATGAATTAAGTCGGCTCATCAGTTTTGGAGAAGAAAATTTTTGAAATTTCAAAATTGTATCCCTTTTTGGGCCCCTGCTGGCCCCTTATGGATATTAAATCCCTTTAAAGAACTCAGTCTCAACTGTTATTACTGAACAATGCTTCAGACAGCATTATGATTGGAATAATACCAAAAATGTATGAGAAAAAACATAATTTCATGTTTCCTCAAACTATTCCTACTTAAACATCAAAGTCCCCTTACTGGGCCCCAATACATCCTAACCCCTTCATTTGAACAAAATTCAAACTCTTCATCATATGGATCATTTGTACCAAATATGAATGAATTTGACTCATCAGTTTCAGAGAAGATTTTTTATTTTTCATATTGCTATCCCATTTTGGACCCCATCTGGCCCCTTATAGATATCAAATCCCCTTTAAAGAACTGTCTCAACAGTTATGACTTAACAACGCTTCAGTCACTAATATGATTGGAATTATTAAAAAAACTGATGAGAAAAACACATTTCCTGTTTTCCCTTACTATTCCTATGTAAACATGAAAGTCCCCTTACTTGGCCCCAATATATCCTGACCTCTTCATTTGAACAAAATTCAAACTCTTCATCATATGGATCATTTATGCCAAATATGAATTAAGCCGGCTTATCAGTTTTGGAGGAGAAAAACACAAGTTCCTGTTTTCCCTTACTATTCCTATGTAAACATGAAAGTCCCCTTACTTGGCCCCAATATATCCCGACCTCTTCATTTGAACAAATTCAAACTCTTCATCATATGGATCATTTGTACCAAACATGAATGAATTTGACTCATCAGTTCTTGAGAAGATTTTTGATAATCTATCCCTTTTTGGGACCCTTATGGCTATTAAATCCCCTTTAAAGCACTGTCTCAACTGTTGACTAAACAATGCTTCAGACACCATTATGATTGGAATAATACTAAAAAATGGAAGAGAAAAACATAATTTCCTGTTTTCCTATACAATTCCTATGTAAAAATCAGTCCCCTTACTGGGACCCAATGGACCCTAACTTGTTTATTTGAACAAGCTTGAAACCTCTACCGGTACTCATAGGGATCATTAAAACCAAATATAAACAAATTTGGCTAGTCGGTTCTTGAGAAAAAGATTTTTAATTACTGTTAAAAATTTCCCTATATTAAATTGGTAAGTCCCTTGCACTTTCGGAGATGATTTTTGAAATTTTGAAAATAACAACTGATTAGACCCTTAGGCGGGGTCAAGTTTGACCCAAGGGTCATCATTTGAACAAACTTGAGAGCTTCATGTAACAATTCTTTGTCGTTTCAAGCGAAAATTAACATCGGACACAGGGCTTTGCTCAAGTAAGCTAAGAGGCCAAACTGAACCCACAGTCAGGATTCGAAAAAAAAATGTAGGGAGCCTTGCAATAAATTTGGTGAAAATATGTGAAATGGTTTTAGAGAAAAAATCATCTGAAGCAAAAGTTAACAACTAACGATAGACACAGGTCGATCACAAAAGCTCACCATAATGAGCCTTCAGCTAAGGCTAGCAAAAATTCATTCTTATTTAAGCATAATTATAATCATATATTACCCCTACATGATCTGCAAGTTCTTTTTTCACTATTTCTAGTATTAAACGGCACAAATTTTGAATTGGAAATAATCCTCTTTATATTCTCACATTCACAAGTAGCACACATGTAAATTTTAGTATAACAGGTGTATTGGTTTCCAATTTTTTTTTTGAAAGAGGTTTAATGCCATTTTCAACACATTTCAGGTTATATAATTATGGCATATCCCGTTTTATTGGCGGAGAAAGACCACAGAATGAATCTGAGTAGAACTACTGTCCTTCAGCATTCTCAGTGAGTCACATAAAAGTTTTTTGAGCGAGCGCTACTCGAAACTAAGCGGTGAGTGGCAATTGATCTCGAGATGGCGCCTTAAGACTTCTCGGCCGTAGACCCCTCTATTGATTTCAATAACTTGCACCTCATTGCATAAGCCCTCGTGACCTTTGGCCAAGAAAGCTAATAGAATTTAGGGTTCGGACCATTTTCGTTTAATACTAAGTTGGTCTTTTATTTGGTCGTTTGAACAAATTTTTATATGCCTTTTCTTAACAATATTTCTGTCATCTAACAGAAAGTAACATATTTCTCTCTTTTTCTTCCCTGAGAAGACGGTACAATCCTAACATTTACTTATCTAATAAGTTGTATTAATTTGTCACATAGAACAAAGACTTCAATTAAAAGGAAACAGTAAGTAAGCATAATTTATTTTTATTGTTTTGACTATTTCCAAGTGACAAAATAAAGTCAGCAGCCCATTTATCATGTAATCAGCTAGATCTTCCATCTGGAAATTGACCAGACCTGAAAATAGTAAGATAATTATATTGGGAATGTAACTTGAAACTCAAGTTCTACCAGCACAATAAGTAAGCAAGTTTGATTGTATGTACACAAAACTCCTATATATTTACTTTATATCTAAATATAGAACAAGAGGCCCAAGAGGACCTGAACACTCTACTTGCAACAGATGCTACATGTAAAATATTTAAGGTATAGGCCTTAAACTTTTAGGGAAAATGTTTTTTTAAAATTTCGCCTAAAATGTCACTGTTTTTTGTGCTTATAGGCCCTGTGGCGGTGACATTTGTAGTCAAATGACACTGGTTCAAGAACTCGTCCGAGATATAATGGTTATATAACTGTCGTGCAAGTTTGATTTAGATTCAATGAAAAATGATGGTGCTATCCCATCTACAACATTTCCCCTATACAACTCTGTAAAACAGTGACCCCTGTGGTGGCCCCAAATTTGACCCCAGGGACCCGACTTCAACAAATCTTTTAGGAGACCGCCATGCATGCTACATGTAATATATCTAATGATCTAGGCCTTGAACTTTCAGAGAAAATGTTTTTAAAATTTTGCTTAAAATGTGCTTATAAGCCATGTGGCGTGGGCATTTGTGGTGGAATGACACTTGTTCAAGAACTCATATTACATAACTGTTGTGCATGTTTGGTTAAGATTCAATGAATAATGAAGGTACTATCGCGTCTACAACATTTTCCCTATATAACTCTATGTAAAACAGTGACCCTTGTGGTGGCCCCAAATTTGACCTCAGAGACCAGACATGGCAAGTCTATTAGGGGACCTCCATGCAATGCTACATGTAATATATCTAATGTCTAGGCCTTGAACTTTCAGAGAAAATGTTTTTAAAATTTTGCTTAAAATGTGCTTATAAGCCCTGTGGCGGGGCATTTGTGGTCGAATGATGCTGGTTCAAGAACTCATCCGAGATATATGGTTATATAACTACTGTGCAAGTTTGGTTAAGATTTAATGAAAAATGAAGGTGCTATCGCGTCTACAAGAAAAAGGTTAACAGGTGAACAAATTAGAGAGAGGATCACAAGCTGATCCTATTTGTCAAACATCTAAAAACTTAAACTAAATATTCTAAATCTAAAAGGGATATAATTCTTTCAAAGGGCAATCAAGTGTTAGGGTTCTTGTTTCTATGAGTTTCTAGATGTTGTTGAACACACTGAAGTTTCATCCAAATCAAATGACAGGTTGATGAATGTAGCTGCTCAAAAACTCGAGCTCACTCAAAAACTTTAACCAAACTTGCCAAGTCCGAAAGGGCTTTAATTCTGCCAACATACAACCCAGAGTTATGGTTCTTGTATCTGTACAATCCATTGATAATGCTAAGCACATGTGAAGTTTCATTCAAATCCAATGATAGGTTGATGAAATATATACCTGCTTAAAGTTTTAACCTGCTCAAAAACTTAAACAAAATTTTGATGATGCTGAACACACACTGAAGTTTCATTCATTTCCAATGAGTGGTTGCACAGATATTTTACCTGATAAAACACTTTAACATGAAAACTCAAGTCCAAAAGGGCTTTTATTGTGTCAAAATGCAACCAAGAGTTATGGTTCTTGTCTCTGTGTGTTCCATTGATGATGCTGAACACACATGTGAAGTTTAATTCATATCATATTATTATATATATATATATATGAGTGGTTGCTTAGATATTTTACATTATAAACACCAAGGCCGACGCCAGGGCAAGTACAATAGCCCCCTATTCTACGAATAGTTGATCTAAAAAGTTTTTATTACATTTTTTTAGTTTAGTCTGTTGTATCATTTAATTGTTTTTAATACTAAAATGTCAAAATCCCTCAATGGCCAAGCCAAATGCCCTCATTGTATGAAACATAAACAAAATGACCACAAATAAATAGCATATAATATCTAAAACCAAAAGTACAGAGACATATAAAAATTTACCATCTTCTTGTGAAACCCCAGTTTCTCTCATTAGACACTCAATGTTGCTAAATCCTGTGATTGATCATATTCAGTCTTCCACTGTTACATGAATCTGAAAAAAATATTGTTAGCAAATAGATTTTTTTTATTTATAGACTATAATTCACCAAATGTTTATTTACCTACCCCATGGTATATTTATTTAATAAAAAAAATAATTTCAGATACCTGTGAAAAATAAAATCTTAAATATTGAGATGTGAGGCCTTCATTCCCATTAAGAAGCATATGTCAGTTAGTCACAACTGTCAAGAGTGTACAAACAAGAGCTGACAGCTAGAGTTATCTAACTAACTAAATTGAGTAAGTCTCATAACTAAACACCTTGTATGAATTTTCAATCCAATACATGTACAGACTGCTAAGTTGTAGAATTTCAAAGTCAAACAAGGGCCATAATATGCAAAAAAAATCTCACAAGAGTTATCCCACTTGATTTAGTTGGTTTCATATCTGCAAAGCTATACGTAAAGTTTCAATCAAATACATTGAGTGGTAATAAATGTTGCGATATGGACTTGACGGAACTTGCATGCAAAACATTAACAAGAATTACGAAGTCAACCAATGGCAACAACTTTCATAATATTTATGCAAGAGTAGAATTGTTCTCTTTAACTTTGATTAGCTGAGCTAAAAATCAATATTGACAATGTGAAGGTCAGCTTTGCTTGTAGCTTGTAGCATAAATTAATTTTAAGATTCAAATTAAACTATCATTTCATTACATGTACAAGATTTATTCATACAAATTTACATTTATTTTACAGTAGGTTAAGGCCATCCTTAAAAAAATATTTGTTTGCTGTGCTCTGACTCAGTATTTTTCATGTGGGTAGGTAGGTAGGTAATTTATTTATTTTTTGCTAAATTTGGATTTTGCATAGTCATTTTAAAGAAAAACGGACAGAAATCATAAAAAAAATTAAACGCTTTGAAAGTCAATATAAACATTTGGGTAGCTGCAATTTTGAGTGAGTAGGTAGGAGCATGGCAAACATCTATAAAATCTTTATTTCTCTTTAAATGATAATCTTTTTGTAATGGTACATGTGCAACTTCAATCCAGTTAGTCAGTGAATGTAAATCTTTGTTTAGCTGAACTACAGTGGTGGTTGAGACTAGGGGTAGAGCATGATCTGCCTTGCATGCAGATGGTCATGGGTTCATTGGTTGGTTGGTTGAATATTTAGCGTCATTTTTATGCCATCGAGGGCTAACAGACGATCAGTTAACCTAACCACTGTTTCCTGGGATTAACCAGTACTCGAGCACACCCCATCTCCGCAAGTAACTGATAACTTTCCCACTTGAATCAGTGGTGAGAGACGAATGATAATGAGACACAATGTCGTATATCAATCATCATGGAGACTGTTGCCGGGCGGGGGATTCGAACTCACGACCCCTGGATTGATAGTCAGACGCGTAACCGACTGAGCTAATCGGGCCCGGCTTCATGGGTTCAATTCGGAGTCATACGAAAGACTGGTAAGAAAATGGTAATTGAAGCTTCCTCACTTGGAGTTTAGTATTTAGAGGATAGTTCTAGGTCTGGTCACCCCAGTGTCAGTATAATTTGACTGGATGGGGAATCATACCATGTGTCTGCAGCATAACAAACCAGCGTGGCAACATTTACAGTACAATACTGTCTCCAATAGACATTGTTGTGATATAACTTAATTTTTTTGAAAGTGATGCTAAACACCATACAACCAAATAAGATTAGCTTACCTCAAAGTGAACTTAAAATAAGCACTGACTACCATCTCAATATACATGCTTAGAAGCAATACACCATGGTTCGATGTGGCACTGTGACTCTTGCAACCTGAAAATACATTTGAATCCTGTTCAAGAAATATGAGAGACTGCGCACCGACTGATTATTTTTTTTTAATATCATGCTGTTTTGTTTTTTTTAAAAATATTTGCCATGCTTCCAACATACTCATTCAATACCAAACGTTTTATCCGAAAGCTGCTGCTATCCGAAAGAGGGAAACTATTATCAATACCATCTGTTTTGGTGCACAGTTTGAATCAAAATAATGATTAATCAGAAGTTCTAATTCAATAAATTGATCAATACATAATTAAACATGTAAACTTGCATATTATTCATAACCTGTAACCTGACACACAAATTCAAGCTGTTGATAAGTGTTATCCCAACTAAATTGTGCAATTTTACTAAACAACCGTTGACGGTGTATAGTCAATTATTACTGAGTAAACTAATCACCCTTTTTAGATTGTTTCCGTGTACAGGTTTCAATTGAAATGATTGTAAAACTATTTCTTGCAGAAGCCTCATTTCTGAACAAGGTCAATGATCATTTGATTCACTGATTAAAACTGAAGTTCAGTGAGATATTTAGCATGCACTGGGTCTCACAGGCACTGCACATGGGACTGACTCTACCTCCAAATTCCAAATGATGGCATACTTTTACAGCACCCTGACTGAATAAGGCATAGTAGGAATGTTTGAAAAAACACTATAAATCTCTAAAAAACTAAAATCATTTTTAAAATGGTTGAAAAGCATCCCATTATCATTAATAAATAAAATACAAATGGTTAACTACACTGTATGTGAAATCCACCAAAAACAAGCAAAATTGATATCTAAATTGGAGTGATTTACTAAATAAAACCACATTCTAAAATAGACAACACTTAAACACTGATTGACGATCGTCGCATCGTCATTCAGACTCTTTCTAAGATAAACAATTATAACATGTAAATCTGTGTTACAAATCAAATTGAAATCAAAATGAAATCATGCGACTCACTTAATATGTCCCAAAATATGTTTTTAAGCTGGAAATCTATTTTAGTCTATCCTAGGCGAGAAGCCCAAGTTAGGAAATCCCTTTTCAATATATTATTGTGGTATGTTTAATATCAAATAGATATCCTTTTGACAATACAGGGTCAATGAGTATATAAAGACATGTTATGGTGGAAAACATGTTTTTGACTATTTTGACATTAGGCTAATTTTTTATACAATTAACAGGATACAAAAAAAATTGTGGAAGGGGATTTTGTTTAGAATAGGAATTTGCAACATCTTTAATACAGTTTGACACAAATTCAATACAAAAATGTGTATGATTCAAAGTTCAGAGGACAGTTATTTTGTTTCTGGTAGAGCCTGTTTTGTTTTTATGAACACAATTCAGAGGTACAGTAACAGTACTGTAACACATAAATCATTAAGTTATTAATTTTATTACTGACCAGTGAAAAGATTATTCCAAAATATAAACTTATAAATTACATTGATTGTGAAAGAAACTCTCATGGCAAAATCAAAATAAATATCTCAAATCTAGTTATAAGCAAATACTGATCAAATAACTTGCTCAAACACACACAGAATTTCTAATAAGCATTGAACTCTTAATTTATACTAATTTATTTTAGCTCGATTGCAAAGAAAGTTCGAAGCTTAATTATATATGAAATCTTTCTTGAGTCCGCTTCCTTGGTAAAACCATTATTGAGTTTTATTTTTCAAGTCATCGGGTTGAGCTTGGGATTGAACCCGCAACCTCTGGCGTGAGCGGCAAAACTCCAACCACAGTCACTACACTGCCCTGACCCACACATTGATAAAGTAAAACATTTAAAATGTATTTGTTTGTTTGTATGAGATAACCAAACACGGAATATATTACTTATATATTTATTTGTATAATTTTGAGAATCCCACATTCCATCAAACACTAAATAACATATTTTATGTATTAATTAATTACATTCTTAATTGGATTTCTTAAATAGCATTAAGTATCAAAGTTATCTGTACACCAAACGTTGAAAATATATCAGAAAAAAGGACCACTTTAATATCATTACTCATTGTGTACTATTTAAAGGGAATTTATAAGGATTTTTAAAAAAATAAAAAATGCTATAAACATTTTTTTCCAATAGATCATGTCTATATAATATTATACTCATTGATCCCGCAATACCAAAAGGATATCTATTTAAACATGCTTAAGTAACATATTGAAAAAGGGTCTCCTAACTTGGGCTATGCGCCTAGGTTAGACTAAAATAGAGTTCCCGCTTAAAATTGCAACATATTTTGTGACGTATTAAACGAGTCGCGTGATTTCATTTTGATTTCAAATTGATCCATCATACAGGTTCACGCATTGTAATATTTGTTTCATCAAGAAGTACGAATGACGATGTGAAGAAGTATTAAAGTGCTGTCTATTTTTGGGAATGGGGATTCCGTTTCAAGTCTACCACTGCAATTGAAACATCGATTTTGTCACGTTTTGGTGGATTTGATATACTAAACCATTCAGATTTTATTTATTTATAATAATGAGAAGCTTTTTATCTAATTTAAAAATAATTCTATTTTTTAAGACAATTATAGCGTTTTTCCCTGATATACTCCCTTCAAGATCGAGAAGCATCATTAAAAAAAATCATTTATAAATTTCTTATCCATAACTTTTGTTATACTGATTCTCAACTTCTTTATCTTAAAATTGTTCAAAATGTTACTTTGCAAGACAGGCTTGAGCTACCATTATCAACACCAATATAAATTTTGTTAGTAGTAATAAATACTTCATTTTCTACATCTTTCTTTTTTCTGTTTTCTTCTTTTATCATGCTAAATCAAAGACATTATACTATTTCCCATTGACAACTATCAAAGACCAATTTAATGACATTTAGAAAAATTATACAATATGGCTCCAAATGCGTCTCACTACAAAGTAACGCCCCCTTTTTCATGAAAAACAACTTTTTCCCATGGAAAACAAGGCCAATTTAATTTGGTTTTGAAATATTTTCAAAATGGTTCATAGTAGCTGTGATTTCTTGCTGCAGATGAGTAAAGCAAAAGTTGGTATAGCATATACTGCATTAAATAAGACATCACAGTTGTTAAAAAAGTGAGTTTTTTAGGATTTCCAACATATATGATATGCATGTATTTATGAGCATCTGAGGATTTCTTTTTTTTTTCAAAAAATCGCAGGGTGTCACTGCACCCTCTTTTTAAAAAAAACCAACGTGGTCAATCTATAAGTTATTGTGCATTTTTATGTGGTTTACATTCCTGCAATGAAAAAAAAAATGACAAAAAAATTGTATGTGGAATTATTTTTTTACCATGGAAATCCTAGACCTTATTTTACATAGAACAAAATTCAAATGTGTAGTGAGACCTATATGGCTCAGTCTCTTATATTAAGAAGATTCAGGGAATTCATAACTGATACAGGAACAGGAATTTTACAACTTATTCACTTTCACCTTTAAGTTATTAAAATGAAGTTGTTTGGTTTGAAGTGACATATACTGTAGTTATATTTTTTTGTAATGTTACAGTTCACCAATATTAGTGACAAGTATTGTAGATTTTACACTTAAGAAATTATATATGCCCAACATTGACTTCATTTCCACAAACACACACTTAATGTGTTATATTCTCATCTACAAATTTAAAAAAATAATTCAAATGTAGTTTTATCATATCTAATCACGTTGCAAAACTACCTTGATGAATTTAATTTATATAAAAAATGAATGAAAACTAAATGCACTCAATACTTTTTCAACAAATAAACAGTAAAACCAAAAAAATGCCTTACGGTTACTTTTGAGACAACCCCTTTAAACCATGCTTGGCTAAATTCAACGGACCAAGTTATCTTTATCAACACACTTATATTCATAAGCATTTAGCAATATATTTAAGTACAAAATGATGCATGAATAATACAACTACATTTGTATATTGAAACACCGTGTACTGATTAAGAAATAAATCGTTTTCTTATTGATTAAAAAAACATAAATTGAAACAGCTTCTCACAATCGGCTTGCTTCAAATCACAGGAAGCCGAATTATTCGATATTTCTTTAACATATACTGGATTAAACTGTAGGTCTTCCACAACGGACATGAAAAACTACGTACAATCATCTATGTACCATAAACGAGTATTTTCATTTGTTTTTTCCGCCAAAAAAGGAAGACTTTTGCAGCCATTTCGATAATTCAGATCTGACGGCAATCACTGCTCACATGGCCGCATTAAAATTAATGTTTCTATTGAATTAAACGAATTAAACATGTACTTACCCTATTGTTTATAATAATCCATCAATAGAAACTATTACAAAAGCATTCATGAGCAACTTTTGCCTGGTATCTAACTTTTTTCAAAAACGGCAAATAAGGTATAAAACTATAGATTCTGAAAATTTAAAGAAAATTTGAAGATACCCATTTTTGCTGCGCCTTTTGAAGTTTTGCCAATTTTACATTTTCAGAAAACGCCAAAATTACGAAACGTCCGACGGCGTTAAAAATATAAAACCCAACGAACTTTGATTTAGTTATATTTATATATTGCATCACTATTCAATATATTTTGAAGCATGAATTAAAATTTCGAGGACTTTAGTTATGTCATTATCTCGAGTTATGGACAATCCGGCCCCACGCAAATCCGGCCCCTCTACCAATCCGGCCACTAGACAAAACGTCCTTGGTTTATCCGGCCCCATTTAGCATGGTCAATCCGGCCCCACTTTTATTTATAAATTATAGCATTTATTTTTTGGTATTTCTAGTTAAAAAAGTAATATACTGAATAGTTATTATATAATTTGAAATGCACATAATAATTACTGCGGGATTGTTATTGAAAAAATGACTGGTAACGGGAATTACATAGTACACATTTAATAATCAATGATTGTTAATGAAAGTACTATATAAACTGTTGTTGTTATTTTTAAAATATTTTATACTAATATCAGATTATTTAAAAAAGAAAACACAATAAATTACCAGTTCCGCAAAGCCGGTGTTGCCACCTATGACATTTGTCGCACGAAATAGCATATTGCCTCGGCTGCACATTGTGCCGGCAGGCTATACACAAATCATCCATTTTAAAGTTATCAAAGTTAACAATATAAAACACTAAAATCTAGTATAACAACAAATAGCAGTCCGTTTATGTATCACATCAAATCATGTATACAAAATTGATATTGAATATCTATTAGTACTTGCTACATTTCCATTGTTTCAATATTTGTAATGTATGAAAAGACATGTTAATTTGTTTGCATGATGCGCGACCAAAGTATTAGGTCTACCTTTAATTAACGAAAAGCGGTACGTTTTTAATTTACAATTTTTATATATCAAAAGAGATGTTTTACTAAATGCAAATGTGTCAACATTGTGGCTATTTTTTTTGTTTGCATATCGTTTAAACGATACGCTTTCAATCAAACGCAAATTGTTTTCCTTGTTCAAATAATTGTTGTAATTGTTTGCACAGTGTACGACCCGAGTAATGAAGTTTACCTTTAATTTTTAAAAACCGTTAAATTGATTGTTTAATCAATGTGCGACACAAATTATCAAGTTTAACGCTACCATGTTTATTTCATGAATATTTTAATGATTAATAACTGTATCATATATTTATGTATATAATAATTGTTATGTATGTAATAATATAACAATTAACACTGATATTACTATATAAAATAGAAATAAAAAGTGGGGCCGGATTGACCATGCTAAATGGGGCCGGATTGTCCAGGGGCCGGATTCTCCATGGCCATTTTGGAGTGGGGCCGGATTGTCCAGGTTCCATTATCTCAATATATTGAATTAAATAAGGTACTAAGAGTTCAACGACACGCAGCTGCCCGATTATGCCTGTGAAGGCGCGTGGCAAAATATAAAGATAGATAGATAGATAGATTAAAAAGCGCGCGCTCCTTTAATGGGACTTTTTTGTGTTAAACTTCTGTACAAAAATGAGCAGGTAATTCGGTGAATCCACGTTTTTTTGTTCTCGTGGGTCCCGACTGGCAATGAAAATGCTACTATATAAAAATATTTTTTTTTTTTTTTGCAAACATTTTTTTTTATATTTGTTTCAATGATGATTCATTTTGCTGAACTTGAATATGGGGGGGTTGTACCTCCTCCCACGGGAGGGAGGGGTGGGGGTGGGGTAGGGGTCAAAGCCTGACGCCAAGTACCTGTAGACACACCGATATCAAATAATCTACATGTACATTGGTCGAAATTGATAAATCCCCTTTTAGGCAGTGCATTATTTCTTATTTGATCTACAACTAATTTAATGGGGCGTGCAGCTGTTGTGGCTCCATCCCAGCTGGCCTGCAACTCTAGCTTGATTTGCCAGTTTTATGAATGAAACCGAAAGTAAAATCTCGAAAAGTATATCTTAAAATAGATATCAGATGCGTTCCATTTATTCCGCATTTCATTGGTCATTGAACAAATGTTCGTCTGGAATGTTCGAGATGACGTCATATCCGCTGGCGTTTTTAAGCGTGCGCACATGCTTCCCAATATACGTCAGAAGTCACCCAGGACTCGTTCGGTTAGGACACATCGACAGATCTTAGAAAAAGGCTCATTTTTTTATTCAAGTTCACATCAAACAAGTAAGTTAAACGATAGGTTTGTAACTGGTTAAACTATATATATGTAATATCTGCTCAGTTTCTATCTTTGTTCATGGTGAAATTTAGTCATTTTGGACTGAACAATCTAGAACAAAGGTGCGGACATAATGGGAGCACACTTTGCAGGTTGGGTAAATTTGAATGAATATTTATTCATCATGATATGTTTATATATGTTGTCATGTAATTGAATCTCGATCAACACGATTATTTGAAGCTAATATTTCGTGCCGTAAATTTGATAGACTTGACCACGTGTTCTTTCGGACCGTGTTGCCAGGTAGACTGGCGAATTAGTAATACATTCCATTGACAATATTGTGTTTTTATTTAGTGATGTGAAGCTTATTTACCATTGTAGTGCGTGTAACCTTTAAAAATAAATAAATGTAAGTGAACATGCTGTTGAGTTCGCTTTTATAGCAACATGTAGTCGGTCATTTGTATTGGGAGAGCTACGAAAAGCGTGGTTGGTAAAATGTGATGGTGGGTGAGATTCAACCTGCTTCTACACAAATGTAATGGGGGCAATATGATCACTGGAACCTACAGGTGGAGTGTGTGGCCCAGTGGTAAGGCATTGTCACCAAACCGAGAGTCACAAAGTTGATCCTTCACCACGGCTATGTGTGGCGTCTTGAACACCTTTTCCGCATATATATGCTTAGTACTGTTTCTTAAGAGGAAGCGTTGTCAAATTGTAATAACTTATTTTGCAATATTGCAGTAAAATAGATATGATTGATGTCACTTCAGACTAGTAGTAGGGCCAAAAGAGTGGAATCCCATGTGAATGTACAGAGTTCACTTGGTCTTGTTGTGAACCAGTTTAATATTGATCGGTAAAGTGCACCAACTGTAAAGGGAGTTGAGCATTAATGTACATGGATTGGTGATTGTTTTCACTTTATAATGTTTACTATTGTGTAGAGTTTATTAATGATGTTTTATTTAGCAGAGTATTGTTTGATATTCTACAGAGCATTATCTTTTGTTCCAAGTGCCTGAAAGGCTGCAATAACTTCAATCTAGTTGATAATTTTTTGTCAGAGTTAAGACATCTTCAGAGCATTTAGAGTATGCTTTTCCATCCTGTTTAACTTCCTTAGTTGTGTCAGATACAAATAATAACTCTGTTTGCAGCAATAACCAGTGCCTGAAATGGCAGGTAATGTCTTGCTTGGGCGGCCAAGAGTTGCAAAAAACTAAGTTGATGGCCCAAATAAAAATACCTGGGCAACTACCAAAATGCCCACGAATGATTAGTTGTTTGTCTCAAACTGGACATTCTATATCGTCAGCGGAAAATATATGTTATTCCAAGATTCAGGTTATAAACGAGTTTGATCAGTTTACATACAAATATTGCACCGACTATTGCATGAGATCAATTTCGGGTCTTAAAATAGATAACACCTAGAGGGATATTCTTATTGATAGACTTTTTGCAGTCAATCGGATATCATCATTTCCTTCAGTCCGGTTTGCGATGGTATATGTTTTGAATAATTTAATATCGCTTGGTTATAATGATGCAGGAAACAAACACAGTTGACGTAAATTATCGAACATCAAATATCATGGTGACTGATCGTAATTGTAAAGGCACAGTTGTCCAGGGGTAAGGTATTCCGGGGGAAAATCTGCTATACTGTGTGTTTTGGTGTATATTATTTTTTTAGGGGTCTTGTTAACCTTTACACTAACATCAATTTCACTGTTTTATAACAAAATAAAATATTAAAATTTTATGTAATGTTTTCAATGTTTTTTCAGTTTAATTAAGGGAAAATAGGGGCCTGATTATTATTGCATTTTTATTAGGAAGCTACTCCCCTGATAATATAAAGTAAAATAAACCGGTTGTTATATATAATTAATTTCAGAATTTGATTTATAATTCGGACGAAACTACTGTATTAAAAGAGTGAAATAATAATAGTGACGATAAGACGTGTATACAATTCTATTAGGAATTGGAGATTTTTCTATAGTCCCTTGGTACAGGGCAATGTGCCGAGACAAAATTTATTAAAGAATAATGATAAAATACGATTATACACTTATATTGTTTTTTTCCTTTCATGTGTTTTTATATAAAAAAAAATTTTGGGCTTCCAACATGCTTATTCGACCAGTGACTCCAGGGCTCAAACAAGAGGGCGACGTGGGCGACAAAGTCACTTTTTCTCCGTCACTTCGCTTTTTTTTTGGTCACGGCGAAGTTTTAAGTCGCCTTAAAATTAGCAACATCGCTTTTTTTCTGGATGCTAGCGAAGTGCAAATTACAACTATAACCAATATTTGGTATATTCTCCAATCCGTGAATAAGTGTCGCCACACATGTGGGAATGCAAATTGCAATAATCGGTTACTGGTGACCCAAATATCCCCAGGCAATTTTCGGCATATATGTTTACACCCCGTGCCAACATCGTATAGGTTGCTAGGCAACGCAATCGTTTGGCTGACCAAGATCAAGGTTTTCCTTGCATAGAGTTAAAACATCAAGCGTCTAATTGAAACCGATCATTTTTTTCAACTGTCGATCAAAGTTTTCCATGAACAAAGTAACTTTCCACGTATGACGTAATCATCCTTTTTGTTTGCGAGATGCATAGCTGATTGACAAAGAGTGTTGCCGCTAACTGTTGTCTATAAATATGTTCGAGTCGAAATAAACAAATTGAACTGAATCCATTATAACAACTGTTAATTCGGTGTCTGTGTGTGATGTATAGAATTCACATAGAAAAATTGTTTCGTTACTCAATTTGTTTGTTTAAATCAGCTGGTTTAATTACTATAAATATTTGTGATCCGACCTATAACTACAAAGTTTGACTTCCAAAGAGCCTTGAAATATTGGAAACAACAGAAAGTACGAAATATTTATAAATGGGAATTAAAACGGTCAAGTAACTAAGTTAGTTTAAGCAGTGTGTAGACTGCAGTGGGGATAGCATGTAACACAGCATCTGAAATTTAAAAAATGTGTGTTTAATGTATGTTTCATGAACTTATGATTATGTTTTGCATTTTAATAAAAAAGTGTTTATTTGGTAAAAAAAAAAATTATATGTAAACAGAGAAATATCTTTTTGATTACTCTTTCGGAGTTATATAGATAAATAGCATTTATCTTCTGCTTTTACCAGGTACTAGTGTTTCATGTTCTTTGCAAAAAAAATATAATAATAATGAGTGGCATGAAGAATACTCCTACCATGAAAAAGTAGATTGTAAGTTCATTTAGCTGTATCTTTATTCAGAAAGTTGAACTCCCTGTTCTGTAAGAATATATCAAAATAGTTCCTTAATTACAACATCATAAAAAAAGACAGGAAGGCAGTCAACCAACACATTTGATATAAATCAAAAACAATATAAAGCATTATAAAAACAATATAAAACAAAAACACATAATGACATAGCATTAATTTTAATGAAACTAAGTTTTCGTGTAACCGCATGACGGAATTTACCACTTCTCCCTATTATTTCTCCACTTCTCCTTTTTTTTTGGATGAAGAAGTCACTTCTCCCTAAAATTCAGACCCAGTTTGAGCCCTGTGACTTCCAATTTTTTTTACTCGCGCAAAATTTTTTGTTCCGGTTGGCTAAAGCTGACATTCCTTTTCTGGCACTAGTGACCAGCCATGGATGTACTAGAGTATGGCCATGTATAATATGCTTTTATTTTGAAGAGCAAAAAAGATGCTGTCAGACAGGCACAAGCTTATAATAATCAGTATCTGACCTGTTATGGTTAGAAAAAGTGTAACTGATGGGACAATCATAGTGCTATTTTCCAACACTCGCAGGCTTTTGAGCAGGTGGGGAAGGTGTCCCACTAACACTTAATGCCTACTTTTAAAAGAAATTGTCAATAGTTTGTTGTTAATTAGGGGCAGCCTTTAATATCTTGAGGTAATATTTCAAATCGTGTAACATTTTTTTTTGTTTATTTCATAAGTTTGTTTCCTGTTACATGCCAAAAAAATATGGGTCGGTAGGTAGGGTTTTTTTTGTTTTTTTTTTGTCGTTACCACACTCCTTTATTAAATGGAACATCAAAATGAATGAGTTTGTTAGTTTCTATTACATGATTGTATATGTCATTTTTGTGGGTAGTAGTGTGAAAGTAATATATCTTTTAAATAGTACTCAATTTCAGATATGAATCTGAAATCTAAAGTGGCTATAATAAACCGAGGAAGATGTTTGATATGGTCAGCTACCAACATTGAGACAAGCTCTCTGATTGGTTGAAAAAAGTATAGGGATGTTCAGGGCATATATTTTTATAGTAAGCTTAATTTTGGTTGGATGAAAATGTGAAACTGGCAAATGATCACAATAAAATATAAGTTTATTATGTTTGTGTCAATAAAAAATTAGAATTGTGTTTCTGTGACTGACTAATTTCATTTTATCAAGGAAACTGCATGGAAAGTAAAATTGGTGAAATTTACTTTTTTTCATGCTGAAAGTGGGGGTACCCAACTTCAGGGGGGAAAAAGTGTTAAAAAGTGGTACTTTTGCCCCCATTTTGGGGACATTTTTACTTGAGTCTTGGACAGTTCTTTAATATGATATAGGACTTTTTGGTCCGCCAATGTTAGAAAATGTGAAAATTTGGTCAAACGTTATAATGTAAGTCTATGGAAAACGCATTGGTGGTAGCTGACCATATAGGCTATACTGTCTTCGCAAAAATTATACCTTGCACCGTTTCTGTGAGTCTATATCGTCTAGGCATATGCAGTGATTATTTTATTATGAGATTACGAGCGTCTAAACGACACAGTAAGAATTACTTCGTTGTGAAAATCACCAAAAAGAGCGCGAAATCCGATGCCGATTTATCACTTTCAAAAACTTTATAAGCGTCTGTGCTAAAACATTGAGGTGCGAAAATGTGCTCCAGTTCAATCAAACACTCTACATAAGGAAACAAGACTGCTTCACTGTATTTCTGTTTTCCAAACTTGCCTGCTTGGCCCTGGTCCATGTGCAGGAAATCGTTCTAAAAGCGCATGTGCAGGAAAGCAGTTAAAGTTGTTTCTTACTCGATTCAGAACAGCAAAATATGTGCTTTTTTTCGATGAGTTTCACTAGTTTTTGAAACTTCCAATTGCAAATCTTGCCCCTCAAGTGGGAAGCAAGATACTATTTGCAGTTGGGAATATGATCTAATAACGGCTATTAAAATGGCCGAAAAAAACAACACTATACATATTCATTTTTCTCTGCAGAAATCATGGCAAAGGCCCCTGCTGTAGGTATTGATTTAGGGACCACCTACTCCTGTGTGGGAGTGTTCCAACACGGCAAAGTAGAAATCATCGCAAATGACCAGGGAAACAGAACCACTCCCAGCTATGTAGCGTTTACAGACTCCGAAAGATTGATTGGTGATGCAGCCAAAAACCAGGTTGCAATGAATCCCAGTAACACAATATTTGGTAAGTAATTTATAGGTCCACTAACTTGTAAACAGTTAAAGGAGTTATGTTAATGTGCTTATTATGCACATCAGCTGACATAATATACGGAGATCTAAAAGATTAGTTGGTACTTTCATGCAAGTTTAAGTACAATACAATACAAGATTTTTGATACTTTTTTCAATTTGTCTATTGTATGTTGAGCAACATCAGCAGATATTTGAATTTATTCTTTAGTCTGGTAGAAAGCTGTGGCCGACCCAAAACAATCGCACTTGTCAGGAAATTTTTTGGTTCATTTGAATATTCTAGGTCATTACATGTCCTTAAAAAGATTCTCCGATTGATTACAAAAAAAAAAGAATTTACTTACCAACCCACCCCTATATGGTACGAGTCGGAAGTTGCAAACTATTTATTAAGGGTGGTCTTGCGCTGCAACAATAGCACCGATATATATCCGGTTTTGGGTTGTTGGTATGCACAAATGAGATGAGGAAATCGTGACACTTTTAAATGAAGTCATGTTATTTTATTGTTAAAAATATCGAGATGATACTTTGAGATACTTTTTAAGACGGCTTGACATGAGTGATCAACATGTCATGATGATGTGTTACCTGCATTTACCTGTAAAAATACCCAGACCCCGTCATGTTAAGATGTAAAGGCAACACAAAGGTCAAGGTCACACTTTAATGTAAAAAAAACATGAAATTGCGTGTCTAGTCTGAAATGTCAATCCATGACTTGATATTCATGGATACATCGCTGCCTATTATAAAATATATCATTATTTTCACTAACCATATGGGGGGCATGCAACACTTGTTTTCATTAAAAATAATTGGGGCCGTGTCAATTGAAAAATCCTGTTTTGGTGCCGTGGTTGCGTAGTGCTTGATTTCCAAAATCCATACCCTGCGATACTTAGATTTGTTGAAATATTGATTTTATACTTTTTTTTGTGTATGTAAAATTTGTTGCAAATAAAATTTTCTTTCTGGTTATATAAAAATTATTATTTGGTGGCAATTGAATAATCATGTTTTTCGCCAATACATTTCAATTATAGTGAACACAGTATAAACATGAAAAAATAAGAAATTTTCAGTTGTAGTAAAAAATATTTCAAAACTGATGCGTTGGGAGAGGGTTAGTATAGTTTCACTTGTTGACAGGGCTGTATTCAGTACAGTTCTCTATATCGACCACAGGTTCGACTTGGTTGTTTCTACTTTTACAACAATTTATATGAAGTTTCATATTGTCTTATGTTTGTCTATGATTTACTTGATTTCAGATGCCAAACGATTGATTGGTAGGAAGTTTGACGATGCCGCTGTGCAGTCCGATATGAAGTTTTGGCCCTTTGAAGTTGCAAGTGATGGTGGCAAACCAAAATTGAACGTAGAATATAAGGGTGAACAGAAGTCATTCTTCCCAGAAGAAGTCTCCTCAATGGTTCTAACAAAAATGAAGGAGACAGCTGAAGCTTACCTAGGAAAGGTATGTTAACTATTGTTCAATATTTGAATATTTTGCAGGCTGTTTGGAATCAATGAAAAAATATCTTTAATATAAAGGGAGTAACCGGACTAGAATTTAACTTTTTTGTGCACTGGCAATTTTGGCTAGTGCCTTAAATTTCAACTGGTCAAATTTGAAACCAACTAGCCAAACAAATTTTCACAGAAACTTGTCTTGAATGTCTAAATAAACTCAAAATTAATTGTTTCAAAGCCCATGAGACTGCGGCATGGTCTAGTGGTAGAGCGTCAGCCTCGCATGCGGAAGGTTGTGGGTTCAATCCCCAACTGGGTCATACCAAAGACTTTTAAAATGGTACTAGAAGCTTCCTTGCTTGATGCTCAGCATTTAGGGGAGAGTTCTAGGTCTGATCAGCCTGGTGTCAGTATAATGTGACTGGGTGGGGTATCTAGTGTTTTTTCTAGACCAGGATATGGGGCAGGGGGCAAAGTTTGTGCGCTATTTGCATATGCATTGTCAAACTTTTTCTTTGGTGGTCTCTTTTAATATAGGGTTATCTCCCCTTTACTTTATGCATGTGTAAATCACAAGTATTAGAGTTTGAATAAGATAGGTAGAGAAATTCAAGGAGAGGTGAATATTCTCTATCAGTATGACCAACTTATTATGTTGTGTTTAGTCTTTGTTCTTTTTGAATAACTATCATTTCTGTTCTATCAAGACTCTGTGGTAGTGTGGGAGCAGGAGCTAGTTTAAAACGTTATTTTAAACATCGTCCTTTTCTTTTTGAATGGTTGCTAACTGTCATAACATACTATTATGAAAATGTCAAGCCTCCAAAGCTATTCAATTCATACTAAAGAACTTTGCAATATGTTAAATAAATGCAATCTATGATAGCCCTCAAATACCTAGAAAATTGTAACTAGTCAACTATATTTCAAATATTTAAAAAAGCCCACATAATTTATGTTAATTGTTGTTTTCAATACTGTATGTAAATCATGATATGACTGTCAAAAGAAAATCATATGCTGGTTATACACAACCAGTAAGTAATAAGTTTATTAAATTACTATAGTACCCCACCCACATTTTATTTAAGTGATTTTAATATCAAAGTTCACTTTGTCACGGAAAAATTTACATACATGCAGTTCCAATTATTGTAAATCTATAAAATATTCATAAAATTACTGGAACCTATAGCTGACATATGCAAATCGCAGTCTATCGCAAATTTTCTTCAGAAACGTAATCAGATTTTAGAAATTGACACCATTTTGGCAAGGGAGATAATATTTTTATTGCTTAAACTGAGTATGTTATTTCTCTTTTAAATTTTGAGGGATACCAGCGAATTACGTCATCTATTTTTAGAACAAATCTCTGCTGATTTTGACCGGAGAGAAAACACAGCTTGATGCCGATTAATCCGATAAATGATGTGATAGTTGATTGTTTATAGGGATAGGGATCAAACTGGTAAGCCAGTACAGTGTGACCTTTAGCGACTTATGTAAACGATATACTGAAAATTAGGACAAGTCTACATAGCTTTTCCAGAATGCCAGAGCGAAGTCTAAAAGTTGAATATAACGACATTTTCGCTAGCTTGGACCCAGAATTCCTCTGTAATTTACCTTTCAAAGTCATATAGTAAGCACAAACGCTTATTCTCGGTAAACAGATCTGTAACAACTTAATGAATAATTCATTTAGTTTCTGAAATATGCGCATCGGAAAAAACATGGAGTAATATTTGACCCGTAAACTAACTTCAAAAGTCACTGTAGTGTGACGTCATTTGTTGTATCCACACGGGACAAGGACCTGATTAGCTGATTGTTACATATTTCGCAAGAGAACGACTGGTGAATACCTGTGTATTCGGGTCAAGCGTGTCATATCAGTTAACTATCGGCAAATGCTTAACACATGTATGTGATACGACTTGTAATTGGGGTAGCAGGGCGCAATTAAACAAAGAAGGGCGGAGATATTAGGGCAGAAGGGCGGAGCCTAAAAGGGGCAGGGCGCTGAGCCCTTTCATTCCCCTGTAGAAAAATCCTTAGGTATCAAACCATGTGTCTGCAGTATGATACTCAAGTTTGACAGCGCTTAGACTACTGTCTCAAGTAGACACCGTCGCGATATAACTGAAAATTTGTTGAAAGCGACGCTCAACACCATACAACAACAATCAAAGCCCACATGTTATTTAATATGCATTTTTAGCTTGTATTGTTTTTTATAGACAATGGTATCAAGGTTATTGTATATGTTTAGGTATTTCAATTTCAAAGCAGTGCTTAAAAAATAAAATTGTCTTCGTTATTTATTATACTACCAAAATTAAATGCATACAATGATATATCATAAATAAACACTTTTCTTAACTTAACAAAAATATGAATCATAGATTCAACAATGACAAGTGTACAGACTGAGATTGAGACATACCGTATATTCCCTTATAAAAGCCCCCCCCACCTATTTTTCTGAAAAATTAAAAAATAAAACGTATATGCGATTTGATTTGAGTGCGTATTCGCCCATCTTTCCCTGATCGATTATTTTGTTACACAGTCGACAATTAGCGAAATGTTTATTTATTACCTTTGGATTCTTTAACCCATTGTTTATATCTTGGGTGACCACTTAACCACTTTTGGTTGAACAAATACTTCCCCATATTTGCTGTTTAATACTAGTAAAAATGCCCTCTGCCGATTAAAACATTCCAAAACGCCGGAAAATGCGGTTAGTCTGTGTACGCTGAAAGCTCATTGTTCCACCTTGATAAGAGCAAGCATCCAAGTGATTTAAAGTGAAGAGTACAATGACCATAAATTCGGATATTCCAGTACGCAGACTAGTAATTTCATAAAGATTTTCAGCTTTTTTTCTTCCTATGTCGATTATTTCATTCACACTAAAATAATTCTGAACCCTTTTTTCCGGGATTTAAACTGGATTAAAGTTTTTTTTCCATGGTTATATTGTATTTTTAACTGTTCTTAAATTTGCTTTTTTTTTTTATCTTTTATAACCGCCCCCACCTTGTAAAATGTAACGCCCCCAGGGTTCACACGGTTCACACATTTCTATTTATAGAATTAATATAGCCATGTGTAAATGTTGTGATATCCTAGTAATATAGTTTTTATAATTGATGATCTGTCGATCGCGTGGTTTCTACAAATTGACGCATCATTTTGTCATTGTCAAGTTTAGAACCCAGTGTGATATTGAGCTGTGGCTCCCATTTCATTACAGTATTAACGGAAGGATTATTTCTCTTTTTCTTGCTGGGACTCGCTTTCATTCATTGGTTGAATTGAGAAAAAGATATTATTTTATCAGCAACAGTGGACAAAATATGTAAACAAATTAATGGGTTTCAACTTTACTTTTATTTTATAGAGTGAGTGCGCGATCCATCAAACTAGACCCGTCTACTAATTATGTTGTTGTTGGGTTTTAACTTTACTTCTTTTTTGCGGAATGAACTTGAGATCAAAAATATTTGAAGCAGTCTTCTGATATTAATTATTTAATACATGGTTTTGTCAATCATGCTGCTAGGGGGTTATTTGGCACGAGAAGCAAAAGAAATTTGGTAAAATTGACAAGAACTCGTTATTTTTACCAGGATAATACTTGTTTATTTTCAAAAATCAATAAAATGAATATAATAAGTAATTTTCTCAACTTGAAATCCACATGCAAAAATGCCAGCTTAAGTAATTTCAACTTGCATTTTGTGAGTGGCGAGTGCTTAAATTAAGCGCTGGAGTATGTCAAGATTTTTTTATAATTGGGTAAAATCATTTTTTTTGCAATATATACCTGACCGCTTTTAAAATGCACGTTTGATACCTTGGGAATTTTATTCGATTGAACGGACACGCATTTTAGTTTTATTGCAGGTTTTACACCGACTAGTAATCATTTGTTGCTTAGCACTGATAAAAAACTTCAATTTGTTTTAAGACACTTTTATTTAGCGATGCCACATATTTTCTGAAACTGAGAGAAATCTAGCTGTCTGTATGCTCTTTGCCAGGTCATTAGTAAATACCATTGCACATCATTTCACTGCTCCAGATAGACTATTCATATACTTGCGAACTGATACAACATTGTTGGATATGTTGAAGATGTGTCTAGATACAGTCACGTACGTGAATCAAGGTTACATACTCTTTATGCTATTACATTGACTCCCTATGTAGTTTTTTTATTGTTGTTTTTTTTTACCTGCAATCAGTACTGCTTGGCGTGACGATGTTCTCTCGCACAGAGCCTGGAAACCGTTTGAACCAAGACTGTTCCAATAGGTGCTTGTTGGTCATACACTGGTCAGATTCTGACAGTGTGCCACAGAGCTTTCAGACTGTTCTGGACATAACATCATTTTCAATCCACTCGAAACCAGTGGCAATCCCCGAGTCTGAACCTCATAGAACACATAAGAAATGAATTTGGTCTAAGGGCAGTGTTTTCTCCAGCTCAAATTTTTAGGGGGTCATTGATGACCCACTGACTAAAAATCTGGGGTTCATCAGTTGAATAGTTTTAAACTTAATCCACTTGAATAAACGGAGTTAAAAGTATGTATTTTATTAAAACAGTTTTCCTTCCGGTTTCACACCAATTTCTCCATAAAAACTGCAACTTAAGTTAACAACTTCAAAACAATTTAACATCAAACGAATGTTTCACTTTTGGCAACAAGTTACAACTAGAAACTAGTTGTTTGTATGATCAGGGCCATGAATTTTTCAAATGTCATGGCCACAACTCTCATCACCCTTACTGTTTTTAATGAAAAAACACTAAAATTATTTTATATTTCAACTGAGCTACCTGTTTTGCATTACCAAGCATTATACTCTTTGGAAAACAAAACTTTGTTTCTGTTTTCTTTTTCCCCAAAAGCATTTCTCTTCTGGCTTCAAGCTAGACTCATTTTAGAGTAATGTTACCTTCCTTAAAAAATATTAAAACATTTTAATGGTAACTTTTTTTGAAATAATGTAATAATTTTTCAAAATGAATGTTATTTTCTAAAAGTTCTTTTATCCATTTTCAAAGTTACTTGCCCGTCGGGCTTGCTTAAAAAATCGGAAAAGCTAGTTTTCACAATACACAGGTCTGCAAATATCTCTATTCGGTACGACGCAGGTCAAACTGTTGTTTAAAGACCGTAACTAATCAGTATAAACAATTGACCCCTGCGGTGTTTATCACACCACATGCCCGATAATGCGACTTTGGAAAACCTCTCATGCATATTCATTTATCTATTTTTATTACTCTAACGTGATTGGTTAATAGCTTTGAAAATAAATTAATCTATTTTTAATAACCGCTCTGATTGGGCGTATATCTACGACCAAGGTACACGTTTCTTACCACCTACCCGAGCAAAGACAAAAAAAGACGATGACGTAATTCGCGGGTGTCTTTCAAATTCTCCATTATGAAGAGTTTAAAATTACCTCCCTTCGCCAAAATGGTAACGATTTCTAAAATCTGATTATGTTTTTGCAGATAATTTGCGATCGATCGCGTTATGTAAAATGTCAGCGTTAGGTTCTGGTAATTTTATAAATATTTCGAAGATTTACAATAATTGAAACTGTATATGTATAAATTTTCTTCTGTGAAAACGTGAAAGTTGATATTTAAATCGAGTTTACGGCAAAGAAAAATGTGGGTGGGGTATTATAGTAATAAACATTGCTTTTTGGTTGTGTAGTTTCAGCGTATATTTTTTTTTGGCATGAATTAAATATAATATTGAAACCAACAATTAAGATGAATTATGTGTTGTTTTTTTTAATATTTGAAATATAGTTGACTAGTTCTAGACATTTGGAAGCCTATCATAGACTGCATTTATTTATCATATTGCCAAGTTCTCTTGGATAGATTGAATAGCTTTGTAGGCTTGACATTGCCATAAGTGTATGTTATGACAGCAATAATAAGAAAACAAGAGAAAGATATTTAAAATAATGTTTTAAATAAACTCTTGCTCCCACACTGCCACTGAATCGACAGAACAGAAATGATAGTCAATAAAGAACAAAGATTAAATACAACATAATAAGTTGGACATACTGACAGAGACATAGTCAGTTATCCCGAAATTCTCTCCATTCTCCCAGTCTTATTCAAACTCTAAAACTGGTGATTTAGTAATGCATAAAATTAAGGGGAGTTAACCCTACATAAAATGAATACATTTAAGTCTACGTTTACATATTTCATATTATACCACAAGGTGTATTGGTAATAAAAATCGGGGCATGTGAACCGTTGATCAGGGCAAGTTATTTTTCATCCAGGGCAAGTAGATTTTTTCAACCTACTTGCCCTGGGCTAGTCCCAAATTTTTTTTTTCTTGGAGCACTGCCTGTGGAGAAGCCCGAGTGGATTGGTATAGATCTTGCAATCGGTTTATTTTTGCTTGTTTTAAATCCTGATCCATATTTATATTATGGTTTTACCTCTTGTATTTTGTAGACTGTTACAAACGCTGTTGTCACAGTGCCTGCTTACTTCAACGATTCACAACGACAGGCAACCAAGGATGCTGGTACCATATCGGGTCTAAATGTTTTGCGTATAATTAATGAACCCACAGCTGCTGCTATTGCTTACGGTCTGGACAAAAAGGTTTGAATCTCTATTTTAGCTCTACTGCCTAAAAGCCCAGAAGGGATCATACAATGGTGCATTGTCCATCGTATGCAATATAACTCCACATGGATGTTTTTATGGCATAGTAGTGACATTATGTATATTTTATATTAGTTGTCCCAATGAGTAGGGGGTTTGAATGCAATTTGTACAAACCATGGGGCTAGTATTTATAGGGCACATAAAGGTGAATTATTTTACATAGGAATGATATGATGGAACTGAAAATTATATCTTGTTTTCATCTATTTATTCAGTTTGAGATCTGAAGCATTTAGTAGTCATAGCAAATAAAATTTAGTTCAATAGGCAGAATTTAATTTCTATTAAAGAGTCCATGTTGGTTCGCAAAAGGGTTAAAATTAATTTGCAAAAATTTTATTCTCACTTGGTAAGTCATAATCATATTTGCTATATACTATCCCTATGATTAAGAGTTGTACCAATCAAGCGGCACTTGGATGTATACAGGCCCTGTAAGTGGAATACTATAAAATAGAAAATTCTCTCATTTTCATCCATTTGTGTAAAGATGTTGTTCAGTTTTAGATCTAGTAACAGTAAATAGGATTTTATTCAATAAAGGATTGGATACATTTATCAGCAAAAGAGAAACTTTTGAAGTTGATGTAAAGTTTTCAGTATAGGTCAATGTAGTATAAAACCTGTAGACAGGTAAAATATTTTTTAGAAATATCATGATGCCATATTAATATTCTCTTCATTGATTTCTACATTATTAATTTGTAAATAGCTTTACTAAATATTAAACCATATTTATTATTGGCTGAGCCCCAGATATTTTTTTAATCTGATGAGTAATTACTTGTCAAACTCAGAGTAGATGACTATTCCTCGAGTTTTTCAGAATAGTAATGAGTATATGATATACAACCAAACCTGTGTTAAATTGCAGCATACAGTGGGGATGTACTATTATGGCCCCTTAAAGGTTGTTGAATTCAGATCAAGTTTGGCTGTAAATATAAAACTAAAAACATATTTGGCTGCTTAGCACAAGTGGCTGCATAGCATAATGGAGGTAATTGCAAACTCGCGTTAAATTGCTATATTTTCTTTAGCCGTTCAAATGGACATCAAACTCCATTTTGCCTTTGATCGGTCAATATAGTGCTCAGTCTTTGGATTTCTTACAGATCATTGCTGAGTTGTTAAATTACAGTTTAGATGTTAAAAAATAAATGGCATACCAATGCTGTAGAAAAATAGGAACAAGACATAGTACTGTGACATAATTATATTGAATTATTAGTACACAAAATTTGCATGTTTTCTGCTGCTTATTTGTTACTGGCATATATGTCATAACTGACCAAAATGTAATCAAAATAAGTACAAAAATATAGTTTCAGCATACAAAATGCACAACATGGAAGCCTAAATGCAGTGTGTGACATTCTTTTTTTACAAACATGGCCACAGGGCCATGAACTTTTAAATTGTAGATTAAATTTCTGTGAACATTTTTGTATGCTCCCCAAAAAATTTTTTGGGTGGCATATAGTTATTGCAGTGTCCATCCATCCTTCCGTCCGGTATTTTGATTCCGGCCTGTAACTTTGTCATGCATAGATGGATTTTGTTGATACATGCAACAAACAACAGAACATGACGACGTGTCGCAAGTAAGACCCACACCCGTACCTCAAAGGTCAAGGTTACACTTTGAGTTTGTGAGATTTCCTTTCTGGCCTGTTACTTTGTCATGCATAGTTGAATTTTAATGACACTTGCTACAAATGATCAACATAACATCATGACATGTTGGGAGGCATGTGACACTTAACAGTGACATTTCTTGTTTTAGCATAATTTGCTTTCAAAATGAACAGAATGACCGGCCGATGTTTAAACTGGTAAAAGAAAGCCGCGACTGCAAGTTTCGATACCTTACAAAACAAAATGGACATTAAAAATAAAAAAAAATTCTCGGAGTATATCGTCTGAACATTTTAAACAATAAAATAATATGACTAGCTTGCCGGGACAAAGTCTAATTTCGTCCAAGGAGAGCTATTGCCATGACCACGGTGGTGTCTGTAGACACCCAGGTTAAAGTTTAAGATACCTATGCAACCTCTCATTGGATGTGAATGAAACTTTGCATGTGTGTTCACTATCATCATTGGACACACAGAGACAAGAACCATAACTCTGGATTGCATTTTGGCACAGTTGTGGCCCTTTTTGGACTAAGACACTCAGAGGTGAGCTTTGTTGTCTTCTGACGACCCTTGTTTAAAAAAAGTTTCATCGACATTTCATCTTGATATACCAACTACATAAAACCGGATAAATATATATAAGTGATATTATTGCAGCGTACGATTGTTTTCTAAGATGTTTTCTTCAAATTACAAAAGAATGTTGTCAAGGCGTGATTTACCCCAATGAGTGAGAGTATAATTAATGCATAAAAATAACCTCAGTATGTGGTTGAATAGGATTTTCAACCAGCAATATACCTAAAATATAGATGGTTGGTTGAATATTTAGCGTCATTTTTATGCCATCGAGGGCTAACAGACGATCAGTTAACCTAACCACTGTTTCCTGTGATTAACCAGTACTCAAGCACACCCCATCTCCGCAAGTAACTGATAACTTTCCCACTTGAATCAGTGGTGAGAGACGAATGATAATGAGACGCAATGTTGTATATCAATCATCACGGAGACTGTTGCCGGGCGGGGGATTCGAACTCACGACCCCTTTAAAATATAGAGACAGCTCTGAATTACAGGTGTCCTGTCAAGAGAAAAAATCAAGCATCTTTGGCGACACTGTTTATTAATTGTAGACTACATTACCATTATAACTGGTAAAATTTATCACTGAAATGAATTCAGTTGAAACCATTTAGCTATTTCTTTTTATGCGGACAAGTAAAAAATTAGTGCAATGAAGATTGATTTTCCGAGAACTTATTTCCGCATGTAGAATTGATTTTAGCGTAAAACTCATTGCTTATGCACACCTAAAATAAATCTGGTGCATATCCACAAATTTTTAATGCGTCAATATACACAGATACGCATCTTATCTGGGGCTCTGATTACAGCGTAAGTGATATTAAACTTTTACTTACTTTCTTGTTTTGATTTTATAGGTGGGTGGCGAGAGAAATGTTCTAATTTTTGACTTGGGCGGTGGTACCTTTGATGTCTCCATTCTAACTATTGAAGATGGAATCTTTGAAGTAAAATCAACTTCTGGGGATACACATTTAGGTGGAGAAGATTTTGACAACAGAATGGTGAACCACTTCACACAAGAATTCAAGCGTAAGCACAAGAAAGACATGAGTAGTAATAAGAGAGCTGTCAGACGTCTCAGAACAGCATGTGAACGTGCAAAGAGAACTCTGTCATCAAGTACACAGGCTAGTATTGAAATTGACTCGCTCTTTGAAGGTGTTGATTTCTATACCAGCATCACCAGAGCTCGATTTGAAGAGTTGAATGCAGATTTATTCAGAGGCACCCTTGAGCCAGTTGAGAAATCCATCAGAGATGCCAAAATGGACAAATCAGCGATTAATGAAATTGTTCTTGTTGGTGGTTCCACTCGTATCCCAAAGATCCAGAAACTTTTACAAGACTTCTTCAATGGCAAGGAACTGAACAAAAGTATTAACCCAGATGAAGCTGTTGCTTATGGTGCAGGTATGTATATTAGTAATATGGAATCTTTGGTAATATGTTCTTTGATTTTCTATTTAAAACTGCTGTGTGTTAAGGCCCAAACGAAAATAGGTGGCATGTTTTATACTGTATTAGCAGTTTGTGTTTTTTTGGCCATTTTTATAGCCATCATTGGGTCATATTCCCAATGGCAAATAGTATCTTTTTTTCCCAATCCAGTCATAAAAGTTCCCTATTGAAATCTTCAGTACCATATTCACTCGCGTATATTGCACATCTGTGTATATCGCGCATCCATGTTTTAAGATCAAGAACTAAGAAAAAAATACAATTCTCCTATATATGTGTATATAGCGCATCATTAGTGACACTTTCGCGGTAGTGACAATTTTGAAGTTTCTCAGAGAATGCCGTTAATTTTTTTAATCTACGTTTTATACACACTCAAAATACTTGACACTTCGCATCATTGTCTCAATACATACTCAGAGTGGGCAACAACTGCCCAGGCGTGCAATTAAGATGTCAACTAATATGCAGAAGCCACATGGCAGCACCCGCTTTCAATACTCCAAAATGACCGGTGATCTCGTACACAGTCGTTGTTTTTTTAAAAATCTTCTTTTTTTTTTAATCATAACGAAATACCTATACTATATTATATTGATTCATTTTATAAACATAAACTACTACAAACCGCACAAACAAAAGATACTGGGTGTCGTTTAAAAATGATTGACTTTCAACCAAAGAACAGTCGTCTCTTTGACGTTCACTCCATCACGCTTCGTCATCGCTAACATATTTTCGTTAAAAAATCAATAAATTATATACTGATATATATCTCGTACTAAAAGATTCATCAATTTGCGAAAACACAATTGCTTTGCATCCTTTGAAATTAAATACACTAGGTCATAAGCGTGTCATGCCAATTCCATCAGATAAACACGTTATCATGAAATGTCCATTCAAAGCCAGACTGGTTTACACTTAAAGTAAACATTACGGAATCGAGAAAGTATGTAACAAATAAATGTGAACCACTCCGTGTTTTTATTTTGCGATTGAAAATGTCTACAAGCCGACACAATTTATTTTTGATCTTGTGCCAATGTGTGATGTCGTCACTCTGACAGTTTCTTGCGTCATTTTACGTAGCGTTCTATTTCATTATGTGGAAAAGTATCGATGTAACGAACATGATTTTCTAAAAATAGTGTGAACACTTTTTTAATGTCAATCGTATAACAGTACAGTGACTTAAAATCGGTGTTTGGATAAACAGATCAGTTAGGAGAGGTGTGTAAGCAGGCCATGCGTCACCTGATTGTTTTATCACACATTTACAAGCAAAGGAACGATGCCCTAGGCAATGTTTTTCACCGATAACTCGGGATTAAAACTTATAACAAAGAAATAAATTAAAGCTACAGGTATGGCAATTTATAGACTCTAAATAACAGAGAGCAATCATTATTTTACATAATCTTTTAAAATATATATGGGAAATTATCGGAAATAGAAAATTTACATTAAAAAAAAAATGAAATCTTCTGTACTTCTGTATATCGCGCATCCCTTCTCGAAGATCTTAAAAGTTGGGGAAAAACCGCGTATAATACGTGAGCAGAAACGGTAATTGTAAATTGAAACTTGCCATAATTCTTTGATCAAATAAACAACGTTTTCCCCCATTCTGAATTGAGTATGACATTGACTTTTTTAATTGCCAGAGAAGCAAGTGAAAGTCGATAAAAAAAAGTTTGTGTAGCACCGCTTTTAAGTAGTTAGATGAATGGCAAACAATTTATTTTTTAAGGATGGCCCAATATGCAACTTTATTGATTTGACCTGCATGAGCTGGGCCTGAGTAGCTCAGTCGGTTTCGCGTCTGACTATCAATCCAGGGGTCGTGAGTTCGAATCCTTGCCCGGCAACAGTCTCCGTGATGATTGATATACGACATTGTGTCTCATTATCATTAGTCTCTCACCACTGATTCAAGTGTGAAAGTTATCAGTTACTTGCGGAGATGGGGTGTGCTTGAGTACTGGTTAATCCCAGGAAACAGTGGTTAGGTTAACTGATCATCTGTTAGCTCTCGATGGCATAAAAATGACGATAAATATTCAATCAATCAATCAATTGACCTGCACGAAAATCAACATCTGTCTATGAAGTAAATGGCTATTGGTTAATATGAATAAGCCAATAGGATATCTTTTGAAACTATGAGTGGGGGAATTTTCAACCGTAGATGGAGGGAAAACAATACTATTTTGAGGGGGGAATGGGGCTTCACTGAATATTTCGTATAAAAAAAAAACCTAAGTGTATTTGTGTTAAAACAAGTTGATGATGTATTCCATCATTTGCAGTTTCCACCAGAGCAGGTTTGGGCTCGAAAATGGTCTTAAGTTTCTTCCTTGGATGTCTGTACCATACTTCACACTTTAATACCCTAAACCTGAACTAATATTCATTTTCATGCTGTCTGGTATTGTTCTCAAATATTTTAAGTTTAGGACATATTTAAAGTGTTTGTTTACTGTACTCCGATCAATTATTTTTCATGTGGATAGGTAGGTAGCTAGTTTATTTCTGCCTGATTATGTATAAGAAAATAAAAAAAATACTTGTGTTTCCAGTAACAACTTCTCCTCTGAAACCACTGGGCCAATTTTCTGGGCCAGAAATGTTCCTTTGGTGACCCTCTACCAAGTTTGTTCAAGCCATGTTGGTTCGTCAAAAGATCTGGCCCCCAGTGGGCAGGGCAAGTTTAATAAGTAAAAACTTAAAAATCTTGTCAGAAACTTCTTGATTTTAAAATAATTTCACAGAAATGTTCCTTGGAAGACACTTCACAAAGTTTGTTCAAACCGTAGGGATTTGCCAAAAAACACGGCAGCCAGGGGGTGGGGTTACTTTACTATATAAGCTATTGTAAAAACTTAAAAAATCTTCTTGTCAGAAACCACCGGATCGATTTTAAAACAATTTTGCAGAAATGTTCCTTGAATGATCCTTTACCAAGTTCGTTCAAGTGGTTGTGATTTGTTAAAAAACATGACCGCCACAGTGAGGTTCTAGTTTACTATATAGGCAGCTATAGTAAAAATTTCAAAAGCCTCATCAGAATCTTCTGACCTGATTTTGATGTAATTTCACTGACATTTACCATGGGCGAACCTCTACCAAGTTTGTTACAGCCATTGCGATTTGTCGAAAAACATAGTCGCCAGGAGGGGAGGCTGATTTTCTTTATATGGATATATAGTGAAAACTTTCTTTCGATATCTGATACCCAGATATCTGCTCAAGGATACTATTGTTATCACACAACTCTTCTACGCATCTGTTACATCTTCAGTTGTTTAAAAATAAAAATTCTAACTACTCGCCCATCTCGTTTTTCTGGAATTTTGAGTGTACATGTATTATATAATCTACTGAAGTTGGGTGACTCGAGGTCACCCAGGTGAGCAATGTAATTCTATAAAGTGCATTTGTGCTATTAAATTGGATCCAATACGGCATATTAAAAGTGATTAAATAGGCTAAGGGCAGTTCAGGGCTGTGGAAATAAAATACAAAATTAACCACTACCCAGGGATGTGAAAGGCAGTAAATATTACTTCTGACAAAGTACAAATGTCAATTCCACAGCCCTGAACATACATGGCAGATAGAGTGGTTGAATTGGAATGCTGTGGTTAGATTTACATCTCACAGATGTCAATTTTATAAAATATAATATTGTGTTAAATGGTATTTCTAACCGTAGGGGTATTGCAATCCTGCAGTCAGAAAAGATGGTGTACACAAGGTGCAGCTGTATATTATTATTTAAAATAAAAAGTGCAAGGGATGACTACAAAGGCAGACTTACTTAAACTACAAAAGTATGCAATATGTTGACACCAAATGTGCCAAAAGCGTCATTGCATGTAACAGACTTCAAACGAAAAAAAAATGGACCCCATCTAGAAAAAAATGGGGGTGGGGGGTGAATATTGACTTTTTTAAATCGCACTTAAAAAAAAAAGATAAAAAAAATGCCCTATCTATCGACCCTACCTATTTGTCAGGATGAAACATGAAACACAAGTTTGTTTGTTTTTTGTTTTGTTTTTTAGGCCTTATCATGAAAAAAAAAAAAAACGTTGAAAAAGCAATTAAAAAGGTTTGGGTAGCTGCAGTTTTGAGTGAGTAGGTAGGAGCATGGCAAATGCGTTTTTTTAAGGACGGCATTGTTTAAAGGTAGCATATACAATTCCGGGGACTATGAACGTGCAGCTTTTATCATGTGTACTAGCGTTGAAAAAGTTATATTAAACTATTTATTACTTTCAGCTGTACAGGCAGCCATTCTGCATGGAGACAAGTCTGAGGAGGTTCAGGATCTCTTGTTGTTGGATGTTACTCCTCTCTCTCTGGGTATTGAAACTGCTGGTGGTGTGATGACATCCCTCATCAAACGTAACACAACTATCCCTACCAAGCAAACACAGACATTTACCACTTACTCGGACAACCAACCTGGTGTACTTATCCAAGTATATGAGGGTGAGAGAGCTATGACCAAAGACAACAATCTCCTTGGAAAGTTCGAGCTTACTGGTATTCCACCAGCTCCTCGTGGTGTCCCACAAATTGAAGTTACCTTTGATATAGATGCTAACGGTATCCTGAATGTATCCGCAACAGACAAGAGCACAGGGAAGGAGAACAAGATCACCATTACCAACGACAAAGGTAATTTGAATGTTGACACTTGCATTTCAATTTAAGTTGGTAATGATGAAGTATTCCATCATTCGCAGTTTCCACCAGAGAGCAGGTTCAGGCTCAAAGATGGCCTTAAATACCTTCCTTGGATGTCTGAACCAACTTAATAATTTTTCTTTATTTAACCAGTAGTTGTCCAGAAAATGTTGAGGTACATTCAGATGATACACTGGTTCCTAGTTGTATGTCTGTTTGATTGGCAATTTATGGTGTTTACTTGAATTGTACATTTGGCTGATTCAGAAATTATAATATTGATCAGTGTTTTCTCCAGCTCCAATTTTTTGGGGGTCATTGTTGACCCAGTGACTAAAAATCTTACCACTTTCAAAATCAGGGGGTCATCAGTTGACTAGTTTTAAACTTAATGATCTTGATTAATAGAGGTAAAAAAAGACAAATTTTACTAAAACAGTTTTACTTCCTGTTTAAAATCAGAACTGCAATTTCGGTTAACAACTTCAAAATATTAACTTCAAATGAATGTTTCACTTCTGGCAACAAGTTACAACAACTAGGAACTAGTTGTCTTTTCCTTCCAAACGGCAGTTTTTTATGATCATAGCCACGGGAATGAGCTCAATCATCATGGCCCTAACTATTTTTGATGAAAAATATATTAATTTCAATATTTCATACTGAGCATTATACTCATTGGAAAACAAAACATTGTCGTTTCATTTTCCAAAAGCATTTCTCGTCCCGCTCATAGCTGGACTCGTTTTAGAGTAATGTTACCTTAAAAAAATAATAATGAAACATTTTAATGGCAACTTATCAAAAACTAATTAAATTTCTGAAATTATGTAATCATTTTGCAAAATGAATATAATTTTCTAAAAAGTGGATTTCTTTTTTCAATAACCTTTGATACGTCGTTAAAGAAACATAGATGGCGCCAAGAATACAGCCGTAAAACATGGAACTGCTGATGTTTTAAACTGGTATTAAAATGTCGCGCATGCACGTCTCGTTACCGTATAGAAAACAAAATAAAAAGTTTTTCAGATAGAGTATTGTCCGTACATTTTAAACAACTTTTTTTTAACGATTTCCACATTCCAACTTTACATACAAACAATCTAAAGCTGGGTAATTATCAATGCTATTGTTGCAGCGTACATTTGTTTTTAAAGATGTTTTTTTCAAACTACAATATTGCTTCAAGGAAAATTATGTTTTTGATTGCATCAAAATGGCGTTAATAACCAATTAAAGCATTTACGTAGCTTAGTAGAACCGCTTGACTGGGGTTTCACTGAAAATACTCTGTGATCTGTCAAAACAGCTAGCATTGGAAAATAACTCTGGAAACAACTTGGCAAAATAAATATGCGTGATTTGAATTTGACGCTATTGATTGCGTCAATGACATTTAATTACATCAGAAATGCAAGAAACGCACTCCTGAGAAAATACTGATTGTTTATCAAAGTATATGGGGGCTATATAGGAGTTTGCTTGTAGGTCAGTCTCTGTCTGCGGACAGTTTTTTTTATCACTATTTATCAGCAACCTATGGCTGGAATTCAATGAAACTTCACAAAGGTGACTGGTACCAAGCTAAGTTGTGCATATTGCGTGAGAATAATTTTTTAATGAGTTGTGGCCCTTTAAATTTTTCATACATAATTTTTGTGATCACTATTTCTCAGCAATGATTGGCAGCCCCACGTTCATACATGAATGATGTTTATACAGTAGGAAAATTGTTTGTATCTGTGGTCTGTGTCAAACATTCAGAAATTTTGAAATAATTTCAAGTTTAAAATCAGGAACAAGACCCAAGTTCCACAGCTCTGATGTCAAACACTGATGAAATTTATGTATTTTTACTTTTATTGGAGGAGATGATGTTAACTAAAATACGCCTAGTGTCTGATTGTCACAATGCTGGCTGTATACCTTCCTTGGACTGAGCCTCCATATAGTTTATAAATTTGGGTACGGATTTAAGAAATTCTCTTTGCAAATCTGGTATCTGAGGTATCTGTCAGAATTCTGTTTTGGAATACTTCAAAAGTACTAAAAGAAATAGTGAAACCCTTGGAACATAAAGATTAATTTGTCCAAGTCGGAGTAACAACCATAAATAACTCTTTAATAACAGCATTATCTGCCAGTTTGTACATTATTTTGACTTTTTACTGTTAATTTGCTTTGCTTGTCTGGAGTATGTCTCAAGATATAGTTACTACTTACTTTCTTGAGGAGCATCCACTGGTTCTATCGATACCCTTGTACTCAAGACCTCTCACTATTGTCTTAGTAAAGCAATGTATACCATTTGATTTTTATATGCATGGTATTTTTGATAGTTTTCATTATATTGCATTGTCCTTCCTGTGATAGTCTCGTATCGCCATTTAGGGCCCGTTTCAGTGGCAAAAGTACAATCAGTGTTAATAACATTTTTTCCAAGAGACGATCTGTCTCTTGGAAAAAATGTTATTAACACTGATTGTATTTTTTTTTGCCCTGCAAAGCACGAGGCACTACTTTGGGTGTCTGTCTGTCTACATCACTCTGATTTTTGTGCAATAACGTAAGAATGCCTGAATCAAATCTTTTGAAATTTTAATACAATGTTTATAATGACAACACAGGCAAAGTTCGATTTTAAGGAGTTGTGACTTTTGGCGTTGTAGAGCTGTGCCCCATTAATTTGTTAAAAATTTCTGTCTGACACTATTTGGGTTTCTGTGCAATAACTTCAGAATACAGGAATCGGACCTTTTCGATGCAAAGTTAATAATAACAAAACACAGACTAAGTGCAATTTTAAAGGTTGTGATGATTGTCAATTTTACAATTATGCCCCTTAAATTTGCGAACAACCTTATTTTTTGAGGTTTCTGTGCAATAACATAGAATACCTGAATCAAATCTTTTGAAAAGAGTGGAGAAGTTCTCTGAATTTTCTTGTTTGTATTAGAACATATTTACCTAATGCATTGTGATTGCAACTTCCTTGATAGTAATGCAATGTTGTAAATTGTACTGTCAATAATTTTATTCGATGGCAAGCTGAACATCTATTGTTTTTTAGCAAATTAAATGAAAAATGGCTCCGTACATTTTAAAAATGCTTAGATTTTTATAATAAATGCTGCAGTTTCTATATCCTTGGGTATCATTCTATTGTGAAACGCAAATCTGTGTTGCTGATTTTTGAATCACCTAAAAGGGCTCTTGCTCTCACTTTTGGCAATGTGGTCATTGCCCGTGATATTGGGAAAATTAGCGTTGTCTTTGAAGTACATAGCACAGGTTCCTTCAATATACGTAATAATATATGTGTAATGTGGAGTAAATGTATAAAAAATGTGATGTTCTTTTGGAAGACTACATTAAAACCACTATATTATAAAATCTTCAAACTTTCCCCCCAAATATTTCTTATGGGTTTCTTTGCATTTTGAAATTGGGAATTTGGTTACTTTGGATGTGGGAAAAAATATACTATTTGCAATTGGGAATGGGGCATATCTTCCCCAAAAATGGGTAAATGAACCCTGCATAAATCCATTTTCCAATGATAACTCGGGCGAGGGGGCGGGGGGGATACATTATTTGCTAATCCTTTTTCTCTGGAAAGTACATTAAAATATACAGCAATCTGAACCATTGATATTTTTTGTCTTGATTTGGCTTCTGATCACTGCTGGTTTGTGTGTTCAATGAAGGTTCGTTCTTAAAGGGAATTAATCAGGAATTTCCAAACTTTTCAAATTGGCTAATATATATTTTATGTAGTCTCGACTTAACTTTGTAGGGAAATGTGCAAACCTTTTCCTTTTTTTTATCATTTTGGAGGTGCTGATGATGGTTTTGATACACCAAGTGACTGATTGTCACTATGATGGTTGTATTCCTTCCTTGGACTGAACCTCTTTTAATATTTAAGAGAAGTTGCCAGTCTGATTTAAGATATTAGAGCCACATTTAATCTACTAGCTATTTAAGTTGTCCATGCTTTGTTCTGTTTGACAGATGGTTTAGAAAAATGTTCAGGACATAACATCTACATAACATATCTGTAAACCAAGTGCAACATCACATTATTACAAGTTCCGGGAAGCAGCAGTCTTGTTACTATACACTTTCTTGAAAAATGGCTATTTGGGAAATATCATATTTGGATATATTGCCATTATTGAAATGGTTTGCTGTAAATGTTTAACCGGCTAATCGGTATGTCAATAATAACACATGCGCCATCATTACCACCAAATGGGGAATCCGAAATAAATCCTAGCCTTCTGTTAAGTTTAAATATTTACATTTTCCTAAGCCTTTAAAAGAAAGAAAAATCTGTAGACATTTTCTTGTTAATGTTTTCAATTTAAACATGGTACAAACATGACATGACGACGTGTCGCAAGTAATACCCACACCTGTACCTCAAAGGTCAAGGTCACAATTTGAGTTTGTTTGAATATACTAAGTCTGTGAGATTTCGTGTTCGGCCTGTAACTTTGTCATGCATAGAATGATTTTAATGATACTTGCTACAAATGATCAACAGAACATGACAACGTGTTGCGAGTAAGACTGTCACCTGTATCTCAAAGGTCAAGGTCACAATTTGAGTGTTTAACAACACTTTGAGTGAGAGTTTGTGTCCGGCCTGTAACATTGTCATGCATAGATAGATTTTAATGATACTTGCTACAATTGATCAACATGACGATGTGTCGCGAGTAAGACCCACACCCATTCCTCAAAGGTCAAGGTCACAATTTGATTTTGACACTTTGATTTGAATCTGTGAGATTTCGTGTCCGACCTGCAACTTTGTCATGCATAGATGGATTTTTATAAATACTTGTTATAAATGATCAACATAACATGACGACGTGTTGCACTTGATACCCAAACTCCCTCTTCAAAGGTCAAGGTCACAATTTAACTTGACAACACTTTGTCATTTTGACATTTCTTGTCCGGTCTGTCATCTATGGATAAATTTTAAAAACACTTCGCTCAGTTGATCAGCATGACATAATTAAGTGTCGCATATAAGACACACTTTCAATTTGTTTGATATCGTGTGTCTGGTCTGTGACTGTGCCTTTAACCTGGCTCAATTTATCAAGATGACATGATGTGTCATAAGTAAGACCTAGACCCATACCTCAAAGGTCAAGGTCACACTTTTAGTATGTATGACAACACTTTGAATCTGTTTGAGATTTCAAGTCAGTCCTTTAACTTTATCATACATGGATGGATTTCAGAAGCACTTGGCTCAATTGATCAACAATTGATCTGTAACTTTGTCTTACATTTAGGGATTTTAAAATAGCTTGACACAAGTGATCAGCATGTCATGATGATGTTTGAAATACCCAGACCATTACATCAGCTGTCGAGGTCATGCTTTAATGTAAAAAACATGAAATTGCATGTCTTGTCGGAAACATCAGTCCATTACTCTTTATATTCATGGATACATCGCTACCTATAATAACATAATTATATTGTTATTTTTCAACGACCATTTGAGGGGCATGTGACACTTACCAGTGACATTTCTTGTTTCTTAGAAAACAATTCACAAATATTCATACTCATATATTTTAATGTGGTTTTCTTTTCTATTTTCTTGTTTAGAATTAATACCATTTAATTGACATTTTTTTATTTTTAGGTCGACTAAGCAAGGAAGATATTGACCGCATGGTAAACGATGCAGAAAAGTACAAGGATGAAGATGAACAGCAAAAGGATCGTATCCAATCCAAGAATGGTTTGGAGAGTTATGCTTTCAATATGAAGTCGACGGTGGACGATGAGAAATTGAAAGAGAAGATCTCCGAAGAGGACAAGAAGCAAATTACTGACAAGTGCACAGAAGTTATTAGCTGGTTGGATGCTAACCAACTTGCCGAAAAGGACGAGTTTGAAGACAAACAGAAGGAGTTGGAAAAAATTTGCAACCCAATCGTTACCAAACTATATGCAGGCGCTGGTGGAGCTCCGGGTGGTATGCCAGGTGGTATGCCTGGTGGTGCTGCCCCAGGTGGCGGTTCCAGTGGTGGCCCAACCATTGAGGAGGTTGATTAATTAAGTGTATGGTTAACTGAACATTAGAGATCCTGGGGTATTTAAAAATGTGGTTTTTGTTAACAAACTGAACAAAATTAAGATCATAACTTCATAAACATGACATTGTGCAAATTGTTATTAATACCAATCTTGTAATATTCCATTTAATTTCATCTTTTGATAATTTTATTGTGGACTAAAATAGTACTCATTCCATCCATTCAACATGTTATTTATATTGTTGTTAATTGAGTTTTGTGAGAACAAAAAAAAAGTTCTTGTGATCATGAATAAAAGAGAAATTGAGCCTGAATTTAAATTGGTTTGTTATATATATATATATATATATTATTAGTTCTACTGGTCAAATGTGAGTTGTCTATTGTCATCGGCAGCACTTTCTCAGAAACTGCTAGGCCAGTTTAATATGGTCACATATGAATGTTTTTCGTTTACTGAACTGAATAGGAACAGCTAATATGCAACCCAACATTTTATGTATTTTCCTAAAAAGTACAAAAACAATTGCCTTGAAATTTGGACTTGATAAGAAAGAACATTTAAATGTCGGTCCTTTTTATTAAATTTGAAATTTCATAATTATTCAAAGGCAGTGTTTTTTCACCATTTTTGGAATTATTGAAGCTTTCAATTGGGAATTTTTACCTCTCTGTTGGGAAAAAAAGATACTATTTGCCAATAACGGCTACAAAAATGGTCATAAACTACTAAAATGGTTAGTCAAATATTTCAGTTTTCATGATAGTCGAAAAAAAAAAGGTTATTAGAACTGCAGAAATGGCAGGTTACAAATGCAGCTGTTTTGTTCAGTATATACAAAATATATTTTTTTTTTTTTGCTCTACTGGCTAAAGGGCTGATGTAATGGCTTGGCTCATCATGTCTGGCTAAATGAGAAGATTCATGTGATTATAAAAGATAGTCCCACCAGTGTTAAGTGTACTAGTTTTCCGGCCATCCAGAAATATTACTGAAACTTGTCAAAAGTTTGGTTTATAAAGCTTTGTGTATTAAAAAGAGATGATGATGCAGGTAAATTTATTTTTTCAGTCTGAAAAAAAAATGTGGTAGGCTAGCTATGGAATCAAAACGGGTAAAATTAATACAACCTAGATCCTGTGGCAACACAATTTAAGCTCATTTATGTGAATAGAGGGTAAGGAGATAATGCAGGTTAATTTTTTTTTCATTAAGACATTGTGGTTGCAATTGCAACAAAACTGGTAACATGATGGATACAATAAGAATCTTGTGGTAACGCAAAACATGTTCAGGCTACATTTGTGAAACTTGGCATGTAGGTAGAGAGCAAGGAAAAGCTTTTGCACATCATTAGCTCTGCCAAAGGGAGTATGAGATGATGTGTTGTCTGTGTCGTCCGTTGGGAGCACTTTCTCTGAAACCACTGCCAGTTAAACTCAAAACTTCACATGGTTGTTTCATTGCACAGGAGTCTACAGATCTTTTATGCCCCCCAAAAAAATTTTTTAATTGTGCACACAAGTACTTTGAACTAAGACGAGTTGAAAACACAAGAAAAATATATAGGTTACTCAGAGATGCCAACTCCTCCGATTTTGGCGGAGTGAATCCGATTTTTGTACGAAAAATCCGCTCTCCGATTTTCCATGACTTGTCTACGATTTTTAAAAAAAAAATGGTCCGGGATAAATTTCACGGGTAAAACAAATAATCAGCACCGTTTACACTGACACCGGTTTTGATGTTCGGACATTTCTGTACGCGCTACGTCACTTCTAGAAGCGCTATTAATTAGGTTATCCGGAAAATACCCGAGTATTTACGAAAACAATATCGGATGATCCAGAAAGGCCGATCAACAACCTTCAAAATCCAATATGGCGGATGCAACACCGCCAAAGAAAAAAAAGTACGAACATAAACAAGCATTTATTAAAAGTTACACCGATGCATATCCTTGCTTTTCGACATCGAAGATAGGGGTGCATTATTGCATTGTGCAAGGTCTGCAATGCAGAAATTATGTTATCTCACGGTGGGATGGGTGATTTGAAAAAAACATTGCTACAAAACAGCACATCACCCGCTCAACTTGTCAGTCGTCGTCAAGGAAAATATCGACAATGGTTGCGACAACTCAACCAGTGGATGAGTCGGTAATTAAATCCCAATAAAGCTTAATTTTAATGTTCAATAAAGCCTCGCTTTTCATCAGTTTGTCAGCTTTTTTAATTTATTCTATAAAACTCGATCACTCAATTCTCTTTTTCATCAGGTATTATGAAATATTTCTTAATAAATACATGACTTTTTATCACTGAAAAGTGCTGAAATGCCATCTCTGAGCATCTACAACTTGAAAAAAATTCCCCCAGACCCCCCCACAAAAAACAAGCGTTCGCCCACAATCCTATTTTCAGTAATTAAGGGTTGGCATCTCTGGTTACTATGCTTGTTTTTTTGTAACGACTAATTTTAAACTATGTTTTACATTTTTTTAAAGAAAAGACTGCAAAGGGGTTCAAGAAATAAATCATTTTTTTATTTACTAAAAAATTGATCTATTTCAACAAAATATTGTCATCCATGTAACAAAAGATAAAGTATCTAAAATAGAAAAAAATCATAATGCTATTTTGGGTTTCCCCTTTCATAAAAGATGGTCATCAACTGCGACAAGTTTGGCCGCAAATATTGCAATTTTACACGAATTCAAAAATAAAAAACGAGAATTGTTTCATTCTTTCTAAAATGAGGCACTATAACAAACCATATCAGAAAATAAATTTAAAAATATATGTCGCCATGCTTGTTACAATGTACTAAAATAGTGTGAAATTTTACTTCCCCTTTTCATAAAATGGCTGTAATCGATGGATTTTCGCAATAATTCAATAATAAAAACAGTTCTAATGTGGAGAATTGTTTCATTCTTTCTAGAAAGAGGCACTATAACAAACAAAATCAGAAAATAATAAAAAATACAGGTCACCTTACTTGTTACAGTTATAGTGCTAAATGTAACCTCCCCTTTTCATAAAATATCTGCTTCCGATGCATTTTCACACTAATAAAAAAAGTTCCAATGTGGAGAATTGTTTCATTCTTTATAAAGAGGCACTATAACAAACCAAATCAGAAAATAAAAAGTACAGGTCACCATGCTTGTTACAAAGATACAGTGCTAAATGTTACCTCCCCTTTTCATAAAATGTCTGCAAACGATGCATTTTCACACTAATTCAATAATAAAAAAGTTGGCGGAGAATGGTTTCATTCTTCTACAAAGAGGCACTTTAACAAAGCAGATCAGAAAATAAAATAAAACATGCAGGTCACCATCCTTGTTACAAAGTTACTGTGCAAAATGTTACCTCCCCTTTTCATAAAATGTCCCCAAAGGATGTATTTTCACACCAATTCAATAATAGTTGTAATGTAGAGAATTGATTCATTCTTTCTACAAAGAGGCACTAAAACAAACCAAATGTCACCATGCGTGTTACTAAGTTAGTGCTAAATAATACCTCCCCTTTTTATAAAAGGGCCACAATTGATGCATTTTCACACCAGTTCAATAATAATTGTTTCATTCTCCCTACAAAGAGACACAATAACAAACAATATCATAAAATAAAAATACATGTCACCTTGCTTGTTACTATGCTACAGTGCTAAATGTTACCTCCCCTTTTCATAAAATGGCCTTAAAATGTCAAAATGGTGAACATTTTCTGTTGTTATTTTTTATAATGACATTCTATTGCAGAGGTAACTTTCATATTTGTAAATGATGTACTTGATTGCAATTATAATATTTGTAATAATTGTAATTTATACTGTATTTACTGTTGTGTTGCATTTATATGTTTCATATATACCGGGTAATTGATGAACATCAATATTTGTGGAGTATTAGTTTGAAACTTTAGAGGCCTAGTGGTAAAACAATGTACTGTCAATCAAGGTTGGATCACCAGTGACCTGCTACTCAACATAGTATCTTCAGAGTTTTATCTGTGAGTCCATTCAAGTAATTTTTTTCTGGTATTTATCTTGGGTATAGTAGCCACACCGTCATCTATTATTATACATTAACTTGGACATTTCTATTCCTGTACTAGGCTACTTCCAACATTAATCTTTTAATTGTCATTCAAATTTTAGAATATTGGTGAACTGGTATTGACTGTTTTTAATTTTTCATAACATGTGCATATTCTACAGTCTTTTGAAAAAAACGTGTTTTTTTCGAATACTATTTCTTAATATGGTCCCAATATCTGATTTACTGTCAATCCATGCTTCTGGCAACACAATAAATTGGCCTGGCCCTGGTGTACCGCTTGACTGACTTCACTGAAAATTAAAGAAAGTTTATATGAGATGAAAGAAATAAATGACGTTTGTTCGTATGTAAGCTTAATTTACATCGCCACCAGTTTCCCGCATGGGTGATGCACTCAGAACAGTGAACAGTTTAGTCGTTTTAGGTTTGTAAGGGAAAGTGCAGGAAATAAATATCATAGAAACCAAATCGTATATTACAGCTGGTTCTTCAGCATGCTCGGTGTACAGCACCTTCATAAAGGTCCCCAGTTTAAAGTCCCATCTGAATGACTGTTGCACTGTAAGTTAGCCAGCCTCAGGTATCAAACTCTCAACCCTGAGCTAGAAGTATCATGCTGTACTGACTGAGCTAATCGGTCTGGCTAAAAACTGACAATGTACTTTAATAAAACAGCACAATATATGGGTATAGTTTGAGAACTCAAGGGCTATAACTGAGCAGCAATTCCTGTTATGATATGTATGTTCAATACATTAAACAAAATCTTATGGTTATAAACATGCGTGTATGTGGATGTTTTTTTACTGAATGCAACTGTTATATTAGGTAATTAGCAGTCATGGGGTTGCAAGCTCAAATCCCCACTCGGCCAGTCTATGTGATGATTTAAATTCTCATTTGTCTCTAATCACTGATTAAGTGGGAAAGTCGTTAGTTACTTGCATTATATTGGGTGTGCCAAACAAGTTGACACAGGTTTGATTCCTCTCAGATTCTCGGTTGTACTCATGATTATTTTGTTGTATTCAATAGTAAAAAAAAGCTGAAAAGGTAAACATTAAAAATTACCATTGGCCCCTTTTGATCATTGCCACTTCTTCATCTAGTGATTCTGTACACGTTGTCTTTGTCACGATATTGATTGGCCTTGAAACTTTGTTTTCATGTCTCTTCATATACCGTGGCGTGGTCTAGTGGTAGAGCATCAGCCTTGCATGCGGAAGGTTGTGGGTTCAATTCCTGGCCGGGTTATACCAAAGACTTTAAAAATGGTACTAGAAACTCTTGCTTGACGCTCAGCATTTAGAGGAGAGTTCTAGGTCTGGTTGGCCCGGTGTCTATAATTTGACTGGGTGGGGTATCATACCATGTGTCTGCGGCATGATACTCCTGTGTGACAGCGCTTAGAATACTGTCTCAAGTAGATACAGTTGCGATATGACTGAAAAATTGTTGAAAGCGATGCTAAACACCATACAACAACAACATAGTTGATGAAACCACGACAGGTATTTGAAGCACCAATATAAGAATCTCGATCCATCTATGACCTGAGCCTCTGTTTAGCATTCCTGAAATGTGTTGATTAGTTTCTTATTTTCATAATTCATGTAACAATTTTCTGTTTAACAGGAAACAGCACAGAAACACTGGAAAACACTATCAGTATCAAATTTATCATAAATGTGCTTGTTTTATACCAGTTACTTTATGTATTACTCTATTTCAACAGGAAACACTTGTATACATTTATTTTTAACATTTACTCATTTCAACCCAAGTGCATTTCAACCCAACCTTTTTTTACTGCACGTCTCTAAGGAGCCTTTTGACATTTTTTTTTTTGTCTCCCAAGGACAGCAGATCAAATATCCAAATAATAAAAAAGCTGTCCATCCAAACCTTATCATATCAGGCTAATTTCATCCCCTGCCGAGTAGCAGAAAGAGAATGTAAGAATACTGTTCAAATCGCTGCCCGGCAACAGTCTATGTGACTTTTACGTTTTGCCTTTTATCATTCGTCTCTCACCGCTGATTCAAGTGGGAAAGTTATCAGTTACTTGGCGGAGATTGGGTGTGCTTGAGTACTGGTTAATCCTAGGAAACAGTGGTTTGTTGATCATCTGTTAGCCCTCGATGGCATAAAAATGATGCTAAATATTCTATCAATCGATCACTTTTTATAATTGCTTATCTCTAGAAATCATAAAGTAAGTTATTATATTATGTGATACATCAATATTGATCAGTGAGTTATGATAAAGCATCAATTAACCTTATACTCAATTGCTTTGTGTTGATGTCAAATGATATTGGACTTTTCCTGTTGAATTGATGTCTTGTCGGTGCTCCAAGAAAAAAATAATTTTGGACAAGCCCAGGGCAAGTAGGTTGAAAAAATCTACTTGCCCTGGCTGAAAAATAACTTGCCCAAAATCAACGGTTTTATGCCCACATTTTTCTTACCAATACACCTTGCGGTATAATATGAAATATGAAAACATAGACTTAAATGTATTAATTTTATGTAGGGTTAGCTCCTAACATTATGCATGTCTAAATCACAAGTTCTGGAGTTGAATAAGACCGGGAGAAGTAAGAGAATTTCGGGAGAACTGACTTCTTCTCTATCAGTATGCCGAACTTATTATGTTGTATTAAATCTTTGTTCTTTATTGTCTATCATTTCTGTTCTGTCGATTCAGTGGCAGTGTGGGAGCAGGAGTATATTTAAAACTTTCTTTTAAATATCTTTCTCTTATTTTCTAATTATTGCTGTCATAACAATAATGGCAATGTCAAGCCTACAAAGCTATTCAATCTATCCGAGAGAACTTGGCAATGATAAATAAATACAATCTATGATAGCCTTCAAATATCTAGAAAGTGCAACTAGTCAACTATATTTCAAATATTAAAAAAAAAACCCACATAATTCATCTTAGTTGATGTTTTCAATACTATATTTAAATCATGCCAAAGAAAATTATACGCTCAAACTACACAACCAAAAAGCAATGTTTATTACTATAATACCCCACCCACATTTTTCTTTACCGTAAACTCAATTTAAATGTCAACTTTCATGTTTTCACAGAAATTTTTTTATATACATACATTTGAATTATTGTAAATCTACGAAATATTTATAAAATTACCAGAGCGTAACGCTGACATTTTACATAACGCAATCGATCGCAAATTATCTGCATAAACATAATCAGATTTTAGAAATCGTTACCATTTTGGCAAAGGGAGGTAATTTTGTACTCTTCATAATGGAGAATTTGAGAGACACCCGTGAATTACGTCGTCATCTTTTTTTTTGTCTTTGCTCGGGTAGGTGGTAAGAAACTACCTTGGTCATAGATATCCGACCAATCAGAGCGGTTATTAAAAATAGATTAATTTATATTCAAAGCTATCCACCAATCACATTAGAGGAATAAAGATAGATAAATGAATATGCATGAGAGGTTTTCCAAAGTCGCACCGCGGGGGTCAATTGTTTATACTGATTAGTTACGGTCTTTAAACAACAGTTTGACCTGTGTCGTAGCGAATAGAGATATCTGCAGACCTGTGTATTGTGAAAACTAGCTTGTCCGATTTTTAAGACAAGCCCAACGGGCAAGTAACTTTGAAAAAGGCACATGCCCGGATCCAGATTTGACAAGCCCCGGGCATCGGGCTATCCTATTCTTGGAGCACTGCTTGTTTGTTTCCATTGTTCTTATACTTCCACATATACAGTTTATGTATAACAATGACTTATAACCTGCCAATAGTTTCTTCTATAATGTCCTTCAATACCAAACTTTTACATGCATCAGGTCGGCTTAATGTCAAAATTTAAGATGTATTCTTCCTTGTCTCCATCCTGTTATTGATAATATTGTTTCAGGTAAATTCATTATGTATTCAGCGCTTTTGAACAAAATGATCACGAATGATTCATACCCGAAAATGAGTTATCCGAATTGTTACAACTACGAGTATTGATGATATTTTTTTGAACTCGAGAATGAATTTTGATAAATACATTAAGAGACCACTTTTTAAACCAAAATTTGCAAGCATGTAGTAGGGACATATAGTATATAGTCAAACAAGTCCTCATCTCATGATAAACTAGACATCTGAGGTTGAAATTTGGACATGCATGCATACCCTGGTTAAAGACTGACATTTTGCTGTTTCTGCTAACTATAAAGTACACATGCTACCTATGTTGAGCTCAACTATATGTAATTAAAGAATATGGCCTGAGCATTGTTTTGATATATGATATAGCATGATTGTCCATGTGTTTTAGAGAGAAACAGTTGAAATCTGAAGACCCCATCCAGTTTAAACAGTTTAAACATTTTAATATTGTGGGTATCAGATACATTCTATTTAGTTGCAGTTAAGAAAGCTGCAAATATTTCTCATTGTTTTGATGTATCACTTCAAGTGACTTGTTATGGTAGTCAAAGTATTGGCCAAATTAACTTGATTTTTACACATACATGCATACACTTTATTGAAATTTTGCTGTTCCTGTTATTATAAACTATTAAGTACACATGCTACCCATGTTGAGCCCAACTGTATGTAATTAAAGAATAGGTCCTGAGCATTGTTTTGATATATGAAATAGCATGATTGTCCATGTGTAAACTAGTTGGGAAGCAAATTGAAGTTCACCATTCATCTTTTAAATTCTCTTTGTAGTTAATTATTTCAAATGGAAAAATGCAGGAAAGACAATCACAATGTCCTGTGAGTGTCACTCAGTCAAATAATTATTTTCATTTACTATTTATTTCATGGCAATATGTGTGTTTATAACTCAAACACTTATAAAGATCTTTATTTATAAAAGCAGTATTGATATATTATTTCTTTGTGCCTGGTGCATTACAGAGGCAATTTTTGTTGGCAAGATATTCAGAATATAAAATTCTATAGAGTTTACTGATAATATTTATATTATACATATTAATATAAATATACACCTGAACACAGTTATATTAAGCACTCCCTCAACCCCTCCCCACAACCCTCAACTCTAATTATGGCACAATCACAACGTGAAAGGGTATCCAGCTGTGATAAACTGTGCATGCTTGTACAAGATTATTTCAGCTGTAGATCCATTTTCATGAACTGGTACCCCCCTATGCTGAGAGAAATGTATGTCAGCAGTCCGTATAGCCCAGTTGGTGCATGTAACCTGTTAGGAGATAGATGTATGCCAGCAATCCGGCCTAGCTCAGTCGGTAGAAAATTCACCCAGTAAGCGAAAGATCCCAGGTTCAAGTCCCAGACTGGCTGCATATTTTCTTGTTTCGTTACATTGTATGTTTTTTTTACAAAATGTACCCCTTATTTATTTCCTTTTTTAGACATTACCATTGTGAATTTATTACGCTATTTAAGTAAACTTTGATTATTTTATGCCCCCCCCCCCCCCCCCCCCCAAAAAAAAATCCGGTATTTCGTTTCCGACCTGTAACTTTCTCATGGATAGATGGATTTTGTTGATACTGGCTACAAATGATCAACATATTATAATGAAATGTCGCGAGTATGACCCACACCCATACCTCAAAGGTCAAAGTCACAATTTGAGTTTGTTTGATAATACTTTGAGTTTGTGTGAGATTTCGTTTCCGGCCTGTAACTTTCTCATGCATTGATGGATTCTGTTGATACTTGCTACAAATGATCAACATAACATATCATATATTTTTATTTTCACAGACCATTTTGGGGCATGTGACACTTAACAGTGACATTTCTTGTTTCATATTATGTCTTCATACAACAAATCTAAATTACATAGTTATACAACTGGTAAGTCGTGATATATAACATCTTAAAATATCAGTAAAGAGTTTCATTTTAAATATATTAATGTGTATAAATATAACATTAATGTATACAGTCATGTAAATAAGTATAATTTCTGTGCTGTGCTTATTTATAGCTTCATAATGTATTCTTATACATGTAGTACAATGAAGTATACATCCATCTTTAAGATGGAAGATGCTGGTTCAGTCCCAACTAAGGATATCTGTTAGAGGCTTTTTATTATGCAATGCAAATCTGTTTTGGATATAGTAAAAATGTTTTGATCTGTAAGTTGGGGTGTGTTTATTTCAGGAATTATAGTACAATTTTGAGTTTTCAGGACAGTTGATGAAAAACATAAGGCTAGTTTAATGTTTGTGAAGTATGTATTATACAGCAATAGTATTCATGTAATGGTTATGTCTGACAGAATAAAGTCAAAGTGTTTATGTTGTACAATGTTGAGGTCTCCACCAGGACTTGAACCTGGATCTCTTTTCGTATAGAAAAGTGTGCTACTTTACACTATAAAGATGTACTCAACACCAGGTACCATATGTATATAATTATGTATGTTATTTATATTATTTTACCTAAATACATAAAGAAAGTTTAGAGATAGCCCAAACTGTCAAATGAATGCAAGTATATTATATTAATATAAAGACATTTGTCCATAAACCTCTGTCAGCTTCCTCTCTTATGTTTCACTGTTCTTATTTTTGTCAGAGCCTTTTTCATTTTTTGGTTTCTATTTAGAAAAGAATACCTGTTATAATATATGAAGAACATGGATTATTCTGAATGATATTTTTATTAATTCACATTAAGTCTTAAACGTCAAGTTATGAACTGGTTTGAAAAGAACAATACATGTCCATCCAATTGGGTTTCTTCTGTTGAATTTGGGCTTCCATTCCACCTTTTACTACTCTCATGGTACTACAATTGTCCATCAACATGCTTATAATCTGATCCCAGTCAGTCTCGTACTCATTGAGCACTTTTTGTTGACTCCTTGATATTTGCAGCTGTTGAAATGATTTTTGCTTCCTGGCACCACTGATGGTCAATTACCACTCTACCTGAATCAGTATCAGACAATAATATTCAGAACTTCGTTGTTTTTAACTCTCGTTTCGATTCTTCCTTGAAACATTTAGCTACACCATGTGTGTTTATGTAAGATGCACTTGTTCTGTATAGTGTGTCTTATCCTCATTCATGTTTGACTTAGTTGGACAGGTCTTCAGCCAGGGAGAAAGGTGGGCAGTTTTTGCTCAAGAATTTAGATTACCTTGATCTGTGCAACTCTCTCTCTGTAATTGAAGCTCCTTGGATTGAATGATTTGGACTGATGATGATGAGCCTGGGAGCACCTGAAAATGATGACATAAAAAAATATTTTCTAAAAAATGTGATGCAAAACAAACTTTACTTCATTGAGAAGTATGCACACAAACTTAGCTACAGTGGAACTTGAGTTTCTCACTTTAGGTCATAATAGAAAAATGCTTAGCACTATAAAAAACTTGTGAAAGACATACAGGCAAAGAAAAAGAATACACATGCATCACACAAAAAAATTTGGCATAAGTTCCTTTAGGTTGTGAGCCAAAATTCATAATCCCCCTAACCCATTGTATTCCAGGCCTATATAATGAGTTGGAGAAGACAAGAGTGGAAACAAGGTGGATGGGGTACTGCGACTCATATTGACTACCGTAATGTCTGTGTTCATAATACGGCCTTTTGCCAGCTAGACAGACAAAACAAATCACCTACTTGGTTTGATTTATCGGTTCTAATTGGTGTTTTTGTGGTGAGGGTCGTCTGTGTGCAAACCCAATGCATTTTTTTCACTCACTTGTAAATAATCATCTACAAGCATGCATCGCAAAATACCATGCCAATGGTATCTGGTTCCTTCAATCACTATCCAAATTTCTGACCCTGAGAATTATATTCTTGTCCAGCCATTTCCATTTGTTCGTCACATCTTTCTCCCTCAATCTGGTGTTAGAATCTAAACACTTGTCTTCATATTGTCAAGTTTATCACAGAAAAATGACTATGTGTAACTAGTAGAAGGTAGATGGCCAGTAGCAGAGGAAATTGCTGAAAGCGGTTTTAATTGTTTTGAAAAAAACATGTATATTAATATAATTTTCTGCAAAAACAAAACCATTTTTTACTTTTAGTGAAAATGACAAAACATACGTCCGCCCCCTTTCGTATACCTTTTTGTCAATAACTATGTGAAGCTTGACAACCTGTCAATGGCAAAGCTTGGATGATAACTGTTTGCCATACCATGTTGGTAGAACATGCAATGTGTCGTTTCTCAGACAAGACAATAATAGCCGTTTTCTGTTGTTTTTTTAAAAAATAAATTTTGGATTGATCCTTTCGAATAAGGTTTCCTTCTGTTAAAATATATCTTCAAAACATTAATGAATAGCATAAACAATGACAGTTAACATTAACCAGTGACTTAAATTATGTTGGTGATCAGTACAAGATAATATTTATCGTTTTTCTTGTATGTGTTTTATTTTCTCTAAGGAGGTATAATAGCAGCTCATTTTTTGTAACCATAGCCTCAAACGTTAGCCTCTGTTGAAATTTTAACTGGGGACCAGTTTGTAATTGTTCTGCGTGCTCTTCAGTTGGAGGTACAGAAATAGCCACAATCATTGGGTGCTTACATTTGAATTAAAAACAAATACTATGCCGAATACCGGTACGAAAAAATGCAAGAAAGTAGAAAACAAGAGTAAGAGGACATGTTTTAAGTTTATAAACGATGAATCAAATATTCGATAAAGTGATATCACATAGTTGAAAGTAATAAGTGATATCATCTATTCAAGTAGTTGATATCACTTATTCAAATGAGTGATAAGAGCTATGTGTGATTTTACTCATTTAATTGTTTCAAATAGGTGATATCACCTATGCAAAAAGGTTGATATAACTTGATTGAATAAATTATATCACTTATTTCAAATGATCAGGCGATATCACATTTTTAATAAGTAATATCATATAATTTCCTATTTGAAACTAACGTATGGGGTGCCGTTTTACTATTTAACTTCAATAAGTGATATCATTCATTTTAATAGGTGATGTCACTCAATTGAATAAGTGATATCACCTATTCGAATAAGTGATATTTGATAAGGGATATCATCTAATTTCCTATTTGAAACTAATGTATGGGGTGCTGTGTTACTATTTAACCTCGATAAGTGGTATCACTTATTCGAATAGGTGATATCACTTATTTGAAAATTAGTATCACTTACTGGAACAGGTGATATGACTCATTCAAATAAGTGATATCACTTACTCGAATGAGTGATATCACCTGTTCCAGTAAGTGATACTAATTTGAGTAAGTGATATCACTAATTTATTTCAAAAAGGTGATATGACTTATTCAATTAAGTGATATCACTTATTCAAATAGGTGATATCACTTATTCGAATGAGTGATATCACCTATTCAAATAAATGATATTTATTAAGTGATATCATCTAATTTCCTATTTGAACTAATGTATGGGGTGCCATTTTACTATTTAACCTTGATAAGTGATATTACTCAATTGAATAGATGATATCACTCATTCAAATAAGTGATATCACTTATTCAAATGAGTGATATCACCTAATCGTTCAAATAGGTTATATGACTTAATCGATTAAGTAATATCACTCAATTCAATTGGGTGAAATCACCTTTTCAAATGAGTGATATCACTTATTCGAATAGGTGTTACCACTTATTTGAATAGGTGATATCACTTAAGTGATTAAGTCATATAACCTATTTGAAGGATTAAATGATATCACCTATTCGAATAAGCTTTATTTAATAAGGGATATCATCTAATTTCCTATTTGAAACTTATGTATGGGGTGCTGTTTTACTATTCAACCTCGATAAGTGGTATCACTTATTTTCAAAAGGTGATATCACTCAATCGAATATCACTTATACAAATGAGTGATATCACCTATTCGAGTATGTGATATCACTAATTTGTTTCAAAAGGTGATATGACTTATTCGATAAAGTGATATCACTCAATTGAATAGATGATTTCACTCATTGGAATAAGTGATATCATTTATTCATTTGAGTGATATCACCTTTTCAAATGAGATATATCACTTAGTCGAAAAGATGATACCACTTAATCGAATGAGTGATATCACCTATTCGAATAAGTGATATTTAATAAGGGATATCATCTAATTCCTATTTGATAGTAATGTATGGGGTGCCGTTTTACTATTTAACCTTGATAAGTGGTATCACTCAATTGAATAGTTGATATACCTATTTGAGTAAGTGATATCACTTATTTGTTTCAAATAGGTGATTTGACTTATTTGATTAAGTGATATCACTAAATTGAATAGATGATATCAATCATTCGAATAAGTGATATCATTTATTCGATTGAGTGATATCACCTATTTGGATGAGTGATATATTGCCTATTCCAAACAACTCAGTGATATAACTTATTCGAATAGGTGATATAGCTTATTTGATTTCTCAAGCAAGAAAAAACAGACGGATCCCTGCTTAAATGATTCAGCAGATATATGTGACCAAGCAATGGATATATGACCCTCAGCCGAAAAATAAATGGTCTTATAAAATGATTAAAGAATAAACCAATATATATTCTACATTCACAATAATATTTATTTTATAACACAATATTTTTTACACAATATATTTGATATTTACATTTTATTCTCGTTATAAATCTATATATATATTTTATTAAATATATTAACATCCTTGGGAGAAATCATTGTCTATATTCATTTTAAATAAGTGATATCACCTATTTAAATAAGTGATATCACTCATACGTTTCGAATAGGTGATATCACTCATCGATTATGTGATATCACTTATTGAGGTTCAATAGTAAAACGGCACCCAATACTAATGATGATATTACTTATTCGAATAGTTGGTATCACTTATTATTTTAAATAGGTGATAAGCCTATAACTTATTCCAACTTATTCCAATACTTAAGCTAGGTGTGATTAGCTCAGTTGGTTACGCATCTGACGATCAATCCAGGGGTTGTGAGTTCCAATCCCCGCCCGGCAACAGTCTCCATGATGATTGATACACAACATTGTGTCTTATTATCATTTGTCTCTCACCGCTGATTCAAGTGGGGAGGTTATCAGTTACTTGCAGAGATGGGGTGTACTCGAGTACTGGTTAACCTTTCAGGATCCCAGGAAATAGTGGTTAGGTTAGCCCTTGATGGCATAAAATGACGCTAAATATTCAATAAATCAATTCAATCAATTAGAAAATTAATATCACATATTTGAATAAATAATATAATCTATTTGAAATAAATGAATGAGTGATATCAACTATGTGTATAAGTGAGATCACTCATTATTCTAAAAGGTGGTATCACTTATTCAAAATGGGTGATAATTAAAAATAATCATTTATTTGAATAGGTGATATTATTTATATGGTTAAATAGTAAAATGGTACCTCACATGTATCACCTATTTGAATAATTGATATCACCAATTCATTGATTTAGGTTATATCACTTATTTGAATAGGTGATATCAGTTATTATGGTTTAATAGTAAAATTAAACCCCATAGTTATCACCTTTTGTACTAATGGACTTTTAGAGGCTGATAGAGGTCATATTATGTATACAACTTAGCCTCAGTGTTAATGAACTGTTAGAGGCTGATAGAGGTAATATACTGGATACAACTTAGCCTCAGTACTAATGGACTGTTAGAAGCTATTAGAGGCCATATTATGGAAACTACTTATCCTCAGTACCAATGGACTGTTAGAGGCCGACAGAGGCCATATTATGGATACTATATAGTTTAAGTACCAATGGACTGTTAAAGGCTGATAGAGGTCATATTATGGGTATTACTTAGCCTCAGTACTAATGAACTGTTTGAGGCTGATAGAGGTCATACTATATATACTACTTAGCCTCAGTATTAATGAACTGTTAGAGGCTGATAGAGGCCATATTGTGGATACTACTTAGTCTAAGTACAAATGAGCTGATAAAGGCCATATACTGGATACTACTTAGCCTCAGTACTAATGAAATGTTAGAGGCTGATAGAGATCATATTATACTGTTAGAGGCTGATAGAGGCCATATTATGGATTCTGCTTAGCCTCAGTACAAATGAAATGTTAGAGGCTATATTATGGATACTGCTTGGCCTCAGTAATTATAGACTGTTAGAGACTGATAGAGGCCATCTTACAGATACTACTAAGCCTCAGTACTAATGAACTGTTTGAGGCTGATAGAGGTCATACTATATATACTACTTAGCCTCAGTATTAATGAACTGTTAGAGGCTGATAGAGGCAATATTGTGGATACTACTTAGTCTCAGTACAAATGAGCTGATAGAGGCTGATAAAGGCCATATACTGGATACTACTTAGCCTCAGTACTAATGAAATGTTAGAGGCTGATAGAGGTCATATTATACTGTTAGAGGCTGATAGAGGCCATATTATGGATTCTGCTTAGCCTCAGTACAAATTAAATGTTAGAGGCTGATAGAGGCTATATTATGGATTCTGCTTAGCCTCAGTACTTATGAAATGTTAGAGGCTGATAGAGGCTATATTATGGATACTGCTTAGCCTCAGTACAAATTAAATGTTAGAGGCTGATAGAGGCCATATTATGGATACTGCTTGGCCTCAGTAATTATAGACTGTTAGAGACTGATAGAGGCCATCTTACAGATACTACTAAGCCTCAGTACTAATGGACTGTTAGAGGCTGATAGAGGCCATATTACGGATACTACTTAGCCTCAGTACTAATGAAATGTTAGAGGCTGATAGAGGCTATATTACGGATACTACTTAGCTTCAGTACTAATGAAATGTTAGAGGCTGATAGAGGCTATATTATGGATACTGCTTAGCCTCAGTACTAATGAAATGTTAGAGGCTGATAGAGGCTATATCATGGATACTGCTTAGCCTCAGTACTAATGAAATGTTAGAGGCTGATAGAGGCTATATTATAGATACAGCTTAGTCTCAGTAATTATTGACTGTTAGAGACTAATTAAGGCCATATAATGTATACTAATTAGCCCCAGTACTTATGAAATGTTAGAGGCTGATAGAGGCTATACCATGAACACTGCTTAGCCTCAGTAATTATAGACTGTTAGAGACTGATAAAGAACATATACTGGATACTACTTAGCCTCAGTACTAATGAAATGTAAGAGTCTGGTAGAGACTATATAATGGATTCTGCTTAGCCTCATTACTTATGAAATGTTACAGGCTGATAGAGGCTATATTATGGATACTGCTTAGCCTCAGTAATTATAGACTGTTAGAGACTGATAGAGGCAATATTATTGATACTGCTTAGCCTCAGTTATCATAGACTGTTAGACTGATAGAGGCTATATTATGGATACTGCTTAGTCTCAGTATTAATGGACTGTTAGAGGCTGATAGAGGCTTTATTATGGATATTACTTAGCCTCAGTACTAATGAAGTGTTAGAGGCTGATAGAGGCTATATTATGAATACTGCTTAGCCTCAGTTATTATAGACTGTTATAGACTGATAAAGGTCATATACTGGATACTACTTAGCCTCATTACTTATGAAATGTTACAGGCTATATTAGGGATACTGGTTAGCCTCAGTACTAATGAAATGAGGCTGATAAAGGTTATATTATGGAAACTGCTTAGCCTCAGTAACTATAGACTGTTAGAGACTGATAAAGGCCATATACTGGATACTGCTTAGCCTCAGTACTAATAAAATGCTAGAGGCTATATTATGGATTCTGCTTAGCCTCAGTACTAATGAAATGTTAGAGGCTGATAGAGGCTTTATTATGGATACTGCTTAGCCTCAGTTCTAATGAAATGTTAGAGGCTACTAGAGGCCATATTATGGATACTGCTTAGCCTCAGTACTAATGAAATGTTAGAGGCTGATAGAGGCTATATTATGGATTCTGCTTAGCCTCAGTACTTATGAAATGTTAGAGGCTGATAGAGGCCATATTATGGATACTGCTTAGCCTCAGTTCTAATGAAATGTTAGAGGCTACTAGAGGCCATATTATGGATACTGCTTAGCCTCAGTACTAATGAAATGTTAGAGGCTGATAGAGGCTATATTATGGATACTGCTTAGCCTCAGTACTAATGAAATGTTAGAGGCTACTAGAGGCCATATTATGGATACTGCTTAACCTCAGTACTAATGAAATGAAAGAGGCTGATAGAGGCCATATTATGGATACTACTTAGCCTCAGTACTAATGAAATGTTAGAGGCTGATAGAGGCTATATTATAGATACAGCTTAGTCTCAGTAATTATTGACTGTTAGAGACTGATAAAGGCCATATACTGTATACTAATTAGCCTCAGTACTAATGAAATGTTAGAGGCTGATAGAGGCTATACCATGGACACTGCTTAGCCTCAGTAATTATAGACTGTTAGAGACTGATAAAAAACATATTCTGGATACTACTTAGCCTCAGTACTAATGAAATGTAAGAGTCTGGTAGAGACTATATAATAGATTCTGCTTAACCTCAGTACTTATGAAATGTTACAGGCTGATAGAGGCTATATTATGGATACTGCTTAGCCTCAGTAATTATAGACTGTAAGAGACTGATAGAGGCTATATTATTGATACTGCTTAGCCTCAGTTATCATAGACAGTTAGAGACTGATAGAGGCTATATTATGGATACTGCTTAGTCTCAGTACTAATAGACTGTTAGAGGCTGATAGAGGCTTTATTATGGATATTACTTAGCCTCAGTACTAATGAAATGTTAGGCTGATAGAGGCTTTATTATGGATACTGCTTAGTCTCAGTACTAATGAAATGCTAGAGACTATATTATGAATACTGCTTAGCCTCAGTTATTATAGACTGTTAGAGACTGATAAAGGCCATATACTGGATACTACTTAGCCTCAGTACTAATGAAATGTTAGAGGCTATATTATGGATACTGGTTAGCCTCAGTACTAATGAAATGAGGCTGATAAAGGCTATATTATGGAAACTGCTTAGCCTCAGTAACTATAGACTGTTAGAGACTGATAAACGCCATATACTGGATACTGCTTAGCCTCAGTACTAATGAATTGTTAGACGCTGATAGAGGCTATATTATAGATACAGCTTAGTCTCAGTAATTATTGACTGTTAGAGACTGATAAAGGCCATATACTGGATACTACTTAGCCTCAGTACTAATGAAATGTTAGAGGCTGATAGAGGCTATACCATGGACACTGCTTAGCCTCAGTAATTATAGACTGTTAGAGACTGATAAAGAACATATACTGGATACTACTTAGCCTCAGTATTAATGAAATGTAAGAGTCTGGTAGAGACTATATAATGGATTCTGCTTAGCCTCAGTACTTATGAAATGTTACAGGCTGATAGAGGCTATACTATGGATACTGCTTAGCCTCAGTAATTATAGACTGTTAGAGACTGATAAAGGCCATATACTGGATACTACTTAGCCTCAGTACTAATGAAATGTTAGAGGCTATATTATGGATACTGGTTAGCCTCAGTACTAATGAAATGAGGCTGATAAAGGAAATATTATGGATACTGCTTAGCCTCAGTAATTATAGACTGTTAGAGACTGATAGAGGCTATATTATTGATACTGCTTAGCCTCAGTTATCATAGACTGTTAGAGACTGATAGAGGCTATATTATGGATACTGCTTAGTCTCAGTACTAATGGACTGTTAGAGGCTTTATTATGGATACTGCTTAGTCTTGGTACTTATAAAATGCTAGAGGCTATAATATGAATACTGCTTAGCCTCAGTTATTATAGACTGTTAGAGACTGATAAAGGCCATATACTGGATACTACTTAGCCTCAGTACTAATGAAATGTTAGAGGCTATATTTTGGATACTGGTTAGCCTCAGTACTAATGAAATGAGGCTGATAAAGGCTATATTATGGATACTGCTTAGCCTCAGTAACTATAAACTGTTAGAGACTGATAAAGGCCATATACTGGATACTGCTTAGCCTCAGTACTAATGAAATGTTAAGAGGCTATATTATGGATACTGCTTTGCCTCAGTAATTATAGACTGTTAGAGACTGATAAAGGCCATATACTGGATACTACTTAGCCTTAGTACAAATGAAATGTTAGAGGCTGATAGAGGCTATATTATGGATACTGCTAAGCTTCAGTACTTATGAAATGTTAGAGGCTGATAAAGGCTCTATTATGGATACTGCTTAGCCTCAGTACTTATGAAATGTTAGAGACTGATAGAGGCCATATACTGGATACTACTTAGCCTCAGTACTAATGAAATGTTAGAGGCTGATAGAGGCTATATTATGGATACTGCTTAGCCTCAGTCATTATAGACTGTTAGAGACTGATAAAGGCCATATACTGGATAATACTTAGCCTCAGTACTAATGAAATGTTAGAGGCTGATAGAGGCTATATTATGGATACTGCTTAGTCTCAGTTATTATAGACTGTTAGAGACTCATAAACGCCATATTATGGATACTGCTTAGCCTTAGTACTTATGAAATGCTTAGAGGCTGATAGAGGCTATATTATGGATACTGCTTAGCCTCAGTACTAATGAAATGTTAAGAGGCTATATTATGGATACTGCTTAGCCTCAGTACTAATGAAATGTTAAAGGCTGATAGAGGCCATATTATGGATACCACTTAGCCTTAGTACTAATGAAGTGTTAGAGGCTGATAGAGGCTATATTATGGATACCACTTAGCCTCAGTACTAATGAAGTATTAGAGGCTGATAGAGGCTATATTATGGATACCACTTAGCCTCAGTACTAATGAAATATTAGTGGCTGATAGAGGCCATATTATGGATACTGCTTAGCCTCAGTACTTATGGACTGTTAGAGGCTGATAAAGGCCATATTATGGATACTACTTAGCCTCAGTACTAATGAAATGTTAGAGGCTGATAGAGGGTATATTTTGGATACTGCTTAGCCTCAGTAATTATAGACTGTTAGAGACCATATCATGGATTCTACTTAGTCTCAGTACTAATGAAATGTTAAAGGCTGATAGAGGCTATTTTATGGATACTGCTTAGCCTCAGTAATTATAGACTGTTAGAGACTGATAGAGGCCATATTATGGATTCTACTTAGCCTCAGTACTAATGAAATGCTAGAGGCTATATTATGGATATTGCTTAGCTTAGTACTTATGAAATGTTAGAGGCTGAAAGAGGCTTTATTATGGATATTGCTTAGCCTCAGTACTAATGAAATGTTAGAGGCTGATAGAGGCTATATTATGGATACTGCTTAGCCTCAGTACTAATGAAATGTTAGAGGCTGATAGAGGCTATATTATGGATACTGCTTTGCCTCAGTACTAATGAAATGTTAGAGGCTATATTATGGATACTGCTTTGCCTCAGTACTAATGAAATGTTAGATGCTGGTAGAGGCTATATTATGGATACTGCTTAGCCTCAGTACTAATGAAATGTTAGAGGCTGATAGAGGCCGATAGAGGCCATATTATGGATACTGCTTAGCCTCAGTACTAATGAAATGTTAGAGGCTGATAGAGGCCATATTATGGATACTGCTTAGCCTTAGTACTATAAAATGTAAGAGGCTGATAGAGGCTATATTATGGATACCACTTAGCCTTAGTACTAATGAAGTGTTAGAGGCTGATAGAGGCTATATTATGGATACCACTTAGCCTCAGTACTAATGAAGTATTAGAGGCTGATAGAGGCTATATTATGGATACCACTTAGCCTCAGTACTAATGAAATATTAGTGGCTGATAGAGGCCATATTATGGATACTGCTTAGCCTCAGTACTTATGGACTGTTAGAGGCTGATAAAGGCCATATTATGGATACTACTTAGCCTCAGTACTAATGAAATGTTAGAGGCTGATAGAGGGTATATTTTGGATACTGCTTAGCCTCAGTAATTATAGACTGTTAGAGACCATATCATGGATTCTACTTAGTCTCAGTACTAATGAAATGTTAAAGGCTGATAGAGGCTATTTTATGGATACTGCTTAGCCTCAGTAATTATAGACTGTTAGAGACTGATAGAGGCCATATTATGGATTCTACTTAGCCTCAGTACTAATGAAATGTTAGAGGCTATATTATGGATATTGCTTAGCTTAGTACTTATGAAATGTTAGAGGCTGAAAGAGGCTTTATTATGGATATTGCTTAGCCTCAGTACTAATGAAATGTTAGAGGCTGATAGAGGCTATATTATGGATACTGCTTAGCCTCAGTACTAATGAAATGTTAGAGGCTGATAGAGGCTATATTATGGATACTGCTTTGCCTCAGTACTAATGAAATGTTAGAGGCTATATTATGGATACTGCTTTGCCTCAGTACTAATGAAATGTTAGATGCTGGTAGAGGCTATATTATGGATACTGCTTAGCCTCAGTACTAATGAAATGTTAGAGGCTGATAGAGGCCGATAGAGGCCATATTATGGATACTGCTTAGCCTCAGTACTAATGAAATGTTAGAGGCTGATAGAGGCCATATTATGGATACTGCTTAGCCTCAGTACTATAAAATGTTAGAGGCTGATAGAGGCTATATTATGGATACTGCTTAGCCTCAGTACTATAAAATGTAAGAGGCTGATAGAGGCTATATTATGGATACTGCTTAGCCTCAGTACTATAAAATGTAAGAGGCTGATAGAGGCTATATTATGGATACTACTTAGCCTCAGTACTAATGAAATGTTAGAGGCCGATAGAGGCTATATTATGGATACTACTTGGCTTCAGTACTTATGAAATGTTAGAGGCTGATAGAGGCTATATTATGGATACTGCTTAGCCTCAGTACTATAAAATGTAAGAGGCTGATAGAGGCTATATTATGGATACTACTTAGCCTCAGTACTAATGAAATGTTAGAGGCCGATAGAGGCTATATTATGGATACTACTTGGCTTCAGTACTTATGAAATGTTAGAGGCTGATAGAGGCTATATTATGGATACTGCTTAGCCTCAGTAATTATAGACTGTTAGAGACTGATAAAGGCCATGTACTGGATACTACTTAGCCTCACTACTAGTAAACTGTTAGAGGCTGATAGAGGCCATATTTTGGATACTGCTTAGCCTCAGTACTATAAAATGTAAGAGGCTGATAGAGGCTATATTATGGATACTGCTTAGCCTCAGTACTATAAAATGTAAGAGGCTGATAGAGGCTATATTATGGATACTACTTAGCCTCAGTACTAATGAAATGTTAGAGGCCGATAGAGGCTATATTATGGATACTACTTGGCTTCAGTACTTATGAAATGTTAGAGGCTGATAGAGGCTATATTATGGATACTGCTTAGCCTCAGTAATTATAGACTGTTAGAGACTGATAAAGGCCATGTACTGGATACTACTTAGCCTCACTACTAGTAAACTGTTAGAGGCTGATAGAGGCCATATTTTGGATATTATTGATACTATTTAGTCTCTGTACTAGTAAACTGTTATAGTCTGATAGAGGCCATATTTTAGATACTATATAGCCTCAGTACTTATGAACTTATAGAGGCTGATAGAGGCCAAGCTATGGATACTTCTTAGCTTCAGTACTAACAAACTGTTAGAGGCTGATAGTAGTTAATACAGATCATTCTGTTTACATAATGGCATCAATTACATTCATTAACAGCTATATTAATGAGATGCTGTTTATTACAAGAAATTGGATGTTATGATTATGTTGTTCATATCATTTTACACATTATACCGTTATTTTTCAATTAAGGTCAAGCCATTGCCAACATGGAAAAGAAATGCCAAAAATATGAAGAAACGTCTGAATAGACGGGATAAAACAGTTTGTAACTAATATTTACTAATCATATATGTCAGTGTTTAATCATTCAAGGGAAACATTGATCTGTCCGTTTTCATTTTGTACGTCTGGAAAGAAATGGAGAACAAGCATATTGTTGAATAAATCACCAGTTTTATATAATTATAATGGTTATAATTGCAATATGGACTAATTAATGGTTACCTTTTATTTTCCCTTGTCCTTGTCATATATGTCATTTTTAAATGATTGACTTGATTATTGAATTAATGAAAATTAACATTCATTGTTCATCTTGTGTAATACCGGTAACTTTGTAATTGTTGATCAGATTTTAATAACAGTTGGTTTATCTCCATAGTGATTAAATTCCATTAATTATGAACATAAGTTTATTTTCATAGAAAAACTTTTCAGCTAGTGATATCAACTCAACATTTATTTTTTGTTTCCTTTAAACAGATATCTTGTAAGTCAGCAATGCCAGGGGCCCCACCAATGGCTTTCATCTACCTTCATGGAGTATTTAAAGCTACAGGTATTATTATATCAATAAGACATTTTTATATAAAGACATGCTTAACATAGTCTTTATAAAACACAATGCATGTATGTCCAAATTCTAATGTTAAGAAAATGAAAAAAAATCGGGAATTTTATATGCTTTTCTTTGTATGAAAAACAATAAACACATATTACGCTCTTCCTTTCAATGTCCCTAAAGACACAAATTTACAATGGTTTCAATTTAGAATTAATCACAGAACTCTTGGAACAAACTCGTTTCTTAAAAAAATGAAGATTAAAGAATCCGATATATGTTCCTTTTGTCAAAGAGAAACCGAAACTATTAAACATATATTTATTGACTGCATAGTAACGCAACAATTTTTTCAAAGTTTTAAAAATTATCTGAATGAAAAGTGCAATACAATAAATACAGACTGGTCATCTTTGGACATAATCTTTGGCAGTATGAAATTCGAAACTGTTTTGAATAGGCTGCTATATGCTGCTAAACACTTCATATACTGTCAAAAAATGAAAAATATTCTTATTTTTGAACCATTCAAGCACTATATTAAAATGTTGTATGAAACAGAACGATGTTTTGCCAAAAATAACATTGAGGTGGAAAAATTTGATTTGTTATGGAACCTATACATTCCCCTTATATCTTAAGAATAAAGACTATTAATTTTACATTTTTCAGATTTATGTATTATAAAAGTTGCCCTCCAGGATGGCCTCTTTGCTTATTTTGTGGAGACAGTACTGTAGGGAAAATCTCCAGCTGCCTCGATTTTTTCTTTTGTTTTTGTTTTTTTGTTTTTTTACTTATATATTGATTTATAATGATCCAACTTCTGTTTTATTTTTCATTAAAAGAAAAGGAAAGTGTTTATATAACAATTTTACATCTGGTCATAGAACACATGTGTATTCTAACTAGAGTTTATCTTATTTGTGAAAGCAAATTTTGCAATAATATAAGATCTTAATTACTGTTTACATCAATAGTATAGCCTATATTTTTTGTGTCACAAATGGAATCATTATAATTATAGTTATGTTGTTTACACACTTCTGCGTCATGCCACTGAACCACTGTCCCAGAAGACTATTTGTGACCTTGTAGGCTGCACCAAGCCAGGTCACAAAAAGCCCTGGATTTGTTGTGGAAACTGCGGAAGATGGATCCACTTCACATGTGCTGGGATAACGCAGTTCCCAAAGAAAGATTTTATATGCACTGTGTGCCACGCATAGTATTTTTGAACTTTTCCTTTATATATTTGTATTGTTGAATTTATTTGATTTTATGTCATCAAGGGCTAACAGATGTATACCATAATAGTTGTGTTCACTGAGGGTGACAGTGCTAAAATACTGTGGGGCCAATGGGACAGGTTGGTTGTTCATGCTGGTGTACTCTACAGACGATGGAAAGATGGCAAAGAGGAATGTTTACAACTGATTGCTCCAAGAAGCTGCAGGGATGAACTTATTTCATTGAACTATGAATGACATACCGACTGCAGCACACCTGGGGTGGAAAACAACATTAAAAAGAATTTGCGACGACTTTTATTGGCCTGGAATGAAATCAGATGTCCAGAAATACTGTCAAAGATGTGACAAATGCTGCGCAAGAAAAACCTAGTAGAACTGCCAATAAAGCACCACTCGGGAAAACAATTACAGGGGAACCAATGGAAAAGAGAGCATTGGACATACTCGGACCCCTAACCACGTCTGAGAAGGGCAACAAATACTTCCTGATGGTTTGTGATGAATTTACATAATTGACAGAAGCATTTCCATTGCCTAATCAGGAAGCAGTCACCATCGCGAAGGCATTTGTAAATGAGTTTATCTGTAGGTTTTGAACCCCGCTACAGGTCCACACCGACCAAGGTAGAAACTTCGAATCTCGATTGTTCAGGGAGATGTGTGAATTTTTTAAAATACATAAGACAAGGACCACCAGTTTCCGGCTTCAGGCTAACGGAACAGTAGAAAGATTTAACAGAACTTTGGAAAACATGTTGTCGGTCTACTGTCATAGTAATCAAAAGCTGTGGGACCATTACCTTCCTTAAGTGATGATGGCATATAGAGCAACTGTCCATGCTACCACCAACATATCGCCAAACATGATGGTGCTTGGGCACAACACCTTATTACCAAGTCAAGCTATAATTGGAAGACCTGAAGATAGCACTGAACCCGAAAATGACCCAGAGAATTATTTCACCTTATTACGAGACATACTGGCAAATGTTCATGAAATTGCAAGGAAGAATCTGAAGAAGCAGGCGAAATACCGAAAGAAGTATTATGACGCGAGAGCGAAGAGCAGACGATTTGAAGAAAAGCAGTCTGTGTGGTTACATGATCCCACAAGGAAGCCCGGTGTATGTAACAAACTAGCTAATCGATGGAAAGGTCCTTACTTAGTAGTAAAGAAACGCGATGACCTAACTAACCTCCTTCGCACTTCATTGAAGAACCAACTGAAGGCCGTACATATTGACCGGCTATTGCCATATCGTGGTGTGTGCTTGCCCAAATGGATGGAACTGGTGAAATCGCAGGATGCTACTTAGGCGAACACGTAGCAATACACGTTACGGAGGACAAGTTTATAATATAATATAGCTGTTACACACTTTAGTTACTTTTATATATTCTCGTGTATTATGTACCAGGAGTGAATGTTTTTACTCTCCTGTGAATATACATGGTGTATATTGTTATTAAGGAAGACGGAATTTCCTTAATGGATATTAAGTTAGGGACTTTACATGTTATATGTATTTGGAATACATATGTTCGCTTAACTTGACGGCCGCGAGTTTAGTGGTTAACTTACCTCACAGTTGTTACAGGTGGGAAGATGAGATAACAGTTCAGATGGTACATACGGAGAGCTTAATGTATTGTTTATGATGGCAGTAACATTACATGTCCTCAAAAGCGGTTTATACAGTGTAAGTACAAAGTCTTACACCATACTAATGTCAGACGAGAGGGTTCTGTACAGTGTATGTACAAAAGTCTTACATCATTACTGATGTCGGGCGAGAGTGTTCAAATACGAGGTAAGTACATTTAGTACATGTATAATGCAACTACAAATGACGTTAATGACGTTCTGGATTTTAGACGGAAGTCCCCATCAAGATCGAAAAAAGAACTCCATGTAATACAGGTCTCTAAACTTACAGATGCCTAAAACTAAACTTAACTATTTTTGCAGGATGTTCTACGAATGTTGGTCGTGTGCTTGTACGTTTGAGACGATGGATAGACGACGGACGCATTACCTCAGTTCCAAGCATCGCTTTTTAGATGTTATCTGTCCACTGTGTCTGACTGCCCATAAGTACCGGAGGGCCATAGGCCTTAGGATGCACACCTTGAAGACACATCGGGACGTAGTGAAGAGCCAAGGGAAGCACTTCCCCAGTGACGCCGACGCCTTCTATATGGCGGTCGAACCTAGGGCTTACAGAATGTGCCTGGCAAACCAACCGACGGTGGGACCGGTCGCCACATACATGAAAGAGGCAGTGCTCCACCGACCAGGACTCATAGCAGACAGGGTGGGATCGGCATTTGCCAAATTCGACCATGACTTATAGCATTTCAGACAACTCCAGGTCCTATTCTCCTACAAGACCAGATGTATGGGCAGTTCAGACTGTTGAGCTGCACCCTGGTGTGGGTAAGGTGGTGGTTGCCGGAGGCTCCGACTCCACTACGTACCGTTTTATCATCCTCGGACACTTTGATGTGCACGACCGTGAAGAAAATAAGTCTGCAAATACCAGTGACCAAAGTTGCCACAAGGGCAAGAACTTTCTTGATCAATGGATGCATGCCACTACTTCCAACCGGCAGAAGAAATTGGATTGGTGTCCCTCAAGTGAAATTGTCAGTGGAGGGCTGTCTCGCCATGTGGCCAACAAGTGATTTGGAGGCGAAGACAGCCGATATAAAGTTATTGATGTTGGAGACGGTGGCTACCACCATGGCAATACAATGGAAGATGCCAATCGATAGAGACATCATCATTGATGCATTCCAGTTCCTTGAATTGCCAGGGACAAAAGACAGCCACACCAGCAGCCCTGAAGCCAGGATGCGCAACGGAAATTTCTCGGTTATTAGGCGGGTGGCCGAGTGCAAACCCATAATTGGAGATGAAGCCTTAATGGAAGTGTTGATGGAAACAACAGGAACAGTAACTCTTGGAAGATAACTGGTATGCTTACACTAATAGTTCAATACAGTACCTTACTGAGCAGTGATTGGATCAAGTGATTTTTCTAGTGAACATTATTCAACAGAGATATTTGGACATTCGTGTAACAAGTGTTGACCACCTTCATCTCTACAGTTCAAAATATGGCCGCTCGTGGACTTCTTGATGCGCGAACTACTTTCATGATGTTTATGACTGGCTTTTAATGAATTTGTATTTTTCTGATGGTTAAACTATCAATTAGTTATAAATATGTAAAAAGACTGATAAGCCAGATAAGAACCAGTGTCATTACAATTGATTTAATATTTAATACATTATGGACTTTATATTGAGCGCGTAGGTTATTTCGTCTGCTAGATTCATGCGCACACTAAATTTGACTCTGGCTTTTAAATTTGTATGCGTTTTATTATTATATTAGTATACATTTCTTAGGCTTTTCATAAAAGCCTTCACTTGAACATGTGAGCCTACTATATTATGTTACTTTTTAGCTTGTCTCAGTGATTTATAAGCATGGGCAATTCACTAAGGGTTGTTGAAATCAAATGCATTGATTGGACGTTGTAATCACGTGGTACGTTCTCAGAAGGTATATATACTGGAGCAGATCGGCATTTGGTCATCTTCCTCATTGATTGTACGATCAGTGAAGTTCCATTAAAAACAGTCAAGTTACAGTAGTTATTTGACTCGACCTGAATTCAAATTCCATTTGAGAACCCATATATCATATAGACACTTCAAGGTAGATATACGATAATATAATACTAATTCTACTACTTTATACAAGTCCAGTTAACAGTAGGCTTACCAATTTGTCAGTCTGGAGCCGATATCGCGTGGTTACAAGTCCAAGACGATACATTGCTCTTAAAGAGAAAACACGCATACGGATATTTAGATGTATATGTAATTAGAGAATTGTATAAACACTAAGAATAAGGAAGATCCAATTAAAGACGGAGTTCGGCTTTTTCAAATACCAATATATACCCGCAGTTCAAATAATATAGATGTAGTAGGCCTATATTATTTCATTAACTTCTGTCATTTGCAAAACGCATATATCTACATGATAAAATAAACCATGTATATATTATGTAAAACTGTGTTCGACTGTTTCCTACAATACCTTCCTACATGTATGTGAGTATTTAGACGTAATAACTTAATCCTGGCAAATGTAGAGATGACGGAAACCTCGACATTCTGTGCTATAGGGTAGCCTAAAGGGGCAGGTATCGTACAGAATGAACAATACCATACTAGCTGGAGTACACATACACTATATTGACTAAGGCATGAAAATTTACTTTACTGCCCGGAGTATAAATAATACAATACTAGATGGTGTATATATACACTATATTGACTAGTGCAGAGACATTTACTATACTGGCCGGGGAATGAAAGATAAGATACTAGCTGGAGTATACATACATTATATTGACTAGGACAGGGACATTTACTATACAGGCCAGAGTATGGATAATACCATGCAAGCTGGAGTACTCATACACTATATTGACTAGGGCATGAACATTTACTATACTGGCCGGGGAATGAATAATACCAAACCAGCTGTAGTACACATACACTATATTGACTAGGGCATGAACATTTACTAAACTGGCCGGTGTATGAATAATACCAAACCAGCTGTAGTACACATACACTATATTAACTAGGGCATGGACATTTACTTTACTGGCCGGTGTATGAATTATAACATACTAGCTGGAGAACACGTACACTATATTAACTAAGGCATGGACATTTACTATACTGGCCGGATTATGAATAATACAATACTAACAGGAGTACAAACACACCATATTGACTAAGGCATGAACATTAACTACACTACCCAGAGTATGAATAATAACATACTAGATTGCGTACACATACACTATATTGACTAGGGCATGGACATTTACTAAACTGCTCGGAGTATGAATAATACCATACTAGCTGGAATACACATACACTATATTGACAAGGGCATGAACATTTACTATACTGGCCGGAGAATGAACAATACCATACTAGCTAGATTACACATGCACTATATTAATTTAAATATGAACATTTACTATGCTTCCATTAGTATGAATAAAACCATACCAGCTGGAGTACACATATACTAAACTAACCACGGCATGAGCATTTACTATATTGGCCGGAGTATGAATAATACTATACCAGCTGCAGTACATATACACTATATTGACTAGGGCATGAACATTTACTATACAGGCCGGAGTATGAATAATACCATACCAGCTGATGTACACATACACTATATTGACTAGGGCATGAACATTAACTATACAGGCCGGAGTATGAATAATACCATACCAGCTGATGTACACATACACTATATTGACTAGGGCATGAACATTTTCAATACTGGCCGGAGTATGAACAATACCAAACCAGATGTAGACCACACACACTATATTTACCAGGGCATGGACATTAACTATACATGCCGGAGTATGAATGATACAATACTAGCTGGAGTACACATACGCTTTATTAACTAGGGCATGAATATTTACTATACCGGCCGAAGTATGAATAATACAATATAAGCTGGAGAACACATACACTATATTGACTAGGGCACGGACATTTCCTATACTGCTCGGAGTATGAACAATACCATACTTACTGGAGTAGAGATACTCTCTATAAACTAGGGCTAAAACAATTACTGTACTGATCGGAGTATGAACAATACAATACTAGATGGAGAACACGTACACTTTATTGACTAGGGCACGGACATTTACTATACTACCCGGAGTATGAATATTACAATACTAGCTGGAGTACACATACACTATATTGACAAGGGCATGGACATTCACTATACTGCCCGGAGTATGAATATTACAATACTAGCTGGAGTACACATACACTATATTGACTACGGCATGGACATTCACTATACTGCCCGGAGTATGAATATTACAATACTAGCTGGAGTACACATACACTATATTGACTACGGCATGGACATTTACTATACTACCCGGAGTATAAATGTTACAATACTAGCTGGAGTACACATACACTTAATTGACAAGGGCATGGACATTCACTATACTGCCCGGAGTATGAATATTACAATACTAGCTGGAGTACACATACACTATATTGACTATGGCATGGACATTTACTATACTGCCCGGAGTATGAATATTACAATACTAGCTGGAGTACACATACACTATATTGACTAGGGCACGGACATTTACTATACTACCCGGAGTATGAATATTACAATACTAGCTGGAGTACACATACACTATATTGACTACGGCATGGATATTTACTATACTACCCGGAGTATGAATATTACCATACTTGCTGGAGTACACTTACAATTTTTTGACTAGGGCATGGACATTTACTATACTACTCGGAGTACACATACACTATATTGACTAGAGAATGAACATTTACTATACTACCCGGAGTATAAACAATACCATACTTACTAGAGTAGAGATACACTCTATAAACTAGGGCTAAAACAATTAATATATTGATCGGAGTATGAATATTACAATACTAGATGGAGAACAAATACACTATATTGACTAGGGCACGAACATTTACTATACTGCTCGAAGTATGAACAATACCATACTTACTGGAGTAGAGATACACTCTATAGACTAGGGCTAAAACAATTAATATATTGATCGGAGTATGAATATTACAATACTAGATGGAGAACAAATACACTATATTGACTAGGGCACGAACATTTACTATACTGCTCGAAATATGAACAATACCATACTTACTGGAGTAGAGATACACTATATAAACTAGGGCTAAAACAATTAATATATTGATCGGAGTATGAATATTACAATACTAGATGGAGAACAAATACACTATATTGACTAGGGCACAAACATTTACTATACTGCTCGAAGTATGAACAATACCATACTTACTGGAGTAGAGATACACTCTATAGACTAGGGCTAAAACAATTAATATATTGATCGGAGTATGAATATTACAATACTAGATGGAGAACAAATACACTATATTGACTAGGGCACGGACATTTACTATACTGCTCAAGTATGAACAATACCATACTTACTGGAGTAGAGATACACTCTATAAACTAGGGCTAAAACAATTAATATATTGATCGGAGTATGAATATTACAATACTAGATGGAGAACAAATACACTTTATTGACTAGGGCACGAACATTTACTATACTGCTCGAAGTATGAACAATACCATACTTACTGGAGTAGAGATACACTCTATAAACTAGGGCTAAAACAATTAATATATTGATCGGAGTATGAATATTACAATACTAGATGGAGAACAAATACACTATATTGACTAGGGCACGAACATTTACTATACTGCTCGAAGTATGAACAATACCATACTTATGGAGTAGAGATACACTCTATAAACTAGGGCTAAAACAATTAATATATTGATCGGAGTATGAATATTACAATACTAGATGGAGAACAAATACACTTTATTGACTAGGGCACGGACATTTACTATACTGCTCGAAGTATGAACAATACCATACTTACTGGAGTAGAGATACACTCTATAAACTAGGGCTAAAACAATTAATATATTGATCGGAGTATGAATATTACAATACTAGATGGAGAACAAATACACTATATTGACTAGGGCACGAACATTTACTATACCGCTCGAAGTATGAACAATACCATACTTACTGGAGTAGAGATACACTCTATAAACTAGGGCTAAAACAATTAATATATTGATCGGAGTATGAATATTACAATACTAGATGGAGAACAAATACACTATATTGACTAGAGAATGAACATTTACTATACTACCCGGAGTATAAATATTACAATACTAGCTGGAGTACACGTACACTTTATTGACTAGGGCATGGACATTTACTATACTACCCGGAGTATGAATATTACAATACTAGCTGGAGTACACATACACAATATTGACTAGGGCATGGATATTTACTATACAGGCCGGAGTATGAATATTACAATACTAGCTGGAGTACACATACACTATATTGACTACGGCATGGATATTTACTATACTACCCGGAGTATGAATATTACAATACTAGCTGGAGTACACATACACTATATTGACTAGGGTATGGACATTTACTATACTACCCGAAGTATGAATATTACAATACTAGCTGGAGTACACATACACTATATTGACTACGGCATGGACATTTACTATACTACCCGGAGTATGAATATTACAATACTAGCTGGAGTACACATACACTATATTGACTACGGCATGGACATTTACTATACTACCCGGAGTATGAATATTACAATACTAGCTGGAGTACACATACACTATATTGACTACGGCATGGACATTCACTATACTACCCGGAGTATGAATATTACAATACTAGCTGGAGTACACATACACTATATTGACTACGGCATGGCTATTTACTATACAGGCCGGAGTATGAATAATACCATACTAGCTGGAGTACACATACACTATATTTACTAGGGCATGGATATTTACTATACTGTCCGTAGAATGAACAATACCATACTAGCTGGAGAACACATACACTATATTGACTAGGGCACGGATATTTACTATACTTGCCGGAGTATGAACAATACGATACTAGCGGGAGTAGATATACACTATATTGACGAGGGCATGGACATTAACTATACAGGCCGGAGTATGAATAATACCATACTAGATGATGTACATATACACTATATTGACGAGGGCATGATCATTTTCAATACTGGCCGGAGTATAAATAATACCAAACAAACTGTAGAATACATACACTATATTGACCAGGGCATGGACATTAACTATATATACTAGAGTATAAATGATACAATACTAGCTGGAGTACACATACGCTTTATTAATTAGGGCATGAATATTTACTATACCGGCCGGAGTATGAATAATACGATATAAGCTGGAGTACACATACATTATATTAACTGATGCATAAACATTTACTATACTGGCCGGTGTATGAATAATACCATACTAGCTGGAGTACACATACACTATATTAACTAGGGCATGGACATTTACTATACTGTCCGTAGAATGAACAATACCATACTAGCTGGAGAACACATGCGCTATATTGACTAGGGCACGGATATTTACTATACTGCCAGGAGTATGAACAATACCATACTTACTGGAGTACAGATACAGTCTATAAACTAGGGTTAAAACAATTACTATACTGCTCGGATTATGAACAATACCATACTAGATGGAGAACAAATATACTATATTGACTAGGGCATGGATATTTACTATACTACCCGGAGTATAAATATTACAATATTAGCTGGAGTACAAATACACTATATTTACTAGAGAATGAACATTTACTATACTACCCGGAGTATGAATATTACAATACTAGTTGGAGTACACATACACTTTAATGACAAGGACATGGACATTTACTATACAGGCCGGAGTATGAATAATACCTTACTTGCTGGAGAACACATACACTATAATGACTAGGGCATGGACATCTACTATATTGCCCGGAGTATGAATAATACCATACAAACTTGAGTACACATACAGTATATTGACTAGGGCATGAACATTTAGTATAGTGCCCGGAGTATGAATTATATCATACTTGATTCAGTAAACATACAATATATTGACTAGGGCATGAACATTTACCATACTGCTCGGAGTATGAACAATACCATACTAGATGAAGAATGCATACACTATATTGACTAGGGCATGGACATTTACTATACTGCTAGGAGTATTAATTATACCATACTAGATGGAGTACACATACGTTATATTGACTAAGGCATGAACATTTACTCTACGTTCGGGAGTATGAATAATACTGTACTAAATATAGTACACATACACTATATTGACAAGGGAATGGACTTTACTGCCCGGAGTATGTAGAATACGTAACTAGCAGGAATACACATACACTATATTGACTAGGGCATGAAAATTCACTATACTGCCCGAAGTATTAATAATACCATTCTAGATGGAGTACACATACGCTATATTTATTAGGACATGGACATTTACTATACAGCCCAGAGTACGAACAATACCATATTAGCTGGAGTACACATACACTATATTGACTAGGGCATGGTCATTTACCATACTAGATGGAGTATAGATACGCTATATTGACTAGGGCTTGGACATTTCCTATACTGGCAGGAGTATGAATAATACCATACCAGCTGGAGTACAAATACACTATATTGACTACGGCATGAACATTTGCTATACTGTCCGGATTATGAATAATACCAAACTAGTTGGAGTACACATACTCTATATTGACAAGGGCATAAACATTTACTATACTGTCCGGAGAATGAATAATACTATACTAGCTGGAGTACACATACACCATATTGACTAGTGATTGGACATTTACTATACAGGCCAGAGTATGAATAATACCATACTAGATGGAGTACCCATACACTATATTGACTAAGGCATGGACATTTACTATATTGCCCGGAGTATGAATAATACCATACTACCTGTAGTGCACATACACTATATTGACAAGGCATGATCACTGGAACATTAACATAAAATATACTAACCAGAACATAAAATAAATTCTAATAACCATAACATTAAAATATAATATACTGAACAGAACATAAACATAGAATATACTGACAAGAACATAAACATATAACATACTATCCAGATCATAACATATGATATTATAACATTAGCATAAACTTATAATATACTTACCATGAGCATAAACATATAATGTAGCAACCAGGTAATAAATATATTATATACTAATCCGAACATAAACATATACTATACTAACCAGAACATAAACATATAATATACTATCCAGATCATAACATATGATATTATAACAATAGCATAAACTTATAATATACTTACCAGAGCATAAACATATAATATAATAACCAGATAATAAACATATAATATACTAATCAACCATAAACTTGGAATAAACTAAGCAGGGCATGAACATATAATATACTTACCTAGAGCATAAACATATAATATACTAACCAGAACATAAACATAGAATATACTAAGCAGGGCATAAACATATAATAAACTTACCAGAAAATAACCATATGATATACTAACCAGAACATAAACCTATTTTATACTAACCAGAGCATAAACATATAATATACTAACAAGAACCTAAACATAGAATATACTAAGTACGGCATAAACATATAATATACTTACCAGAGCATAATCATAGAATATACTGACCAGAACATATACAAAGAATATACTAACCAGAGCATAAACATATTATATACTAGCCTGAGCATTAACATATTATATACTGATCAGAACATAAACATAAAATATACTAACCAGAACATAAAATAGAATATACTAACCATAACATAAAATAGAATATACTAACCATAACATAAAAATATAATATACTGACCAGAACATAAACATAGAATATACTGACTAGAACATAAATATAGAATAAACTTACCAAAACATAAACATAGAATATACTAACCAGAGCATAAACATATAATATACTAAACAGAACATATACATATAAAATACTAACCAGAAAAGTTCATATAATATACTAACCCAAACATAAACATAGAATATACTAAGCAGGGCATAAACATATAATATACTAACCAGGGCATAAGCATATAATACACTAACATGTGTATATACATATACTACACTAAACAGAACATTAACATATAATATACCAAAACAGAGCATAAACAAATAATATACTTAAAAGGTTATAAACATATAATATACTAACCAGAGCATAAACATATAATATACTAACCCATGCATAAACATATAATATACTAACCAGGGCATAAACATATAATATACTTAAAAGGGCATAAACATATATATATTAACCAGAACATTAACATATAATATACTAACCAGGGCATAAACATAAAAAATACTAACAAGAACATAAACATATAATATACTAACCAGAGCAAAAACATGTAATATACTTACCAGGGCATAAACATAGAATATACTAACAAGAATATAAAAATAAAATAGATTTAACAGATCATAAACATAGAATATACTTACCAGAACATAAACATATAATATCTTTACAAGAACATTGATATATAATATACTTACCAGAGCATAAACATATAATATACTAATCAGAAAATAAACATACAATATAATAACCAGAACATGAAGATAGAATATGCTAACCAGAACATAAACATATAATATACTAATTAGAACATAAACATATAATATACTAACCAGGGCATAAACATATAATATATTAAACAAAACATATATATAAAATATACTAACCAGGGCGTTAACATATAATATACTTACCAGAACATAATCATATAATATACTCACCAGAACATCAAAATAGAATATTCTTACCTGAACATAAACATAGAATATACTAACCAGAACATAAACATATAATATACTGACCAGAACATAAACATATAATATACTTACCGGAACATCAACATAGAATATACTAACCAGAGCATAATATATAATACATTGACCAGAACATAAACATAGAATATACTTACACGAACATATACATATAAAATACTAACCAGAATATAATCATATAATATACTTACCAGAACATAAACACAGAATATACTAACCAAAACATAAATGTATAATATACAAACCAGAACATAAACATAGAATATACTGTCCAGAACATAATCATAGACTATACTAACCAGAACATTATCATAGACTATACTGATCAGAACATAAACATAGAATATACTAACCAGAACATAAATGTATAATATACTAACCAGAACATAAATGTAGAATATACTTTCCAGAACATAATCATAGAATATACTAACCAGAACATAAACATAGAATTTACTAACCAGAACATAGAATATACTAACAAGAACATAATCATAGACTATACTGACCGGAACATAAACATAGAATATACTAACTAGAACATAAATATATAATATACTTATCCAGAATATAAACATTTAATATACTAACCAGAATATAATCATATAATATACTAACCAGAACATAAACATATAATATACTGACCAGAACATAAGCATAAAATATACTAACCAGAACATAAATATATAATATACTAACCAGAACATAATCATATAATATACATATCAGAAGATAATCATAGAATATACTAACCAGAGCATAAACTTATGATATACTAACCAGAACATAAACATAGAATATACTAACTAGAAAATGAACATATCATATACTAATCAGGGTAAAAATATATAATATACTAAACTGAACATAAACATAATATATACTAACCAGAACATAAAACATAGAATATACTAACCACAACATAAACATATAATATACCTGCCAGAGCATAACATATGATATACTGACCAGAGCATAATATATGATATAATAACAAGAAAGAGCATATATATATATATACTATACTAGTAAACGCATAAATATATAATATACTAATCAGAACATAATCATATAATATACTAGCCAGAGTATAAACATATTATATAAAATCCAGAGCATAAACATATAATATATTGACCAGAGCATAACAAATGATATAATAACAAGAGCATTAATAAATTATATACTAGCCAGAGCATAACCATGTAATATATTGACCAAAGCATAATATATGATATGATAACAAGAGCATACAAATATATTATACTAGCCAGAGCATAAACATAGAATATTCTAATTAGAGCATAAACATATATTATACTAGCCAGAGCATAAACATAGAATATTTTAATTAGAGCATAAACATATACTATACTAATCAGAGCAAAAATATATAATATACAAACCTTAGCAAAAACATATATTAAACTAACCAGAACATAAACATATAATATACTAACCAGAGCATAAACATATACTGAACTAATCAGAGCATAAATATATAATATACTAAAAAGGGCATAAACATATACTATACTGACCAGAGCATAAATATATAGTATACTAATCAGAGCATAAACATATAATAAACTAACCAGGGCATACATATATACTATACTAACATGAGCATAAACATACAATATTCTAACTAGAACATAAAAAATGAATATACTAACAAGGGCATACACATGCAATATACTACCCAGAATGTAAATAATAATATACTTACCAGGGCATACACATACATTATACTAACCAGAGCAAAAACATATAATGTACTAACCAGAACATAAACATATACTGTACTAATCAGATCATAAACATATAATATACTAAAAAGGGCATAAATATATACTATACTGACCCAAACATAAATACATAATATACTAATCAGAGCATAAACATATAATATACGAAACAGAGCATAAACGGACCACAGCATCAAGATTAACTGACCAGAGCATAAACTTGCAATATTCAGATCATAACAAAAATAACTGTGTAATTACCAGAGCATAGATATAAAGTCTACAGATTAAAGAAATATACTATCCAGAACATAAACATATAATATACTAACCAGAGAATAAACATAGAATATACTAGCCAGAGTATAAACATATAATATACTAACCAGAACATAAACATATCATATACTAATCAGAACATAAACATATCATATGCTAACCAGGGCATAAACATATAATATACTAACCAAAGCATAAACAAAAACTATACTAATTACAACATAAACATTTAATATTCCAGCCAGAGCGTAAACATATAACAAACTAACCAGAGCATAAATATATAATATACTGACCAGAGCACAGACATATAATATACAGACCAGGGCATAAATTTATACTATACTTACCAGAGCATAAATTATACAGACCAGAGCATAAGCATTCAATATACTAACCAGATCATCAAACAAAAATAAACTGAACAGAGCAAATACACCAATATACTGACCAGAGTATAAATATTAGTACTGACCAGAGCATAAAGAACAATATACTGATCTGACCATGAAGAACAATATACTGACCAGAGCATAAACATACAATATACTGACCATAGCATGAAGAACAATATACTTACCGGAGCATAAACATACAGTATGCTTACCAGAGCATAAAAAACAATATTCTGACCAGAGCATAAACAACAACACACTGACTAGAGCTTGAAGAACAATTTTCTAATCAAACATAAACATACAATATACTGACCAGAGCATGGATAACAATATACTAACCGGAGCATAAACATGCAGTGTGCTGACCTGGCTTCTGTTTCACCAACATTTAACTTAAATACTTAAAAACTTAACTAAGTTTTGACTGGTTATTTATCTATTATATAATCAATATCAATGACACAATATGCAGTTTTACTGGAACCAGTCTAAAATCATGATCACATGGCTGCTTTTCTTAGATTTAAGTTTTTAAGTATTTAAGTATATGTTGGTGAAACAGGAGCCAGAGCATAAAGAACAATGTACTGACCAGAACATAAACAACAACTTACTGACCAGAGCATGAAATACAATATTCTAACCAGAGCATAAACATACAATATATTGACCAGAGCATGAAGAACAGTATACTAACCAAAGCATATACATAAATACTGACCAGAGCATATATATAAACTATGATAATTACTACGACAATGACCAGAGCACAACCAATAAAATACTGACCAGAGCTTAACCAATTGCCTACAATACTGACCAGAGCATATACAATAAAAATCTGACAGGTGCATAAACAGTAATATATACACTGCATACTCGGTTGCAAAGAAAAGAGTATATTCTTCAATTTCAAAAATACAAGATAGAAGAGCACAAAATTATTGATACGTCTTTCTTAGAAAAATACACAGTTAGTTACAAAAACAAGAGTATATACAAGAGCACAGAATGATTGATACGTTTTTCTTAGAGAAATACAGTGTTAACTACAAAAACAAGAGTATATACAAGAGCACAAAATTGATACGTTTTTCTTAGAGAAATACAGTGTTAGTTACAAAAACAAGAGTATATACAAGAGCACAGAATGATTGATACGTCTTTCTTAGAAAAAGACAGTGTTCGTTACAAAAACAAAATAAAATCGCACAGAATATATTTATACGTATTTCTTTAAAAAAAACTACAGTGTTAGTTACAAAATCGAGATGCAAGAGCACAGAATGATTGATACGTCAATCTTAGAAAACTACAGTGTTAGTTACAAAAACAATATAAAATAGCACATAATAATTGATACGTATTTCTTAGAAAAATACAGTGTAAGTTATACGAACAAGATACAAGAGCACAGAATGTATTGATACGTATTTCTTTAAAAAAACAACACCTACAGTGTTAGTTACAAAAACAAGGTACAAGAGCACAGAATGATTGATACGTCTGAAAAATCATTGTTAGTTACAAAAATGAGAAGTGTTGTCAAAATGAACTGTTTCTTTTTTATTTGTATATTCTGTCGAGTCTATTTCATGCCATTGTACAACAGAATTAATTGTTGATATACTTAGTAAATATACATCTGAAAAAAAGACAATGAATGAAACAAAGTGCTGTCATGAGATGACCGACAAATTGAGCTAAGAAATAATAAAGTAATGTGTAGCGAGAACATTTCAACAAGCATATGCCTGCACGATTGTCAGTTTAGTTTACCTTTTAGTCAAACTATCTAAGCACAAGGTTTAAGTGTTGCTTCTTTGTACGTATTTTAAGAATAAAACCTATAGAATTTAAAATACGCTTTCAAGCGAATAAGTTTAACTAAAAATGGCGGATATAGGCACCTATCATGACATTCGCTGACGCAATCCTCAGTAACGTGTATAGCTGTCGCATGCCTGGATTACAGCTTCAATTCTCCTCCTCATGCCACCTGTAACACGTCGGATTCCGTCGTAGGGTTATTTTTGCTATTCTCGATGCAATAATTGTGTCAGTTCTTACAGATTGGCTACTGATGGGTTCAGCTTCTGTATCTTGCAACCCAGGATTTTAGAGTTGGCAGTTATGGTCGCGCTAAAATTGGGGGAAAATTCAAGGAGTGCTTAAAAATACATGCTATGTAGAACAAGTGCAGGACAATTGACTGAGTGTATCTTTCGCATTAACTCACTTAAAAGCAAGTGTAGAAGAAATAAATACGAAGCTAGGATTAACCCATACGGACAGAGAAACTGATACCACGACTTTAACCCCAAATCTCCCGTTAATACTCGGACTGATATCGCTGCCTCCGACGTAGGTACACTTATTGATATGCTTCAGACGACAAGCAGCCCTCCTGATAGTCACGTTTACACAGCCAAGCCCATTTATCCAAAAGTTATAACAGACGACATGGAAACCGACTCCGCCTTCGGGGGTCTACCCATCCCACCTATTATAACGACACGAAAGCCCAACACCACAAATACTCTGTAAAAGAAATCGGTCTCCTTTACTAACATTAATAAAAAACTAAAATATGACACGGACCGGGCCGTATTTCCGAGACGTTCAAATCCCAAGAACATTTTAATGCTACCAGTCCACCAAGACACTAGGTTCGGGACTAAACAGTAGTCCCAGCGTAGCAGTAACATCTCCGGACGGAACATATGTGTCACATGTGTCGACAAATAAACCCTCCGGATTTGATGATGATGATGATGATGATTTTACACAGTATGTGCAACGTCGCACAAAGCGCTTTTATGTAGGTGGTTTCCGACCAACGATAACGGAAGCCAAAATAGCAAATTTTGTTCGGGGCAAGGGACCGACTATAACAAAAATTTCTATATTTCGAAATAAGAAATATTGGACCACAGTTATTCACCTTAATGTTGAAGACGACAACAACGCTGACCTACTTAACAGTGACACATATTTCTGGCCCAGGGGGGATAACATGTAGACCTTGGTTATCTTACAACTATTACAAAAACCGCAGTGTTGGTGATACTTCCAATCACAAATCGCAAACGCTCACAAATGAAAATCACGAATACCCGAATGACTCGTGGAATCATATTAACAGGCGTGATCGATACAATCATGCTAATTACCATGAGTATAACCCATATTGTTCATTAGACGTTGACGTCGAATAGAAATCTCGTAAACAATGAAAGTGTTCTCAGATACAGGTAAACTTAATATTGCTATATGGAATGCAACAGGCATTATGTCTAGTGCTATCTATCTGGCTGACTTTCTCAGTAAATATAAAATAGATGTTTGTGGAATATCAGAACACTGGCTCCTTAGAAAAGATCTCCGCTTTTTGGATAGTATAAACACTGACTACAGTAGTTATGCTTTATCTGACCCTGATCTAGACATCGTATCGGGTAGAAAAGTCGGTAAAGGTGGTCTTGCTTTATTATTGCATAGAGATTTGAACCCTATTGTGACCCCTTTAGACCTTAACTGTGATATTTTTATTGGCATTCAAATCATGACAGCTCCCGGTCGTTACACATATATATAGTTCAAGTATAAGTGTAAAAACCACCCTATGCGGTTGTATAATCAATACCTTGAAGAATTAGAAAATATCATTTGTACATATCAAGATAAGGGTTCGCTGTTTGTTATAGGTGATTACAATACTGAACTAAAATCTAAACGCATAGCAACAAACTTTAATTTAGATTCAAGAGGTAAATTACTATTACAGCTTACAAACAAATTTGATCTTAAATCAGTTAATACACTTGCCTTATGCAGAGGATCGAAGTTCAGTAACGTTCCCTATAACAGTGACAGAGAAACACTTATAGATCATATTTTTGTGCAGGAGCTACTATTACCAAATATTACTGACTGTCAAATATTTGATGACAATGCATTGAATGTATACACACACCGCCCCATTGTTTGCACGTATTCTATAAAAACTGTTACAGAAACGGAAACATTAAATACCCGTATCATAAACTGGCGAAATGTGAAAAAGGTACAGTTAGATTCTTATAAACAATTCTTAGAAAAGAGTGATGTGTTAAAATGCGCAAAAAAATGGACATATGTGATACTAGAGAAATTGACGATTTGTACTCGGCTATTGTGCTAATAGTTAACCTAGCAACAGACTTATATATTCCAAAGGTACGTTTTAAACCATACATAAAACCATATTTGAATAACGAACTGACGTACCTACATAATGAAATGAAAGCAAAACGCTACATATGGTTAAACGAAAATAAGCCAAATGACACCAATTCACTTTCATATCAAAATTATAAAAAATCAAAATGTTCTTTTCGACGTTTCCACAGAGAAGCAGTGTTAATGTTTTTAGAGAGCCAGGATGCAGAAATTGATTCTGCAGCAGAATGTGACAACAATGAATTCTGGAAGCTAATAAATAATCGTCGAAACAAAAAGTCATATGCCTCGGGTTTCGAAATGAATTTTAACGGTACTATCCTAAAAGAGCCGAAGCTAATTAACACGGGTTGGAAAAACTATTTTAGTGAGCTTTCCTCACCTAGTCAAGACGCATCATTCAATCCAACTTACAAATCGAAAGTGGAATATGAACTTACTAAGCTAAAAGAAAATACATGGCGGTGTTTTACTGCAGCAGGTGAAAATTAAACTATTTAACTGTATGCTTGCTTTTTCACATACGCCCGCAAAAATGAAAAAAGGTATAATTATAACACTATTTAAAGGCGGAAACAAAAAGAAAAATGACCCAAATAGCTATAGAGCCATCTCATTGTGTTCATGCATATTAAAACTTTATGAAAAAATCCTAATTCAGCTGATTGAAAAGGATGGAAAATTGAGCTTTAATCCCTCGCAAGGAGGTTTTCAGAAAAATGTCAACTGTCTCATGACATCATATATGTTACGTGAATGCATATGAAAACAATTCACAAATCTACACCTGTTTCTTAGACGCAATACAAGCGTTCGATCGGGCATGGATTTCCCTGTTGCTACTTAAATTATTTAAAACTGGCATCGATATTTCACTTTTCAAGTCGATTGCATCATTTTTCGTAGAATGCTCTAGTTGTGTAAAGTCACAAGGCTATACATCGGACTGGTTCTCCAAATTACAAGGAACCCGCCAGGGCCAATGTCTTAGTCCGTTACCTCTATCTCGTATTCATTAATCACCTGATGTACGAAATTGAAAAAAGTGACATCAGCAGATGACATGGTATCAAACGCCAAACGCGGACTAGACAGCCTCCTCAACTTGTGTTATGTGAATTCACAAAACGAACGATATATATACAATGTGAGTAAATGCAAAGTCGTTGTTATTAATGAAAATGTGCCCACATAACGCAAATGGAAACTAGGCAATGATGAAGTTGCAGAAACGGATAGCTAGCTACATCTAGGGGTACCATGCCACAAATCCCTATCATTAAATGAAAACATAAAAAAAAGTTGTACTAAATTAAGAAAAACGTTTTTCAGTATTGCTGACTGTGATCTCACAGACAATCAGTTATGTCCCCTAGAACGGGCTCATCGACAGTGCGTTAAGCGTATTCAAAATATACCGACAGGATCAAGAACAGATATTGCCTTAAGCTGTCTGGGTATTTACCCTATTAAACATATTATTGACAAGAGAAAATTACTGTTATTTTGGCAATTGTGTCGGCTTAACTCAAAATTCAAAATTAAACAAGTATTTTCCCGTAGACTTACATCATACTTTTCCATACCCCTAAAAATGAATGGATTCATGCCTGATATATATAGATTATTAAGTCGTTACGGCTTAACCAAGTATCTAACAGACTATTCAAAAACCGGAGAATTCCCTTCTCAAAATATATGGAAAAAATCGATAAAAATCGCAATCAATAAAACGGTAGAGTTTGATTGGAGAAACAGACTCTTATGCGACGCTACCTTAAGCCAATGTTTGCTTGTTCATTCAAAATACGAACCATGAGTAGTTTAGTAGGAGTTAAAATACCTAGTATTTAATGACTATATTTTGTCAAAAATGACTACACTTTGCCAAACTTTACTTCGCTCGGATGTATATCGTATTAATCGTATATTTACAATTCAGGTAGATAGGTCATTTTTCCAACGCTATTGTGCGAGACATAATTCGTTTTTGCTGAAGGCTATTAAATGCGCGACCGAGCTCGGATTAAATCAGTAATTTTATACGCATGGAAGAATTTAAACTTGTACATATTTTGGGTTTAATTTCGTTAATATGTCTATTCGTTTTGATTCCGTGTATATAATTGTGCGTACGGAGAAGTCATCACAACCTATCAAAAACATACTTCGTTTCTATCTAGCAGTATTTCTATGTAAAATATAGATTTGTAAATCAGTTGGCTTAGAAAGCTAATACGTATTTACGTAAGATTAAATAGCGTTACTAAAGCGAAATGTATGCAACCAACAAAATAAAATGTGATGTTCACATTATATGTCCATATAAAAAGTTCGCGGTAACTCGGAGTATACTAGTATGTAACACTCATGTCTTTTAAATTTAACTCTTGCGTGCCTCCTCAAACCTCACCGAGGGTTTATTTTTACTCCTTTTTTAAATGAGTTAACTCCTGCCTAGTCATGCCAATACTTTATATATGTATAAGGAATTAATTAAAAGTGAACAAATCATTCAGTATGTTGCTGTCGCCGGGGATGTTCGCCTGTGATCTTTGTAAAAAGGAGTATAAACGTAAAGATAATATGCTTCGGCACAAGAAAATAATACACGGAGACGATAGTTCCGAGAAAGAGCTGGAGAAAGAAGAACTTACCGACGAATCTAATACCGACGATTTAGATATGGAATCAGACTCGGATGAAAAGGAAGAAACAATAGACCCTTGGTACGACATGGTTGATTATGCATTAAATCGCTTCAGCCCGAATTCGACAAAATAGCATCAGATTTTGTGAACGACGATGAGCTGAATGAAAAGCAAGCAAGAAAAAAGGCATTCAACGAACTATTGCCGAAATACAGAAAGCTTCTTATCGATAAATATTTATTCAGGGTTTTATGGTTCGATTCGATAAGAAAAGATACCATTCATACTGCTATCAAACGTACAGCCAGACAACTGAAAGAAGAAGACGATTTCGAGAGTGAAGAGTCCTGGAAGTACGCAACTAAGAAACGGAAATATCTCTTTGACAAAGTGCTTAAGGAGTATAATCCGCCTGACATTACCACCAATCGCTAAAGTCGGATATAAACATTTGTTATGATGATATTTTCTGTAGGAAAACATAATATTTTTAATGTTTGTTGTTTGTAATTAGTAGTTATAGCATGAGTTGTCTG